>OW618040.2:13674795-16074795 GCA_939531255.2 Thera britannica | reverse complement strand
CTAAAATTTTCTCTTCCAGGCCTAGCAGTACCCTTCGTGGAGCTAACAGTGACTCACGCGTCAGTCCTGACCATTCTTGCCATCAGTTTTGAACGGTACTACGCGATCTGCGAGCCTTTGAGAGCTGGCTACGTCTGCACTAAGACACGGGCCACGCTGATCTGCGCTCTTGTGTGGTTCTTCGCTGCTTTGTTCACCAGGTATGGACAATTTTACCAGTTGATTTGACCTTCATACACCACGTAAGTCAGAGCACTCTCTGTAAACTTTCACTGATGTGGAGTTGATGATGCGGATCAGCAGATGCGTTTTGGTTTTTGAAAGAAAATTACCCGGTCCGCGTTCCTATAAGTTTATTCAGAGTGGTCTTATTTACCTGGTTTACCTTAATTTACTCGTATAGATTCCAGACACTATAAATATATTGTCACATGTGAATCCATGTTCCGGTATACAAGGATTTAAAGTTTGTTTGAAGAAGAAAAACAGTCATCGTCATCATACAAACCATATTATATTTATCTTCTTTTGCCATGACTTTGCTGTTCATGCAGATTGTAAAATGGTCATCAAAATGTTTGATTCTTAGTTCAGTTTCGCGTTGAGACAGGTCTAATATTACAACGACGTACGGCGGCTTAAATAGCGCAAGATTTATAGCGTTTTCCTTTTAGTAATAAGATCAAGTGTTATTAAACCGTTTGTGTGAGTTTAATTAATCATAGCGAAAAACAAAATGAGGATTATTGCCGGAGTGATACGAGTGATGCTTCCCGAACGCTCAAGATGGACTTGATGCGTCGATATGCTTATGAAATGAACCGAAATGCTCAGGCCTTATCCATCGAATCTAAGGGTGTTGCCCTACTGCGACTTTTTGAAACAATACGGCTGTATTGCTTCAAAAAGATCTCGAAACTAAAAGGTCTCGATTCAGTCGCGCTTTATTGAATCGAGATACTGCATCGTCGCAAAAAGTTACCGTGAGCGTGATGCCTTTAGAGATATTACCATAAACGTGGTAAAAATATTATTGATTTTTGGTGGATAATGACTGTAACGCTTCAACTGTACTAAAAATGATGAATATCAGTCAAAATGTGCAGTAAACTGGCATTACAACAGTTTGAACTTTGCGCAAGTGAGTGGTCTTCCAAGCTTGTTCTAAGCTAAGGTATAACTTTATACTATGAGTAAGTAATTTATTATTATTAATGTGTGCTGCTTATTAATGTTGTTTGTGCACAGTTTTGAATAATGCCTTGTTAAAAAAGCTTTGTCACCATCACAAATAATAAAAACATACCTCATCTTTTATGTTTTATTCGAAGTACCAGGGTATCATAAGTTACAAGATTTTTTTTGCATTACTCGGGTATTCTTTTCTTAAAGCCAGTTCATTTTCGTAGATTACCTTTTCAAACTGAAGTACCAGGCGAGCATAAACTAAAGGAAATGCCAAACGGCTAGACGCGCCCGCCTCATTTGACTCTGTAATAACTTGCTCAAAGAAAGAGGCAACTTCGAGGCTCATTTCACTGTGTGTGTATGAAGCTATCTCGCATTCGATATTCAGATTCAAAGTTTACTGACTCTGAGTTACCACACCGTTAGGAAAGGGGGAGGGGGGGAAGGATATTACGCGTGAAATAATGGGCAAATACTAACTTTTGATTGACGAAATGTATGTTATCATACTGGGTAGACTAGTAATTTGTTTTTGTCGTTGTATTTTTACTTATTTATTTTAATGTCTGTTATCGCATTACTTCGCCATTTAAGAACAGATTTGAAAAAAAAATCTTTAATACTTCCAGATTGATCCCATAGAAATTTTACCAAAATCCGTTCAGCAGTTTGGTCACGAAGTCGGTTTCTCAAGTTTTTAAACTTTATTTGTATTCTAATACACATCGAACACTCGTATTTATATAATTTAAGTGGGATAGTAGGAAGTAGAACAGAAAAATGCAATACAACGCCATCTATTGTACACAAGAACTAATAACATCGCGCTGCGGTTCCAGCGAACAGTTGGTATTAAAAATTCTTGAAGAATAATGTACTTCTGCAGTTGGGACCACAGTATTGTTATGTTATTGAAGGGGAGGATATTGCAGTTTGTGAAGGATTCCTCGCTGTACCGAGCATGTGGAAATTCTAAGGAGCGTAGGGTATGTTTTTCTTCTCGTTGCTCGTAAGATGTTTATTTGTGGGAGGCATTGGAAAACCTTTATCTTCATCATCAGCCTGAAGAAAGAAACAAATAAAAATATACCTCATCTTTTTATGTTTGTTATTCGAATTACCAGAGTATCATAGGATAGGAGAGAGCTACAAGGATTTTTTACATTGCTCTTGTATTATTTTCTTACAACCTGTTCATTTTCATTATATGTATATATTAGGGTTAGGTATATTGTGGTATGTATTATCTATATTGTGTAAATATAATAAGATAATGTAAGTGTGTATGCTACTACTTATTGTTTTTTTTTCTACACCATCGTCCTCTATCGTTCTTTTCAAGTCCAGTCCATCCCAAGGTTGTCTGGAAGAGATCGCTTTTAGTGATAAGACCGCCCATTGTATTCCACTTTGATGTGTTTTTATGTATTCCCTTGTTAATTTTATGTGGTGTGCAATAAAGTATTTTCTATCTATCTATCTATCTATCTATCTATCTATCTATCTATCCATTTTCGTAGGTTACTTTTTCAAACTGAAGTATCAGGCGAGCAGTTGGATATAGACTTCCCCTTCACACTTCCAGGAATAACGATTCAGAGCCCTTTCCATACATCGACTTCCCGCAATCTTAACAATGTCGTCGGTCTATCTGGTGAGTGGGCCCTTCGTTTTGCCTTCCAGTTCATGGCCACCATTCGAGAATCTTTATTCCCCAACGGTCGTCGGTTCTTCGAGCTATATGACCTGCCCATTGCCACTTCAACTTACTAATTCTACAAGCTATGTCGGTGATCTTTGTCTGCGGATATCCTCATTTCTTCAGGCTTCTTTAGGCTGAGTATGATGATAAGTGGTCTAGACCCACCTGATCGATCATGGGTTCAAATCCGGCACCAAAAGATTTTAGTTTTCGAAAACCAATGCTCGCTTAAATACTTTTGCAAGACAAAATAGATCTCTAACTCTAAAACAAACCCCCAATTCACTCCCTTAATCTATAAACGCAATAAAAGGAATAGTAAAACGCGCGCCCCAAATGATCAATTTCGTGCAAACTGAGACGCGAAGAGTTTTACAAGCGGCAATCAAATGCAGGGAACTTGCAAGTAACGTTTTGTCAACTGGGAACTTGGGGAAGTGGCTGGTTTGTTGGTCATCCGGTAAGGCGGTATGTAGAATGAAGACTTTAAAAGAGTTTCAAAACTATTTTAAAAGATTTTTTAGTATTTCTCATTACTTTATTTATATCGGTTCCCGTTACTTTTTTTGGATATTCTATGTCCGTCTCCTGGTTCTAAGCTACCTCCCCACCAATTTTCAGCCATAACAATACATTTTACAACAAACATCCATCCATCCAAACTTTCACATTTATATTTTAGTGGGATTAAAGTATCATAATGCAAAATCAAGAATTATGACTAGCCACTCCTCATAAACCTCGTATGTACAAAGCTCTTTAAGACCACTGACCTCCATATGGCGGTATACTGAACTGGGTATATTACGGGGTTTCATATATTTTGGTCAAGCTGTGCGTCATTCATATGTTAAGTTGATAGAGACCATACGGACGGTTGGTCCATTGATTCTTTTGTCAAACTTCAGCCTCCTTTATAAGGTCATAGACCTATTCCTACGTCCTTTACTTTATTGGAACCGTTTCCTTTTAAGATAAAACTGCTATGAAAACTTTTGTATTTCTACTTTTTTTTATGTAGGTAGATCCAAAAAGTTGGTTTAGAGATAATATTATGATGAGAATATAGAACTATGAAAAAATGCTACAGTAGAGTTCCAAGCTTATTCATCAGTAGGATAAATATATCTATCCATCCAATTGTAGTATGTACCCAGCAAAAGAATCCGTAAACCTTCTCAGATTTAGGGTACAAGAAAAGCAACACACTTATATTTTTATGCATTGGGAGGTAAACAAAAATTTTGTCTCTATTTGGAGATGGTTTTCTATGTGCTAGTGGACTCATTACGCCGCCTTTACGTTTAGATCGATATAAATAAAATTAAGGGAGAAAATTATTTGAACGGAAAAAGTTACGAACGACAAGGTCCTATAGCGAGTAAAGGAGAAGAGAGTTATACTTGAGACAATACAAAACCGAAGATAAAAAATGTTAGGACATCTTCTACGACATGACAGCTACATAAAAACATAATTAAAGGAAGGGTTGAAGGAAAACGAGGAAGAGGAAGGCCAAGAGTAAGTAACGTGAGCCAGATAAAAGAAAAGGTCGCTGTCATGTCGTATATGGAAGTCAAGGAAGCCGCATTCGAAACACTTAATTGGAGAAAACTGCATCAAAACCCCGACAAGAGCTAAGCTCTTAAATTTAAGAAGAAGATGTGCAATTTTGTGTAGAGTTCATGATCAGAATTAACAAAAGCCTCTTGCATTATGCCAGTGATGTTGCAGGCAATGGTTATTGCATCAACGCGAAAAATTTGTGCAGTTATTATACCCCCATTTTGTCGGAAGCTCACCAACTGTGAACAATAGTAAACACCTCGTTGGGAACGGAAAGGTTGACAAATGCCGCTATTTGTTTCCTTTGCTTTGTGTTCGTGGAAAAACAGAAATAAAATACTTTTCGGCGCCGAAATAATATGACAAGTTATGCTGACTAGCGCCAAAATATCAAAAGCCGACCGGCGGCGGCGGCAAGCCTTAAATGAAACTGTACCCACACTTTTTTATTTCACTACAGTCTTCATATTTATTGTGTGTTAAAACTTGGAAAGCTCTCCATAACTTTACATATTTTGGGCAATCTCCAATCTTACTAGAATA
Source organism: Thera britannica (assembly GCA_939531255.2). NCBI lineage: Eukaryota > Metazoa > Arthropoda > Insecta > Lepidoptera > Geometridae > Thera > Thera britannica. Next base: position 16,069,796 of record OW618040.2, on the reverse strand, counting down.
TCTTGGATAAGATATTCTGTTTAATTGGCCATATCGAGTACTATTTTAACAGCAATCGTGATGGCAGCCATTTTGCCATAAAACCAAACGACATCGGAGTTTTATATCTATCGCTGAATTTTGATATCTGTATTAACATGGTTTCGTTTTTCTTTCGATTTTGCTCATGGACACCACAATTGTAACCATCGGTTTTAAAATTGTTGATGCTCAAAATTTACTTTGCCTCTTATTTTATTAGTTTGAAGTTTACTTTAAAGTCATTGCTTGTCTTGTTTTCGTGTCTAGTCCCAATAACCCCGTTACTAAAAAAAAATATAGCCAAACGGACGACAAAGAAATCTAAAAGATTTTTTTTACGTGCAATCCGGAACCCTGTATTGAAAATAATCTTCTAGAGTAATTTTAAATATAAACGAAATAGGATTCTTGTTGAAAAATAAAGTTTTAATTGAATGAAAAGCCATTTCAAGTGAGAGTAGACAAAATATGCAAACGGTTTGGTTCGCGCTATTAGTTTTTAGGGTCTTGAAAATAAATGGCAAATAACCCCTTGCAGTACAGAATACCCTTTTATGCCGAGAATTGCTCTCTTGTGATATATATTTACAAAGAAATTTTTTAAAGCATTATATTTTGAGCTTGATAAATTAAATGAGACAACAAAACTAAAAAAAATTGTTTTTATTAAACAAAAAATACCAATTCTATAATGTTACAAGCAGACAGAGAACAAACATTTATGTTCTTCGCAAATAGATACTACATAAGACAGGCCCACTATTAACTGAGCTGAGACCCAAAGAGCTAAGAAACCGCAGCATAGACTAGGAAGATTAATAATTGTACAATCTTTAGCTTAGCAGGCCGCTAAACCTGTTGTCATCAGGTGGGTCAGAAGAAGAAGAAGAAGAAGAAGATCAGGTGGGCCATAATACTCGTTCTATCAGCTAGTTGCATAAAAAAAACTTTATTAAAGCCGAGGGAACCATCGACACGACTAAGAAGAAGAAGCAATCCAAAAATAGAATAAGAAGAGATAATTCTGTAATGTCACTGTCAATGCAATTAATGGCTATTTCAACAATATTTTGGCTAAATGTCAGCAAGGCTTGTAGAAAGCACATCAATGTCCTATTAGAATTATCGAGTGGGAGGAAATAGCCAACAGACGACAAACATGCAAAGTGGTTTGCACACTGGGGAAGTGGATCCATTGTCTGATTTTTAGTTTTATAAAGGAGTATTTTTTTGCCCTACATATTTATAATATACTATTGCATATTATTAATCTATTCAAATAAACATATTTATTATAATAAACTCATAACACAAACAAAATCTATGCAGCGGCTGTTGTTGTTTTTATCATTATGTCCAATAAAAAAAAGTTCATTCTTGTTTTGGTAACCTCTGCCAAAAACTTGACAAATTGGTAAAATGAAGTAAATTTTAAAAGATTATTATCGGTTTTTTAGCTATATTATTTTGCTATTTTATTTAAAATTGCTATTCGAATAAAAAAACTTATTATACGATTGATCATTAAAATCATTAAAATTGAACTTTTCGTGCATAACGCATACCCTAAATACAGGCTACTTATCTATTCTGATGATGATGTCACTACCAAAATACTCTGGAATTCAAAATAATAACCACCAACAAAATAAACTGACGATTTTAAAATCCTCTATTACTGACCAGTTAAAATGGTGGCACTATAGCTGTTAGATTTTCGTCAATACGCTCCAAGCCCAGTGTATAAGCTCTTTAATCATTAGAATGACTCATTTATTTGATTCAAAGCCAAAAAGGGTAGCGTCCTACTTTGGCAATAGTAAAAGTCCATTAGTGGAACAAAGCAATAAATAAGACAGATCTGTAATGTTTGTTCCGGGGTATCGAATGTCGATTACATCCTGCTTATGTCCCGTTTTGCAGAATAGACTGCCAAAATATAGATTGTCATATTTTTATGACTCCGCTTTAGGCGCGGGCCACACTTATTAAATGGCGTAGGCGCGGACATGGCGCGGGTAAATTCAACCCGTGATTATAAATAGTGTTAAAAACCATGATAGTTTCAAAAGTTGCAAGGAAATAAAGTAATTTTAAGTATGTTTCATGTCTTGTGTTCAAATTGATTAAAACACTACAAATGAAAGTTAAACATTAGAAAGTCAGTTCATTTGAATAAAAACCAAAAAAGGTAAAGGCAGGTAATCTCTACAAAACCAATAAAGTTAAATAAACATAAGATACTGTATCCTTTGCCTATAAATGTTTATTTGAGGCTTTTAGGCTTTCCTTTTTCGGGTAATTAGAATTAATTCGATAGAAACGGACTTTAAGGCTTCGATTTCATATACCCACACGCAATCACTTTTTGTGGTTACCGTTTCATCATCATCATCATTAGCCTGAAGTACATTTTCAGGATGAATAATTTTAACTTTTTCATTCGAATTCACGTTTTCGCACGTATAAGTAGTATTTTTACTAGGTAGCTGCTAGTCTGAATAGATTCAAAGACCAGTTTATATACTTGGTAGAAGTTGTTATAAATTAGAGTGTTTTAAGAGGCTGACAGCCGCCAAGAAACTTGTTATACTGTTATGATATAAAAAAATAATATTTGTATGAAACTACGAAATTATGAAAAAAATCGCAAACAACCAAGCGATTTTTTTTCATTTATTTGCCAAAAAATGTATTCAAGTATTATATCAGCTATCCGGTTCCCATATTACAAGCTCTGCTTAGTTTGGGGCTGGGTAGTGTTGTGTGAATTGTCCACAATATTTATTTATTTATTTTATTTTTTTATTATATTTTTTTATACAACTAACTGATGGAACAAGTGTATGGCCCGCTTAAGTTTCGGAGAATCATATTACGGAGGGTCAGTTCAGAAAAAACATATTTAACAACAATTTTTTTATTATTTGTTGTCGTATTTATTATTATTATTTATGTGAACTCTTAAAAAACATAGTAACGTGGAGAAAGAACGAGTTTGACGGCTGCCTGCGTCTTAACTCACAAATTTCATGAGTTGACAAATTCTATAGCGTCATAAAACTCGCAGTGTTTATTTTCATTGTCAAACCCCATCAGACTGAAGAAACAATTTCGATAAGACATGTTTTATTCCCTTCGAAACTCCATAAAATATCTAATAACAATGTGGACGTCTGTCCGTAATTTTATTCGGTTTTATGTTGTCTAAGCGCTTTATAAATAATTCATTTTGAAACTCATTGTAAATAGCTATTTGTACGCATTATTTTACATACACACTTTCAAATAACTTAAGGTCTCAGCATATTTATTGATTGATGTTATTTGAGAGAAGTTTGCGACAAGCATTGGCATTGGCAAATGCTACACCTTCGATATGTATCGCGATATTTTACGTGATATTTTTCTAGTAATATTTTGGTATACTACACAAATGATACAAATCGCGTCAGTACAGTAAATTTCATTAAGTATACTAGTAGGTTTTGTATTACAACAAATAAAGCTATGACAAAGCATCGTCGATATACAAATAGTCGTATAGAAATCCAAAAATCCATGATCTTTATCTAGATCGTGGATTTTTTGATCTCTAGAAATTCAGTGATCCGTATCACGATACGTGATACGCTACTACACACTCGATAAATATCGTGATCCTGGATTACGATACAAATATCGCGATACATATCGAGCGTGTAGCATTCGTCATTGAATGGCATTATGCTGGTTACATACCCCATCATTGTACGTCGAACAAAATTGTTCCGTTAGCCCGTAGAAACAGTCGCGGTTCAGATCAAATATTAAATATTATGTTCTTACTAGTGAAAACTGTAGTTGTAGTTTGATGTAGTATGTAAATCAATGTAATATTTATCTAGTCTAATTCTAATTTGAGTTGAGGGAAAGGGCTTTACTGACGTCCCGCGATGGGTGTTTTGTGCATTGTCCCCCTTCTCTTGTCTATGCGAAACCAACTTTATATTATATACTATAATAAAAAATAAAGTGCAAAGTGATGACAAGAACGAGGTTGGGTATAAAAAATAATTATTTCAATAAGATACGATAAATAATACATTGATAAACTTGAAGTACTTTGCCGCATTAAAAACCAGTTTGCACTAGCCCTTAGGTTTTTATGTGCGATGAAACACATACTCTAGTGTGAATATGGCTTTTATCGGTTAAATCACACTTTGGTATAAAGCGTTTCCAGAAATTGATGTCCGGTTTTTAACGATCGTAAGTAATCGCTTGGGATGAAGGTCAATAACCTATCTGTGTGGGATGTACTCATAAAAAATCAGACATCAATTTCGGAACACGCTGTAGATGCACACTGTATTATAGATGAATGTTGGATCACCCTGTAATTAAATGTAAATAGTAGATAGTATTTTTTTGAATCACGGTTTCAAGTGTTTTTTTTTCTATTTCAGTCCGATCTTGGCCATCGCTGAGCACCACACGGCGACCAGACAAGATGGAAGCAACTACGCGCAATGCTTGACGCAGGCTATCACCTTCTGGCCTATAGCATTCTTCATCATGATCATCATCCTTCTCTATCTACTCCCCTTGATAATTCTTATCGTACTTTACAGTATAATAGCTAAGAATCTAATCACAGCTGCTTCCAAAGTGGTTATGAATAAGACTTTTGATCCGTACAACGCTAGGGCAAGAAAGCAAGTGATTTTGATGCTCGGAACTGTAGTTTTATGCTTTTTCTTATGCCTAATGCCGTATAGAGCTTTAACCTTGTGGATTATTATGACACCTGCAGAATTATACGACGACTTAACCCCCGAAAAGTGGTATAATATTTTATATTTCTCCCGAGTAATGCTCTACATAAACTCTGCGATAAATCCAATCTTATACAATTTAATGTCGTCGAAGTTTCGTATCGGATTCTGTAAAGTTTGCATTTGCTATAAGAAATCTGAGGATATTAATCGTAGAACCCAGAGGACTATGACCAATGGGTCTACTACAAGCAGTAGTCTAATGAGAACAACTAACAGTTTGAAGAAGTTCTTCAGTCATAGAGGGAGCGTAGATAAGGGTGAAGTAGAATCAGATACAAAAGACGATGGTGAAAATAAAACTCTCTTCGATAGAATTTTCGCTAATAGAACTTTTGTTAGACAGCAGTCTGCCCCTGTTTGTTCAACAACAAAGACTCCGATCATCAATAGAATGAAAAGTGAAGGATATATAGATATATTAGAAGCTGATACCAGCACAAGAGTTCATTCCAATGTTAAAATTGAAGACGACGCTCGCCACAACTCTCTAAGACGTAGTGTCCTTATCAATAGTGCTAAGGCTAAGAGTGTAGATTGTGATAAAAAGGTGGCCTATCAGAAAGTAAAGGTTGATTGTGTGGTAGCCTTTCAGAAGTCGAGAAGTGTTGATACTGATTTGCCGGAGAGTTATGTGTGATGCGTATTTGGTAAACAAGGTATCCACAAATGAACAGTCAGCTGGGCGATTGTGCTATTTTGTTGCAATCAAAAGTTTGATACTAACACTTAAATGATAATAACAAGGAACAGCGATCACATGTCTTGTTGCCATCATTTTTCAAACACTATTTGTTGTCATACTAGTTTTACAAAGCGGAGTTCCTATTTGCTATCACATGTTTATTACACCAGCATTCAGCATTGTTGCAATGATTCCTTGTTAAAGATAAGTTTTGTTTTAAATAGTTTATTATTTCGATCGAGGCTCAAAATAATGTAACAACCGACAGGTGCGACTAAGTTTTGATTGCAACAAAAGATACACAATAACCTCACAGGGCTTTGTGGTCAGTGACAATGAAATTCAAAGCCAAATTAATCACTTCTTATAGCAGATTTTTGATAGAATTAAGTTTTAAGTTAATTCTATCAAAAATCTGCTATAAGAAGTGATATTTTAAGTTTTATTTTAGTGTGACTGTTAAGTGTTGTACCGGAGAAAGGTATAAAAGTAGTTGTAATTGTATATTTTACCTCAATTTTGTTAATTAGAGTATTCAAATATTGTATTAACTTGTATAAATGTTTTTATTAATGTAGGATAATGTTTAAGAACAAAAATTTTTGAACTTACTTATCTTTATTTAGCTAGTATACATAATTATAGAAAAATGTACATGATTTTTTTTAGATGTGATTGAAACTGCATATTTATTTAAATGATAAATAAAGAATATACTTATCCAAATATTACATAACAAATTATTTATAGGAATGTACGTATTTAGTTTTTTTTATAGAAGATTCTTGTTTAAATTATTTTGTCTTTTTATATCCCAGTACATAAGAAATACATGAAGTATTTCTTATACCTCGTACTGAAGTCATAAAATTTGATTTGTTTTATTCGCAAAAGAGAACAGGCCTTTGCATCTATTTTAGATGATTTAAATAGCGTCAAGGGAAACTGCTGGCCTACCATGAGCTTCATATGGTTATGGTTATGGCTGTCAAAATTGTGTCAACACATTAAAATCCAAGAAGAAAATGAATGTGTGGTTCAGCCTATCTATACACAATTTGACACACATAGCCATAACCAAGGAGCTCGTGGTAGCCCTGCTGGTGTTTACTCATACCCCTACTTAAGGGACGTTTCTGGGACAGGATTTTAGATGGAATATTATAGGCTTGCCTTAACACCAATACCATCCTGACAGCTTAGTCGGCCTAATCCACAGCAAAGACATGGTCAATACGTGCGGAGCTGGCTAAGCCATGGCTTCTTCACGATGTTTTCCTTCACTGTTTGAGAGCATTAGCATTGGGTACATACAATTTTCGATCAGTAAAATCCATAGGTACTCGACTGGAGTGGAGCCTGCAACCTTAGGATTAGAAGGCAGGGTAACTATTTTTTTTTTTGAAGACAGTTCACACAACACTATCTAGCCCCAAACTAAGCATAGCTTATACTATGGGCACCAGATAGCTGATACAATACTTAAATACATTTTATTTTTATAAATACATACTTATAATACAATATAACACCCAGACAGAGAACAAACATCTATGTTCACCACACAAATATTTGTTCCCGGTGGGGATCGAACCCACGACCTACGGCGCAGAAGGCAGAGCTACTACCAACTGTGCTGAGAGGCCAGTCAAACTATCACTAGACCACCAGTGCACTAAAGCCTTGAGCACATCTAGCGCACTGACGATGGCGATCAGTCAGACGGTTAGAAACGCTGTCAAATATGACAGCATTTCACTAATTGCCATCGCCATCACGATAGATGTACAAGGCCTTGAAAGTATCTCGCCAAAAGTATGCTTACCTTCAACTGACATAGATTAAATTCTATTCATATAACGAATTATCATACAACCTTTCAACCTAGATTCCCATTTGCTTTGTAACCCCTATATCCAGTTTAAAATCTTGATAGCTGTCATGACAGGACAAAATTTACAATATTGCATTTATACTTCTCATCGTGATTTCTCTGTGTGGTACCGTCAGATATTGAGGTAGATCAAAGAACTTCAAGGCTTCTAAACTTATACTAGCGGCATGTTCCGGCTTCGCACGGGTAGACATTTATATTTAAACACATAAACATATCCTGTGTTACCCAAGGTGAATGTAGCTTTCAAATGGTGAAATAATTTTGGGAACCGACATAGTAGTTTTTGAGTTTATCATTACATACATAAAAAATACAAATCTTTCCTCTTTACAATAATAAAAGACATAAGAACTGTGGTACAGTGTTGAGTGTTGAGCAACAAAGGTGACGGATGAAAGAAGAGTGCATGCGACAGAGATGCGAATGTTGAGATGGACGTGCGGGGTAACACGAATGGATAAGTTTAAAAGTAGCGCCAGCAACGGAGAAAAAAGAAGTAATCGGCTAGCGTGGTATGGACATTTTATGAGGAGAGAAGAATGTCATGTGACAAAAAGAGTGTTAAGCATTAATGTAGATGGATATGATAGATGATATTATTGTGCGAGAGATGATATTATGTCCAAGAAAGGAGTGAGTACTGAGATGGCGAGTGATAGGGGAGAACGGAAGAAAATGACATGTTTTATTGGGATAAGGGCAGGAAGAAGAAGATTTGTTAATATTTTCCTGTCTAGTCAGTTTCACTAATTGCATTGTTATGTGTTATTTAGGTCAGTAGTCACTAAAGCTGCCTATTGCAATGCACCATTGACTCATCCACGCAAACAATTGCCTGTTTAAGGTGCCGTTCTCAGAAGTAACGGCAGTTTACAGAGTCTTGGTGTTTCTAAATTTTTGATATCGTTATTCCGGAGATTTTCCATCAACGGAATAAAGCTATTAAAATTTTAAACAGCCCTAAGTAGAATTCCAAGAGAACCGAAGTGATATTAGTGAAGGTTTTTTTTCAGCTCATCTAAGACAGTGCGAAGGGATGAACCAAAGATTAGCGAAGTTTTTTTTTTCAGCTCTTCATCTTCGACAATGCAGCGGGTGACTACTAAGCCGGTTGCGGGTTTGATTCCCGTTTTGATTTTCAAAATGCCAGTCTCTATTTTACAACGCTCATACAATTTATGTAAATAAAAAGATTCCCTTTTATTTTTCACGGTTTTGACAAAATATTTCGAGCGTCAAATCACGAGCACCGTTTTACAGTAAACCAAGGACTATGGATATTGTATCACAAACGAGGCTATCTGCAATAGTATTAATCTGCAACGTGTGAACGGGCTTTATTGAGCGAGCACTGTCCGTGTATTTATAGCTTTGTGAGGCCACTCCCACTGCATTGAGGCACAGTGGAGGTGCAACAGTAGGTCTGGGTGTAACTCTAAGCACTGTTCGTCATCAGCCTAAAAAATAAATAAGCACAATTATTTGACACAAATAAACACCGAACGGCTACTAGTTTAATCAGAGTAGAATAAGCACCTGACCTACATAGTGACAAAAAAAAACAGATTTTTAGCACCGACTGGCAATTTATATTTGTTCAGCAGCTTGTTTAGTGAGTAACCTACGAGACAATGCTTTGTCATAGACAATGGTAATACACACTTTATATCAGGTGGCTTGTTCCATCAGCTATGTGTATTAGTTGTATTAAAAAACTATTTAATCGACCAATCGAATATTTGACAGTTGTATCAACTACAAACACACACTATCAAATATTGGAGTCATCCGTGTAAATGCGCCTTGGTTATTGCACCTAGTATAATAGTGATAAACTAAGTAATCTTCACCTGCTGATTATCCCGCACTGTGTCCAAACAATACCCTCCAGATTAGCATCCACACGCCTTAAGTTATTGCAAGTAGCCAAGTTTAAGTTATATGCGTATTTTACAGACAATGCGATTACTAGGGCCTTATGCTCAATTTGATAGAGAAAATCTCACAGTGGAGATGAGCTCAATCTCTGCCAAAAACTAAGTTATTGCCGTGAATTTTTGGCGTAAGAGACGTCAGATTACTGTCACCTCCATCGTGAGATTTTCTCAATCAAATCGAGTATAAAGACTCCTGATCGGGTCGCATCAACGCAGTGCCAAGCCATATCAATGGATCGTGTTATTGGCTTCATTGTTTATTTTGCATTTGTTGGTATAGTTTTCTTCTTATCGTGTCACTAGTTATTTTGAACCAGTGCCAGTGAGGTGATAAACTAAGTAAACTTCATCTGCTGATTATCCCGCACTGTGTCCAAACAATACTCTCCAGATTAGCATCCGCGCGACTAAATTTATTGCAAGTAGCCAAGTTTAAGTTATGTGAGTATTGTACAGACAATGCGATAACTGAGCGGGTTGCATTCACGTAGTTTAGTATCAATGGGTCGTGTTATTGATTACATTGTTTGTTCTGCACTTGTTGGTACATTCTTCTTCTTGTTATCGTGTCACTAGTTATTTTGAACTAGTGTGGTGATCAGCAGGTGAAGTGTACTCACTTCACCTGCTGCTTATCACTGTGTTCAAGCAATACCCTCCAGATTAGTATCCGCGCGACTAAAGTTATTGCAAGTAGCCAAGTTTACGTTAATGAGTATCTGTATATGTATTGAGTACAGACAATGCGATAACTGAACGGGTCGCATCCACGCAGTGCCATAGCGCAATGAACCGTATTTATGACATCATGTATAGTTTGCTTGACCTTTCACCTGCTTTTATTCTTCTTATCGTGTCATTAATGGTCTCAAAAGGTGAAGGAAAACATCGCGAGGAAGCCCATGGCTTTGTCACCTCTGCACGTATTGACCATGTTTTTCCTGTGGATTAGGCTGATTAAGCTGTCAGAATGGTATACATGCTGGGTGAACGAAAACATCATGAGAAAATTCTATGACTACACTAATACACTAATATATCTTACGTTACTCCAATTTCTCGGAACCAAAAGGTACAAAATACCCACTTGACCTTAAATCAACTGTCCTTAATTTAGGCTAGATAAAAAACCATCGTAAAAATGACGGACGTCATGTTAATACATAGGGCTGTCACAACTAAACTGATCCCACTGAGAATAAATATCTGTGTAGTGAACATATATGTTTGTTCTAATATTTTTCTCTGAATGGTAAATTTGTTTGTGTTTGTTGTTGTTTTTGTGCATGTGAAATCCGTCACCATTACAAAAGTTTACGACGTCGGAGACAGGGTGGTAAATCTCAAGTGGAGTTGGGCAGGACACCATGCCAGACGTGGTGATGGTCGGTGGAGTAAAACCTTGACCGAATGGTGGCCGAAATCACGCTGAAGAAATCTAGGACGTCTAAAAACGCGATGGATCGACGACATTATTAAGATCGCAGGAAACACCTGGGCAAGAGACGCGAAGGACAGAGGAGACTGGCAGAAGATGAAGGAGGCCCAGCAGTGGATGATACAGGCCTGAAATGATGATGATGGTAAATTTGTCAGAGTGCCAGCCCTACAGTGCACGGCTAATGGAATAGTTACTAAAACAGATAAAGTACTTGTGGATAATAAAATATTACCCACAATCTAGATTGGGATAACTCGTAAACATAATCTTTTGCGTACTCGAGTCGATAGTTTTTGTAGTTTTTACGATTTCTGTGTTCTTAGAAAAAGTTTGTAAGAGAAAGATGCATGTGTCCAAGAATAGATGAAGATCATGATAATAATAGAAGCTTTAAGGTACGGCCACATCTAGCCGCTTTTCGCTTAGATGTGGCCGTAGCTTCAACCGTCCTGCAGAAAGATGGGTAGATGATGTGTGACGAATTTATTTTCTTTCTTCATATAATTGGTGTAACAAAATACAGCGTCAATTAGTGTCATGTGAATTTCTGAACATAAAAACTATTTTAATAAAATTCACAAATAAAATGTTTTTTGAAGTGAAAACTTCTGAAGGCGTCTTCACGTCACCTCCTGTGACGTAGCTGACACCTCTTCGGCAATGATCGACGAACTTCGCCAAATGTCGGGTTCAGTTCGCCCGCAGGCAACCGCCAGCCACCGGGGCGGGATATACACACATAATTATTGTGATTCTGTTTTTTCCATTTACAGGAGACTTACAGGAAAAAGAGCATTAGTGTGTTCAAAAATCTAGCATCGAAAATAAAAAATTCTAAGGTTTTTCAACTGTGAAAAATTAATTGGTGCAAAAATTGTGAAGCGGATTTTTTTGTCGTGTTGCCTTTTAGAGAGGCTGTACGAATAATACATAATTACTGTCGTTTTGTGCAAAGCTTTGGTTTTCTAAGAAATATTGATCGACGTGTTGACGAACGTAATTTGTATAGACCCGAAGAGTGTAATGTGTACAAGGCTTTATAGTTTACACTATCGTAAACGTGTTTGTGGGTCAAACAAATAAATTTTCTTTCTTTCTTTTCTCCTAACTTTTGTTAACTAATAATGACTTATTGAATTTGCATCACATCTGCCTAATTGTATTTTTATTGCCTATCCTATTTTTGTTAGAACTTTCGTAATGTGAATCATAACTACATACATAATTTTAATAACTATTGAACTTATACTTGTATTTATTTGTATTTGTATTTGTATTTATTGTTTACTTTAATTATAACGGTTAACACCAATTACAATAATTAAAGAAGAATAAGAAAAATGAAAATAAATAAAGTATAAGTAAAATAGTTTTGGTCAAATTTAAAAATACAATGTCAATAGTATAAATATAAAACAAAATGTCAGGACAATAATATACTACACTATAAATTGGAAATTCACACACAGCTATACATCACGCTCACAGAATCTCAAACATTCAGACATTATTTTCATCCAGCCATCCTCAAACAGATCACACCCAGGACTAGTATCAAGGAGAGCATTGAGTGCGGCGAGAATGCGCGGAATTGGTGACGAGGCCCGGGCCACAGTACGACATAGCGGCTCCGAAAACAACTTGTGCTACTTGCAGCGCCCTACAGGGTACATGTACTCTCCTATTAGCTACTATAGACCTAAGCTATGTAAATAATGTGTGTACATGTTGGCAATAAATTACATTTAGTTCTACGAAAATTACCTCGTCTGAGAGGGTTACCGTGCATGAGAATTCAAATTTTGAGACCGTTTGTAACTTCAAATAACGGTAGCAATTTCTTAGAATCTCAAAGCTTTCAGATATATACCTAATTATGTTGAGAATTATGTGCAATTACTTTTCCGAAAACAAAAGACGCAGAACGGAATAATGTGACTTCTGTGAGAACGACATAATAAATAATGGAGGACATTAATCTGTTTGCGTAATGGCTTCTCTGTTTGATATTAAAATTAAATCCTACTAATATTATAAACCAAAAACGAGCCGGAAGATAAAACATAGGACCCCACCAACCTGATTGATGATGATTTCCTAGCATTTTTTTACAAGCTGAAGCAAGCATAATTGTTTTTTTTATTTCTAAACAAACGAAGACATACAGTTATTTGTACCTACTACTAGTACTAATAACATTTTTGTGCCTTTTATTTCCAGAATTACTTTTCGGCTACGGTGACTGTAAATAGATATACTGACTGTGACTGTGACTGTATATGGATATATTATTCTTTAATTAAATCTCACTAAACAGAACACGGACCGAAAGACAAAATTTAGGACGCCCACCGAACTAATGTATGATAATGATTTCCCAGCCGTTTTCGGCTACGGCGACTGTAAACGGATAGACATATTTTTGTTTAATTAAATCCCACTAATATTATAAGCCGAACACGGACCGGAAAACAAAACGAAGGACAACCACCGACCTGATGGAGGATGATGATTTCCTAGCCGGTTTGGCTACGGGCACTGTAAACGGATGGACATATTTTTGTTTAATTAAATCCCACTAATATTATAAACTGAACACGGTCCGGAAGACAAAACGTAGGACGCCCACCGACCTGATGGATGATGATAATTTACTAGCCGTTTTGGCTACGGGCGCTGTAAACGGATGGACCAATTATCGTTTAATTAAATCCCACAAATATTATAAACCGAAAATGGATCGGAAGACAAAACGTAGGACAACCACCGACCTGATGGAGGATGATGATTTCCTAGCCGTTTTGGCTACGGGCACTGTAAACGGACTTTTGTTTAATTAAATCCCACTAATATTATAAACCGAACACAGACCGGAAAACAAAACGTAGGACGCCCACCGACCTGATGAATGATGATTTCCTAGAAGTTTTCGGCTACGGCGTCTGTAAATAGATGGACATTTACTGTTTATTGTTTGAGGGCTTCATTATTTTGCCCTTTTATGTGCCTTAACGTGGCTGGTGTTCCCAATTTTATTAATAAAGAAGATCCGATAGACCGACATAGTTGAAATGCTTATGTCCAGCTTTTCAGTCTTTTCAGACTTTTCAGGCTTTCATGATGATAAAAAACAAGTTATAATAGACTACTTAGTCACTAGTGGAATCCTGCAAGACTTAAGCCTTACGAAAATCTAGATTGTCTGCGATGGCGATAATTGTAAAGCTGTCATACATAGCACTGACAAAGTTTACGGCGGCGGTGACAACCCTATGCTGATCGCCATCGCCATTGACATCGTAGATTACAATGTTTTTTTGAGCGCAGAAAGCAGAGCCAACTGATTGATTATTGTAGACAATATCGTAGACCATCCACACAATACTTTTTTATTACTTAGAATACAATATAAAACCCAGACAGAGAACAAATATCTGTATTCACCATACAAATATTTGTTCTCGATGAGGATCGAACCCAGGATCTACGGCGCAGAAGGTAGAGCTCCTACCAACTGAGCTAAGAGGCCAGTCAATTAGGCCAGTGGATTGATAATATTAGTGTTTGATTGAATAAATATTCCTCGGTTCATTAGTTATTCACAATTCCACGCCTACCCTAACTTGTGGGATACACCCACAGATTATAACCAAGTTGTTAACTTGAATCCTCTACGGAGCTACGGGCTGCTACGAAGTGCTACGAACTTATACGGCGTAGTATACTAGTGATTATTCTGTGGTTTGCTAAACTTCGTCACACGACTAACATTGAAGCATTTCACACATTTGTGCATAGCACACATCTATATATATATAACTCAAAGGTGACTGACTGACATAGTGATCTATCAACGCACAGCCCAAACCACTGGACGGATCGGGCTAAAATTTGGCATGCAGGTAGATGTTATGACGTAGGCATCCGCTAAGAAAGGAAAATGGGAAATTATTTTCCAAAGAGGAGAAAAAGGGGAAAAATGGTTATAAGAAAAATCAACGCACAGCCTAAACCGTTAGCCCTAGAAGCATGAAACTTAGAAGATGTATTCCTCTAATAGAGCAGGGTGCACTAAGAAAGAAAATAGGAAAATTCTTTCCCTAAAAGAAGAAAAAACGGAAAATGATTTTAAGAAAAATCGCAAAAAATTGCTTTACAAAATACGCAAAAAAAAACATTAAAAATTTTCAGCTACCGCAGCATCTGGCACCAGGTCCGATTACACACAAAGGTTCACAAACAAACCGATGATAACCACTACGACAAAATCGCGGGAAATATCTATCATACTTAAACTAAACACTGTTGAAAAAAATCGGCTCCAACAGCACTCACCTTAAAATTCAAATACACTCTAAAGTACAAGCTCAAATCTATGGTAACTAGCAGTTGGTCATGTCAAATAAAAAAAATCTGATACGATTATACACCAACACGCATACGAAACCCCAAATTAGCCACTAATATAACATAAAATCACAAAAAATAGCTTTACAAAATACGGAAAAAAAAACATTAAAAAAATTTCAGCTACCGCAGCATTTGTCACCAGGTTTTAATACACACAAATTTTTACAAAAAAACCGATGATAACCACTAAGACAAAATCACGGGAAACATCTATCATACTTAAACTAAACACTGCTGAAAAAAATCAGCTCTAACAGCACTCGCCTTCAAATTCAAATACACTCTAAAGTACAAGCTCAAAACTATAGTAAACAGCAGTTGGTCATGTCAAATTAAAAATCTGATTCGATTATACACCAACACCCATACGACACCCCAAATTAGCCACTAATATAACATAAAATCACAAAAAATAGCTTAACAAAATACGAAAAAAAAACATTAAAAAAATTTCAGCTACCGCAGCGTTTGTCACCAGGTTTTAATACACACAAATGTTTACAAAAAAACCGATGATAACCACTAAGACAAAATCACGGAAAACATCTATCATACTTAAACTAAACACTGCTGAAAAAAATCGGCTCCAACAGCACTCGCCTTCAAATTCAAATACACTCTAAAGTACAAGCTCAAAACTATAGTAACCAGCTTGGTCATGTCAAATAAAAAAAATCTGATTCGATTATACACCAACACGCATACGAAACCCCAAATTAGCCACTAATATAACATAAAATCACAAAAAATAGCTTTACAAAATACAAAAAAAAACACTAAAAAATTTTCAGCTACCGCAGCATTTGTCACCAGGTTTTAATACACACAAATGTTTACAAAAAAACCAATGATAACCACTAAGACAAAATCGCGGAAAACATCTATCATACTTAAACTAAACACTGCTGAAAAAAATCAGCTCTAACAGCACTCGCCTTCAAATTCAAATACACTCTAAAGTACAAGCTCAAAACTATAGTAAACAGCAGTTGGTCATGTCAAATTAAAAATCTGATTCGATTATACACCATCACCCATACGACACCCCAAATTAGCCACTAATATAACATAAAATCACAAAAAATAGCTTAACAAAATACGAAAAAAAAACATTAAAAAAAATTCAGCTACCGCAGCGTTTGTCACCAGGTTTTAATACACACAAATGTTTACAAAAAAACCGATGATAACCACTAAGACAAAATCACGGAAAACATCTATCATACTTAAACTAAACACTGCTGAAAAAAATCGGCTCCAACAGCACTCACCTTCAAATTCAAATACACTCTAAAGTACAAGCTCAAAACTATAGTAACCAGCTTGGTCATGTCAAATAAAAAAAAATCTGATTCAATTATACACCAACACGCATACGAAACCCCAAATTAGCCACTAATATAACATAAAATCACAAAAAATAGCTTTACAAAATACAAAAAAAAACACTAAAAAATTTTCAGCTACCGCAGCATTTGTCACCAGGTTTTAATACACACAAATGTTTACAAAAAAACCAATGATAACCACTAAGACAAAATCGCGGAAAACATCTATCATACTTAAACTAAACACTGCTGAAAAAAATCGGGTCCAACAGCACTCGCCTTCAAATTCAAATACACTCTAAAGTACAAGCTCAAAACTATAGTAACCAGCAATTGGTCATGTCAAATAAAAAAAATCTGATTCGATTATACACCAACACGCATACGAAACCCCAAATTAGCCACTAATATAACATAAAATCACAAAAAAAAGCTTTACAAAATACAAAAAAAAACATTAAAAAATTTTCAGCTACCGCAGCATTTGTCACCAGGTTTTAATACACACAAATGTTTACAAAAAAACCAATGATAACCACTAAGACAAAATCGCGGAAAACATCTATCATACTTAAACTAAACATTGCTGAAAAAAATCGGCTCCAACAGCACTCGCCTTCAAATTCAAATACACTCTAAAGTACAAGCTCAAAACTATAGTAACCAGCTTGGTCATGTCAAATAAAAAAAATCTGATTCGATTATACACCAACACGCATACGAAACCCCAAATTAGCCACTAATATAACATAAAATCACAAAAAATAGCTTTACAAAATACGCAAAAAAAAACATTTAAAAAAATTCAGCTACCGCAGCATCTGGCACCAGGTTCGATTACACACAAAAGTTCACAAACAAACCGATGATAACCACTACGACAAAATTGCGGGAAACATCTATCATACTTAAACTAAACACTGCTGAAGTCATGTCAATACGATAGCCCAAATTAGCCACTTCAACAAAATCACGAAAAAGAGCTTTACAAAATACCCAAAAAAAACATTAAAAAAATTTCAACTACCGCAGCATCTGACACCAGGTTTTAATACACACAAATGTTTACAAAAAAACCGATGATAACCACTAAGACAAAATCGTGGGAAACATCTATAATACTTAAACTAAACACTGCTGAAAAAAATCGGCTACAACAGCACTCACTTTCAAATTCAAATACACTGTAAATTACAAGCTCAAAACAATGGTAACTAGCAGTTGGTCATATCAAACTAAAAAAAACGAACTCAAATATCCACGCGGACGAAGTCGCGGGTATCAGCTAGTATTCTATAAAGGCCTGCGTACATCTAGGCGATGGCGATGGCGATCAACTGAAACGCTGTCAAATATCACTGTCATATTTGACAGTGTTTCAGCTGATCGCCATCGCTTAGGTATTTGCATAGGCTTTAACTGGTTTAACTTTAGGTGGTTTTTTTTCTTTAAACTAGTTTTTTAAGAAAGCAAGAATAATCTATAACTTTAAAAAAAAGCATTGTGTTTATTCAAAAAACTTGTAATTTTACGTTATCGTCTAAGTCCAAGGTCCAAGTTCTACTTTGTCTTTTTTCTTACTTTACTACTTAGCTTTTTTGTTACTAAAACGGTATTTCTTCCGCAGTCCAATCCTGGCGGTCGCCACCTTCGACTACGAGGAGTACGAAGACGGATCTCTTATCCCCGTCTGCCTCACGCAGGCCGACACCTTCTGGTCCGCCTTGTTCTTCATCCTCACCATAGCTGTCTTCTTCATCTTACCTCTCGGCGTGCTCCTGGTCCTCTACAGCGTCATCGCTAAGAACCTCATGGAGAACCCTGTCATCATCGCCCAGAACACCAAGAGCTCCAGCAGTGGAAACGTTATAAGATACAGAAAACAAGTTATACTTATGCTAGGAACAGTTGTCTTATCCTTCTTCATCTGCCTTCTCCCATTCAAAGCACTAACCTTATGGATTATAGTGTTCCCACCAGAGACAATAATGTCGTTAGGTATAGAAGGGTACTACATACTTTTATACTTTTGTAGAGTGATGTTGTACTTAAACTCGGCGATAAACCCGATTCTGTATAATTTGATGTCATCGAAATTCCGAGATGGGTTCATGAAGTTGCTAAGGATCAATAAGCTGATGAGATGTAGTAGAACTTTGAGAGAGACGATGCAAAGACGAGATACTTTCAACACGACGACGTCTACAGGCTTTTCAAGCAGTCAGAACACATCAGATTCGTTCTGGAGGAGATACAGCAACAGAGCATCATCACAAAAGAATATCCTCAATCGAGAAAGTAAGAAAATAAACGACAAAGCCGCACAGCTTCTTAAAATAGGTGAAATAATAAATGTTGAGAACACTAGAAGGAACAGCATGAAGATTATTGCAGCATTAAACGAAATGAACGATGCACAAGAAGTGAAAGACTCAGACGATTTCGCTGTTAATGATATTACTGACGCTGCCATTGAGAACAATAAACAATTACAAATATTGAATTTAGATGTTAAAACAAATAATGTTTATTCTATAACTTTAGATGTAAGTGAGGAAGGAAAGAACAAGTTTGTATGCGTACCGGCTCATAGAGAAAATAAAAATATATTTATATACGATTATACTAGTAAAGAAAGTTTTGTGTAAATGCTTGAGAATGAGCATTCAGATGATTTTTGTTTAATTATTTAAAAAGCAGACAATAACTCAATTCTAATGCAGCCGACTGTACATCATTATTGTAATCTGAAAAATATCAACTATTAATGTAGAGTTTTTGAAGAATCTTATTTTAGACAAAAAATATGAAAAAACTCTGCAGATAAATATCAATTAGATACATCACTTAGAGCTTTTAGTCCAAAAGCTATCGTCGAATAAAAAATATCAGTCCTTGTTTTTGAAATGTTACAAAAAGAAATGGATATATTTTTATCCATAGACATAGACAATTATTTATTTGCTTCTTATCACACACATAGAAAACATTAATGGATGTAAAAGTAACTCAAGTAATTACAATAATAAAATCAGAAGGAAATAAATTAAAACTAACAGAACATACCTTTTGATTTGTAAATTATGACAAACATCATGCCAATATATCGTTTGCTAATAGAAGCAAATGGGACTTTAGCTCAGCATATATTATTGTCTAGAATAATAGGCGCTGTTATTCAGCCAAGACCTTTATCTGACGGGTTTATCTGAAGATTGAAAAAACAGCCTTAATTTGATTAATTTAATTTTAATTTGGCATCGAATTCTTCGCATATTTTAGTTACTTGTTGAAACCGGTTTTAGTGAACATGTAATGGATACTTGTACCATGTTTGTAGCGAGTAACATACTCGTAATTCGAATGCAGGCAGATTCATTAAAAATCAAACGAAACATGCGATTTTTTACTATAAAAGCAGAGCAGAGAACGAAATCCTAGTGTGTTCACCAAAAACAATCAATTTTTTGGTGAAGATCGAACACACGGCCACAAATGCACGGCACAGAAGGTTACTGAGCAGTGAGGTTGTCAAGTCTTGGATGTTTACTTTCAGACAGTTTCAAATTGTTTTTTATAAAGTTTTACTTAGATTTGGCAGCTGGCCAAATACATCAATGCATTTAGGAATTGGAATAATTGTGGAGTAGGCAGACGGAGGCTTTAGCTGATCCTGCCTTGATATACGACTTGAAAAGGTTTGATTAATGGGATATTTCGTTTTTATACAGGCTGTAAAAATGCTTCTTACGTAAACTGAAACAATCTTGAGTGGATTAAGGTGGACCTTTGGACCATGCTTAAATACAAAAATAATTTGTTGCAATTTATAAAAAATAATTTGGTACAGTCAAACTATAGTAGTGGTATTTTTTGAGAACTTTTGTTTCTGTTCCGAATTAATGTTGTGTTCTATAAATTTAATTTGTATTGATGTGCATTCAGTTATTGGAAGTGGTTATGCTCCACCCTGTATTATCCGAAATAAAGACAATTTTATTCGTAAACATTCTATTCAGAAGCTTCTAAAATAATGACGCATTTATCAAAATGTCGTTCACTTTACGGCGAGACTTTATAATTGTAATTGTGAGAATCACAAAAGGATAGTCAAATAATATAAAACGTGTGCAGTATAAAATATATTTAGTTGAAGTAAAAGCATGTCAAATTATAAACAACATTTTCTTTTAATAAATTATAACTAAAGAGATCTTAATCCAACACACCCCCTTAATTAATAAAAGAAAACGCTTCTAACCCCAACCCTGATACACACAAATAGTGAGCCTGCTTCGGCAGGGATTTCGTTAGCACATCCGCCAACATATTGTTCGTAGGAACGTATTTCAACACTATATCAGTATTACATTTTAACACATTCCGTATAAAATGACATCTTATATCAATATGCTTGCATCGAGAATGAAAAACTGGATCTTTCGCTAAAGAAATAGCGCCCTGATTATCTGCATATAAAGAAATCTTTGCGTACCTGTGTAACTTGATTTCAGTGAGCAAACTATGCAGATAGACTGCTTCTTTCATCGCTTGAGAAAGACTGACATACTCTGCCTCGCATGTAGAAGTCGCAACGCTTTTCTGTTTTTGACTTTTCCACGATATGCATGCACCTCCTAAAATAAATGCATACCCAGAATATGAGCATCTATCCAAGAGACAGTTTCCCCAATCTGCATCAGAGAAACCTACAACAGATTTTTCAGTTTTCTTGAACACAAGTCCATATTCTTGCGTTCTTTTCAAATATCGCAACAGCCGTTTTGCTGCTTTCCAGCATGTCATATTTGGAGTATTCGTGAACTGTGCCAACCTGACTACTGAATTTGCTATGTCTGGTCTGGTGCCCGTGGCCAGATACAGAAGACTTCCTATCAACTCACGGTATGGCCACTCTGCATCATCCTTTCCACATTCCTCTCCATTTTCAACACCAAACTTCTGTCCGACTTCCATTGGAGTGGAAACAGTTTCTTTGCAATCTTCCATGTTAAATTTTTTCAACAAATCGTTGACATACCTTTGTTGTGACAATTTAATGACGTTTCCCTTTTTGACAATGTCAATGCCCAAAACATAACTTGCCAGTCCAAAGTCTTTCAACTCAAACTCTTTGGACAATTCCCGTTTGAAGTTTTCAATACATCCTCTTTGACTACACGCAACGAGAATATCATCAACGTAGATCACAACGAACATCTTCGTACCATTTTCATCAATGTCTTTAAAATAAAGACATGGTTCATTCACAGTAGATTTTAACTTCATTTTTCTCAGCTTTTCGTCCAACAATATGTTCCATTAACGTCCAGCTTGTTTCAAACCATATAAAGATTTTTTTAAACGACAAACATCACCTCCTGCTTCAAGATCTTCCAACATCTTTTTCGCTTTGACCTTCAATGCAAAATCCTCATCTTCTGAATTGACTAGCTTCTGCAGACAGTCTTTCAACAGCTGAGGTATCTTCATGTATATTTCTTCATGAAGAAAACCGTTCAGATATGCTGTTGAAACATCCAATTGATGGATTTCCATATCTAGTTCAACCGCAAGTGCTGTTAATAATCTGACAGTATCAAGTCTTGCAACTGGAGAAAAGGTATTATGATAATCAACACCATACCGCTGACTAAAACCTTGCGCCACAAGTCTTGCCTTCTTTTTCTCTGTTTTATCAACATTTACTTTTGTTGTTAGCACATAACGACAACCAACGACAGTACGATGTGCAGGTTTCTTTACAATATCCCATGTCTCATTTTTCAGTAAACTCTTAACTTCCGACATGATGGCTTGCTCCCATCCATATCTTTCGTTTCCTGCTAGAACTTCCTTCAAACTAAACTCTGCTGCACCTACAAAATCATCACAGTCTGCGAATTCATCAGTTTCTTCAACTGTTTGAATGTCCGGTTCCACCTCTACCATTCGGTAAACCTTTTTAGGACGACCTACGCCACTTCTGTCCATACGTGGTCTTCCAGGTCCTCGTTTCACGACTCGTTCTTGAACCTCTTCTTGATGCGTAGGATCCTCTTCAACGGATCGTATGCCAATATCACCACTACCAGATCCACGGTGAGATGGGCCAGCATCCATCCTCAATTCTATCGATGGTTCAGGTGAAATTATTGGATGTTCTCCATCTGGTCCCATATCATTTGATTGATTTTCAGGGTACCTTTTTGAAATAATTTCTATTTCCGCAACCTTTGGCTCCTCAATAAATATAGGTTCATCCACCTTAATGCCTGTATGAGGTTGATCAGTTTTGAACGGATCAATTTCGAGATTTTTCGTAGAAGTTTCATGTTCATGAAAGCGAACATCTCGTGATATGACTACTTTCTTATCTTGAGGAATCCAGACTCTATAACCTTTAGCGTTCCTAGGGTATCCAACAAAAACACCTTCCACACTTCGAGCGGCAAACTTACGTTTTTGTTCTTTATCCAAAACATGTACTTTGCAGCCGAACTTCTGAAAGTAGTGTAGCTGGACTGGTTTTCCATACCACTTCTCGTACGGGATTTGTCCACTAAGAGTACTCGATGGACATCGGTTCCTCACGTGGCACGCCGTTACTACAGCATCAGCCCAGAAACCTGGTGACAATCCGGACGATATCAACATACACCTTGCCATTTCTACGAGGGTTCTGTTCATCCTCTCTGCAACTCCATTTTGTTGCGGAGTTCGAGGAGCGGTCAGTCGCCTTGATATTCCCTCATTTTTCAAAAATACATCGAAATCTCGGTTACAGAATTCACCTCCGTTATCCGTTTGTAAATATTTAATTTTTTTTCCGGTTAGTTTTTCCACAAAACTTTTATATGTTACAAAGTTTGTAAGCACATCATTCTTTTTAGTCATCAAGAACACTTCGCACCAGCGTGTGCTGTCGTCAATAAAAGTAACAAAATATTTTGCGCCTCCTATCGCTTCAGTTTGTATAGGGCCTACTACGTCGGAATAAACGATTTTTAAAATATCATCGCACGGTCCACTTGTTCTGTGAAAAGGCAACGCGCTCATTTTTCCTTTCATACAAATATCGCAATCGTGAAATTCACGGCTGTCTATTGCTCCACTCTTAATGCCGGAATGGATTAACACCTTTGATAAATCTTTCGCATTGAGATGACCTAAACGCTCATGCCACAGCCACGCATCATTATTCGAGGCCACAGATACAGACTCAGTTTTCTCTCTTACATAGTATAAGCTCCCTGAACGATCCGCGACAAACTGAACTTCACCTTGACTATTTGTAACTACAGCTTTATTCTGACTAAAAGTTACTACGGAACCCTTATCTGCAATTTTAGCCACTGAGATCAAGATACTTCGCAAATCCGGAACATATAGCGTGTCTGACAATGAGACTACTGTTCTAAGCTCATCTTTACATGCAGACAACGTGACGACACCCTTACCTTGCACATTTGTAGTGGAATCTGATGCCAAATTTAATATACCAGTTGTAGGTATCATGCCATTTACAAACTTACTCGCATCGTTACATAAGTGTGACGTACACCCACTATCTAAGATCCAGTTTTCCTTTCCACTGTGAACAGCTCTACATTCATCTGAAACACAGTTAAAGTTTTCAAAACTAGTATCAAAAACAGTCCTATGTATATCACCATCACACTCATTTGACACACACTTCACATCTCCTTTCTTAGGACATTCAGATGCTTTGTGGCCTAGTTTATGGCATTTGAACATAAAACCCTTTGGTTTTTCCGCGCTTTTCTTATTTTCCGACTTTCCCTTGGCAACCATAGCTCTGTCCGTCTTTGGTTGATGTCTTGAGCAACTTTCCTCCAATATCTTTATCTTCAAAGCTTCTGGGTCTGGAATCGCATCCCGAGATTCAATTGCGCATCTGAAGTTTTCAAAACTTGCAGGCAAGCTGTATAACAACATAATGGAGAAAAGGTCATTATGAATTTCCACATTCATAGCATTCAATTTATCTTTAATATCAAAGTATTTCATGACATGCTCTTCGACGTCATCATCTTGCTCAGACTTCGCCATAGTTAACTGCTTCAGCAGGGTTGCCTTCCTGGCTGGTCCCTTCGAAGCGTAAATTGACTTCAACTTGTCCCAAACTTCCTTCGAGGTTGCGCACCCTCTTACGTGTCGCAACTCACTCGCACTCATCGATAATATGAGGTCTGCTTTTGCTTTTGAGTCATTTGACGTCCACAACCGTGCAGCCTCCGAATCAACTGGCTTGGGTAGCAAGCCGGTCACATAGCCCCATGCATCGCTCTTTACCAGGGGAGCCTCTGCATGTACGACCCAACTATCGTAATTTGATTTATTGAACAAATCGATCCTTACACTACCCGTTGCCATTTTTCTGATTCCCTCGCTCTCCGTTTACTTATTAAACATATCCTGGGCCCATAACCCTTGTGAGAATCACAAAAGGATAGTCAAATAATATAAAACGTGTGCAGTATAAAATATATTTAGTTGAAGTAAAGCATGTCAAATTATAAACAACATTTTCTTTTAATAAATTATAACTAAAGAGATCTTAATCCAACAGTAATGTATTTATATTTATTTTTATTCATAATGATAATAGCATAAATTAAAGTATCACAATATTTAAACATAAACAATTATCATGTTAATAAAAAATAAGTGTAGTAAAAATGTAATTATAAAAGTAACACTTTTGTAAAAATGTTGAACCTTTTTATTCCACATTTTGTTATTCCAACATTATTATTTTAAATTTAAACGTTAGTGAAACTAACAAAAAATGTAGAGACAGGCAGCCATAAAAATATATGAACACATTCAAAACATGTTTTCTCATTTTGGTAACGCCGACTTTCACAATGTACTTATAATAAATAAATGGGAATGTTGAAATGTTTGAACTTGAGAATGTTTGGGTATTTGAATTTTCGTTATTCAATCATGATAAAAAATAATTAAAAGTACTTAATAAATAAGCCATTTATTTCCAACAGTATACTTTTCTATAAAGATCTTTAATAGATAAACATAATTTTAAAATCTAATATTCAAAACTCTTACTTTACTGACTGACTGACAATCAACGCATAGCCTAAACGAATGGTCTTTGGAGTATGAAATTTGGAGGGTAGATTCCTGGTGTAGAGTAGGGGGCACTAAAAAGAAATTTCCGAAACTCAACCCCAAAAGGGGTGCAGCGGGTATAGTTTTTATAGAAAAAGCTTAACGCGAACAAAGTCGCACGGGAATTCACTAATATGTACTTATATTTTTATGGGTGTCTGTATTATTGAATATATGAAGTGCCAAATTCTGAGGCTCTAAATGAAGGTAGTTTCGTAGAATTTACATGAATTGAGTACCTAAACGCGAGTATTGTATTATATGAACGCCTTTTAATGTGAATGACAAATTACACGTGTTTACAAAAATAAATCGTTTTATTTGTACCTTTAGTAGGTACTGTTGTACCTACTAGAGTTTAGTTCAAATAAATAAATAAAATAAATTAATATTGTGGATAATTTACACAACACTACCTAGCCCCAAACTGTGTAATGGGAACCAGATAGATAAAAAAAAAATGAGATGATATAATACTAGAATATTTTTTTAAAATTTGGTGTTAATATTAAATTCTAAAAGTACATTAAATATTTTTAGAATACAATATTAACACCCACACATAGAACAAACATCTATGTTACATTTTTTTATCGGAAAGGTTCAGGTTGGTTCTATAGAAATTTTATTAAAATTGGTTTAGCAGTTTGGCCATGACATCGGTTTCTCAAGTTTTTTAAACATGAATTCGAAACTATCATGGTTTTTAACCATAACCATATTTCAAGCAAATAAACATTTCATTTCATTTCATTTCAACCCTATTTTTATGGGGGTCAAAACTCACAAAATTAAATAGTGTTAAATATCCCGTTGTTCATAAAAAATGTTATATTAAAATGTTGTTGGGCACAAACTTCTTATATTGTACGTCCGGAACGGACAAACTGTGAAAACTGTAGGTATTTATCTAGCCATACACAATATTATCTTTTCTGTACAACTGCAGGCCTACCATGAGCTCTATCTGGCTCTGTCTCTGGTTCTGGTTTTGAATCTGTGTGAGTGTTGACTTAATAAACTCTACGTCAAAACGTTAAACACACAGTATAATGCACTGGTGAGCACTCACACAGGCTCAAAACCAGAACCAGAGACAGACAGAGCTCATGGTAGGCCTACGCAGTTATGGAATAAATATTTCTGAATTCTGAATTCTACTCATCAATAGCGAGCGATTAGTCATGACTCCACATGATTGGAAAACTAGATTGCGGATTCCAAAACCACATCATAAATCCAGGATTCATTGCATTATCGATGTGTCAGATTGACACCATGCGTTGATTGAGTGCTGGCTCACAGTGTTTCTAGAACAGCTAGTTTCACCCATTACAAACCTGAGAAGTGGGCTTACATCGTCACTCCTTAGATTCCTGAAGACGGAAGGCGACGACGGGGCCGGCGGAAAAGACGTTGGCGGGACGATCAACGTTCACCGAAAAAAATAGTGGGAGATCGCTAGAGACCGGGAATGAATGAATGGAACGTTTTGAGAAATACCTTTGCCCAAAAATGGAACACAAAAGGTTAATATTAAAAAATGTGCCCAGGCTTTGGATACTGTACACTGCTCTCTGTCACTGTCTGAAACGCTTATACACTGTGTGGGTGACAAATGTGGTCGAGTGCATTGGGAATGAAATGAAATTGGGCGTCATTGTGGAAGTGGACTGTTGACGCTTAAAATTACCTGTCAGGAGCCTATCAACAGCTGTCAACGATTGATTAATCGACTGGCCTCTCAGCTCTGTTGGTAGTAGCTCTTCCTTTTGAGCCGTAGGTCGTGGGTTCGATCCCCACCGAGAACAAATATTTGTGTGGTGGACACAGATGTTTGTTCTTTGTCTGCGTATATTGTATTCTAAGTATGTATTTATATAAAAAAATGTAAATAAGTTTTATAATAGCTATCTGGTTCCCATAGTACAAGCTCTGCTTAGTTTGGGGCTAGATAGTGTTGTGTAGATTGTCTATAATATTTATTTATTGACAAACTGTCAAAAGGCGAAGCTTTTTCCGTTCTACAAACCGTTGCTCTTTGAAAAGAGGAAACTGTGTTTGATTTATTTATATTTCCTTAAAGAAAGTTATCTCAATTATTCATCGGTATTCGTTGTCATGCTTGTCTTGTTTGCAGCTCTGGCTTCCTAGATAGCGCATGCTTCTTTTGATGACTGATATAATGCAATGAGACCAATTCAAATCACTATTTTCCTTACACAATGCACCATTAGTATTAACTAGTGGCCGCCTGCAGCTTCGCTCGCTCCGTTCCAGTGAGTTTTTCTGGATAAAAAGTATCTGATATCCGTTTCCTGGTTCTAAGCTACCTACCCACCAATTTTCAGCTAAATCGGTTTAGCAGTTCTTGAGTTATAAATAGTGTAACTAACACGACATTTCTAAGAGATATTAAGAAGGTATCTAACCAATAATAAAAGTTTAGCAAAGCACCCAAACTTTACTTTTATTTTCATATCAAGATATTAAACAGACTTCCCTCGTATTAATTAGAGCGTCTTTCCATAGTCACCACGCTCAAAGTTAAAGTCTAAAAATGTATCTATTCAGTAGTGTCACAAGGATCACTTTGAAACGTCTTAAAGCTAGGTGAGTCTAGGTGCCAGTTCGACGCGACCAAGCCTAGAAGAGCCTAGCTAATATATATATTTTTTTTGACAACTCACGCAACACTATCTAGCCCCAAACTAAGCAGAGCTTGTACTATGGGAACCAGGTAGCTGATATAATACATGAATACATTTTTTTTTGTAAATACATACTTAGAATACAATATAACACCCAGACAGAGAACAAACATCTGTGTTCACCACACAAATATTTGTTCTCGGTGGGGATCGAACCCACGCCCTCCAGCGCAGAAGGCAGAGCTACTACTAACTGAGCTGTGAAGGCAGTCATATTCTGATCACCATATCTCCGTTTTAATGCGGTCGTCAATGCAGCCACCGCTTTTGACAGAACCAGGTCTACAACTTGAAGATCTGCCATTAGTCACTGTCAGTAGACTAGTTGGGAAAATTGCTTTCAGCATAAATGTATGTTACTTGTTGATCCTGAAGAATTCAGCATAATTTGAGAAATAACATGAAGAGAGAGAAAGAGAAACATTATTGTGCGCCAAGATTTTGTACCACCTGTAAGCCTCCCACAAGCTCAGTCGGGCTCTGTCTCTGGCTCTGGTTTTGAGTCTGTTGAGTGTTGACTAAATAAATCCTACGTCGAAACGTCACACACACAGTATAATACACCGGTGAGTACTCACACAGACTCAAAACCAGAGCCAGAGACAGAGCCAGACTGAGCCACAGGGTCCATGTGATACTGATATACCCCTAAGAGCTATGTATGTACCTAAACGAGACCGTGTATGCAATAAATATATTGAGTATTAATCGGAATCGTAGGCCAATATGTCCAGCAGTGGACTCCTTCAGCTGGATGATGATGGTCATCGCTTCGAAACAGAAAGGCTTTGTCTCTTATGCCTGTTATTTTACCGACTCACAGGAAATTGGATCACAGTAAGGCGAGCATTACTGCATTACAGAAATAAGTACGGTATTAGTACTTCCCCGGGCGAACTCTTTTGTTCAGTAGAAGGTGTCGGGTGTCCCCAAAGAGCAGAACTTGAGACAAGCTTTTTACAAAATCAGAAAAGACAAAAAAATATCTATATTTATAAAAGAAAGTCGTGTTAGTTACACTATTTATAACTCAAGAACGGCGAAACCGATTTGGCAGAAAATGAGTGGGGAAGTAGCTTAGAACCGGGAGAAGGACATAGAATACTTTTTATCCCAAAAAAGCAACGGAAACGGGTTGTTACGGGAACGGGCGAGCGAAGCCGCGGGCGGCCACTAGTTTTTTATAAAACTAGCTAATGGAACAAGCATATGACCCACTTATACATAAAGAACGTGCCCTAAACCTAAACCTAGTGACTAAAAACTAACTTCAGTATATAGTATTTAGGGCATTGAATAATAGGCATATTATTTCGATAAAATCGTTTACAAAAAAGCTTCTTATTCAGCTACTCGTAAAATCTTTTTTGATCTCGATGCAAATATTATATCGCTTTAACACATAAAAAACCCATAAATTCTCCAACATGGTTGAACTTGCTTAGCTCAGCCTACCAAAAGCTCTGTCTGGCTTT
Source organism: Thera britannica (assembly GCA_939531255.2). Lineage (NCBI taxonomy): Eukaryota > Metazoa > Arthropoda > Insecta > Lepidoptera > Geometridae > Thera > Thera britannica. The sequence goes on along the minus strand of OW618040.2, from coordinate 16,039,918 downwards.
GTCTCTGACTCTGGCTTTGAGTCTATGTGAGAGCCCACCAGTGTGTGACGTTTCGACGTAGGCTCTGTTTAGTCAACACTCACACAGACTCAAAACTAGAGCCCGAGACAGAGCCAGACGGAGCTTGTGGTAGGCCTACAGTTTTATTTTATTTTAGCTGAGATTTCGTGGCACAAAGCCATTAAAAAGCTCTGCGATGTGAAATACCCAAATACTGAATAAAAGCTTCAAGAAGAACCTCTTTTGATAGTTTTATATCAGTGTGGAACATTACTGTCAACTGCAAATTGTGAATACGTGCTAAAGTATTTGAAATTCCATGAAATGATGAATGCTTATTTTCACAAAGTTACTGACTGGTCTGCCTTTTGCGCCGTAGGTCATGGGTTCGATCCCCAGGGAGAACAAAATTATATAAAAAGGCAGGGTGATAGTACTTCCCCGGACGAGCCACACACAAAGCTCTAACAGCTCTACTACTACTAAAAAGTTGTGTTTAGCATTTTAAAGATTGTGTATATGCACTGATGGGTCATTGAACTAAAGATGAGTAACCATCAATTAACCAGTAAGCGAGAACGCAAGGTCATTTCTCGGTGGGCTATCTACAAAATGGTCAATTTCACTTAGACCGGTTCTAAAAAGCTATAGTGTGCATAAAAATAAAAAATATTAAAATTCCATGATATTTGCTTGCCTAAAAAGCTGTGAAAGTCATATGACGTCCGTTATCACGCTGTCATAGTAAAGCAGCAGTTAGGTTCATTGACGTCGTCCTTATTATATTGAGCAGATACCGTTGATAATTTTATAAAACCTACAGGTGGAAAACAGAGTTCATTATAATTTCTAGTCCATTGTTCTTTTAAAATGAAGCCATATTTTTTTTTTTTAAATGTACATTCTGTAGTAAGTGAAACTATCTGTTCAGTTAATATACCACCACTTTAACTACTTTTTTTTTTCTTTTTTTTTTCACCACAACTGATTGGGTGCCCAATGCATCCACGCGGTAGACCACCACGGAGAAAGCGCGACGAGTAAGATGTACATCTACCAGACTGATCCAATTTAGCAATGGACCGAGAAAGCTGGAAAAATGGTAGGGAGGCCTTTGCTCTGCAGTGGGACAAAATAGGCTGAAAGTAAATAAATAAGGAAAGTACGATACATTTAGAGTTAAATAGATTTTATTCCTGTAAATTTACTATTAAAATATTCCTGTAAAATTACTTTAAATTCTCTTGATTCTGCTAACACCGGGGACACCGGGAATAATTTTTAACTCTTTTAGTACATCATTTCACCGGGGAAAGAGACCGGGGACAACGGGAACAATTTTTAATAAAAATAATGAATTCCCGCTGTCCCCGTTCACCGGAGATATACTCACCAGGGACAACGGGAAAACATCTAAATATCATAATATCACATGACGGCCGCTATAATACGTTCATCGCATCTTAGAGATTCAACGCTTACGCACAACTTAAAAAGCAAGTTGAACATATTTATTTTAATTATAATCTCGATTCGACAAGTTTGTTTTACATTAAATTGTATTTATATTGCGTTTGATACGATTTTGATGGCTTAAGCTTTTTGTAAATAGCTTTCTATCCTGAATTAAAAAACGTGTAAACATTGTACAAACAGTTTATGAAACTTTTATAATGCCCCAAAAGTTAAGAGCCGAAGAAATTTAATTTACCTAACGATAATACTGTAACATTTTAACGATAAAAGAATTTATGAAATCGGTCCAGCAGTTTTTGAGTTTTTTTCGATAAAACATATGAAAATACAAATCTTTCCTCTATAAATAGCTGTCGTTTATTATAGCTGTATTAGTATGAAATTCTTTGTATTTTCTGATTTAATTTGATAATTTTTCAATAACTAAAGTAATACCACACCTTTTTGAAATCCTCAGTATAATTGAATTTACGAAGTCACTTGCTTTTACGGCTTTATTAATACGAAGCTTGAAAGTGGCTACTTACATTAAATGCGTGGAATTATTTAGTTTAAGCAGTGTGTTTGTACAAAATAAAGCTTGGCGCACATCGAAGTGATCTGCGATGGCGATCAGTAAAGCGCTCAAAAACAAAAACGAAAACATTAAACATTATAAAATAAATAAAAAATACACAAAAAACTTGACTGAGTTACAACTTACTAAAATATCTGTCGTGATCTACCTTGTCTGAAAATCAAAGTGTTGAGTTTTAAAGTAAGCAGCATTGCTGTGTTTCGGTTTGAAGGGTATGGGTGCCGGTGTAATTACTGGCACGTGAGGCTGAATATCTGTATGCCTCCAGTTGATGGACGCAGGGCAGTGCATCGTAAGGCACGTTCCTGACATGCGTGACCTACGAGGCATTGCTTTGTTATAGGCGATGGTTACCACTTAACATCAGTTGGGCTATATGCTTGTTTCATCAGATAGTTACAAAAAAAAAGTGACTATTTTTCCTCTGGATTCAAAAATAAAAATCTTTTCTTTGTTCTCTAAATCAGAAACAGAAAAACAAAATGAGGAGTTCAAAGCTAAAATAGCGAAAACATACGAGTGTATAAAATGCTATTTATAGATCAAAGAGACCACCCAAGCAATACTCGTATCTGCAGACGGATTCAGATGTATGAATAAAACATTGTCTCGCTTTTTAATGCATTTCTTTTAATAATTGAGAATTTTAAGCCAGACTTTGATTTAGAAAGTTATTATTATTTAAATCAATATGGTTCAATTGTATAGCAAAGCTTATTAATCTATTGTTAGTACTTAATTATACGTCTGGTACTGATTTGGATCTGTTAGGCTTTCTTTATATTTTTTGTAACGGTCTGTAGATAGCGTAACTGTTTCTGTGCATTTTGTACATTTTGTAAATATTTTTTAATGTGTGGCAGCCATGTGGTTGTTTGTACCACATGTCAATACCATCTCTTGTTTATGTTCAGTTCTGCCCATCCTAAGGTTGCCTGGAAAAGATTGCTGTTAGCGATAAGGTTGCCCATTAATGTGTCATGGTAATCATAATCAATAAAAAGTTACCTATTCATAATACTTATATATTTTTTGTATGTACATAATTATAATACACCCATAAAGAGAACAAACACCTGTGCTCACCTTACGAATATTTGTTCTCGGTGGGGATTGAACCCATGACCTACGGCGTAGAAGCCCAGAGGCCAGTCTTATGCTCAGTTAGATCGAGAAAATCTCACGATGGAGATGACGTTTATCTCATCCAAAAAATGATTGTCACGAGCTTTTGACATCAGAGACGTCAGATTGACGTCTTTATTAGTATTTGCAAGCACCGTGAAAAAAGCCGAGGTGTGTAATCGGTCAATGTACAGTGAATTAGTAACGAGTACGCATTATTCTGGTTTTTTGGCACGCAACCAGCCATTGACATTAGATACCCTGAGATCTCTGTAAAACAATGAAAATAGGGATGTGCATGTATTTCGTCGACTTTTGTAATCGATAGATAGAATGCGTAATTTAAAAGAAACAAGATCGTACTACATTAAAAAAACCCAATAAAGTTTTAATAAGTGTTTTAGGCGATCAAAACACTATTGAAACTTTTTTTTTTTATTACTGAGGATTATGAAAAACGCAAGGTGACATCTCTCGTCGATTCAACTGAATGCAACTTCGGTTATCGAGCAGGTTAGTTGACTGTAACGTCAAACCTGTAGATGGAACCACGGTCACGTTAGTGCCGAACAGTCCCTAAGAGTTATTCGTCGAGTGTGATTAGGATCCGATGGCGCAGTGGTCAGCGCAGCCCCGTACCGAGGGGAAGGTCGCGGGTTCAAATCCCGTCGGCTCTCAACTTTTGGGACATTATAAAAAAAAAAACTTTGTGATTTCCTTAAGTGTAGTAAACACTATAAAATCAATAAAAACTATTGAAACTATTACACGGGTACTATCGCGTAGGGAAAATAAATAAAATAAGGTAAGATACGCGATAAATACGCGTGTAATATGTTTTCAAAAGCTGTTTTATGATTAAAAAACTAGTAATATCACAGTATTTATCTGTCACTAAAAAGCAAAAAAAGATGAGTTGCGTGTCGTTGGTTTTTTCAAAAAAAGTGTAGTGAAAGGATTTTAAGTGCACTTCAAATAGACTCCTTTTGTGCACTTGACACATGCTTTCCAACTGTTTTTAGGTTCTCCGATATGCCGATGTCCTCAGGATGTCCTCCACCGTACACATAAAAAGTGATGCCTATGCCTCATTATTTCAAAAAGTCATCCAATTTCAACTCATTCGAATTTCAAATCAAGCTGGTGAGAAAATTCTTATTTACAGTGAAAAGGAGCAATTCCAGCAAATATGGAGACTCAATGAAGAAAATTCCAGTCACGAATGAATATGGTTAAAATCCTATTGAATACTCAATTCCATGAATATATTATTGCCAAATCATTTTACTTGATCTTGCAAAAGCCTTTATAATAATCTAACATCAGTCATCCGATCCGCCTATCAACTCCACGCTCATTTATCATAATAGAGCTAGAGCTCTTTGTGAAGGGCTCGTCCGGGGAAGTACTACCATCATGCCTATTTCTGCCGTGAAGCAGCATTGCTGTGTTTCGGTTTGAAGGGTGTGGGTGCCGGTGAAATTACTGGCACGTGAGGCTGAACACCTGTATGCCTCAAGTTGATGGACGCAGTGCAGTGCGAATGGGTACGTTACCTGACCTGTCCAGTATGCTGTCTTTAAAATTTTTGCTTTAGTATTATTGCCTACGTCTCACGGCACTAGACTGGAACTTCACTACTATTATTTATATTTTGTAAAAGGATTAATCAAAAAAACGGTAGGAACTAAGCCGTAGTTTGATGCCTGTTCTTCTAGGTTTGGTCGCGTGGAATTGGACCTAGACTCACCAAGCTTTAAGTCATTTCAAAGTTATTACTCAGTCAGTTAGTCTATCGAAAAAAAACCGCCCACTCTCTCGATGTGCTGCAAGTTCATTTGTTTTTCTCCCTCAAAAATGCTCGAGCGAAGCTTCACTTCTGAAAATAAAATGTTTATTATATTCTAGCAGCAGTCAGCCGCGGGCCTGTTTTCCACTCCTAAGGTAACTTATCATAATACTCCGCTATTCGGTCAAGTGCGAGGATTGCCCGCATCACCTAGCACCATCTATCACTCAGCTTTACTTAACTAGTTTGGGTTAGTAGTTCTTAGCTACTTTCAAACAACTGCTTCAACTCAACCAGAAATATTATTATAACTTTTAGAAACTATCATGGTTTTTAACACAAGTTTTATGAATCAACGGGGTATTTACCATAATTAAATTTTGCGAGTTTTGACTTCCGATATTTCTAAATGTTTAAAAATAAATCATGGTAAAAAGTGATAAATATTTTGTGTTTGGGAAATAATAACATACTAACAAAATATGAAATTAAATGAAAAAAGTTTTATTGATTGATATTTCATTAATTATATTTATTGTGGACAACCCACACAACACTATCAAGCCCCAAATTAAGCAGAGCTTGTGCTTCTTCTTCTTATCATGTCACTGATTCTTTTAAACCAAGCGTGGTGAAAGGATTTTAAGTGCGCCTCAAAAAGGCTCCTTTCGTGCACTATGAACAGGTTGTACTATGGGAACCAGATAGCTGATAGCTGACTTATATATATTTTTTTGTAAATACACACAAAGGATACAATATAACACCCTGACAGAGAACAAACATCTACGTTCACTACACAAATATTTTGTTCTCGGTGGGGATTGAACCCACAACCATCGCAGAAGGCAAGGCCTACCTTAATTATTTTCCGAGTAATTACAAATTCACATTATTGTACTCCTGCGTCAAAATAAAATTATCCTCCCACGAAATAACCGAAAGGCACACGCACACCTCTATAGGCTGCTGGCGTCAGCGATCAGTGAAACTCTGTCAAATTTGACAGCGATTTTGACAGCGTTTCACTGATCGCTACCGCCAGCAAACTAAGGTGTGCGCAGGCCTTTGGTAATTAGATATTGTCATCACATATCAATTTTCATTAACATCACAAAATTTTAATGATGCAGAATTTGATAGCTTTATTATGAGACGAGTGGTTATCTAGTAGTAGCAAACCTAGCTTGCGGTCTTAAAACCGCAAGCTAGGTTTGCTACTATTAGGTTTACTGCTAGGTTTGCGCGGTTATGCGCTATATAGTGACCATTTCTATCCAAAAAAATATTTGCACTATCCCAGTATACTTCAGATTGATAAATGATGAAAGTTCTTATTTTCAATTAAATTTAAAAAACTTAAAATATACTCTATTTATAATAATTAAAAAAACACTTCAATCAATTTAAATAAATTATATCGATACTTATTATAATTTTCCGCCTGTCCCCTCCCTAGTTCTAAAGGTCAATGATTGCAATTTAACACCAACGTAAAAGAACACTCTTGGCACAGTAGATACTAATTTTAAAAATCATAATATTTTTATATTCTATTAATAAAAATGTATAATAAAAAAAACTTTAAATTATCGATTTAAATAAATACTATCGATACTCATTATAATTTTCAGCATGTCCCCTCACTAGTTGTAAAGGTCAATGATTGCAGGGCCCATTTCTCTCAATCAGTTCCACGGACAATAGGGAAATGTTTCCACCCTGGATTAGGGCATTAGGGTGAGTTCAAACGAGTTTATTTCCGTCATGCGAATGGACCAACAAAATCGTGTAAAGCCACAACTAATCGGCTTGTGTAAATTGGGCTTTAGTGCCATGGCACATGTCCTCGGCTACTTGCAGGGCAGACGATGGTGTAAAAAGATATGTACTTATTTCTACGAATTTGGTAGGACCGCAAAATACTCGATAAAAAATGTCCGTCTCGTATTTACTAAATCCTAAATAAAATACTTAAGGAAATCCAGCGCGTCGGATTAGGCAAAGCCTCAAAAAGAGAAGGATCGTTTACCACCCTGCTTTTCTAAAAAACGGTAGCCGTACAATGATTGTCATCATCCTCAGCTTTTAGAAGTCCACTGCTAGATATGCCTCCCCTTAACATGTACAGGAAGAACAATTCTGAGACCCTTTCTATCCACTGACTTCCCACGATGCTAGCAATGACGTCGGTCGGTCCATTTGGGTGGGCGTCCTACGTTGATAATCGTTAAAATACCGAAATACACGCTCGCGTGATTGTTTGTTGCCCGTTCCTGTGACTTAGTAATTAGCTTCCGTCTGGTACTAATTTTTAGATCAGTTGAGTTATCTCTAGATCGTTTGTCGGTCTGCAGATAACTGTTTTTTGTGTATTTTTTTAAATATTTGTTTTATTGTAAGTTTAATTATACACAAAAAAAAAAAGTAACAGCCTATAAAATATTCCAAATGTAATCTAAATTGGTTCAGTGGTAAGAGCCTGATTGACCCACAAATATCGTTGAGATTATAATTTTAGTAGTATAAGTAAGACTAGCGTCGCAGACTTATCGTGAGACACATAATTAAGACGTTTAGTTTTGTTACTGCCGTATTATAACGGTCACTTCTTTTCAAGAGAACAAAGTTTAAGAGCGACGCTGTACCTAACCTACTAAAATAAATAAGTGCGGAGCTTAGGAAAAATCGTAAGTAATCCCTTAATTCACTCAAAGAATTTGAAGAATAACAAACCAACTACCTAAAATTATTAAAGGAGCTGACAATCGTCAGTCCTTAATAAATAAATAAACAAATATTTTGGACAATCCACACGACACAACCTAGCCCCAACCTAAGCAGAGCTTGTACTATGGCAATCAGATAGCTGATATGAATATACATTTTTTTTTGTTAATACTTAGAATACAATATACCTATGAAGTTTAGCAGAGGCTCATTGAGAAGCTTACAAAGAACCAGGTCTTAGAAACATATATTTTATTTACTAGTAAGTATTCAGAATAATAAATTCAATCTAAGAAGTGAAGTTTAAAAACTTGAGAAACCGACTTCATATGTAAATGGCTGAGCCAATTTTGATATGTGCATTTCTCCAGCTTCCTCATATGGAAATTGCGAATTCTGAAAACGCCAACATTTAAAGCATAATTGGAGCAATCATTGATTTGAAGGAAAATTTAGCAGCAAAAAAAACAACGACTCTATGAGACTTTATAGGTGTGTTAGCTGGAGAGCGGCTCCACAGCTTCCTCATTCAGTGTGGGCAAACGGCTAACGATAGAGCTATATAGTAAACGCCAAATTTTAGAGCATAATTAGAGCACCCGGCATAAAAAAAATCAAGTCTCTAGCTCGAAAACTCTTTGAGTTAGAAGACTATAACAACGTGTTTGCTGGGAAGCCATTTCTCCAGCTAACACATGTGGATCTCAGGAATGGCTATAGCTAGAAAGTTGCTTGATATCTCCAAATTTAGAGCAAAAAATATCATGGATGCTCCAAATATTTCAAGTGTCTAGGTTCAAAACTCACCGAGTTAGAAGCTTTGATGACTGTGTTAGCTGGAGACACGTTTGTCTGGCACGCACATGCTACATCTGAGGATCTACAATAGCTACAGATTCGGTTGACGTGTCCAAACCGAGCTATGAATTAGAGCACTCGGCTCCAAAATTTTGGACTCTCTAGGACAAGTAGTTTCCTAGTAATGAACAAAAGAACATTTTGCCGCCAGAATTTTCAAATGTATGTTCGCACCCGTAAAAATGTGGCGTTGCCGCTCTGAAAGTATGGTATCAGCGTAGGAATTTGAACGTTAGTCGGATGGAGTTGTGTGCTGCCCGTGCCTGGTAAATAGTTACCCTAGGATTCATGTCTTAAACACTCATTACGTAGCTCAAGAAGCGGAATATAGGTTAAAATGAAACAAAAAAACACCAAAGAAAAGTTTTATAATGGTTAGTTTAAGTTTAAATATGTATTTATTAAGAAACCTGACTTCAGATTTTTTATTTTTAGTTTTAAATATCATGAAATTATATCTCTAAGTCTCTCAACTAACCAACAATGTTTTCAAATCATGAGTTACCTACTCTTGTCACACTAGGTGTAAATGGCATCATGCGAAACTATCATTGTGTCTGTGAGTACGTACATAACTATAGATAGTGCAATTCACGAAGACGCGCCCCTCGCGGGGTGCGGGGAGTTTGCTCCGAGCGGCAGTCGCCAACCGTAGTCTATTAATTGTAGTGTGCGTGTGCACTCATAGGTAATTAGTGTGTACCGATAACACTCAAACATTGACGGAAGCTTGCACACATATACTATAAACGGTTAGGAGGAATAGTGGGGCGCGCCTTCGTGGGTTGCACTATCTATAGCGAGCTGCAGTAAATACTCACGGCAAAGCGAAAGGAAATATTATAAATATAATAATTATGAAGAAAAGTGGGGGGGCTCTATTCCGGAAAACGTTTTATTTTTTTTCTTCAAAAGTTGTTAACGTAGATACCTATTTATTGTTCTAAAGGTTTTTAGGGCTCTAATTGTGAATTTGACATTCATTTTTGAATTCAAGATGGTGGCTTCATTTTTTTTCTTAAATAATGGATATGGGTATCGTTTAATAGGTTTTTGGGGGCTCTGATTGTGAATTCAACATTAATTTTTGAATCCAAGATGGTGGCTTCATTTTTTTCTCATAAAATGGATATGGGTATCGTTTAATAGGTTTTTGGGGGCTCTGATTGTGAATTCAACATTAATTTTTGAATCCAAGATGGTGGCTTCATTTTTTTCTCAAAAAATGGATATGGGTATCGTTTAATAGGTTTTTGGGGGCTATGATTGTGAATTCAACATTAATTTTTGAATCCAAAATGGTGGCTTCATATTTTTCTCAAAAAATGGATATGGGTATCGTTTAATAGGTTTTTGGGGGCTCTGATTGTGAATTCAACTTTAATTTTTTAATTCAAGATGGCAGCTTCATTTTTTTCCTTAAAAAATGGGTATGGGTATCGTTTAATAGGTTTTTGAGGGCTCTGATTGTGAATTCCACAATATTTTTTCAATCCAAGATGGCGGCTTAATTTTTTTTCACAATATATTGATATGGGTGTTGTTTAATAGGTTTTTGGGGGCTCGGATTATAAATTCGACATTGTTTTTTGAATCCAAGATGGCGGCTTCATTTTTTTCCTTAAAAAATGGGTATGGGTATCGTTTAATAGGTTTTTGGGGGCTCTGATTGTGAATTTGACATTATTTTTTTAAATCCAAAATGGCTGCTACATTTTTTTCCTTAAGAAATGGGTATGGGTATCGTTTAATAGGTTTTTGGGGGCTCTGATTGTGAATTTGACATTATTTTTTGAATCCAAAATGGCTGCTACATTTTTTTCCTTAAGAAATGGGTATGGGTATCGTTTAATAGGTTTTTGGGGGCTCTGATTGTGAATTCAACATTATTTTTTGAATCCAAGATGGCTGCTTCATTTTTTTTCTTAAAAAATGGATATGGGCATCGTTTAATAGGTTTTTGAGGGCTCTGATTGTGAATTCGACATTGTTTTTTGAATCAAAGATGGCAGCTTCATTTTTTTTCTAAAAAAATGGTTAAGGGTATCATTTAATAGGTTTTTGGGTGCTCGAATTATAAATTCGACATTATTTTTTGAATCCAAGATGGCAGCTTCATTTTTTTTCTTAAAAAATGGGTATGGGTATCGTTTAATAGGTTTTTGGGGGCTCTGATTGTGAATTCGACAATATTTTTTCAATCCAAGATGGCAGCTTAATTTTTTTTCACAATATATTGATATGGGTATCGTTTAATAGGTTTTTGGGGGCTCGGATTACAAATTCGACATTCGTTTTTGAATCCAAGATGGCGGCTTCATTTTTTTCCTTAAAAATGGGTATGGGTATCGTTTAATAGGTTTTTGGGGGCTCTGATTGTGAATTTGACATTATTTTTTGAATCCAAAATGGCTGCTACATTTTTTTTCTCAAAAAATGGATATGGATATCGTTTAATAGGTTTTTGGGGGCTCTGATTGTGAATTCAACATTATTTTTTGAATCCAAGATGGCTGCTTCATTTTTTTTCTTAAAAAATGGATATGGGCATCGTTTAATAGGTTTTTGAGGGCTCTGATTGTGAATTCGACATTGTTTTTTGAATCAAAGATGGCAGCTTCATTTTTTTTCTAAAAAAATGGTTAAGGGTATCATTTAATAGGTTTTTGGGTGCTCGAATTATAAATTCGACATTATTTTTTGAATCCAAGATGGCAGCTTCATTTTTTTTCTTAAAAAATGGGTATGGGTATCGTTTAATAGGTTTTTGGGGGCTCTGATTGTGAATTCGACATTATTTTTTGAATCCAAAATGGCTGCTTCATTTTTTTTCTCAAAAAATGGATATGGGTATCGTTTAATAGGTTTTTGAGGGCTCTGATTGTGAATTCGACATTATTTTTTGAATCCAAGATGGCTGCTTCATTTTTTTCTCAAAAAATGGATATGGGTATCGTTTAATAGGTTTTTGAGGGCTCTGACTGTGAATTCGACATTGTTTTTTGAATCAAAGATGGCAACTTCATTTTTTTTCTTAAAAAATGGTTATGGATATCGTTTAATAGGTTTTTGGGGGCTCTGATTGTGAATTCGACATTATTTTTTGAATCCAAGATGTGGGCTTCATTTTTTTTTTCTTAAAAATTGGAAATAGATATCATTTATATCTTATAGTCTTATAATTCAATAGAGCCAAATGCAAGCAATGCAAACGAGAGCGTGGAAAGAGTGCCAAAGAAGCACAATCGGCCTCAGCGTTTGGCAGTGTTCGACATCTGTTTCTCCTTTTTGAGTGAGCGATGCGTTCGCGTGGACAGCTGTATGACGTTGTCTCGTTCAACTATCGTAAGTAAACCAACTATACAGAAAACCGTTTTTTTAAGAAATAAAATAAAGCCGCCATGTTGGATTAAAAAATTAATGTCGAATTCACAATCAGAGCCCCCAAAAACATATTGAACGATACCCATATCCATTTTTTGAGAAAAAAAATGATGCCGCCATCTTGGATTCAAAAAATAATGTCGAATTCACAATCAGGGCCCCCAAAAACCTATTAAACGATACCCATGTTCATTTTTAAAGAAAAAAATTAAGCCGCCATCTTGGATTCAAAAAATGATGTCGAATTCATAATCAGAGCAATCAAAAACCTATTAAACGATACCCATATCCATTATTTGAGAAAAAAAAGCAACCATCTTGGATTCAAAAAATAATGTTGAATTCACAATCAGAGCCCCCAAAAACCTATTAAACTATATCCATATCCATTTTATAAGAAATAAAATGAAACTACCATCTTGGATTCAAAAATTAATGTTGAATTCACAATCAGAGCCCCCAAAAACTTATTAAATGATACCCATATCCATTATTTAAGAAAAAAATTGAAGTCGCCATCTTTGATAAAAAAATAATGTCGAATTCACAATCAGAGCCCCCAGAAACCTATTAAACGATATCCATAGGTATCCATTTTTTAAGAAATAAAATGAAACCACCATCTTGGATTCGAAAATTAATGTTGAATTTACAATCAGAGCCCCCAAAAACTTATTAAACGATACCCATATCCATTATTTGAGAAAAAAACTGAAGCCGCCATCTTTGATAAAAAAATAATGTCAAATTCACAATCAGAGCCCTCAAAGACCTATTAAACGATACCCATATCCATTTTTTGAGAAAAAAAATGATGCCGCCATCTTGGATACAAAAAATAATGTCGAATTCACAATCAGAGCCATTTTAAACCTATTAAACGATACCCATATCCATTTTTTAAGAAAAAAAATGAAGCCACCATCTTAGATTCAAAAAATATTGTCGAATTCACAACCAGAGCCCCCAAAAACCTATTAAACGATACCCATATCCATTTTTTGAGAAAAAAATGAAGCCGCCATCTCGGATACAAAAAATAATGTCGAATTCACAATCAGAGCCCCCAAAAACCTTTTAAACGATACCCATATCCATTTTGAAGGAAAAAAATGAAGCCGCCATCTTGGATTCAAAAAAGAATGTCGAATTCATTATTAGAGCCCTCAAAAACCTATTAAACGATACCCATAATCAATTTTTTAAGAAAAAAACTGAAGCAGCCATTTTGGATTCAAAAAATAATGTCGTATTCATTATCAGAGCCCCCAAAAACCTATTAAACGATACCCATATCCATTTTTTTAGAAAAAAAATGAAGCTGCCATCTTGGAGTCAAAAAATAATGTCGAATTCACAACCAGAGCCCCCAAAAACCTATTAAACGATACTAATATCCATTTTTTGGGAAAAAAAATGAAGCCGCCATCTTGGATTCAAAAAATAATGTCGAATTCACAATTGTAGCCCCCAAAAACCTATTAAACGATACCCATATAAATTTTTTGAGAAAAAAAAGGAAGCAGCCATTTTGGATTCAAAAAATAATGTCGTATTCACAATCAGAGCCCCCAAAAACCTATTAAACGATACCCATATCCATTTTTTAAGGAAAAAAATGAAGCCACCATCTTGGATTCAAAAAATAATGTCGTATTCACAATCAGAGCCCCCAAAAACCTATTAAACGATACCCATATCCATTTTTTAAGAAAAAAAATGAAGCTGCCATCTTGGATTCAAAAAATAATGTCGAATTCACAACCAGAGCCCCCAAAAACCTATTAAACGATACTAATATCCATTTTTTGAAAAAAAAATGAAGCCGCCATCTTGGATTCAAAAAATAATGTCGAATTCACAATTAGAGCCCCCAAAAACCTATTAAACGATACCCATATCCATTTTTTAAGAAAAAAAAATGAAGCCGCCATCTTGGATTCAAAAATTATTGTCGAATTCACAACCAGAGCCCCCAAAAACCTATTAAACGATACCCATATCCATTTTTTAAGAAAAAAAATGAAGCCGCCATCTTGGATTCAAAAACTTATGTCCAATTCACAATATAGGAATATAGTTGAAAATGAAACAAAAAACCCCAAAAAGTGCTTTTTCTTCTTCCTGCCCTTACCCACCAGGTGGGGTTGGCACAACATGGTGAGATGCCCCCCCTATCACTTGCCATCTGGTGAGATGGCAAGTGATAGGGGCAAGTGTGCGTGAGTACGCACACAACTAGCAAGCCGCAGTAAATACCTATTTTCCGTCCGCCTGGTTTACTCGATACGCTCATAAAAACCTGACTGAATACAGTAAAACACAGAGAACAGACGGCTAACAACAGGCAGAGTAGGTAGAATCATTAACACTGGCCTAGCAGGTACTTATTTACAGAACCAAATAAAGTTTTTTTTCTAAGAATACCTAAAAGACACGCATTACTAAAGAAACTATAAAACGAACAAGAACGGGCAACACACAATTCTCATATAGATAGAGAGAAAGCTCTCAACCTAACAAAAAGAGAAAATATGAGTTTGAGGTTTCAGAAATCAAAACCGCTAAGCGCATACGAAAATGACTCGTATCGCGATCTAAAATAAACCGAATAACGTTCAAATTCCTACGCTGATACCAAACTTTCAGAGCGGCAACGCCGCATTTTTACGGGTGCGAACATACATTTGAAAATTCTGGCGGCAAAATGTTCTTTTGTTCATTACTAGGAAACTACTTGTCCTAGAGAGTCCAAAATTTTGGAGCCGAGTGCTCTAATTCATAGCTCGGTTTGGACACGTCAACCGAATCTGTAGCTATTGTAGATCCTCAGATGTAGCATGTGCGTGCCAGACAAACGTGTCTCCAGCTAACACAGTCATCAAAGCTTCTAACTCGGTGAGTTTTGAACCTAGACACTTGAAATATTTGGAGCATCCATGATATTTTTTGCTCTAAATTTGGAGATATCAAGCAACTTTCTAGCTATAGCCATTCTTGAGATCCACATGTGTTAGCTGGAGAAATGGCTTCCCAGCAAACACGCTGTTATAGTCTTCTAACTCAAAGAGTTTTCGAGCTAGAGACTTGATTTTTTTTATGCCGGGTGCTCTAATTATGCTCTAAAATTTGGCGTTTACTATATAGCTCTATCGTTAGCCGTTTGCCCACACTGAATGAGGAAGCTGTGGAGCCGCTCTCCAGCTAACACACCTATAAAGTCTCATAGAGTCGTTGTTTTTTTTGCTGCTAAATTTTCCTTCAAATCAATGATTGCTCCAATTATGCTTTAAATGTTGGCGTTTTCAGAATTCGCAATTTCCATATGAGGAAGCTGGAGAAATGCACATAATTTTGATAAAAATTCTATGGGACTAATCTAGATCCTTTCAGATAAAAAAAATCAAATCGGTTAATTAATGACGAAGCAATGCGAAAACAAGCTTAAAATAAAAAAAAATACAAGCGAATTGTGAACATCCTCCTTTTTTTTTGAAGTCGGTTAAAAAGGAATCCAAGTGCACGTGAAATGGCTAAAAACGCTGTAAAAGCGTGAAGGCCTACATTTATGAAGTGCTCGATCTTTTTACAGAAATAACTGCCGTCAATGAATCACAGAGTACGAATATGTCGTGTTACACATATTATTTTAAGCTTCACACTAATGCTCTCTTGAAGACTAGAGTAATGGATATAGGACTGGCCTCTCAGCTCAGTTGGTAGTACCTCTGCCTTATGCGCTGTAGGTCGTGGGTTCTATCTCTACCCAGAACATATATTTGTGTGGTGAACACAGATGTTTGTTCTCGGTCTGGGTGTTATATTGTATCCTAAGTGTATTTACAAAAGTATTTTTTTTTCTATAGCTAGCTGATGGAACAAACATATAATATGGCCCACCTGTTAAGCGGTAACCATCGCCTTTAACAAAGCATTAAGCATTGCCTCGTAGGTCACGCACGTCAGAAACATGCCCTACGATGCACTTCCCTGCGCGTCCATAAGTATGTCAGTATTATATAAGCTATCTGGTTCCCATAGTACAAGCTCTGCTTTATTTGGGCTGGATAGTGTTGTGTGGATTGTCCATAATATATTTTTCATTACTCATACTCTGAAAGTAGGTATGAAGTTGCCTGAGGGGCCTAATTGAAAGTAAAACTTTCAGCCCTAGGGAGAATCGCTTTCTACTGACAGCTGTCAAATTATAAAAAAAAACAAGTTCTATTTTATTCAACCATGTTCCAACTTTCTAAAGTCTTTCTAACTGCAAAGAGGTTGTTCAACCAAATTCCAACTTTTTATTCAGCAAGTAGGTTGGAAACCCATTACAACGGTAAGAAGTTTAAAATGTTTAATTAGAGCGCAATGTAATATTTAAATTTAAATAACATAAAGATAGTATTAAATAAATAATATATCTTCTAAATTACTTGATCAGTGTATAGCTTCAACTATTTATTTAAAATAACATAGATTTAAATTATGAAAATGAAAATAATGGCTGAATAATGCTGGCGAACCGAAGCCGAAGGCCCGCCAGAGAAAAAGAAAAAAAAAACCGGGAAGGCGGCAATTCAATCTTCATTTTCACTAATTTTTCTTTCATGTTTTTATGTTTACTTTCCTTGTATTCGTAATGAAAAGCACAGTGTTCACCTCGGGTGAAAGTCTTTTGAGTCCCTCAAGCTCCATTGGCGCCCTCGCTGACGCTCTGGCGCCAAACCCGTCTCGGGACTCAAAAAACGTGACTTTCAACACTCAGGTAACAATGTACTATAATGTGGGTCACTGGATCTGTACGTCAAGTGCAACTTTTTTTGTGACAACCTCCACAGCCAGAAAAAAAGTGTTGAGGTTATGCAACCTTATTAGTTCGGGTGCTTGGTTTTACAAACCACCGGTGACTCGGTTTATTTGCTTTCTTCTTCTTGTCGTTCTTTAGAACCAGTGTGATGAAAGGAATTTAAGTGTGCCTCAAAGAGGCTCCTTTCGAGCACTTGACACATATTTTCGAACTTTTGAGGTTCTATGACATGCTGGTTTCCTCACGATATTTTCCTTCGTCAATTTAGAATTGAAAGAATTTTAAAACTACTTGTAGGAATAGATTTACTTCTGTGACCAAGGCAACGATTTATTGGAATTGTCTATTCTTCCTCTTTATGCTTAGCTCAAAAGATCACGTACGGAGATAAAACGATTCCATTTAGCAATTTTCTTCAACGTTAGGTTAGTTAGGTTCCTCGGGGCTATTTCCTAAATACAAGCATTGGCTTGTATTTCAGAAGCGGTAGCAGTACTAAATTAGGTGATCTAGTGGAAGCGACACCGCCTTCCAATGCTAAAGTCGTGGGTTCAAATCTGGTTGTGCTACAATGAGTCTTTCTATCCAAATTAAGTAAAGCATGTCGTGGAAACCTAAAAATTTGTGTCAAGTGCATGAAAAAAGCTTCTTTTTATAAAGAAGAAAAATCATGGTAAATATCCCGTTGTTTCATAAAAATAGTGTCAAAGAAGCCTTTTCGCCGATACGTTCATCCCTTAGTATTTTACTAGGCTAGGGGCCATAGCAGGCACCCATGCCAATGCTGATCGTACAGAACAATGATTGATCCATCTTCTCTGACAAACCACTCTTTTTTTTTCTTTTATTCAACTAGCTGACGGAACAATCATATGACTCACCTGATGTTAAGTGGTAACCATCGCCTATAAAAGCGCATTGTGTCGTACGTCACGCGCGTCAGTAATGTGCCCTACGATGCACTTTCTTTTGTCCATTAACTTGAGGCATAGAGATGTTTAGCTTCACGCGCCAGTAATTACTCCGGTACCCTTCAAACCGAAACACAGCAATGCTGCTTCACGGTAGAAAAAAGGCATGGTGGTAGTACTTCCCCGGACGAGGCCTTCACAAAGAGCTCTACTACTACTAAGCTCAACATTAAAATCATATTACACGAGTAACTTGAACTTTCAATAGACTGAGAGCTAAGCTAATGCTTTAGTAAAATGCTGCAGTCACAAAGACTACTTTTTACCTCACCTTGATGCACACAGAACCTTAGCACTAGTTATTGAACCCAAGTCAAAAGTTATTTATTTTGATGCCACACAACAATAATAGTATAACACAAGGAATAAACAAGAAAAAATGACAAAAAAATTGGCCGTTACACCATATGCCACTATAACGCTGGTCTTCCGTGACACCTAATAAGACTGTCTCATGGACAATCTTATACCTTTAAACGAGAAAATCTTGTATATATATATATATATATATATATATATATATATATATATACAAGATTTTCTCGTATATATATATATATATATATATATATATATATATATATATATATTTAAGATCTCGGAAACTGCGCCAACGATTTTCTTGAAATTAAATATACAGGGGGTTTTGGGGGCCATAAATTGATCTAGCTAGGTTTCATTTTCAAAAAATGACGAGAAATGGTGTTTTGCAATAATCTAACATAAACTAAATATATGACTGTTCCTGCCATCTATTGGCGATTGTGAGCAACTAAATGCAAAATATTCCAGCAGATGGCGTTGTTAAATAAAAATAAGCCTGTAAAGATTATGACTCTTCCTGACATCTATTGGCAAATACTTTTTTTATAATATATTTGCAAAAAAATAAAATCCCGAGCGAAGCTCGGTCATACCGGCTCGTGGTAAATAATAAATAAAATATTGTGGACAATCCACACAACACTAGCTAGCCCCGAATTAAGCAGCTTGTACTTTGGGAACTAGATAACTGATATAATACTTAGATAATTATTTTTGTAAACAAATGATACAATATAACATCCAGACAGAGAACAAACATCTGCGTTCACCACACAAATAGTTGTTCTCGGTGGGGATCGGCTCATACTTTTCGAAGTTATTCGATAACAAAAATGCATTAAAAACATTTAAAAATACAACCGAATTGGGAACCTCGTCTTTTTTTTTTGAAGTCAGTTCAAAACACATTGAAATCGAAGCTTCTATCTCAAATGTACACCACAAACATAATTATACACTTTTTAGTTGGAGGGTTCAAAAACTAATGCTAATAGTCTCGGGTCGTGATCGTGCTATCGTCTTGACAAAGACTGTCATTTGCCGGTCGTGTTACTACCCGGTAGGGATGGGACACGATGTCTTAACGATAGTTCTGTTATACATCGATATCGATAACCATCTCGTTTTGAGTTCAAATTGTTTTTTCTTTTTATACAACTAGTTGATGAAACAGGCATATGGCCCACCTGATGTTAAGTAGTAACCATCGCCTTTAACAACGCATTGCCTCACAGTTCACGCACGTGTCTGATGAGATGACATGGAAAGATTAAACTCTTACTTAACTACTAAAGACTACTAAGAAAACAAAAAAAATACCTTTCAAAATGTGACCCTCCGGCCAAATATTGTATTATACTAAATGGAGAGTTACTTCTACTAGACTAGTAAGACTTTCACAAAATTATTCACTCATATATTTGTACTTACACATTTGTGATTCACATAATATTAACACTAGAAATAAAAATAAACATTATATTCCCTTTCGTCTGCAGAAGTGAATGGGTCATTTATGGGGAACATTGTACGTTTCTATAATAAACTTCCGGGAAATGCAACTAAGTTTCCTATTCGGATGTTTAAAGACTATAAGAATAATCTAATAAAGAAAGCGTTACTATACTTTAGCTTCACTAATGATAAAACCACGTGGTTCGATTTGTCACTTTGAAACGTCCTTAAATGAGTCAAGGTGTCAGTTCCACGTATCCAAATATTGAATATCGATAAAATATCAGTTTTCATCGATCATTGACCTCACTACAGTATTTCATAGCTATCGTGAAAACTGCGCTGAATGGCCATCTGACGATTCGCGACTTGATTGAAAATCATTTACGAGGGATGTCCAAGGATTATTGAGGGTCGTTGGAGACATTTTACATCGCATAAAGATTCTCCTAGTTTTACTGTACAGATGGCGGCGCTAGAATGTAACAAATTGCAACTTTCAAAATAGTATCCCCGTCCGTGTTACAACAGCCGCAGTAAAAGGTAATCGCGATAAATACCCGTTTGGTCCATATGATTAAGCAAAACGACCGCGTTAATTTAAATAGT
Source organism: Thera britannica (assembly GCA_939531255.2). Classification (NCBI taxonomy): domain Eukaryota; kingdom Metazoa; phylum Arthropoda; class Insecta; order Lepidoptera; family Geometridae; genus Thera; species Thera britannica. The sequence continues at coordinate 16,019,813 of OW618040.2, read as the reverse complement.
TTCAAAATAGTGTTGCAGAATTGCAAAAAAAATAAAGTTTCAAAATATTTTAAATTTTTTATTGATTTTAGAGTAACGTAGTAATGTGTAAAGCAGGAAAGTGCATCGTAGGGTACATTCCTGACGTGCGTGACTTACGAGGCAATGCTTTTTTATAAGCGATGGTTACTATTTGTTGTACTATTTTTCAGACACAAATGTATAATTGTTAATGAAATAAATAAATGAAATGAAATGAAATTACTACTTAACAACAGGTGGGCAAGCAAACTGTATAAAAAAAAATAAGTTAAGTGAACTTTCAAAAGTTCAAAGTCTGCGAGCGAGAAGTTGATATGCGTGACCTACGAGGCAATGATTTGCTTAAGGCAATGGTTACCACTTAACATCAGGTGGGCAAGCAAGCTGTATAAAAAATAATAAGATCAGTGATTTTTTATCTTTGAAAAGGTCAAAGTTTGCGAGTGAGAAGTTATTTTACGGTGTTCATAGTCTTAATAGTAAGAGTACATAAAAACAACATCAAATCATGCTTTATGTCTAAAGTTATAAACTTTTTTCCACGCACGATAAGTTTAAACGATTTCTGTACGATCTAAAACACTATAAATGCCGTTTTTTATTGTTTTTAGAAGATGAAGTCCAATGTTGTTTGTGGGCGATCATAATATAGCCAGTTGGGGTGTGAAGCTGCGGGTTATTGGTAGGTTTATGTAAAGTATATTAAAAAACTTTGCTGAAAAATGATTAAATGTGTTTCCGCAACGAATAACCATTTAAAAGCCTATGTACATCTAGGTGATGGCGATGGCGATCAACTGAAACGCTGTCAAATATGACAGCGATATTTGACAGCGTTTAAGCTGATCGCTATCGCCTAGAAATTACTTGATCCCGAACCAAAATCACTTAAGGGCCGGCGGAGGGTGAATTTTCATACAAACGTAATACCAAAATTATTACTAGTTTAGGCAGATTTTCACTATATTATTGTAATAACTGTATTTGTATAGAATTTATCTAGGTTCCTGAATAATTTTGATTTTAAATTACTTACCTCAAATGAAATAAACACAAATCGCATTTTACACATTTTTTTCATTGCAAAATGTGATTGGCGTTAATTTTATTTGAGGTAAGTAATTTAAAATAAAAACTGTTCAGGAACCTAGATAAATACTATACAAATACAATTATTACAATAATAAAGTGAAAATCTGCTTAAATTAGTAATCATTTTGGTATTACGTTTGTATGAAAACTCGCCCTCCGCCGGCCCCTTAATCTTGTTCCATAAAACAAACATCACATGGACAAGTTGTAACTTTAGAAAAAGCTACAACTAATCTTTAAACAAACTTTGATTTGCAAACTGCATAAGATAATATGAAAAATATGATTTATCCCACACCGCACACTTGGCTGTCGAGAGGTTAGAAAACCCATACAGCAACCAATCGAATTTATTTGAGATCGTGTGGGGAATACTATCGCGTGACACGAATATGTTGTTACTTTGTTATTATTTCATTTTAAGCAAAGAAGGTACACGTTTGGATTATCATTATTTTTGTGTGAGAAATAAGTTAAAACTGAAAAGAGGGCGTGTATCTGTGTTCTCGTAGTTTCCAAAGTAGCGAGTAAGTTTTTTTGTGAGATGGTTTGGAAGAAATCCTTACATGTTCTGGGGATTTCCATCTGAGACTTATAATTTACTAGCGGCCACCCGCGGCTTTGCTCGCCTCGTTCCCTTTACGCCCCGCTCCCGTTACTTTTTCGGAATACTAAGTATTTTATATCTTACTCCTGTAAAAAGTCTTATGTCCGTCTCCTGGTTCTAAGATACCTATAGTTTGAACCTATTGGCCTCGTGCACAAGCTTAAAGTCGCGCAACGAGCCATAGCTCGTTCACGTAGTGAAACTGCCAGCATAGCTCTCTCCATAGAGAGAGCTATGCTGGCAGTTTCACTACGTGATAGAATCAGAAATGAGGATACCTATCCGTAGAAGAACCAAGGTCACCGACATAGCTCGTAGAGTTAGTAAGTTGAAGTGGCAATGGGCAGGCCATATAGCTCGAAGAACCGACAACCGTTGGGGAATAAAGGTTCTCGAATGGCGACCACGACGCCCACCCACCAGATGGACCGACGACATTGTTAAGATCGTGGGAAGTCGATGGATGTAAAGGGCTCAGAATCGTTCTTCCTGGGAAATGTGTAGGGGAGGCCTATGTCCAGGAGTGGACTTCTTCAGGCATGATTCTTAATGATGATGATGATGATGATGATGTTTGAACCTTTATTATTAATGTTTATTGTACCTACTTGCACCTACTTTTCTAATGAATCGTCATTTTTTTGTAGTCGTGTACATGAATAAATGATTTATAATTTATCTTTTTGTTTTTAAGACGTACGTAAAGTAAGCCCTTCAATTAAAAAAAATCCTGTAGTTAAGAGACTTCAATTTTAATTGTTCTGACTGTAATATGTAGTTCTTCTTATTATGTCACTAGTTCATTCTAGCCAATTGAGTTGAAAGGACTATAAGGACCCCTCAAAGAGACTTCTTTTGTGCACTTGGCACATGTTTGAGAAAAAGTTAAAGTGAAGAGATTTGAAAAAAGTACCAACTAAGTACAGGTACTTTATAAATACTAGCTAACATCATTTTTTAGGTGACTGATCGAATCGACGCTTGACCCAAGAGCTGGTGCTAGTTGCTAGCTAGAGCATTGCTAATTTGGATCAGTTAAGCTATCTCTAGATTGTTTGTAGCGATCTGTTGATAGCTTAACTGTTTCTTGTGTATTTTGTAAATATTTGTTTAATTGTAAGTTTCTTAGTGTAAATAAATGTTCTTAATTAATTTGTGAGCTCCTCTCAGTCAAATTAAACCGTAAAATGGCTCAATTAAATAGGCTTTTAACACTTAGTTTTTAATTACGAAACTCATTAACACTCTTAATGAAATAATGAACGCATATAATTATTTGAACGACTGTAAAGTACCTACTTAATTGAAAGGGAAGTTAAAGGTCGCAGGTTCAATGCTCGAATATTAAAAAATCGTCGATATAAAGAGTATTTTATGTATATTTTTTATTTACTAGCGGCCGCCCTTGGCTTTGCTTGCCCCGTTTCCGTTTCTGTTCTCGTTACTTTTTCGGGACAAAAAGACCTATGGATAAAAAATTATATATCCTTTTCCTGGTCTTAAGCTACCTCAGCAACAATTTTCAGTCAAATCGGTTCAGCCGTTCTTGAGTTATAATTAGCGTAACTAACACGACTTTCTTTTATAATATATATAAATATAAATATATAAGATTTGATATCGCATCGTTCCTCGCAAAACATCGGAACTAGAACAGTCCTATCAAAACATCCAAATGATTCATTCAAATCTAGATAAAGTGGACTCTACTAATAGTTGATCCGAAACTGCACGTTAAATCATAATTATGGTGTCAAAGGTCACGAATTTAACACTAATTGGTCAATATATCTTATTGATATAGCTTATATTAGGCAAGGGTTTGAATTTGGAATGAATAGGGTTGTCACGTTATTGAGAAAACCAAAAAGCTTGGAAAACTTTTTGCTGTGGGTTTCAAAACTCCTTAAAGAAAACGGTTCTGACAGAAGACTGTAAAAAAAGGTTGCAAGCCAACTAACTCTAAACTAAGTTATTCTTTCCCTTTCCGTAATTATTTCCTGTTTCATCCCCAGTAAGAAGGTAGAAGATTCCACTGCATTTGTTCCTGCACTCATCTAATAATTTACCTTTCAAGAATGATTTTTTTTATACAACAAAGTAGACAAACAAACATACGACTCATTTGATAGGAAGTTAAAACTGTAGCCTATGGGCGCCTGCAATACCAAAGGAATCACAAACGCTTTGCCGACCCTTTAAACCTTTTAAAACACCCTTTTTTAAGAACCTCATACTATAGTCCCTAGGGAAAACCTCAGTAGGGAGATCATTCCTCAGCCTGAGTGTTCGAGGGAGGAAGATTCTCTAAAACTCAACGAAGCGTGACCAAGGTGCTCCAAGGATGTGTAAATGAACTCTCTAAATATTGATCATATGTCTTGTGTAGATTGTCTATAATATAAAAAAACTTGCATTTTTTGAACCTAAGTATTCGTCTGATTTAAATTTTAAGCTGGTTGGTAACCCTGTTAAACTAACGATTGTTTAATATTATAATGTTGGCATCACTCACTCATAGACGAAAGAGTATCCAATAATATATTGAAATGGGTCACATTATCTCCTTGGAAATATTGGGTCATGGTATTGACGGTGTAAATATCATCGGGATTTGTAAAAAACAGTTTCAATAATTATTGTCAATCGACTCGAAATTATTGTAAAATAATTTAACTGCAAGTAAAATGACTGCAAGTAATTTTAATTTGGTTCAGTTGAGCTATTTCTAGATGGTTTGTAACAGTCTACAGATAGTTCCACTGTTTCTTGTGTATTTGTACATTTTTGTTAATACTTTGAATAAAATTGTTAGTTTTTTTGTTTAAATAAATGTTTTTGATTTTTTTTAACCTTGTGGGCTAATGTTTGTAAGCCAGTCAGCCAACATTTTTTTTCTATAAGTATAGAAGAAAAAATTTTAATACCATTGTTTCGGCCAATGCAATGGTCATATGCCTATACAAATATCCCCAATAGCTACTCATGTAAGCGTGAACATAAAACGTTTGCAAAGAACCACTTATTCTGTATTCGGCTTGATCGCACTCAAATAGAACGCGGGTAGAATAGCAATGAGAAACTTAGCCAATAAAAAAAAACTTTGTCCAATTTTGTTGTGACGCAAAATGAGAATATAATTTTTGGCTGCAGTGGTGGCGGCACATTTTGATAATGATAATTTACTGAAGTCTGTTGGACGCCAGTTCTTTTTAATAAAAACAAGGGATTTTAATTTTTATCCAACTTTCAAAATAGGAGGTTTGTAATTCGACTTGCTGTAAAAGCCTGTTGCTTTTAAAGCCAATAATATGACAGCCATATTTGACAGTGTTTCACTGATCGCCACTGCAGAACGCGTAGAATGTGTGCAAGGTACTAAATGTCGTGGGTTCAAATCCAGTCATAAGTAAGGTGGAAAACTCTTTTTTTCATACAGTTTCAGTGTTCTGAAAAACCCCTCTAATCTAAGAATTCTGTACAAATGATTCAATAATTGAAAAGAGCGATCCCAGAGAATTAGAGCATGTCTCAACAGTAAAAGATTCGATGTCTTTGTAGAAAGATAATGTAGCCTTTTACAGTCCAACTATTAAACAGCTTGATAAAAGAGCTGTCTGACCTAACATTTTATGTCGAGAAGTTTAATTCCTCTTTTAAGATTGTAACAAGTTGAAATGGTTTTAAAATAATCTGATCGGTAGTTTCATTCATTGTTTCCATTCCAAGCACTATTTAAAAAAAAACTAAACTTTGTGGACAATCCACACAGCACCAAATTAAGCTGAGCTTGTAATGGGAACCAAATAGCTGAAATAATACTTCCATACATTTTTTTGTAAATCTGTAGATTTTATAGTCTGCAAATAGCGTATACCTAACCTCAACCTGTTTTTATCGACATCAATTAACTAAGTGAAAATCAATGCCTCCCACTCTAAGTGGATGTGCTGTTAACTCAGAACAACCTTTTGTGATGCCCTCTTGTTCAGCTTTCAACAAATAAATCTAATTCAGGAAAACACTATGAGTATTTATATTCATAATACACCTGAGTGCATGCGTTAGACATGCTGTCCAATAACAATTTGAACAGCACTTCCGTCTCTAAGGTCGTGTTTTCAAAAAGGATTAAAAAAAACACGACTTTAGAGTTGGAAGGCGGAATGCTACCAACTATGCAGGTTAAATCACAAGTCCCAAATCCTCCCGATGCAAGGTGATACATTATTACAGGTGATGTTAGCCGCTAAAAAGTTATTGTAGGCAAACAAATTGTACTATAATATATAAAAAGCCCAAATTTAAAAATATTTTCTAGAAAACTTTATTTTAATCCAAATGTCCATAAAACAACGAAAGCAATAATTTATGCTGAAAAATGTTTGTGTTGATACTAATATGAGATGTTTACACATTTTTATTTAAATAAAATGAATTTAATGTCTGAATGTCGTTTTAAAACTAGTGTGATTTATTGTTAGACGGAAAACAGATATAAATAGTGATTTAGATTAGTGATAACCAACACACATTTAAGAGAGCAGCCTATGGAAACAGATAGCTGGTAAAAGTGTTTTATAAAAAATTATACATGAATTAACTAATATACTAGAGCACTGGTGGCCTAGTAGTAGCGGCCCCACCTTCCGATCCTAAGGTCGTGGGTTCAAATCCAGTCGTGTACCAATGAGTTTTTCTTCCCAAAAATTTATGTACACTATGCCAGTGCTCTCAAACGGTGAAGAAAAACATCGTGAGGAAACCGGCATATCGTAGAACCTAAAAAGTTCGAAAATAAGTTCGAAAGAATCAGTGATACGATAAGAAGAAAAAGACTAATATACTTAATTGTTATTGTAAATACACATTTAGAATACAATATAATACCCGGACAGAGAACAAACATCCAAGTTCACAACACAAATATTTGTTCTTGGTGGAGATTGAACCCACGCCTTCCAGCGCAGAGAGCAGACCTAAACTGAGCTAGGAGAGCTGTAAAATTATCATACAGGTTCATTTTATCCCGGAAAATAACAGGAAATGTTGTGTCAGAAAGCAACAAAGTTGTTCATCATCAGCCTGAAGAAGTCCACTGCTGGACATAGGCCTCCCCTACACATTTCCAGGAAGAACGATTCTGAGCCCTATCTTTACACCGACTTCCCGCGATCTTAACAATGTCGTCGGTCCATCTGGTGGGTGGGCGCCCTACGTTTCGTAACAAAGTTGTAAATATAATAGAAAATAACTATCTAAATCGTTAAGTAGCTCTGTATTTTTAGACAAGTTTGAACATGAAGCAGAAAAAAATAAAGCTCACTCCTGAAAAGTTGCTGAATTATCCCTTGTTTATCTGAATCTATCAGTACTTCAGAGCTAAAATAATATTTACTAAATATTGAGTATACGAGGGATCGTTTACTGTTTACACTGTTTTATGTTTACATCAAATATATCAAGACTTCAAAGAAAATAAATCAGGGCAGGCACAGGCAGATTTTATTTTTCTGTTACCTTTTTCAACACTTATAATATTAGTATAGATTAAAGAAGAATTTTAACAGGTTTTCTACAGGAGGTCAAAGGATTTAAAATCGTTCTTCCTGTCTTCCTCTATCCACTTCCTACGATCTATACAATATCATCGGTCCATCAGTAAATGTATAAGGGATGCCTATGTTTAGTAGGTTTACCACAATCTCTGTCTGGCTCTGTCTCTGGCTCTGGTTTTGAGTCTGTGTGAGTGTTGACTAAATAAACCCTACTTCGAAACGTCACACACACAGTATAATACATTGGTGAGCACTCACACAGACTCAAAACCAGAGCCAGACAGAGCTTATGGTAGGCAGCAGTAAACTTCCAGGCTAATGATGATGAAGAAGATGCTCCCACAATTTTACAAGCTTCCAAAAACCTGTTAAAATCCTTCTTTAATATGCCATAGAATCTTATCTACCGTGTTATAGCGTTACCTAACGTCAAATTTCACGCTATTCTGGCTCTAATATCCGCGTATGTAGAGGTTAAAATTGCATGTTTATAATTAAGCTTCTGTACTTGAAAGGGTGAGCAATTTACGGTTACTTGAGGTTACTTTTTCGTAATTTTGTGAGGATATAAGATTTCAAGACGCTTTTAAAACACCTCTACGGTTGGACAGCATACTATGCAGGTTAATAAATAAATATTTTGGACAATCCACACAGCACTATCTAGCCCCAAATTAAGCAGAATGGGAACCAGATAACTACATATTTAAGCATACAACATAGCACCCAGAGAGAGAACAAACATCTGCGTTTGCCACACAAATATTTGTTCTAGGTGGAGATCGAACCCACGGCCACGACCTGAGGCGCAGAAGGCAGAGCTATACCAACTGAGCTGAGAGGCTAGTCAGAATTGAAATAAGTCAGCAAGAGCATGCTCGCAGATGTAGTCTCAGCTTGAAGTATTGCGAATGTCTTTTCGAAACCCAATAGTCGCATAAACCATTTTACGCCATCATTCGACCCCGACGATCGAACAAAAATACTCGACTACCCTCTTCATAAACCTTTGTAAGTAATCATATATTGGGGATGGAGTTATTGACGTCAGAAAGTGATTTAAAATACTTTTATAGAATTGGTACTTGGGACTAAAGGCCTGCGCACACCTAGGCCGCTGGCGAACGCGATCAGTGAAACGCTGTCAAATTTGACAGCGATATTTGACAGCGTTTCATTGATCGCGGTCGCCAGCGGCCTAGGTGTGCGCAGGCCTATTTGCAGGGATACCAACCATGCCTATATATAAGTCGTGAAGCTTTTTTCATATTGAGAACACCGGTGGTCTAGTGCGAGTGACCCCGTCTTCTAATCGTGAGGTCGTGGGTTTGAACGACTGGTCGTTCACTGATAGATAGATAGGTATAAAATTCTATAATGCATAAATAAAATGTATATTGTACACAGGCGAGCTTAATGCTGGTGGACTGATGGATTTTTCTATAAGAAAAATTGAGTGCGCGCTAGTACTTTTAATCGGTAATGGGAAAAATATGGTGGGGAAAACCAGTAAGTATTAGATAGATAGATAACTCTTTATTGTTCACCACACAGAAAGATAATACAGTAATTATGAAGATTTTTGGCAAAACAATGGACGATCTTATTGCTGAGAGCATTCTCTTCCAGGCAACCTTTGCATGGAAAAGAAAAAAACACATTAATTGACGTATTATTGTAAAGCAAACGTTTGTATTGTAAAACAAAATATTCCAAAAGTGACTACATCAACTTTTCAATTTTGCGACACCGCGCACTATTTACTTTGTTCAAACAAGTGCCAACTTCCCGATATCAAATAAAACTCGGGTCAGTAGGTACAAAAAAGTCATGTCCAGTTTACGAGATCTGCTACGCCGCTACGAAGCCTCTACGGAGCTACAAGATGCTACGGAATTCGCTACGAAAGTCCATAACAGCAGTAAATAAAATTCCCAGTGCGGAAATAGTTCATATAAACTAGTTTAGGATAACTGACGGTTAAATTCAATTTTTGTAATGTTGGAAGGTAAATGGAATTAGTACCTTAGACTTACCTAGTTTTAAGACGATTTAAGGTGTTACTTGTGATTCTAGTGAATAAATAAATTTTGACTTTACAAATTTTAGTACAAAATGAGCATCCAAAACAAAATACGTTTTCAAGTATAGAGAGAAAAATAATACCGTAGGGAAAATAATTTCAATATCGCAGAGCAAAACTACCGTACCTTTAATATCCACAAGCATTTTTGCGATCATCAAATATCAAATACCAAAGGAACACGAAAAACAAAGGAAAGAATATCCCGTCCGTGGCAAAAAACAATAGGAATGTGACCGTAGCTTTGTGAAAGGCTCGTCCGGGAATTCATTCGGCGCAGGGGCAGTGCATCGTACGGAACGTTCTTGACGTGCGTGACCTACGAGGCAATGCTTTGTTATAAGCGATGGTTAACATTTAACATCAGGTTGTTTCATTAGTTTGTTTAAAAAAAAACCGGGACCTCGTAAATTTTCGTCAAATGGTCGAGTGCCAGGTAGCAAGGTCGGAAGTCACAGCCATCTATATCCGATAACCACTGCTTCCTGTTTGGGCCAGCCCCTGATTGGAGGGTATATGATTCGACTGAGAAGATCACAAAAGTTTTATTTCTGCTTAAAAGTATGTAGTTTTGACCTAGTTTACATATAAGACGATTCTGTGAATTTATTTCAGACTTTTTCTTGTCCATTAGGCCTGCCACAAGCTCTGTCTGGCTCTGTTTTTGAGTCTGTGTGAGTGTTGACTAAATAAATCCTACATCGAAACGTCACACACACAGTAAAATACACTGGTGAGCACTCACACAGACTCAAAACCAGAGCCAGAGACAGAGCCAGACAGCGCTTGTGGTAGGCTTGCAGATAACTGAGGTACTCGTAACTGTAGTTTTATTTCTTCTTAAAAGTATGTACTTTTGACCCAGTTTATTCACAAAACGATTTGAATTTATTCCAGACTTTTCTTTCGTCCTTATCTGCCCTCCCAAGAGACAAGCTATCAAAAACAGCTATAAGAAACCTAAGTTTGTTCCCAATCTTCAAAGCTATTCAAAGGAAGCATTAGAGTACCGGAAACTTGTTTGGTAAAGGATCATAAATCAAATGTTGATGTCTGGTAGGCGGGCAGGACGTGCTTGGACCATGGAGATTTATCTCACGATGTTTCCTATTCAATTACAGAAGCCTAATTCTCGGGCCGACCGAGATCATATTGCAATTTTATTTTATTGCTTCTTTTCGAAGAGAGAATGGATGATTTCCTTCAGTAATTTATCGACGACCTCATCGTAGAAGCATCATAGCTACGATATACAGAAAACGTAAAAAAGTGTGGGGTTGTGTAATGCCAATGTGTAATAAGGGATATTGAAAATCTCGGTCGGCCCGAGAATTAGGCTCCAGCTTGTTTTCTACAAGTGGCAGTGTTAGTTTAGTGGTGGCATCCTTGCCTTCTGCTTCTAAATCAGAACTCGGAAATATCTATTGCAAAACTGTTGTACAGAAAAGATCTTATTATATCTTATTTTATCTTATTACTATGGCTAGGTAGGTACAGTTGTTACAAAATGTTTCTGGTAATTTAAAAAAAAAATGGCCATCAATTTTTTTCATAGCCAATCAGGGCCGACTTGTCTATTGACTGACTTGACTAAAAACGATTGTATTTATGCAATAATGTAATATAATTTTATCCTCACTCGACATTGGAAAAATTGTCCAAATGGACAGATGCCATCTAAGTAAGAAGAAGAAGAATTAGAAGGTGGAGTTACCACTAGATCACCGTTTCTCTAGGTTAATAGTACCTAGTAAGTACTTTAATAACTCACTATTATAGTTTCTAGTGTCCGGGGTACAGTTCAATGACCTGTTTTTGCGTTTACGGGGCGTGTAACAGCCGTGTGGGGCCAAAGGCCGAGTGTAATGGACCGTACATGGACGTAAGACCACTTACTAAGTGTTTTCTTGGGATTGCCGGAAAAAATAACATTAGGACATGGGAGCTTAAGTTAAATGGTGACCTAGGATTGTCGTAGTTTCATCATCATCATCATCATCTTGTCCTTATCCTGCGCTAAGTGGTCGGCACAACAGGTTTTCTTCTTCCACTCACCTCTATCCTTCAAACCCACGATTAGAAGGCAGAAGTCAGAGTTGTCTGCGCAGAAGGCAGAGCTACTACCAAATGAGCTGAAGGCCAGTCAACACACCCAGTCACACTCTCTCTCGCCTCTTAGGTCACGCACGTCAGGAACGTGCCCTGCTGTTGCTGCCCTGCTTCCATCAACATAATAATAGTCATAATAGTCATAATAGTCATGATAGTCATTTATTGATAATGTTCATTATAAGTCAACTTCAGATATACTTCGATATTGTTTCGGGATTCTTTTACATCAACGGGACAAATGGGACGTACGTCAATATCATTATTGTCAGAGTAAAAACGAATAATTGTAATCGTAATAGTACCTAATAAATCATTAAAAAACCTGAAACATCGTTTTATTCGCCATACAAACATAATAAACCCATTGGTTAGCACCACTGGTAACCGTAATAATATTTGTCCCAGCCACACTAAAAAATGCCATCTGACGAAATTAACCCTTGTAGCTTGAATAAAAGATTTTTCCATTTTTCCGTTGTCAGCGTATATTCTTATTCAAGGTTATGACATAATATATTAAACCGACTTCAAATAAAAAAGAAGGAGGTTCTCAATTCCATTGTATTTTTTTTTTCATAATAAAGGTTAATCAGCTGTGATGGCGATCAGTGTACCAAATCAGTGCGATATTTGACAGCGATATAATCGCCATCGCAGATCGCAGCTGATCACCTAAGGTTTAAGAGGCACACAACCTCTTAGCTACCTACTTGTTTAGTTTAAATAAAGCCACCTTCTGTTTACAGATCCGGAAGAAAAACTAATAAAACTAATGCCTTGGTGATCTGCCCGTAAAAAAAATTGGCAGAAAAGTACAAAATCAAGAACCTTAAAGATGTTTTAAGAGGGGAAGGCTTACTAATAGTTTCCCTTGACGCTATATAAATCATCTACAATAGAATATGCAAAGGCCTGTTTCAAGGCCTGTTTACACGCTTTAAGAAGTTTAAGTTTTAAGACGCAGAACTTCGGGAAACAACTTCTCGCTTTTTTTAAGTTTACTCCAGCACGAAAATCAGTATAGGAAAACTTTTAAGTAGGAAAACATGTTATACTAATAAAACTATTTTTTTTCTAAACTGTGTGCAAATCGGATTGCACACAAGACAGCTGTTCGCCATTTTCGATAAATTAGTTTTCTTCTTATTGAGTCACTGGTTCTATCGAGCCAAATGTGGTGAAAAGATTATAGGTGCGCCTCAAAGAGGCTCCTTTCGTACACTTGGCACATATTTTCGAACTTTTTAGGTTAGGTTAGCGGCTTCCTCACGATGTTTTCCTTTACCGTTTGAGAGCACTGGCATAGTTTACATACATTTTTGGGCAGAAAAATTCATTTTTACACGATTGGATTCGAGCCCACGACCTTAGAATCAGAAGGCGGGGCCGCTACCACTAGGCCACCAGTGTCTTTTTGATAAATAAGTTCTGTGATATTATATATTTCAAAGGGTCCAAATGTGGGAGCGAGAAGTACATCGACGGTTCATAAACCTATATCAGTCCGCTGCTGGACGTAGGTCTCTCCCAAGACGCGCCACAGAGCCCGGTCTTCGGTTCTTCTCCTCCAGTGCTTGCCAGCTACTTTTCGCAAATCGTCGCCCCACCTTGCCAGACGGCGTCCTACACTACGCTTACCTTAATTCATCGACGGTTGTCTCCGCCTTAAACTAGTAGATACAGATTTCAGTAGAGTGAAACAAATAGTGCGGTTATGCTGCTTGAGACTCAATTATAGGATAATCCAAGACGTGATACCAATCCAGTGGCAAACTAAGCCAATATTTACAGAGTGCTCTGGCAGAAGATAAATATCACGAGAAAACCGTGCCTCCGTCTTGCCCTAAATAGGTATAGGTATTGATTATAATACTTAGTTATGATCAGGTCAGCGATAAAAGCAAAAGTGATAAAATATAGGTAAAGAAAGTAAATAAAAAAAAAACTAAACTAACAGTAAAACACAGTAGTACCTAGTAGAGCTCTGTGTGTGGCTCGTCCAGGTGCGTACTACCTCCATGCCTATTTTTTCCATGAATCAGCATTGCTGTGTTTAATTTTGAAGTGGTGGGTGCTGGTGAAGTTACTGGCGCGTGAAGCTGTACATCTGGTGTGCCTCAAAATGATCCACGCGGGGCGGTGCATAATAGTCCACGGTCCTGACGGGCGTGACCTACGAGGCAATGCTTTGTTATCGGCGTTCGCAGTTCGCAGCTGTGTAGGATTATTACAATTCCACTATCTCCAATATTGGCGTTCGATTATGCAAGAATATGAAATTGATACTTTATCTGCCGGCTTTGTGTCAAACCCGAATCAAATTAGATCCTTTGTGGGCGGATTAGGACGTTATCTACGTAAGTCGGACTATGAGAAGGATCCTATTATGTAATTTATTGTTTTAGGATTTTATTTTATCCACCCAAAAATCATAGATTAGTTTTAGCACTTGAAATCAAAAAATTAATAAAATAAGTAAACAGGCATTTGCATATATTGTAGATGATTTATATAGTGTCAGGGGCAATTAGTGATTATTCAAGGCCCTACTTACGGGACGCTATAGTGCTTGGGGCAAGGTTTTAGATGGAATTGGCTTACCTAGCACTATACCATCCTGACAGCTTATAGTCAGCCTAATCCACAGAAAAGTCATGGTCTATAAGCTGACTATTAAGCCATGGGTTTTCTCACGATGTTTTCCTTCACCGTTTGAGGTATGAAAAATAACGAAATAACTTGATTATTTGGGAGCCAGCACCCCATCTTGATTTTTAGTTTTCAACAAAGCGTTTCTTTCTAAAAATAAAAATATATGACCGATAAAAACAGTCGTTTTCAGTATTTTATTTAAACTCAATATACATTTCAACGCTTCTTTATGTGATAGTGGTCCCTAAGACGATAAATCTACTTGAAGGGTGTCTGGCAACGATGATGTTTGAAAATATGGGCTTTTTGAATAGCTAAATAAATTCAGTCTGTCCCTAGGTGATTTGAAAGAGATTGTTTTAAGAGATAGGAGTAAGAGTACTGTTTGCGTAGTCTCTACTGACCAATATACATAATATATTATATATATATGTATATATTATTTATTATATATCTATAGTATCTACTTATTATAAATTGTAGGTATGTTTCATAAATTACCTACACAACACATCATTAGCCCTGTAACTGATTATTTAGTACTTATAACCTAAGTACCTACGCTGCCTTGAAGAAAAATAATATCATGTGCATAAATAAAACATATCACGTGCAACTAGCGCCTAAACTCACCTTTTTTTAGGGTTCCGTAGCCAAATGGCAAAAACGGAACCCTTATAGATTCGTCATGTCTGCCTGTCTGTCTGTCTGTCCGTCCGTATGTCACAGCCATTTTTCTCCGAACCCGTAAGAGCTAGACTGATGAAACTTGGCGAGCAGATGTATTCTGTAAACCGCATTAAGATTTTTACACAAAAATAGAAAAAAATCTATAAATTTTGGGGGTCCCCATCTCCGTATTTATAAATAGGTCTTCAAAAATGATGTTGAGGTTTCTTATATCGCTTTTAGGATTCCGTAGCCAAATGGCAAAAACGGAACCCTTATAGATTCGTCATGTCTGTCTGTCTGTCTGTCTGTCTGTCTGTCTGTCTGTCTGTCTGTCTGTCCGTCCGTATGTCACAGCCATTTTTCTCCGAAACCGTAGAAGCTAGACTGATGAAACTTGGCGAGTAGATGTATTCTGTGAACCGCATTAAGATTTTTACGTAAAAATAAAAAATAAACTTTAAATTTCGGGGGTCCCCATACTTGACACTGAAACTCAAAATTTTTTTTTTCATCGAACCCATACGTGTGGGGTATCTATGAATAGGTCTTTAAAAATGATGTTGAGGTTTCAAATATCGTTTTTTTCTAAACTGAATAGTTTGCGCGAGAGACACTTCCAAAGTGGAAAAAAGTTGGTCCTCCCCCCTCTAACTTCTAAAGTAAGAGAATGATAATACTTAAAAAAATATATGTTGTGCATTACTATGCAAACTTCCAACGATATTTGGTTTGAACGAGATCTCGTCAGTAGTTTTTTTTTATACGTCATAAACCGTAAACCGCAATTTACCTTTCGACGAACTACAAGAACCTTATTATGTTACATCAAGTAACATAATATAAAGGTTCTTGTAGTTCGTCATGCTACGGAACTCTTCATGGGCGAGTCCGACTCGCACTTGGCTGCTTTTTTTATAAACTGAATAGTTTGCGCGAGAGACACTTCCAAAGTGGTAAAAAGTTGGTCCCCCCCCTCTAACTTCTAAAATAAGAGAATGATTAAACTAAAAAAAATATATTTTGTACATTGCTATGCAAACTTCCAACGATATTTGGTTTGAACGAGATCTAGTCAGTAGTTTTTTTTTTATACGTCATAAATCGTAAACCGCAATTTACCTTTCGACAAACTACAATAACCTTTATATTATGTTACTTGATGCTACGGAACCCTTCATGGGCGAGTCCGACTCGCACTTGGCTGCTTTTTTATTTTACAGCGTTTCACTGATCGCCATCGCCATCGCCTAAATGTGCGCAGGCTTTAAATTAAATATTTCATTTCATTTAAAGCCTGCGCACTCGCGTTCAATCTTGCCTTGAAAAAGTAAAATTAAACCCCATACACACATAATATTTTTAAGGAATTTCTCCCACTTTAGCGAGTTCTTCACAGAATAACATCATTGTCTGACCGTAAAATAAGTTGATATAAAATATTAGACGTCTGTGCTCGCACTAAATCTGTCCGCTAAGTGCTTTGTGAGCTCTCCTTTCTAAGATATTCTCAGAATATGATAGCCTCTTTCCTATCCTAAAAATATTATAGCCTAGTTTTCCTAAGGCTGGAAGAACAAATCGCTTTTAGCCAGAAGATCGTTTTACTTACCTCTAAAGTACTCTAATTTGTAGTTGTGTAGGACGTATCTATCTATTTGGCTCACTTATTTAGTGGAAGGTATTTTTTTTATTTGAATAGTCCCTACTTTCATCCAGGTGGGTACATTTTAATTGATAATTACCTCATAATAAAAATATAACAAAAACCTCAATAATATATATTTATAATTCATTTTGTGTATACCTCTGCTCAGCGGCGTCTTTACCTATTGTGCAGGGTGTGCGGTGCACACGGGCGCAGCGTTCCTAGGGGGCGCCGAGTGCCGCGGCGGGGCGCTCGGCCACTATCAGCAGGCGCGTTGGCCGGACGCCGCACTTTCAATGACCAACGTAAAAAGGGCTCCGCTCTGCGGCGTTCGGCGCCCCCTAGGACCGCTACGGAGCTCAACTTGGCGGGCGCGTTGGCCGGGCTAACAATATATAATAACTAAATATACATATAATAACAATATATAATAATAACTTCAGATATAATAAACTATTGATTTTATCAATAGTTTATTATATATATATTTACAACAATCAAAATCAAGCCCCCCACGCTTTTTTTGTACAATAATATAAATTTTTCAATTGATTGTTACAGTTTTATTTTTAACTTTTTAGTTCAATTAGTTATAAAAGCGTTTTTTTTAGTTTTAAAACTATAATTTGTTTTTTAATTTTTAGTTTTTTTTTCATATTTTTTTTCATATTATTGCATTGTCATCGACCTTTGACAGGTGTGCAAAGTTTGAATCAAATCTGATCGTTCAAAGTAGGTTTTTTTTTATTTTTTTTTCATTTTTTTTTATTTTTTTTTCATATTATTGCATTGTCATTGACCTTTGACAGGTGTGCAAAGTTTGAATCAAATCTGATCGTTCAAAGTAGGACAAAATCGAGCTCAAAAGCGTTATAAAAAGCGCTCCGCTCTGCGTTCGGCGCCCCTTAGGACCGCTAAGGAGCTCAACTTGGCGGGCGCGTTGGCCGGGCGCCGCACTTTCAATGACCAGCGTAAAAAAAGCTCCGCTCTGCATAGATTTTGTATAGCATCTTGAGCTCTTCTAATATTTGATGAATAACATCATAGGGGCCGACGAGCGCCGCTGGCACTCAGCGCCCTCCCCCCCCCCCTTTTTTTCTCCTCATAAAGAAAGAATTTTCAAATTTTCTTTCTAAATGCATTTCTAAGCTATAATAGAAACACACCCTCCAAGTTTCATGCTTCTAGAACTTACGGTTTAGGCTGTGCGTTGATTTTTTTTAAACCATTTTCCCCCTTTTTCTCTAAGTTCTTTTTCGATAAGTTTTGGCTTGTTAGGGTTTACACCAGAACACCTTGCATAATAATTCTAAATATAGTCAACAGGACATTGTGGTAACCAAACTGCATTTCTGCTTAAAAATCTCCAAGCAATAGAGTTAATTACCCATTGGGGAAATTTGACAGTTTGTTGTAACTTGATGTGCTGTTACTTGTACTTTGTATCCATTCCATTTTGAACGCGCACTTACTAGGGGGCGCTTGGGTAGTGTTTGCACACGGGCGCTACATGGGCTAGAGACGCCTCTGCCTCTGCTTTTATATTATGTATGTCTAAGCGTTATTTTATCAAGCTTGGCTGTAGGTTTAGTAGGACATAAAATTACCTGAGGGTGCCTGAAGTGAGATAAGTCTGCTACTCGAATTCTCAGGTGTTTTTGAAGGGTGCCTGTATTTATGGCAGTTTTAAGAAGGTCGTCGACCTTGCTAATTTATCAGTGGCTGATTTTCGTAATAAGCCAGCGTAGGTAGGTACGTTGTATTGTACAGTTTGGCAAAAAAAGTAAACAGTTTTGCCAAGTTCTTGTACCTTTAAACTTGCCTTAGGTACCTTATATGCTTGTTCCAAAAATTCTACGGATAGATGTATAAAAAAAAAATTACAATATAATCAATGGTTCCAAAAATTGCCCAATTAGCATGAAAATAATGTTTATAAACACCATTCAGCTATAGACTGCAGCAGAGCCAACAATAACACTTAGGTACTGGAGCAGAACAGTGTAAAATCAATTAATGCCGGCGATTATTTGCAGTGGCCGCAACCGCCAATATTGGGAAAGCACTCTACTGGCTCACATGATGGGCATTGGACTATACTTGTTTAGTCTTAGTTTTTGTGAAAATATAGTGAATATTATCATGTAAATTTAAATTCAGTTGTTATATTACATTAAATATAAGACTAGCGTATTTGTTATTTATTTTATTTTGTTTTAATATTTTAATCTACTTCTTCTTCTTATCGTGTCACTGATTCTTTTCGAACCAAGTGTGGTGAAAGGATTTTAAGTGCGCCTCGAAGAGGCTCCTTTCGTGCACTTGACACATATTTTCGAACTTTTTAGGTTCTACGATATGCCGGTTTCCTCACGATGTTTTCCTTCACCGTTTGAGAGCACTGGCATAGTGTACATAAATTTTTGGGCAGAAAAACTCATTGGTACACGACTGGATTCGAACCCACGACCTTAGGATCGGAAGGCGGGGCCGCTACCACTAGGCCACCAGCGCTCTCGACTTACTAATATTATAAACGCGAATAATATTTTAATCTACTTACTAATATTATAAACGCGAAAGTTTAAAAGTATGGATGGATAGATGTTTGTGTGCCTAACTGTTTCACGTAAAAAGTACTGAATGGATTTTAATGAAACTTTACAATAATATAGCGTATACATCAGAATATAGCGGAGAGCGGATGTAAGTAACGGGAATGGGGCGTAACGGAGCGAGCGAAGCCGCGGGCGGCCGCTAGTTGATAATATTTGTGAGATTTTGTATGAGAAAGGTATGGTAGGTAGGTATGTGCTAGTTTGTATTAATAATATCCTAGATAATAACGAATCAGAGAAATCTGAAATGTTAGATCTAAATGTAAATAAAAAATAAATTAATACGAATATTTTTTTAAACTTGCCGGTGACTGCATTGGAATGCAATTACAATTCGTAGCTTTGGTATGGTATATACCTAAAAAAAAATTCTGAAGGATACAGTGAATATAAACAAGCTACGACGTAGCACTCTACGTAGCAGATAGATTATGTTGCGATTGCATCGACCACCAACCAATCCCTAGTGGGTGCGAGTGGCACATCCCTAACACACGGGCATATGACACGAGCACACAAACTGAGTAATCTTTAGAAGCTATCTTGTTTTGGCTCGTGTGAAAACCACTGTAATTTTGAAATTAAACTGTTCTGCATCCAGTTTTTTTATTTATATCCTATATAATCGTAAAAGTACGCTCCCTGCAAGGTCTCCTGTTAAATATTTACTGATATTATATATTTACTTCAAATTACTGGCCCAAATAAGTGTTACATAAGGTTCTTAAATAAATAGTTACTCGTAGCTAAGGTTGTTGTGAAGGCCTGCGCACATCTAGACGATAGCTATGGCGATCAGCTGAAACGCTGTCAAATATCAGTGTCATCTAAGGCAGCGTTTCAGCTGATCGCCATCGCCTAGACGTGCGAAGGCCATTAAATCATAAAGTTAGCTAACATAATCTAAGCAATAATTTAATTAGCAACGTGGCGGCTGCAACGATCAAACGCAACTCTAAAACTATTCCAGTTTAGTAAACTTTGTTAAAATACCAGCAGGCTAATAGCAACTTCATTAATGTGAGATCTAGACTATCCAGGGCTTTTATACTATGCTATTTTACCCAAATTACAGTACAATTTTTTATTATTAATACCTACTGTTTACTTTACCTTATTTTTTATTCTTTATGAACTGTTATTTCTTAGTGCACGCTAGCCTACCATCTTATTATACGCTTCTTTCCATCCAAAGGTTGTCTGGGATAGATCGCTCTTCGGCGATAAGACCGCCCATTGTAAATTACTATGTTTTAAAATTATTGTAACTTGTTTTTCCATTGTTAGTTTTAAGGTGTGCAATTAATAATTTTCTATTCAATGTCTATTCTAATTTTTGTATTTTGAGCGGATACTTTGAATAGGATTAATAGCGCCATCTATTTTTGAAGATGGGTTTAAAATAGTTTGTATACAAAGTTGAATATTATTAACAGATGGCGTTGTTTCAAATTATGGAACCTCTCGAATCCTCGAAATCTTAATCCCCTTCGGTTTTCTTATGGTAATCCAAAAGAAAATCATAATCAAATTGGTGCATTGCAGATCACGCAAGATAGGAACGTGCCCTACGATACACAGTCCTACGTGTGCCAGCCAAGGGCATGCCTATTTTAAGTACCTATGCCTGAGGTTTGCTGGGACAGGCAGTTATAATTTAACCGAAACTTAAAATTGAACGATAATATCTAATTTTACACATTCTTAGTACATAATAATTGTTAAATAAAACTAAGTTAAAGCAAAATTGCTCATTAGCCTACTTGGCTAGATTGTAATATCTTATTACCGCTAAACGGGGTACCTACCTACACTAAATAAGTATTTTTTTTTACAAAATCGTATCGGCATTAATAAACGAACATTCTAAAGCGCATCGCTGCTCCACTACGGTAAACTTATTATCTGTCGATGTATCGACGAGGCGGTCTTAGGAATTAGGTTAAACTGAGGCGAGATTGCTAGTAACTATTTATTCTAGATAGTTTCTAACCAAGCTTGTGGGGTAATGAAGTTATGAGCATGTGATTCTGTTGAGTTCAGACCCAACTTAGGTACCTATAACCCGCGCTATTATATATTTAGGAACGAATTCCAAACAGCGTTGATAATCGCTTTTAATTTTGAACAGACTTCAAATAAAAAAGGGGGAGGGTCTCAATTCGGTGGTTTTTCAATGTTTGTTATAGCATAACTTCGTCATTAACGAACAATATAGATTTTGTTTGATCTGAAAAGTACCATAAATTTTTTTTTCAAAATTGGTTAGCAGTTTAGCCATGGAGTCGGTTCCTCAAGTTATTAAACTTCCCTTGTATTCTCATCTTCACTAGCGATCCATCCCAGCTTCGCACAGTTGGAAAAATTCAAAGGCAACTATTTCAATGGCAATTCCACATTCCACTTTCTCATTAATGAAATAACTGGTCCAGCTAGTTTTGTGTGTGCACATACAATCTTTCTTCCTTAGAATATAAGTATTATTGGCGCAGGTAATATACCTATCTTAATGTTCACCTCGCAGCCTACCACATTGTTGTGGACACAAAAAAAACTAATTTCATTAATTACCATAATATTTTATTATCAATACTTACTGCTAAACCACCACAACTAAACTCTCAATAATTATTTCTGGAATGAAATAAAATACATAAATACATTTGTTAACCTTGTAATAAATAACTTAAAACTTATGTGAATACATTTTAAAAGTGGTTTTTAAGCTTTGCTCACATCTAAGTGTTCTGCGGTGGCGATCAGTATAACACTGTCATATATGACAGCGTTCCGCTGTGGCGATCAGTGAAACACTGTCAAGCATGAATGTTTTACTGATTGCCACTGCAAAAAGCTTAGATGTATGCAAGGCTTTATTAGCCTTTACAAAATTACAGATAAAACATTACACTCTTCCATTTTTTTATTAATATTATTATATACCTACCATCTAATATACATGAACCATTCCATATATGAAGGTCCAGAACAATACATAAGTGAACAATGCTCCAAAGAACCCATTAGTCAGTAAACTCTGTCGGGATACATAGTACTTGCTCCATTTCGGTCCGGCATTCACCATGAACATCACCCACAGACTGACAACAGCAAACACGTAGAATGCAAAGCCGTAGAGACCAGTCAGGCCTAGGACACCTGGAACGGACACAAATAGAAAATTATTCTCACGAATCTATCCATGCAATCTACTCCAAAATTTGGTTTGCACTAAGGGTAGAATATTGTTGAGTTGGCTAAGGTATGAATAGATTTGAGACCTACTGTGATAGATAGATAGATAGATAAATCATTTATTTGCCAAGACAGTAAACACACACAAAAGAAATAACAGGGAAAATAGCACAAAAGCATAATTAAAACTAAAAATACAACTAAGTACAATATAAAGTAGAAAATAAATGAAATGGTGTGCGTGTTACAGCTAGGCAAAATGGGAATAGCTCAGCGCATAAGCTTTGCTCGAGAGCAAAACGCTGATTTTCAGCTATTACCATATGAGCAGACAAGTTGAGCAGATACCAAACAACGGAGAACTGTGCCTGGGAATCAGTTCTGAAAATCTAATGTTTTCATGGCATACACAAAAAAGACCAGAAATTCAGGTGAGAAATATGTGGTTATATTTCAATGCTTTGTCATGATAATGTCAATAGTGTAAATTCTATTTAACTGATTGAGCTTATTAGCCCACCTTATGTGGTAACCATCGCCTCTAACTAAGCATAGCCTCGCAGGTCACGCACGTTAGGAACGTGCCTTACGATGCACTGAGTCGCGTTCATCAATTAGACAAACCTACAGATGTTATGCCTCAAGTGTCAGTAATTTCATATCATATTCTGATCGGGGACGTTTAAAGTAAGTTACCAGCGGTAGATCCTGATAAAGCAGCCATAGAAGTCCTGCAGTATTCAACAATAGCAGCATTGTTTCTAAGAGCTGGCTCGCTGTACGCTATCGGCTCTGGCTTGTTGTCTTTCGCTTTGGCTGCTGACATTATGTTTTTTAGCTTGACTACAGTACACAGTATGGTAAACTAGTTTATTACACGCAGGCAAAACACAGTTTACTAAATAATAAACATTCAGATTTTTCAATTTTCATCAGATTTTCATTTAAATTGGCCGATCTTATTTTCACGAAAAAAGAAGAAGCAGATTTCTATGGTTTATGTGTGCGTATACGTATGTATATCTACATTTGTGTGCGTAAATCTTATATTTCAACTGTCAAATCTGACATCTCAACTGTCAAATGTCAAGAGGTCAATGTCATGCTTGCTTCTGCTTGCTACTGTTCTATAATTCTTGCTAGGCTATTTCGAGATGCGAGCTACTATTTACGAATTAAAATCCACCGGAATAATAAATAGGACAGAAATGCGATGGCTGCAACAGCATCGGTAATTAATGATCTGTCTTATTATTATCATCTGAAGAGTATTTACCATTTCCTACAGCACAGACGACTCCAATGCCTCCAGCAGCGTTGGGAACCAACCGCTCCTAAGCAACTCCTACGCAATAGAACTGGGCAGTCATCACTAATGAGAAGAACTTTTAATTCTTCAGGGCTGGACACTTCTGCCACATGCCAGACACCTCGTGGGCTTTAATCTTCAGTGGGCTGAAGATGTGTGTCAAACTTAGCGCTAGAAAGTGGTAGACCAGACTTTAGTGGGTTTGTGATGTGTGTTTAAAACCCTGCCAAAAGTGTGTGAAGTCAGATTGTGAATGAAGTATAATTAGGTAGATGTGCGTGATGAAGTAACTACCTACTAAAGATATCTTCAATGTTGTATCAATGTTTTCATAGCGTTAAAGATTTCATATAAATTATTTTCTATTTTCTTTATGAATTATTATTCTGAATTGATTATTGTTATTATTCTGACACACTGATTCATTTTAATTAAACTTATATTTTCTACTTTTTGTTAGAATTTTGTATATTGTTCTCCGACAAAGTATATGTATACGCTTTTTTACATACCCTATAATCTAATAGTTGTACCATACTTCTTGCAAATAAATATATTTCATTTCCTTTGTCTTGTACCACCCACCAGTCGAACTACTCAGTAGTTACTGAACTGCAAATGCAGAGTTATTGGTGAAAGAGACTCATTTCCTGTAGGTTTCATTTGCTCGAACTAGGTATAATGTAACTATGTTATTCGGGGATAATTCAGCATTATAGTGGCAAAAGAAGTTTATCAGTCCAGTAGTTTTTGAGTTTATTCGTTACAAAAATACAAATCTGTACAATTTATAATAATGATGATGATCCACAGTAGCCCAAACAAGAGATGAATGGAGAGAAGGGAGGGAGGCCTTTGCTCTGCAGTGGGACACAACAGGCTTTTAATAATAATAATAATGATGATGATAAGTTACCTACCTAAGTACCTATAAGTAACCCACCTATTTGCTGAGAAGTCCCATTTTCCCACAGAACGCCTACCTACATATATGATTATAATGATTACCAGCTCCTCTGAATCCACCATCAGGTAAGCTCGTTGGCAGAGAGCACTGGTGGTCTAGACGTAGCGGACCCGCCGTCCGATCCGCATAAGGTCATGGGTTCAAATCCAGTCGTGTACCAAGTAGTTTTTCTGTAGAAAAATGTGTGTGCACTATGCCAGTAAAACATCGTGAGGAAACCGGCGTGACAGTTCGAGCAACACGTTGGTGTCAAGCGCCACGCAAAAAGGGCCAACTAGAAACCTTGCGGAAACCAGCCCTCAGTGCCTTGCCTACCTTATTCATAATACCTAACTAAATGCAGTAGATCTACAAAATCATGCAGGTAAATAAAACAAACATTCCACAGGATGGATGTTAGCAATGACCACTACTAAGCGGGCAAAGCCTGCCGCGGGCGGCCGCTAGTTCATAAAATCTATAATAGGTACATATGTATAGTACAGTCACGAAAAACGCCGGCCGTAAGATGCTTGATACTAACTATTATCTATTCTGTGACGTTACCGTGCCATCATAGTAACTACTAGCGTATCTGTAATTCGAAAATATCTTAAAGTCACGAAATCTAACATCATCATCACCCTATCCCTGTCGTAAGAACCACCCATTTTTTATTTTTTTACATAATTGAAGCCAAGGTAGGAGAAGATTTGAGTTCCGTAAAAAAAATGTTTGCTAAATGTTTGCTAGTGTGTATCATCAACTTATTATTATAAAATGATGAAAGCTTTAATTAAAATTCGATGATAGATAAATGCAGTGAGATTAAACGTAATTAAGCTTACAAAGAAAGAATAAAGAAAGATAGTGGAATATTACAGAAAACTTTAACCCAGAAAGTACAATCAAAAATTAAAAAAAAGTTTTGATAATGTTACGGAAGTGGGTACAGGGATTGGAAGGAAACGACTGATTTCACCGAAAGTAGCGATTTATTCGCACTACGAACACGTAACACTGCACTGAACGCGTAGCACTGCACGAAACGCGTAGCACTGTCTGACACTGTCCCCGCGCACTATGCGTTACACGGTCCAACGCTGTGCTCCGAACACTGACAGTCCACTGGGAGCACTTTACCACTTTGCACTTCACTATTCACTGTTCACTTCACTATTCACTTTCACTTTTTCCACTTTTTCACTTTTCCTTCTTGTTCCTTTCTTCAGATCACTTTCCACTGAACTGCCCGTAGACGCGCTTGCAGCTCCTTATATACCCGGAATTTCGATTGTCATTTATTGGATTTCGATCGTCATTTATTGAATTTCGTTAGTCTTTTCGTTTTCTTCTGTTGGATTCTGATCGTCTTTTCCTTTTTACATCATTTCTTGTTTTAGTCCAGAACTTTCGGTTCTTTATTTGAATTCCTTAAAGAAGGCACTCGCCGCTACTAGAATTTTCTGGTAACATTAAAATGTCGAACAAAAATCTTCATAGCTGGACCGGGCTCGAACTCGGGTACGTCTGCTTTGCAGTCGTAGCTCTGACAGCCCGGCCGTTGTGACAATGACGATGTTTGCCAAAAATTTCACTGCCTTGCACGCTTACGTAGTTACGTCAGCACGGCGTCACACTACCCCCTCCTTAGACGTGCTCGTCCCGAGCATCGTTAGAGCCGTAGTACCGTGCCAACCTGTCCACATGAACCACTTTCGCTGGACTTCTTGGCGTTTTCCGAATTCTATATGTGACATCATTGATCCTCGTAATTACTTGAAAAGGACCTTCCCAACTCGGTTGTAGTTTTGGAGATTTTCCTTTCCTTCGAACGGGGTTGTGAAGCCAAACAGCAGAACCTTCTTCAAAGGACTTGGAGTTGACGCTTCTGTCGTATCGCGTTTTCATTCGCTCACTAGCACGCAGATTCTCTTCCCTCATATGCCCGTGAACTTCCTCCATTTTCCTTCTCAAATCTTCCGCGTATTCCGAAATACAGCTAGGCGTATCTGGAGGACTACCCGCGAGAAGATCCGCTGGAAGTCGAAGCTCTCTACCAAAGTTTGCTCGGGCCGGAGTAGTAGAGGTACTCTCATGAATTGCCGTTCTATACGACAGAAGGAACAGAGAAATGTACTCATCCCAATTGTTCTGATGACTTTCAACAACCTTTGCCAGATGCCGCTCTAGGGTTTGGTTGAACCTCTCTACCATTCCATCAGATTGCGGATGATACGGCGTTGTCCGAGTTTTGTGTATCCCCATAATTTTACATGTTTCTTGAAAGACTTGCGACTCGAAATTCCTGCCTTGGTCACTATGGATTTCAAGAGGTAGTCCGAATCGGCAGAAAACTTCATTCACCAGTTTGTTAGCCACAGTGACAGCTTCTTGATTTGGTAATGCAAACGCTTCTGGCCACTTTGTGAAGTAATCCATTATTACCAAAATGTAACGATTTCCACTATTCGTCATTGGAAACGGCCCAGCCACATCCAAAGCTATTCGTTCCCAAGGAGCACCCACGTTGTATAGCTTCAACGCTCCTCGACTTCTTGTTTGTGGTCCTTTGACAGAGGAACAACTCGTACATTTCTTGCACCAGTCTTCAACATCTTCCTTGCAGTGCAACCAGTAATAACGTTGACGAATTTTCACCAAAGTTCTCTTCACACCGAGATGACCGCCTGATGTTCCGTCGTGATACGCTCGCAGTATATCAGAAATCTTTGACTTTGGCACAACTGTCTGAAGATGATTGTCTTGTCCTGATGCACTCTCCCATTTTCGACATAAAAGACCATTGTGTAAGAGCAGGCTATTCCATTGTGCCCAATAGCTCTTCGTTACTGCACTCATTCCAGCAACTTCACTCCATCCTGGGCGTGCGGATCCATCTCTCACCCAATTGAGTATTGGTCTAAGGTCTTCATCTTCTTCTTGTAGTTTACGCATGGCATCGCTGCTCCAATCATCATTTACTGTATCAGTTCTTATAACTCGGACCATAGATTTTTCTTTATCTTCCTGTTTCACACAGTGCTTGCAGTCTTCAGAACACGGCCGTCTTGACAAAGCATCAGCATTCCCATGAGACTTTCCACTGCGATGCTCTACTACAAAGTCGTACTCCTGTAGTTGTTC
Source organism: Thera britannica (assembly GCA_939531255.2). NCBI lineage: Eukaryota > Metazoa > Arthropoda > Insecta > Lepidoptera > Geometridae > Thera > Thera britannica. The sequence goes on along the minus strand of OW618040.2, from coordinate 15,992,156 downwards.
AATCCATCGCGCAACTTGTCCTTCAGGATTCTTGAACTGCAGTAGCCACTTCAAGGCTGCATGATCTGTTCTGACTAGAAATTTCCGACCCAATAAATACTTCTTAAAATGCTGAAGTGTTTTGACAACTGCAAGTAGCTCCCTTCGAGTGACACAATAATTCCGTTCTGGTTTTGACAGGGATTTACTGTAATAAGCTATCACAACTTCTTGATCTTCTTTTCTTTGTGAGAGTGTTCCTCCTATCCCTGTATTACTTGCGTCCGTGTCAACTACAAACTCATTGCACTGATCCGGATATCCGAGTACTGGTGTTTCACATAACCGGCTCTTTAGTTCCTCGAAAGCCACCTGGCATTGTTGGTCCCAAACGAAAGGTCGTTTTTCTTCTGTGAGTCTATGCAATGGCTTCGCTATATCCGAGAAACTCTTGACAAAACGACGGTAATAAGAGCAAAGTCCCATAAACGCCCGTACTTGTGTTTTGTCCGCAGGCACAGGCCAATCTTTAACCGCCGAAATTTTCGATGGATCCGTTTCGACGCCGCTTTCCGAAATAACGTGTCCCAAATAGTTCACCTGCCGTTTGAAGAATGAGCACTTCTTCTGGCTTAGTTTCAGATTTGCACTTCTCAACTTGTTGAATACGGATTCCAGCTTCTTCAAATGGTCATCAAATTCTCGCCCCACTATTATAATGTCATCGAGATACACCAAGCAGGTTTCTCCCAGCAACCCAGCAAGGACACGTTCCATTAACCTCTCGAAAGTAGCCGGGGCGTTGCACAGCCCAAACGGCATCACTCTGAACTGCCAGAGGCCCTTTCCTGTGGAGAACGCGGTCTTCTCCTTATCCTTAGGATCCAACTCCACCTGCCAATAGCCACTTTTTAGGTCCAGCGTAGAAAACCATTTCATGCCGTTGAGAGTATTCAAGGTGTCGTCTATCCTTGGTAATGGATAACTGTCTTTTTTGGTCACGTCGTTTAGGCGGCGATAGTCAATACAGAACCTCGTTGACCCATCCTTCTTCTTTACCAAAACCACTGGTGAGCACCACGGACTGGACGATGGTTCGATTACTTCATTATCCTTCATGTCTTGAATCATGTCGTCCACCTCTTTTTCTCTGGCAAAAGGAATTCGGCGGGGTCGTTGTCGTATAGGTTGTTCATTTCCAGTATTGATTTTATGCTGAACCATGCTCGTCCTTCCGATATCACCCTCATTCTTCGAAAATATATCGGAGAACCGACGTAGCAAATTCTTCGCCTTGAGCAATTCAATAGTTGTCAAATCGTGCTTACATTCTTCCAGTATACTGTTAACGTCGATTGAACTTGCATCCGTCTTTTTGGTTTCTTGACAATTCCGCAACCACACGATTTCTTCGCTCCGCCCTATTAGGGTACCCTTCTTTAACACCTGTTCCTCATTGCTCAAATTTAACACAGGTACCACTGTTTCTGCGGATGAATTTATGACCGTACGTGCTGGCAGCCACGATGACTCGTTATCCACTTTTTCTAGTATTGTCCACCGTCGCTGTTTCAAACTTTTACTTCCAGGAAAAATTACTGGAACTAGCGTCTGCGATCTAGGCAATAGTTTAGTGTTCTTAATGCAGTACACCTTGCCTTCGCCACCGCCCTTCATTGGTATTTCGTCTTCCCCACACTTCAGGACACCGGAGTGAATGTCGAGCTTACACCGATGGTCCTTCAAGAAATCCAGGCCAATAATGCAGTCATCCACAATGTCAGCTATTACTGCTTGTTGCCAGTAAAGTTTATCACCAATCTTGATAGCCACTTTCTGTTCACCTGATACTGGTATGCGCTGGCCGGTAGCCGTTGTTAGCTGGTAAGCTCTCTTCTGAACGTTGATCTTTCCGTTTCTTCTTATCAGCTGTGTCCCAATTACCGTACGTGACGCTCCAGTATCCAAAGTCAATGAGCACGGAATTCCATTTACTGATCCATTAACAGTTAAGCTGTTGCCATCCGTGCTCTGATGAATCTTGATTTTTGGGGCTTCATGTCTACCGGCCAGCCCACCCCTCAGCCCTGGCTGGAATTAGTTTTCCTGGTTCTCCGACGCTTGTACACAAGCATCGGTCCCTCGTCTCTCTGCGATTCGATTCGGGCAGCCGCTTCTTAGATGTCCTCGTTCCCCACAGTTGTAGCATCTAGGGACGAAAGCTCTGCGTTGGTTTACCCGCTCCACTTCTGTCGAATTAATCTCCCTCAGACGTCCACTCCTCGGATCTCGTCGGACGGCTTCTACTTCGAGCGCATGTGCGACGGCTTCCTTGATGTGACCATGATGACCCAAGCGCACGGCAGCTCTTACTTCCGCGTCGAGAATACCGTCGACAAACGACTGCAAAAGCATGCTGTCAATGACCGATGCCGGCGATGTTTGGTACGCCTTCCGGACCAACTTTTCTACCTCCAGGGACCACTGTTGCAATGACTCGTTCGCTCGTTGGCATCGATCACGGAGTTGAGCGCGGAAAACATGCTCCAGGTGCGAGTCCCCGTAGCGCGATTCTAAGGCTTCCAGCAATTGCTCGTAGGTTGCATCACTCCCCAAGGCCTCCAGCACGGTCAAAGCCTTATCTCGTAGTCCCAAAGTAAGCGCGGTTTTAGCCTGGCTCTTGGTCCACCCATTCAGGTTCATCACAGCCTCAAACTGTAGCTTGTAAGCCGCCCAGGAAGAGGTTCCATCGAAAGGCGGGACTTTGAAATTTCCACCTGCAGTCGATGCACTAACTATGGTTGCTGAGCCCGGGATACCATTTGTTTTGAGCTTCCTGACGTCTTCCTCGACGGAGGAGAGGCGGTTCCCGTATTGTTGTACAGCTTTAACACCTTCCTCAACGGAACAGAGGCGAGTCTCATGTTGCTGTATAGATTCCTCCACCGCTTCTACCCTGCGCATGCTGTCGGTGATGGCAGACAAAAGATTCTTCTGCAATGCGCACATCTGTTCCTCTTGCCGGTGGGCCTGCTCTTCCTGCCGGCGGGCTTGTTCCTCCTCCCGGCGAGCCTGGTCCGCTTGCATGGCGCGCAGTTGCTCAAACAAGGCGCCAAGGTCTGGTCCAACCTGGGTCCTCATCGACGAACTTTCCGAAGTTGTTCCACCGGAGTTGTCTCGGCGCCCAGGGGTTTCTTCCTCAGGAGCCTCGGCGCCGGAGCCACCTGCTTGCTGCGAGGCAGTCTTAGCGCGAGTACTCATGCCTTCTCTCGGCATGACAGGCATTTTACCTTCCAATCCCACTTCTGACACCAAATGTTACGGAAGTGGGTACAGGGATTGGAAGGAAACGACTGATTTCACCGAAAGTAGCGATTTATTCGCACTACGAACACGTAACACTGCACTGAACGCGTAGCACTGCACGAAACGCGTAGCACTGTCTGACACTGTCCCCGCGCACTATGCGTTACACGGTCCAACGCTGTGCTCCGAACACTGACAGTCCACTGGGAGCACTTTACCACTTTGCACTTCACTATTCACTGTTCACTTCACTATTCACTTTCACTTTTTCCACTTTTTCACTTTTCCTTCTTGTTCCTTTCTTCAGATCACTTTCCACTGAACTGCCCGTAGACGCGCTTGCAGCTCCTTATATACCCGGAATTTCGATTGTCATTTATTGGATTTCGATCGTCATTTATTGAATTTCGTTAGTCTTTTCGTTTTCTTCTGTTGGATTCTGATCGTCTTTTCCTTTTTACATCATTTCTTGTTTTAGTCCAGAACTTTCGGTTCTTTATTTGAATTCCTTAAAGAAGGCACTCGCCGCTACTAGAATTTTCTGGTAACATTAAAATGTCGAACAAAAATCTTCATAGCTGGACCGGGCTCGAACTCGGGTACGTCTGCTTTGCAGTCGTAGCTCTGACAGCCCGGCCGTTGTGACAATGACGATGTTTGCCAAAAATTTCACTGCCTTGCACGCTTACGTAGTTACGTCAGCACGGCGTCACAATAAACATGCCGTGGTGAATATTGCGTAAATATAAGAGCGCCGATTTAAATTGTAATCTTGTTCAATAATCTTTTTTTTCTTCTTCTTCTTAATGAATGGCATCTGTCCTTTTCGGATCAATTTTGCCAATTTCAAATAATTAACTCTTTTTTTCTTCTTCTTTGCACAGTTGCTATTCTTCCTTCGTCTATGACAGTTGCACTAATATGTTATGACAAGGACAGTACAGTAACACAACAGTGACATATGCCAGATTGGCAAGATTGACAGACAAGCCATGTCTGTCATTTCAACAGACAATCTTACCAATGTCAAATAAAAAATTCATTAGCATGGAAAAATAATACCGATGTGGTATAAATAGAGAGCTTTAGCCAGTCCCGTGAGAATCAAACAAAAAAGAACTCTTGGTTTTTTTTTACCCGACTGCCCAGAACGAGGAAGGAGGATTAATTGTTTAGTCCTTTTTTATTATGTAAAATGAAAAAGGGTAGAACAAGAATATAATGTCATATTTGAATATTACAACGATATTTGTCAGCTTTTCAGCTGATTGCCATCCCATCGCCATCGCCTAGAAATGTGTGCAGGCCTTCATTACCTACTCGTTAGACAAGATAATTAGACACACTTTACACACAATTCTATAACTAATTATCTAGGTAGGCCGCAGCGATTGCGGCGCGTCTATTTATTTCAGCTATTGGTATCAATTCTGTTGTTTAGAAATCCTAAAATTTAGCTAATTCCGAGCTAAAATTTCGTAAAATTGTTATTCCTATTCTGTTGGCAGCATCGTAAACTAAAATTTAGAGTGACAGCTCTATAATTAGGATAGTTACTCAATTTAGTCAAAAAACACTTAAATCCGTCATTTTGCTATTCGGTTGTACAATATTTTAGGTAATTTGCGCTTAATTTTAGAAACGTCAACCTAAATTTAGGCGACACGTTACAAGGTGCTGACTAAAGTTGTGTTGTCTATTTGTTGTGAATTTGTGGACGAAGCGCAATCAACTCAAAAAATCATGGAAGCTGTTGTAGTGGCTGCAATTATAGAAGCCTCGGCAAGGTTTGTACTTACCATCTGATCTGATGGGTTTTTTCATGTTACGTACCTATTTACATCTATCCTAGAAACAGATAGGTATGTAACCTAGTTTTTAAAAACCAACTCATTTTATTTTCAGGAACTATCGCGAAAGAATCCGTCTGGAGAGACTGAGAGACGCCTCAAATACATTCGACATGGCAGAAACAAAATTTAAAAAAATATTTAGGTTACCTATCTAAAACAGGCGCAATGTGTTTAATAGAAACTCTGGATGGCCCACGTCTCAGGGACGGATCTATCCCTAAAACAATAAAGGTGGGTTCCGTTATTAGATAAAAAGATATAGGTTTTTATATTTTTTAAGATACCTACTGTTGTATTTAGTAAAAGGATAAGTGAAATACCTTGTTCAAACAGTAAGAGACAACTGATTTTGTTTGGCATAGGTACCTACCCCATATCATAATCTAGTATGTGAGTGCCCACCTACTACAATAACTATATGCTATTACAACTCCTACATACCTTTTAATTACAAACTTACTTTACTACTCTTCAGGTTTTAGCGGCCCTTACATTTTTCGGTCATGGCAGCTATCAGACATCAACCGCACAGGATAGCTTTTTAGGTATAAGCCAGCCTACTGCTAGCAGGTGTCTAACAATTGTAGCTGAAGAAATTGTTATTAAACTTGCTCCTCAATATGTGAAGTTTCCTACTACACCCCCAGAAAAAGTGTCTGCGATGGCCGAGTAAGTAGCACTAAGAGGTAGGCAACCTGACCTAAGTATGAATAATCAAATAAAGATAAGGTAAAGCATGTAGGTATACCTATATTCTGCCTAGGTAAGATACCACTCTTAGCATTTAACAAAACCTTTGGTTTTCCAGGTTCCAGGAGCTTTATGGCATGCCACACACACTAGGAGCTGTGGATGGGACACATGTAGCCATATTCAAACCGCCAATTTCACATCCTACTGCTCCTGGCAATTTATTTTACAATAAAAAGAGATACTACAGCATCAACTGTCAGATCGTGAGTAATTTTCAAAACAGGAATACCATTATACCAGATCCATTAATGTTTGTTTTTGGAGGGTCTGATCAGTTTTTTATTTATTTACAGGTGTGCAGTGCCAAAGGAAAAATTATTTCCTTGAACCCAAATTTTCCTGGTTCAACTCATGATGCAGCCATTTGGGGAGCATCTACAGTGTGCAAATTTTTAAAAAGAGAGTTTGTGCAAGGACAGAATGAGCAATGGCTTATAGGTAGTTAAGGATTATTTATAGATTATTTATTTTTGTAGTTGTAGATTTTTTTATTTAAATATTTTATATTGAACAGGTGACAAAGGCTACCCTCTTCAGCCCTGGCTCATGACACCTCTTATGCGTCCACAAAATCCTGCTGAGGAAAACTATAACGCCTGCCACATAAGAGCAAGAAACATAGTGGAGATGACAATCGGCCGGCTGAAGAACAAATTCAGATGTCTGCATCGCCATCGTTGTCTGCATTATAAACCAGAAAAAGCAGCCAAAATTATTATCTCGTGCTGCACTCTATATAATATGTTTATGGAAGAATTAACAGGTGAATCAAAATATAAATAGAACTATGCTTTACCTACCTACTATTCCTTCTCTAATAAGATGTATTCTGTGATTGCAGATAGGGATGAAGACATAGTGCTTGAACAAGATGATGGAGTCGAGGGAGAGGAGCACGACATAGATTTCCTCCATGAAGCACGTATAATACGACAAAGAATAATAAACTCTCACTTTCACCCATAAATATTTTTTTAATCAATACAGGAGCATTAGGCTGGTGGAAACAAATAGGTCATACATCTAATATTAAATCATAGTAACTAATATAACCAAACAACATGCGTTATACATATAATTGACAGACAGCGGTGTGGAATCAGATAAAACAGGACCATATTTTTATATCAAGTAGTCACTGGAGGATTCTCTTATCCTCCTCCGTGAGGTCTGCCCCTGCCGGGCCTCCTCCAGTAGGTACCATTGAAGCCGGTACCGACCTTCCTGGCCTTACCCTTCACTTTTGCCACCCATATACTCCAAATCTGTGGAAAGAAATATTGTTTTAGTTTCAATTAGAAGGACAACAAAAGGACAAAAACTGCATAAAAAGTTGGTTTAAAATTAATTTTATCCACATTTATTGTATCGCTCCAGCTCCGCATGGGGTTGTCGTGCTATTTGTGTGTCATTAGTGTGCGTTGAAAACTCTTCGAGCAATGGACAGTGGGGTTGCCGTGAGTTTCGGTGTGCAGGTGCCTGACCTGACGCCTCACGCCTATCGTATGCCACAATTTTGTATGGAGAAACCAAGCTTTTCAAAAGAATCCGCTAATAGCGGCACTTTTGGTTACCGCGGTAACCCCACAGTTCGTTTATGGGTTTTGTTGGATATCACTAGATTTACTATCGGAAAACAAACAATCAAATCTTTCCTCTTTATAATATTAGTAGGTAGGTAGATGAAATAACTTACATGCTGCCACTCTTCAGCAGTCCGGCTACAGCCAAGAGCATTCACCTCCCCCGCCAGCATCCCCTAAAATTCATTTATTGCTCTATCAGCTTGGTTACCTGAAAACCGGACATACAACAATCAAATCACTGAAGTGTGTAGCTAGGCATATATTTCAGAACCAATAAAACATAAATGGTACGTACCTCGTGCCATCAACTTATTAGACAAAAGCCGTTCCACCAACCAATCTTTTTGACTAGTATTTGTTCTTTTTCGGGATCGGGGGCGGTCAGTAGGCTGCATTTTGTAATTTTTCTTTTTGAGAAAAGTTGAGTTGTTGAATTTATTTATTTACATGTCGATGATTTGAAGTTAGCTGTTTGCACCCACAGATACAAAAACCCGTAAAAATAGTGTAAATAGAGCGCCATCTAGCGTCGAGTAGTGCCAAGATGCATGAAATGACAAACGTTTATGTTATCTGTGAACTTAATTTGGAACAAGTATAAAGGTGTCATAGACACCTTTTAAATTTAGTAAAATGCGATAACAGAATAGCTTATAAGATTTTCCTAACTAAATTAGAAAATTTTAGGCTATTTTAGCTAGACAGATTGTAAACAACAGAATTGATACCATTGTAAATATTTGATCACATTATCAAATAAATAATAAAGTCAAATATATAAAGAGCTGCTAATAGAAGAGATCACAGAGCGAAATAGGATAAATATAATAGATGGAGTGGTAAACAGTCAGTAGCTGGCGTGAGACGTTTTTATAATATCAAATGTTGGGCTGGGTCCTGGGTACCTAGCAATATAAGTAAAGATAGTTAGTGCACTAACAGGAATAACTGCACAGGTCTGAAGTTAGCCAATTGAAGAATCTTCCATTCAGCATTGGATAATTATGCACAAATGCCTAACTTCGGTCATGGCATGCCATGATAAACTGGTGAGAAGCTCTTGCTGGTATGTTTGTGTTGCATTGCATTGCATGTCAGTGTATGCAAAATAAACAAAAAAATCATCTTGTTCGCACGCACACACACTACCACAATAGTACTACTTTGCTTGGTTGCTATTGGCGTGTGTGCATGCGTGTTTCCTGCCTGTGTGTGTGCCTGTCTAGTCGTCTGCCTGTGTGTGTGTATTTTCGCGGTACTCTGTGAGCGTCTCTGCTGTGGAACAGTGAATGAACTTTCATTATTTTGAAAATTAGAAAATAATCAGTATTGTTAAATTATTATTTTACATGTCGTTCACTTTCAGAACCGCATTAAATTTCATAATGGGCTAATTTCTAGAATTTATGCTGGTTTTGTTGCAAGAATTTATAATGGCGCGTGTTTGACTATAGGTAGCAGGGAGCATTCTCGTTTATATTGGAACTATACTCGCTCGATTTTCGGACGCTATCCATTCTAGTTAATTTTCTCAGAACTGTATTATTAGTGGATTCTAAAAGTACTGTTGAAATTATTCTAACTGTTGTGAGTGCTGCGTGAAAAAGGAAACCAAGTTTTCGATTTAGTACGATTGAACTGGCAAGAAGGCCGCCTATCTACCCAGTGCCTGGAGTGCAAATTACGCCTTGTGACGCTACCAATCTACATAGCGCATCGGTGAGTCGGCAATAAACGTTTCTAATTCATAATACCATTGTATTTCATAGCAAAATGAATGATTTCGTTAAATTATTGGAATAACCTATTTGCCCCAGAAAACGAAACTTCATTTCAATTCTTTTGTTTCAGCAAAGCCAGTTATCGCGAATCAGATGGTCGGAGTCTATAAATAGTTCGTTGGGGTCATATTACCCGTATTGTTTTAATCGAAAAGTCGGGAATTGTGAAAAATATTGATAATTTTAGTTTCGCTTTGCGATGTTCCCCTAACATTACGTCAGCGCCGAATCAAAGGCAAAAGCAAATAACAATTGCAACAAAATGGACGAACCCAAAGAAGGAAAGAGCACCAATCATGGAAAAAAACTTCTCAACCCGTTTGCGTTCAACAAACCAAAGAAACGGTCACTGGTTGAACGTGAGCTTGAGACCAATATGACAGCCCGGGTAACATCACCAGTCACTGTTGCAGATGGTGTGAACACTAGTCGATATGGACGAGCTCGTCGTGTTAAAGCTGGATTTGAAAACAGAAAGAATGTCATAGAAACTCTAAAATCACCTAAATCAGAAAACATGCCGGTTAAAGTAGAATCTCCTGTCGCAAAACAGTCAGTAAACTCTCCTTACAAGATAGAAACACCTAAAAAAGCTCTCAAGACATCCCTAGACAATATTGACAACGTCTTCCAAGATAACAATTCTCCAAACCGCTTCAACATAGAAACGACTCAAAGTCCATCAGCTAAAAAGTTCTCCAAAGTCTACATAAGAAAAGATTTGATTCAAAACCGAGATGATGATGATGATATTATTATGATCAAAGATCTTTTCTCTCCTAAAAGTGACAAGAAGCTGCTCAAAGCACAAATGTCATCAGAGAAACGCAACATAGGTTTCCATAAACAAAATGGTCACATTGAAAATGCTTCCGTTGTAAAAGCTTTAGACTTTGATGGTAACAAAGTGACTAGTAACAAAAGAGGCTCTGATAATAAACCAGACTCAAATGGTAACAAAAAAGATTCTGATAATAAGCCAGACTCAAATCGTAACAAGAGAAAGAAGACCAATGATCCAGAGTCTTTATTTAAAGCAATGTTGTCTAAGGTAGAGGAATCATGTCCCTACCAAGCGGGGGACTTAGCTTGGGCCCGAATGGGGACCTTTCCTTTCTGGCCGTGCATCATTACTAGAGATCCGGAGAGTGAGATGTTTGTTAGGAAGAAATGTAAGTATTATCAATATTAACACAAAAAATTGTATTTTACCAGACCTTAGTACAAGATTTGGCCAGTTTGGGGCTTGATGACCCTATCTAGATTTCATGTCCACAAATAATTATTTAATTATAGGCTTTCTTTTACATTCAGCTCATATTATTATTTCATATCACATTATTTTTAATGAGATTTATAGGAACATCTTTGCCCTCAAGCTTATATTATAGTCCACAAATAATTATTTAATTATAGGCTTTCTTTAACATTTAGCTCATATTATTATTTCATATCACATTTTTTTGAATGAGATTAATAGGAACATCTTTGCCCTCAAGCTTTTATTATAGTCCACAAATAATTATTTAATTATAGGCTTTCTTTTACATTCAGCCCATATTATTATTTCATATAACATTCTTTTGAATTAGATTTATAGGAACATCTTTGCCCTCAAGCTTATATTATAGTCCACAAATAATTATTTAATTATAGGCTTTCTTTTACATTCAGCTCATTTTATTATTTCATATCACATTATTTTGAATGAGATTTATAGGAACATCTTTGCCCTCAAGCTTATATTATAGTCCACAAATAATTATTTAATTATAGGCTTTCTTTTACATTCAGCTCATATTATTATTTCATATCACGTTTTTTTGAATGAGATTTATAGGAACATCTTTGCCCTCAAGCTTATATTATAGTCCACAAATAATTATTTAATTATAGGCTTTCTTTTACATTCAGCTCATTTTATTATTTCATATCACATTATTTTGAATGAGATTTATAGGAACATCTTTGCCCTCAAGCTTATATTATAGTCCACAAATAATTATTTAATTATAGGCTTTCTTTTACATTCAGCTCATTTTATTATTTCATATCACATTATTTTGAATGAGATTTATAGGAACATCTTTGCCCTCAAGCTTATATTTAATTTTATGAGAAAAAGAAACATTTTTAATATGATTTGTATAATTGTAAAAAAAACTTAATACATACTTACTGCATGTAAACATGGTTTTAGATGACATAATGCAGCTTATTATAGTGTTTTATCTGTCAGGATTATGTATGCGGTAATGACTGAAAAATGTTTCCTTTTATTTCTAAATTGTACCTACTAAACTTTCAGATAAAAACTGGTTTCTTGGTAACTTCTCAAAAAAGAAAGTTATTTATTTTTATACCGATTATTTATTATCTTATACCTTTAAACGAGAAAATCTTGTCTTTAGGATCTCGGAAACTGCACCAACGATTTTCACGAAATTTAGTATACAGGGGTTTTCGGGGGCGATAAATTGATCTAGCTAGGATTCATTTTAAGAAAATGATTATTTCTTTTCGAGTTCAATAATTAAACATAAACTGAATATGTGACTGCTCCTGCCATCTATTGACGATTGTGAGCAACTAACTGCAAGCATGTCCAGCAGATGGCGTTGTTCAGTAAGAATAAACCAGTAAAGATGATAATAATTATGGCTCTTATGATTTCTTAAAAATACAAATTAACGAAAAAAATTCCGAGCGAAGCTCGGTTACCAACTGCTAGTTAGTTATTAATACCGATCCGACGACATTGTAAACATCGCGGGAAGTCGGCAAATAGAGAGGGTTCCAAATCGTTCTTCCTGGAAATGTATAGGGCGGGGAAGACTATGACAGCAGTGGACTTCTTCAGGCTGATCATGATAATGTAGACCTACCTAATTGCGTATTAAATAGCCCTGATCCCACACCAGTTTCCGGTTTTCTTGTTATCAGAAGCTATGGGTACAACAACATAACATTCCAACTGAATGAATATTTGAGAATCAAGCAAACATTTTGTTCACAACAAGAATCGACCCCTAGACCCCAGAATAGTGGCCTTACATATAAAAAAAGTGCACAGAAATAAAAGTGCTTTTTTGCTTTTACTTTTTAAAACTGTTAGAGCCAAAACACAAACGTGGTTGGTGTGGCGGACTCCATAGTCAGCTATGCCCGCCCGGACTAATTTACGCCGCAACGCAAAAATCGGCAGCGCTCATACATATTTAAGCATTGCTATGACGCACCATAATGCACTGAATTTATATGTATCGATTCTTATGCACCCATATCTTAGAATAAATGAATAGGCACAAGTACTTACTGATAAGACAATGCCGTTTTTAACGGTCACAAGATGAATAACTGTTTTAAGATCTTTCTGTCCTTATGTGGGGCATAGCATATTATTTTCTTCCATTCCCCTCTATCAGCCGTAATCTCTGTATTCACTCCTTTCTTATCCATGCCGTCTTTCACACAGTTCATCCGTCTTTTCGTGAGCCTACCTGTACCAACATCCACTACTCATCACTCTCCTGGTCACATGTTTCAAAATTTTGAGAAAAATTAACTTATTATTTCGCTTTATATTCCAGTGTTTGGTCGCGTGGAACACTACATACTCCACGTTACTTTTTTCGCGGACAACGGCAGGCGAAGCTGGGTTGTTGACAATATGCTTCGCAAATACTTGGGATTGGAAGAGTTTGTTTCTACCAGGGAAAAGTTTACTACTGAGGTATGTAATGCAGAGTAACATTAACGTATCTGTAGCGCCATCTAGTTATGTGCGTTGCTACTTAACTTATTATTTTGTGTTGCCTCAAATGAGTAGTTTCATGTTTTTTTATTGGGCATGAATCAGAAATAAAAACGTAAATTAATAGCCCCTACAACTTCATTTCCCTGTCACGGAAGAAATACCTAGTACCGCGCAAATAATAAGCAAATTATTCTTTTGCAGAACAAGAAAAACAATCCAAGGTTGTACTCCGCATTCTTCATTTCTGAGAAAAAACAAAGTCTCTGGAACACTTCTGTGGCAGAAGCAGAAATGATAAACCGTGCGCCTAAAACACAACGAATAGATATGTTCAACGAACTGTTGTACAAAGCAAGAGCTTCAAAAAAACAGCTGAAAAGCGGCAAAGTCACTAGAACCGATAGTGACGTGTCCTTGAGCGAAAGTCTGTACGATTCCTTGTTTTCCGAAGAGGACGTCAAAGTTGATGATTCTATTCGATCGCAGAACAGGACCAGAAATAGATCGCTAGATGTGTCTGACGTTGTTACAGCCTGTTTAGACAATATGGCAGTTAAAACTGGTAATATTAAAATTCAAAAGCAGTCACATATGGATAGATGGCTCCAGAAAGCAAAATCTAAGACTCCAGAGAAAGTGAAAACAGGAACTGAGCAGGCACCGCCCAAAACGCCTGTCATTACTCCAAAAGTTGAATTAGTTACACCAAACAAAGCTACTACTCTCAAAGTAGACAAAGCAACACCAACAAAAGTAGACAAACCTGTGAGTAATAATAAAAAGAAAAAGCTTCCTCCCAAAGAGGTCAAAATCACTAAAGTTTATAGCCTTAGACGTTCGTATGAATATCAGAATGCACTGATAGATCAATCTGAAAATAAAAAAACCGAACCAAAAGACATAACTGAAGTTGTGAGTGTGGAACAAAAACCCGGTTCTAAAGACGGAAACGTAACTGCAAATATAACCGAAAGCAAAGCTATAAAATTAAAAAAAAAGTCTGATTCCATCGTCTGTCCTAACGAGTCTATTACTGAAACAATCAAAGTTGCAAGAAATGACGCGAAATGTATTAAAAATGATAATGTTGAAGAACTGAAAAGCAATTCAGATAAAAGTAGCAATGAAGAAAATGATGACATATTAAATGCAATAAATGAATTACTTGAAGATTCTTCTACGAAATCTACTAGCGATATGAAATCTAAACAGCGTAACTCCGTCTTTGATTCTATAAATAAAGTAGCGACAGTAGAAATAGCAGATGATATAAAACCTAATGTTATGCATGTGGACAAAATCCTAGAAATTGAAGTAAAAGAAGAAGAGCCAGCTGTGACACCAGATGTTATTAATAATAGCCCAATAAAAACAGGAAAGGGATCCACTTTAATACAAGATAATATTTTAAAAGACGGTAAGCCAGCACAAATCGATTGTAATAGTCCTGTCAAAATGGAAACTGAATCACTTACCGAAATTATACCAGCGACTCCACATTCAAAAGCGGAAGATTGTTCTAAAATGGACATCAGTGTTTCAAATGAAAGTACCAAAATTTCAACAACTTTCAAACGAAATGAAATGGTTTCAATACCTGACAACTGTGAAATGACTGATGATGACAGCAACTTTACGACATCAACAGAGAATGATGTAGATATTCAAGACCACAATAGCAATCTGACTAATGTAAGTGCAAAAAAACAAAATAATTCTGTGGATGTGACCCTAAAAGAAATGGGTAACAGCAGCGCTGAAATGAACTCAGTTATTAGACAGGACTTTACCTCTGAAAAACTTGACATTTATATTGAAAAACACGATGCAAATATTGAAAAGACTTATTTAGTCAATGAACAACACGATATGTCAGTTGACGAAGTTGTGGACGAAGATGTCACAATTAATGAAAGGGATATTTTAAACGAGAGTGGTCAAGCTGCATCAATTTTGCAAATTGACAACAAATCTAATAGTGATGTTGGTGATAAAGTAGTAAATGAATCAGTTCACTCTATTTTAAATGATGGTTCAAAATCAGACTTATTATTAGAAACCTTCAAAAGTGACTTTCAAGAAGTTAATTCAATGAATGAAAAAGATCTTTTAAACGAGAGTGGTCAATCTGCATCAATTTTGCAAATTGACAACGAATCTAATAGCGATGATGGTGATAAAGTAGTTGATGCGTCGCCTGACATATTTTTAAACGATGGTGCGAAATCAGATCAAAAACAAGAAGTAAATTCTATTGAAATAAAACGAAATGAAAATGTCTTACCCAGTAATAGTAATGAATCAAATCCTTTTTTAGGCGATGTCTGTGATGTCGACATTTATAAAGATGATAATGTAACCTCAAAGGGTAATTATTTTCGTGAAGTTCACATGAACAAGCCACCAGATTTGACGTCTGAAAGCATGTCTGCTAAAGCTGCTCTGTTACTAAATGTCAACAATATAAGTGATGTAGATGAAGATTCTGACGATGAACCTTCACCCGAGTTTGAGCCTCTAGGTGATGAAATAACGGAGGATTTCCGTCAGCACATGAAGTGTATTGAAAGTAGTATTACTGATAAAAAAGATGAAGCCCAACTCGTTAAAGTATGCAATGAGATTGCTATAATCGAAGAATCGAAAGCGAAATTGGCGGATATTGAATTATCCATGACTAAAATAAGCCCCAACGCTTCACTATTAAATAAAAGTTTTAACTCTTCATCAGACTTGTCTGAAATAAATGCGAATAATATAAAGCCAAACGCTTCAAAATTAAATAAAATGATAAATGATTCATCAGAACTTCAACAGAATTTGAACCAAAGATTAGGTAAAAAAGAGAGCATAAAGATTGAAAGCGTAAAGTCTGAAAAAGTCGTATGTGTTGAAATTATGAAAGTTGATTTGACGAAACCCTCAAATGATGATCTCACTAAAGATAATAAATATGAGATACTCGATGGACTCAATATCATGAAGAAGGCGGTTGAAAATAATTTAAAATCTCCATCCGATAAAAAGAAACACAAGTTATCGCTAAACAAATCTAAATACGAAAGAAATATCGAAGAATGTATTGTCTTGAATGATAATACCGTCAATCCGCGGTACAAAACTATAGATCAAATTGAAGAAATTATGAAAAACAAGCCTAAAAGGCCGCCAATCGAAAACGGTGAAGTGTGCATCCCCGAAATAAAAGAAAATGGTTATCACCCAAAAGAAAGAGACACTCCTGAACATTATGACGACGACTTTGATATTGACAAAGCATCAGTTAACTCTGAAGATAGCGAGATATCCCTACCTCATGAAAAGGTACCTGCCAGGCGAAGTCTGCGCACAAGGCCAAAGAAAGGTGGCTTAGAAGATCCAGAATTTTTGGCGTACATGGAAATGAGACAAGATGATTTGATGGAGCAACACCCTGAACTATCAATAGACGATATAGTTTTGTATTTATATAAAACGTACGCGTACTCACAGAACTTAGAATCTGATGTCGTAGAAGAAACAGCTATAGTTAATAGCATAAAACAAGAGACACCCAGTCCCCCAAAAAAGAAATCTAAAAAGTCTACGCAACCTAAAAACACGATAGAAAACTTCTTTCGCGTAAAATACAAAAATGCTTTTGATTCCGAGAAGGCGGAAAGTGCCGGGAAATTGGAAAGCAATGAAGACGTCAAACATAAAATAAGAAACCATTCTATTTCACCGGTTGATTCTGGTATTGGTAATAGCAAAGACAGTAACGAAAGTGACACGCCTATTTCTAAAAGAAAAACCAAATCTCCGCAGATTCAATTATCTAAAGATGTGAAAGTCGAACTTATTAACGACGCTAAGCTTATAGAGACTACTTCGCCGAAAACTCCAAAACGAAATCGTAAAAAAACTATTTCACCTCGAGTTTCAGAAAGACCTATTTCAAAAATATCACCGAAAGCTGTACAAAAGTCTATGGATAAAAGAGTGCCAGTTGTCGTGATAAGTCCGATAAAAGATAAACGCATTAAAATAAAACTCAAACATGAAACTTTAACTACACACAGATGCATTATTCAAAAGCTGCATGCACCAGAAGTAAAAACTGAACATGAATCCATTACTGAAACAGATCATGACCCCGATGTTATAGCCGTCACTGAAATGAAGCAAGAACCAGCCACTGAAACCAAAAATAAAATTTTCAATGAAACGAAACAAAAACCGGTAAGAGATACAAATTTTGAACTTGTAACTGAAACAAAACGTGAAGCTGTGGTTATAACTGTTCCTGAAACGAAACAAGAACCAGTCACAGAACATGAATCGGATACTGAAAATATTCACGGGCCAGTTATTGAAACAAAACAGGAGCCACTCACTGAAACAAAACGTAATCAAGATACTGAAACTGAGTCTATAGATTCAGATAGTGAGATATCTTTACGTCAGTTACGGTCTAAAGTACTAAGGGAAAACCAACTCAATGAACTTAAGAAAGAACTCTTAGACCTAAAAGATGAAATGGATGATAAAGCATCTATCAGTTCAGATAATGAACCTCTACTAAAACTGAAACCAAAGAAAGTTGACAAAAGCGTTGAGGGTTCTTACGAAGACCCTGAGTTCCTCCATTATCTAGAACTGAAACAAGAAACCGTCATGGAAGAAAATCCACAGTTATCGCAAAACGAAATCAAAGCTTATCTATACAAAACATGGATTTATGAAAAGGACTCCAAGTCCGATATACGCAAGATTGATGACATCGAATCTTCTAACTTAGTCAAGAGTTTGAATCAAGAATCAGTTCCACCAAAACGGGCGAAACGAAAACCTAAGACCGATAAGAATATTGAATTTCGAGTAGATGAAGTTATTCCTAAAGACAAACCGAGACGTAAAACAGTATCACATTATTACAACGAAGCGTTCATCTCTGATTTTGAAGACGAGCTAGAAGTATTTGAGATATTTAAAACCAAAAAATCTCCTATAACCGTGGTATCCAAACCAGATTCGCCTAAAAAAGAATCGAATACAGAAACAAACTCCGTCGAAACCTTAAAGACTGAGATCGAAGACAGTAGCGAAGAGATAAATACACTGGACGAAATTGAGCTTTATTTCAAACAACTAACGTCACCCAAACCGAGCGTTTTCAAAGGTCTGATGAGAGAAAAGGTTTGCGAGATTTGCGAAGATGTCTCCAACCTTATAAAATGCAAAGGATGCAACGGAACTTTCCATTACGACTGTGTGACAAAAGTTGTTGAAGTAATCGAAACTCCTCCCGTTAGCAGAGGCAGAAAGAAGAAAAAGAAAGTCAGCCGTAGGCCGAGAAATCTAGACGATTCCGACCATAGCGACGATCAAGACGCTTCTGTCGAAAACATATCAATAGAAGAAATACCAGAAACTATAACAATAGACGCAGATACTTTAGAATCCCAACTTGAAGCTAAAATGAAAGAGCTTCTAGAAAAAGATACGCAGCTCAACTACGATTCATACTCCAGTGACGAAGGTATAGACTGGACGGAAACGCAACCTGGCAAATGCGAACTCGTAGATGTGAAACTAAAAAAGCGATCTCCGTCAATAGACATTACTAATTTCAAGTGTAACAATTGCCAGTTATACAGCGCGCCTGTTTGTTTCGTCTGCAAATCAGCCATGGCGAAAAACGGCGTAGAAGTTCGCCAAAGGTGTAATGTTCCCCACTGCCATAGTTACTACCACATAGAATGCTTAGACCATTGGCCTCAAACACAGTTCAACGCTGGCGAATTGACGCGGAGTAGCAAAAAAGCGAGTGGGCAAGTTGAAGCTTTAACATGTCCCAGACATGTGTGTCATTCTTGCGTGTCGGATGATCCAAGAGGCTGTAAGACAAGATTTAGTGGAGATAAATTGGCTAAGTGTGTGCGATGTCCGGCGACGTACCATTCGTTCAATAAGTGCTTGCCGGCTGGGACGCAAATTTTGACCGCATCGCTTATTATCTGTCCAAGGCATTATGAGCATAGGTGAGTTTTAGAACTAATATGTAACTGTGTGGGTGTGTGGACTGGCCTCTCAACTCAGTTGGTAGTAGCTCTACCTTCTGCGCCTTAGAACGTGGGTTCGATCCCCACCGTGAACAAATATTTGTGTAGAAAACATAGATATTTGTTTTCTATCTGGGTATTATATTGTATTCTAACTATGTATTTACAAAAAACATGTATGTAGCGGTAGATGTCGCTATGTATAATGTCAATACATATTGACTTTGTTTATTTGTTTAGTTTTTGACGTTTAGCCGGCTGCACGCACGAAAAAATATGACTCATGCGGCGTTACCTCGCTCTGAGGCGTTCCATTTAAGGCTTGAAGTGCAAGCGAGAGCGCGGAACGAGCGACAAAGAGGCACAATCGGCCTCTGCGTTCGGCAGTGTTCGACATCTGTCTCTCTCCTACTTGAGTGAGCGATGCGTCCGCGTGGACAGCTGTATGACGTTGTCACGTTCAACTATCGTCAGTACACCGACTTTACAGACAACCGATTTTTTTTAGGGACTTTCAAATCCAGTCTTTTTACGCAGTCTATTTTAAGGCATAGCAAAATTTATTTATTTATTTATTTATTTATTTATTTATTTATTTATACACATTGCTCTATCTTTACAGGGGTACCCTAATACGATAGCGCAGCCATCATCCTCCAAATTTCAGATTTAATAATTATACAAACACAAACAGTTAATAAATAATAATAAAAAATAATCACAATAATACACCCCGGATCCAATCAATAGTATTAAAAACAACAAAACAAAAATAAGCAATATACATTTAAATTTATACAAATTCTAACTCTAGGATGAATAAAGAAGCTTTTACGAATTCGCTCAAAGAACATTGAAATACGTCAATATTTTCTGCTACTAGATTCAGTGTTTTAATGGTTCGGATGAGAGGTGATTTGCCCAACAAGTTGGTTTTAGCGCGCGGAACTTCCAGTAGAGGCGGTCGTCTACGCCGATGCACGAACTCATCAGGCACTCGCAACTTCACCGCTTCCAGGATGTCCGCATTGGCCACCTTACCTCGGAACACCTTGAACACATACAGAACAAGCGCCAAGTTCCTCCTAACTTCCAGCTTATTGTATCCAACCATGCCCAGAACGAACAAGGTGGGATACATTAACGGGTAGAAAGGATAGACTCTGTACAGTTTCCAGTACAAGTACCTGGCAAACTTGTTCTGTATGCGCTCTATCATGAGGCTATATTTCGCCTCGTGCGGAGCCCATATCACGGCATTACTCTCTAGTTGGCTTCTAACCAGCGCGTCATAAAGAGCTCTCACGGCCTTAAAATTTGTAAAGTCTTTAGCGCGACGGAGTACAAACCCCAGAGTTCTGTAGGCTCTTTTACAGATGTTCATCACATGATCTCGGAAATGCAGCTCTACGTCCAGATTAACCCCAAGGTCTCTCACCGATTCAACTCTCTTCAAATGTGCTCCGTTCACTTGATAGCTGTAGTGGAGTGGTGCCCTTGCTCTGCTAAAACTCAATGAACTAAAATGAAATGAACTCTAATCTCCACAATTTGCTCCACAGACCAGGAAAAGTCCCGTGCCACGTGAACACAGGCTGGTGCTTTATTTGTGCATTGGGCGGGTCGTTGATCTGTTGTGAATACTGCCCTACTTCCTTCCACGCTGAGTGCTTGAATATCAAACCTCCTGAAGGTAATTTCCACATTATTGCTTGTTTTGACTGGCCTCCCAGCTTAGTTGGTAATAGCTCTGCCTTCTGCGCCGTAGGCCGTGGGTTCAATCTCCACCGGCAGTCCAGCAGTGGACTTCTTTAGGCTGATGATGATAGAGGATGAATTAAGTATAGTTGATTTTAAAACGTATTTCTTAATGCATAGATTTAATATTTGTTTGTTACCCGACTTTAAATAAAAAAGAAGGAGGTTCTAAATTCGGTTGTATGTACGTATATTTTTATTAATGTTTCTTGTCGCTTAACTTCGTTATTTATGAACCGATTTGAAAATTATTTTATTTATTTGGAAGGTCAGAGATATACAAGGTGTATCTAAATATGTGTACTATGCGAAGGTGGGGGGTTTCAGACCACAATGGTGATCAGTTGTGGGGGGGAGAAAATTAAAAATTCCTATTTTCAGTTTCCCATACAAAAATATTTAATTTCATAATGCCTAAATAAATTGACAACCCTATCCTTGTAGCCCCTTGACCCCTTGACCTACTACCTCTGTAGGTCTACTACTACTACCTACTACCTCTGTAGCTGAGTTTAGGGTTGTCACTTTGTATAAAGTCAGCTGTTCATGTTGAAACTTCGTTGCAGTTTTTTTCAGAGATACCAATCGAAGTTCGAAAAGTCGTTGAACAAAAGTTGTTCCCCGGGGGGTGGAAATTCACCCCCCTTCGGGATAGTACACATATTTTGATACACGTTGTATATTATATTTCAGTAGCCCAAACAAGAGAGGAATGGAGAGAAGGAAGGGAGGCCTTTGCCCTGCAGTGGGACACAACAGGCTTTTAATAATTTGGAAGGTCCCATAGTAATTTCATCAAAATCGGTTTAGCAGTTTGACTATGAAGTCGGTTTCTAAAGTTTTATAATGGTCCACCATTTATTTTTATTTCAATATTTACCTTTATTTTATTTAATAATTTTGTAGGGCTTTTTCCTTATAACGTCACTTGTTTTAGGTAACTACATGTGTGAGGATTGTGAAACGGGTCGGTTGCCGCTCTACGGTGAAATGGTGTGGGTGAAACTGGGACATTATCGGTAAGAATAACAAATATCGAATTTCCACACTAAATAACAATCATTTTGTTATACCTACTTGCTTACTTGTGAGTGCACAGGAGGCCTAAGGTCGCAGGTTCGAATCCAGTCGTGAGCCTGTGGGTTTTTCTGTTCGGAAAATGTATGCACACAATGCTAGTGCTCTCAAACGGTGAAGGAAAACATCGCGCACACTTTCAAAAGCAAAAATTCAATTTCTGCTGTGAAGCAGCATTGCTGTGTTTCGGTTTGAAGGGTGTGGGTACCGGTGAAATTACTGGCACGTGAGGCTGAATATCTGTATGCCTCAAGTTCATGGACGCAGCAATTTATCGTAGGGCACGATCTTGACTTGCGTGACCTACGAGCGAATACTTTGCTATTGGCGATGGTCGTCACTTAACATGAGAGCGCTGGTAGCCTAGTGGTAGCAGCCCCGCCTTCCGATCCTAAGGTCGTGGGTTCGAATCCATTCGTGTACTTATGAGTTTTTCTGCCAAAAAATGTATGTACACTATGCCAGTGCTCTCAAACGGTGAAGGAAAACAACATGAGGAAACCGGCATGTCGTAGAATCTAAAAAGTTCGAAAAACATGTGTCGAGTGCGCGAAAGGAGCCTCTATGAGGCGCACTTAAAATCTTTTCACCACGCTTGGTATGAAAGAACCAGTGACACGATAAGAGAAGAGACTACTTAACATCAGGTGTTGTATAAATAAAAAACTTACTTTACTGTTCAGATGGTGGCCCGGAGTTATACTGCATCCTTCGGAAATCCCTGACAATATAATGGCGGTAAAACATGGTCTGGGTGAATTTGTGGTCAGATTCTTCGGTCAATATGACCACTACTGGGTGAATAGAGGTCGTGTCTTCCCTTATCAAGAAGGTAACAATTGTTTTCTTCACTAGTGGATATCCGCGGCTTCGCTCGTTGCAGCTGGGACTACTTTTTTGTAATAACATACTTAGAATACAATATAACAGCCAGGCAGAGAACAAACATCTGCGTTCATCACACAAATATTTGTTCTTGGTGGGGATCGAACCCACGACCTACGGCGCAGGAGGCTGAGCTACTGCCGACTGAGCTGAGAGGCCTGTCAAAGTTGATAGACTTATCATCTATGTCTAATAATCCTACTCATATTATCCTACTACTACCAGAACGGCTGAACGGATCTGGATGTTATATTGTATTCTGGGAGTTATATTGTATTCTATTGTATTTACAAAAAAAAGTATTATATTAGCTATCTGGTTCCCATAGTACAAGCTCTGCTTAGTTTGGGGCTAGATAGGGTTATGGATTTTCCGCCATATTTTTTTGGGGTTAGATAGTGTTGTGTGGATTGTCTATAATATTTATTTATATTTTATACTATATCTTTATTATTTAATAGAGTTAATATTCCATTGTTTTCAGGTGACTCTGGACGAATATCAAGTCAGAAGTCGAAAATAGACGTAGCATTTACAACCGCGATGGAACACGCACAAAGAGCTTTTGAGATATTGAAAAGTGAGTACCTTATACACTTTCCGTGAGGTGCAGGTTTGACCTGTGGGGGACATAGTGTTGGCTAAACATTATTGCTTAGCCAACATTATGTCCCCCACGGGTCAACAATCAAGAGAGAGGTAGGAAATCTACAACTTTTATCATCAATATAAAAAAAGTAAATTTTCCTACCTCTCTGAATTTCATGATCGCAATTTGAGATTGAAAATTTTTTTTTTTTCTTTTTTCATATTTTATACACACCCAAAGGACTAGACCTCACGACACAGGGAATCCTAGTGTGAGGCCAAAGGCGCATCTTACTAATTACAATACAATACCATTTATTTTCCAATAAAAGGTTTACAAAAGTACAGCTAATTTAATAAATGAGTTAAGGTACAAATATAATTATAGGTATAATGTAAATTTCTAATTAGTCATTTAGGTGCCTTAAAATAAACAAAAAAGATAAAACTAGTGCTTAGTCTATACATTGACTACTCGCTCTAAGTATGAAACTTATGTTTAGACGCGAGAATTGTTCACAAACTGATTGAGTAAAACTCAGGCTACGAGTAAAGATCAGACTATATAGCTAAGTCATTAGGCAGGCAGGTATAAAATGCTTATAGCATTAGGGCACCTTTTGTACATTTTTAAGTTTTTGTGCAATAAAGAGTTAAAACATTTATTTTTCAGACGCAGAACCAGATGAAGAAGAATCTCTCGACATCGCGTCATCTCTCCTGCCGCCTCACTACGTAAAGCTGAAGTGTAACAAGCCGATCGGCTCGCTGCTCGGTCGCAAGATCGAGGATCCGTCGCTGTCGCTAACGCAGTGCGAATGCAATCCGGCGGAGATCGAGCCGTGCGGACCTAACTCACAGTGTATCAACAGGTCTAGACTTTTTTTCTTTATGACCTACTAGCAGCCCGTCCCGGCTTCGCACGGAGTAGACAATATTGTTGTACATTATTTTGTTCTATCGCTAATAGTTTCGGCAGCGCATTCAATGAAAGACATTTTAAGACTCATTTTTCTGCACCTTCGGTTACATTGTTCAAATTTTACCAAGGATCCCTAATTTTTTTCAAAATGAAATGTAGCCTATGTCAAATTGGAAAAATGTAGCATTCTATTGGTGAAATATTTTTTTAAATCGGCCCAGTACTTTTTGAGCCTATTCATTACAAACATACAAAAATAGGTACAAATCTTTCCTCTTTATAATATTAGATAGACTTGAAGTCGGGGTCGGCCAAGTAAGCGGTGGAGGGACGATCTCGACGCTTTCGAGCGAGGGATAGAGACGATTGGAAGGATTTGGGGGAGACCTTTGCCCAGCAGTGGGACCGACTTGAAATAAAAAAGGAGGAAGTTCTCCATTTCTTAAAATGCTTTTCTATCTGAGAAGTAATATTTTCAGATTGGTCATATAGAAATTTAATCAAAATCCGTTTAAAGTTTGGCCATGAAGTCGGTTTCTCAAGTTTTTTAAAGAAAGAAGAATGAATGAAAACGTATTTATTTATGATGGCACACGATAGATAAAAGAAACACGAACATTTTAGACAAGTAACAAACGAAAACGCATGTTTAAACTTATGTTATTTCTTATCGTGTCTGTTTCCTTCGAGCCAGTGTGGTGAAAAGATTTTATATACCCTCAAAAAGGCTCCTTTCGAGATCCACTCTCTGTTTGCGGGCAGGCATGTCTGTGAAAAGATATAAGAAGGGCACGATCCTGACGTGAGTGACCTACATGGCAATGCTTTGTTATAGGCGAGGTTAGGTACCACTTACCATCAGGTGATCCATATGCTTGTTCCATCAGCTAGTTGTATAAAAAAAAGGATCATACAAAAAACAGGAACCAAGCCGTAGTTTGTTGCCTGTTATTCTAGGCTTGCTGGTGTGGAACTGGCACCTAGACTAGCTCAACGGTTCAAAGTGATCCTTGTGATTCTATTAGATAAATGATTTTTTGATCTTTCTTCCAGGATGCTACTAACAGAATGCGGGCCGACATGTCGCGCGGGGGATCGCTGCAGTAACAGAGCCTTCGAGAAACGTCTCTACCCTAAACTAACCCCCTACAAAGCCCCGCACAGAGGGTGGGGGTTGAAAACGCTGGAGGATATTAAAGCAGGTACCTATTTACCTAAGTAACAAACACATTTTATTTTGTACTGTATACATTTGCTAGACGAATCTTAATTACTTAGTTATACTACTTACTTACTTAGTTTGACTGGCCTCTAGCTCAGTTGGTAGTAGCTCTGCCTTCTGCGCTGTAGGTCGTGGGTTCGATCCCCACCGAGAACAAATATTTGTGTGGTTAACATAAATGTTTGTTCTCTGTCTGGGTGTTATATTGTATTCTAAGTATGTATTTACAAAAAAAAAATGTATTCATGTATTATATCAGCTATCCGGTTCCCATATTACAAGCTCTGCTTAGTTTGGGGCTGGGTAGTGTTGTGTGAAATGTCCACAATATTTATTTATTTATTTATATCTGGGTTGAAGACATTATTTTAATTTAAAAAAAAACAATTTAAACTGCATTCACCAACAGCGGGGCTAGGCCCGAGCTCGGGGGTCAAGGCTGCAGACTGAGCCGTGAAGGCAGTCGATGAGATGTTGGTCGAGAATCGATATTTATTAAATCTTATTATTGTTATTGTTTCAGGCCAATTCGTGATAGAATACGTCGGCGAGTTATTAGACGAGCAAGAATTCCAAATGCGCATGGCGAGAAAACACGAGATACGAGACGAGAACTTCTACTTTTTGACGCTGGATAAGGAACGGATGATTGACGCAGGACCTAAGGGGAACTTAGCTAGGTAATAGATAGATATAACTAGCGGCACGTAAGTCTAGCGCTGAGCGATACGCGGAGGGGATAGCTGCGCATGTGTACTGTCGCCGCACGCAATACAATTACAACTTTAAGTAGTTATTGGCTAAATAACGATAATGACATTATTTTAATGTAATGTCAAATAGTAAGATGTCCAAAGATTTGTAGTATGTACCTGAGACATAATTTTTAACAAGTTTATGGGGAGTAGAAAAATAAAAACATTTGTCAATAACAATACATTTGAGAACGCGACTGTACACTGAATGTGCGCGGGGTGTGGTATCGGTGCGGGAAGGGGAATGCGAGGGGAAAGCCAATCGGTGCTACGCACGCCCGCCCTTCATCCCGCTAGCCCCCCTCAGGTACCTTATTTTTGACTTCTGCGCAATAACAGTCAGCGCTAAAGTTACGTGCCGCTACCTATAGCATGTCGTAGTTGTCGTTAACCTAAAACGTTTACTTGCTGATGGAACAAGCATATGGCCCACCTGGTGTTAAGTGGTAACCATCGCCTATAACAAAGCCATGCCTCGTAGGTCACGCACGTCAGGAACGTGTCCTACGATGCACTGCTCTGCGTCCATCAACTGGAGGCATACAGATATTCAGCCTCACGTGCCAGTAATTACACCGGCACCCATACCCTTCAATCCGAAACACAGTGACTGTGATCAAACATCTATGTTCACCACTCAAATATTTGTTCTCGGTGGGAATCGAACCCTCGACCTACGGCGCAGAAGGTAGAGCTACTACCAACTGAGCTGTGAGGGTTGTCTATAATAATTCAACTTAATTTATTTGTCTCAGGTTTATGAATCACTGCTGCGAGCCTAACTGTGAAACTCAGAAGTGGACTGTACTCGGCGACGTCAGAGTAGGACTCTTTGCAATAGACGATATCAAAGCGGTATGTATGTACATTTTGACGGGAAATATTATAGTTAAAATAAATATATTTTCTACAAGATTTCAGATTCACATTTCCAGGAAGAATGATTCTGAGCTCTTTCCATTCACCGACTTCCCGCGATCTTAACAATGTCGTAGGTCCATCTGGTGGGTGGGCGCCCTAGACTTCGTCTTCCGGTTCGTGGTCGCCATTCGAGAACCTATATTACCCAACGGTTGTCGGTTCTTCGATCTATATGACCTGCCCATTGCCACTTCAACTTACTAATCCTAAAGAGCTATGATGAAACTAGTACTAAATATGGTAGAATAATGTTTTTATTTATATTGCAGAATAGTGAAGTGACATTCAACTATAACCTAGAATGCACTGGAATCGAGAAGAAGCGGTGTTTGTGCGGCGCTAAACGGTGTTCGGGGTATATTGGCGCCAAGCCTAAGCAGCTAGTAAGTATTTAGTAGGCAGTTGTGTTATTCTGTTGCAATCAAAAGTTTGATACTAACAAATAAATGATACATTAAGCCTGGTGATCAGTGAAACGCTGTCAAATATCGCTGTCATATTTGATAGCGATTCACTGATTGTCATCTCATCACGTTCATTTTTATGAATAAAGAACCATGCATACGGCCCACCTGATGGCAAGTGGTCACTGTTGCCTATGGCTGTTTGTTTTTTTACACCAACAATACTTGTAACTTTTTTGTTAAAAATAGAGCTTACAATGTTAGGTTTTTGTCGTAAGATGTCATTAATTTTTAATTTTAAATAAATTTTCATTACAGGATGAACCGCCTAGAAAGAAAAATGGCACTCTCACCGGCAAAAGAAAGTACACTAAAAGAAAAAACATAGAAGTCTCTCCAATTTCAGTCAAGATCAAAATAAAACGGCCCCTAGGTCGGCCGCCTAAGCCCAAAGAACTAACTGAAATCGAAAAAGATTTACTCATAATCAAAGGAGCTACAAACTCTAGCGACGAATCTAGGTGCCAAAGTGTCGAAGACTTCAAACCTTCAAAAACGAAAACAGACTCTCATACGAACAATTTCAGTACAATTTCAAGCATGGAACCAGAATCTATAGTTAAAAATAAATTAGACTCTCCAGAAGAAATTATTCTCAATGGAATAGATTCGATACAATGTCAGCTTAAATCAAATGCAAAGAAAGATTCAATAGAGGAAAATAAAATTTTGAATATGAAAGAGCCCAGTAGAACGCTAAAAAGGAAATTGGACCTTAGTATAACTGAAGAAGTGATATTGAGTGTAGAACCTAGGGCAAAAAAGCTAAAGTGTGATAAACGCATAGAAGTGGGTGATTGAAATAGGCTATGGTGAAAAGTGTGGCGAAATATAGATCTTGTTACCTTGTGTTAAAGTACAGTTTTGGTTTTGGCCATGACAAAGGAAAAATGAAGTTGTTTTTAGACACGCGCGAATAAAAAAAATATGTCCAAATTTTTTCCTCAGTCTGCATTTTTCCTTATTCCTTTTATAAATATGTTTAAGTATATTTTAGTTACCTACCTATTGCTGGGCAATCGTTTAATATAAGTTTATAATTATGTTGTATGATTTTCTTTAAATTAAGTTTTTTGTAAATATACTATTAAAGCCGCAAATTATGACCTAACTAGACTTTGTACCATAGATTTTATAACTTAGCCATAGTGTATTATGACTTTCTTTCTCTAGAAATAATGTCTTATGTTTAAAGCTATGTCCACACTCGTGCCAAAAATACTATCTGGTAATCAACAAATCTGTGAATTCCTAGAGGTAGCGACTAATACGAGCATTTACGCGATGCGAGTGCTTGCGTTAATATTGAGTGAGCTCATGTCAGTCGCTGACTTAGAGTCTCGAGTACCTACGTTATTTTGTTTCTGAGTATGTTAATAATTCATTATCATGGAGACTTTTTAAATCATGAAGTCTTCTTTGGCACAAATGTGGACTTGACTTTAGATGTGTATAAACTGTCAAACTGTAATCAAATGACAGAGGCCTATTATCATATCGCGACTAGGATATTAATAAGAGTATAGTTTTGTATAAAGCACAAATCAAAATTATAATGCCAAATTTTTGTATTTTGTAATAAGCCATGTAGAAGTAGGAAGAAATAGGCGTAGAAACTATCTGAAAAAAAAGAGTGAAATCATGGTATCGTTTTAATGTCTCGTCCATTCTACTAAGCAAGCTAAAAACTGATCGACATTTTTCCGTTGAAAAGCAATTATTATAGATTATTACGTTTTTTACGGGACAATATTGAAGCTTTTACGAGTTTTGTTTATTAGATCAGCATTTGCTTGTGGAATGTCAAACTAACTAGCCAATGCTTCTCTTACATATCACTTTCGTATTTTTCAACACCATGCTATGAATAACTCCGAATATCCGGTTAATTCCCGAGCGTCTAAAAAAGACCTTATTTGTTCATATAGTTTCAAAACCTAAAATGTGTCTTACGCAGGCCAAATGTACAATGTATATAAAATAAGTACCTAGCACGTGTCAGTCGTGCTTTTATAAATATATACATAGTTACATTATTTATGTTGCATTTTATTTTATAATTAACTAGTATTTATGCCCAAAAAAATTTGCATAATGCCAGTGCTCTCAAACGGTGAAGAAAAATATCGTGAGGAAACCGGCATGTCGTAGAACCTCAAAAATATGTGTCAAGTGCACGAAAGGAGCCTCTGAAGTGCACTTAAAATCCTTTCACCACACTTGGTTCGAAAGAACAAAAGAACCAGTGACGAGATAAGTTGACGTGACAACTGACAAGAGACTGCGAGCCTTTGTTAAATGTTCGGCATTATGCATAAAAGCCGGTTGTCTTTTTTACCACACTGCTTCGATATAATCAAGTGATACGATGAGAAGAAAAAAAATAACCAGCATTAAGAGGGTGGTTTTTTGAGAAGGGTGGTTATGGCCAAGTCCGAAACCGCGAGAGTTAGGGAAAAGTCTTGAAAGGAGATATGCCCTCAACTTATAAGAAAACAATAACTGCATATTTATTTATAAAAAAAAATACTTTTAACGGAAATATGCCACCAGAATGGGGTTTTGCAAAAAAGTTACACCTGTAATTATTGAACCAATAAATTCTGTTGCTGATAAGGATAAATCTTTGCAAATAAATGTTTTGCTAAAAATTAATGGAAATATAAATTTTTCTCTATTTTATATTTTTACATGATAGAAAAAAATAAACATTTCCGTCAAAAATGATTATTAAAAAAGATATGCAATATATAATAAAGCAGTTATTGCTTTCTTATAAATCGAGGGCATCACTCCTTCACGACTTTTCCCTAATTCTCGTGGTTTCGGACTTGGCCATAATCCGCCCTTCTCAAAAAACCATCCTGTATTTAATGAAGTTAGGTGCTATGTCCGACCAAGGTTGTTCCAAATGGTCCAGTTTTGGGTGGTTTCTCCCTATGTGGTATTTCTGAAATTGGACGCATACCCAATATTATATTTAGATTGCTCAGAAGTAATTTTAGCAACCACGCACGAAGGCTAACCAAAGGTTAAAGGTTCTAAACGCATTGTATCCATTATCGCCACTCTCGTCGTTAGATCAAAGTGGAGTAGGTTTATTGTAAGCATAATAATAATCCCAAGATCGGCGGGTTAACTTGACCTCTCAGCTCAGTTGGTAGTAACTCTGCTTTCTGCGCCGTAGGTTGTGGGTTCGATCCCCACCGAGAACAAATATTTGTGTGGTCAACATAGATATTTCTCTGTCTGGGTGTTTTATTGTATTCTATGTATGTATTTACAAACAAAAAAGTATTTAAATATTATATCAGCTACTTATCTGGTTCACATAGTACAAGCTCTGCTTATTTTGGGACTAGATATTGTTGAGTGGAATGTCCGCATTATTTATAAAAAAAAAATAGGCCAACAGTGTACTCAAACGCGGGTTCGAACACAGTCGTGTACAGGATTTTTCTTTTCGGAGAATTTATGTACACATTACAAGAGCTCTCAAACGGTGAAGGAAAACATCTTGAGGAGCATGGCTTATTAGTCAAATCTTGTGTAAAATCACCACTTGCCCCTGACGCTATTTATGATCATCTACAATACTGCAAAGCCATTTTTTTTTTAATAATAAAATCCTAGCCTAATACTTATAAATACCTCGTGAGTTTTTATTCCGGTGTGTTTTGCTATTGATCTAAAATTAAATATTTGGTTCTCCTTCACGTCGTGTCACTAGTTCTTTACGAATGAACGAGTGGGGTGAATGAATCTTCAGTGCACCTCAAAGAGGCTACTTTCGTGCACTTGACACATTTCAAACTATCAAAAATAAAAATATATGTAAAAAAAAAGTTCGAGTCAAAGTCCATCTGCAATTTAAATTTAATCATTGCTTAAAGTTAGCCCTGTCACTGTTTGTCATTACCCAGTGGTAAGAGATGGCAATAGTTTAAGCACTGTTTATCTTTTGACATATTTTTATAAGTAAGGTCCCTAGTTGTTTTTTTTAGTTGGTCGGAGTGGAAGGACAGTTCTGACTATATTTTTCGCATTCTATTTTTCCTATCTAATGATCCAGCCAATGGACCGTGTAGCCTAAGCCTTATCATCTGTGGTGTAAACGCAGCCTTATAGGTTACTTGGTGTAAATATCCATAAGGGTGAGTTTTCACTGACCCGTAGCGGGGTAATTGTGGATACGAGGCGAGCAAGAATAGACCAGTAATCAATAAGTAGGTAAGTAATCGTACCTATAACACAATAATTGAATATTAACTTACGTACAACCAAATATTATATTTTATTTACAATAGAGGTAAATTAATTACTATTACTATTAGCCTGTAGTGTCCCACTGTTGGGCAAAGGCCTCCCCCCATTTTAGACATTTTAAATTAATTAAAAAACGAGACATACGAAATCGACCGAAGCACAGCTCTACGAGGAAAAAATAGTGTTTCAACAAGAAGAAGAAGTGAAAACGTACCCCTAAGCCTTGCGTACATCTAAGCGATCTGATTTTAGATGTGCGCAGGCCTTAGCTTGGCGTAGAATAAATAAATAATAATAACTTACCTGCCAGCCTAACTATAGAAAAAACATAATTACTTTTAGATAAGTGTCTATGGCTTCATCTGAAGCTAATTAGTTTTCGCAAAAGAAATAAGAAAATGGTCTCGAGACTCAATCATAAGGGACGGTCAACACCACAGGTCTAAAGGCACTTAAGAGGTTGTTAACCGTCAAATGAAAAAAAATCCTCGCTCGGTTGTTTCACTTTTTTTGAACCAAAATGATATTTATTCTTGCTAGTGCTTTGTAGTCTATCTAAAGTCCGGTCCCTGGCACTATAGCATCCAGCAAGTACATAGGGGCATGAGTAAGCACCAGTTGCCCCTGACGCTAAATCATCTACAATAGATGCAAAAGCCTGTTTACTTTTTTGTAGTATTATCATCCGATACTTGGTTGTTTATTATTTTTCATCAAATCTTTCGGTTTTCTTCTTATCGCGTCACTGCTCCTCACAAACTATAGTTCTTATGAACCAGTAGTGTGGTGAAACTACAGTCAGTGATTTGATATCTTCCAAAATCTTGAGTTATGGGGATGAAAAGTAATTCCCAACGATGTTTTCCTTCACCGCTTGAGAGGACCAGATTCGCACCCATGATCTTTTCGGGCTGTAAAATCTTGACTGGATTCAAAGCTACTTACTCGTACTACCTTGGACTCAAAGCCACAACATGGCATGCTCAACGCTATCTATCCCAACTCATATTCTCAAAATAATAGCGTAGTAAGATACCATCCTTTGTTTTAAAGACGAATCTCAAGCACTGAAACCTTTCAGGACCTCTATTATAATAAAGTAAATGACACCTGTGCCTGAAATACTTGGAAGTTTCAACGAGGTATATATTACACGCCCACACGGCGAGGTATTATTATGTAAGGTGTGCATAGATGTGGTTGTTTCTACCTTTCTACCAGACAGCTACGGTGCTACGATGCTACGATTTTCGTAGCCTTTCGTAGCGTGGCAAGATAGGTAAAACTATGAGTGCCATATTTGTTTGAATACAATGTCGCAAGTTAGTTTCTAACATTGTATTACTAGACTACTGGCGCCTAGATTCACTTAGGTTCGGAACATTTCAAGTGACTGACTTTCTTTATAGCTATGGGAGTTTTGTTGAGTGTACGGTACTTTGTGGTACCCATAATTCCTGTTTTTAACCAACTCCAAATGTAAAAAGGAAGAGGTTCTCAGTACGGTCGTATTCTTTTTCGTGCATGACTTCGTCATTTATGAACAGATTAGATTGTTTTTTCTATGGGACTTACCTTTCGGATAAGTTGTATCGGAGAAATTGTATCAAAAGTGGCTCTGCAGTTTGGGCAAGAAGTCGGTGTCTCAAGTTTTCCTATTGTCTAAAATATACCTATGTGTTTATTTCAATCTCTTTATGCCTACTATTGTACAAGCTTCCCACATCTAATATGACAAGAATATAGTGTTTCACTTATCGCCCCCGCAGAAATCTTAGATGGTAGCAAGACTTCAAATGAAAAGTTTTTATAACCTTTCCTTTATTCATTTCTTGCCTAAAACTTGACTGAACGGACCCTAATCAAGATTGTGTAATTTGTGAGAAATCCAGCCAAGGATAAAACTTAATTAGCGTCTTTGCATGCCAAATACGTCAAATACCTCAATTTAGAGAATTACGACTTTCTGTAAAATGCGATTTTTTTCCTCCCGCATTTCTTTTACGAGGCTCTCTTTTCCCGCTATTTATAAATACGGGAGGCCTAGCTCGCACCGACCTACATAAAATTAAAGGAGTAACATCGAGCTAGCTATAATATAAGATCATTCTCATCATCAGTCTTGTATGAGTGACTGATTGACGGGCTGTAAAACTACATAAAGACTTAAACGGTGCGACAAATACTGAGCCAGGGACCTAATGGAATTTTGTTACCTTACCTATTTTTATTTGATTTGATTTTGTGGTCATTAGATATAAGAAAACCTCTTTGGCCTACTTTTACTAATACACGTAAAGCAGCATTGCTGTTTCCAAAAAAGTTGCCAATGCAAGTGCTTAAATAGCTAAAAAACGTCTTCGTTTTAGTTATTTTGAGATATGAAGGTTACGCAAGGATTTGTCACTTGTCGCTGTAGTACCTGAGACAGGATTTAAAATGTTTGATGGAGTGGGCTGTCTCCAGCAAATACTACAAGCAAATAAATTATTTTAGTTATTATTTTTTTTCATTTCAGATTTTGAGTTACTAGTAAATTACGATTGCATTAAGTGTACCCGATAATCGACTACGTTCATACCTTTACTCTATAACATAATATTATTATCTGCTCTCAGATTTCAGCGTTCTATTTCTCTGTACGTTACGAGAATAGAAGTAGGTGGGTGCTAATCCACCATGAAATATTACACAAGAATATATAATAATATGTAGGTACCATAAATGTTATTTGCCCTTTTCAAAGCCCAAAAAGTTTTTTCGATCGCACTTCAAGGGCTAATTCTAAACGGCTATAATTATGGGCAAATGTTAAAAGTTACGGGTTCGATTTTTATTAATATAATAACTGTTTTTTTAATGAATTACAGTTTTTGTTATATTTTAAACCAAAAAATTTTCAAGATTTTTTTTTTCACATGTTTTTGATACTTCCTGATTACAATCTTTTGTAATGTAATTACGGTCTAATGTTAGTGGAACACTTTTCTACTTATTTGTTTTTATATCCAAACTTTATCATTTATCATATGGGATGGAATTTATTATTTGTTTATTTGAATAAATACCGAGCCGTTTCAGTTATTTAGAATGAATCAGTTTTGACTTTATTTGCATATTTCATTTTTAATTTAACTCGCTTTGCTGCTTTCTTTTTCGAGTACGGAACTAAGGGTTTGTGAGTCCTACTTGACCGCTTTATAGAAAAGTCAAGTACCTACTCAGTGAAGGCCCCAAAAATATTGCGAAATTTCCCCAAAAGCTAAGGATCTAGCCGTTGTATTTGCTTCTAAGAGATTGTATTTCTACAGTAGAAAGAGAGAAAAACATGTGTCGAGTGCAGGCAGCCTCTCTGAGGCGCACTTATAATCCTTTCACCACACTGGTTTGAAATAACCAGTGAAATGATAAGAAGAAGAGAGTAGAAAGAGAAAGTCTTTACAAAGCATTATCGTGAGTAGGTATTCAATATCGTCAAGGTTAATAAATTTATTTCAGATAACTTACAAAATGATAGGTTTTTTAGTCGGCAAGTTTTATCATGCGCACTTGAAGTGCGGGCAGGTTTTTCCGCAAGTAGGCCGCTGGTGGGCCCTTTTTCAAAATGATAGGTACTACAACCATAATATCTATTTGTTAGCACAGGATGTTTAATGTTTTAGTAGTAGTAGAGTTCTATGTGTGTGGCTCGTCCGGGGAAGTACTACCACCATGCCTATTTCTACCGTGAAGCAGCATTCCTGTGTTTCGGTTTGAAGGGTGTGGGTGCCGGTGAAATTACTGACACGTACCTAAGGCTGGACATCTGTATGCCTCAAGTAGACGGATGCAGGGCAGTGCATCGTAGTGTACGTTTCTGACGAGCGTGTCTCCGAGGAAATGCTTTGTTATAGGCGATGGTTACCACTTAACCGATATGCTTGTTCAATCAGCTAGCTGTTCAAAAAAAGCTAACAGGAAGAACGACTCCGAGCTCTTTTTATCCACCAACTTCTCGCGATCTTCACAATGCCGTCAGTCCATCGGTAAATCTAGGGTTACTCTCAAAGCATCACACAAGTCGTTGATCGAGGTGGAAGCTGCGTTTTTAGAATAATAAATAAAGATGCACTTTGAATTCTGCCGCCGAAGGTTGGAAACAGATGGCCTTACATCTCCGCGACGTGAATAATAAGTGCAGTCGATGCCAAATGCACGCTGGAACTTCACTGCTATTTATATTCGTGTTTTGTAAAAGGTTCATACTAATAAACAATAGGAACCAAGCCATAGTTTGTTGCCTTTTCTTCTAGGCTTGGTCCTAATTTCAATCAATATTTGGCCTTTTCTTCTCCGCTTTCAGAGGTTTCGAAGTGATGCTTGAAATTTTTGAATTTTAACTTTGGTCGATTGGCTATGTTATGGAAGGTATGCACAGTTTTTTTAACATATAATTGCTACCATTGCTCAGAGTGCAATTAAGTCTTACAAATAAGTCATAGTAAGTAGTGCAATAAGTTTATGCTTGGAATATTTTGTAGGTAGACATAAGTCTACAAAAATTACCTACAAAATATTTCATAACTTTCAGTCGAGTTTGCAGCTTATATTTGCCTCTAGTTTTGAGGGTATACTGTCTTATGACTTCTTGGAAGCGCCTTCTCGTTACGGCTAATGTCATTCAACTCCACCTGATGTTAGCAAAAAATTATCTCGATCATTGGTGAAGTTTCATGGCAGGGGCCTAATTCTCGGGCCGATCTCGATCATTTTGCAAATTTTATTTTATTGCTTCTTTTCGAAGAGAGAATGGCAGATTTCCTTGAGTAATTCATCAACGACCTCGTCGTAGAAGCCTCGACAACTACGATATACAAAAAACGTAGAAAAAGTGAAAAGAAGCAATAAAATAAAATTGCAAAATGATCGAGATCGGCCCGAGAATTAGGCCCCAGCTTTCTTTACAGAATAGTACTTCTTCTTCTTATCGTGTCACTGTTTCTTTCGAACCAAGTGTTGTGAAACGATTTTAAGTACGCCTCAAAGAGGTTCCTTATACGAATAGTTGACCGATGTTGAAGTAAAATAAAAGTTTGAAAAAACTTATAGACTAAGATAAAAAACAAACTAATCAAAAAAATATTGCGACCTTTATTTGTGTGTAAAAGCCACAATAATTGCAGCAAAAACGTAAAAAAATAATATGCTATTTATTATTTTATATAGATGTTATAATTATATTGTTATTATATTATATCACCGCATGTCACAGAATAGCTATTATAAGTACATAGCTTGTATTACAAGCTCTGATTGGTTTGGGGCTAGATAGTGTTGTGGGAATTGTCTATAATATTTATTTATTTTA
Organism: Thera britannica; assembly: GCA_939531255.2. Taxonomy (NCBI): domain Eukaryota; kingdom Metazoa; phylum Arthropoda; class Insecta; order Lepidoptera; family Geometridae; genus Thera; species Thera britannica. The sequence continues at coordinate 15,954,892 of OW618040.2, read as the reverse complement.
TTTATTTATTTTATCTGTATTTTTTTTTTAATTTAGATTTAAGATCTTCATTTTGATTTTAATGTGTTTCGAAAGGTTCCGGAGCTATTTTTTAGCTGGATTTTAAATCATCGTGAATCTTAATCGACTATTGTTGCTATCTTTACGCTTAAGTTTTTCATTAATTTTAATAACTAGACCTATTTTTAATTACTGCTATTGAATGCCAAAGCCATAACAAACAGCTGGAAACTTGCGCCGCTTCGCCTCTTATGCAGATCTGTCTACAATGAGCTTACAAGTTTCGAATACTTGAAGCGTGCGCAAACGCTAAATAGATATCTAGCTTAAAACTTAACTGTGGAAACAAATACTAACGGAAACGGAATGAAATCTATTTATTTGTGTTTAAGTATCAAATAAAAAATTATTAAAATGAGAAAAAAAGCTATGAATGTAGTTGTTTTTTTTTAATTCAAAAAGTGCATTTTTTCAGTAAAATGTTTAATCTACAACATTCAAGGTACTTTCTCTCCTTAGGGCATATCCGTGGGACGCCAAAAAAATCGGAATAAACCCACAAAGTTATTATCTAGTACCTACTATGCCACCAAGTAAGCTTATTCCATCTAAAAAAGCGTCCCACAAGTTAGTATTTGAGTATTCACCCCTCCATGATGCTATATCATCTGCAATAGATGGAAAGGCCTCAACAAAAGGTGGTAACTTTAAGCCACCCATCTAATTATTTATATTCTATGCATTTTCAAATATTGATTGACGGAAGAGTTAATAAACTTTGAAAATACTTCTGTAAAGTGACGATGCCCTAAAAGTCTTCAATTAATTATTGATAAAGTAGTTGAAATCTGTCTAGCATTCAAAAGCACCCGAAACTCCCAGTTCATGACCCCAGGGGCAAACAAAGCACTTACAGTCCCTGTAACATTCAAATCGCAGTATTTTAATTATCACGCTTTAGTATTCAAATGAATTCAAATTGGGATAAAAGTAAATCAGATATTTGTGCATTCACTCTATAATTCTATTCACTCGCTTGTTAGCTTTTCGTAACGAGGCAGTTCTTTTCCACTGTTTCAAAGTGTTGAAGAAAATCTTTGTAGAGTTTTTTTTTAAGTCTAAAAATCTCCAAAATCTTGAATTGTATACATGCAATCTATGGGGGATGTGTAAATAAGCACTCAGTAAGATAAAGGTTTTTGAAAATTCGTATCTCAACAGGTATAAAAACAGATCAAAGTTCGTGTGGACTGCTCCGCAACAGTTAAAATGAGGACCAAGACAGGACTCAGGGAACTGATAAAGTCTTGTGTCTACAACCACATCTCGTTCACTGGAACATAGCTGCGATCAACCCAAGGTCCTACTCCGCTATTTTAAGGAGTTGGGCTGGCTTGGGTAAGGGGGAAAATGCACAATACGCGGAACGTCAGTGTAGACTTTATTCCCTTATCTCAAATTATAATTAGAATTCGTTCGTGTGGAAAATATGTACTTAGCTTTTTCAGCAAATATACGGTCATATTCTAGTTATTTAGCTTAGCAGGCTGCTTGTTGACATGACTGTGACCGTGACAAGAGACTTAACAAGCCGCTCACAATTGACAGGCATTATGAATAAAGGGAAAAATGTTTAAAATCGCTCGTAAAAATTTACAACTTTATTATAAACCAAGATGTTTGTACCTGCAAGTTTATAAAATACTTGTAAGTATGTATTAACGCATGCTAAATTTTACATAATAATTGGAATTAATAATATGAGCATGAGTAGGTGTAAATTTGATTTCAATTCTTAGCTATAGGTAAAAACAATCTTAAATACTATTGAATACATAATTAAATATATTATAATTAAGATATTCACCACAGCGTTATCTTGTAACTATTTACAATAATGATGAAGTAGAAAAATACTGAAAAAAAAACAAAATATTTTTTATTGATTTTATAGTGTTCACTACACTTAAGAGCGGGTCGTGCGAAAATTTGAGATTTTAAAAAAAAAAATTCATAACTAAATAACTAAGTGACATTTAAAAAATCGCAAAAGGACTAATTGTAGACTATACATTTGAGATTAATTCGAATTTAAGTGTGTTAAAAAAATATACTATTTAACATGACATTCTATTTAACGCTAATGAAAATCGTATGTCAGCGTTAAATAGAATGTCATGTTAAATAGTATATTTTTATAGTATAGTATAATTATGTATAGTCTACAATTAGTCCTTTTGCGATTTTTAAAATGTCACTTAGTTATTTAGTTATGATTTTTTTTTTTTAAATCTCAAATTTTCGCACGACCCGCTCTTAAGGAAATCACAAAGATTTTTAGAATAGCGTCAGTGCCGTATTAACAATCCCAATGAGTTATTCGTCAAGTGTGATGGTTCAAATCCCGCTTGGCTCAGCACTTGCGGGACATTATAAAAATCATTGTGAAATAAATATTACGAGCAACTTCAAAGCTTATTATAAACTTCAGCAAGCAAACCACTGTCACTATGCAGCAAGAGTCCACGCACACAATGCAAAACTAACTAGTGCGGTTACGCTAACCTTTTTTTAGCTATGTCAACTTAATCTTTTAAGTAGTTGTCACTTATTTAACTTATGATGTTCATTTATTTAACTTTACCTTCACTTATTTAACAGTGCAAACTGAACTGGTTTTAAGTGTTAGTTTAAATTTATTACCTATATTTACTATTTTACCGTCTGTTTCCCAAATAAAAACAAAATAAAATAAATCAACTAGTTGTAAAACAAAAACTAACCAGATGTCCATATAATAGCGACCACTACCCTGAAGGTATCCTTTTTGGTCAAGGATCCAGTGGCTAGAACACTGATTATAGTACCACCGATGATGATGATGAAGTACGAACAGCAGAATATGAACATGTACCATACGTACAGGGTCACCAATTCAAATCTTTGCTGAAATAAAATATATTAGAATATAAGGTGTGAAATATCAATTAATAAAAGCAAGAAGAAGAAGCTTTTTATGTAGCGTGTTCCATAGAAATATCTAAGAAAGAGCATCTAAGGAAACTTATACAAGGTGTTACAAAACTACCCGTAAAGCCGAAAGGAGGTTAAAAAGGGCCTTATAACGAGTCCATTCACAATATTTAAAAACCGTAGTAACGTTGTATATCATACCCCTACAATTAATTTTTTTAATTATTATAACATTTATTAATCAAAAAAATGTAAATGTATTAAGTATTCAAAAAATTACAGGTAACAAACAGTTACAAATAAAGTTTTTTTTTTATTTATATTTTTTACGGGGTATTTTGTAACACGTTAACAGCCAAAATTTTGTTGTGCGTTAGTTTGTAGTTAGTTGTATTTAGTGCACTTACAACTATTATGCCAAGCAATAGTACACCACAGGCCACTAAAAAGCAGATAATCCAAAGCAAGTATAAAGTCTTGCAATAGTAAAAAGCGTCATTTCGCGACTGAAACATAGATGCCATGAACTTTTCCGCTGACTGTAGCTCGTAGGCTGCCCAAATCTAAAACATGGAATTATTATTTATTTTAAGAAAACGGCACCTTTATTAAACTTACTAACTAAAACTATTTAATCTAGTTATTTATTTACACAAAGAAACTTACGATTAAACAAATATTTTACAAAATGTACAAAATACACAAGAAACAGCTGAGTTATCTGCAGATCGTTACAAACGATCTAGAGATAGCTCAACTGATCCAAATCAGTGCCAGACGGAAGAATAATTTAATCTAGTCTAGGTTATTAGAGAAATTGAAATGGAGAATATCAAAATATTAAGAAAAATAATCTATACTAATTATAAAAGTAAATATGTTTGTTTGATACATTACTACGGTTGTGTTACTGAACCGATTCAAAAAAATAGTTTTCATTCTAGAGATTACTGGCATGTGAGGCTGAATATCTGTATGCCTCTAGTTGATGGACGCAGGGCAGTGCATCGTACGGGCGCTTGTACACGCTAAGAAAATTTGCCGTTCCTGCGGCAGACAAGACAAATTCTTCGTGTAGACGACAAGAATTTTGTCTGTTCCACACACGAAAACTTTTCGTGTCTTCCGCAGACAAGACCAATCGAAATGTGTACACGACACGATTTTTTTCGTGCAGTCGTCAGTCGGGCGTAGGGCGCGCAAGTAATAACAAGCACAACCAAAACTACCTGGCTGCATGGGCTGGCTCAACCCTATTACACCGCCCCCCGCCGCTCCGCAACAACGTTCGCCGCGTCGTGTCTTGCGCAGATAAGATTTTTTTCGTGCACCGCTGCGAGCAGTGTACACAGTTATTTTCTAGTTACGACACGAATTCTTGGGTAGACCCGGCGTTTTTTATTAGCGTGTACAAGCACCCTAAGGCACGGCACGTTCCGGACATGTGTGTCCTACGACACATTGCTTTGTTATAGGCGATGGTGACTTAACATCAGGTGTGCCATGCTTGTTTCATCAACAAGTTATATAAAAAAAGATAAGAGAAGGTTGTTTTTATATACAAATAGGGCAGTCAATCTTAGTCTAACTTTAGTAGTCATCAGTTGCTAAAGTAAGTAAGCTAAGTATTTTAAATCTTGGCAGTGGCATTGCTTAATCCGTGCAAAGGCGGGTGAGATCACTAGCCCTGTAGAAATACGAAACATTATTTTATCAGGTCTTAAAATTGAATTCCATTTTAGTGACTATTTAATTAATTAGCAATGACAGACTGGTGTGATAAATTGACTAATTACAGACACATAATTAAACTCTACCAAATTAAGGCCTGCGCACACCTAGGTCGCTGGCGTCGGCGATCAGTGAAACACTGTCAAATTTGAGAGCGATATTTGACAGCGTTTCACTGATCGCTATCGCCAGCGACCTAGGTGTGCGAGGCTTTTAAGGGAGAAAATAAATAAATCATGGCTTTAACGTGGCTTTAATTTTAATGAATTTATAGGGTCAGATAAAAAAATGCAACCGAATTAAGAAGCTCCTTTTTTATTTGAAGACGGTTAAAAAAGAAAAAGCCTTATGTTTTTGAACCTGTGGTACGGTAGATATACCCTCAGATATTTTAGAACCAAGTAACAACTAAGGATTATTTTTGGATATCTAAGAGGGTAGTCGCAGAGGTTTATCCAAGAATGTAAGGTTACAAGAATGATGTGTGATGGTGAGATGGCGATGTGTAAGATACTGTATAATGTTTACTTATGTTTAATGACGTGTGACCTTATAAATTTGTCACCAATAAATGAACTGAACTAACTGAACTGAACTACTTTGATCCGTTTTAATCAGACTATACAAATTAATTAAAAAAGGTACGAAAATAACTTATGAGAGATGAATTTAAAAACCATTCACCACACTAGCATGAAATCATTAGTGACCCGATAAGAAAGCCGCGGTGAAAAGACAGTGAACTAAAAAATAAATGCCACGTGACCGAGACTAGGTTATACAAATCCCCAGTTAGTTTATTAAGAAAAACGTTAATATTAAAGTAATAGTCACAGCTCAGTACCCACAAGCACCCATTTTATGTAATTCTCGTAGCACGCTACGATGAACTGATATAACATAAAACGTCATAGAAGTGAAACTGGTCAAAGACCCCCCTCATGCATAATGCCAAACACTTTCACACGCCTCGCTTTTAGTCTCTTGTCATCACTTTCATGTCAGCAAATAAAGCTGGCAGCAAACTTAGCGATAAGCTAAGCTGACTGTTGACCATTATGAATGGCCTTAACAACTTTATTTAACTTTATTTATGTGTGGCCTTTACAACGCTAGCCTAGTCACTAGGTACTTCTCATAAAGCAGTTTATGAAAAGTTAACCTCAAGTAATTGTCAAATTTAAGCTATATTTCTTTTTAGAAGCGAATAACTATTTATTTCACCACAATAGCATAACATTATAAGTGAATATTATTTATAATTTAACAAAGATGTATAAATACCGGCTAGGGGGATCTTTTTGAGTTACCCTAACACCATTCATTCGAGTAATGTGCCAATAAAACTCTATTTTGGTGGTTCAGTTCTATGTGCCAGTTTTTATTTAATGTAGCTACGGTGCTACGCATGAACGAGCTACACGCGTAGTAGCACTACGCGCCTGCTACGAGCCGTGTAGCAGATTAAATATAAAATGTTTGCTTGAAGATTATGAAAACCGTTGGGTTTTCAGTTTGTTTCAATATTAATTCACGTGCTCTTTGCTAATTTTTCATATTTATATATCGAATAAAAATGAAAGGTTTTGGAAACAATGAAAGAGGTAATGTTTTTTTTACGAAGTATTCATGGCTTTTCATGGTTATAATGTAAGGCTTTGTTTATACCGTAATAAGCTTTTATGTAAAATAACCTAGCTTTGTTCCAAGGTCTATTTATTTTATAGCAATTTTTATAAAAATTCTGTTGCGTCCATGGTATATACCGGCTATGCATGGATGATACGAACTTATCACTGACAAAAATACGCGTTAATGAAATGAATATTTTTATGAAAAAAATATTTTTATTTAAAAAACAACCTTTCAAATGAGCATTTTAGTTGGCGTGGATAACCACGAGATAAGAATAAAAAAGCACTTGACACCTACAAATGGCATACATAGTGCGTATGCGCATGCCCGGCTAGAAAAAAAAGAGAGAGAGGAAAAAGGGGAGAAGAAAAAAGTGACAAGAAAAGTCTGTTGATACTGGTGGCAGGTGGTAGGCGGCAGTGCCTCATACTTACAAAAGACACGATACAGATGATGATGGTAGCACACTTCAGCGAACAACACCAGCAGCATCGCTGTGGGAAGCCGAGTCGGTCAAGTGGAGTGCGCATGCCTGGCTTCAGTGGCAGGTCGTCAAAGCTGATGGTGGGTGGACAGTCGCAGATGTTGAAGCTAAAAAAGAAGCCCAAAATAGAAAAAAAAGAATGAGAGGGTATAAAGTGATGTATTCAGATTTTGTGATAGCAGTGATTGGAGACGCATTTTCTCCATACGAAAAATAGAGAACCGAAACCGGTACTCGATTTTTTCACCGTAGAGTTACCGCCCCCGCCCCCGGTAGAACTCACATTCAACGGAAACCGATTTATGGAACCTAACCTCAAAACACTTTAAAGTCGCTTAAAAGGCGTAGAAAGCCCCTCTTTTTGACCGCAACAGTAGGGAAATTTCCCCTAAAATCCATTTCCCAAGGACATAAAAAACCTAATAACCTAAGCTAATACACAAGTCAGGGTGCCCCGTGTTTGATTTACTAAAGGATATAAAAAAACCTATCAACATAACCTATTCAAGTCCCCCCTCCGTGGGACTCTATTTTATGTAACACCTTTATAACCTGTGTTTTACAATTAAAGAACTAAATTGAATTGGAAAGAAGAGATAGCTACCCCTACCAGATAAAATGGGTCAGCAAAATGTTTCTACTCACGTCTTGCCTAAACACATAACGTAAACCCGGTGCTTCCATATAATCTGATACAAAACGATTATTGAAATGATCGGTGAGCTAGCAATTCAATGCTATCTATCATTTTTGTTTGTTTGCGAAAAGAAAAACAAACATAAATAAATCAAGATAATGTCAAAGTGACTCCTCTATAATGTTTTTTCTCCGGCAGTCTTTTTTGGTTTTTGATTGAGAGCAAGTTGAGAGCGCAAGTCCTAAATCTATATAACCTCGACGTAACCTCGTCTTCAGCTGCTTGTCATTTCAAAGGTCTATCTTGCCAATGTCAAGTGATTCCCTATGTCTTATGGTGAAATGACAAATAACAAATAAAAAATAAAAAATATCCATATCAAAAAGGTAAGAAACCCGAAGCAAAGAGTTTCCCAACTAAACATGAAACACAGAAATTTAAAAAAAGAACAGTAAACAAATCAGAGCGAAGAGGAATGTTTATTGCTATTTTCTGCTATAATATATAAAAAATAATTTTACAAGGAATTTATTTATCTCTCTTCCTAGGAATTTATAAACTTTGTAGTAGAGCGTGCGCATTATAACTCCACGCGTGACTGATGGCGGAAAATGTAAAAAATGGACAGGAAATAATCTCTTCAATCATAAACCTCAAGTTCAAGTGACAAGTTCGATTTCCTCATTCATGTTTATTTTTCACATTTCATTCATTCATTCACGCATAGTCAGGGAAAAGGAATCAAAACGCGCGTAATCTTGCGCGTGCTCTATACAAATTGCTTGAGATTTTATGACGAGGTATTTTATTATTATATGTAGGTACACATCGTCCAAGAGTAGAATAGAATAGAATAGAAAATAATTTATTGCACACCTTAAAGCTAACAATGGAAAAACAAGTAACAATAATTAAACACACTAATGTACAATGGGTGGTCTTATCGCTGAAGAGCGATCTCTTCCAGACAACCTTTGGATGGAGAGAAACGTATAATAAGAAGGTTGGCTAGGATGCACTAAGAAATAATAAAAAATAAGAGTAGTAAGTACATAATTATTATGAATATGAAGTAGACTTATGTAAGTACTGAGACTCTAATTATCAAGAATATAGAGGGTATATTTTACCTACTCTTCTGAAGCTATCAAAGGAAAACAAATTAACAACACAATTAGGGGAACAAATTAAAAATCTAGAAAAGGATAGGACATTTGAATGTAAATTAAAGGACTTATTGATAAAAAAATGCTATTATAATTTAAATGACTTTTTCAATGGTACTGATGTTATAATTATAATTTAATTGACTTCAATAGAACACTAACAACTAGCTTTTAATTTATCTACTTTTTCAGACTTCGGCCCGCTTCCACTCCAAATATTGCTATGCTCTAAAGATAAGGGCCTGTTATGTATTTACCATTTTTTACTTTAAGACCTCACCATGTAACATAATAATTGCAATAAATAATATGAGTATGAGTATGAGTATGAAATGTAATTCTTTGAGATACGAAGCCACATTATTAGTGATTTCAGAAATATGTTGTACATTAAAGAAAATTAGGAGGGAAAATTAATTTTGCATTCATACCCACTATGATTGAAAAGTAAAACTCGAGAAAACCAACGCGTTCGGAAAAAATATCAACTGACGATGCCGCAGCTCCCTGTAAGCCTACCACAAGCTCTGTCTGGCTCTGTCTCTGGCTCTGGTTTTGAGTCTGTGTGAGTGTTGACTAAATAAATCCTACTTCGAAACGTCACACACACAGTATAAATACACTGGTGAGCACTCACATAGACTCAAAACCAGAGCCAGAGACAGAACCAGTCAGAACTCGTTTTAGGCCTACTGATTGAGAAAACTATTAGCTCATGTAAAAATTTGTCCCGCTACAGATACAAACCAGCTTTTCTATTTAGCTAGTTTTGCAATATCATTACAGATTATAACCAGTTGGCCAAAGCCCACTTGGTGTTATTTGAGAGCGCTGCCTAGTGGTAGTGGTCCCGCCGATCTTAAGGTCGTGGGTTCAAATACAGTCGTATACCAATGAGTTTTCATGCCGAAAAATGTATGTCACAATACGACTGCTCTCAAACGGTAAAGGAAACCGAAACCGGCATGTAGTAGAACCTAAAAAGTTCGAAAATATGTGTCAAGTGCACGAAAGGAGCTCTTTGAGGCGCATTTAAAATCCTTTCACCACACTTGGTTCGAAAGAACCAGTGACGCGATAAGAATAACTGGGTGTTATGTGGCAACCATCGTCTATAACAAAGCATTGCCTTGTAGCCAAATTAAATTAGTCTTTATTCTTTAGTACCACAAGGACCACTTTACATTAATAACAGACTAGGTAACTTTAGACACCAGTAATTAGTGAATAATCTGAAGACAAAACCACAGAATTAATTTGAGGAGAGGTAATCCTATTGAAACTTCTCGAGTGCTAAGGAAGATGAAGTTACATTGCTGTTTCGGTTTGAAGGGTGTGGGTGCCGGTGAAATTACTGGTACGTGAGGCTGAACATATGTATGCTTCACGTTGATAGCCGCAGGGCAGTGCATTTTAGGGCACGTTACTGACGTGCATGATATACGAGGCAATGCTTTGTTATAGGCGATGGTCACCTTTTAATTGTTATTGGGCCATATTATCTAGTTGTATAAAAAAAGTTTAAGTTTTCAGAATTTTGATTCTGAAGGTTAGATTTTGATTTAGATAGGTCTACAGTAGGGTCTAAGGTCTACAGTAATTTATTTTAACTCTGTTATTGTGTTTATTTGAATAGACTTAGACTGGTCTCTCAGCTCAGTTGGTAGTACCTCTTTCTTCTGCGCCGTAGGTCGTGGGTTCGATCCCCACCAAAACAAATATTTGTGTAGTGAGTGAACACAGATGTTTATTCTCTGTCTGGGTGTTATATTGTATTCTAAGTATGTATTTACAAAAAAATATGCATATAAGTATTATATCAGCTATGTGGTTCCCATCGTACAAGCTCTGCTTAGTTAAGGGCTAGAAAGTGTTGTGTGGATTGTCTACAATCTTTATTATTTTATTTCTTTATTACTATATGAATTTGAAAAAATAACTGAATTTTGTTTTCAGTCTAAATTTAAACCTTTCCAATACCAATCGAGTAATATCTCTTAGCCACGAAGAGATATCGCTCCAATTTCCTGAAAGATCTTGATTCGTCCGATGCAGCCTGCAGTGGAGATGTTGGCATAGCTATCTATAGCATAGCCGGGGACTAGTGAGACTCTTGACCTGTTTACGCGTAGGGCTGACAGAAAAGGAAGAAAAATAAACGAAGAAAAAAAAATTCTTACGGCACAGCACATTCACTCGCTAACCGACTGCTAGAGGACAGTAAAGCACTTTTTATAATAATTAACACTTAGGAAAATTTATTATTGACCTATTTTAAGATTATTATAATACCATGCTTTCGCAACTTGCAACTTCTATAATTGCTGTTGATTTTCTAATAAAGAAAAACAATTAAAATAAAACTTAAAAAAAAAAATTGAACCCGAAACAAATAGTTCTAGTAATACAATATCGACAGGCAGGTTTATTTGTATAAACCTATGCTCACGTGAACTGACCCAAAAAAAGATTAGGTTCTCAATTTGGTAGATTTTTTTGTAATTATAGTTAATTTGTTGATAAGTACCAAGCAGGTACAAAAAAAATGCATAGGTAAGTATAACAAGCACTTAAAGCTAAAAATATATTCAAATTTGAATTGAATTGAAAGGGCACATCTTAGCGTTTCACTGATTGCCACCGCAGAACGCTTAGATGTGTGTAAGACTTGAGTAAGATATTAATTTGGATTAATATGAAGTTAGTCATCCATGGACAGCCCTATGCAACAATAGTCACCACATTCACTTATGTCTGGTGTAGAGGGTCGCTTTGTTTAGCTCCGTCTTGCAAAAACTTTATACATAGAACTGCTTTATCGTTTTATTCCTGAAGCCTTTGATGTTCCTTCGATTGAAAGGAATATAAGAAAGCTTTGTTATACGTATGAACAGAAATCTGTGAACGCAAATTCTTTATTTCGTGCAAAGGATTTGTTTGAGACGCCATTTTTGGTTTGGTTCGTTTTATGACAGCAGGGTTATTTTCTAAGGTCAATGAGTAGCAGTACCTACCTAGTAAAGCAAAATAAAACTGCAATGCTTTAAAAAAATAAATATTAAATACCAGTTCAATATAAACTCCCACGACTATGGTCATATTTTTAGAATACAAAAATAGACGTTTGGAAAAATCTGCTATGTAACAATATAATCACGTTCGAATCGAAATATTAGTTTCAGAACTATGAGGCCACGGGTTACTCATAATAGAAATAGAAATAAAATTCAGAATTCCATTACAACAGACCCGTGTGTTGCGACGCCGACTATTCTTTTTTTAGTACTTATGGAGCAGGCAGAGACGGGAATACAGGGCGTCCCACAGATATGCCAGAAATGACAGATATGAAAGTACCTTGAATATTGTAGATGGACCATTTTACTGAAAGAAGACATTATTTGAATTTAAAAAACAATTTAATTTTTATGTTAGTTACTTATTTTGTTCTCAAATCTATCCCTATATTCCCCCTCCTACCCCTCCCCCCTCTCCTCTATTCCCTCTTATTTTTGGGGGTTAAAAATGAGGCACTCACGCATATTTCTCTCAGGCGCTGCCCTGATGAGATCGGTTTTCTGTCTCAGCCCGCTAACTGGCACTTAACCTGTTTTTGCTGTGATCAGGCCACGAGATAATACAATCATAATAAAGCCTTACCACAGCTCAAAAAGCATGGCTGGCTCACACCATCGGCAAAATCGGCAAATTTTATCAACCGCACTTGGTGTGCGGGGCAGGTTTTTCCGCAAGTAGGCCGCTAGCGGGCCCTTTTTGCGTGACCCTTGACACGTGTTGCTAGAACTTTTTTAAGTTCTACGACACGCCGGTTTTCTCAAGATGTTTTCCTTCACCGTTTGAGAGCCTACTAGCATAGTGCACATACATTTTTCGACAGAAAAACTCATTGGTACACGACTGGATTTGAACCCACGACCTTCGGATCGGAAGGCGAGACCGCTACCACTAGACCACCAGTGCTCTCTGGCTCACACCATACGCCCACGCTAATAAAAAAATAATTAAAAAAAACTTGACTACCAATCGCTTGCCTGGATGATGCTCTGTAATAACAAATGGCATTCAACATTGCATAGATTGATAGATATATAATTCTTGATTGCACAAATAAAATGTTATGTATACAAGCGAGCCTAATGCTGGATAGCATTATTTACCAGCTAACCTTATCCCTGAAGATCGCTCCAATTTTTTATATAATATCTTTTTTTGTCCCACTGCTGGGCAAAGGTCTCCCCCAAAGACCTTCCAAATATCTCTCTCTCGAGCCTCCTTCCAGCATATCCTCTCAAAGGTGTCGATATCGTCCGCCGACGTTTTCTCGGGCGGCTCCTAAATATTTGTTATTGTTTTTAAGTGATCTAGCTATTCTCTTGAAGCTGTGCGAAGACCTAGGTGGTCTTAAATTTATGGCTAAGTCTAGACAAGTTTAATAATGAAGTGTTAATATAAATGCAGCGGCTAATGGTATAAATTACTTATTATTATAATAAAATAATAAATGACAAAATATCAGAATCTAGTAGGTACTTACTTAATTATTTATCATGCAAATATTATTCTTTTTAGGGTTCCGTAGCCAAATGGCAAAAACGGAACCCTCATAGATTCGTCATGTCTGTCTGTCTGTCTGTCTGTCTGTCCGGCCGTGTTACAGCCATTTTTCTCCGAAACCATAAGAGCTAGACTAATGAAACTTGGTGAGTAGATGTATTCTGTAAACCGCATCAAGGTTTTTACACAAAAATAGAAAAAAAACTATAAATTTTGGGGGTCCCCATACTTGAAACTAAAACTCAAAAATTTTTTTTCATCGAACCCATATGTGTGGGGTATTTATGGATAGGTCTTCAAAAATGATGTTGAGGTTTCTAATATAGTTTTTTTCTAAACTGAATAGTTTGCGCGAGAGACACTTCCAAAGTGGAAAAAAGTTGGTCGTCCCCCCTCTAACTTCTAAAATAAGAGAATGATAAATTCAAAAAAAATATATGTTGTACATTACTATGCAAACTTCCAACGATATTTGGTTTGAACGAGATCTAGTCAGTAGTTTTTTTTTTATTCTTCATAAATCGTAAACTGCAATTTACCTTTCGACGAACTACAAAAACCTTTATATTATGTTAATTAATGCTACGGAACCCTTCATGGGCAAGTCCGACTCACACTTGGCTGCTTTTTTTTTAGCATTATTTGCTGACTTTTTATTTAATTTAATGTTTGTGTTTTTTTATTTTGATTATTTTGTCAATTACATCATAAATATTCAAATTCAATTTTATGTTTTCATTTGTATCACAAAGATCACTTTGAAACGTCTTATGGTGAGTTTAGGTACAGTTCCACGCGACCAAGCCTTATAACCGGCATCAACCTACGGCTTGGTTTTTACCGGTTTTTTCAAAACAATAATATCCTTTTACAAAACAAAAATAAAATAATATTGTACCATAACTACCTAACCTACAATTGTATTGTATTTTTTTATTGTACGTTTCTCTTACCTATCATAAAATACGGAAACCTCGCAATAAAGAAATAAATCCATAAGGAAAATATTGTGAAGGTTTATTTTCCTTACCTTCTCTCATTTAGTTTATTCTATTACGATATAATGCCAGTGCTCTCAATCAGTGAGAGAAAACATCGTGAGAAAATTTGTAGGTTCATTATTATATATTTCATTATTATGTGTGAACAAATCAGTCAGTAGCAGTAGCAGCGGCCATGGGTTTGCAACCTGCTACTCATAGAAAAAATACTACTGCGAAATACATACGTGCTTACGTCAAGTGTAATATTTGAAAATACCGCTGACTACCCCCTTAGATAAATAAATAAATAAATAAATATTGTAGACAATTCACACAACACTACCCAGCCCCAAACTAAGCAGAGCTTGTAATATGGGATCCAGATAGCTGATAATAATACTTGAATACATTTTTTTTTTTGTAAATACATACTTAGAATACAATATAACACCCAGACAGAGAACAAACATTTATGTTCAAGATTAACTTCAAAAAGTTACAATACCTGGGAGTAAAAGCCGTTTTACATTTTTTTGTTTCCATTACGAAAAGTAGCCAGCCTATATTCGTGAATAATGTAAAAAAAATACCTTCATATTCAAAACTTCTTAGTTCAATTAAAAATTACTGCATCACGAAAACCGTGTTCGAATTTTGAAACCTGCGCTTATTTTTCACTGCAGCGCTTTCTTTTCAGTCGTTCGCTCGGTGCCATCGAAGTCGGTCGCGTTGAGCTAGCTCATTGGATTGGAATTCGTATGTGTTGTCGAAAAGTGCTGTGGGACTTTGTGATTTTGTGGTTCGTTTTATTACTTATTTATTTCTGGTAAGATTTATTAATATATTTTAATGTTGAAAAATATTATTAGTTAAATTATATTTTTTGTATTTTGAAGACTTTTAAACAATTTAAAATATTTCTAAGAGTGATTAAAATGTTTAAAAATATTAATGAAATTTCAAGTCTTTTAATAATTTTATTTTTAATTATTAGATCAAACTATTTTTTTTTTCACGAAAATACTAAGGATCACTCTGAAGCGTCTTAATGTAAACTATAAGCAAATATGATGATAATAATGAATAGTTAAAAGTGACAGTTTCAAAATAATTTATAAAATTGTCTAAAATCTAGTAGTGTTGGTAAAATCTTGGTGAGTGAACTGGCTAAAGTTAAGAACGCAATAGTTCACTTATCATGACGTCACGGTACACGTCACAACTGTGATTTCCATGCAACATATACCTACTATTGTAGAATTACGAATATTCTCTAATGAAGTTATGACAATTCTTTTAGAAAAAAAATCACTCGCCCGTGAGATTTTTAATAGTAGTAGAGCTCTTTGTGTGTGGCTCGTCCGGGGAAGTACTACCATCATGCCTATTTCTGCCAATATCGATATTCGAAAGATCGCATAATCGAATTTTAAGTTTTTAACTAACTTAGATGAAAAAATGAGGTTATTTTTGAAATGTTTGTCGCATAATTTACATAGGTCATGGGTTCGATCCCTACCGAGAACCAATAATTATATGGTGAACTTAGGTATTTGATCTCTGTTTGGGTGTTATACTTTCATTTCATTTATTTATTGCTCATATAAAATAAATAGCATTCGTTCATAAAAGAAGCTAAAGTCAGTAGTATATTTGCAAAAAAAATGTATACCTACTTACATAATAAGTATTATTATCAGTGATCTGGTTACCCTAGTACAAGCTCTGCTTAATTTGGGGCTAGAAAGTTGCGTGGACTCACAATATTTTTTGATTTTAAATTTTCTTGTCTTACTCGAATTCCAAGTTTTTGTATTGAGGGATTCGCTTAGTGAAACTCGCTCATAAGTACGTGTGTCCCAAGTGAAATAGATGATTGTTAAGCCATGGCTAAGCCCATTCATCTACAGAGAACCACGTTTGTTAAGCTCTTTATTGGATTACATTTGCCAGATAAAGACTTTGGATTTGGATCTTTTGTTCTACGAACTATAATCTCGATAAAATGAAAATTCACTGACGTTACAGTATTATTACTTTTTATTTCAGTTTATATAACTTTATGAATTGACTCGTAAAGACTTTACATTCCACTTATAATGAGCTTAGATACTAGGTTGATAAGAGCTATTTTAGTAGTAGTAGAGCTCTTTGTGTGAGGCTCGTCCGGGGAAGTATGCCTATTTTCACCGTGAAGCAGCATTGTTGTGTTTAGGTTTGAAGTGTGTGTCTATATTGAGCACATTGGTGTAACAAGTAAACAGGCTTTTGCATCTATTGTAGATGATTTAAATATCGTTAGGGGTGGTAAGTGTTTACTCATGCCCCTACTTGCGCGACGCTGTAGTACCTGGGACAGGATTTTAGATGGAATAGGCTTGCCCAGCACCTATATATATATATATATATATATAAATCCACGACTGTAGCGTGGCCCACCACAGCGCAAGAAGAGGCTACGCACGTGCCACGGTTTTGCTGGAATCTTTTGCTTACTTAGCTCAACGACATGCACGCTGTAACATGCGGTATATGCAAGCGTGCGTAGCGTGCGTTGAGCTATGTAACCGCCTATTCAAGCAAGCCTTGCATGTGTCAATGACGTCAATTCATGCCTGCCTCTCCGTGAGTTGCAGTGGATACAACCACATACATTTTCTTAAAAAAAAACAATACACATGCGTAGCCTATTCGTGCACAGCGGTGGGCCCGCGCCTTTAGGTTTTATAATGATTTTGAGCAGCACAATTAGTTTTTACAGGTAGTTTGACGCTTTGGAAAAGTTTATCAGATAATGTGGTGGTTATCTATTCCGAGAATTGACAATTAACGAGTATTGTTATGTCGTTTTTATAACCTATTTGTTGAGATTTATTTGATCTCGTGTTCATACTGTGTTCGTGTGTGTGCGTGTGACTGTAACTGCATCCAGGTAGGTACAGTTAGCATCAGAAGTTTGTTAATAATTTGATGTTTAAAAACTTTATACAAAATAATGAACGACAGGCCCACTGTTGCCAGATTCACAAGTGTGGAAAAAAGGGAGAGAGGCCTTTGTACGCTAAAAATAAGAAAATAAAAAACTTCATAACTCCGAAACCGTCATGATCAACTTTTTTTTTATGGTATTTTTTAAATAATTTATAATTTATTTTGTTTTATTCTTGCAGGGATATTGTGTAGGTTCCATATTTTTCATTCATAAGCGTGATGCTATCTATTATTTAAACAAAGTTATGTTTAGTAAGGTTTAAGATTGTGTTAGCACAGATAATAAAATAGATAAGTAGATTTACTATCGTTTATTGTACTGTTTTGTAGGTACAGTCTATGATGATGAATGAATGATTTTTCTGAGCGACAATACCTACTTACAGTACAATAATAATTATTTGTTATACCAGAGTGCAAAGTTGCTTTTTAACTGCGCTCTCAATTTCGATGACCGAGCAAGCGTAAGATTTCCAAAATTGAATCACGACCGTAGCGAGTGGTTCAGCAAGTGGTAGAAACCCGAGCGTTAGCGAGGGAATCAAAAGAGCACGAGGTGAAAAAGCCTTTACATCCCACCTCATCGAGAAAATGACTAAATTCAAAAAAGAAAATGGCGTGCTTAGCGCAAATTAATAAAAAGTAACACACCAAGAAGGTTACGAGAGTTTTTAACTAATTTAAAGAGGTTGTATGCTAAATTCGGCATCACGGAGGTAGAAGTAAATGGGTTTAAAGATGTTTTGAATTAACAAACTAAGACTTATTATTACTAAATTTAATTTTACTCTAGCGGATAAAAACGGCTTTCGCACTCAAATGTAACACTGAAACGTAATATATTTATTAGCAAGAAGTGTGGTACAATTAGGTCAAAAGGGACGGATGAAAATAGGTACATGTGGTAGAAATGCGGTTTTTGAGATGGATGTGTGGAGTGACAAGAATGGATAGGAATCGGAATGAGTATATCAGGGAAGTTTGAAAGTAGCACCAGTGATAGACAAATTGAGGAGCAACAGGCTGGCACGCTATGGGCATGTCATGAGAAGGGATGAAAGTCATGTGACTTGGAGAGTGATGGGTGTGGATGTGGATGGATACGTGAGCAGAGGTTAGACCAAAGAAAACATGGATGAACTGTGTGAAAGATGACATGGATAAGAGGAATGAGAAAGACATTTTGTTCATTCTGTACCGACCCCACATTAAGTGTGCTAAGGGCAGGAAGAAAAAGAAGGTACAATTAGGTAATAGGGTATGTAAAAAGACAACGAGAAACGACGAATTAATATTAAATGGAACGCAACTTCGGTTATCGAGCAGATAATTAGTTGACTGTAACGTCAAACCTGTAGATGGAGCCACGGTCGCTTTTGTGCCGAACAGTTATTCGTTTTGGGACAAATCTTTGTGAGTTTTTTAAGTGTAGCCAACACTTTAATATAAATGTAATAATAAACTTATGCGTAAGTATAGGTTCAATCATAATTATTGACACTGGTAACCCTTAGTGGGTCGTGCAACGTACATTATCCTATAATAGATGGCTCTCATTAATCTAGGTTGTTGATGGTTTTCAAATAGCAGGCGGTAATTGTATTATGATTTATCGATTGTACAGTCAGCGTATAAAATTGATTGGCATTTCTGGTTTGTAAAGTTCGAATATTTCTTAAGCCTGTACTTACTAAGCTCTGCTTAATTTGGAACTAGATAGTGTTATGTAGAGTGTCTACAAAATAATTTTTTTTTTATTTTTCTGAGTAGTTACATAACGAAATAAAAAGTAGGTCAACACTATTATTTTCCAAGTCAAGTTTCGTCCAAATTCGCTCAGTAGTTACGGACATGGGTGGGAAACTGGAATCAAACATGCACACACGCACGCACACTCATAAAATTTTTACATTATATTTATGATTTATTGTTTATGGTATAGTTTTATAGTTTTTATTTAGGACAACAAACAGTTGCACTCACATATTAAAGAAAGGATAACAGTCGAAGACCAGGTTCAGTGGCGCGTCTTGGGAAAGATCTAAGTCTCTCTTAGGACGAACCCCATGACCTTATCCCAAGACGAAGAGAATGGTTGCCTGGAAGCGATCACTCTCAGCGATAAGGTCACCCATTGTTTTGCTAAAAATGTTCACAAATCCTGTGTTATGTTTCTATGTGGTAAACAATAAAGAGTTATCTATCTATCTACATCCTTCCACAAATGAAACAATCTCCCAATCACAAACATGAACTTGCAATAAACGCAAGGCGCAAGTTCAATAAGACCATCAAACATCATTATGATGAGATCATAATCTTTAAATATGTACACATTGTTACCTTTTTACTATTAGCTTTCTCTTTTTTTTTTTTTTTTTTTTTAATTAGTTTACACACTTATAATATTATAAATAATGTATCCTAATGAGATTACGATCTAGCCATAATGTAGGCTAATGAGCAATTTTATGCTGACTTAAATTTCTACATTGTTATTCTAAGAATGTGTCCATTAGCACGTTTCTTATTGTCTCTATTCACTTAAGGGAAACACTTTGTTCTTGTGTTCTTAAAACGTAGCACTAGTTTACACTTACACTACAGCTTTCTCTTAGCACCAAAGGTTTGCTGGAAGAAAACTCTTTTAGGGTTAAGCTCGCCTATGTACATGTCCTTTGCTATTACTTATTTGTAAATATTTTTGTGTGCATTAAAGACTTAAAGAATCCGCCATAAGAAGACCGCTCATTGAACTTCGCTATAATTTTATTATTTTCGTTAATTGTGTTATGCCCTATTGTGGTAAACAATTAAGTTATCTAGTAATGTATAAACGTATAGATAACACTAAAATAAAGTGATAACAAGTAATTTTAATATCTTGCTTAAAAATCTTAAATCTTTTAGTAGGTATCTGATTAAAATAGGTATTGGACAGATATTACTTTACAGACCTGAGCAATCAAGATTTATTATATCGAATCAATAGTCTCATCGATACAGGCTTAGCCTAGTGAAGGAACTGACAGGTATTTATAGGTTACTTTCAATTTTTGTCTTAGGTAATTATTCGATTCCGTCTATTATAAATTCCTAGTTCTTAGTTTTGATTAGTTAGTTATTAGTGTTATGTTTCAATCTGTGTGGATGTAATTATGTTTTTTTTTTTTTTTTTTATACTACTAAGTTGACAAACAAGCATACGGCCCACCTGATGGGAAGCGGTTACCGTAGCCTATGGACGCCTGCAATACCAGAGGCATCACAAGCGCGTTGCCGACCCTTTACAACTTTAAAAACGCCCTTTTTGAAGAACCCCATGCTATAGTCCTTAGGGAAAACCTCAGCAGAAATAAACATTTTATATTTTTTATTATAAATAATTATTTCGTTTTAGCCGTGTCGTTTTACGACTATTTGGATTCTAGAAATATGATTGTTTTACTTTTTATCTTATTTAGCAGTGACAAATAATTGGATCAGACCTTTAGCCCGCAAAGCCTGAGGTCGTCCAAATATAGACATTGGATTAGCTACCCAATATTTAGGTATGTGACTGATGTAACCAAGATGATTCATCACGATGACAGCTACAGGAATAGCTGGGTAATATTTTGGCAGCTATATTAATGATCCCAGTATTAGTAACCGCTTTACTGATGATAAAGATAAATGGGGCAAATATCTGTGTGGTCTTAGTCGTATTTTAAATTCTATGACGAAGGTAGTAAAGTTCAGAAATGTTTGGCATGTTATTTACGCTACCCAACCTACACCAATCACCGAAAATCGCAGTGTAAGATCTGTTTCACGATTAACTGTGAGTTATCTTTCGAAACAAGTTAAAAAAAATTTACACACAACAGTATCTAGCCCCATATTAAGCAGAGCTTGTACTATGGGAAAGATAGCTTATATAATACTATTTTTTTTTTTTGTAAATACATTATAATACAATATAGCACAACTATTGTGTTCAACCTACAAATATTTGTCCTCAATGGAGATCGAACCCATGACTTAAGGCTCAGAAGGCACAGCTACTACAGGTATCAACAAACCAAATAATAGTAAACTTAGACGCCAAAATAGTAAAAATAGCATTTTAATATTAGATATTGTTGCGATGGCGAGACCTATTATTATTTGTCAATCCAGTCCACTGCCTATTCATTTCTAATAAGGAAAAACATTGATGTGTTTCGGTTTGAAGGGTGTGGGTGCCGATAAAATTACTGGCGCGTGAGGCTGAACAGTACGCCTCAAGTTGATGGACGCAGGGCAGTGCATTGAAAAGGCGCGTTTCCATTATGCAAGTGCTTGCATACATGTATGACGTCAGACTTGTGTGCAAGTGATTTGAATTGGAAACACGATTTTGTTCAACTTGCAGCTTGCATACAAGATTGCAA
The DNA here is from genome assembly GCA_939531255.2 of Thera britannica. Lineage (NCBI taxonomy): Eukaryota > Metazoa > Arthropoda > Insecta > Lepidoptera > Geometridae > Thera > Thera britannica. The sequence goes on along the minus strand of OW618040.2, from coordinate 15,933,302 downwards.
CAATTTTGCAAATGTGCCGACTTGATTATTGTGCGTACAAGTTTAAACCTAATTGCATACAATTTGCAACTTGTTTGCAAGTTGTTGTTTCCACTATACAATTTGCATGCAACTTGCAACTAGTAAGCAAATCACATGCGTGACTTACGAAGCAATGCTTTGTTATAGACGATGGTAACCACTGAACCAGGTGGGCCATATCCATCATTAGGTACCTTTACGGATCGATACCCGCTGATTAATGGTACGAAGACGTCTATTCGTCCTTGTTCTTCTCGTGGGATATCCTCTTGCATCTCGTTCTTTTAATATTGATGTTTCAGGCTAAAATGAAGGTATAGCTCAGTGTTTTATTCGCGCTTTCTATAATCTTCCCATTTCTTTATTTTTTGATTTCCTTATTCTTGTATTTCTTAATTTTTTCATATCGTATGCTTAGACTGTTGTCATTGACTGTACTTCAACAATGAGAACACTGGTGGTCTAGTGGTAGTGGCCCCGCCTTCCGATCCTAAGGTGTTGGGTTCAAACCCAGTCGTTTACCAATGAGGTGTTCGGCAAGCCGAACACGCTATAATAATCTATCATCATGACGTCATCTAGAATCATCTAAAATCCTGTCCGAGGCACTATAGCGTCCCGCAAGTAGAAGCATGAATAAAAACTCTTTGCCCCTGCCATTATATAAATCATCTGCAATAGATGCAAAGGCCTGTTTACTTTTTTTTTACTATATTTTTCAAATCGTATGTTTTAGACTGTTGTTATCGACTGCACTTCGTACCGTCGATAACAACAGTCTAAACCGTCGTAACAATCGTTAACTAAATTAACTGCACGTAAAAATCTATTTTCCAAAAAGCCACATTGTATATCGTACGAATTCTTATCTATTTTTATTCTGTGATGGTTTAAGAAATAATAATACGTCGTATTATGAGTTATTGCATTTAGCTTTCATAATTTTCAGTCTGAACGTACGTTCATATTTTGACATATAGGTTAATCATTTATGATACTCTAATGCTTTATTAATTTAACATTGGGTCGTGGGTTCGATCCCCACCGAGAACAAAATATTTGTGTGGTGAACACAGATGCTTGTTCTCTGTCTGGGTGTTATATTATATTCTAAGTATGTACATATTTACAAAAAAAATGTATATAAGTATTATATCAGCTATATGGTTCCCATAGTACAAGTTTGGGGCTAGATAGTGTTGTGTGGATTGTCTATAATATTTATTTATTTATTTATACCTAAAGTTTTTAACGCAGGCCAGTGCATTACAGGGCACATTCCTAACGTGCATTACCCATGCAATGCGAGTGATTGTAATTATAGGTTCACCTAACGATAGGTGGGCATAATATTATGGGTTCTTAAAATAAAATGAAAAATCCCATACTAGAAAATAAAAAGGTGGGCAGCTGTCTTAATGTAGTCAATCTGTCACACCTCTGATATATATTATAGACTACATTATGACGTCAAAAAAAAGAATTCATCTTTGCTTGACTTGTCAATTTGACGGAGAGCACTTGGTAAAACCACCCTTATTACTTATGTTTTTTCACTACCCTTTTAGCATTTTGAAACTACAAAAAGGCAAACTGATTGAGACTTTCTATCAATAAGTTCGCTTACGTGAGCCAGATATAAGTAAGAAAAGGTCGCTGTCATGTCGAATAAAAAAGTCAAGGAAGTTGCATTAGAAAGACTTAATTGGAGATAACTGCATCAAAGGCCCGACAAGAGCTAAGCTCTTTAAGAAGAAAAAGATGCATGTACGATACCATTTTTTGTATTTGTGCAATAAACCATTTTATATCTATATTGAGACCCATCTAAATCACGCTTGTTTTTTATAAAACTCCAGTATCTCTCTACGTATTTTGCTTCTCCAGGTTTTTTTTTCTAAATTCGGTCTACGGTCAACCCTAAAATATTCAAGCGAGTATAATTTCACCCCAAAAATTAACCGGTTGACCTATTTCCGTTGGAGATAAAATTAGACTGTCGATTTGGAGCGGATATACAGGGTGGTTCACGAAGGGATCGAACTAACCTGTCACATCAATATCACGGGAATTACTTCGTTTTGAATCACGTCTTGACCTAAAAGCTTATTGCGCTCATCTAGACGATGACGATCAGCTGAAACGCTGTCAAATATGAGAGCGATATTTGACAGCGTTTCAGCTGATCGCCAACGCCATCGCTTAGATAGAGGCGAGCCTTAAGTGGTTCTATAAGCCAGTTTACAGCGATTAAAAACGCAAAATCATCATCATCATCATCCACAGCCGACTTCACCCACTGGTGGGTATAGGCCTCCCATAGTTTGTACCATCTACCTCGATCCTGTGCCATTCTAAACCATTGCCGTCCCGTGACCTTGACTATGTCGTCTCCCCATCTTGCTGCAGGGCGGCCCTACGCTTCTGTAACCGGTAAAAGCGCAAGATCATACGAGCGCCATTTTTTCGGCGTGTTAAATCGCACGTGAGTTGCGTTATAATAAGCATAATATAATATAAGTGCCGTTTGCTCTCCAGAAAAATCGGCTCGTATTTGACTCGTTTGCGAAGTGGTTTCTATCCGGGCGCTGAGCGTGCGCTTGTTCATTAATATCGATAAAATGTTGTACTAAATTTGAATTACATGAACTGTTAATTCAAAAGTTTAGCTTAACAGACCGAAAAGTCTGAGATGCCATCTCTGTCTGTTGATATGAAAGTGACAGTGACAAAACTTTTATTGAGCGTCTGGCACTATGAACGTTTTACAAGTTGTTTGATCTTCCTAGGTTTCTTGAACCACCCTGTATGACTAAGCAGAATTGGGTAGTATAGATAGAAATGGGGATGAATAAGAAATGAATCAGATAGGCTTTGGACTTTCAAAACGGAAATAGGTACCATTGATAAGCAGGCTTCTGAATCGGAGGTAAATGTATAAGCATTGTTTTCCATCGTTGAATTGAAAGCCAGGCCGAAATTGGGCATGGCTCTGCCAAATACCAGTTCGAAGCCTTGAAATAATTTGACTACCAGATGAATGGAAACGAGATATCCATTAATGGTTAACATACCTACTGAATCTACTAAATAAAACTAACACGGGTATTTATCGCGCTAAGTACCTTATTTTACTTATTTTCCCGACGTTGCATTAGAAAGACTTAATTTGAGATAATTGCATCAAAGCCCCGACAAGAGCTAAGCTCTTTAAATTAAGAAGAAAAACATGCATGTACCATGCATGTGACCATTTTTAGGTGTTTTCCTACCCGTTTGAGAGAACAAACGACAAACTCATTGACACATGACTGGATTAGAACCCACGACCTTAGGGTCGGAAGGCGGAGCCGCTACCACTAGACCACCAGTGCTCTCCAAGATTCCAATAATACCCAATCTAGCCAGACTTTTGGAGTAATTTTTTATTTCATTTACAAGATCTAAAGATTACTTATTTCTAAAATAAGCAAAATGTTCCCCGAATTCTCCATTACAGCGTTGTCTCCTTCAATTAAGGCCTGCGCACATCTAGGCGATGGCGATGCCGATCAGCTGAAATGCTGTTAAATACAATAGCGATATTTAGAGTGTTTCAGCTGCTCGCCATCGCCATCGCCTAGATGTGCGCAGGCCTTTAGATGGGAGCCTTGTTTAAAGAGAAAATTGCTAATAAATTTCTTGCTACAGATAAAAGCTAACGGTTTCAAATACGAAGAAAACACAATACTTGGCTAATAATCTTCGCAGTGTTCTTAACCGACTTCAAGTAAAAAAGGAGGGTGTTCTCACTTCGGGTGTATTTTTTTAATGTCTGTTATCGTATAACTTTGTCATCTATGAACTCGAAGGTTATAACTTCCAGATTAGCCCCATAGAAATTTCATTAAATCGGTTTAGCAGTTTGGCCGAGAAGTCAGTTTCTCAAGTTAAACTTCACTTGTTGATTTTTCAAGGCTCTAAGGCCTGTATGCAGAAACAATGCTTGAGCCTGAGTCGAGCCTCAAGCATTCGATTTTTGGTACTTTTCAATAGAGAACTGTCTAAATATGCATGCTTGAGTCTGAGCACTCAGGCTGAGATTCATAGACCGAACTTTGACTTTACTTTGATGGAAAGTTCAACTTTCAACCAAAATTATATTTCATAGTTCTGTCAAGCTCTTCTTTATTCAAAATGTTGAAGGTAAACTTCGATAAACAAAGACTCCTTTGCTGTAAAGCAAAGTCACGTGTATGAATCTCGGCCTCAGACTCAAGCATTATTTCAAAGTCAAAGTCAAAGATGTCTTTATTCAGTAGTAACACAGGGATCACTTTGAAACGTCTTAAAGCTAGGTGAATCTATAGGTTCCAGTTCCACGTGACCAAGCCTAGAAGAACAGGCAACAAACTACGGCTTGGTTCCTACCGTTTTTTTGCATACATGGCAGGCATGTTTTTAGGTAATAGCCTTGTGGTTCTCTCGCTAATGTGTTTTTGCTAAAGACGTATTTATCTATGGCGGAAAATAGATAATGATGATGGCAAAGGCTGAGAAGGGATAAGTCATCTAAAGGCACGGATATTGCTGACATTACAGAGCTCTCCGCTCATATTCGTAATGGCCTTAAGGTCGATTTACATCAAACGAGCGAATGCTCATTCTATCCCCACTACACCTAATTCTTCTAGTGTAAACAGGCGTAGAGCATTCCTTCGTTGTTCTTAGTGCGTTCGCAAAGATTCTATGGAATATTCTAAGAATGCTCGCTCGCTTGATGTAAACGGCGCAAGAGCGCGCAAACAGTTGCTTAGAGCGTTCTAGCGTGTTCGGACGTGCTCGCGCCACTGAGCGGTCTCTTCAAAGCGTTCTTGTGTTCTAGCTCTTGTTCTAGCTCTAGCTCTTTGTTCGCTTGATGTAAACGCTGAATACAAGTTTTCGTTTACACTTTAAGACCACGAACGAATGCTCTTGTTCTAGCTCTATCTCTGTGTTCGTTTGATGTAAATCGACCTTTAGACCAGTATTTTTATTTTATTTTATTATTTATAGAACAAAAATATTGTTTTACTTGTTTCTGGTATGAAAAACTTATTCTAAATTTATTTATTGTACAAACAGAAACAATTACAAAATTGTGATATTTTTCCAGCTTTACCCTAAAAGAGGTTTCCTCCAAAAAATGCCTATAAATTGGGTTTCAGTCTATCATATTTCATGGAATTTGAAGGCTTTGTCTACTACATTTAGTAGTAAGCCCTTCTACCAAATGGGCTGGACAAAACCTATTTAGTTTTGCTTACGTCTTTCTACGGGATTCTCTTTGCGCCTGAACGAAGATTGATATCTCTGAGGTCAATTGATTTTTACATTCAAAGCAGGAGAGCTCTTTGTTAAATCAGTCAATTGGTGAGACGATGATCTACGGGAGACAACTTCTCGCTCTCACAGTTTGATCTTTTGAAGAATAAAACACTGAACTTATCAAAACTCTCGAGCAACTATCTTGCGAGCAATCCGATTGCACAAAGCTTTGCAAAAAAAAATTTTGATTACTAACACGTTTTCAACACGAGTTGAAAACGGTGAAGGAAAACATCGTTAGGAAACCGGCATAGGTATTGTAGAACCTAAAACATTCGAAAATATGTGTCAAGTGCACGAAAGGAGCCTCTTCGAGGCGCACTTGTAATCCTTTCACCACACTTGGTTCGAAAGAATTAGTGACACGGTAAGAAGAAGAACATGGGTTGAGAAAGTTGCGTAAGAAGTAAGTAGTGGCAATTAAGAAAACGTGCTAGGATCAAAATTAATTTAGAAAAAAAAAATGTAAAAAAAAAGGATTTTGTAACAATCATGAATATTATTTTTTACACACCAAAAAGTAGATTTTTATTAAACTAACCCAGTAGGTACATTTAAATGCGTAAACAAACCTTTAAGTGGTACTTACTTAAGATTTTAAATTATTTGCATAAGACCAGAAACCGATACTGCATTTATAAAACTCCTTCAGTAAGGCTTTTAAGGAGAGTGTCTTCTGTTTACACAATAAAGACTCCGAACAGGAAGGAAATCTTGGTAATTTAGGCCTTAACAGTTTTAATTTATAGTCGGTTCAGTACCCACCAAGTGTTCGCAATAAAATTGGGTACTTAAGCAAAATGCTAGAGGACATCAACAATTAAAAAAAACATTTTGAAGATCTTTTAACTTCTAATATCTTGATGGCTGGCCTCTCAGCTCAGCTTGTCTCCCTTCTGCGTTGTAGGACGTGGGTTCGATCCCCTCCGAGAACAAAGTGTTCACCACAATGACAATTTAATACCCAGACAGAGAACAAACATCTGCGTTCACCACACAAATATTTGATCTCGGTGGGGTTTAAACCCACGACCTACGGCGAAGAAGGCATAGCTAACAACTGAGCTGAGTCTTGTTGTAAGATACAACTGAATAAATATTTTTTTGAATTTGAATTTGAAGTTTGTATTTCTTTGCTCTTTGATTTATTTAAGGCCTGCGCACATCTAGGCGATGGCGATGGCGATTAGTGAAATGCTGTCGTCAAATAGTGCTGTGATATTTGACATCGTTTCACTGACCGCCATCGCAGATCGCCTATGTGTACGCAAGGGCTTATACTTTTTTTACTAGGTACTTTTCACAGTTATAAAATAAACTGAGCATTCTATCTTACATATTTATTTGCGCTTCTTTTGAAATAAACCACTGATACGTTCTCCATTCACAAATCCAACAAAGAATACACACAAAAGCCATCAGTGTAAGTTCAGTGTTGCGAAAAGCATATTTATTCCAAAGGAAACCACTACAGAGCTTCGATAACCCAATGGGTGTTTACACACGAATATAACCCTTATGGTGAGGGTTGTAAAGCTGAATATTGAATTTGGGCGTGGAAATTGCTATTGAGCTCGATAGTTCGCTTGTGATGTGAATATAATAAGGGTGTGGATTTGTAAAATAAATAATACTTGTTAAATAAATATTCATTTTTGATTTGATTTGGGTTGAAAATGGTTTGTTGTGAAAATCTCCGCCTCAGGGTCAAGTGTGACTTTTATCGGCACATATTGTGTTGGTTTATCATAGTTCAAACTTTGCTTTGCTTGGAAATGAAATGTGTTAAAAATGTTTACCCACAAGTATGGGTTCGATGAAAAAAAAAATTTTGAGTTTCAGTTTCAAGTATGGGGACCCCCAAAGTTTATAGTTTTTTTTCTATTTTTGTGTAAAAACCTTAATGCGGTTCACAGAATACATCTACTCACCAAGTTTCATCAGTCTAGCTCTTATGGTTTCGGAGAAAAATGGCTGTGACACGGCCGGACAGACAGACAGACAGACATGACGAATCTATAAGGGTTCCGTTTTTGCCATTTGGCTACGGAACCCTAAAAACAACTGAATTGAAAACAAAACAGCGTCTATTCGGACTAAGAGTAGTTTTATCTCCTGAGAGAAAGAACTCAAGTCTAATCCAATTAACTCAACGAATCGATTCATGTAATTAGTAGAACACTTACAACGTGAATTGAATTGAATTCAATTTAAATCCTATCTATTTAAATACAATTTTCAGCAAAATGTCTTCAAAATCCTCGATCTAAATGCAAAATTTGCGAATTTAATCAAATCCGCAGAGTAGAAGCGGAAGGCTATCGATGTAGAATCAAACGTAAATTCGCCTTTTAACGAACGTCTATTCACAAGAGACAGACATTAATGATGCTAGAATGAAGATGGTTCTTGGAAATGTCAAGAGAGCTGGCTTTTGGAAAATTTTTAGAGCCCCCGAGATGGTAAAGCTGTTTGCACGTAGATTGTTCTATGCTCGAAGAGTTTGTGTCAAACCAAAATCTCTTACTAAATTTAGCTAGGAAACTTAAAAAAATCCTTTAATTCAAACTTGGTGCCAATGGGATGTATTTTTTTATTTATAAACCCAACTACTGAATAGTTTAACAAATTTCTATGAGCCCAATCTGGAAGTAGTAGAAATCTAAATTTAAAGAAAAAGTTTTGAGGCAACAAAACATAATAAAAAGTACCTACAGTCAAACTGAGAAACCTCTTTTTAGGGTTCCGTAGCCAAATGGCAAAAACGGAACCCTTATAGATTCGTCATGTCTGTCTGTCTGTCTGTCTGTCTGTCTGTCTGTCTGTCTGTCTGTCTGTCCGTCCGTATGTCACAGCCATTTTTCTCCGAAACCGTAAGAGCTAGACTGATGAAACTTGGCGAGTAGATGTATTCTGTGAACCGCATTAAGATTTTGACACAAAAATAGAAAAAAAACTATAAATTTTGGGGGTCCCCATACTTGAAACTGAAACTCAAAAATTTTTTTTTCATCGGACCCATACGTGTGGGGTATCTATGAATAGGTCTTCAAAAATGATGTTGAGGTTTCTTAAATTGTTTTTTTCTAAACTGAATAGTTTGCGCGAGAGACGCTTCCAAAGTGGAAAAAAGTTGGTCCCCCCCCTCTAACTTCTAAAATAAGAGAATGATAAAACTAAAAAAAAAATATGTTGTACATTACTATGCAAACTTACAACGATATTTGGTTTGAACGAGATCTAGCCAGTAGTTTTTTTTTTATACGTCATAGATCGTAAACCGCAATTTACCTTTCGACGAACTACAAGAACCTTTATATTATGTTACTTGATGCTACGGAACCCTTCATGGGCGAGTCCGACTCGCACTTGGCTGCTTTTTTATTTTTATTTTTGAACAAGAAGCCTAGATGGAAATGGTCGAACGAACGTTTGAAAATACGGGACGGTCAAACGGTTTGACTCAAAAATGTAGATTTTGTCTATGCTCGAGTATATGCCGTTGTAACTAATCCACCCGAATGCATAAGGAAATCCACGAAGAAAAGGCCAGATGATCGTCTACACCCTCGTTGTGAGATAAGTAACCCTGGAACTTTTAGAGTCAGAGAATGTTAAGGAACACAAACTAAGATATATTTTTTTTTTTGAGAAGAGAAGAGCAGGCTCCAACCTCGCCCACTCCTGTGAGTGCCAACCACAGTATGCACTCCCCGGGGATTAGGTAAGGGTAGGACAGATGAGTTATGTTTTATATGTATCAAAACAAATAACCACTCAGTCCCGTGTGATTGATATTCTCCCCTTTACCCCTTCCCCGTTTACTTCTTACTTCTTTATTTTTTTTAAATGTTATTCATCATAAGTTTGACCATACAAGGTTCTTTCATTGTTTGTAATTATCGGCTATGCCGTATTTAGTAATCGTGTTGATCACCATAAGTTGACCATATAAGGTTCTTTCATTGTTTGTAATGATCGGCTATGCCGTATTTAGTAATCGTGTTGATCACCATAAGTTGACCATATAAGGTTCTTTGTAATATTGGATTTTCCCAACTATATGATTCCATCAAGCGATCAATGGTCAAGACCCCGATCCATCCATAATACTAGACAGCGCCAGAAGGTACACCCAGGGGTCCCACGAATGTAATCCCAGCACATTCGTGATTATCCAGGAGTGCTGGATGCCCAGCTACAGATTAGACTGAAGCCCCATATGTTTCACCTTTAGAAACCAGATTGTCAAGTAGAATTTATTGTATATCAGTATTTACAACATTATTCATGTTATGAATAAATACTAACTTTGATTGTAATAGTTATTACTTTATTATCACACCAATCACATCGAAGCTGAATAGTTTTAGTTAATTTCAATTCAATTACTTTAATCCTTTATAAGGATATAGGAACGAGTGGGAGGGATAATAAATGATTGATAGGAGGAACACTAGTTGAAGTCCGGACTCCAACATCTAACCAAACTTACTGGTTTGACAATAGTCTACTGTACCTATGTTTTGGTTGGTTATAGTGTCGAAGGTTGAATTAATAAGCGATGAACTGTCGGCCTAACAGAACATACACTCATTAACTCTATGTAAAGTGTGGGGAATATTTATCAGCTGCGTGTATAGTATTTGTGCGTGCAATGAGCTGTAATCACTAATATCAAACTCAATAGAATAATTCCGCTCGTCAAGGTTTGTGAGGTCTTGACGCCACAACAATTCCACACAGTCTCATACTAGTTATGAAAACACCCATAGTGAGTAAAATGTAGTAGACCATTGCAACCCAGCAATTAATAACCTTGAATGGTTAATTATTATTAGTCTAACCTAGAGGAATTTTACCTGGTCAAAACCTTTACCTGATACCTTTACCTCCGTTTACCTTTTACCACAGTTTATTGAATACAATTGAATTTAGACAATCCCACCATCGTCTCTAATTATGTAATTAGCGAGATGGGACTGCCTGTACCTCGCACAGCAAGTAAATCTAGTAACTTAAAATTATTATTATAACTACTTATTCATTTAGGTAAGAACTTAATAACTACGTCATATTTTAATAAGGTTATATCATATTTCCACCTACTGGCTTAATGACTATAATGCAGATTCTGTAAGAAATAATTTACACCTTAGACTCGATAGGATTAAATAATAAATTTCAAAGATTCAAGTTGGAAGAAATAGTTGCAAGTTCAATGTGATCCTATTGATGAAAGAGTATCATGGTAATAGATTGTTTATAAAAGTAAATTATTAACATCTGTAAGTTCAAAGCTGAAAATAAACACGTGGTGATCTAGTCGTGTCGTAAACAATGGAAGTATTAGTTTCTTAAAGCTGTACATAAAGGGTAAAATAGTAATGGCTAGTAAATTCAAAGCTGAAACAAATGCTGAAAATTAAAGAATATATAAATTACAATTCCCAAATGGCTTGAAGATAAAATGCTGAATGATAGCATAACAAAATAACGGCTGAAAAGCACTCGGTATTTGATATTAGGTACGTCAGAGATTCTATAAGTGAATTATGTAATAATTTACTTTAAACAAGTAAATTAAAAAAACACCCGAAAGTTCAAGGCTGAAAATATACACATAGTAATTTAGTTGTATCGTAAACAATGGAAGTATTAGATTTCTTTTAAGCTGTACATAAAGGGTAAGATGGAAAAGGCAAGTAAATTCAGAAGCTGAAACAAATGCTGAAAATTATAGAATATATAAATTACAATTCCCAAATGACTCGTAGATAACATATTAAATAATGAACACAACAAAATAAAAGCTGGAAAGGCACACAGTATTTGATACTAGTTCTTCAGAAGTACAATAAGTGATTTATGTATTAATTTACTCAAAACTGTGAAAACTTATCACTCATTATAACAACTGGTATTGCCAAGTTGGATCATCACACACAGATAAACTTAAGGATTCTCGATATTGATCTGTTCTTTGCGAATATTTGAATAAGATAAGTTAGGTTTTACTTAAGTTATTATTATGTCAAGAAGATTCAATTCTAAGAAAACAACAAACTGGTTTACTATTACTACATGATCTGATCCAAAATGGCCTATTATAAAATAATAAAACCAACCTCAAGTAGTCTTCTTTTACCTTAGAACCACCATGTAAAACTGAAATAAAATTAGTCTACATAAAGTGCTATGTATCATTAATTGTCCATTTATAAATTCAGAAATCACTCGAAGATTTCACATAATATACAGAAGTTGATAGAAGACTTTGCTTCGCTAACCAGTCATCATCATCATCATCATTTCAGCCCGGTATCATCCACTGCTGGATATACACCTCCATCACCTCTTGTTCCTCCTCTGTCCCGTGTCCTCCTCTGTCCTCTGTCGCTCGCCAGTAAGTACAACTTAATTTAACCACATAATAATGCAGAGCCAATTGAAGGCCCTCTTTTGCTAGCTTGTATGTACATTTCAGATAACTCTCGTAAAACATAGAAGTCAATCGAGAACTTCATTCCTGTAGACTGTATGTACAATTTAGTTTAGTATCTGGAAGAAATTGTATAATTAATCGGAGTACATGGTGGTTCATAAGGTCTCCTCCAGCACCTCAGAAGTCCCTGGATCTATAAGGAACTTGATTAGTACTCTACGGATTTTATTACGAGGTTTGAATTTTTAAGACCTAACATCTATTTCTAGACAGGTCATGTAAAACTTTGGAAGGATTTTAATCGCGAGAAACAAGGAAGCGAAACTCATTTGTCCATCACTGATGCCACATTTTATAACTAAGATAGAATTTCCTTAATACTACACGTAGAGGCTGGAATAGATTTATTAGACTAACTAATATGTGGCTTTCCGGTACACGATAATGAGAATTCGCAATTTTGATTGTGTTTTGTCGCCTTGTTTCTATAAATACACTATCTCAGAGAGTTCCCAATCCACTTTTGGGCTTTGAGGCCCTCCGAGACAATGTTTCGAACAAGTGATTTTAATAAGTTACCAATTAATATGTCCGCGACTGTGCTCATTTTCCAAGAATAGTATTTACCAAGTTAAAAGAGCCGCCAACACACGAGGCGTCCAACGGAATTGCTACACCTCCTTTGCAATGAGATTGTCCTACCGACAGCCAAGACAGCCCAGAAGTATATTCTAGACTACGGAGTCCGTTCGGCAGTACTATATCATTGTTGGCTCACAACAAATTGCATTATAAAGAATGCAAATAGCAAATAGTTTACTAATATGTAGCACAGTATCAAAAGTCCCTACTCCCTACTTAAAACTAGCTGAAAAGTTTGTTGCTTCACTCAATTTAAAACTCTTTGTTATTTAAAATATTTACGGAAATAGATTTCCAGCCTTGGTTCCATTCGTGCTATCACTTAAAACTAGGACGGGAGACTTCTACTGTTAGTCTCAAAACTAACGAATTGAACCAGTGCTTTTACAAATGTGTTATGTAAATAGTGTATATTAATATATAAATAAATAATCATCTAAATAAAAATAAGATGGATGTTCTTTCTCCAGGTTCGATTACTGCTTGGTGTGTAATTTGTTGTTCTATATTTCTTAAATCTAATGAATACTTAAAATCTAAAGCTGTATCTAACTTCGATTTCGTGAATTATTATTTTCCCTTACGGATAATAATTCAGTACTGAAATAAATGTAAGGCATTTCCCTAAGATCCATTGATTTAGCTATCGGTTCAGCTTCTATCAAAGGATCAGTCCCGGATGATATGTACTATTTACTGAGTGAAGTAACAAATAACATAGAAGAAACACATAAACAGAAAATAAAATCAAGATAAACTCGAATAATGAAATATTCACATTTATTTTAAAAATATGTAAATTGTCTCTTTTGTGAACATTTCAATAAACGATAATAGTTAGATGCTGGCTGGAAAACTCGATCCGTTGCGTGGAACATTCTAGTCAATCTAGGATCCCTAGATACAATGAAAACACACATTACAAAGTGATTATATTTAAATGACTCACAGATCTCAGCCGAAGAACACAACACTATTCACTATTCAACCACTCTAAAATAGAAATGAACCACTTATTTATTTATTATTTATCTATTTATTAATATTTTTATTTATTTGTTACTCTGAAATTTAATTTAATAGCCTAGGTAACTATTCAAATTTAAGGAAACGAAACACTATTTTTTAAATGGACAATCACAATTAAGCTAATGAGTTATTTTAAAACACTGCCGTGGCGTCTCAGCGATAGTAAAAGATGCTCTCCGATTCCCTAATCGAAACACTAATTTTTAACACTTTCGCGAAAGCTGCTAAAAACCCAAGCTAACAACCCACTATCATTTTAAAATTAACGCTTCCGTTCGTGCGACTAGCTTCATTCGAGAGCTCCGAACCGACCTACTCGACCCGTGTCCCAAAGCTAACTATTCATTATTCTTAACCTTATCACTACGCGCGCACGACCACTCCGTACCGTGATTCCGAGCCGACTATCCCTTCCATTGCCTTTGCACCGATCTCCAAAACATTCGCTAAGACTCCGCCTCCCCCCTTGCTCCTGCGCCGCTTGCGTCGATACGCTCGAGAGTCCACCTTTTTCTACCTGCTCGAGTTGGCCGTGTGCATTCTTCGCCGCATCTCTCTCCAACTCTCCATGAGCCATACTGTGCGTCTCCCTCATCAAACCCGTCTTGTTGTACCGAGGGCGGGGCTCACACACACAGCACACTTGTGAGTCAACGATTTCCAATATTGAATCTTATTCACATTATAGGTAGGTACATTCACCCCCAAAAATTTTAAAAGGTTCATCCGGTTAAAATTTTTCATCAGAATGAAACGTACTGTTATAATATATTATTCATTTATTTATTTTTAAGTGTAAGCTTTCTATAACGAAACGCAAGGATCGAGCATTTTCTTTTTCGTCATAGAGAGCTATATGAAGTGAAGAAAGAAAATAATCAAATATTAGTCGCAATAATTTTTATTACTACTTGTCTATGACTGCTACACGCATTGAAGTTGGTTTACTACTTACTAATATGAGATGTGCATAGTGCTTTTATTACCTGGAGTCAACCTTCTTGGCAATGCAATTTTAACAATAACAAAACAAAGCGGCTGTTTACGACTGCTGCAGGTGTCCTTTTGTTTCTTGAAATTTCAGCCCTTGAGATATTTATTCAGCGACTTTTATAAAATAGTAATAACAAACATTAGTGCTGAGAAAATATATTTGGTCTAGATCAGTACTTAGGCCCTAAGATAAGTCAATTAAATTAATCTAACTTCTTCTGGCCACAATCAGAAGACGAAAGGAAAAACATAGAAGTTATTTCAGTAAAATTTTCATCAGACCACCAGATGATCTGGGCTACTTATGAATTTAACCTTAATACCAAAAGAAAGAGAACAAAATTTGGACAAAGAACAGCAATTTTGCGCCAGTGGAAGTAGAATATCTTCACAATACTGAAACAACAATTCCCTAATATCACATCAGGAGATGTTAACTTATGCTAGGTACCTAGATACAGTTTCAGCCATCAAAAGTTACCTGCAAAACAAAATAAAAAGTTAATATTGTAACTGAAGAGGTAAAAGCAATGATAGAAGAACGAGAAAGCCTGAAAAAACATATCCAAGAACTTAACAAAAACGGAGACTAAAAACACTGCACAAAACAATAAAAAACAACATGATATTAAACAAGAAAACTAAGTTACAAGCACTGGAAACTGGACTAGACAAAAAAAACTCTACTAAACAAACTAGGAGAATTCAACAGTTTCAAAGTTGGTTTATGACCAATAATACAATAGGTACCCTACCCAGTATGCTTGATCGAAGACCATGACTTCTGAGAAACAATGCGTCATACTGCACGTGTCCAAGGCAATTAAGGATAACAAAAGCTAGGCCGACCTCGAATGTTTCGGAGCTTCAAAGTCTTTTGTTACCTGTTAACATAACTTAACAATAATACCGATAATAAATATTTACTCTCTAAAAATATGAACACATTTCTTCGTAATAGCGAATGGCGTATCGCTATAACGCAAACCAAGTTGGGCTCACTTCAACTTTACAGTTAGTTTATTGTTATAAAGGATAACATTATAAAGAGTTTACACTGCACTAACATCTCCGAGCATATTAACACCAGAACAGACGATTCCACCGTTCCTTCCAATAGAATTTAAACCCGACATACTGCAAATGAAAAAAAAGACAACTCTCCAGGTGAAGACGGTGTAACTAAAGATGCTGTTATCGCAATGATAGAACCCTTATCACCACATCTAACTGTCTTATTCAATAAAACCCTACAAGAAGAGATAATCCCTGATGACTGGGGAAACCCGCTTATTACCCTACTCTATAAAAAGAAGACCCTAAATTTATAGATAATAATTACAGACCTATGAGCCTACTACCAATACTGTATAAACCTTTTTCGTCTATTCTTCTATTCAGAATAACGAAAACCTTAGATGAACAGCAGGCGCGGGAACAGGCCGGATTCTGAAATGGAAATTCTACCACTGTCCATATAATTACATTAACACAGCTCATAGGAAAATGCAACGAATATAATAAGGAAATATACCTAGCATTTGTAGACTACACCAAAGCATTTGACTCCTTTTCACATAATCACCCTGGGGAGAACTTGAAAGAGCAGGGAATTGAAGAAAAATATATCAATATACTCTAAAGAATATATTCACAATCTTATGCTAAAATAAAATTGGAAACGATTGGAAAACCATTTGCAATAAACAGAGAAGTAAGACAAGGAGACCCAATATAGCCAAAACTGTTTGCAACAATACTATAGTCAATGTTTAGAAAACTGGAATGGTCAAACTACGGTATCAATATAAATGGGGAGTATCTAACACACCTTTGCTCTACAGACGATATCGTCATTCTTGCGGAAAAACATGAACACCTACACTACATGTTGGAGACTCTAAGCACGGAAAGCTGTAAAATAGGCTTAGGTTAAAATAGGTTGAATATAAACCTAAGCAAGACTAAAGCGATGACAAACAGTATCCCTAGAACTATACAACTAGAAACCGGTAACGTTGAATATGTAAGCGAATATGTATACCTAGGCCAATGCATATTATTCCGGGAAACTACGCTAAAAGAGGTAAATAATCGAATCGCCATCTCATAGACAAAGTATTGGTCACACAAAAACATATTCAAGAGCAAACCCACGATTCACTTAAAGAATAAGCTTATAGACAAAACCATACTTTCTACATTACTCTACGGATGTCAAAGCTGGCCTCTTACGAAAGACATCATCGCCAAAATTAACACTTCCCAGAGAGCAACAAAACGATCAATGCTCGGACTGAGACTTAGTGATAAAATCAGATGCGACAAAATTCGAAGCATCACTAAAGTAACGAACGCAGTGAGTATGCTCTGCAAACTAAAGTCAAGGTGGGTCACGTATCTAGAATAGAAAATGGGCGATGGAGCGAACGTATCCTACACTAGTACCTAAGAAACATGACATGCTCACGTGGACGACCGAGGAGAAGATGGACCGACGATATTGTAGAGGTGGCCGGAAGGGCATGGACTCGACTAGCGCAAGATCGCCGACAGTGGAATCGCTTGAAGGAGGCTTACACCCTATTCTGGCCAAATAAAACTAATATCATTTAAACCTAATACTAATAATATTATCACAAAATACTACAATGCATAATAATATACCTACTTAATCATAATAATATAAACCTAATAATTTACTATATAAATTGAAATTGAATAGATTAAGTAAATTAATGCAAACTATTTTGGAAATAAAAGCTATATTTATTTAACTTCTACGTTACGAAACGTCCTACATTCTATCAAACAAAATTAGAATAATTTATACCGTAACTACGTTTTCGTGCTTATGAAACTAATTTTATTCTTACTAACACCCCCATAGACTTTGGGTCCTAGGAAATTCAAATTTAAGCACACCCCCACAGACTTAAGGTCTTAGATTATTCAAATTTAAGCACCCCCACAGACTTTAGGTCTTTGGTAACTTAAATTTAAACAACCGCATAGACTAAAATAATATCCTAGGTATTTTAAGATTATTTGGACGCTTATAATCACGTTTGTGTCTTTTCCAAAAACAGCCTCTGGAACTCTTTCCATTTCACGAACATCAATTGTAGGCTATAAAGCCCACTTTAAGTTAAAGAATACTCCAATTATCCTGGTCACGGCACCAATTGTAACTAATCCACCCGAATGCATAAGGAAATCCACGAAGAAAAGGCCAGATGATCGTCTACACCCTCGTTGTGAGATAAGTAACCCTGGAACTTTTAGAGTCAGAGAATGTTAAGGAACACAAACTAAGATATATTTTTTTTTTTGAGAAGAGAAGAGCAGGCTCCAACCTCGCCCACTCCTGTGAGTGCCAACCACAGTATGCACTCCCCGGGGATTAGGTAAGGGTAGGACAGATGAGTTATGTTTTATATGTATCAAAACAAATAACCACTCAGTCCCGTGTGATTGATATTCTCCCCTTTACCCCTTCCCCGTTTACTTCTTACTTCTTTATTTTTTTTAAATGTTATTCATCATAAGTTTGACCATACAAGGTTCTTTCATTGTTTGTAATTATCGGCTATGCCGTATTTAGTAATCGTGTTGATCACCATAAGTTGACCATATAAGGTTCTTTCATTGTTTGTAATGATCGGCTATGCCGTATTTAGTAATCGTGTTGATCACCATAAGTTGACCATATAAGGTTCTTTGTAATATTGGATTTTCCCAACTATATGATTCCATCAAGCGATCAATGGTCAAGACCCCGATCCATCCATAATACTAGACAGCGCCAGAAGGTACACCCAGGGGTCCCACGAATGTAATCCCAGCACATTCGTGATTATCCAGGAGTGCTGGATGCCCAGCTACAGATTAGACTGAAGCCCCATATGTTTCACCTTTAGAAACCAGATTGTCAAGTAGAATTTATTGTATATCAGTATTTACAACATTATTCATGTTATGAATAAATACTAACTTTGATTGTAATAGTTATTACTTTATTATCACACCAATCACATCGAAGCTGAATAGTTTTAGTTAATTTCAATTCAATTACTTTAATCCTTTATAAGGATATAGGAACGAGTGGGAGGGATAATAAATGATTGATAGGAGGAACACTAGTTGAAGTCCGGACTCCAACATCTAACCAAACTTACTGGTTTGACAATAGTCTACTGTACCTATGTTTTGGTTGGTTATAGTGTCGAAGGTTGAATTAATAAGCGATGAACTGTCGGCCTAACAGAACATACACTCATTAACTCTATGTAAAGTGTGGGGAATATTTATCAGCTGCGTGTATAGTATTTGTGCGTGCAATGAGCTGTAATCACTAATATCAAACTCAATAGAATAATTCCGCTCGTCAAGGTTTGTGAGGTCTTGACGCCACAACAATTCCACACAGTCTCATACTAGTTATGAAAACACCCATAGTGAGTAAAATGTAGTAGACCATTGCAACCCAGCAATTAATAACCTTGAATGGTTAATTATTATTAGTCTAACCTAGAGGAATTTTACCTGGTCAAAACCTTTACCTGATACCTTTACCTCCGTTTACCTTTTACCACAGTTTATTGAATACAATTGAATTTAGACAATCCCACCATCGTCTCTAATTATGTAATTAGCGAGATGGGACTGCCTGTACCTCGCACAGCAAGTAAATCTAGTAACTTAAAATTATTATTATAACTACTTATTCATTTAGGTAAGAACTTAATAACTACGTCATATTTTAATAAGGTTATATCATATTTCCACCTACTGGCTTAATGACTATAATGCAGATTCTGTAAGAAATAATTTACACCTTAGACTCGATAGGATTAAATAATAAATTTCAAAGATTCAAGTTGGAAGAAATAGTTGCAAGTTCAATGTGATCCTATTGATGAAAGAGTATCATGGTAATAGATTGTTTATAAAAGTAAATTATTAACATCTGTAAGTTCAAAGCTGAAAATAAACACGTGGTGATCTAGTCGTGTCGTAAACAATGGAAGTATTAGTTTCTTAAAGCTGTACATAAAGGGTAAAATAGTAATGGCTAGTAAATTCAAAGCTGAAACAAATGCTGAAAATTAAAGAATATATAAATTACAATTCCCAAATGGCTTGAAGATAAAATGCTGAATGATAGCATAACAAAATAACGGCTGAAAAGCACTCGGTATTTGATATTAGGTACGTCAGAGATTCTATAAGTGAATTATGTAATAATTTACTTTAAACAAGTAAATTAAAAAAACACCCGAAAGTTCAAGGCTGAAAATATACACATAGTAATTTAGTTGTATCGTAAACAATGGAAGTATTAGATTTCTTTTAAGCTGTACATAAAGGGTAAGATGGAAAAGGCAAGTAAATTCAGAAGCTGAAACAAATGCTGAAAATTATAGAATATATAAATTACAATTCCCAAATGACTCGTAGATAACATATTAAATAATGAACACAACAAAATAAAAGCTGGAAAGGCACACAGTATTTGATACTAGTTCTTCAGAAGTACAATAAGTGATTTATGTATTAATTTACTCAAAACTGTGAAAACTTATCACTCATTATAACAACTGGTATTGCCAAGTTGGATCATCACACACAGATAAACTTAAGGATTCTCGATATTGATCTGTTCTTTGCGAATATTTGAATAAGATAAGTTAGGTTTTACTTAAGTTATTATTATGTCAAGAAGATTCAATTCTAAGAAAACAACAAACTGGTTTACTATTACTACATGATCTGATCCAAAATGGCCTATTATAAAATAATAAAACCAACCTCAAGTAGTCTTCTTTTACCTTAGAACCACCATGTAAAACTGAAATAAAATTAGTCTACATAAAGTGCTATGTATCATTAATTGTCCATTTATAAATTCAGAAATCACTCGAAGATTTCACATAATATACAGAAGTTGATAGAAGACTTTGCTTCGCTAACCAGTCATCATCATCATCATCATTTCAGCCCGGTATCATCCACTGCTGGATATACACCTCCATCACCTCTTGTTCCTCCTCTGTCCCGTGTCCTCCTCTGTCCTCTGTCGCTCGCCAGTAAGTACAACTTAATTTAACCACATAATAATGCAGAGCCAATTGAAGGCCCTCTTTTGCTAGCTTGTATGTACATTTCAGATAACTCTCGTAAAACATAGAAGTCAATCGAGAACTTCATTCCTGTAGACTGTATGTACAATTTAGTTTAGTATCTGGAAGAAATTGTATAATTAATCGGAGTACATGGTGGTTCATAAGGTCTCCTCAAGCACCTCAGAAGTCCCTGGATCTATAAGGAACTTGATTAGTACTCTACGGATTTTATTACGAGGTTTGAATTTTTAAGACCTAACATCTATTTCTAGACAGGTCATGTAAAACTTTGGAAGGATTTTAATCGCGAGAAACAAGGAAGCGAAACTCATTTGTCCATCACTGATGCCACATTTTATAACTAAGATAGAATTTCCTTAATACTACACGTAGAGGCTGGAATAGATTTATTAGACTAACTAATATGTGGCTTTCCGGTACACGATAATGAGAATTCGCAATTTTGATTGTGTTTTGTCGCCTTGTTTCTATAAATACACTATCTCAGAGAGTTCCCAATCCACTTTTGGGCTTTGAGGCCCTCCGAGACAATGTTTCGAACAAGTGATTTTAATAAGTTACCAATTAATATGTCCGCGACTGTGCTCATTTTCCAAGAATAGTATTTACCAAGTTAAAAGAGCCGCCAACACACGAGGCGTCCAACGGAATTGCTACACCTCCTTTGCAATGAGATTGTCCTACCGACAGCCAAGACAGCCCAGAAGTATATTCTAGACTACGGAGTCCGTTCGGCAGTACTATATCATTGTTGGCTCACAACAAATTGCATTATAAAGAATGCAAATAGCAAATAGTTTACTAATATGTAGCACAGTATCAAAAGTCCCTACTCCCTACTTAAAACTAGCTGAAAAGTTTGTTGCTTCACTCAATTTAAAACTCTTTGTTATTTAAAATATTTACGGAAATAGATTTCCAGCCTTGGTTCCATTCGTGCTATCACTTAAAACTAGGACGGGAGACTTCTACTGTTAGTCTCAAAACTAACGAATTGAACCAGTGCTTTTACAAATGTGTTATGTAAATAGTGTATATTAATATATAAATAAATAATCATCTAAATAAAAATAAGATGGATGTTCTTTCTCCAGGTTCGATTACTGCTTGGTGTGTAATTTGTTGTTCTATATTTCTTAAATCTAATGAATACTTAAAATCTAAAGCTGTATCTAACTTCGATTTCGTGAATTATTATTTTCCCTTACGGATAATAATTCAGTACTGAAATAAATGTAAGGCATTTCCCTAAGATCCATTGATTTAGCTATCGGTTCAGCTTCTATCAAAGGATCAGTCCCGGATGATATGTACTATTTACTGAGTGAAGTAACAAATAACATAGAAGAAACACATAAACAGAAAATAAAATCAAGATAAACTCGAATAATGAAATATTCACATTTATTTTAAAAATATGTAAATTGTCTCTTTTGTGAACATTTCAATAAACGATAATAGTTAGATGCTGGCTGGAAAACTCGATCCGTTGCGTGGAACATTCTAGTCAATCTAGGATCCCTAGATACAATGAAAACACACATTACAAAGTGATTATATTTAAATGACTCACAGATCTCAGCCGAAGAACACAACACTATTCACTATTCAACCACTCTAAAATAGAAATGAACCACTTATTTATTTATTATTTATCTATTTATTAATATTTTTATTTATTTGTTACTCTGAAATTTAATTTAATAGCCTAGGTAACTATTCAAATTTAAGGAAACGAAACACTATTTTTTAAATGGACAATCACAATTAAGCTAATGAGTTATTTTAAAACACTGCCGTGGCGTCTCAGCGATAGTAAAAGATGCTCTCCGATTCCCTAATCGAAACACTAATTTTTAACACTTTCGCGAAAGCTGCTAAAAACCCAAGCTAACAACCCACTATCATTTTAAAATTAACGCTTCCGTTCGTGCGACTAGCTTCATTCGAGAGCTCCGAACCGACCTACTCGACCCGTGTCCCAAAGCTAACTATTCATTATTCTTAACCTTATCACTACGCGCGCACGACCACTCCGTACCGTGATTCCGAGCCGACTATCCCTTCCATTGCCTTTGCACCGATCTCCAAAACATTCGCTAAGACTCCGCCTCCCCCCTTGCTCCTGCGCCGCTTGCGTCGATACGCTCGAGAGTCCACCTTTTTCTACCTGCTCGAGTTGGCCGTGTGCATTCTTCGCCGCATCTCTCTCCAACTCTCCATGAGCCATACTGTGCGTCTCCCTCATCAAACCCGTCTTGTTGTACCGAGGGCGGGGCTCACACACACAGCACACTTGTGAGTCAACGATTTCCAATATTGAATCTTATTCACATTATAGGTAGGTACACCGTTATATTCCAAGAAATTTTGGTTTGACTCAACCCAAAGCCAAGTGTGTAATCGAAAAAATTGGTTTGAGTCAAGCCAGAACCTACTCGACTATAGACAAAATCTACGCTTTTGAGTCAAACCGTTTTTCGTCGTCTTTTCACCAGATTTGTTTTAGTTCCCCCGAATAAACCTTTTTGAGTTACTTCAAGCTTGGTGTAATATTTATTACTCCTTGTTTGACCGTCTCAACAGTCGTCTTTACACCAGATTTGTTTTAGTTCCCCCGAATAAACCTTTTTGAGTTACTTCAAGCTTGGTGTAATATTTATTACTCCTTGTTTGACCGTCTCAACAGTCGTCTTTACACTTGATTTGTTTTAGTTCCCCCGAATAAACCTTTTTGAGTTACTTCAAGCTTGGTGTAATATTAATAATCCTTGTTTAACCGTCTCAACAGTCGTCTTTACACCAGATTTGTTTTAGTTCCCCCGAATAAACCTTTTTGAGTTACTTCAAGCTTGGTGTAATATTTATTACTCCGTGGTAAATTCCATTGATTTTGAATATCTAAGCATAATTTACAATCTGAAGACGAAGAAATAAATTCAGCTTTGTACCTTCATTTACTTTGGGGTAGCTTTGATCGCCCAAAATGATGTTTAATTTGAATATCTTGCGAAAGGCAATGTTACTAAATAACTTAATAATAAATCAGGTCAGCATCATCAGCCTGAAGAAGTTCACTGCTGGACTGAGGCCTCCTATACAACAACGATTCTGAGCCCTTTTCATCCACCGACTTCCCGCGATCTTAACAATGTCGTCGGTCCATCTGGTGAATAGGCGCCTTCGTCTTCCGGTTCGTGGTCGCCATTCGAGAACCTTTATTCCTCAACGATTGTCGGTTCTTCGAGCTATATGACCTGCCCATTGCCACTTCAACTAACTTAATTCTATTACTTTACCTTGTTGACTATCTACACCTATTTAAATATATTATATATATATAAATAAAATTCTACGAGCGGTGACCTTGGTTTTTCTACGAATCTTCATTTCTGATTCTATCGCATAATAAAACTCTCAGCCTACTCGTATAGCTGAGACCATCTCAGCACTCTTTGCGTGACTTTTGAGTTTAAGTATACCTATTAGATATTGACCATGTTCTTTCTAAAACTTATTGTTGTTCCCTTTGTTACAATTTCGTTTAGTATGAAAGTTATTAACAACTTGGGCATTTGGCAAAATCTCTTGCACGTGTTTGCTTTTCATTTGACGTTCATTAAAAGTTTTCGGCCCGTCGCCCTTTGAAGAGTTTGGCGTCGAATTCAGTGGGCTTTATTACGAGTATATCACTAGCTGTAGGCCTACCATGAGCTCTGTCTGGCTCGTTGTCTCTGGTTCTGGTTTTGAATCTGTGTGAGTATAGACTAAATAAATCCTACGTCAAAACGTCATACACACAATATAATGCACTGGTGAGCACTCACAAAGACTCAAACCCAGAACCAGAGACAGAGCCAGACAGAGCTCATGGTAGGCCTACTGATGTGCGTGGATTTGCTTGCGTTATTGTAGTGATTGCAACAAGCCAATTTACATCCAGTGCCTGTGGGTTTTAAGTTGTAGATAGCATATTTAAAAAAACCTGTTTTATTTTACAAAGATTGTATAATGCATATTTTTGTTAGAAAAAAAGAGAGAAAGAAAACGTATTTATTGTTTATTTTACACATCAAAAAATATATTAAGAAAACTTAAAATTAAGACGCGTACAAAGACGAGCTTAACCCCTAAAAGAGTTTTCTTACAGCAAACCTTGAGATAGATATAGATATGAAATTACAGATTTAGGCTCGTATTCAGAAATTGAGTCT
Organism: Thera britannica; assembly: GCA_939531255.2. Classification (NCBI taxonomy): domain Eukaryota; kingdom Metazoa; phylum Arthropoda; class Insecta; order Lepidoptera; family Geometridae; genus Thera; species Thera britannica. The sequence continues at coordinate 15,908,466 of OW618040.2, read as the reverse complement.
GAGTCTCAAGCATAGCATTTGGTAATTTTTCAATGGATAGCTGTCAAAAAATCTATGCTTGAGAGTGCTTGAGGCTCGACTCATGCTGCCTTCCTACGGTGCGTGGTTCTGCAGATCATCACGCACAGCCGGCGACGACGCACGGCAACGCACAAAGACAGGCCTCCTGTGCTACCGCGCACCTCGGCGCACGAGACCGTTCCCACGGTGTGTCGTGCGAGCTGATTCGCCCCTCCGTGCGCGATATCACAGACCGTGGGAAGGGGCTATTAGACACAAACACTGTTTTTGTTCTGTTATTTTTGGCCTTAGTATACTTTGAAAAACCTGAAGTCGCATATGTCTGACCTTATAAATCTGTGGTTTGACCCACGTTTGAGCGTGGTTTGAGGGTTGTATTTTTGTAAGCAAATTTTCTCTGTCCTGGCTTTGGCTTTATATATCTTGGTTCAAACATAATATTTTTTTAGGTAAGTGGATCAATTCGATTTGTTTCTGAGACACCCGATTGAGCTTTCTTTCAGTTGAGTTCCTAGTGGGTATTCTTGTAATTTCTATTGGTTGATTTCAGGAATTAATCTTCACAAAGATTTTGGAATTATTTTCAAGCTCAAAATCGAATCTAAATATATAAAACTCTTACGTTACTGACTGACTGACAATCAACGCACAGCCTAAACCGTAAGTCCTAGAAACATGAAACTTGGAGGGTATGTTCGTTTTATAGCATAGAGGTGCACTAAGAAAGGAAATTGGAAAATTATTTCCATAAGCGGAGAAAAAGAGGAAAAACTTTTAAAAGGAAAATCAACGGGACGTAACGGCTGCGGGGCGAGCGAAGCCGTGGGCGGCTGCTAGTAAGTCTATAAGGAGCTTAAATAGAGAGTTACATATACAGGGTGTTACAAAACTACCTCTTACTATAGGAAATATTTTTTTTTGTAAATACATACTTAAAATACCATATACCACCAAAAAAGAGAACAAACATCGGTGTTCACCACACAAGTATTTGTTCTCGGTGGGGGTCGAGCCAACGACCTACAGAGCAGAAGGCAGAGCTCCTACCAACTGAGCTGAGAGGCCAGTCAATAATATAATGCTGTTAGTTTTGCTTTAAAGGTTTTTGTTTCATAACTAAAAGTTGTGTACTCGTTCTTTTAGTTACAACACGATTGAAACTTTATGAAAACGAGTGCGAAGTAACTTTGCTATTTTCAGCTCGTTATGAAGTTATGCCACATTGCCAGTACAGCAGTTTTGGTCTGGGTTTTAACTAATGTTGATATCAGTGTTTGAATTGGAAATATTTTAATTTGCCACTTAACAACGTACAAGTTTTGAGGTAGTTTATAATCTTATGAGGTACTAGCTGATACCCGCGACTTCGTCCGCGTGGATATTTGAGTTCGTTTTTTTAGTTTGATATGACCAACTGCTAGTTACCATAGATTTTAGCTTGTACTTTAGAGTGTATTTGAATTTTAAGGTGAGTGCTGTTGGAGCCGATTTTTTTCAACAGTGTTTAGTTGAAGTATGATAGATGTTTCCCGCTATTTTGTCGTAGTGGTTATCATCGGTTTGTTTGTGAACCTTTGTGTGTAATCGAACCTGGTGCCAGATGATGCGGTAGCTGAATTTTTTAATGTTTTTTTTTTGCATATTTTGTAAAGCTATTTTTTGTGATTTTATGTTATATTAGTGGCTAATTTGGAGTTTCGTATGCGTGTTGGTGTATAATCGAATCAGATTTTTTTATTTTGACATGACCAACTTCTGGTTACTATAGTTTTGAGCTTGTACTTTAGAGTTATTTGAATTTGAAGGCAAGTGCTGTTTAAACGATTTTTTTCAGCAGTGTTTAGTTTAAGTATGATAGATGTTTCCCACGATTTTGTCTTAGTGGTTATCATTGGTTTTTTGTAAACTTTTGTGTGTATTAAAACCTGGTGACAAATGCTGCGGTAGCTGAAAATTTTTAATGTTTTTTTTTTGCGTATTTTGTAAAGCTATTTTTTGTGATTTTATGTTATATTAGTGGCTAATTTGGGGTTTCGTATGCGTGTTGGTGTATAATCGAATCAGATTTTTAATTTGACATGACCAACTGCTGGTTACCATAGTTTTGAGCATGTACTTTAGAGTGTATTTGAATTTGAAGGCAGGTGCTGTTGTAGCCGATTTTTTTCAGCGGTGTTTAGTTTAAGTATGATAGATGATTCCCGCAATTTAGTCTAAGTGGTTATCATCGGTTTTTTGTAAACCTTTGTGTGTATTAAAACCTGGTGACAAATGCTGCGGTAGCTGAAATTTTTTTTTGTTTTTTTTTTTGCGTATTTTGTAAAGCTATTTTTTGTGATTCTATGTTATATTAGTGGCTAATTTGGGGTTTCGTATGCGTGTTGGTGTATAATCGAATCAGATTTTTAATTTGACATGACCAACTGCTGGTTACCATAGTTTTGAGCATGTACTTTAGAGTGTATTTGAATTTGAAGGCAGGTGCTGTTGTAGCCGATTTTTTTCAGCGGTGTTTAGTTTAAGTATGATAGATGATTCCCGCAATTTAGTCTAAGTGGTTATCATCGGTTTTTTGTAAACCTTTGTGTGTATTAAAACCTGGTGACAAATGCTGCGGTAGCTGAATTTTTTTTTTGTTTTTTTCTTTGCGTATTTTGTAAAGCTGTTTTTTGTGATTTTATGTTATATTAGTGGCTAATTTGGGGTTTCCTATGCGTGTTGGTGTATAATCGAATCAGATTTTTAATTTGACATGACCAACTGCTGGTTACCATAGTTTTGAGCATGTACTTTAGAGTGTATTTGAATTTGAAGGCAGGTGCTGTTGTAGCCGATATTTTTCAGCGGTGTTTAGTTTAAGTATGATAGATGATTCCCGCAATTTTGTCTAAGTGGTTATCATTGGTTTTTTTGTAAACCTTTGTGTGTATTCAAACCTTGTGACAGATGCTGCGGTAGCTGAAAATTTTTTAATGGTTTTTTTGCGTATTTTGTGTGGCTAATTTAGGGTTTCGTCTGCGTGTTGGTGTATAATCGAATCAGATTTTTTTTTAATTTGACATGACCAGCTGGTTACCATAGTTTTGAGCATGTACTTTAGCCGTTTTTTGAAGCGGTGCGGTGTTTAGTTTCGGTATGATAGGTGTTTTCCGCGATTTTGTCTTAGTGGTTACGGTGGGGTTTATGTAAACTTTTGCGTGTATTCAAATTTGGTGACAGATGCTGCGGTAGCAGATTTTTTTTTACTGTTTTTTGCGTATTTTGTAAAGCAATTTTTTTGTGAATTTTCATGAAACTTATTTCCTTTTTTTTCTTCTTTTAGGGAAATAATTTTCCGATTTTCTTTCTTAATGCATCTTTGCTCTATAAGAGCAACACATCTTCCAAGTTTCATGCTTCTAGGATTAATGGTTTAGGCTGTGCGTTGATTTTTCTTTAAACCATTTTTCCCCTTTTTCTCCTCTTCGGGAAATAATTTTCCAATTTCCTTTCTTAGTACACCTCTACGTTATAAGAGGAACATACCCTCCAAGTTTCATGCTTCTAGGACTAATGGTTTAGGCTGTGCGTTGATTTTTCTTTAAACCATTTTTCGCCTTTTTCTCCTCTTTGGGAAATAATTTTCCAATTTCCTTTCTTAGTACACCTCTACGTTATAAGAGGAACATACCCTCCAAGTTTCATGTTTCTAGGACTAATGGTTTAGGCTGTGCGTTGATTGTCAGTCAGTCAGTCAGTCAGTCAGTAACGAAAGAGTTTTATATATTTATAAGAAGATTTATATAAAAAAAAATCGGTTGCCTGTAAAGTCGGTTTACTGTCGATAGTTGAACGTGACAACGTCATACAGCTGTCCACGCGGACGCATCGTTCACTCAAGTAGGAGAGAGACTGATGTCGAACGCTGCCGAACGCGGAGGCCGATTGTGCCTCTTTGTCGCTCGTTCCGCGCTCTTGCTTGCACTTCAAGCCTTAAATGGAACGCCTCAGAGCGAGGTAACGCGGCATGAGTCATGTTTTAATGTGCGTGCAGCCGGCTCCATTGAATGATAAGACGTTGTCACGTCAAAAACTATATCAAAAGAATCACTATGTAAAGTTCATTTGTCCGGCTGCAACTAGGTGCCTACAATATCTAGTTGCAGACGTTGTCTTGTTTCATGCAACCAATTTATTGATTGATTATCAACAAAAAACAGTCAGTGTTAACACGTGGTATTCTTAAACCAACCTCAAACTTATTTGTAGACACAGAATTATTATTTTCTTGTTAGAATTGAGTGTGGAATTCAAGGAGTGGAATTCCTTGCCAGCGTCTATCTTTTCGATCAGGAGTGCTCCACTCTCTCTTGACCACCAGTGCTCAAGAGAGCACTGGTGGTCTAGTGGTAGTGGCCCCGCCTTCCGATCCGAAGGTCGTGGGATCAAATCCACTCGTGTACCAATGAGTTTTTCTGTCGAAAAATGTATGTGCACTATGCCAGTACTCTCAAAACGGTGAAGGAAAACATCGTGAGGAAACCGGCGTGTTGTAGAACCTAAAAAAGTTGGAGCAACACGTGTCAAGGGTCACGCAAAAAGGGCCCACCAGCGGCCTACTTGCGGAAAAACCTGCCCGCAGATCAAGTGCGCATGATAAACTTGCCGAACTTATCTTTTCGATCACCTACAACTTGGACGCTTTCATGACATGAGTGAATAGGTTTGAATACTGTACTGTCCTTATTTAGATCACAGCAAAGATAAGCGTGAATAGGCAAGTTTTGATGGTCAAAGTTAGACCCAAAAGTTGAGAGTATTATGAGTGATAAATGCAGGCAGATGGCCAGAGACCCTCATTTGAGGATAAGTAAAGAACCCTCGTTTGAGGATAAGTTGTAATTGGTGGTTTGAGGGTTGATTCTCATTACGTATGTTGTGTTTCATTAGAGAGGTCACATATAAAATTATGTTACTTGGTAAGTTATAGACTTAATGGGTCTATAGTACACACAAATACGAAAGCGCTAAAAAATACAGAAGTTGATGAACGCATGGCAATCTATCATAGGGCACGTTATCGTGCGGGACCTACATGGCAATGATTTGGTAGGCGATGATTACTACTTAAAATCAGGTAGGCCATACTTGTTCCATCAGCAATTTGTATAAACAAGGTACTAAAATCTAAATACTACTAAGTTACAACATAAGCATGATTTTAGTAGCTTTTTTCTCTGTAGTGGAACGTACAATTTTTAAGAATAAAGACGTCTTATTCAGTTAAACAATCTCAAATTGAATATTCGGGTGTAAGCTCGTGAATATTCTAAGGATTTTTCTTACTTTGGTTTCTTATTTTTTACATAAAGTTACAAATTAATACACTTCAAAAAATATATTATTCATATATAAAAAAGTATTCATATAATAAATTACAAAATACATAAGAAACAGTTGAGCTATCTGCAGATCGTTATCATGATCTAGAGATAACTCAACTGATCCAAATCATTGACAAACGTGCCAACTCACGTCGGTAACCCTTCGTGAATCTCTTACATTTGATTGCTCAAAGAACCCTTAAAATGATATCAGGAACCGGGAAATAAATACGACCTTTCATAAAATTTTATCCCATACGGTGCAAAAAAGCCCTAATTATTTACAGTGGGCTTGGTAGTATAATAACTCGTTTTTGACCTTTGTTTTTGTAAAAAGGTTACCAAAATTTTACATTAGTTTTTTGGGCTGATCTTCCGGAAAAAGTTAAACGGAAGCATATTGTCATCAGTGAACTTCTTCAGGCTGCTGATGATGACAATGCCACCAGAGCGTCAATATCCTATTTTTAAATGGCTTTATTTAACTCTATTACATCAAAAATAGGTAAACCGACAATTCTGTCAATAAAGAATTAGAAAAGTGCCAAGACCGCTAACCCTTTTAAAAGCCCCAAAGAGTGACGTCACAAAGAGCGGATATATCCGCTGTAACAGCGCTTAAACTCGACAATCGGCTGCCGGAAGCTAACACAGTGTAAATGCGCTTTTAGGACGGTAAGTACTTATACAACGGTGTGACAACTGGTCACTGTAAAAAGGGATTAAGAAACATAAAGCTTGCTAAGGGAATTTGAACTTTACTTCACTGGTATAGCATTGAAAGTATAGTTTTGCGTCGTAGCGAAGTTTGCCACAAACCAACGCTAGATAAACGATAAAGAACAGAATGTATGTTGGCAGTCGTTCTACTGATGATACAGTGCTACCAACTCATCTGTTTATTTACACACTAACATCAAACAAATAATATAAGTTTAAAAAACTTGAGGGATCGACTTCATAGCCAAACTATTAACCCGATTTTGTTGAAATTTCAATGGACCAATCTGGAAATACTACTTTACAGATAAAAAAATAGTTATTCAAATCGGCTCATAAATTACGAAATTATGCGATAACATTAAATAAAACAATTAAAACAAAACGGCTAAACCGAATTCGATTCAATTTCTATGGGACCAATCATGAAGTACCTAGAACCTTCTCATAAAAAGATTTTTTCAACTTGGCCCATTAATTACGAAGTTTTGCTATAACATACATGAAAAAACAAATGAATTGAGAACGTCTTCCTTTTTTATTTGAAGTCGGTTAATTAATAAAATAATGAAGCGCAACAAATTGGCTGGGTCCACAGCCACACTTCCTTTTTTCAACATATCTTGATCAGAGTAATGTTATTTTCCTTTGAAGTTTTGTCGATTAATATTGTGCGTATAAATTCTTTGTATCGAAATCCACGTGTTCTTCAAAAGCGAATTTCATTCACAAATCCTTCCAACACTTTATTTAATATCACAAAAGAGATTTTTCAAGTATTCCTTTATGTTTTCAGGTACAATGGCCTTCTTGAAAAGGATATCCTTCACGGAAAAAAACAAACTGAAAGAATTCAAAACTTAGATTATCAAGCATGAGCAGTCAAAAATGCGCTGTAGCACAAGATATTAAGACTCAGAATTCAGCGATGTGAACCATGCAAGAAGTGATATTGAGCATCGACAATTTCACGTTGGACTTTAGAGATCTCTCCACCTCCATGTATCTCACCGATGGATACGTGAACAAAACGCTCGATGTAAACGAAACAGCTGAAGTATCGTTCTCCAACCCATTCAAAGACGAGCCTTTCATCGTGTTTTTGGTCGTACTAAAATGTTTGATAATGCTGTTTATAATCATAGCTGCAATCTTCGGAAATTTGCTAGTGATTGTGTCTGTCATGAGACATAGAAAACTACGAGTGATCACGAACTATTTTGTGGTATCCCTTGCTTTAGCGGACATGTTAGTTGCAATATGGGCGATGTGTTTCAACTTCTCCGTAGAAATAACCAACGGTGAATGGTTATTCGGGTATTTTATGTGTGATGTGTGGAACTCTCTAGATGTATACTTCTCATCTGCATCGATTCTCCATTTATGCTGTATCAGTGTGGACCGGTACTACGCTATAGTACAGCCGCTAGACTACCCCTTAATAATGACGACAGCAAAACTAGGGATCATGTTGGCGGTGGTCTGGTGTAGCCCAGCCTTAGTCTCCTTCTTGCCTATATTTATGGGCTGGTACACAACCGAGGATCACTTAGACTTCCGAAGGAGGTTTCCCAAAGTGTGTAGTTTTACAGTGAACAGAGTGTATGCAGTAATATCGAGTAGTGTCAGTTTTTGGATACCGGGAGTCATAATGCTATACATGTACTATAGAATATACATGGAGGCTGATCGGCAGGAGCGTATGTTGTACAGGTAAGTTCTTTTATTAATTTTATAGTCATCATCATCATCCGCAATCCGACTTAACCCACTGCTGGGCATAATGCCTCTCTTTGTTCTTGCCACTCACCACGATCTTTGAACACACACATACGCATTGCGGGACGCTACTATAGCGTTTCGTAATTAGCGGCATGAAAAGACACCACTAATCCCTCTTAAATCCTGTTTCAGGATTTAAATGGATTAGTTACAATGTTAAATACACATAAGGAAATAACAAAGATTTTAATAATGTCCCAAAAGTTAAGAGCTGAGTGGGATTTGAGTCCGCGATTTTACCCTTGGTACGGTGTTGCACTGACCACTGCGCAATCGGATCCTAGCAATAACACTCGACGAATAACTGTAAAGCCCTCTCAAGACACTCAGCAACGTTTTTTCGTGAATCGTATATTTACACTTTAGAGATGTTTTCAGCATGAATAGTGTTTCCGCACATTTTAGAAGAAGCTCGATCACCCGGATTATCAAAAATTGGTTATTCCGTAGATCAATGAGCCTGAAACGGACTAAAAATATGTTTCGGAATATAAAATAGAATAGTGCCTCAAAATATCGGCAGCTTGGTAAAATTGTTGATAATCCAGAAGCTGATAGAGACGACTTCTTCTGCGACGTCCTGAAACAAAATTGCAGCCTGCTGAAAACGTCTCTAAAGCGTAGAAATTCACTAAAAAAGTTGCTAGGTGTCCGACAAAGCAATAAGGATGAGCACTAAAAAGGATTGTTTTGAAGGCAGATCAAATAGAGTATTTAAAACACGTTCGTGTCTCGTTATACCGAGTATATTTCATGTTTATTAGTTGGTTACACCTGAGGGTAAGATTGTGTTGTAAGTCTAACACTAGTCAGGAGGCGTGTTAGATGTTATCATAGTATTTATTACCACTGAGCAATCGTGGCTTGCTGGGTGGTTTTTATCAGATACGCTAGAAGGTAACGTTCAGAATTCTGGGTGGGTTGGTTTTAGGTGGTACAATTGTACCACATTGGTAAAAGTTCAACATTGTACCAAATTATACAATATAAATGTCTGATTCTTTTATAATTTTGTACAAGAACTCTATTAATATCTATTGTTTTTTTTTCTACTTTTATGTGAAAATCTTAATGCGGTTCACAGAATACATCTACTCATCAAGTTTCATCAGTCTAGCTCTTACAGTTTCGGAGAAAAATAGCTGTGACATACGGACGGACAGACAGACAGACAGACAGGCAGACAAACAGACAGACAGACATGACGAATCTATAAGGGTTCCGTTTTTGCCATTTTGCTACGGAACCCTAAAAACGGCAAAACAACCATGATTCTTGTATGGGAGCCCCCTTAAATATTAATTTTATTCTGTTTTTTATAAAAAAAATTATACAGAAAACATCATCTGTGAAAATTTCAACTGTCAAACTACCAAGGTTCATGAGTTACAGCCTGGTGGTGGATGGACGTACTGACAGACAAACGGACGGACAGCAGAGTCTTAGTAATAGGGTTCCGTTTTACTCTTTGGGTACGGTACCATAAGAAACTGTTTACTGTAGTCTACGCCATTGGTGCTTCGTAGAGGGTCTACGAAAAAGTTTATATAGATGACTGTTAGTGCATAAAAAATAGTTTTAAGCCCGTTTTAAACACATGTGTACGCATTTGTAGTACGTCTCAAAGTTGCGTAGCTTTACCTTTTATTTATTTAATCACAAAATAATAAAAAAAATATAAAAAAATAATAAAAAAAATATTCCTTTGTCCGAACCCTATAGAGTACTTAAGGTTTGGATGAAACAATGATTGAATTTTATTCTTTGTAAATACAAGAATTGTTTGAGAGTAATAATTTGTTTTCGCATAAAATTCCCGTCATAAATTTATGAATTCCACTTTTAATTAGAATCCCTCAAAATCAATTTTATAGTAAAACAGAGAGTTCATTAAATCAACCCTTTAACTTAATTACCGAAAGTCAAAAATGCTTCATCGTTAATTTGCTATTCAAATGTTTGAGGGCGGAAGTTGGGAACAAGTTGTTCATTGCGAATTTAGATATTTCGAATTGTTATGAAAACAAAATTTTTACTCTTTGAGGGTACCATAGATAGATCGGTTTAGAGAATTTATTGTCTTAAGAAATAATTACATTTCACTTAAAAGACAACTTAAGATAACTTATAAAATAATGTTATACAGTGAGCAGGCTAAATATAGGTTACAGAATAAAAGTACATTTAACAACACAAGATTACATTTCTACCTGCAAACTAATATAGGAATATTATATCGGAACGTTTTCAATCACATGTGAAGCGACTTTCTTTTTAAATCTATTTGTACATTCTATTTTTTTAATGGCTTTAGGTAAATTGTTATAAAGTTTAGCTCCTTCAAACATAATATTTTTAGTGCCATATTTAGTTCTCGGAAAGGGTAGATTTATATCTTTAGCATTTCTTAATGTTTTTTTGTTTAGTTGATCGTTTTTTGTAAAAGTTATTTCTGATTGTATTTCATTGTTTAGTAATTTACGTATTAGGATAAGGGTTTTGTATGTATATATTTGTTTTAGGTTCATTAGTTTAGTTTCTGCGTATATTTTTTTCGTTGATGTTAAAAAATCATAGTGGAATAACACTTTAATGAGTTTATTTTGTGCTGTTTGCAGGGTTTTAAGGTTAGAGGTTGCAGCATTACCCCATACTTCTACTAGGTAGTCTAGATGTGGTTTAGCTAAAGAGTTGTATATATTAACACGAACTTGTTTTGGTAAGCAGCTGACAACACTTCGTAGTGCTCCTGTTAACGAGGTAATTTTTGGTCTTATTTGTGATATGTGTTCCTGCCATGTAAGTTGGCTATCAAAAATTAGTCCTAGGTATTTTTCGTAGTTTTTCTTTAGTATAGTCTCACCATTGATGTGCAAACCTGCCGTTGTATCTAGATTTTTATTTTTTGCCGCGAATACTACATAGGAAGTTTTGGAAGCATTCATTGTTAATAAATTATATTGGAACCAATTGAAAAGAACATCTAAATCATGTTGAGCATAGAGATAGATATATTATAGTATATCTCTTTAGAGAAAAACCAAAAAACAAAAATCTAACTTATTTCTAAGTTGAGTTGGTTCAAACTTCACATGTTTTCTTCTACAACTTTTTTAATAAAACTAGCTGATGGAACAAGTATATGACCCACCTGATGTTAAGTGGTGACCATCGCCTATGACAAAGAATAGCCTAATAGGTCACGCACAAGTCAAGAACGTGCAAATCAACATGAGGCATGCAGACGTTCAGCTTCACGTGCCAGTAATTTCACCGACCTCCACACACTTCAAACCGAAACACAGCAATGCCGCGTCATGGTAAAAATAGGCATGGTGGTAGTACTTCCCCGGACGAGCCACACACAAAGAGCTTTACTACTACTAAAGTGTTACTAGTACTAAAGTGCCAAACAGGGGTTTGGCCTTGCTTATTTATACCTCACTATTTTGTCCAGATTACCTAATCTGGACAGAAATACTTTCCATAATGTGTAATGGTGGCACATTTTTGACATGGCAGATGCCAGACCTTGAGCCCAGATATTAGAGTCACAGCTTATCGAAATAGTAAAATATTTATGTGTTTACATCCTTGTTCCAGTTGTATAAAAAAAGTCCTATTTGCAACAACACCTGTCACGTATTAGACCCTTAAATTAATTCAGATTATTCAATCAAAAGATATAGAATCCTAATGCAAATTTGGACCCCAACCAAGATCACCATGAAGTTGGGCAACTAGTTTAAAACTGAATATATTACTGGAGGATGACGCTGATAGAATTAGTTGAACTGAAAGCGGATTAGTGGTTCTGATGGAGAATTACACTAGCGTTCACAGCGAGTTTACTCGCGTGACACTTACACAGGAGTGAATCCTTTTTAGGGTTCCGTAGCCAAATGGCAAAAACGGAACCCTTATAGATTCTTCATGTCTGTCTGTCTGTCCGTCCGTGTCACAGCCATTTTTCTCCGAAACCGTAAGAGCTAGACTGATGAAACTTGGCGAGTAGATGTATTCTGTGAACCGCATTAAGAGTTTTACACAAAAATAGAAAAAAAACTATAAATTTTGGGGGTCAGTTTCAAGTACCCCATACTTGAAACTGAACTCAAAAAAAATTTTTCATCAAACCCATACGTGTATCTATGAATAGGTCTTCAAAAATGATGTTGAGGTTTCTTATATCGTTTTTTTTCTAAACTAAATAGTTTGCGCGAGAGACACTTCCAAAGTGGAAAAAAGTTGGTCCCCCCCCTCTAACTTCTAAAATAAGAGAATGATAAAACTAGAAAAAATATATGTTGTACATTACAACGATATTTGGTTTGAACGAGATCTAGTCAGTAGTTTTTTTTTTATACGTCATAAATCGTAGACCGCAATTTACCCTTCGACGAACTACAAGAACCTTTATATTATGTTACTTGATGCTACGGAACCCTTCATGTGCGAGTCCGACTCGCACTTGGCTGCTTTTTTTGTTAATAAATAAGTCAATAAAAAAATCTGTCGCACAACTTATATTGATAAAATAAGATACAATAAAATTTATTAAGCAATGAGCACACATAAATTATTATATTTCTTTAGCTTCATTTTTCAGATATAAATAGGTAGACTATGTAGTACTTTTCTTTTTTTTTATAAATTATAAACAATTAGATTAAACTTAGTTAATCATAAATTAAAATAGCTGTTATGGTAAATACGTACAGATTTAGATTGTTCAATACCCTACACTAAGTCAATAGTCTCTTACATTATTGATTAGAGAAAAAATAATCTCTTAGATTTATTAATTCTTTTATTTTTTTTTCAAAATTTAAAATAGTGTTTCTCTGTCGTTTACGATTGTATAAATCTACATCTACTTTTTACTGCATGTATGTGGAAACTTGTAATTGGCTCTCCGTATAAAATGTGTGCTTTGTATACATGATAAATTAATCATAACCAATATTGTACATAGAAAGAAAGAAAGAAAGAAAATATGTTTATTGACCATAAAAAAAGATACAAATAATAAGTGCTTAGGCAAAGTTTCACATGGTCAATTAGGTCCCTGCCTCAGTATTTGTCGCACCTTGTAGGTCACACATAGCTGTAAGTTTTCCTAAAATAAATAAAATAATACAGACTTGTGCTGTAGGTGTCCTTCCAGATGACGTTATACAAGGAAATACCGCCATAATACAGATCTTTTGAAAGACTTAAAAACACTGAACCTATTTATCAAAAATCGCGAGCAAATATCTTGTGTGCACGTGTTTGTGTTCGCGATTATCGATAATCATTCGGCATACAAGCAACATGCGATGTACTATGGAAACCAAATAGCTGATGTAATACTTAAATACATTTTATTTTTGTAAATACATACCTACTTATAGAATACAATATAACACCCAGACAGATAACAAACATCTGCGTTCACCAGTGAGCTGAAGGGCCAGTCAATCCCCTATGTTCTTCTTCTTATCGTGTCACTGGTTCCTTTGAACCAAGTGTAGTAAAGGATTCTTATTAATTTTGCCCTATGTATTATAATTGATCCATTCTGATCTCTGAAAACTAGTATAATTTAGACACAAAAGCCATGGCTAGTTATTTATATATATTTGGCTTAATATCGCTCAAAGTCTGTCCGATCGAAGGCCGTTCTACCAATAAATTGATAACTGATATAGATGAAAGCTCGAAACTGTAGACGCACAAACAGCACTAATTGACAGGTTATTGAGTCTTCTAAAAAGCGGTCATAGGTTTATGATGTTCGTCATAACATTAACAGAGGCCTACCATGAGCTCTGTCTGGCTGTGTCTCTGGTTCTGTGTTTGAGTCTGTGTGAGTGTTGACTAAATAAATCCTACGTCAAAACGTCACACACACAGTATAATGCACTGGTGACTCACACAGACTCAAAACTAGAGCCAGAGACAGAGCCAGACAGAGCTCATGGTAAGCCTACAGTCTGCAGGCACACAATGGCTATAATTTTCAATAAATAATTTTCCGTACGTCAGTTATAGTTAATTAAGGTGGGCGTGACAGCTCGGTTGGGAGCAGTATTGTTTAGACAACAAAGTCTAGTTGAAATCCCTAAGCTTTTTCATAGTATCAATAAAGTAATAATGTATGTTTAAAAAACTTGAGGAACCAAGTTCGTGGCTAAACTGTTGAACCAATTTTTATGTTATTTATAGAAATTACATAAAAAACTTAGGGGACCAATCTGGTAGCCGATTTAATAAATGACGGAGATATGCAGTAACAATCATTAATAAATATAGTGAAAACAAAGCGACTGAGCCGAGTTTAATGAAATTTCTATATCTGAACAAACTACTTTTCACAGAAAAAAAAAAGTCAGATAAAAACATAATCAAATCAGCTTATAAAATTAAATAGTGTAATTATACGATAACTAACATAAAAATACAACCGAATTGGGAACCTCCCCTTTTTTATTTAAAGTTGGTTGAAAATACATAACATAATTATTTCTAGTAACAATAAACACACTTCAAAAAGCAAAAACAGTTATTTAATTAATTGAAGAGCATCGCAGGTGTTAAAGGGTCCTAGAAACATTACATTACGAAAGGATCGCGGCTAAATGAAAAATTTGCATAAAGTATTAGAGCTCTTTGTGAAGCCGCAGCTCCATTAATCCATGTTTTTTGTAAGAGGATACTTTTTTACAACAACGGCTAAAACATAGAAAGAGAATGGGTCTGAGACCGAAGGAATAAATAATAAGATATAAGTATAACACTTGAACTTGTCTTAGTTCACCTGGGAATATAAACCTAGGTTATTAGGTAGGTACTCATACTATTTAGTAGGCATAGTCTTTTTCATACAATTTTGAGTATTTATTTTCAGTATTTTATTGATTTTATAGTTTTTACTACACTTAAGGAAATCACAAAAAATTATTCGTCGAGTGTGACTGATCCGATGGCGCAATGGTCAGCGCAACCCTGTACCACAGATAAGATAATAGCAAAATGTATTTAATTGAATCACAGGACCACTTAAAATCTTTTCCCCACACTCACTGGTTTGAAAGAACTGGCCTATTGGTAGCGGCCCCGCCTTCCAATCCTGAGGTCGTGGGGTCAACCCCAGTCGTGTACTAATGAGTTTTGCTGCCCAAAAATGTATGTACAAAATGCCAGTGTTCTCGAACGGTGAAGAAAAACATCGTGAATGAGGAAACCGGCATATCGCACGACCTACAAAGTTCGAAAACATGTGTGTATTCGAAGGATCCTCTTTGAGGCGCACTTAAAATCCTTCCACCATACTTGACACTTGAAGTGAGGGACACGATAAGAAAAATAGTCGGTTAAATTATTATTTTCTACAGTAAGATACAGCCCAAGTTACCTAAAAACAAAGAAAAATGACGCTTACGGCAAGGACATAAGAGCTAGCAGTGTATAGCCTGAAGCCTATCCTTGTGTACCCTGTGGGTCCCACTGCTGGGTAAAGGCCTCCCCCATTCCCTCCAGACAAGGCGATCCTGTAGGCCTACCTCAAGCTCTATCTGGCTCTGTCTCTGGCTCTGGTTTTTAGTCTGTGTAAGTGCTCACCAATGTATTATACTGTGCGTGTGACGTTTCGACGTAGGGTTTATTTAGACATCACTCACACAGACTCAAAACCAGAGCCAGATAGAGCCAGACAGAGCTTGTGGTAGGCTTACTGGCCCCGCATCATGACAGTCGGTTAAAAGTACCTTTTTATTCAGGCTTCTTTTTAATAAACATCTATTTATGTATAATCAAAGGTGCACCTACGGTGAATTTCGTAGGCTCGTGTAGGTGGGACGTATTCAGAAAAGAAGCTATAAATAATTATGTCTTTTATAAATAGAAACAATGAACTTCAAAGGCTCTATTTATAAATGAATCTATGTAGGTTTTGCTTTCAGACAAGTTATACAGCATTTCATTTGAGAAGAAATTATCTTTGATGTCAAATATAGATAAAACATTTTCATTTAATAAAATGTTGGTACCTATATATTTTACACAACGCCACCTAAAGTTCAAAAGTCAACATTGTAGACATTTACATGAATAGGTAGTAATATTACTATTACTACTATCTCGTTGTGTCCCACTGTTGGGCAAAGGTCTGGCCATTGGGGCAGACGAATTTTTTTTTTATTTTCATATTACTGGCGCTAATGATATCAACAGTAATATGAAAAAAAAAACCTGAAGATGAGCTTTGTCCTTGAGCAGGAGACGTTCCACATGGCTGGCCTTTTTAGGGTCAAGTTCGCTTATTTGAGTCTTTTCCTCGAACTTCTCTGAGCTTATGTACATTTATTTTATTTCATTCATTTTGTAAGCACAGTATATTTTTATTTTCCTTGTAAATAAATGTAACGAATCTCTACATAAATAAAATATATGTACACGTTCGTTTTGCCCCGCAGAAGTAAGGTAGCTGCACTTCTCCTGGACAAGCATCTTCAGATCAACGGTATCTCCATGGGACAGGTCATGCGGGAGCGTCAAAGCATTCAGGTAACATTATCAACACTGCATGTTAAGTTGGATTGTGTACACCTCTTGTGTTGGTGACCGAGCTCCACTCGGTATTTATTTTTGGTAAATTGTGTTGTTTAGAAATTTTATTTAAATACGAATTACATACTGATGAAATGATAAAATACGAATAATATTTTTTGATCTTACCGTCATAATAATAAAAAATATGAACTGGTTATTTAAACAAAAAACCAATGAGATAGAAACATCCAGAACTTGTGTCTCGAGTGTTAACGCAGAAGTTTAGTTCCACAATTCGTCGACAGATGGCGCTAGGAGATATGATATTATGATAAATTTGATTGTTGAAAACACGAAAAAAATGATATTTTCTAAAAATGAATCTTAACTAGATCGATTTATCGTCTCCGAAAAACCCTGTACACTTAATTTCATGAAAATCGTTGGAGGCGTTTTCGAGATTCAGATTATATATTATACACAAGTTTTTCTCGCCTCGTAAGTCAAGCACGTCAGGAACTTGCCCTACGATGCTCTGCCTTGCGTCCATCAACTTGAGGCATACAAATAATCAGCCTCACGTGCCAGTAATTTCACCAGTACCCAGACCCTTCAAACCAAAACACATTATTCAACAAGTAGTAGGTACTGCTGACTTCTACTACTTGATACTAATACTTACTTGTTTATTGACAGATGCAACCAATGGCGAGTAGTAAGATGAAGCGGGAGCGGAAGGCTGCTCGGACGCTCGGCATCATCATGTCAGCGTTCCTCGCCTGCTGGCTACCCTTCTTCCTATGGTAAGTGTACCCAAAAATCACACACTTATAATTTTTTACATTAAGCATTACTTGACTGACCTTTCAGCTCAATTGGTAATAGCTCTGCCTTCTGCGCCGTAGGTCGTGGGTTCGATTCCCACTGAGAACAAATATTTGTGTGGTGAACACAGATGCTTGTTCTCTGTGTTTTAACGTATTCTAAGTATGTATTTACAAAAAAAAATATTCAAGTATTGTATCAGCTATCTGATGGTTCCCATCATACAAGCTCTACTAAGTTTGGGGCTAGATAGTGTTGTGTAAATTGTCCACATTATTTATTTATTTATTTGAGCATAGTTAGCAGTTAATTTTAATGAATAAACAGTTGCAAATACTCATCGACGGCAAGTTATCAAAATTGTTCATATCATTAGTTATACCTATTTCTAAGCAATATAACTATACCCCAATGCCTTGGAGGAATTACAAATGGAGATGTCAAGGCAGGGCTTTCCCCTCTGCCGATCATATAACGATCTCGATCATATCCTTTAAATAAAACTGTTTTACTCGCAACCGCAGCCATTGTGTGTCGTTTCATGTCGCGAAGTGGAGCTCCGTGAAAATGGTTAATTGCATGGTAGTTTCTTGTAAAAGACTATCAGAGACATCAAACTTCCGGGAACATGGTATTTCCTACCACAAGGGAGTATTATTTTGTCAATTGTGTTTGTAATTTTGTAGAATTTAAGTTCAAAAGAAATACCGGTTGCGACAGATTAGCGACAGTATTACGACACCATTGTCAAAGAATAAACCTTGGTAGAAGGCATAGTGTTGGGAAAAGTTGAATGAAATTGATTAATGAATGAATGATAAAATAAACGTTAAATTATTATCACATAATGTGTTGTCTAATTACGTATTTGGTGTTTTTTAAACCCCCGACGTAAAAACGACGCAGGCAGAAAATATTGTTCGTGGATTTAAACGTTGACGCCTCCATTTCTAATTCCTCCAAGCCCAATGCACGTTAAACGTCATAATAGACAATCAGCATCTCTATTTTGACCTCTTCGGCGAGCAGGCGTTTCGTTTTTCTATCCTACCTAATCCCATTGTACCATATCATCATCATCGTCATGTGCGAGGGCACGTCCCCGTACAGTAAGTATTTCAGAACTCGTAATTGGCAGTCAATTATGATGGGAACAAATAAATGAAGTTTGAACTTAGAGATAAAAAAAATACCCGGCAGAAAACAAACATATACTATTACTATTTAACATGACATTCTATTTAACGCTGACATATCATTAGCGTTAAATAGAATGTCATGTTAAATAGTATATTTTTTTACCACACTTAAATTCGAATTAATTTCAAATGTATAGTCTACAATTAGTCCTTTTGCGATTTTTAAAATGTCACTTAGTTATTTAGTTATGAATTTTTTAAAAACGCATCTCAAATTTTCGCACGACCCACTCTAAAAGTTAATATTACCATTTATAACCAGTTGTTTTTCATTTTCCCCCCAGGTACATAATAACAGCACTTTGCGGAGACACACTCTGCCCGTCCCCGCCAGCCGTGGTGGCCGCTGTCTTCTGGGTGGGGTACTTCAACTCAGCATTGAATCCGCTCATCTACGCATACTTCAATAGGGACTTCAGAGCTGCTTTTAGGAAGACCTTGGATTCCTGCTGCAGGTTTGTTTCATCAATTACCCTCTTTTCTTTTATACGTAGCCGTCATTTCTGTAGTCACTGTTTTCTTACCCATGTCAAATTTCATGTTTCACACAATCCATTCATCTTTTTTTGGTCTACCTCTGCTCCTACTATTCATTTACATTCATACTTAATAACACTCTTTTTCTTAAGGCACGCTTAACCCTAATACGAGTTTTCCTCCACCAAACCTTTGAGGTTAAGATAGTGGTTAATCCGAAATGGTAGCAATGTGTATAAGGAAAATGGAAATAAGGAAGAATACTGATATCAACGTTAGGCTCGGTATGCTCTTTCATCCGTTGTCTTGGTTTGTACCCAACTTTTTTGTTAATCATCTTATCCCTCTGCTGGGCAAAGGTCTCCCACATTTTTCTCCACTCTCCACGGTCCTCAAAAGGAGGTCAAAGTCATTGCGCCAGGTTTTTTTCGGGCGCCACGACATCTTGGACCTAATTAATTAGACAAAAAAGTTTAGTGTTTGCAGGTTGTTGACCGCAGTAACGCGCACAAAATACAAAACAGTTTTATTAATATATTCAAGAGACTTCAACTTAGGATAAAATCAGAAGCACATTATAAGATAATACACTTTGGGCTTATTATATTTACAAAGATGCTTTTAAGAGCTTATTTTAAGCTAATAACGAAGCCTTTATCTTTATTCGTACTCCAAAATATTTCATGTTACAAAGTAAATTTAACAAAATTACAAAGTATCTTGTTTTACTTAATAAAGTAATTAAAATACGAAGCAATCGCAAATTTACAGACACTTATTTGTATCACAAATAATAAGGAGTAACGAAGCTATTACTGGGCGTAAACTCAATCACTAACTCATCACGGTATTGATACTAACTTAAATTGGCCCCGGTATTTTAAGTACGTTACTAAAACATCTCACTTTTCAGAACCACAAAAATATTATTCCTGCATGAAAACGGCTACCAAACACGAACAAGAACTACGTATTTACAGAAAAGAAATGTAAATGTATCAGAAGTAAAGCACACAAAATAACTATAATTCAACTTGTAATAGTACATTATGATATGAGTGCGGTAAGTTGAAAATTACAGCCCTACACAACAAGAAACAAGAAAGCAGAGGCTGTAATTATCAAAGCGCACATATGTCATACGACGTTTTATAACACATTCGCGAGGAAACAAATAATACTCTGACTTTAGGACGAATAAATCTTTAATTACTTGTTAAAACAGTTGGAAAAATTTGAACAATTTGACTTTTTACCCACATGGCCACTTGAGCGTCTTTTTAGAAATGCCAGCAAGTTGGAGTATATGACTTGATATCAATACCATGTTTTGTTTTCACAGTGCTTTTTAGCATTGAATAGTAGCACCACAATGAGCTTGACTTATATTTTCGAGAAAGTTCCATGAAATAGGCTAAAAACACACTTTCTGAAAATGAATTGGCATCTTTGCTTCTTTTCCATAAGATGAAGTTTTGATACGCTTGTAAGTATCTATCGTTAGATTTTTCGGGCAAGAGGCTTAAAGTAGCCCTTTTCACTGCCTCTGAGACTTCTGGCGGTGTCGAATTAATAAATTCATCATTACTTGACGACATTTTCAAACAAAAACAATACAGCGAAAAGAAAAAGCGCGCGGAATAAGTTTTTACTTTTTCACAAATTAGCGATGCGCGCGCATCGGTGCTTTTTTTTAAGGCAAAGGCACAAAAACAGCCAGTATTAATAATAGAGTAAATTAATATTTTTTATTTTTGCTACAGATAAATGGTATTAATTTATTGTCAAAATTAATTAAATTAAAGAATAAAATGTTTGTTTTCTATATTTTATCTCCGAAAGTTAATTTTATTCATAAAATGTTTACCACAAAAAAAAACTTAGTTTTTATGTCAGAAAACTGACATAAAAACTCTTTGCTAAGATTTAAAAAAGGTACCGTTCGTGGATTGATAACCGTGCGTTTTACATTACGATAACGCACAAGTACGTAATAATATACATAACGATATTGAAATCGGTGAAGTAGGAGACCCTTTATGAGCAAATGTGTTATAAAATAAAAAACCTAACCTAAAACATTTAACTTAATTTAACCGTTTAAATAACCTTTCAGTTTTTTTTCAAATCTTCTCTAAAATGATGAAGTTGTGAAATATCAAACATGAAAAAATACAACGATTTGACAAACTCCTCCTTTAATATTTTTAAAATGATGTTTAGTAGAGTCAAAAAGTTAGTTAGTAAGTTGAAGTGGCAATGGGCAGGCCATATAGCTCGAAGAACTGACAACCGTTGGGGAATAAAGGTTATCGAATGGCGACCACGAACCGGAAGACGAAGCGTAGGGCGCCCAACCACCAGATGGACCGACGACATTGTTAAGATCGCGGGAAGTCGATGGATGGAAAGGGCTCAGAATCGTTCTTCCTGGAAATGTGTAGGGGATGCCTATGTCCAGCAGTGGACTTGTTCAGGCTGATAATGATGAATGATGATGATGATAGTAGAGTCAATGAGTTGCTGTGCTGTTGAGTTGAGTGCGCTGCTTAAACTTAGGATCTCCGTCGTATTCTCGCTAATGATTTGTTTGCGATACTTAAGAACTCGGGGACAAGTAATTTTACAAGATAAATTCATCTTGACTTATCTGCTTTGAGATATAAGCTTAATTGTTTGTTAATTACTTCCGATTTCAGCTTTGAAAGTCGTGTCACTTAGTTAACGATTAGCGGTATTACTTAGAATCTGTTTTGGCTAAATTTAAGCAATTATTAAATTTAAATAGCGTATACAAGTATGGTGGTAGATAATATATAATTTATTTACATAAACATTAATAATATTTGACACAAATAAAAATCCATAATACAAGAATGGACGAAGACTATGGCGATGGCGATCAGCTGAAACGCTGTCATATATCGCTGTTATAATATATGCTAACGTAACAATTAATCTATAATTGTAATATTTTAGTTTGTAGTTATTTTGTGGTTGTTGAGTTTTGTGCGCTTAAATAAAAAAATAAAATACAAAAATAAATAATATTGAATACTTACCCCTTACCTTTCCTTGAAAAAACATGATTATAACAGCGTTTAACTCATAGTAAATAAGTTCGCAGTAATCAACAAGAAATAGACGCAATGAAATATTAAAGGCCTTATTAGGTCTACGTCCACTATACCGGGGTGAAATAGCTACAAGGTCTCGTGCATTTTTAATGTGATAGCTAGGTAATTATATCGTTTGTCTAGTATTCAGGTAGAATTTGTCGAAAAGGTACTCTAATTATTTTACTAACTTAGTTCAACTCAAAGTTTTTTTTGTTGTTTTCTGTATTGCGACGCCATATTTCAATAGGTATTTATGGAAATGCACTAAGCGCCTCTATTGGACGCACTGAAAACTTTCGTAACTCCATAAAAAACCCGGGCTTGCAATATACACATTACACACATCAACATTGTCAGGAGATATTCAACACTTTGTTGATTTTTACAAATTATTTGATTAATTTATTAATCATAATATAATACATCTGTTTGATGAATATTATTACTAGCAGTTGGTAACCGAGCTTCGCTCGGAATTTTTTTCGTTAATTTGTATTTAGAAATCATAAGAGTCATATTATTATATTTATTAGTTTATTCTTACTGAACAACGCCATCTGCTAGATATGCTTGCATTTAGTTGCTCACAATCGTCAATAGATGGCAGGAGCAGTCACATATTCAGTTTATGTTTTTAGTTTTTTTTTAACGAACAGACTCGTTTTCTGAAAATGAATCCTAGCTAGATCGTTTTATCGTCCCCGAAAACCCCTGTATACAAAATTTCATGAAAATCGTTGGCTCAGTTTCCGAGATCCTAAATATATATATGTATATATATATACAAGATTTTCTCGTTTAAAGGTATAAGATTATCAAGAACAGAAAAAAACTCACTTTGGTATTTTTTTGCCTTCGTTTTTTTAAATTTATGCATGAATTATCTTTGTAGATTAACGCCATTCAAACCGTTTCATTTTCCTCCTTTAGAGTAAAACCTTAGTTATATAATAATGCTCCTTATTTCCATTTACTCAAGGATCAATCTCCCCAGAACGCTATGCGGGGACATGGCCCGACGGTACTGTTGGCAACGGCCGCGGCGTGATCACCACCATAGCAACGCGTCCTCAGATATACACATGAACAATTGCATCAAATCCACGTCAGCTGATATCCTGAAAGCTCAGGCTACGTCATCTAAGCCTGAGGAAATTGTGTTTGGAACGTGAGCCTTAAGGCAAGTGCGGAAAGTACGCTATTGAATAACATAAAGTGAAGTGAAAGTGTTTAGATTCGCTAAAAAGTGAACTTAAAAAAAAGTGAAAAACCATTTAAAACGGAATTTAATGTAACAAATGTACAGTAAGTGTTAGAGACTATTCGATTTTATAAAGTGTATAAGTAATAGTTTTAACTATAGATATATTTTCTCAGATCAACGTTTAGTATCCAAAGTCGTGTGTATAGTAAAATAAACTATAGTGTAGACCGTAGGTTGTGATTATTTAGATTCTTTGTAGAATGGTTGTGAATTTGAAAAAGTTAGAAAATAGACTAGTTCGGTGCGGCCCGCTTTAGTGGGCACCACTCTTTTGTTGTATTTATCATTTCAATGTGTGCCTAGAATTGGTTTTCTTACGATGTTTTCCTGTAGCGTTTGCTGGTATTAGTATGAAATATTTTTACAGCTTTTTTGTGGGTATCTTCGTAATCAAGAATTCCTGAAAAAGTTTTCGAAACAAAAACTGTTTATCCAGAAAATGCCACTCGCCTGAAATTGTTGATGATGGAGAAAGTTTTTATCCCTTATCGTTTATTTATCCGGAGAAATTTCAGGAGGTACGATACCTACGATGAAAGAGATTTATTTTATGATTTTTTTTTGTTGTTGCCAACGAACTTGAAATTCAAAAAGAATATGTACGACTGCCTGAAAAGTTCAATATGGAGAGCTCGAGGATTTTTTATAGAACTCTTTCTCTTTCTAACAATCATGTCATGCCTCTATGAAATAAAAAGACAGCATGAATGTAATAAACGTACGTACTGAAAGCTAATGCAATTATTATAATCAAAAAGTACTTGGGCGTTATTTTTATTGATTTCGTCCTGTCTTGTTTTTAATGTTCAAACTTCTTTGAACATTTTTTAATTAGGAAAAGAGACAGAGATCTCGCTATCGCTATCTCATAGATTATATTTCGGCACTTCATTAAAAGACTTTGATCCTTTTGATCCCCAAACAAAGGGGATATTTTTATTTGAACAATTTCTTTTATCTGTGCGGATTCCAGTTTTAATTAAAGTTCTTTGGTTTTATATAGCACATTTTGTTGATACATTAGTTTCTCTCTCTCTCTTTCTCTCTCTCGCAAATTATATAATTTTCTGAGCCAGTAGCTTTCTCTTTCTCGCCCAAGTCAGTTCAGTGTAACAGCCTTCGTCACGTACCAGTAATTTCACCGGCACCCACACTCTTCAAACCGGAACACAGCAATGCTGCTTCATGGCAGAAATATGCCTAGTTTCCCCGGACGAGCCACACACAAAGCGCTCTGCTACTCTTGCAATCAATTGGTTCTCTCTAGCACTCTACTAGCTTAGAAGGATACTATTTCCATCTCTATTTATTGACATGAAAGTGACATGAAACTTTAAGCGATTTTATTTTTCTCGCGGAAATTCTATGACATCTACCAAACCTTGCTTTTCTAGCACAAAGTCATGTAATAAACGAAATTTATTAGGCATGGATTATTACAACAATTATAAAATAAATCTCTGAATGCAATCTCTCTCTGCATAAAATCAGTTGACTGGGTCTAGTAACTGTGCTCGTGTAAACCCTGTCTAAAAGTATTTTTTGGCAGTTCGTTTAATAAATTAGGTTTTTACCTACTGTAACGCCCATTTGATCAATTGACTTGGCTGTGCTGTCATGAGTCTGTGATAAAGATATATGAGCTAAATGTGAATTGGGAATAATTTGTCAGCCATATTGAAAGTATAAAGCTTTTTCAATTAATTATGTTCTTTTGTATTTTTTGGTGTTCAACTTCAGTATTATGGAATTGGCTTGTTGCCGTTGTATTTACACCTCTCCGACATTTACAAATAAATATAAACATTGACGTGAATACGTCTTTCAAATTGTTTGCAAGGACGCAATTAAGCTCAGAATCGTTCTTCCTGGAAATGTGTAGCGGAGGCCTATGTCCAGCAGTGGACTTCTTCAGACTGATGATGATGATGATGATGATGCAATTCAAAAAAACTTAATATAGTAATAAAATTGGGGGATATAGTTTAATGTTGCAGCTACATATCTATCATCCCCATCCAAATTTCAAATACAGCATTGGATAGCTAAAGAACAATAGTTATTTGTTAAACAAGAGTGCAAAGCTGTTTTTTAACCACGTGCTCAATTTTGATGACTGAGCACAAGCGCAGGATTCTAAAGTTTAACCAAATCTTTGCACTCAAGTGCAACACGTAACTTTTCATCCCACCAGCTCTGAAAATGTGTTTTTGCTGTTTAATTTCTGACTGGAAAAGCCGTTTTTATCCGCTAGAGGATAAAGTAAATTTGAATTTAGAATATCGTGTTCAATAAGTTTGTGAATACACAACCTATGTGTATTCACAAACTTATTGTATGTGTATGTTATACTTAGGCTGGTGGCGCTAAGTAAAAAGACTGTAACACATCGCGTGCGGCGGAGGGGGAAGCCCCGAAGTTACGAGATGTATTCACGTACAATAAACGGCCGTGTACATAACACAACCACATCCCATTTTTTTTAAGGTCCTTGTGTGTCTTTTGAGTTTGTCAATTTTCTATCAAAGTTGCGACTCCAGTAAACAAAAAATAGCAAAGTATGAAAATAAAAGTTTACTATGTAACTAAAACTATAAAACAGTGCTCCAACAAAAAGTATTCCAACCTTCAACCTAGCATTTCCTTGAAAAGCGAAAACACGTGAACTAATAAAGTACTAAGTACTTCCTCCTACCGTAATAACTCTAGCAAACAACTCAAAAGTTTGAAAAAACTATTGCAAGACTTTCTTCATTACACTCGTCTTTCAAAAAATACTTGAATGTAACGAATTTTCTTGTATAACCTCGGTTTTTATTTCCATTTAAGGGTATGGCCACATCTATGCAACCACCAGCAACGCATTTTTGTAAGGCTTGATCTCAAACACCAACTGAAAGCAGCCATTTTGTTCCATTAGGAAATGTTACTATAGCAGGTTGTAACAAACATGACCAAAACGTTAGTTCGGCCACCAAACCCCAGGAAAACATAAATCAAAGTGTAATTAGGACCGCGTGAACGAGGCCGTTTAACAATTATTGGCCCCAACCACACGAGACAATGTATCAGATTACACAGTGTCTCATCTTCGAAACGGCTCTAAAGTTTTGGCTTCGAGAATCTTAAAAAAAAACTTTAAAAGTAAATGTACGCAACCGAGGTATAAGACATAACGGGCGATCTCCAAGAATTTCTAGTTTTTTTTTCTCTGTATAGTGAATATCGTTTTTAAGATCATTCAGAGTGGTTCTTTTGTTGTGGAATATAAATTTGCTTGGCGTTACATTGAAATAGAAAGTCAAAAATGTGGTGTATGTGCTACACTGTTGGACGAATGAAAACTTCCGAAATAAACATATTTAGCTTTTATCCTTATTGGTCCTATAGCAGTCACAAGCCACTAAGTCTGTTGCCATCCCTATTTGTTTTTATAAAAGAGACACCGTAAACAGACTTTAAGCGAGCCACTAAAATTTGTCTGACGTCATGCATCACTAATCGATGTAACTATATTTTTTTGGTGATGCTATCAGCCAAAGCTTGCATCACCAAAAAAATGCGCAAAGTCTCCTTGTGTTACCCGTGAGACCACAAGCGTCATCAAACTCAAATAGATGGTTTTACGGCACTGATGTATTGTTTACTATGTCACAACCCTCGCGTGATGAAGTATGATGATCGTATCGTATATAACCTTGTCAAAGTTAAATAACCTCTCCAATTTCCTCTAAAATAACATAAAATATGTTCGGGAAATTGGATTTCAAATACTTTGGAGACACGACACGTCAGACGAAAAACTGTTCAAGGTGAAATATAGGAAACACCGGCGGAATACAAGACATGTTGAACATAAACAAAGTATAAAGTCACTTAAAGAATTATAAAGTATATTCTACTACCAATAAGCCATCAAATAAGGAGGTAATCTGTTGCGAAAGGCTGAAGAAAAATCGTTAAATGTGTGATCCTACTAATATTATAAACGAGATAGTTTGTAAGTATGGATGGATGGATGTTTGCTACTCTTTCACGTAAAAACTGCGGAATGGTTTTAATGTCACTTTACAATAGTGAATAACACATAGGCTACAATTTATATCTACCCTATCTCGGCTATATCGGCCCTAAGGTAACTAAACGTTTTAGTTTCCATTGTTTTTAAATAACGTAAAATTATTTTATTGTCTTTTTATTCTGTGATTGGAAAATAATTATTTAAAACTCCTTTGTTAATGATAAATTGACTGATAAACAATCACGCACTGGTGTCTTAATCTTGTGGTGTACAATAAAATGTGATCTATCTAACACTTTGAAACGTCTTAAAGTTAGATGAGTCTAGGTTCAGTACATGTTTTTTGTATCCCTCACTGCATCCTTCTATAGGCTGATGATAATGAAAGTTAGGACGTTTATAAGTACAAGGTAAGTCTTGAAACAATATTTTGCAAAAGTTTTGCCGCATACATCCTACGTTATTCATGTTCAACAGTGTTTGAAACTTTGTGGGTTGGTTTCTCGGAAATCAGAGAATACGTTTTTAGAAAACCAACAAAGCTTTTACCGACGTCCTTCACCTTTTATAAATTGATCTTTGATTTGAATCCAAACAAGAGTTTTCCTTTAGTACAATTTTAAGGCTTTTTGAGATTAGAGAAAGATATAGAGGTATTCTGGGAAGAGAGGCGTTGGAAGTCCATTAGTACGATGGGTTGACGGCATTGTCAGCGTCGTGGGCTGCACATGGATGAGGATAGCCCAAGATCATGGTGAATGGCAAGAGCAAAGAGAGGCCTATGCCCAGCAGTGGGTAAGTCAGGCTGCGGATGATGATACAGGTATTTTTGACTGGCCTATCAGCTCCGTTGGTAGTACCTCTGCCTTTTGCGCCGTAAGTCGTGGGTTCGATCCTCACCGAGAGCATTTGTATGGTAAACTCAGATATTTTGTTCTCTGTCTAGGTGTTATATTTTATTCTTAGTATGTATTTACAAAAACAAAATGTATTTAAGTATGATATAAGTTATCTGGTTCCCATAGTACAAGCTCTACTTTACTGACTGGCCTCTAGCTCAGTTGGTAGTAGCTCTGCCTTCTGCGCCGTAGGTCGTGGGTTCGATTCCCACTGAGAACAAATATTTGTGTGGTTAACATAAATGTTTGTTCTCTGTCTGGGTGTTATATTGTATTCTAAGTATGTATTTACAAAATAAAAATGTATTTAAGTATTATATCAGCTATCCGGTTCCCATATTACAAGCTCTGCTTAGTTTGGGGCTGGGTAGTGTTGTGTGAATTGTCCACAATATTTATTTATTTATTTATTTATTTGGGACTAGATAGTGTTGGGTGAAATATCTACAGTATTTAAATTTTATTTATTTTATGGGCTAACGAGTAACCAATGTGCTACAACCAATAGGCTGAGTAGGCTGAAGCCTAGGACGGCAGATAAACTAGGGTATTGAAGATGGTGCAGGTGGGTAGGGTAGGGGTGACAAAATTTGAATACCTAGTGTTGGTAAAGCGTTCTAGCCTGTGGCGGATTAACAAATCCGCCACAGGCTTTAAAATATGTTAAAAAAACAAGTTTGTAGACAGACAATCTCATTTGCTTCTAAGCACGCAACACAAAACAGAATGGATGTTTTTTTTTTAAATAAGCATTTATAGTAATAACAATGATAAAATCAGAAGGATAGAAATTAAAAATTAATAGAACTTTGTTATAGATTCATATGTTATAATGACAGTCAAACTAATATGCCGTAGAAGCATATGGTCTTTTTGCTTAGCACTTATTGCCCACTATTCAGTAGACGCTGTTATTCTGCCAGTTTGTACCACTAACGCCTCGTCAAAAATACATAAACTGTTATACGAAACCACTTGGATTACAAAATCGATGCCTATAATCCGCTATCAGCCGGCGCCTAAGCCTTTTTAACTCGAACATAATGACGCTTGATTTCAGCTTAAAAATAAATACGAGGATTGATAAAATTCGATCTCAGTTAGAATCGTTTTTTAAGTCACTAAAAAGAAATTTATACTACGTTTATATGACATCAATATTCTTAACAAGAGTTATGATTTTAATCTATATAATATTTTAAAGAAAGTCGTGTTTCACACTTTTTATACGTATAACTCGAGAACGGCTAAACTGATTTGGCTGAAAATTGGTGGGAAGGTAGCTTAGAACCGGGAGAAGGACATAGGATACTTTTTATCTCGCGGGAACGGGAACGAAGCGAGCGAAGCCGTGGGCAGCCGCTAGTCTATTATAAATACTATATAATTTAAAGTAGATAAAATAAGAGCTTATTAAAACAGAAACAGCTTTACGACTCCCCATCAGGTACCATAGAACTCTCTTCTGTAGGCATACCACAAGCCTGTTCGGCTCTGTCTCTGGCTCTGGTTTTGAGTCTGTGTGAGAGTTGACTTAAGAAGTCCTTCGTTGAAATGTCTCTTTTATTGCCACAGAATCTATTTATTTTGTTCCTTTCTGGAACGAGATGACACTCTTAATGTCTGATTGTTTGCTAGCCAGTATAATCGAAAGTACACGAAAGTCTACGAAATTGTTTTCTTTATTATTGACGCAGTTTATATTGGTATTTTACAGATGTTACTAGAATATTATTTTTGGGAAAACAAGAACGCTTATTAATAATTTAAAAGTATTAAATTCCGAGTAACAATATTAATTATAGGAGACAAAAGGTACATTCAGTTTAATTTTCAATATTTATGTAGAAGATGTTAAGAAAATTGTATGTAGATTAAACTATCTTAGTAAATAAAACTGTAAATAGGAACATAATTAAAATAATTAGCATTATCTAATGAATAAAATTGAATAAATGTGTATCAATACATATCTACATATAAATGTGGTAATTATTACATAGGTACTCGTATATGCCAAATAAATAAATGTAAATAGATGTTTTAATATTAATTTATGTGAAAAATATATTATTATAATAGGCTATAGCTATAATAATAGATATATGTTACGACCACAATATGCAAAAATATAGATTACTAATATAAATTCAACAATAATGGTTATTAGTAAAAAAAAAACTCACTATTTTGTAGTTTGAGAAGAACACTTTGGTGGCATTGTGGTAGTGTCTTCACCTTCTCCGATCTTAAGGTCGTGGTTTCGAACCCAGTCGTGCACCAATGAGTTTTTATCTCGTAAAATTTAGGTTCACAATGCCAGTACTTTCAAACGGTGAAGGAAAACGTCGTTGTAGAACCCAAAAAGTTTCAAAACATGTATCAAGTGCACAAAGCCACTTAGAAATGCATTTAAAATCCTTTTACCACACTCTCTGGTTGTAAAAAACTACTGACATGATGAGAAAAAAAAGCAGAAGTTTGAAATAAAAAAAAATATTTAATTACTGGTAGTTCCCAATATGTTAGTTTCTATCATCCTTTCACCACAATAATGGTTCGAAAGAAACTTGTGACACGATGAGAAGATACAGAAGTTAGAAATTAAAAAACGATTTAACTACTGGTTGTTCTCAATATCATTATCGAACTTATCTTTTAACAAATATTTGCTAAACTTGCAAGATTGTAAGCTCACCCCCCCTTAAGCCTCCCCCTCTTTCGTTTACTTCGGAAACCAATCAATCAACTCTCTGCTCCATTTCTTTCCTATTACTGTATTTTCGGTTCATTCAGACAAAGAGACATCATCATTACAAACTACACAGCTAGACAAAGGCTTTCTCCATACATTTTCAGGAAGAAATTGGAGATTCTTTATCAGCCAACGTTCAGTCAACCCAGGATCTTTACAATATCATCGATCCATTCTGGCTATCTACGGTTTCTATTCTAAACCGTGGTCAGTATTTAAGAATAAACTCAATCAAATCAAATATGTATTTATTTAATAGTATCACTTTGAAACGTCTCAAAGCTAGGTGAGTCTAGGTGCCTGCTCCACGGGACCAAGCCTAGAAGAACAGGCAACAAACTACGGCTCGGTTCCTACCGTTTTTTTGTATGATCCTTTATAGACTAATCTAATATAATCGCCTTTTTAGCATCTAAATGTCACATTAGTCCAAAAACAATGGTTCTAGTAAATATTGTTTAAGTAAATATTTTATATTTCTGAAATTTCTACGTAATCGTGAGATAATACCGACCTTTGTCAAGTACTAGACATGAGGCGCGCGAGATATTTCCAATTATCATTTCCCACAATATGAATACCGCGAATTCCTTAGGATATTTCCTGTCACTTTTACTCAAAAACCCGGTTACCAGCGCCTGGTTTTTGTCCCTAGGCTACAGCAGTGTCTTACCAACCAAAATCTAACACAGTCATTAAAGTAAACCTTAATAATAATCATTTTAGTGGTAATTGGTTGTGAGATAATATTATAGGAAAACAACCATAGCAGAACAGAATATACATTATTTACAAACGCTATTATTATAAAACATTAAACGAATTAAATAAAAAAAACACATTTTAAGAGAACAATGGCCTAGAAAATTTAATAATGATCTCTGTTTTCCAGATGTAGATATTAAAGCTAGAAAACAAAGTTCAGATCGCCGAAAAAAAACGATGAGAAAAATGACTGCCATACCATATTTCGTCTGTGACAATGATAATCTGATTGTGTGATGACGAATTTGGGATGATGGTATAATAGGCTGAAGAGTCCCTTCCACATAGAAAGCAGATTACTGGCACCTGCCAATGAAAAGTTGAGAAAATACTGAGATATACCTTTTTCTCAGCTACTTCCTCGTAGCAATCTGATTAAAAGCAATGCCTTGGCAAGTATTAAGGCCTACCACAAACTCTGTCTGGCTCTGTTTTTGAGCCTGTGTGAGTGCTGACTTAATAAATCCTACATCGAAACATCGCACACACAGTATAATACACTAGTGAGCACTCACGCAGACTCAAAACCAGAGCCAGACAGAGCTTGTGTTAAGCCTATAGATAAAAACAGTTTAGCAACGGATTGCACCAACATTTTTTTACAACTTTATATAAAAAAAGAGCGAGCGAGGTCTTCACCTTTAAGTATAAAAAAGGGAATTGAAGACCTTTCGCCACACTGGTTTGAATGAACCAGTGACACGGTAAGTTAAAGAAGTCAGCGTCTTAAGGCGACTTAATTAATAAAAAAGCTCGAACAGAGTCCGGAATCGCTCCCACTGGGCCACAGGTGCAAATGAAACGAATATTTTTATTAATAATTTTCATTTGTTTATTTTGATTGCTCTAGTACGTAATACGAGCGAAGTATCTGCATAGCGTTAGCATTCCCACAGTTATAAGAGTGTGGGGGCTTACTAAGGGAACTCACTATTAACTCGAAAGTCAAATAAAGTGGATGGGTTATGGATTAAACATAAATTAAGTAGAACAATAAATATATAGTACTAATCCGCTAATCTAATCTAAGTAAGCTAATTTAATGTAGACTTGTGTGTGCACCCCACGCCGCGAAGACTTCTTATAGCCCAGTTGTAAGACTAAGCTGGTTTTAAACAGCCCGTACAGACAAGTGGCAAACAGACGCAATAGCCCAGTTGTAAGACTAATGCTGGTTTTAAACAGCCCGTACAGACAAGTGGCAAAAATACTTAATAGCCCAGTTGAAAGACTAAGCTGGTTTTAAACAGCCCGTACAGACAAGTGGCAAATAGACTCAACAGCCCAGTTGTAAGACTAATGCTGGTTTAAATGGTCACGAAAGACTCCTAAGCGTTAAACATCTTTCCGAGGCAAGTCTTTTGAGGTGGCGGTCTTTGGAATGCGCTCTATATTGACATCAAAAAAGCTCCCAATAAGTCAAATAACTAAACCGAAGTTAATGTTCTTAATTTAAATATCTAAGTTTCTCCCTCTTATCTTAGCACGCCAACGCCATTCTCTAACCCTAAGGTTGGCAGGTAGAAAATGCTACCTGATCTTGATTTGTTTTAGTTAGGAATATAAAATTTATTTTTCGTTCGCTAGTTCATGTTTTTATTTTTACTTTCCTTGTAGGTATTTGTTATAACAAAACACAGTGTTTAAATGCTTCAAGACTTATTTAGTTCCTCGAACGATAACAATAGGGGGGCGACTCCAAATCTTCAGCAAGGTCTTTTGAAATTCTATAATTCTGGATTGTAATACGAATATTTTTAAAATTTAAAAACCTCATACGAATTACAATAGAAGTGTTCATGGATGCATGTTTGTTACACTTTCACGTCGAATCTACTGAATATTGTTACGGATAACGGATGTAGGTAACGGGAACGGGGCGTAACGAGAACGGGGCCAGCGAAGCCGCTAGTCAATAATAAGTATTCACTAAATTATTATGATACGTTATGAGTTTTAATAGTAACAGGCCTCTACTGCAAAATCGAATGTTTACCGAAACGAATTGCAGCGCTTTTCAACCAACAATTTTAATTTTCAAATACTTTCTCGAATCGTTCCTATTATAGAACTCTTGAACACATAAAAAATTCAAGATATTCGATTGGGGGTTGATTTGAGGAAGCTAGCAGTCGATGTTCTGACGTCAATTAGGTGGTAGTTTTTAATAGTAGAGCTTGTCCGGGGAAGTAAATAAATAAATAAATATTGTGGACAATTCACACAACACTACCCAGCCCCAAACTAAGCAGAGCTTGTAATATGGGAACCGGATAGCTGATATATTACTTGAATACATTTTTTTTGTAAATACATACTTAGAATACAATAGAACACCCAGACCGAGAACAAACATTTATGTTAACCACACAAATATTTGTTCTTGGTGGGGATCGAACCCACGACCTACGGCGCAGAAGGCAGAGCTACTACCAACTGAGCTAGAGGCCGACTGGCCTCTAGCTCAGTTGGTACAGAGTAGAGTATGGGATTGTTAGACTTAACAATCCCATACTCTACTCTCTCTACGTCTGTCTAGTACTTCCATTATGCCTATTTCTGTCGATGAGTGTTGATGTGTTTTGGTTTAAATGCTGTAGGTGCCGGGGAAATTACAGACGCGTGGAATTGTTAAAGCGAGTGGTACACTGGGAACTTGTTTTTGTAATAAAAGCTAGTAATATACTTGAACTATATGAATCTTAAAATATTTATACCTGAGAACAAGGAAATGGTAACGTTGAAGTTAGATGTTAATTAATAAACGTGCATGTACTTATCTCCTCTTATTATTTGAGAGCAATGCTGTTGTCGGCGTAATGTATGCATTTTTCTCTTATAGGTATTTCTTTTTAGGGCAACCTTCATATACGAAATGACAGCGATTTTTGCTTTTATGCATTTGGCTCATGTATCTTATCGTTGGTCATCCTCTTCCCTCTTTCCTCCTTCCTTTCTTGCTATAAAGGTTTGACCAATATTATAATTTGAAATATTATATTTCTTATAAATAAGAGCCGGATATCAAAGAGTTGATTAAATATTGGAATTTCCTTTTAATAAAGCGTAAAAAGGGATATTAATTTTCGCAGAAATATAAATAAAGGCCTGCGCACATCTAGGCGATGACGATGTCGATTAGTCATATTTTTTAGATGTCGAAAAAATATTTTGAGGTAGGTACTAGGAGTAGGCTACTAGGAGTAGGTAAATAGTAAAATATCTCCTATTCTAGTCCTTCTGTTGCTTTGCCGTGATTGGGTAAAAATGTGGGTACACATCTATGTATTGATTTTATATAATTATTGATTTAAAAGGATATTTTTCGTCTTTACTTGTTATTTTAATGTAGTAGGTAATATTATTTGTATAAAATTATTGAAATAAATTCAATATCTATTGTATTGAGTTCTAGGCGTTAAATAAATAGCTTGTAGTGATTGAATTTCTATTATTTTTTTTCTAATAGTTTAGTATTACATAATTAAATGTATGTATCAGAGCCGCGTGGTAGCTTGTGAAACCAAATAATATAAAATACTATGATAACACTTAACTAATTAATTGTGTATAATTTCTAATATAGGTAATCATACTGACTGTTTTTTTTTTCAAAATTTTGTGTGGGCCCTGTTTGTTTTTAGAGACTCATAAAATTCTATATACAACCTCTATACGTTTTACTAGTTTGTGGTTGATTGAGTTTTAATATGAAAAGAATCACGGCTGTTATTTTCTTATTATAGTCAAAATCAAAATTTCTTTATTCAGTTGTATCACAAGCATCCTTACTTTTACCTCTACTTGATTACGCTGATGTCTGTTTCCTGGATGCTACGGAGGAACTCTTAAACAAGCTCGAACGTCTTCAAAACTTGTGCATCCGTTTTATTTTCGGTCTGCGCAAGTTTGATCACGTCTCCGAGTTCAGAGCCCAGCTGAAATGGCTTCCAATCCGTCGTCGTCGTGATCTTCACGTCGTTTCCTTTCTCTACAACATTTTATTCAATCCTCTTTCTCCCTCTTACCTTCGTGAGCGTTTCAATTTTCTTGTTCCACGCGGTGAGCCGTGCAGATCAACCATATCCCTTCTTCTCAAGACCCCTTCTCACGCTACCAGCCGTTACAGTGGTTCATTCACAGTTCACGCTGTGAAACTGTGGAACGCCATTCCCCACGCTATTCGCGCTAGCACTTCTCTTAATGTTTTTAAAGCTAGAGTAAAAGAGCACTATCATTCCTTGTAAGTAAATTCATAGTTTCTATTTAATATTGTCAAAATGTGATTATTTTATATGTATATGTATATTATATATGTATATATATATATATTTATGTGTGTAGATATATGGGTAGGTTATGTATTGTGTGTATTTATTGTACTTTGTAGTATGTATGTGTAAGTAGTTTATTTATTAGTACCTATATGAGTTTCTCTTGTTCCATATATAACTTCAATTTGGTACACATTACTACCATTCTACTTTTAGCTCTCTCTTAGCCCCAAAGGTTTGCTGGAAGAAAACTCTTATTAGGGTTAAGCTCGCCTATGTACATGTCCTGTGTTATCACTTATTTGTAAATGTCTCTGTGTGCAATAAAGAATTATGAATTATGAATTATGAAGCATCACTTTGAAACGTCAAAGCTAGGTGTTTTTCAATGCTCGTGCAACGTACCTACTTATATTTCTATATATTTCTAGTTTCTATATTTTGACCATATTTTCAAGGAATAATAGTTATTCCAATAAATATGCTTGCGTGGTCATGAGGGGGGATGAAAGTAATTAAATTTTGTGACTAGGAGAGTGATTAGTATGGATCTGGATAAATATAAGCAGAGTTAAACCAAAGAAAACATGGGTGAACTGTGTGAAAGATGACATGACGAGAGGAGTGAATCTAAAGATGACGGCTGATAGAGGGGAATGGAGGAAGATTTTGTGCTGACTACACATAAAGTGAGATAAGGGCAGGAAGAAGAAGAATGGTTATTCTGAAAATATATATTAGAAAGCCTTTTAGATTACTGAAAAAGTGATACCTGATGGCAAAGTGCCAAGTGACCGTGTTGCCAAGTCCTATTGCCTTTTGAGACCGTTTCGATCAATAAAAGCTCTTCTAAGGTCAATGATAACGGTATTACTTGAACTTAGGGGAACTTATTACGTTTTAAGTGTTGTTGATCGAGCAAGGAAAGATTGCTTCAATATGACTCGGCGTTTATTTTTGTTTGAGTATAAAAATAGGAGCGTTAATCCGATATGAACTTGGTAGGTGGAATTGGTACCTGGAATCACTTGGCTTTGAGATGTTTCAAGATGATTCTTGTGACTTAATTAATAAATATTGTGGACTTTGTTTATTTACAGTCACCATCAAAATTAGATGGTATGGCAAAAGTAGACGCTCACTTTAGATCAAAGTTCTGAAGATCCGCTGTGAGCCAAATCTATTTGTAAACTGAAGTTGCCATATACTTACCCTTGACAAATACAGAGAAGACAAGTCTAATAATAGGAATTGTTAATCTTCTTTTGTTGCTGACTGTACCTACCATGAATACTAAACGTGATATAACGTGTAAATTAACAAATGTGGTAGGTAAATATTTGATTTTGTAACATGAAAATTAAATGTACTAAAAAGTGTAATAATAATAATAATAAAGTGTTTAACGTACATTATTAAAAAATATGCTCATAGAGCTTATAATAAGGTAAACTTAATATCAATATTTTTATGAATCACCCTGTATATATTAATTAGTTGGGGTTTACGTTTTTAAGTAAAAAAATAATAGTAAATGTTAGTGATTTTTTTAAATCGATGTGCAATATTTAAAAAAGATTGTAAATAATTATAACATTGAATAAAATTAAATACAGTTATTTTAATGTGACTTTTAACTACCCTTTTTTAATTAAATGCTGCCTTTGCTGAGTTTTCACAGTTCTAGGGTTTTATATTTTTTAGTCCAATACGACTAAATCTAACGTCTAACATAAATAAATATATGTTATAGACAATCCATGCAACACATTCTAGCCCCAAACTACGCAGAGCTTGTACTAGGGGAACCAGATAGCTCGATATAATACTGTTTTTTTTTTTGTAAATACTTACTTCGAATACAATATAACACCCAGACAGAGAACAAGCATCTGCGTTCACCACACAAATATTTGTTCTAGGTGGTGATCGAACCCACGACCTACAGCGCAGAAGGCAGAGAATAGAATAGAATATAATAAAATGTAACTTTATTGTACATCAAAATAAAAAAATAAAACATAGAAGGGGTCGTGCGAAAATTTGAGATTTGTTGCACATTCTATTTAACGCTGACATACGATTTTCATTAGCGTTAAATAGAATGTCATGTTAAATAGTATATTTTTTTAACACACTTAAATTCGAATTAATCTCAAATGTATAGTCTACAATTAGTCCTTTTGCGATTTTTAAAATGTCACTTAGTTATTTAGTTATGAACTTTTAACAACAAATCTCAAATTTTCGCACGACCCGCTCTTAAAGAATACATAAAAAATAGAGATACAATGGACGGTCTTAACGTTAATAGCAAAGAATGGTAGCATTGTAGATATATTAGTATCTCCGGCAAATTGCAACCTAGCCTGGGGGAATTGAAAAATGATCAGCTCCAGAGCTCAGCAGTAGAATAAACACTAGTTACTACAAGCTCATTGGATTGCTTTCCAATTGTTCTTTAGTAGTTGGATGAAGTTGAATTGAGTGTTGGGTAACTTAGAACGAAGTGCTTAGTTTTAATCTAGAAGTTTTGGAAGACGTTTTAAGTGAACGAATAGAGTGATGAAAAAAACATGGCTAAGAATCTACGATAACTAAATGGCCTTACTTAATGTTGCCGTCCTTTTCATGTACTAAGAGCAAAATAATATAACAGTAAATAGTGTAATAAGAGCAAATAAGCCCCGTTTTTGACAAAATACAAAAAAAAAATACAAAATAGTTTCTAACCGTGCTATTATTATTTGTATCCAAAACTAGAACAGTTCTTTTTTCTGGTAGTTGTTAGTTTGGTTAGCATATAAAAAAAAAACAAAAAATATAAAAAAGTATAGTTATATTTAAAAAATGTCCAGCAGTGCTTCTCAATCAGGATGATCTAATCAAACATTTTTTTATTCAATGGATCCTTGTGATAACATGGATCGCTTTGAAACGTTTTAAAGCTGAGTGAGTTTAGGTACCAGTTCCATAAGTCTCTCAAAATCATGTCGAAACAAAGTGCTCTCAGAAAGTTGAGACAAAGACGTTCTTCTCCTAGTTATAACAAATTCATAAGCGTACTCCTCTCGTATCATTAGCCTTTACTCAAAACAGTTTCAAATTTTGCATGCCTCCAGCTTCCTCATAAGGAAATTGAGAATTTAAAGGTGCGTTAGCTGTAGTAACATTTCCACAGCGTCCAAACATGTGGGCAAACGGCTAATGATAGAGTTATATAGTAAACGCAAGATTAAAATCTAAAAAAAAACAAGTCTCTAGCTTACAATGTCTTTGAGTTAGAAGACTTCATCAACGTGTTTGCTGGACAACCGACGGCAATTTGGTCAATTGGCGACATTTTGGACAATTTGGTCAGATATCTTCGTCTTGCTTTAAAAACAATAAATACACTTGCGCGTTTTTTACAAGCGCGTTTCGAAGGTTCAAATCCAAGTTCAATTCCTGTTGTAGACTAATAAGTTTACTTGTAGAAAAAATAGTTCTATTAAAAAGTTCGGAAAATAGTGTCAAGTGCGTGAAAGGAGCCGCTTTGAGGCGCACTTAAAATTCTTTTCCCATACTCACTGGTTTGAAAGAATGTGTGTCACGACTAGAAGGAGAAGGAAATTTTACTATGGTATTTTTGTTTTGTTTTTATCTGATAAAATGTTTTTAATTCTTTCTTTCTGTCGTTCGCTTATGTTTTGCAACTTGTCATAAAACTTGAGTATGATGAGTTATAGAAGGTGGCTTTGAATATCAGCTTTGTTCAATGAATTACGAAGTGAAAACTTTTGGTAGGAAATTTAATAATTGGGTTTATTGTTCGTTTTGCGAGTATGAAGTGGTAATTATTAGATTTCTAAATTGAAGGATATAAAAGTGGTGGCCAATGTTTATAAAAGAGAATGCTAAGATAGAAAGAAAGAAAATACATGTATTTAAATAAATAAATAAATATCACACAACACTATCTAGCCCTAAACTAAGCATAGCTTGTACTATATGGGAACTAGATAGCTGAACTTATGTGCATTTTTTGCATATACATATGTACTTAAAATACAATTTAAAACCCAGTGTTATAGACCCCGACTCAACTTTTTGCTACCTGACAAGATATTATCTACATCTAACGGCCATCGTTTCTTAGAAACTGGGGTCCTAACTAAACATGACGTGTAGTGGATCCCTCCAATTAATTTGTTAATTAAACATACGATTGATTACGAGCGAACCCTAATTTGTAATTCTAATGATCTAGTAGGTTAGGTAAATAAGATGAAGCTAGAATAGACCATGAGGTCATGAAATATCAGGAGGTGAAAATGTACACCATGTTATTGTACACCCCGTTATTACGATGCCAGTTAAGCTACATGTACACTGGAGCAATTCAAACATGGATTTTTGCTTTTTTGTATAATAATTACCTTTATAATAAATATAATTACCCGCAGGCGAGCGAGCAGAGCGAGCGTGCAGCGGCAGTGCCAGATTTTTCTTTTAATGCCCTCAAAAGGGCTGTCGCCTTTAGGACAAATACCCATCGCTAGATGAAAAAACTAATAATCGAAATATTTATCTGCTACAGTGTAAATGGGCCTTAACAATTTCACAGTGAAAAAAAAGTGGATTCGTTTTTACTAGGTGTACATTAATTGGCCGTACATTGACCAGACCCGAAATATCCCTGCTCCGTGCGTCGTGCCTCACTGACTCTACATCTGAGGGTCGCGACCCCCTCAATTTGGATTAGGTCAATTTATCCTTAACAATATTTCATCACCTGGATCTGTCACCGGCAACCTTGAATGGCTTCATGGACCTTCACGTTGAAAGTGGATCCACCATCACCATCATGAAATATAATTCTCTGATTATTTAGATGGATAGATATAAAATGAATAATTAAATAAGCAAATATTGTGGAGAATCCATCATAGCACCAACTAGCCCCAAATTAAGCATAGCTTGTACTATGGGAATCATATAGCTGATATAATACTTTTGTGTATACATTTTATAGTGAATACAAATTTAGAACGATCTAACACCCAGACAGAGAACAAACATGTGTGTTCACCACACATATTTGTTCTTGGTGGGAATCGAACCCACGACCTACGGCGCCGAAGGTAGAGCTACAACAAACTGAGCTGAGAGGCCTTTCAATTTG
This sequence comes from Thera britannica, assembly GCA_939531255.2. Lineage (NCBI taxonomy): Eukaryota > Metazoa > Arthropoda > Insecta > Lepidoptera > Geometridae > Thera > Thera britannica. The sequence continues at coordinate 15,867,283 of OW618040.2, read as the reverse complement.
CAAAGAAATAAGTTAATTGATTTTATATTTTTCGAAAGATCAAATAAGTGTCCGAGTGAGAAGTTGTTTCACGGTGTTCAACGTCTTAACAAGATAGATAACAATTGCGCTCATTCATCATAAATTGAAAACTTCCAGAGAAGCGAAACTTGTAATAGAAAGGTCAAGTTAGGGTCTACTTGTTGATCCTTAGGCAATAGCACATTAGATAATTACTTCACAGAAGTGAAACTCCCTATAACAGGCAATAATCGATGTGACGTTGCTCATCTATCAATGAGGCTGTATGTTGTAAATTTTATATCGTGTTTTTGTTATTAAACATATTAGGGTATTTTTTCCATTTACGAAGTAAAGTTAAAATATCTTATTATTTTTGACAAACCTATAAAAGAGACAGATATACTTTTATCTTAGTTTATACTAAGAGCTAACATTTCCACCTTAATACTCACTTAATGCTTTCCATAAGCGCGGCGGGGTGGCACTGCAGCACAGAGTTTGATCAAAAAATCAGCGGCAGCAGTGCTGCTAAAATCAAAATACAACCTACGAGTAAGTACTCCGTGCCATGTAAAGCAGCAACAACTCAACTTCTTCTTCTTCTTATCGTGTTACTGATTCTTTCGAACCAAGTGTGGTGAAAGGATTGTAAGTGCGATACTCAACTACAAAACGGTAAATCTCAAAAATATGAAAACGAACTTTCTTGTCTCGTTCTCATGGTAGTAGGACGACAAAGAGTAGCGTTTCTATACGCTGCTATTTATTTAGGTAACAAGAACTCGTCAGCGATAATGTTAAAGATTAGTAAGTTCTTTGTAAAACTTAGACATCTTGGCACTGATATGGATCGGATCGGTTGAACTATCTCTATATCTTTTGCAATGGTCTTCACATAGCTCAACTGTTTTGTGTGTATTGTGTGAACATTTGTAGGTATTCATTGAAATAATACTTGAGATAAAGCCTGTTTTTATCAAGAAAATAAATTCTTCGTTAAAATAATGACTGGCCTTTCAGCTCAGTTGGGAGTTGCTCCGCCTTCTGCGCCTTATGTTGTGGGTTCAATCCCCACCGAAAACAAATATTTGTGTGGTGAACGCAGAGGTTTGTTTTCTTTCTGGATGCTATAATGTATTTAAAGTATGTATTTACAAAAACAAATGTATTTAAGTATTATAGATATCTGGTTCCCATAGCACAAGCTTTGCTTAATTTAGGGCTAGATCGTGTTGTGATTGTGGACAAAATTAATATTTATAAATTAACTGCATTGTTTAATTACATTTAAGTCTAACCCAGAATCTTTCTTCCCATACAAACATGTCTAGGTATATAGGTAAATAAAAAAACATGCTTAGACATACATAGATAAAATGTAATCAGGGGGGTTTGCGCGGTGATGGACAAGTTCAAAACCACGTAAGTTAGGAAAAAGTCTTGCTCTCGATTTATTTTTAGTTTTCTTCCGTATAAAAATATAAAATAGTAACCATTTCCATTCATTTTCAGTAAAACATTTACTTTAAAAGATTGATCCTTATCAGCAACCGAATCCATTGGTTCAATAATACGGGCTACATTTTTATAATAAATAATTCGGGTCCATTTCTTTCAACAGTAAAAGATTTTAGGAAAAATAAATATAAGGTTAATTATTTTCTTATAAATCAAGGGCGTGACTCCTTTTACGACTTTTCCCTAAGTCTCGTGGTTTCGGACTTGGCCATCACCGCCCTTATCAAAAAACCACCCTGTATAGGCCTAGTATTCTCAAATCCTGCTAACTAAAAGAATCTAAGAACCTCTAATTAAAATCGGTCAAGAGAACTCTTGAAAATCGTCTAGTCCACAGAACGAGTGCAGGAACGAGTTTCGACTCTATCCCATCGCAATAAGGTTCTCCCGTGATTTTTGAACGCTCAAAGAGATGTGTTTGAAGTTCTCAGTCTTATGTCAAGGGGATAAGGTTGAGAATAGCGAGGTGTTTTCAGTTGATTAGAGGGAGTCTAGTATCTATTTGTAGAGTGTTACGGGTGGTAGGTTTCAGTATCTTCCGTGCAATTTAATACTGAAATAGTGGTTTAAGGTAAATTTGTTGTAGATACTTTACAACTGTTTTAGATACTCCCATTCATATTAGCATCCCACTAATATAAACAAAAGAATCTGCCAGAACGATGAAACAAGATGAAATTTGGCACAGAGATAGATTACAGTGTGGAATAGTACATTTGAAATCTATAGATACATTTATTTACACGAAGCAACTTACAATGAAATAAATATTTACAAAATGTACAAAATACACAAGAAACAGTTGAGCTATCTGCAGATCGTTACAAACGATCTAGAGATAGCTCAACTGATCCAAATCAGTGCCAGACGGAAACGTCCCCAAGACGCTGGCGGCATTGCCGCGCTGAATAGCAATGCTTATACGCTGCGCCAGATACCCACCAGCTCTTGGGTCACGCGTCGCTTCGATCAGTCGCCTAGACAAAATTTTGAAGACACATTTTGAGTACATTTGCTACTTTTTATTCCGGTAAAATGTATGGTTCTCGTCAATTTATCCTTATTAACAATATTTCATCACCTGGATCTGTCACCGGCAACCTTGAATGGCTTCATGGACCTTCACGTTGAAAGTGGATCCACCATCACCATCATGAAATATAATTCTCTGATTATTTAGATGGATAGATATAAAATGAATAATTAAATAAGCAAATATTGTGGAGAATCCATCATAGCACCAACTAGCCCCAAATTAAGCATAGCTTGTACTATGGGAATCATATAGCTGATATAATACTTTTGTGTATACATTTTATAGTGAATACAAATTTAGAACGATCTAACACCCAGACAGAGAACAAACATGTGTGTTCACCACACATATTTGTTCTTGGTGGGAATCGAACCCACGACCTACGGCGCCGAAGGTAGAGCTACAACAAACTGAGCTGAGAGGCCTTTCAATTTGCAAAGAAATAAGTTAATTGATTTTATATTTTTCGAAAGATCAAATAAGTGTCCGAGTGAGAAGTTGTTTCACGGTGTTCAACGTCTTAACAAGATAGATAACAATTGCGCTCATTCATCATAAATTGAAAACTTCCAGAGAAGCGAAACTTGTAATAGAAAGGTCAAGTTAGGGTCTACTTGTTGATCCTTAGGCAATAGCACATTAGATAATTACTTCACAGAAGTGAAACTCCCTATAACAGGCAATAATCGATGTGACGTTGCTCATCTATCAATGAGGCTGTATGTTGTAAATTTTATATCGTGTTTTTGTTATTAAACATATTAGGGTATTTTTTCCATTTACGAAGTAAAGTTTTAACTTTACTTCGTAAAATCGTTTACTTCGTAAATTTCGTTCGGATATTTTAATATCTTATTATTTTTGACAAACCTATAAAAGAGACAGATATACTTTTATCTTAGTTTATACTAAGAGCTAACATTTCCACCTTAATACTCACTTAATGCTTTCCTCACGCGCGGCGGGGTGGCACTGCAGCACAGAGTTTGATCAAAAAATCAGCGGCAGCAGTGCTGCTAAAATCAAAATACAACCTACGAGTAAGTACTCCGTGCCATGTAAAGCAGCAACAACTCAACTTCTTCTTCTTCTTATCGTGTTACTGATTCTTTCGAACCAAGTGTGGTGAAAGGATTGTAAGTGCGATACTCAACTACAAAACGGTAAATCTCAAAAATATGAAAACGAACTTTCTTGTCTCGTTCTCATGGTAGTAGGACGACAAAGAGTAGCGTTTCTATACGCTGCTATTTATTTAGGTAACAAGAACTCGTCAGCGATAATGTTAAAGATTAGTAAGTTCTTTGTAAAACTTAGACATCTTGGCACTGATATGGATCGGATCGGTTGAACTATCTCTATATCTTTTGCAATGGTCTTCACATAGCTCAACTGTTTTGTGTGTATTGTGTGAACATTTGTAGGTATTCATTGAAATAACACTTGAGATAAAGCCTGTTTTTATCAAGAAAATAAATTCTTCGTTATAATAATGACTGGCCTTTCAGCTCAGTTGGGAGTTGCTCCGCCTTCTGCGCCTTATGTTGTGGGTTCAATCCCCACCGAAAACAAATATTTGTGTGGTGAACGCAGAGGTTTGTTTTCTTTCTGGATGCTATAATGTATTTAAAGTATGTATTTACAAAAACAAATGTATTTAAGTATTATAGATATCTGGTTCCCATAGCACAAGCTTTGCTTAATTTAGGGCTAGATCGTGTTGTGATTGTGGACAAAATTAATATTTATAAATTAACTGCATTGTTTAATTACATTTAAGTCTAACCCAGAATCTTTCTTCCCATACAAACATGTCTAGGTATATAGGTAAATAAAAAAACATGCTTAGACATACATAGATAAAATGTAATCAGGGGGGTTTGCGCGGTGATGGACAAGTTCAAAACCACGTAAGTTAGGAAAAAGTCTTGCTCTCGATTTATTTTTAGTTTTCTTCCGTATAAAAATATAAAATAGTAACCATTTCCATTCATTTTCAGTAAAACATTTACTTTAAAAAATTGATCCTTATCAGCAACCGAATCCATTGGTTCAATAATACGGGCTACATTTTTATAATAAATAATTCGGGTCCATTTCTTTCAACAGTAAAAGATTTTAGGAAAAATAAATATAAGGTTAATTATTTTCTTATAAATCAAGGGCGTGACTCCTTTTACGACTTTTCCCTAAGTCTCGTGGTTTCGGACTTGGCCATCACCGCCCTTATCAAAAAACCACCCTGTATAGGCCTAGTATTCTCAAATCCTGCTAACTAAAAGAATCTAAGAACCTCTAATTAAAATCGGTCAAGAGAACTCTTGAAAATCGTCTAGTCCACAGAACGAGTGCAGGAACGAGTTTCGACTCTATCCCATCGCAATAAGGTTCTCCCGTGATTTTTGAACGCTCAAAGAGATGTGTTTGAAGTTCTCAGTCTTATGTCAAGGGGATAAGGTTGAGAATAGCGAGGTGTTTTCAGTTGATTAGAGGGAGTCTAGTATCTATTTGTAGAGTGTTACGGGTGGTAGGTTTCAGTATCTTCCGTGCAATTTAATACTGAAATAGTGGTTTAAGGTAAATTTGTTGTAGATACTTTACAACTGTTTTAGATACTCCCATTCATATTAGCATCCCACTAATATAAACAAAAGAATCTGCCAGAACGATGAAACAAGATGAAATTTGGCACAGAGATAGATTACAGTGTGGAATAGTACATTTGAAATCTATAGATACATTTATTTACACGAAGCAACTTACAATGAAATAAATATTTACAAAATGTACAAAATACACAAGAAACAGTTGAGCTATCTGCAGATCGTTACAAACGATCTAGAGATAGCTCAACTGATCCAAATCAGTGCCAGACGGAAACGTCCCCAAGACGCTGGCGGCATTGCCGCGCTGAATAGCAATGCTTATACGCTGCGCCAGATACCCACCAGCTCTTGGGTCACGCGTCGCTTCGATCAGTCGCCTAGACAAAATTTTGAAGACACATTTTGAGTACATTTGCTACTTTTTATTCCGGTAAAATGTATGGTTCTCGTGGGATGGATTTGTTTTTAATATATATGTATAAAAGAAAGTCGTGTTAGTTACATTATTATATATATATAACTTAAGAACGGCTAAACCGATTCGCCTGAAAATTGGTGGGGATGTAGCTTAAAACTAGGAGACGGGCGGGAACGGGGCGTAACGGCAACGGGGCGAGCGAAGCCGCTAGTTTATAATATTTGTAGAAACGTTTTTATTTACAACAATAACTCTTCCCACTATCCGAAGAAAAAAATACCGCGCGGGCGAAACGCCTTCTAAGAGCGATTTCAGACTAGCGTATTTTTTTGCGCGTATACGGTCGTTTCAGCATACGCGCTTATACGCGCGCTACATTACGAGCTTCTAAAAACCATACTCGCGTAAACGGGAATATTTCGGCGTGTTCGCTCGAACCGGGGTGGTGTCGTGTCAGTATCAACATGGATTCTGACACTTATACGAGCTTAGAAGCGCGTCAACGCTCGTTCGAGTCGAGCGTGTGACAAAAGGCGTGCCTATACGCGCTTCCAAAAACGAGCTCATACGCGCGTATAAAACGCTAGTCTGAAGCCGCTCTAAACTAGTATGTTGCAAGGATTTCAGGTGCGTTAAATAGACTCTTTTCGTGTTATCGACACATGTTCTTGAACTGCTTAGGTTTTACAACATGCTGGTTTCCTTTCAATGCTTTCTTTCACTGTTTGAAAATACTGGCAGAGTGCACATACATTTTTATACGATAACTCATTCCTTGTTCCATCAGCTATTGTACAAAAAAACTCATTTGTAAACGATTTGATTTGATACCACGAACGTGATCGGAAGGCGGGGCCGCTACCACTAGACCACCAGTGTTCTCCGTAAGTATATTAGGGCGAAGGACAACAATATCATCTAAGTTTCTAAGGTTATATTCTAAGAATGGACCAGCCTTCTAGAGGTATACTATGTCAAGGCTCTTTGGCCACATAAATAAAGCGTAAGTGACAATCGACTACATAAAATCCGCGCTAAATAACTCTGCGTGTAACAGATGGCAAAAAATTAAAAAAAACTGACTTCAAAGAATCTTCAAATAACAAATATGGACGCAATACAAGTTAGTTTTCCCCAATCATATTTGATATTTTTTTTCATGTGTTTGCCACTTGCAGAGTTATCTTGCGTGGACTCTACCAACAAATTTATGAGGCAATAATGTTACGGCTATGTATTCGTTATTTGGCACCTTAATACCTTAATAAAGAGCTTGCCTATCGCTTTATTAGGTGTAAAAGAATGTTATATTTTTAGGTACTCCAGAGACCACTACTGGTAGCAACCACGCTTTCAGATCCTAAGGTTGCGGGTTCAAATCCAATGGTGCAGCTATGTATGGTTCTCTTCTTCTTAATAGGTACATTAGAAAGAAAGAAAATATATTTATTGACCATAAGAAGATACAAATAGTATCTTCGTAATATGCATGGTGCTTAACAAAATTGCACACGGTCAATAGGTATAGGATCCATTACTGAATTTGAACCTGCTATCTTACGATCAGAAGGCGGGGCTGCTACCACTAAACTACCCGTGCTCTACATTGAAACCTACATAATAAAACCATGTGAAGAATTTTGTTGGAGCATGTACATCAAATGTCCTATGGAAACTGACATTTTCATTAACAAAACATACACGGTCCGTAGACTCACGTAGAGCGACAGCGTAGCAGGCTGCTACGCCGTAGCACCTGACGTTTGACTCGGATCCCTATTGGATTTCATTTTGCCTTGTATATTTGTAAAATGAGAAAAGTATGCTCTCGAACGTCAGTACTAGAAAAGAAATGAAAAAATATAGCTTCAGGATTTTTATTCCCAGGCATGGTAGATATATCATCAGATATTCATACCAAGTGCATCACTTGGTGGGGCCATATAAAATGTTTGTTCCCTAAGCTAGTTGGATAAAAAAAGACTACTTAAAAAAGCAGCCAAGTGCGAGTCGGACTCGCCCATGAAGGGTTCCGTAGCATCAAGTAACATAATATACAGAAAATAAACAGGAAACAGGTTCTTGTAGTTCGTCGAAAGGTAAATTGCGGTTTACGATTTATGACGTATAAAAAAAAAACTACTGGCTAGATCTCGTTCAAACCAAATATCGTTGAAAGTTTGCATAGTAATGTACAACATATATTTTTTTTAGTTTTATCATTCCCTTATTTTAGAAGTTAGAGGGGGGGGGACCAACTTTTTTCAACTTTGGAAGTGTCTCTCGCGCAAACTATTCAGTTTAGAAAAAAACGATATTAGAAACCTCAACATCATTTTTGAAGACCTATTCATAGATACCCCACACATATGGGTTCGACGAAAAAATTTTTTTTGAGTTGCAGTTTGAAGTATGGGGACCCCCAAAATTTATAGTTTTTTTTCTATTTTTGTGTAAAAATCTTAATGCGGTTTACAGAATACATCTACTCGCCAAGTTTCATCAGTGTAGCTCTTATGGTTTCGGAGAAAAATGGCTGTGACACGGTCGGACAGACAGACAGACAGACAGACAGACAGACATGACGAATCTATAAGGGTTCCGTTTTTGCCATTTGGCTACGGAACCCTAAAAATGGTAATAGATCCCACTGACATAAATAGATTTACCTACCCTTAAGACGTTTTAAGGTGTTCCTTGCAACTTTATTAAAAATAAATTAAATATTTTTGACTGCCTATTTGAACAACATTAGTTTGATAAACTTTGGAAACCAACTTCATAGCTATCTTATTATGCGGATTTTGATGAAAATCTTATTTTTTAGGAAAACAAGCATTACCATTCCGATAAAAAAATAATTTACTAAATTCAATGCTACTTATTATTATAAGTATGCAAAACAAACTTAAAAAAACTGATAAAACGATGATGACCGACGGTTTAACCGATTTTGATGAAATTTCTACGAGACCAATTTAAAAATACTCCTTTATTCTTTAAATCTGCTCATAAATTTCGAAATAATGCGAAAACAAACATGAAAAAAATGTCCTCATCCTCTTTTATTTGCTGTATGTTAAAAATGATACGCATGTTCACACGTAAAGACCTGCGCACACCTAGGTCGCTGGCGATGGCGATCAGTGAAACGCTGTCAAATTTGACGGCGATATTTGACAGCGTTTCATTGATCGCCATCGCCAGCGACCTAGGTGTGCGCAGGCCTTAAAGTCGAATCTACACAAAGCATCTTCCATTTTTGTCAGAAGCACGTTGTCAATGTTTGTACAACATCAAGGGAGCGTGAGCATTCGAGTGTACACAAAGAGTAATGTACACAGGAGCGTTTGGGTACAATTGAAGCATGTTTGAACCTGTAAAACCAAATTTATTATAGAAAACTAAAATTTATAAAATCCTGTAATAAATTAATCAAATTCTAAGTTAAATTGAATAGCAAGGATGAATTTGAAACGTCAAATCTATTATATTAGTAGATACATAAATAAAGCGTTTATTTGTTCAAAATATAAACACACTTATTTTATACATATTTGCAAATACAAGGAATCTATTATAAAAGAAAGTCGTGCTAGTCACACCATATGAAACTCAACGACTAGACCGATTTGGCTGAACACAAGTGCTTAAAAGCAGGAGAGGAACACAGGATACTTTTTATCCCTAAAGAGTAACGTGAACGGGGCGAGCAAAACCACGGGCGTCCGCTAGATAAAACTAAAATATAACAACTATACAAACAATAATGGTGCGTGTGTATTACAGCTAGACAAAAAGGTAGTTCGGCAAGTTTTATCATGCGCACTTGAAGTGCGGGCAGGTTTTTCTGCAAGTAGGCCGCTGGTGGGCCCTTTTTGCGTGACCCTTGACACGTGTTGCTCGAACTTTTTTAGGTTCTACAACACGCCGGTTTCCTCACGATGTTTTCCTTCACCGTTTTGAGAGTACTGGCATAGTGCACATAAATTTTTCGACAGAAAAACTCATTGGTACACGAGTGGATTTGAACCCACGACCTTCGGATCGGAAGGCGGGGCCACTACCACTAGACCACCACTGCTCTCATAGACAAAAGAGTAATCACTCAGTGCTGCTTTGCTCGAGAGCAAAACGCAGATTTTTACAGATATTACCACCGTATGAGAAGACAATTTGATTGATACAACGGAGAACGATAGTCGAATAACTTAGATAAAAATAGTAGTGTAGTGTGAAAAAAGGTGATTCGAAATCCGAGACGGCCCTAAGGACACAGGTACTCAAGCTGATGGCCCGTCAATGTCCTGTCAAATGATTGGCCAAGATCGATGGCCCTTATCAATTAATTAAGTAGCTACAGGTCGGTATTGTTGACCGACGAGGGTAGAGCGCTGGTCCAATTTAAGTGAAACAAGCGATTGATGCTTAAAAAATAATATTTTATTTGTATTTTCAGGCTATCTTGTCCCATCGCAGGGCCAAGACCTCAAAGAAAAAGAAAAACGTAGGATAGAATAAGCTTATAAATTTCAGTCTTCAGGCACGGTAGGTATCCTCTACTGCTCACTAGATCTAAAAACAATAATTCATTCTTTCATATTCTGGAAGGCACAGCCTGTTTAGTAGTAGTAGAGCTCTTTGTGAATGACTCGTCCACGGAAGTACTACCACCATGCCTATTTCTGCCGTGAAGCAGCATTGCTGTGTTTCGGTTTGAATGGTGAAATTACTGGTACGTGAGGCTGAACATCTGTATGCCTCAAATTCAACCTCAGGTGGGCCATTTGATTGTTCCGTTGAATGAATAAAAAGATGCAGGTTAGTGCAAAGTAGGGAACGTTCTTATCGTGCGTGACTTACGATGTACTTCTTTGAATAGATAATGGTTACCACATAACATCAAGTGAGCCATCTATTTGTTCAAATGAGGAAGTAATATAAAATGATTTATCAACAAAACAAATCGGTTCAGCCGTTCTTGAGTTATAAATAATGTAACTAACATGACTTTCTATTAATGTAATTGGAATTCATTTGATATAACTTTCATTTCATTTTTTTGCTAACTGTACATAAATTCCCCTCTACTCAACCAAATTACTTTACCCAGGTTTAGGAGACCAATAAAAAGCTAGTCAGGTGATAAAATATGTATTTTTCTGTAACTCAGGCCAATCACTTTTACCTCGAGAGAATAACTTCAAAGTGTCAGAAAAAACACAGATATTCAAAAAGATGTAGATGGGCTATCTTCAAACTTTAAAGTTTTATTAACCAGGTATTTAATTTATTCTTCGTTCCATAGTGTACACATACAAACTACATTTAAAAAACAGAACTTGCGTAGCGTTGTGAAAAGGGCTAATTGTTAAAATTATTTAGTACTGGTGGCTGTGGCTGTTTTTAATTTGGAGCCCTTGTTTTTCTATTGTTTTAGAAGCCTTGATTATGAGCCTTGAAAAAAGAATGAAGCTATAAGGAGGTGCAGCGCTGAGGCTGGATGTCACTTTTTGTTTTGAAAATCGAACTCGATTTTATTCTTTTTCATGTGTGAAGTTGCCTAGTAGGTTGAAAGTACTACATAGTCTACCTATTTATATCTGAAAAATGAAGCTAAAGAAATATAATTCTCAGTCAAAGCTGACACAAAATGAATGAGGCATCTCTCTATAAATAAAAAGTCTTAGCAGAAAAAGGCTAAAACCTATTTTATGCCGATTTATCTTTAGACACGGTCAGAGACAGGGGTTTTTTAGTACTGGCTTAGTTTTTGCACGCTGTATGTCAAATTTAATCAAATGAAATTTCTTTATTCAAAAATGTTGATATGAGAATGCTGAAGATAACCAAAAAAGTAAAACCAACTTTAAAGCCTTTACGATTGTCTTAGAAACGGTATATTCTCCTCCGATATCATAAGACAACATTCTTGTTATCCTTTCACCACACTTGGCTCAAAAATCAGTGACACGATAAGAAGAAGAAGAAGAAGTACAAAGTTAAAGTACCTAGTATGATTCTTAATTAAGTCAGCGGTATTTTTACATTAGTGTGCACACTTTGCATGTAAAAATATTCTGATATAATTATGACACAAATAAACTTGTTAGATTCTTTTATTCTACAATATTGTAATAAATATTCATGCTATTAATATGCGTTCATTTATACCTAAAATGCATAGGTAAGCTTAAAATAATTTGAATCAGTAGATTAGATTATTTGACATGTGGCTATTATTCGTTATTAAAAAAGAACTATGAACTACCCTTTTTTTTTTTTTTTTTTTTTACGGGGGAAAATGCTTTACGCATGCCTTCTACTTGGGGAAGAGTAGGAGGGGATGTCAGACTCTCTGTCATACTGACAGCATACTGACTAAAAACCCACCGATGTTCCTTCACTCACCTCAGTGCCAGTGCATCATCGAACCACTCCTCACCTGACGAATGGTCCGATGCTGCATCGGAACTTGACAGAGTCACGGGGTCCCGATTGGATTCTACCGCGGCTCTGTCAGTGATAGTTCGCCTTCGGCGAACCCCTCTGACCTCGTTAAGAGGTGGATGTCCTGGGACAATTCCTGCAATCGGTAGCCTGTGCAATGCTGGGCTGAGGCCCCCCGCACTCAAACCCTGCTGGCCACACTATGAACTACCCTATCCCAACTCATTGAATTTACTACCAACATAAATATTTCAAATTTAAATTTGTAACAAGGAATGCTACTCACGCTAATATAAATCAAACGTAGCCACTTTTACCACCCCTGTCTGATAAATAAACATTGAACACCCTGTAGGTAACAAGGATTATCAGCCTTAAGGATCCATACCACTTAGGATCCCCCACGATTTACCCCTAAAGGTCACGTACGAATTTTTAAATCTACATGCATAAAATATTGGTATGACTGTCGAGCTACGCACATCCTTACTTATGAAATTCAGCAAGTAAATGCTTTCACTTTCGCGCCAGTACATTCACCGACACCACATCCCCTTAAAATCGAAACACAGCAATGCTGCTACACGGCAGGAATAGGCAAGGTGGTAGTACTATAAATCCTGGTAGTACTTCCCCGGGCGAGCCATTCACATAGATTTCTACTGCTACAGCTACTTGTCGTCCAGTTTGTGGTTCTTACCGCCCTTACCCGTTGGATCGAAATCCAACGGGGGGGTCCTACTACTGGCTCTGTCACCAGTGCTCACCAGTGTATTATACTGTGCGTGTGACGTTTCGACGTAGGATTTATTTTGTCAGCACTCACACATAATCAAACCAGAGCCAGAGACAGAGCCAGACGGAGCTTGTGGTAGGCCTACTGTAGTTAAATGCCGTCAAACGGGGGACGTCCCACATTTAGTCTCTTCCGGTTTGTGGATGCCATTCGACATTTCACAAACCACGAACAAAGTCGTAGCCATTTTCCTAGTTTAATAAAAATATTTGAGCGTCCCATCCCTAATAAAGATTCCGGGCACGATTCAGGAATAACTTAGCTGATTCTATTCCATATGAGTTCGGGTACTGAACATGAAATACGCTTAAAACGTTGATCCTTATATTTAAGTCTTTAGAGTCTAAATTGGAAGCTGGTTTTAATTGAGCATGTCACAAAAAGTACAGGAAATAAAAGCGATTATTTTTTACTATTAATAACAAACAAATATATACGTACTGCTCTACTGCCAGATGTTTTATTAATTTCTCCACGGACACCCAATAAAATTGGATAATTGTGACAGAGTCACGGCCTTTTGCGCCGTAGGCCGTGTGGGTTCGATCCCCACCGAGTACTAATATTTGTGTGGTAAACACAGATGTTTGTTCTCTGCCTGGGTGTTATATTATAAGTATGTATTTACAAAAAAAAGTACATAAGTATTATATCAGTTATATGGTTCTTATAGTACCAGCTCTGCTTAGAATAGAAATAAAACCAATACGGTATTTCGAAATTAATTTACAAAGATATCAGCAAATAGGGAGATTTCCGTTTATACCATTTATTTGAAGTATTTACTCAAAATATGAATATAGCCACAGAGTTAGGACAGATATCCACTAAACTCACATAACCACCTTAAGAAGTAGCACTGGAGAGACTAACTGGAGGGACTGGTGGTCTATTAGTAGCCCCGCCTTCCGATTCTAAGGTTTGTGGGTTCCTATCCAGTCGTGCAATAATGATGAATGAATATTTATGCAAATAAATGTCTTAAGTCATAAGGTGCTCTGTCCACATAATAAAGTGCACTGCGCTAGTACTCTCAAACGTAAATACAAGAAACTACTATGGTGGCTGTTTTGTGGCCCGTGCGCAGATAGGCTTAGCAGACAGCGGCCTTAAACACAAAAGTGAAAAATCCCGGGGTGACCACAGAAGGTAGGCTTAGCCACTCAGAATGTAAAGCAAACAGCTGTTATTTATTTTTGGAAATTATTTTCCCAACCCGATATCAATCTTTGGGATGACTTTTTGAGGCGCGACTTTTGACCGCTTTTAATGATCACATGTCGCGGATAGCACAAAAGCGTGATTAATCAACGAATTTAAAAAAAAACTGGTTTGAAACTACCAGTGACACGATACGAAGAAGAACAAAAAGGTATTTGATTAGAAAAAGGAAAAGTTTATTCTATAAATAATTAAGATAAATAAGAGAGCACTGGTGGTCTAAAATAAATAAGAGAGCACTGGTGGTCTAGTGGTAGCGGCCCCGCCTTCCGATCCTTCGATCCGAAGGTCGTGGGTTCAAATCCAATCGTGTACCAATGAGTTTTTCTGTCGAAAAACGTATGTGCACTATGCCAGTACTCTCAAAACGGTGAAGGAAAACATCGTGAGGAAACCGGCGTATCGTAGAACCTAAAAAAGTTCGAGCAACACGTGTCAAGAGTCACGCAAAAAGGGCCCGCCAGCGGCCTACTTGCGGAAAAACCAGCCCGTACATCAAGTGCGGATTATAAAAATTTGGCGAAAATCTATAAATAATTACCTTAGGTATGTCTCTCTACATTAATGTATGTTAATCTAAAAAGTCGCATGGAAAAGTCGCGTCTGTTGCCTCATTTGAACATTTATAATCTCGTTGCAAAAATCATTTTGGACCTTGCCTATAAGGAAATTAAAGCGTTAATGCATTGCCACTTCGCAAAATGAAATTTAGAACCAAAAGTACTTTTCAATTAATTGTCAACAGAATGTTTTGTGTGGTTTTGTATTTTATGGTTTTCGTTTCGCCGTATGAATATATCATACGGTGAAATAATCATCAATCATCAGTCATCACTGACATTTCCCATTTAGGCTTAGTTTATGTGGGGCATGACCACAATTTATTTAAATAAATAAATAAATATTTTAGACAATCCACACAACACTATCTAGCCCCAAACTAAGCAGAGCCTAAGCAGAGACTATGGGAACCAGATAGCTGACATAATACTTATACATATAATATTTTTTTTGTACATACATAGGATACAATATAACACCCAGATAGAGAACAAACATCTGTGTTCAACACACAAATATTTGTTCTCGGAGGGGAGCGTACCCACGACCTACAGCTCAGAAGGCAGATCTACTACCAATTTATTTATTTATTTATTTTATTTGACTGGTCTCTCAGTTCAGTTGCTAGTTTTACATATTTGGTAGTTACTAGATTGTCAACAATATTTATTTATTATAAGACTTTCCCTATAATTATTTCCGGGAAAAACAATCTTGGGTTTTTTTCCAAGAAGTGTTTTGGTTCGTGGTCGCCATCCGAGAAAAGTTCTCAAATTTCCTATCGAGCGTCGATCTACGACCTTCCTATATGGCTTATGCATATACCTATTTTAAATGTTTGTTATAACATAACTTTGTCATTTATTAGCCGATTTGAAAAAAAAATATATCTAAACTACTTCCAGATTAGTCTCATAGAAATTCTATCAAAATTGGTTTAGACATTTGGCAATGAAGTTGGTTTCGCAAGTTTTTTAAACTTACATTATTTAGCTTCTAAGTGATTCTTGTGATATACATAAATAAACATATTTTTGACTTTGAAATAACCACAACAAAAAATACTCGAGAACTCACAATTTAATCCCACCACAACAGTTGCTACTACTTCACCTTAAATTACACCACACTGCTAAAATCTTCACTTGCCAGGATTTTAAGAGAGACACGAAGACTGTTCGTCACTATTAAGAAGTACAGTGACACTGAAAAAAAACATACAGATGAGTAAAATTTTCTGGAAATCTTCCACACCTTAGTTGGTAGAGCCTTCTGGGCTGGAGGGCGTGGGTTCGATCCTCACCGTCATATCACTAATACATTTTTGACTTTGACTTTGGTAGTTACTAGTTGAATTAGCAGGAGACTTCGGCCCTGCACACAGACGTCTATCTAAGTTTTGTAAAGTTACTCTACAAAGCTAGGTATTTCATTTCAATTAGGTAGTTTTACAAGTACAGTTAACACAAAAAACGAGTGTTTTTTTCATGGGGAAAAAATATTCGAGGTTACTGCAGTGTCTTGCGTAGTTTGGGTTTTTGGAAGATAGAAATGATTTCCAGCAAATCCAGCATGGATCCTTTTTCCAATTCACAAAAAATATTTAACCTAAAAAAGGACCCACTTTTTGAAGTCGTTAATCGTAGTAGTACTATTATAGTCTTATCTCTATAATACTAGTCTTATCTTTCACATGATTTCTTGCATATTTTTTTAAATTACATTCTAAGCTTAAACATTTTAATGTAGATACATAAATCCGAGTCACCAGCATAAATAAATTCATTCTAAAATAATTAAATGTAAAGCACTAATTAATATGTGTATTATTATTATTATAAGGCTTCTATGTCCCATTGCTGGGCAAAGGCCTCCCCCAATCCCATACACACTGTGAGGTCCTGTGCTGAGATATTAATATAAATAATAAAAACTGATGAAACATGAGTGATGTTCTTAGCTTGTTCGGGAGAGGGATTGGTATGCCATATCACAGGGTAATCCCAGTTTGGGTACCAATGTTATCCCACAAGGAAATTTACATTGTAAGCTGTAACCTGCGTTGGGGAATAAGGGTTCTCGAATGGCAACTACGGGCCGGAAGACGAAGCGTAGGGCGCCCAACCAACAGATGGACCGACGACATTGTAAAGATCGCGGGAAGTCGATGGATGGAACAATCGTTCTTCCTGGAAATGTGTAGGGGAGGCCTATGTCCAGCAGTGGATTTCTTCAGGCTGATGTTTATGATGATGAAACTGTAACTGAGCTGTATAGTAATGTTACTGTAATGTTTGTTAATATCCAATAAATTTCATTTCAAATTTCATTTCATTTCAAACAACATGCCAAGCGTTACAATAATTATAAGCATTTTGATGTTGACTGTACAATCTGCCACTGATGGAAAACTCTAATTTCCACTTGGCAAGGGACCAAACGACACCCACGGACCAAGATTACTTTTAAAAACAATCATTGCACTTTTTAATTAAGAGAAAATGTAAACTTTGCGAATCTAGCCAAGTCGAGCGTTCCAGAGTTTTTTAAGTTAATGCTTTAGTTTTAGTGCAAGCAGCGACCGATAACGGGCGTGATATAATGGTACACGATTAACTTAAAGAAATATTCGGCTGGCCACGTCTGCCGGATGTTTGACGATTTTTGGGCTAAAACCACAACTGATTGGGTGTCAATGTAAGATGTCCACGCGGTAGACCACCATGGATATAGCGCGACAAGCTAGATGTATTATCTACCAGACTAGTCTCCTCTAGCAATTGACAGAGGAAGCTGAAAAAAGTAGGCCTTTGCCCTGCAGTGGAATAAGATTAACTGAGGCTGAAAATAAATGAATATAATAAAGAAATATTGTTTATTTTAATTAATATTTCATCAGTTGATTATAGGCGATAGTTGCTACCTAACATAATATGGTCCATAAGCTTGTTCTGTCATCCAGTTTATAGAAGATAGAAAATATATTATTTCACACAGCAAATTATAAAAGTATAGGTACGTTATGAAACTGGCATGCTGCCTAAAAAGTGCTTAAAAAGAGCCTCTTCGAGGTACACTTAAAATCCTTTCAACACACTGATTGGAAAATCTCGTTACATTTTAGAACCAGTGGATTTTTAGTGCTACTAAATGAAAAGAAAAAGAGTACCTAACACATGGGACACTTATCCTTCATTAATTTCATTGAAAAAAAAAATGTACTTACAAACAATATCAACGACCATAAGAAAGCACAGCCATCCCCCAGCCAGGTAACAGTTGGTATGCACAAAGAAGCACAACACGATCAAGGTGAAGAAGAGAAGAAGCACTGTCCCGCTGTAGATGACTGCTCCCCATTGGTAGATCTCTATGAGTATTGGCAGGTTCTAAAAAAATTGTTGATTAAAAATCAAAGAACTCGAGGTCTACCATGCCTAGGGAGGCACGGTGGACATCCCTCCAGATTTAAAACTCAAGTCCATTGATGAAGTTTAAAAGAGTAGTTAGAGGCAAGTCTTCGTTAAATTTGGCATAATTATATCATGTGTTCTATCCGTACACCGTACCGTATTGTACGAATAGATAATAAAATAATATTATTTTATTATCTATCCGTATTTACAAGATGTTTTCATATCTGTACTTCTGACTCCAACAAATAAGGTTGAAACTCGACTAACACAGCAGGCTCCAATCAGTAGGATGATGCTAACAGCACACAACATGATAGAGGCTAGGCCTAGGGTCATCTGGATAGCATTTTCCGTGGCGGTACTGTAGCTGGATAAGATCAGCTCCATGTCCCAAAAACCCTTGGTTTGACTGACGTTAGGCGCGAATGTTAGGCCCACCAACTGAAAATTTAATAAAGGGTATAAATAAAAAAATATGAGAATTATGCAGGGTGGTTTTTTGAGAAGAGCGATGCTGGCCAGTCCCAAAACCACGAGAGTTAGGGAAAAGTCGTGAAAGGAGTCATGCCCTCGATTTATAGGAAAACAATAACCTTTCATGACTTTTCCCTAACTCTCATGGTTTCGAACCACAAGAGTTAGTTGGTCATAACCACCCTTCCAAAAAAACCACCCTGTATATTGAAACCTGTGGATGGACGAGGGTTCCCGAAATAGCTCGTAGAATTAGTAAGGGGAGGCCTATGTCCAGCAGTTGGCTTCTTCAGGCTGATCATGATGGTTGTAGTCATTACACACCATACTTCTTGTACATAATATCTATTAATTTATTTTATCGTCGTGACTAGAGGCTAACTGGTTTCCTCACTGGGTTTTTCTTTCATAGTTTGGAAGCGGTTTTGGGAGCACGTTTTCCCTATAATATATAAGCAGATCACCGAAGTTGGAAAAATGATGTCAGTGCTGCGACCAAGGTGTTTCAAGGGCAATCCCTTCAGTAAATAAGAAAAGAACAAAGAAGAGAGAAACCAAGAGTCAGTACTTACGAAAGAGAAGATTGCTATCATAATAGTTCCAGCTCTGAGGAAGCAGCAAAAACAGCAGCTGATCACCTGCGGAAGACTATCCATGAAACCCATATTGGTATTTTGTATTTTCCCTTTTTTTAAAACCTCCTACTATCTGTTTTTTTAATTTGATTACATTTTAAGATTACTTTTTTCAGATTACTAAAATATAATAATATGTTTTTTTTTCACAGAGACACAGACAGATGTGTGCCAGAAAAGTGATCTAAAGGAGTTTTGGTGCAGCAAAAAGTTTGGAAGAGCTTGTTTGAAAAAAGTTTAAATCTCAAATAATTTTATAGAATGAGATGAGTACGGCCATAATATCTAGGCGATAAGTTGATCTGTTGACGATAAGCTGCGAAATTTGACAGCGATATCTGATAGCACAGAACCTCACTGTTTCCATTTTTTTAGAAAACTTGCTGATGGAACAAGCATATGGCCCACCTGATGTGGTACCCATCGCCTATAACAAAGCATTGCCTCGTAGGTCACGCACGTCAGGAACGTGCCCTACGATGCATTTATGTGAAGCTGCGCTAAGTGCCACAATTTATGGCAGTCAATCTTGTTAAACAACACGCATAGTTTGCTGTTTCTGCTGCCATGAAATAAATATCTCAGTTAAAACTATTATTACTTACGAATTCTGACCCCAGTGAAGTAAGTACTGATAAAATACTTACAAAAACGGCATCAGTGATCTTTCTCAAATGTTACCCTACTTTCAGTTTAAAAAAAAATAACTGGGTCAGTTATGACCCTAGCCCGGGAACCTAAGCCAACATGCTGTGGTTTCAATAAAAACCCGTATCCTTTCAAATTGATGGAACGAAGTAATTTTACAAAGTTTTCTATCCCCCAGGGGTTTACAGCCATAGAGCAAACAACCTGAAAATAACAGATAATCCTCTAGCTAAATTTGTTTAGCACACACCTTAGTTTTTCAAATTATTGAAGAAAACCTTTTGAAAAAAAAAGGAAAACACTGACACAGATAAGATAATACTATACTAGAAAATCGGCAAATACAAATACAAAAAAGTTTATTGTCATCTAAAGAGACGACACCATTATATAAATTTGACAGTAAGACAATAATAGGAGTAGGCTCAGCACTAACTCTTGCAACATACATAGATGATGCCCCAATATCATAATATCGTAGAACCTAAAAATGTGTTACATGCTCGAAAAGAGCCTCTTTTTAGTTTACTTAAAATTCTTTCACCACATGGCACTAAGATTTGAAAATCATAAGAGGACTTCGCGGTACCTTAAATTTAGCGTAGTCGGTAATACGCAGTGATGTGCGCAAACAACTTTACATCTCTGAGTAAGGGATGCAAAGTTATGCCCAATAACTGATGTCCTCAATGACGTGTCCTAAGGTAATGCAATTTTTGTAGGTAGAAGGAACTATTCAACATGAGATGGAACGTCTGTTTGTTCCACCAATTCTATCATAAAAAAAACAGCAAAATATTTCATATTTTCATTCACTTTTTCATAAATTGTCACTGAGAAGTTAATAAATTAATCGTCTCCGTGGTGCCTGCTCGTAGATTCCTTGTTCAGATCAGAGAATAGGTCCCAGAACGCCATTTTATTGTGAAATAGTCTTTTAGCACTATCTATGTGGAAATAAGGTGCATAATCCTGTAGCGGAGGCTCTCCTTCCACTGGCGCTAGCTCGTTCGTGTCAGGTGTTGGGTCTCTAAAAACATAATGAAAATGGATTATGTTTTGATTTCGCGAGAGAGTATTTTCTGGCTGACTGTTCTCTCAGCTCAATTGATAGTAGCTCTGACTTTGTCGTAGATCGTGGGTTCGATACCCACCGAGAATAAATATTTACGGTGTGCACCAAAGGATGTGCTGTCTCGTCGAGCGTTGAGCAGAAAGAGATGAATATATTGCACAAGCGGCAAACGGACCTCCGATCCCGGGTTTTTTTTTCTTTTGCACGTCCTTTATTGCACAGCGAGTCAATTTTCCTGAAGATACTTCATAGAGAAGCGAAACACGTGTTGCAATCTTGTAAAGTTTTTATTTTTGTGATACTTTCGTTGTATCTAATAGCCCCTTCCCACCGGTGCGTGATATCGCGCACCAGACCGCACCAGCTCGCACGACACACCATGGGAATGGTCTCTTGCGCCGAGGTGCGTGGTAGCACAGGAGTCTTTTCTGTGTGCGTTGCCGTGCGTCATCGTGCGCGGTGCGGGCTGGTGCGCGATATCACGCACCAGTGGGAAGGAGCTATAATACATCTTATTTCACTTTGCAGGATTAGCGGATGTTGCGTAGGGGTCAGACCCAAGTCTACATAAAGTTAACTTACATAGATTAGATCAGCAGATTAATATTTTCTAGTTTTACGTTTTCCATCTAGCCAGTAGCTAGGTGCTAGTAGCTAGTTGTGTTGTATATAAAAAAACCTTAGGGAAATTCTACAAAATCAGGAACATTATGTAAATTCTACGTGATTCGTACCAAAAGTCCTACCATCTTAGAAGTTAATTACTATTTAATTCGATTACGTACAAGCGATGTAAAGAGCATTCCTGTGTTCAGTAATTACTTGTCAGATATGTTAAAATTACCTATTATATACCACACTACTAGGTGTTTTACTTCAGTTGGTAGTAGCTTTGCCTTCAGCGCCGTAGGTCGAGGGCTCGATCTCCACCGGTGATAAATATTTGTGTGTGCGTTAATATTATTGTATTCTTAGTTTGTATTTACAAAATATGTATAGGTACACATGTTTGTGAACTGGTTTAGTCAGGTCGTTAAAAGGTAAAGTAGGGAGTTATTCTGTGTTCTTATTATTATTTTTTTCGTCTTGTTACGGTACTAGCTGATTTTAATCACTCTGGTGGTATCATTTAGTGAATCAGTGACGACTAAAGAAATGGCTGGGCCATTCATTAGATGGCGGATCAGACATAGCCGATATCTGTATATATATTTATTATATACTAACGGCAAACAATCCTTGATGTGGATGCTTATGCTTGATGATCATGCTAAAATTTCAACTTGATCGGTGTAGATTTTTTTGAGTTTTTGAAGCGTACACAAACAAACATAACATTTTATTTATATTATATTATAGATAGATGTAATAAGCTTTCTCGATTCCCATTGTTGTTCTGTAGCGTTATGAATTTATTTAATTTTGTGTGGCTTATTTGTACTTGTTGTTTTATTATTAATATACTTAAATAATTTATACCTAATAGCCCCTTCCCACCGGTGCGTGATATCGTGCACGGTGTGCGGCGCACCAGCCCGCACCAGCTCGCACGACACACCATGGGAACGGTCTCGTGCGCTGAGGTGCGCGGTAGCACAGGAGCCTTTTCTGTGTGCGTTGCCGTGCGTCGTCGTGCGCGGTGCGTGATGATCTGCAGAACCACGCACCATAGGAAGGCAGCATAACAGTGGAAATCCGTGATCTCTGCCTACCCCCATGGGAATAAGGCGTGATTTTATGTTTGTCTAAAATACACATATTTTATATTATCCTAACATGGCACAGAAGCCAAAACTAAATAAGTATACATGTTATTACACTCGTAAATTAATTTATGAAACTTTATTACACCAGTAAAATCACACATTTTCAGCCAAACTACATTGGAATAGAGTTGAGAATCGCTTGAAGTTTCTGAACTAGCTTGTAGTGTTACAGGAAATGAGCAACGGAACTATAAAATTGGCATTTCTTGTGTAATTATATTATTTGCGTCGCCTTAAATATTTACGATCGACATAAATTACATCTATAGAGAGAGACAGCGATGTCGTAGAAACTACGAAATTAGAATAAACAATGCTGCACATCCAACATTACCAATTTTTGACAATGTACCTACGTGCCAGTTCTTATAAATGTTATGTAGGTATTTACAAAATTAAATGTATAAGTATTATTATATCAATAATCTAATTTTCACAGTACTTACTACTTACTACTTAGCTTTGTCTAATTTGGGGTTCGATAGTGTTGTGTGGATTATCCACAATATTTATTTGTATTTAGTATATATATTTTAGTTAACAAAGTGAAGTAGTTGAAAACCCATTTATATCTAGAACCCAAATAAAACAGATAAAGTGAGAAAGTGTCTGTTTTTATTTACGCTTAGCTGTCCGTAACCTCTCGACGATAAGTTACTTGCTTATATTTATTACTTTGCGTAACTACATTCGAATTTCAACCTTAGTACTTCCGCATAAGGCACTTAGCATCTTTTTATGTTGTAAAAACTATGTCTAGCGAAAATTGTTTTAAAATCTATTGTTTTAAGGTTGATAATGGAATGGCTGAGAAGGCTGTCAGGTTCAGGAATCATTAGTTCTGCTCAGGGATGTTTGAATCAAGCTAGAGATATAAGAGAAGAGAGAATATTTATATATATATGTATATATGGAAGGACTCTCTAAACATTAAAAAAACTTTTAAAAACTCGAGGAACCGACTTGGTGTTCAAACTACTGAAATGGAAGCATAACACTCCAGTTTCTTTTTTCATAAATTATGGAGGATGGAAAAAAACTCAAAGACTTGTTATAGACTTAATTGTCAGGTCAAAAAAACAAATAATAATAGGTTTATGCCGTCTTCGTGAGAACGGCCCGTTTCCAGTTTTTGGAAGTGGTCTCTGACACATTGTATAATAAAATATTTGGTACTGTACTCCTCCATAGTCTCTCCTCATTGTTGAGGATCGTGACTCTTTCCCATTTTGGCTCAATTTACACCGCCACGGTATGGAAGCGTCAATTTCACCTCATGCATTGCATGACGTAGAATTTTTTCTCAAGAATGCGCGAGGATTCCGCGGAAGACTCGCGTCCAATTTTTTTTGGCTCGAGTTTAATTTGTGAGTAAAGCTCCGAACTCACATTCGGTACTACTCGATAGTTTCACTCCAAAACGAGTATATATTAACGTGCGGACCACAAAACTCATAGCTTTAAGGCTCTCATCGAACCGGCTCGATGGAATTAAATAAAAGTAATTTCCTTCGCACCTACTCGAAGCGAGAGATTAATGCTGAATGTGTGGACGAAAGCCCATACCATGGTTTTTACTCGACATGATAGCCCGATCTAGCAAAACTGTATGGGAGCTTTAAACATTTATACAATTCATTTAACTTTATTTCAAAAAAATTGCTTCCGTTCCATTCCACGGCGGTATAAATTGAGCCTTTGTGGAAAATACATCTTAATTTGGAGCTGTCAGTAGCTTGATGGAGCTCCCGATGCATCAGCCTTTTTAGCTGCAAAGATATCTGGTCCAACCAGCGCTTGAAGCTTCGGCCTCTAGGTCTTTTGTCTTTAATATTTTTGTAACAAACTCTCGATACAATCGGTATTTCTGCGGGCAATATGGTCAAAGAATTTCCGAATTCTAAGCTGGCAAATAGAAGAAGAATTTTGTATTGGACAGGTGGCCTTTATGTCACTATGTAATATTTTATGTAATATTTTATGATGTTGCGGGATAAGAAATCACAAACGAAGTGATTTGTCACAAGGATGGTGTTTTATTGTGGGGCTCTTTTACAAACGACGCTTCTATACGGGCAACTTATGCTTCTTTAAATATTTTTAAAGAACGCTTGACCGCTATCCAGTGGCGTAGCGAGAGAGAGAGTAAGGGCGCTTGTACACGCTAAGAAAATTTGCCGTTCCTGCGGCAGACAAGACAAATTCTTCGTGTAGACGACAAGAATTTTGTCTTTTCCACACACGAAAACGCAACAACGTTCGCCGCGTCGTGTCTTGCGCAGATAAGATTTTTTTCGTGCACCGCTGCGAGCAGTGTACACAGTTATTTTCTAGTTACGACACGAATTCTTGGGTAGACCCAGCGTTTTTTCTTAGCGTGTACAAGCGCCCTTAAGGGGGTTATGACCCGCTCAGAATAATGTACCACATGCCAAATTGACTAACGTCGTTAAAAATAATAAACTATCGTAGTATACTCACTTCAACATACTTCAGCACTTGTTTATTATTTTATATTCTGATATGTGTGTTCTTTCTGTAGCGATAGAGAGTGTTGTCACGGAAGGCCATCGCTATAGTAGCATACGCTACTGTAGCATTTATGCTGGGGGGCAGCCAGTTTTTATGCCATTATTCCTTTTATGTTGTTAACACTTAGACTTGATCATATATTCTCAGTGACGTAAAATAAAATCTTTTATTTGGCTCAATGATTTTGTAAAGGTACTCCTAGGTATTTAGGTAGTAAGCATAAAATATAATATTTATTTATTTTGGCACCATTTCTTAATTTTTCTATGGGGACACGCTGTAGTGTCGCACGATTTCACAATCCACGCTTTGTCGAGCAACTATTCCTCTTAATTTTACCACAAAGTAGCCCGTCTACCTAGCATCCGAAAGTCGTGTAAATGGTGTGGAGTAAAAAAAGGTGAACTTTGTAAGGTCGTAAGAACGTTAAAACTAATGTTGCTGTTTTTCATTTTTAAGATAATAATTCTTATCAATGCAAAGTTTTGCTACTTTTTTATTATTTCTTTTAAAATATGCAAATAGCTTCACACACTTTGCGTGGGATTTCAGTAGTATATTATACAAAAAAGTCCCTATTTAAGTCCCTAGAATATATAAATAAGATACAAAAAATGATTGGTACAGACATTGTAAATTGATTAAAGCTATAATATAATACATCTCATCAGTATAAGCATTATTATGTTTATTTTATCCTTGATGTTTTCCTTAGTAGCTTTATAGCGTGGGATAAGGGCACGAAGATGATGTTTTTCTACAAATAATGAATGAGTAACATGAGTCGCATTTCATAATTTAATTGCATTCCGCTGGAGAATGTAACCTTGGTTTCTTAAGAAGTGCAGATCGGTATATGACGGACGTAATCACAGACTAAAATGGAACCGGGCTAGGGTTTTTCGATTTTTTATGACATTAATTACTTTGCCCTGCAGTGAAAAGACCCAGGCTAAAAAAAAAAATATAATTATAAAAATTAAGTTTCAGCGCGGAAGTTTCGTTAACAGAGTTGACTCGCGTTTGACCAGTTTTATTTTAAAACGTTCGCAAGTGAAGCTGGATGTGTAAGCTAGTGATTGGTAAATGTTTCCGTGAGCCTACAAAATACTAAGCGGAATTCCTTATTTTAGAGGGTGAGCAGAATTTGGATCTGCGCGAGAAATTACCCCCTCATAGGGTTTTGTGACACACGAGCCAAATGTTGAACGACTAAAATAGGTAGGTAAATTAAAAATTATGACGACTAACACAGAATCTGCTTCAGATTTTTACACTTGCACTACTACGATTCCATTTGTTACTTACTAGTGGAACCCGCGTGACTTTGTTCGCTTTAAGCTTTCTCTGCACTAATTCAACTGCACTTCTTTAGGGTTTGAGTTTTCAAAAATAATTTCTAACTGAATTCCACTTTTCGTAAAGAATATACCCGCCAAATTTCAAGGCGCTACGACTAGGTATTGTTTTGTAGGTCATGCACGTCAAGAGTGTGTTCTACGATGCACTGCCCTGTGTCCATCAATTTGAGGTATACCGATGTTCACCCTCACGTGCCAGTCATTTCACCGGCACCCACACCCTTCAAACCGAAACACAGCAATGCTGCTTCACGGCAGAAATAGGCATGGTCGTAGTACGCAAGCAAGAAGGCCTTATTTGACATTCTTCCATTTCGAGTGTGGTATCGTTAGCGTTACGTTGACGCGTTGCGCCTTAAGTGCGCGACCGAGCGAAAACATTAATATTTCAGTACCCCATAATGGAGAATTTACGATGCAGGTGTACCTAGTTACTGAAAGAAAAGAAGGTTTAGGAAGTTAATTATATAGAGTTGCTAACCGTTTTAACCGACTTCAAATAAAAAAGGAGGTTCTCAATTCAGTTGTTTTTTATGGTTGTGTTCACATAAATTCGAAATTCGTGACCCCATTCGAAACTTTTTTTTTATCTTAAAGGCATTTATTTACACAAAGAAACTTACAATTAATCAAATATTTACAAAATACCCAAGAAACAGTTGAGCTGAAAAATCCAATGACCAAATAAAATAAATCCAATGAATAAAGGCGCTATCCACCGCTAGATAAAAAGAATTAATTAAATAATTGAACTTGAACTTCTGAAATAGGCTGGCTTAGTAAACCGTTGTGGTGGTCCTGGACTTCGCACCCCCACTTTGGTGGAAACGCGCCGTCAACGCCGAGCTTACTTACGAAGTTGTACACAATCGTAAGACGTAATATCTCATTATTGTGTTTATAATTTTCGTTCTCAAATTGAAATTAACACTCGAATGAACTCACGCAAAATGTTCTAAAGTCGTTTCACCAAAATATTTCTGTAATAAATATTGCATGGGAAATATTACTCTTCAATTTTGTGATCGAAAATACAATCTTGTTCAGAGATAATGGATTTGTAATAAGATTCTTGTAACGCATTATTCTGTGTTCAATGAATTTGCTACGTCAGCGCTACGAAGCTACGAGCGCTGACAAAGCACATAATTAATTCAAAATTCGTAGCAATAATACCATCGTTGAGTAGTTTTGTGTATGTCTGGACTATTGTGACTCAATCATACTGTAACAGTTAAACCGATTTGAAAGAACCTTTCATAACAATAATTCGAATATTAGCACTCTACAGGGTTATTCATTATTAGCTGCAAATACTCAGGAATTAGGTTCAACAAATAAAATAAAAAATATTTATGAAATGATTTCTTTTAAGTTTTGTTATGAAAATCCCGAGAAAATCGATAAAGGAATCATTGGCGCCTGACCTATTTTGACCTTTGATCCGCGCCCGCGCGCTGTTAGCGACACTCTGCGTTCAGTCATCCCCTGGGTGGGTCATTGTCCTGTTCTACATGGCAATCATTATGCAATAGCCGTAAAGAAATTAATAAAAATAAAATTTTGATAATAAAACTTAAATCAAAATAAAAAAAAAATCATTTCATAAATATTTTTTATTTTATTTGTTGATCCTAATTCCTGAGTATTTGCAGCTAATAATGAATAACCCTGTATATCAAGCAGAGCAAATATTTTTTCAACGGAAATTTATCTCATCTATACCTGTTTATATATTATTATACGTTCTAATATATTTATTTTAAATTTTGAAAAAAATATAGCCTACAAATTCCCAGGTACGGTAGATACTGGGTAGATAACCCTTCATGTTCTTTGACCTCCTTATATTCTAATTATAACATTTATTTGCATGTCACTGTCATTCCGTTAAAATGTCACGTTCATTTGCCTTGTTTTGTTGATTTTTGATAATTTTCGAGTTTTTTTATTTTATTTTAAGTTTTTGAATGAAATTGAATCATGTGTGAGATATTACCGGAAGTGGAGAACTGCTGCCTATTGTGCTCATACCGAGTGGGGATGCTTTTCATATCAGTTCTGGCAATGGTTAGTGATAACTTCCGCGTAAACAAAACATAGCATAATTTATTTCTGCCTGGTCTGTCCCACAGCTGGGCAAAAGCCTCCCACTTTCTTTCCACTCCTGCAGAACGCGTCCAGGTCATCCCGCCAACGCTTCCTGGGTCTGCTTCGGCGGCGGCTACCGTCTGTAGGGACCCACTCTGTGCTGGCCGTGACCCATCTTTGGGCAATGGGACAAACCAAGCTGAATAAAAAATATGAAAAATGAAGACTCCCGATTTTTTAAGGTTGAAATAGAATATAGGCCTTTAGATCTATGTATGTTTATATAAGCACTATGGGTTAGTGACATCTAAAAGATTGCAGGAAAAATAGTAATACCGGTAATAAAAACGATGATGTTTTTATAATTTCAGATAACGGGTGCAACTACACTGAGTATAGTAGAGAAGCTAACGAACGCCAGTTTTGATAATTTGAAAAATATCTCGGAAATCAGAGGTACATAAGTATGACTTTACTTTAATATTAATAACCTTTATGACAAAAAAAGATTTGTTTAAAATCGATAACAAACATAAAAACAATCGAAACCGAATTGAGAAACACCTACTTTTTTAATTGAAGTTGCTTGAAAAAATCACGACTTTCCACCATGGTCATCTTCTTCTTCCTGCCTCTAACCCACTTTATGTAGGGTCGGTACAACATGTCTTCCTCCTCCATTCCCCTCTGTCAGCCGTCATCTCTGCATTCACTCCTCTCTTATCTATGTCATCTTTCACACAGCTCATTCATGTTTTCTTTGGTGTATCTGCTCACTATATCTTTCCTTGGTGTGTCTTTTTCCTTGTTAAACTTCGTTGTTTGTGTTTTTTCCTTGTTGTTGTTGTTGTTGTTGTTTGTACTTATCATTAAAATTAGCTCGATCGTTACCTATTTATATATAACGTATCAACTAAATTAAATTACAAGGCAATGTTGAGCCACAGAAAAAAGGGGATCTCTTCTAATACAGGTTTAACAACTTAAAAGAAGAGATCCCAACCCTATATTAGTCCTACCTGTAGTTTTTTCAATAAAAACATTTTGATTTTGATACCCTGTGTGTAAAATACGAATTAGATACTATAACCTCTCAGCATCAGGTGGGCAATCATCTTGTTTAGTCACTTGTCGATAAATGTTGCTTTTACGCTTTTACTTAAAAATGCGTTCCAAAGAAATTTGCGTTTCGGCAAATTTATCGTAATTGGATTTAGAAAATAATGGATGCCTCAAGTAACATTCAATTTATCTTTTATCTTCTAAGAATTTCTTTGAAGATAAGTACTTTGAAGTTTGATTGAACAACTTGACTCGTGCGGTTTTTACACACATTGTATTTTGGCTGCAGTCTTGGGCCAGTGGTGCCCTCATCACATCATCATCATCACCAGCCTGGAGAAGTCCACTACTGGCATAGACCTCCCCGACACATTTCCAGGAGGAACGATTCTGAGCCCTTTCCATCCACTGACTTTCCGCGATCTTAGCAAACTCCCCTCCCCCCACAACTTACCTTACCTTACCTTACCGCATAATGATTAATTATTTAAAAAAACGCAAGATATTATAAAAAAATAACGATTCAAGACATAATTATTGTAGATCAATATAGCCAACGCTTTCTTAGGACTGAGCGCTTTGCTCTACTTTTTTTTCAAATTTCTGATGTGTCATCAGTCATCACCAAAAGTTTTGATGATGGGAAAAGTGGCCACAGTTTTGGAAAGCACCAAAAGAAGACAGAAAGCACGACATTATTAGTGTATAAAATAATCATCATCCATCCATCCATCACTACTGAAGAAGTCTATGTTTTTTTTTCAGAGACTGGTGCTGCCATGTCACAGCTAAGCCAGCTTGTGCCATCTGGTCTTACTGCTTTGTCTGTTCTCTTCATGCTGTGTGGATTGATTCTACTCTTTGCTACTCTGATTGTAAGTTTCTTCAAAGCTTAAGCTTAGGTTCTAAGCTTAGGTAGCTTTGGAAGATGATGATGGTGATATGTGGAATATCCTCCATCACCATTTTCCTGCCTATATTATGTGGTGCCACTTTATGTGGTGGCACAACATGTTTTCTTCTCGTGGTTAAATCCCCACTAAGAACAAAAATTTGTGTGGTGAACACAGATAAATAAAATTATGCAGACAATCCACACGACACTATCTAGCCTCAAACTAAACTTTTTTTTTGTAAATACATATTAAGAATACAATATAACACCCATAACATCTCCGTTCACCACATAAATATTTGTTATCGAACCCGCGACCTACGGCACAGAAGGAGCTGCTGCCAACTGAGATAAGAAGCCAGTCAAGGCAAGTCAAGATGATTGTTCTCTGTCTGGTTGTTATATTGTATTCTATGTATGTATTTACAAAAAAAAAATGCATTCAAAAACAGTTCTTGAGTTTAGAGTCAAGAACTGTTTTTGAATGCATATTTTTTTGTCAAGCCTCGAGCACTCTCAAGCATAGGTTTTTTTGCAGTTCTCCATTGAAAAGTGTCAGAAATCTGCTTGAGGCTCGACTCAGACTCAAGCATTTTTTTTTAATACGGGTCTAAGGATGTCATCATCTTCCTGCTTTTGTTCCACGCTAAGTGGGGTCGGCACAACAAGTTTATCTGTTTTATCTTTTCTTCCACTCACATCTATCATTCGTCATCTCAGTGCTCACTCCTTTCCTGCTCATGTCATCCCTGACGCAATCCATCCATCTGTTCTTTGGTCTACCTCTTCTTCTATAACCACCATCCACATCCATTCCACATCTATCCACGGGCCTAAGGATGTATTTACAAAAAAATAATGTGTAAAAGTATTATATCAGTTATCTGGTTCCCATAGTACAAGCTCTGCTTATTTGGGGCTAGATAGTGTTGTGTGAATTGTCCTCAATATTTATTTATTTCCAGGGCGAAGAAGGCTTCGTCCAAGTGTACGTGGTTATCACATTCCTGACAACAATCTTCGGTTTCTTCATGGTCCTCGCCATCGCCTTTGAGTGTATGTTCAAGAACACGTGCTTGCTGAGCGGTATGGACTGGTTGTCGGGATCAACGCTGCTAATAGTACTCGTGGTATATTTATTTGGTAAGCATCAATCATGAAGACCGGGCTGTGACAATCGTATGCTAGCCATGTCTAATAGTACTTTAGAAACTACATTATCATAGTTTTTAACAGTACTTTTATGAACAACGAGATATTTTCCATGATTTAGTTTTGACTCGCGATATTTACGTGCCATGATTTATTTAATTCTTTAGTGCACCAAAAAACAAGTTACAATAGAAGAGCTTTATCCTAGACAGCATTTTCTGCCAAAAAAAATATCTCCATCGGCCACGAGATAATAATAACCAATTATTTAACAGATTTATACTCTCAATTTAACAAAAGTTCTAAATTAAGAATTCGAGTTGGGTCTATTCGGCCCCCAAAAAGCTGTAGGGCACTAGAAACTTCTCTTAATTAGACAAAAAGTTGAGAAATATTTGGAAATGTTCAAAGTTTTTGAAGGTACTTTTGTTTTGGATTGGGTCACTTCTGAATTATAAAAAAATACTGATATTACAGAACAGTCTTCTGAGGAGATCCATCACATCGGCCAAGGGTTTTTTTATGAAAATTATCATCAGGTGGGCCGTTTGTCTATCACAAATGGCCCACCTGATGGTAAGCGGTCATCGTCACCCATAAACACCAACAACATAAAGGGTGCTGTCGTTGCGTTCTTAAAGGAACTTTTTTACATTTTTCTTGAACCTATTCATGTGATGAAGGGAAAGACCACTGGGAGGTTCTTATAAATTTTAGTAAAATTACTACATAATTATTACTGTTACCCGAACAATCCCATTGTTGGGCAAAGGCCTCTTCCCAATCCCGCCACTCGCCTCGATCTTGTGCCATCAGTCGCCAGTCCCTCTCAAAGGCGTCCAGCTCGTCCGGCCAACAACTTTGGCCCATCAGTTTAGATAGATAGACAAATAGATTAACTCTTTATTGAACACAAAGAACAAAAAGTACAGAATCTTTTAAAAAAATGAAGAAACTACTGGAACAAATCGCTTTCAGCGATAAGGCCACCCATTGTACATTATTTAATTACACTTAGTTACTGTGATGTATCGTTGTGTACAGTAAAGTGTTAACTGTAATCTATCTAAAAATAATGAGTAGAATAGGCGCCCTAATGAGTTTAGTAAAATAAAATATTGATTTCTTTTTATTTGACGTCATTCGTATAATAAACCATGCTTTTATGTTGTTACAGCTTGGATATACTTTGCTGTAGTGGCAAACAGCTACGTCATAAATGGCGATTAATATTTGTACAGAATGTAAGGATTAAAGAAATCTAACATTGTTATTGAGTGTTTTATTTTAGCGTCTGATAATACTAACAAAAATCAAAATATTTGTTTTTGTTCAATGGTTATCACAAGGATCACTTTGAAACGTCTTATGGCTAGGAGAGTCATCTAGGTGCCAGATCCGCGCAACCAAGCCTAGAGGAACATGCAACATACTACTGCTTCAAACTGATATTTTAGCGGAAAAACGCTGTTATAATGTACCAAACGTCATGTGAAAATGCCTATTTCTGCCGTGAAGCAGCATCACTGTGTTTCGGTTTGAAGTGTGTGGGTGCCGGTGAAATTACTGGCACGTGAGGTTAACATCTGTATGCCTCAAGTTGACGGACGCAGGGCAGTGCATTTTAGGGCAGGTTCTTGACGTGCGTGACCTACGAGGCAATACTTTTTTATAGGCGATGGTTACCACTTAAAATCAGATGGGCTATATATAAATATATATATATATGAATATAAATGCTTGCACCATCAGCTAGTCGTAAAAAATGAATTTTAGTTTATTTCAAAATCTGAAAACTGAGATATCTCGAAGATGACCGCAAGTTGGGTTGGTTTAGCTTTACTTATGTAGAAAATATCGGTCACCCATCCAGTGACCCAGATAAACGTAGCCTCACCTAGCTACGTGTAATTTCACATCCTTTTGCACATGTTCATTTTAGCACGCCTTCATTTTAATTTTACCCTTCCAAATATCTAGGGGTTGGTTATGACACCTCACTTGCACGCCTGGGGTGCACTTTATATGGTAATTCAGGGAAGGATAGTGCTTTGGTATACTTGAACTGGTTTTGAAGTGAGAAGTCGGATTTTTTGTTGAAATTTGGCAGTATACCATCAAAAATTGTTGTGAGGCAAGAAATCAATGGACAGAGGAAGCTTAAAATTGGAAAATGGGAAAAGCCTATTTCCCGCAATGGACGTATAGTCAGTAGGCCTACCATGAGCTCTGTCTGGCTCTGTCTCTGGTTCTGGTTTTGAGTCTGAGTGAGTGTTGACTAAATAAATCCTACGTCAAAACGTCACACACACAGTATCATGCAATGGTGATTGGTGAGCACTCACACAGACTCAAAACCAGAGCCAGAGACAGAGCCAGACAAAGCTCATGGTACTACAGATGGGTGATTGGATTTGTAGCAGGAAGCACATTCTTTTCGTTTGTGTGAATTTGTACGTACTGATTAAAAAGCTTTTATTTAAATTAAGTCCATTTCTCGATACGAAATAACATAACTTTTGTAAAAGTTCCTCATATTGGAATATGTAGGAACTTTTCCAAAAAGAGATTATGGATGGATCATAAAAGATAATAATAAAAGTTTATTTAGAACTGAAACTAGATATCGTGTGCAACTGAGTTAGGCGTAACTTTGACTACCTTCCTCTGATATTCTCAAAGAGCCTTGAATTGGTACTTTCAATAATGCCTTGCGCATCTAAGCGTTCGGCGGTGGCGATCAGTTAAACGCTGTCAAACACACTGCGAAATTTTACAGGGTTTCACTGAAGTGGGTGGGGCACGAACACGATGTCTTTTGTGGCTGGGGAGCAAAGTTGTAAATTTATTTCTATTTTTATATTATAAACGAAATAAAAGATGAAAGTGAAGCGATGGGTATGCCAGGATCGTAGTAAGCGGAAATACTTGGCCCTAGCCTATCCTTATGGGAAAGAGGCGTAGTTCTGGATACGATACGTAATTTTCAGTTCTATACACTTATTATTTTGCGTGTGGATTAGGCCTATGCCTACGCTTATAAACTTTAGGGTTTCGCTTGAATTGTAATGTAAATGTATGTATGTAAATGTTTTGTGTTACAAATGCAAAAACGAGTTTTTCCTTGTTTTATTTTACTGACTTCAAAAAAAAGAGGCTCCCAAGTCGGTTGTATTTTTTTTATGTATATTATGCATGTATTTTTTTTAATTTTAGTTTCCAGACAAGTGTCGGTTTAGTTTTCAATAGTTTGGTCGGTTTTTTTTCAAGTTTATCAAACTTATATTATTAATTTGTAATTTCTTAACGGGGTTGAGGTTTACTCTCTACTAAAAGATACCTTATCTGTTCACTCTACTCTTAAAACATTCAAGTTATAAGTACTAAGAAAGACGTAGTAGTATTTGCCGAGCAATGTAAATCCACGAAACAGTGCTGAAGGTTCAATGGGGTGCCAATCCAACTTAAGGAGATGTAGACAACATGTACATGAAGTGCGCCAGTTCCGGTGAAATTACAGGCATATGAGGCTTACCATCCGTATGCCTCAAGTTATGGACGCAGGGCAGAGCATCGTAGGGCATTTTGTGAACGTGCGTAAAACTCAGAATCAGCCCTCTGTGACGCAATTCTAATGGCAATGGGTACCACTTAACATCAGGTGGGACCTCTGTTTCTTCAATCAGCATAATAAAACATGCTCATAAATCAGCACGTAGAGATCAAACGGATGTCGTACAGAGAAACAGTCGTAAGCATTTGATTCCACTTTACATGTTCAGAACCCCTTGGGCATGCGGGGCCCTGAAACGAATTTTTAATCACTTTTCACGCGAAGCCCACATTACCATTCCAACAGTCCCGCTATATTATCGCGACATCTTTTACAATTCACAGCTCAAAAGAGGTAGTTCAGAGCAAAATATAGGAGGATCTGACTTCTGGACCAAAAATAAGTTGTGCGCCTAATAATAAAGATGGGCGTTTAAACGCAAGCATTTAAATAAGCAGACTTTTTTAGTAAAGCAGTTTATAATAAGTGTGTTATCAATGAGACATGTAGACCATTGCGGTCTTAGAAAATACATAAATAAATATTAATATTGTGGACAATCCAAACAAAACTAGCCCCAAACTAAGCAGAGCTAGTACTATAGGAACCGAATAGCTGATAAAATAGTTATTGTAAATACAAACTTATAATACAACATAACACCCAGACAGAGAACAAACATCTGCGTTCACAACACAACTACTTGTTTTTGGTTGGGATCGAACCCACGTCCATTACATCATAGTCATAGAATTAGGTTTAAGTACAAAACATGCTTGCATTATCTGGCGTCCCGCACCTAAGCCTCCCCTGAAAAGGGGAAAAAAAGTTGGGAGTTTAAAAAAGTACCACCCCAGATTTACATAAAGCCTTCGCCTTTGTCCAAAAATCTGTCCGAGTACGTTTTCAGCGCTAAACTGTTTTATTATGAACGGAACGTGAAAATGAGTTTTTTTTTAATTTGGTAATGGATGACCTAGCTTTTAGCATCTTATTGTGTTGTTTGGATGTCTCTGAGTACACATTCACATTAAGAAGTTCACACCCCCGACTGAAAAGAAGAGTGTTTTAAAGTTAGAAGCCTATATTGTCTGTCTGTCCTCGTAGCTCTGAAACCAAATGCTCTCAGCTAGGTTGGTTGGTTGGCTCTGCCATCTGTGCTGTAGGTCTTAGGTTCGATCTCCTCCGAGAACAAATATTTGTGTGGTGACAGAGAACAAACATCTGCGTTCACAACACAAATATTTGTTCTCAGTGACGCGCAGAAGGCAGAGCTACTACAAACCGCAAAGAGGCCAGCCTATTTTTTTACTCAAGGTGAATGTAGCTTTCCAATGGTGAAATAATTTTTGAAATCGGCACAGTAGTTTTTGAGTTTATTCATTACAAACATACACACAAAAATACAAATCTTTCCTCTTTATTATTAGCATAGATTATGATGCTGATGATGACCCGCCCTCTCAATAGTTTGGTCAAAGTTATCCAACATCCTAACATACGCCACTTCGTCTTCCATTACGCTCATTCACATTATTTCCTGCGTTATAGGGGTGCTACCCTGTCATCCCCTGCTGTTACTTTTTACGATATCGACTAGAAGTAATATCGTAACTGTAAAATGGACGGAAATAACTAAAATATGATAACGACGAGCGCCTAGAGTTACTTCTTCTTCTTCTTCTTAGCGTGTTACTGATTCTTTTTAACCAAGCGTGGTGAAAGGATTTTAAGTGCACCTCAAAGAGGCTCCTTTCGTGCACTTGACAACATATTTTGGAACTTTTTAGGTTCTACGAAAACATACTTTTTATTTATTTTTATTTTTTAGTCGTACATACCAACAAACATGCAACGCCAATTCACCAAGACATAAAATATTGCATAAAGTAGCAAACTTCGTAGACTCATAGATCAACAAATAAAATTGAAATGTTGAATAAATTCGTAGTAAACTTCGTAGACTCGTAGCACACGTTCGTAGTGGGTCTACGACGTCACTACGGAAACTCCCGGCATCGGAAATGAAAGCCTGAAGGCTTCCTGTAAGGCAACGCCTTATTAATGGAGTTTCTTATGGATTAACGTTTATATTTTATACGATGTTGATAGGTATATCGTTGGCTTTATTTCCGGTTGGCGATTAAAAGGTTATTAAATTTCATAGGCGTTATAAACGAATCAAAAATATAGATCGTTCAGTGAATGTATTGCTTTTATTTGTGTATTATTGTATATGTATTGTTCTCTTTAGACTTGGTCACGTGAAACTGGCACCTAATTTCACTAAGCTTTAAAATCGGGTTTTTTTGTGGATTTGTCCAATTCAGATGAACTATGAAAGCAGTTTGATTGTTTTTTAACTTCAAATAATGTCTTCTTTCAATAAAATGTTCCATCTACATATTCAAGGTTTCTTTCCATATGGCATGTCCGTGGGACGCCCTGTATATACTTCGTATATAAAATAAAGTCATGTTAGTTTCGCTATTTATAACCCAAGAACGGTTAAGCCCATTTGGCTGAAAATTAGTGGAAAAGTAGCTTAAAACCAGGAGACGGGCACAGAATAATTTTAATCCCAAAAATGTGACGGAAATGGGGTAAGCGAAGCCACGGGCGGCCAGTAGTATATTTTATGTCATTTAAAGAAATTGCCCTTGACGCTGCGTAAATCCAGCATTAAATTCGCCTGTGCACTGTATATTTTATTTGTGCAATATAAAATGTTCTATCTTTTAAATCATAGATGTAAAAGCTTCTTAATTTTCCTAGTTCTCTGACTAAGAAGAAAGTAATAAAAATCCTTCACGTAATTTAAGTTCATAAAATTAATCCGTCTGCAGCTAAAGGACAGCTAAAAGCTTAAACCCATTACGAATACTAAAAGTCCTCATTTACCGGTAAGGCCCTTAAGTTCCCGGCCGTTTTTGCTCCTATAAGCTTATTAGTTAGTAAGTTCACTTAGATAGTTAACTGGTCTTTCAACTCAGTTGATAGTAGCTCTGCCTTCTGCGCCGTCGGTCGTGTGTTCGATCCCCACGGAGAACAAATATTTGTGTGGTCACTTCTTGTCCATGTGCAATTACCTACCTGACACCATCTAAATCATCTACAATTGATGTAACAGGCCAATGATGGCCTTCTTCTTTTTCTTATCGTGTCAGAGAT
The DNA here is from genome assembly GCA_939531255.2 of Thera britannica. Lineage (NCBI taxonomy): Eukaryota > Metazoa > Arthropoda > Insecta > Lepidoptera > Geometridae > Thera > Thera britannica. Next base: position 15,828,843 of record OW618040.2, on the reverse strand, counting down.
TCATTGGAACCAAATGTGGTGAAAGGATTGTTAGACCAATGATGATGATGATAATGAACACAGATGTTTGTTCTCTGTCTGGTGTATTCTAAGGTCCGTATTCCAAAACAGTGCTTGAATCTGAGTCGAGCCTCATGCACTCTCAAGCCGAGATTTTTTGACAATTCTTCATTGAAAAAGGTCCATAATCTATGCTTGAGTCTCAACTTATACTAAAACATTGTTTTGAAATACATCAATTAAGATTACAAAAAAAATGTACATTATACGTTTTATGAACCCACGACTTACGGCGCAGAAGGCAAAGCTACTACTAACTGAGCGAGAGTTCAGTGTAAATAAATAAGTTTTCTTTCTTTCTTTCATCGGTTACAAATACAACAGACAATTTGCTACCAAGCTTGGCTTTGTCCCGGTATTTCAGACCACACGATACACAAACAGAAAAAACGCCATTGTCTGCCTTTTACCCTCTAAAGCACAATTTTTCGAGCCATATCACAGTGGAAACTACGACGTGGCCACAAACTTACTTTTACCTACACCCACCCCTATATTCTATTAGGAATAGGGTTGATTTTAGCGTGATTTGTATTGATTTTCATTGGTTTTCATAGCAGGTGATCTGTTTGTGAATACGAATACAATGGGTCGTATCACTCGTGTAGGTACGTGAATTGGATCCGATAATTTCCATCGTTCTGGTTTTCATTCAAGCATTTTTTAAAGAACATTAACAGATTTTTTTATAATGTCCCAAAAGTTAAGAGCCGAGCGAGATTTGAACCCGCCCCCCGTCTGGGTTTTTATGCCGTTCGGCTCTTTAACTTTTGGGACATTATAAAAATCTTTGTGATTTCTTTAAGTAGCAAACACTATAAAATCAATAATAATATATAAGATTACCAGTTTTGAATAATGCATAAAAACGGCTAAATTAGAACAAAGCAAGCAAGTTAAAAACTACGTTTTGACCTACGCTTTCCTTTATACCTTGGAATCTGGGTTTTGTTTTTTAATCGAACGATTTATCCACTCAATTTTCTATCTCTGATCATCCTATAAAAATAAATAAATATTGTGGACAATTCACATAATGTGTGGATTTACAAATATAATTTCTTATAGTGATTTTTATTTCAAAAAAATTATAGAACCAAATAAATAGCTACAGGCATTTATTTCGTTAATATAATTCATCAATATGTGAAATTATATTTGTAAACCTAAAAAAAAACGTACGCAAGTAGTTAAAACTAAGATACAATGTTTGGGTTTAGTTTTGATCATATTTTTTTGTCTGTGAAAAATTCATCAATGTTGTAAGTAATAAGCTTTAACGGTCAATGTTTTTTAATAAAGGTGCTATAAACATGCTTCATTAGTAAAATTCTAATCAAATCATACCTACCATTTTTATTCGCAACCTTGTGAACTTAATATGTTACACATAACATAAAACAAAAACATAGTGAGTACCTAGGTAGTTACAAATTGGTCCCAACTCAGCATAATAATATGCAAGTTTAAAAACTTAAGCTGGTTTTCCGTTGGGGCCGTTCTATAAGATAAGCTAGATATTCGACTGGCCTCTCAGGTCAGTTGGTAGTAGCTCTGCCTTCTCCGCAGTAGGTCGTGTGTTCGATCCCCACCGATAACGAATATTTTTGTGGTGAACGTAGATGTTTGTTCTCTGCCTGGGTGTTATATTGTATTCTATGCATGTATTTACAAGTAAAATACATATAAATATTATATAAGCTATCTGGTTCCCATAATACAAGCTCTGCTTAATTTGGGGCTAGATAGTGTTGTGTGGATTGTCCACAATATTTATTTTATTTTTATTTATTTAAGCAATATTTATTTATATTTTGGTCTTAGCTCTATCGTGCTTAAACGAAGGTACGTCAACACCATAAAGTAGTCATGCCCCACCTCATGCACGATGGGTGATCTGATGACTGACCAACGCCGTGGATGTAGCCACCTACTGGTAGGCTTTTATTACTGTTAAAACGAAGGTACATCAACACCCCCACCTCATGCACGATGGGTGATCTGATGACTGACTGACTGAGCAACGCCGTGGATGTAGCCACCTACTGGTATAGTTCATGCATTTCACGAAGACGCATCCAGTGATATTTATCTGGTTGTAGTAAGAGCGAGAGCCAAAATGCTCTAATTGACGCGTCTTCGTGAAATGCATGAACAATACCACCTACTGGTAGGCTTTTATTACTGTTAAATCGATACAAAAGAAGAAGACGATCATCCCAAGCTAATCTGCAGCAAGCTTGAGCGAGCTGAATCTCAAGCTGTGACAGCTGGAATGTTCGATCAGACGTGAACTATTTTCCCCCTCGCTACACTTCATCGCACGCTGCAGTCTTGCTGGCGCATTTTCGTTGATTTTATCACATCAGTTTACTTGAATGCGCAATTATACAGTTGACTGGCGCTAAAGCCAAATACATGATTTAGGTAGAATTATAGAACAAAATAATATAGTATTTAAACTATTACACGGGTATTTATCGCGTATATTACCTTATTTTATGTATTTTCCCGACGTTTCGGCTATGTTGCAATAGCCGTGGTCGCGGGCAGACTGAAGCATTAAAAAGTACTAAAATAATAAAGAACAAAAATAACATAGGCCTTCTGTTGGAACCGCCCGTATTTTTTTACGGTAGTTACAAATTAAGGGTGAATAAATATGAGGAGAATAATAGCTCTTCTATTTATCGTATCACTGATTCTTTCGAACCAAGTGTGGTAATAGTACATTGTTACCTGAGTGTTGAAAGTCACGTTTTTTGAGACCCGAGACGGGTTTGGCGCCAGAGCGTTAGCGAGGGCGCCAATGGAGCTTGAGGGACTCAAAAGACTTTCACCCGAGGTAAACACTGTGCTTTTCATTACGAATTCAAAGAAAGTAAAAATAAAAACATGAAAGAAAAATTAGTGAAAATGAAGATTGAATTGCCGCCTTCCCGGTTTTTTTTTTATTTTTCTCTGGCGGGCCTTCGGCTTCGGCTCGCCAGCATTATTCAGCCATTATTTTCATTTTCATAATTTAAATCTATGTTATTTTAAATAAATAGTTGAAGCTATACACTAATCAAGTTATTTAGAAGATATATTATTTATTTAATACTATCTTTATGTTATTTAAATTTAAATATTACATTGCGCTCTAATTAGACTTTTTAAACTTCTTACCGTTGTAATGGGTTTCCAACCTACTTGCTGAATAAAAAGTTGGAATTTGGTTGAACAACCTCCTTGCAGTTACAAAGACTTTAGAAAGTTGGAACATGGTTGAAGAAAATAGAACTTGTTTTTTTTTATAATTTGACAGCTGTCAGTAGAAAGCGATTCTCCCTAGGGCTGAAAGTTTTACTTTCAATTAGGCCCCTCAGGCAACTTCAGACCTACTTTCAGAGTATGAGTAATGAAAAAGGATTTTAAATGCACCTCAGAGGCTCCTTTCGTGCACTTGACACACTTTTCGAACTATTAAGGTTCTACGATATACCGGTTTCGTCACGATGTTTTGTTTTACCGTTTGAGAGCACTGGCATAGTGTACATACATTTTTGGGCAGAAAAAGTCATTGGTACACGACTAAATTTGAACCCACGATTTTAGGATCGGAAAGCGGGGCCGCTACCACTAGGCCACCAACGCTCTGTAATATCCTTAAGAAGTACCTTTATGGTATTCTGTAGAACTTCGAGTTACTTCCTGTCTTGCAGCTTTTATTTATAAATGAGGGAAGTATCCTGTTACAGAAGTTTTCTATCCGAGGTTTTTATTTTTTATTTTCTTTCGATCTTATTGCGAACCTCTACAGCGAAGTTCCTTAACTTTTATTACTTAGTTCTTTCGTAATCCTGTCTATTTAAGTTTGTTGGTTTGTTGGTCTCTTTGATTTGAAAATTGCAACGGGCACCGGCCCGTAAGTAAGTATGTAGGTAAGTAAAAAACTTTGAAGGCACCGTGGCATAGCTTATTAGGCTACCGATGGGCCATGCTTATAGGCTACATAACATTGGATTTGCCGAAAATTTATCCCCGAACCGAAACATAGCAATACTGCTTGGCAGCCGAAACAGGCGTGGTGGTAGTACTTCCCCAGACGTAGTAGTAATAGAGCTTTTTGTCAAGGGCTCGTCCGGGGAAATAATACCACCATGCTTATTTCTGCCGTGAAGCAGCATTGCTATGTTAAGGGTGTGGGTGCCGGTGAAGTTACTGGCACGTGAGGTTAAACATCTGTATGCCTCAAGTTGATGGACGCAGAGTAGCGCATCAGAGGGCATGTTCCTGAAGTGCTTGACCTACGAAATGCTTTGTTATAGGCGACGGTAGCCATTAAACATCAGGTGGGCCATATGCTTGTTTCATCAAGATTAAAAAAAAAGATGAACCCTTCTCAAAGAGCTCTACTGCTACTTCTATTCTTTGTTCAAGTAAAAATGTATAAATTATGAGTATGAGTTATGCTTACGACGCAACTCCAAATATGAGCCTAATATCAAAATTTAAAAAAATAAGTTCTAAATTCCTGCCCCGATCACGTGCGTCCACGAATTGCCCCTGAGTCCTGTCAGGTCCTCAGGGCGCTATAAAATGTGGTAGTAATCTCACGGAATACTAAATTGGCGTTTGTAGATTATACATTGTTTTTGAGGGACTGCTATAATGTGTAAGCAAGTATACTTTAAATTTAAGAAATACATGGCAATTTAGAAAGAAGGTTTAAAAATGGCATTGAGGGTATCTCTTATTATACAGGGCAATTTAAAACCTTCAAAGCCTCACTACCTATTTGCAATGAAATCACGGTACAAGAAATAAGGTAGTAGGTTCAACAATAAAGATTATTCATGTAAAATTCTTGAAAAATAATTACCTAATTAGTTCTGCGCTCTTTGAAATATCGACATACCACGATTTACATGGGTAAATAAATATTGTAGACAATCCACACAACACTATCTAGCCCCAAATTAGGCAGAGCTTTTATATACTATGGTAATTACATAACTGATATAATACTTATGTAAATTAAATATTTTTTTTACAATATGATACCCAGACAGAGAACAATGTACATCTGCGTTCACCATGCAAATATTTGTTCTCAGTGGGGATCGAACCCACGACCTACGGCGCAGAAGGCAGTGCTACTACCAACTGAGGTGAGAGGCCATTCAAAGATTTATCAGCCAGAGCTTGTCCGAGATGGAAATCGAATGCACAACCTACAGCGCAAAATTCAAAGGCATAGTTATTAGTCTAGCGTGAAGCCAGTCAAATAATAGCAACGGTAATAACTCTTAAAAACTTCGTCGACCAACTAATATACTATAGCTCGGGATAGATTTTCACCCAAAACATTTTAAAACACATCATTATCATCATCATCGGCCTGAAGAAGTCCACTGCTGGACAAAGGCCTCCCCTACACATTTCCAGAAGAAATTCAGGATTGTCTTCCTTCGTCCATCCTGTGTCAATTTAACTAACTAAAGCCTTGCGCTCATTTAAGACCTGTGCGCATCTAGCGCGATCAGTGAAACACTGTCAAATATCGCTGTCATATTTGACAGCGTTTCACTGATCGCGCTGTAAACGACCGTCCTGACCGACCGTACCGTACCGTAGAACTACCAACCCTCTTGGACAAGTAGATGGCGCTGCCATACGTAAACAAAAAGCTCCGTGAATTTTGTTACAAATAAATATGAGTGTGCGCTATACTTTAATCTGCTAGTCCAACTGCAGGGTGCGCCATGTGGCATTTAATTAGAGAATTGAGTGGAATTCCATAACGTCCAGTCTAGACTGCTATATCTGCGGAACGAAGGCGTAAATCATTGCACAGTAACAGTTTTATGCGCAAACTTCGAACTGGCTCCTCCCCCGCGAGTTGGAGCATGAATAATTTGGTATGCTGCTTGTAGAATGCGAATTTAGACACAAACTTACGACTAGTTCTAAAAAATCTAATAAATCATATTTCCAGATTGGTTTAATTTATATTGGTTTAGTCGTTTTGTTCTTATCTTTTTACTGCATACCTCTGTCATTTATGAACCTATTTAGTCAATTATTTTTATATCTGATTGTTAATACTTCCAGATTGGTCCCATTGAAATTTCATAAAAATTGGTTTAACCGTTTGGCCATGAAGTCGGGTTTTCAAGTTTTTTAAACTAATATTATTGTCTGCAGCATGTACCTTTATAAGTTTTACAGGCAAGCAGGTGCCACTAAACTCCAGCAAACTTAAAATACCTACTTCAACAAGGAGTTATAAAGATAGGAAAACAAAACGAAAGGTTCTATAAGGCTTGCGGTTTCTTTGAAAGTTTTAAAAGTTGAATTCTAGTCCTAAGTGGTTTGTTAAAGTTGAAGGCTTTGTGCTATTTATGAAGGTTATTTCGATATAGTTACCAAACTAAGTCTTAAGTAAAGAGGTAGTCAGAGGCAAGTCTAAATCTGCTGTGCACTATACCAACAGTGAACAACGCAATTGAAATACGCTGTCAAATTTGACAGCGTTTCATTGATCGCCATAGCCAGTGACCTAGGTGTGCGCAGACCTTAACAAACATCCATCCATCCATCCATCTATACTTGCAAACTTGCGTGTTTTTAATACTTGTTGGATAGGATAGCAAGTAGGATGATTTAGGTTGGGGTATGTTTCTTTTTCCGAAGAAAAAAAAATCTCTGTGTGAAAACTTTGATGCCCATAATAATGACAAAAACTCCTGAAATTACACTTTTAAAGTGTGGTGTAGAAGTAATTAGAGTTTCAAAGATTGTTTGAAAATAACTTCCCTGGAACAAATTCAAGCGGGATTTCACTATTGTGATAAAATAACTTTACAGAGGTCAAAATAACAAAAGGACCTTTCAAAAAGTTCCCCCAACAAAGTCTCAACTCGCCCCATTGACTTTCACTCCATTTCCTCCATTCCATCTAATGAGGTAAATAATCTTCGATAACGATTCTTAGAGGTCGGAAGACGATAAGCTGGACTTTTATTGAACCTTTTTATCCGCTTTTGGGTGTTTTGATTATTTCCATAAAATAAGGAAATAGTTTGAAGAGGGTCTCCGACATAGCTCGCAAAATAATAAAGTTGTATGTTTTTTGACAATCTACAATCCTCCGTAATTATGTAAACTTCTTAGTAAGATATTGACTTACAACTTAGAATTATTTATGTACCTAAACTAAACCATGTGTAGGCAAATTGTAAGTTTCTTTGTTTAAATAAATACATTTTCAATACATCCACACGGACTAAGGGAACCAGGTAGCTGATATATTATACTTTTATCTGTCTTACTTATGTCAAATAAATGTATTTTCTTTCTTTATGTATTTTCTTTTTTAAATGCTATAGATATATGTATATAATCTGAATCTTGGAAACGGTTTTTGTACATTGATAAAAAATTATATACTACGATGTTTCAAGAGAAATTTGACGAAGCTGGTGGTACGGCCAGGCAGTGATACTCTCCAGCCGCGCCACGCAGTACGCAGTGTTAGACTGATTATAAATAATCTAACTGTATCACCACATGCTCTGTCTTTGGCTCTGGTTTTGAGTCTGTGTGAGTGCTCATCCAGTGTATTATAGCATGTTAGAAGTCTGCCTTACAGAATTTTTTTGTGCACGATGATTCCTGAGACAAAAAAACAGCTATGTGAGTCTGTCATAGCCTATCATACTCGTAGATGTGTGTGTGTAGTCTCGAAACATTATTGGGTCAATCTCTAGATTTTCCAATTCACTTATGGCTTACTCTCTTGAGAAACCGATACCGTGGTATATAATGTACTTAGGAACCTTTTTTCAACATGCAAACACACATGAAAATGCTTCTGGTCAGTCGCGGCTTAGCTAATGTGATCTCCATAATTTGGTTGGCAGAAAAAAATAATTGCTAGTTTTTTGTCATTGACAAAAAACTAGTCAAAACTTAATTACACAAATAGAGCAAGACCCTCTAACACAGGTATTTCTATGCATAAAAGAGGGTTTCAAACTTATGAAACGTATTCTAAATAAGTTTAAAGAAAATAAATATTTGTAAATATTTTTAAATAATATTTGTACATACTTCTATTTTGTTAAAGAAAAAAATCTATCAAATCGCAGGAATCGTAAGCAGAAAATTACGAGTAAATAAAACATTCTAGATAACGTTCGCCGCTATTCAGGAAAGTGTCACAGGCATCACTAGCACCACGTCACGTCGCTGGAGGCTACGGGTAACTAGATTGGACCTCAGGGAGAAGGCTTCGCTCGAAATCCCCTTTATTTTCACTGAGCACTGAGGAACTGCCTTTAGTTTCGGACAAAATAACGGCTGGATATATTCCGTTTGTATGCATTGTATACTTTTATGTAGGTAATAATTGAATGCTTGTTAGTTTCTAACTGATTTAAAATAATAGACTTACCCCCGGATACTGAAACGCAACTCAGATTTAAGCACGTCTCAAGCGACGAATATTTGACAGTTTTCAATGAAAATATTCGTCGCTTGAGACGTGCTTAAATCTGAGTTGCGTTTCAGTATTCGGGGGCGAGGCTCTCAATTCTGTTAATTGTATTTTTTTAATGACAGGCATTACATGACTTTGTTACTTTATGAACGTCTTAGTATACCGCGCTGATTTATAAGCAGGTTAGTTGTAATGGAAGAAACGGGTATTTAACGCGATTACCTTTATTATTGCCAATTAAGGGTGGCTGTAACAAGGAATATAATACTCTCTACAAGAGAGTTGTAACTGCGACCAGGGGCGTATTTACCCTTAGGCCAAGAGGGCCATGGCCCGGGGCGGCAGGCTGCGAGGGGCGGCGCAAGCCGCCCTTCATTCAGATTCGTGCGCCTTTTTTTACTTTTCATCATCATCATCATCATCCACAGCCCGACTTCACCCACTGCTGGGTATAGGCCTCTCTTAGTTTGTGCCATCTACCTCGATCCTGTGCCAGTCTAAGCCATTGCCGCCCCACGACCCTAAATATATCTGACTTTACATCCCTGAAGCAATTTTAAAAAAGCCAACTAACCTCGTTCGTCGAACGAACGAACAAAAGAAGAAAATCATAAAAATAACGTTAATTTTAACGGGGCGGGCGGCCGGCCGGCGGCCGGTCAACGGGCGCGGGCGAGAGCGGGGCGAGGCGTACTCCGTCGCTCGTGAGTGACTCGGGACTAGTCGGGATGCTTCGACTTTCGTTACTCGTGTTGTAAAGCAGCCGGGGCGGCGCGGTCGCGGGTGGACTAGCGGCTAGCGGCACGTAAGTCTAGCGCATGTGTACTGTCGCGCACGCAATACAATTATAACTTTAAATAATTATTCAGTCAATTGAAATGTTACATAAGCTTTACATTTTTTCATTGCTAACTCTTTTCCTTACTTATAGAACTTTTCAAATTATTGTTTCTTGTAGTAATTTCTAAGAGGAGTGTACATTTTCGATAATGTTAGGCAGGTAGAAAAGGTGCGGGTTACCGTTTGGGGACAAATTAACACCTACCTGCTACGACTATTATTATTATTAAAGAAGCTATAAGCAAAAAAGTGAGGAAATTTCTAGACAAAATTTCTCCCCTTTTTGCTTATAACTGCTTTAATTTTAAATTTAAGGCAAAAAGTTCTATGAACATATTTTTAGCAAAGCGATTTGCTACAAATTATTCCTTGATTAATTTTTTGTAGGACACATAGTTTCCGAGATATCGCAAAAAAAGTGTTTGCACGCCTATATCGAAGATGGCGCCCGGGGGACATCAGAATAACGGTCAGCGCTAAAGTTACGTGCCGCTACTCATACTATTTAATGTAAATCGTAGATATAAAATAAAAAACTCGTTCACCAAAATTATCAGCCCCAGCGGCCCCAGCCCTGCATTTTATAATTCATAAATTAAATTATATTTAAATTAAAATTATATACAAGGTGTATCTAAATATGTGTACTATGCGAAGGTGGGGGGTTTCAGACCACAATGGTGATCAGTTGTGGGGGGGAGATAATTAATAATTCCTATTTTCAGTTTCCCATACATAAATATTTAATTTCATAATGCCTAAATAAATTGACAACCCTATCCTTGTAACCCCTTGACCCCTTGACCTACTACCTCTGTAGGTCTACTTCTGCTACCTACTACCTCTGTAGCTGAGTTTAGGGTTGTCACTTTGTATAAAGTCAGCTGTTCATGTTGAAACTTCGTTGCAGTTTTTTTCAGAGATACCAATCGAAGTTCGTAAAGTCGTTGAACAAAAGTTGTTCCCCGGGGGGTGGAAATTCACCCCCCTTCAGGATAGTACACATATTTTGATACACGTTGTATTATATTAAAATTATATTTATAAATAAAATATAAAATATTGGCAGGGTGTGCTCAAACGCGAACCTATTTAGGTAGTAGGCACGTAAAAAAAAAACTTTTTTTCCGAAAATTTATGGGGCGGCATATCTTTTAGGCCCGGGGCGCCAAATCTTTAAATACGCCTCTGACTGCGACTGCCTCCGCTTCTCGACGGTACTCCGATGCCGACGGTACTCAGACGGCTGTTGTAACACGGTCGAAATGTCAGGTAATAATAAATGTAATCGCGATAAATACCCGCGTTACTTTAAAAAGTGCTAAGTTAATTATCCTTTTCCGTAAACTTATTTAATACTACGTCGCTACGCCACCAACAATGATCTAGAACTAAGTAGTAATAAGATTGGAGGAACATTTCCAAGGATATTATAATATTGGAACTATCGGAGTCTTGACATTTTAATTTGATTTATCAGCCTTGCTGCATAATGCGATTGCTATGCTACCTTGTAGTTAATCAGTTTTACTGAAAACATAATATTGGAAGAAGCTATTTTAACCTACTTTAAATAAGAAAGGAGGTTTACACTTCGCCTGTATTTTTTTGTTTATATCGCCTATTTTCGTAATTTATGCGCCGATTCAGTAATTTTTGAAGGTTGATAAAGTTCCTGAACCAATGTGGAAGTACCTACGAGTATACTTCCAAATTGGTTCAGGAACTGAATCAAAATTGGTTCAGCAGTTTGGGCATGAAGGCGGTTTCTCAAGTTTTTGATATACTTATTATATTGGTGATTTCATAAAGATAGTACTAGAAAAAGTTAGTGTTGGAAAAAGATGTACTTATTATTTTTATATTTGTGATATAAAACCTTTGGAGAACATGCGCTGTGAAGTAATATGAGCGAATACAGCTGTCAAAGTAACCGCTTACTATCAGGTGGGCCACATGCTTGTTTCATCAGCTAAGTTGTATAAAAAAAGTTTAAAAAACCTGAAGAAGCTTTATTACTCAGACTTCGTGGTATGTCTACCGTGCCCCGTAAATACAGTTGTGAGTCTATTTTTCAGTTATTAGTGAGTGATGTCGACAGAACAAAACCTACTCTGTTCCAGTCCCGGAGTGGGTAATTATGCTGCATTGTAGACGCGTCAGAAAATATGCTGATTCTGACGAGCACAGTGAAGTGGAGTGTAGCTAGGTCACTCCTCATCGATTAATTGCCTAATTATAATAAAAAGTAACAAGAGAAGTGTAAAAAAGAAACCGATTTCAGAGCCAAACTGCACCGACTTTAGTAAAATTCTATGAGACCAATCTGGAAGTATAACTTTCCCGAGATTTTTTTTCAAATCTTCTCATAAATGGTTTTGCGATAAGAAACACAAAAAATACACCCAAATTAAGAACCTCGCTTACTTGTTTTTTGAAGTTGGCTTGAAGTCGGTTAAGAATATGTCTAATGACAAACAATGCTTACCACTGGTGAAGTGGTGACAAACAGTGACAGAGGTAACCTTAAGCAATGATTAAATTTCAATTGCGTTTATAAGATGGCTGGTATTAGTTTGTTAATCGGTGTAAGAAAACATCGTGATGGAACCGGCATTGTCGTTAAGTTGAAAACGTGTGTCAAGTGCACGAAAGGAGCTTCTTTGAGGCGTAATTAAAATCTTTCACCACACTCGGTTCAATACAACTACTGACACGGTAAAAAGAAGAATTATGAAGTATTCCAACTGTTTGTGATTCGCTGTGGCACAAGTTGGCAGTTATCTAGCCGCGCTGAGAGCTGAAAGTAGCACAATGTCCAGCACTCGTAGGCTTAAGCGGTTTGTGTAAGTTTCAGACTAAGGTTTAAGGCTGCTTTTAGCAAAAATAAGAAACAAAAATAACATGTCGGTCGTAATTTCGTGTTCACTTCACTTTAATTACCCAAACCGATGTTAAGACTTGCACACATCATCTGACAAAATGTCAAATGTGACAGCGGTAATTGAGAGCGTTTTACTGATCGCCATCGCCATCGCCCTAGATGTGCGCAGGCTTTTAGGTACTGTTCTTACTAATCATACACCATACTTGGTTGATGTTCCAACTGTCCGCACCAAGCGCTTTGCTTCAACTTTTATGTTGCGGACAGCCAAGGAATGGAATTCCTTGCCGGCGTCTGTCTTTCCGAGCACCTACAAATTGGATGTTTTCAAGACAAGAGTGAATAGGTATCTTCTAGGTAAGCGTGCTACATTGTCGACCGCATCATCACTTAACAGCAGGTGAGATAGCGGTCAAACGCAAATTGTAAAAAAAAAAAAAAACTTCAGAACTAAAAATCATATCTTCCAAGAAAAACCTATAATTTTCATTATAAAGTACCTACATAATTTGTATTGACCATTAATTCCTAATAATCCTAATTTTTTTGAAAGAACGGTCGTTTGCTGCCCGTGGCCTTACTCGCTTGGGGTACTACAGTAGGCAACAAATATTGGACATCGGGTTTTCGGCTTTGTAGAGCGTAAAGTGATCTCTTTCTGACGCACTCTACGCCTTATGAAGCCGAAATTAGCCAATGTGCAATATTTGTTGTATCCTACTGTAGTACCCCAAGCGAGTAAGGCCACGTGCGGTAGCTAGAGATGAATAATTATGAGTTCACTGGTATGTGTCTAATAGAATGCACATGTTCGAGCTTCAAGAGCACTCGATATTGTCAACGGGGGCGTATTCTACAAGCTGTGGCTTATAGGTCAAGTGTGTGTAATGGCGCAGTGAGATTGAATGTCATGGGCAGATAAAAAAAAAATCTGTAAAACACGCCTACGCCTTTTTGCCTTGCGCACATCTAAGCGTTCTGCCGTGGCGATCAGAGGAACGTTATCATATTTGACAGCGTTTCACCACCGTTGATCGCCACTTATGGCCCGTATGTAGAACAAGTTCTTGAGTCTGAGTAGAGCCTTAAGGTTGTTCGATTCCGATACAAACTAAATTTACACAACTATGGGCAAACAAAGTATAAATGTACACTGAAATAGCTTTAATAGAGTTTTACAGTGGTCTTCATTGCCGGCAAGTTATATAAAGTTGGAGAAAACTGTAGGATAACAGAAATATTAATAAAAAACCAAAAAAGTAATTTTTTCGTCATTCTTTCTAACGGGTACTCGGCATTGAATACGTGAATGAGCTTAAAACATATGTCTCAAAATAGTCGTAAAAGTCTGTTAGTTCTTTTTTTGAAGCCCCGACTGCCACGACCAACAGCTACCACTCCAACTTTATATAACTGGCCGGTAATAAGGACCACTGTAAAAGCCTATTACAGCTATTTCAGTGTACATTAATACTTTATTCGCCCATAGTTGTGTAAATTAAGTTTGTATGGAAATCGTACCCCCTTAATCATAGATTTTTTGACACCTTTCAATGAGAACTGTCAAAAAAACTATGTTTGAGGTTCGACTCAAACTCAAGCATTGCTTCTGTATACGGGTCTTAGATGTACACTAAGCTGTAGGTACATCGACTAAACCAATAAACGATAACTACAGTTAATCCAGATAACACGAGTTTGAAATCCTTAAATAAAAATATTATTTTAATATAGCTTTGCTACCTTTTTAGGGTTCCGTAGCCAAATGGCAAAAACGGAACCCTTATAGATTCGTCATGTCTGCCTGTCCGTCCGTATATCACAGCCACTTTTTTCTGAAACTATTAAAAGCTGATGAAACTTGGTAAGTAGATGTATTCTGTGAACCGCATTAAGATTATTACATAAAAATAGAAAAAAACACAAATTTTGAGGGTCTAAATAAATACTTAAAACTAAAACTCAAAAAAAAAAATTCATCAAACCCATACGTGTATCTATGGATGGGTATCTATGAATAGGTCTTGAAAAATGATGTTGAGGTTTCTTACATCGTTTTTTTTCTAAACTTAATAGTTTTTGCGAGAGACACTTCCAAAGTGGTAAAAAGTTGGTCCCCCCCCTCTAACTTCTAAAATAAGAGAATGATAAAACTAAAAAAATATATTATGCACATTACTATGCAAACTTCCAACGATATTTGGTTTGAACGAGAGGTACGATCTAGTCGGTAGTTTTTATTTTATACGCGGAACTCTTCATGGGCGAGTCCGACTCGCACTTGGCCGCTTTTTTTACTCTATCAATAAGTATAATCGCGAAAGTCATTTTACAAAAGTCGAGCGTTTCAGCAATACAGCCTGAAACTTTTTCAGTTTCCCGTTCCCGTCGGTAGAGGGCGTGATATTTCCCTTGTTCTAATTCTGAAGGCTCGGCCTCCAATATCCGGTGTGCGAAAGAGAAACAATGAGAAAGTTGTTCTTTGTTCTTCATAAAATGGTTTTGTAGTGTGTCGCTGTTCAAATATTTTGGAAATTCGAGAGAAATTCACGAATAATTATGAAAAAACGAACTCAGCTACGAACGAATAGATTTTTAATCACAAGTAAAAAAAACTCTATACCTTGTTCCCAGATCTTCTTCTTATCGTGACACTGGTTCTTTCAAACCATCCGTCTCCTGGTTCTAAGCTACCCCCCCCCCCCCCACCAATTTTCAGCTCAATATGTTCAGCGGTTCTGGAGTTATAAATACTGTAGCTAACACGACGTTCTTCTACGCATAGCCTAAGGAATACCTTAGTCTATGCTTCTCCTTAAAGATAATATAATAATATAAATTGATTTTGATAGCCCTTAAGTTACACCCACAACAATCTACACCTACGTGTAGAGCATCTGAATTGCGGTTGCCATAACTTTATGCTAATTTTAATTTAAAAATAACCTCTTGAACCTGAAATGTTGAACAAAGTTAAAGCTATTTACCCAGATGTGGTGAATAACCTCCTTTCTGAGTACTAAACGGAACACCCGTTTAGATTAGCTTCGTGCGGCGCAAATAGCTAAGAATTGCTTGAGTTCGTGATGGATGCCACGAAATTGGGAGGCCAAATAATTACGCTTCGAAGGCTCACTGGGAATTTCCGGCGTGCCTTCGAAAAGAGAGCTTACTGTAATCACTTCTAAGCTTACCTATTTTTACAGTAGAAAGAAATTTACTAACAATACCTAATTAAGAAAACACAATAAATAATTTTCTATTCTATTCTACAGGGTTATTCATTATTAACTGCAAATACTCAGGAATTAGGTTCAACAAATAGAATAAAAAATATTTATGAAATTATTATTTTTTAATTTGATCAAAAATTTTTTCAAGTTTTTGTATCAAAATTTTATTTTTATTGATTTCTTTACGGCTATTGCATAATGATTGCCACGGAGAACAGGACGATGACCCACCCAGGCGGTGACTGAACGCAGAGTGTCACTCACGGCGCGCGGGCGCGGATCAAAGGTCAAAATAGGTCAGGCGCCAATGATTCCTTTATCGATTTTCTCGGGATTTTCATAACAAAACTTAAAAAAAATCATTTCATAAATATTTTTTATTTTATTTGTTGAACCTAATTCCTGAGTATTTGCAGCTAATAATGAATAACCCTGTATACGCATAGAATGGAAAATGGAATAGAAAATTATTCATTACACACTTTACAAAGCGTACTCTTTTTCTTCTTAATTAATGGCATCTGTTTATTCGGCCAATTTTGTCCATGTCAAGTGGTTTATTACACAGTTAAAATAGTTTTTAGTCAAGTCAGTCAATAGACAAGTCTTGGTTTTGAAGAAAATGGTGGCATTTTTCTTCATCTCAAACACACTCTTTGGCAGTTTGCTCTAATAAAATCAAATCAAAGGTATTTGATTTTATTAGATCAGTTTGTTAAAGGATTCAGTAGAATCGCAAGGATCACTTTGAAACGTCTTAAAGATAAGTGAGTCTTACATGCCAGTACCACGCGACCAAGCCTAGAAAGTAAGCATACCTACCTATTAAAAAAGTGGTATTAACCCACTTATAATGTTTTCCCTCTAGTCTAAGGTGCCAGTAGGTACGTACGAACTCATAAAACTTCTTCTCTCGTTCGCAACTCAACAACAAACTTGCAAGACGATAGTGCTTTCTGATCCCGACCGTAATATAACGGCAATTAGACGGGCTGTTTCGGCAACAAAGTTGCGGACGTGACAAGACTACCTCCTCTCAGCGATAAATTGCTATTAATTGCTCAGAACACGTTAAGACTTAGGTAAGTGAGCTTTTGAGCTGTTTTAGACTCAGTAGCCCTATTGACTAGATAGATAGATAGTCAAAGTCATTTTAATTTTAGTCCTTGATATCCATGGCACCTTTTGCTAATATTTTATACATGTATATTTTTTGATATAGGCAGCTAAGCATTTGACTGCCATCACATCTGATGGAAAGTGAGGATGCAGCCTAAGATGGAGCATGTTTAGCCATAATCCACCGGTTCACTCTTGTCTTTTAAATTCCTAAATTAAAACATTCCGGAAATACTGATGCCGGTAGAGAGCTCCACTCTTTGGCAGTTCGTACTATAAAAGTGGAATTTAAATGCTTTGTAAGTGAGTGTGGGATATCTACCATGAAGGAGTGGCACATAGCCTTGCGTCTAGAAGTCCGGAGGTGAAAGTGTAGTAAGTGATGGGGGTATAAGGTCGTGCATTAGGCCTACCGCAAGCTCTGTTTGGCTCTGGTTTTGAGTCTGTGTGAGTGCTGTCTAAATAAATCCTACGTCGAAACGTCACACACACACACATAATAATACACTGGTGAGCACTCACACAGAGTCAAAACCAGAGCAAGAGACAGAGCCAGACAGAGCTTGTGCGCACTCCCCGAAATGTAAAGGTTATAGCACATTATACCGGCACCGCATCAGCACCGCTCCAAACCAGCAATTAACTTGTCATTCAATTTAGAGCATTAAATCGTGTGTAGTATAATATATTTCATAATGTCAATATGAAAAAGCCAACGGCGGGCAGTCAGCGCGCTTGCCGCTACCACACAACTCGACTCGCAGCCCGCGTGCTGCAAGCGAGCGGACCTTGTGCGCACAGCGCGCCGACGGCATGCTTATTACGCGCCGACTCCGAGTCGGCAGCGAAAGCGAGGCGAGTGTTCAATCATAAATGCCATATAATAATATTGAGTTCGCGGTGACAGCAAGCTTGCACCTCGCGGCCACCGCGCGGACTGTGAGCTTACTAGGGCATGTAAACCGATTAACCGATTAATCGAAAAACCGATTAACCGACTGATTTTAGGTCGGTTTTTAATCGGGTTTTTCCATCCAAAATAACCGATTTTCGGTTATTTTTTTTATGAGTAAAATATGCCAATTTATTTAAAACTACACCTTGCAAACTTTATTCAGAACGCCTATAGTAATCCACCTAATTATAATACAACATAATACATTAAAATTGCAAAAATGCCCCATTATTGGACAAAGACCGCCCCCCGATCCCGCCACTCTACACTATCTTGTGTCATCAATTGCCAGTCTCTCTCAAAAGAGTCCAGTTTGTCCCACCATCGCCTGCGTAGTCTACCACGACGCCTCCTCGCTGTTTCAGGGCTCCACAATGTGAAGATTTAGGCCCACAGTGCGTCAGGCATGCGGCAGACATGGCCGGCCCAGTCCCACTTCAGCCTTGCGGCTTTTTCCTCTACGTCAGCGGTTTTAGTCTTGAAGCGCAGTGTGTATTGCGAATGCGGTCAATTAATTTTACCCAAAGAATGCTGCGCTCTATCGCCTGCTGGCAAACCTTGAGTTTGGACTTCAAAGACCAAGTCTGCGAGCCATAAGTAATATTGTGTATGTGTATTAGTTTGTAAAATAACACGAATTGTCTGTTACGTGTTCTAGGCTTATAGCTCCGCAAATCATGCTCATCTTCCAGTTTTTTCTAAGTTGGAGTCAGGGCATTGGTTACAAGCGCTTCCTTCATATAACACTGGGACTTTAATGGATCCCGTAACGTTCTGTATTGCAACTGGCCTACGGTTGGGTTCACTGTGCTACGCACCTCATCAGTGCCAGTGCGTTACTCGCCACAGTTTATCGTGTTATAAGGCCGCCGGTCGGATATCTCGACATCATCAGGCGGACCTTTACCACCGTCAACGTACCAGCCGTTCTCGAACCGAATGGTCCGTTGCGTGACGATGGTATGACGCTTGCTCCTTGGGAGTTGGAGAGGCCCATTGTGTGGGACGCTACGTGTTTCGACACACTTGTGCCTTCTTATTTGGCAAGGATATCCGTTGTGGCTGGCGCGGCGGCAGATCTGGCCGAGGATCTCAAGAAGCTTAAATATGCAGGTTTCGACAGAGCCTACTTATTTGCTCCTCTTGGGGTTGAGACTCTGGGTCCGTGGAGAACCACGCGGGTCTTCACAATTTTGCCTAGGTGTCTGATCGAAGCGATGCGTGACCCAAGGGCTGGTGGGTATTTGGTGCAGCGCATTAGCTTTAGCTATTCAGCGTGGCAATGCCACTGGCGTCTTGGAGATTCTTCCGTCTGGCACTGACTTGGACCAGTTGGACCAGTTGAGCTATCTCTAGATCGTTTGTAACGGTCTGCAGATAGCTCAGCTGTTTCTTGTATATTTTGCAAGTTTCTTTGTGTTAATAAAAATTGAGTAACTATTAGGACTAATAATTATCAACTATTATCATGTTGTTGAATTTTACAACTTTATTTAGTCTAATGAGTGAGTTCTGTACATTAAAATATTTTATTAACAAGCTAATTTAATTGGTGCTTGCTTATTCAAATAGTAAGTTCATTTTTATAAAAAAATATGGTTTTATTTTATCCTAAGACACCCATATGAAAAACTGGAAAAAATAACCGATTAACCAATTAATCGGTTATTTTAAATTAAAAACCGAGATAACCGGTTTTTTAAAACAACCCGGTTTTTACACGCCCTAGAGCTTACACGTCGCGGCCGGCGCGCGGACTGCGAGCTTGCACCTTGCGGACAACGCGTAGTTAGCGCGCTCGCAGCTAGCCGTAGTCTAAATTCGAGGCGACGCCGTGCTGCAGCTGCGCAGTTGCGGTGCCGGTATAATGTGCTATAACCTTTATACGGTAGAAGACCGATAAACAAGCCACTCGAAGACGGTGGTCCAGGCTGTAAAGCTTAGTAGTCAAACAGTTATACCTAGTACGTAACATAGCGCAGCGCATTGGATATAGTCATACGACTATTATGAAATAAGCTAGGTATCTGGTTCCCATCGTATCGTTTAGGGCTAGATAGTGTTATTAGGATTGTCTATCAATTAATTTATTTATTTATTTTATTATTTCCCTTGCTTGTTATCACTATTGCTTGTGTCTATATGTATTAAACCTTACGATCTTCTAAAACTGTGGCAGAAATAAACGACTTCAAACAATAAACAGTCGAGTCCCCAAACTCAAACTATTGGAAAACCACTTGCCTCTGGAGACAGTCAAGTAATCAGAATCACAAATATAAGCTTGGTAGCTTGGTAGCTTTGTCTTTTTAGTTAATGAACAATACTAACTGAATTATCGAAGGAAAGAAAACTTTGGTGTTTTTCTTTAGTGAACTATTATTTATTTAAATAAAATTAGCTGATGGAACAAGCATAGGGCCCATCTGATATTAAAGTGGTAACCATCGCCTATTATAACAAAGCATTGCCTCCTAGGTTAGGTAGTGTGATGTATAGCCGTTTGTAGATCCTACTATAAAGTCAAAGTGATCCTAGTGATGCTACTGAATAAATATACAGGGTTATTCATTATTAGCTGCAAATACTCAGGAATTAGGTTCAACAAATAAAATAAAAAATATTTATGAAATGTTTTTTTTTAAGTTTTGTTATGAAAATCCCGAGAAAATCGATAAAGAATATCCTATGGAATCATTGGCGCCTGACCTATTTGATCCGCGCCCGCGCGCCGTGAGCGACACTCTGCGTTCAGTCACCGCCTGGGTGGGTCATCGTCCTGTTCTCCATGGCAATCATTATGCAATAGCCGTAAAAAATAATAAAAATAAAATTTTGATAAAAAAACTTAAATCAAAACAAAAAAAAATAATTTCATAAATATTTTTTATTTTATTTGTTGAACCTAATTCCTGAGTATTTGCAGCTAATAATGAATAACCCTGTATATTTGACTTTGACTATTTTATATAGGTACTTGAAAAGTATAGATAGATAGATGCTATAAAATGGACAGAAGTATCTTGTTTTCCATCTCAGAACAAGGTCGTTTCCAATCACCACAAAAAAGTAACTGCTCTATAAAATGCATCCAGACCACTAGACTGAGTGACCATGAAACTATTACAACTTGTTGTCGTATCTACGACTGAATTGTTTTGACAGTTAGACGATAGTAAAATAAAAAAAATTAACGCAAAGACCACCGTCGATGTACTCGCTCGCAAATTTTGACTCTTTGAAATAAATAAATAAATAAACATAATTAATATGGAAGACAATCCACACAACACTATCTAGGCCCAAATTAAGCATAGGTACTAATAGGAACCAGAGAGCTGTTATTGATAAGACATTTTTCTGTAAATGCATACTTAGAATACAATATAGGTATAGCACCATGACCTACGGCGCAGAAGGCAGAACTACCAACTGAGCTGAGAGGCCAGTAAAAAATATAAAATCACTAAAGTTATCTAGCGGAAATCGGGAGCAAGATTAATTGCACACAAGAATCAAGATAGTTGCTCGAGACTTTCGATAAAGAATTCAAAGTTTTTATATCTTTCAAAGTATGCAACGGAAAGTTGTTTCATGGAGTTCAGCGTCTTAAAATACCTAAATAAAATGAATTGCTTAAAGTATTACCTAGCGTGAAGTTACATCCAAAATCGTTAGAGATATTAGCTCGTCTAACAGCTCGAGGCATCCTGTCCGCTATAAGTGCTTGATGCATTAGCTTTCAAGGACCATATCTGACGTGTTGTGGCATAATATTGTATCTCATATAATTTAATTTTATAGTTATTTATTTTCCACTGGTCGATTCCTGGACAGACGGACGGCTATGCCGTTGTACTGCGAAAAATACGGTAAAAGCCTTTTCGGGTTTCTGCGGGGCAGTAGAAATGTGTAGGAAAACCGAATTAAAAACTTTATGCATTGGATTTGCTTGCGAGTGGCGCATGGGTTTATTTCGCTAGTTATGTTGTTAGGTCACTTTTTAGTCCCATTTTTTTCTTTCTCAATTCATGGTGTGCATTAAATCAAATAATGTATTGTGTGAAACATATGAATTCCTTATTTTCTTCAGCCATCCTAAAAAATTTCATAGCGTAGGTACCTAGTAAATAACTTTTTATAAGTTATCTAATATTACCTACCTACGATAGTATCAAAACTCTACTAACATAGAAAGGAGAGAAATGGAAACACAATAAAGCCAATTCTGCAATTTGTTTTTCAATAAAATCTATGAGTTATCTAACAATGACAACTTTATTTCTAAAAGCTCGCTTAAATCATCCAGAAATGCTTCGAACGTTGAGGCTTAATAAGTAGATAAGAAAAACGACAGAAAGGATAGCGAGGGTGGAATTCTGATAAGAAAATCTATTTTGACACTTGTACCATTCTATCATGCAACATTAGATATTGTGGATGATCGCGACCCTTCGTATCTTGAAGGTTCGGGATATGACGGAGTTTCCTTTGAACGCTTATGATAGGTAGGTATTATTATATTATGTGGATTTCGTACCCTTTCTGGTAAGTAGATTTGAAATAAGTTACGAAATTCTAACTCGTAAGTATGAGCTAACGGTCGATTTTATTTTTTTCCTAAGGGAATCATCGCCTATAACAAAGTCCTTATCATGCACGTCAAGAACGTGCCCTACGATGCACTGCCCTATACGTCCATTAACTTGATGCATAAGTACATACCTTCTGTTCAGCCACACGTGCCAGTAATTTCACCGGCACCCATATAAGTACCTACAATAAACAAACAAAGAACAGCCAACCGTCCGAAAGAGGAATGCTAATAGCTTGAAACCTTAGTGTATCTTTTGCAACCTCGTACCTCAGAAGCTAATGCTCCGATTTGTATCTGGTGGATAAATTACTCCTATTCTATTCATTGCAAAACTAACTATAAATTACATTGCCACTTCTTATTCTTGTCACGTCGCTATTGCTGCAATAAAAGCCTTTGAATAGACCCTAGACTCGGATCCAATAAGGCTACAATCATCCCTATTCTCAAAGGAGCCGTCAACTAGGAATGGCTGAGTGAAAACCGGATATAAACACAGTCGAAGGTAAATGGCGTGACTAGAACCCCAATGCTATATTACTATAGTTTATCAACTTCTTCCATTCGCACCTGCCTACTGGGACCTATACCTAGGAAATTACTTTTTAACCAACTTCAAATAAAATGGGAGGTTCTCAATTCGGTTGTATTTTTTTAAATGTTTGCTATAACATAACTTCGGTTTTTATGAACCGATTTGTTTTTAATTCGAAAGGTACATTATACCTACTTCAAAATTTTGTCCCATAGACAGACACGACCTACTGTGCAGAAGGCAAAGCTATACTACCAACATACTAACTAATTATTTCTAAGCAAAATGTTTTAGGCGCCTGGGTGTCTAGATTCTTTGTCTACTTTCTATCAGCGCTATTATACTACGCATATAAACGCCAAACTGATATCATTTTCGCTGGCGTAAAGGCTGACTTATACTAGATCTTTAAACCCTTTGATACCTTTACGTATGCCATAGATAACTCCACCAAGCTATGTTTGCAGCTCGCTTTTTTATGCATATTTATCATTTAATATTTAAAAATCTAACAAACATTTTGTTTAATTTTTTAGAGTCATAGCGAATTATTAGCGATTTTCAGTCGATTTTTTGTAATAGCACGCGTGGCGCAAACATAGCTAGGCCGAGGTTGGCTTGTAGTATCGTCTATGTACAAAGGTAGGTACATGTTGTAGGTATATCCTGTGCCTTAACTAACCCTATTGTGTACAGGAAGGCAGGGATCACCAGGTAAGCCCGTATTCCGTTTGCAATTTGAAAGGGTCCCGGATTCCCAATTTCACCAAATCACCTGGAAGACGGAATAGGGCAATCTCATAGGTACCTTCTAAACTAAATTCTACCTATATCAATTTATGTAAGCGTCATAGCTCATTGACCTTTATTAGTAGGTAAGGTACCCATGGATGACTGTGAAAAGCGTACCTGTATCACAAGGACTATAATATTATCATCATCATTTCAGCCCGTTTGCACCAAGGAGATTTGAAATCCATTACAATGGAGATGAAATGGCATTGATTCTTATTGATTTGACAGTATTATCGCGTGCAATACTGATGAGTAAGGCACCTATAAACTCTTTATTTCGCCACTCTCCTCATTCATAGTTAATACAATCGTAAATTAATAATGTCGTAAATATATTGATACTTAGGTAATTTTTCGTCTTCTTCCTGCCTACTTTATGAGGGGTACCATATAGATTTCAATACGACATATATAGTTCCAACTGAGGCTCACATTATACGCAAGACAAGACCATCAATACCTAGTTGTGGCCAAGGCTTGCATAGTACTTTTATCAAATAATGCAAGGAAATTAAAACTAAGTGACTTGCATTTTGTTTTTACAATTACGACAAGCAACGAACAGCATTATTTTTCCTCGCGTCGGTGTTCATCAGGCAAGGCAGTTCGAAATTTAAATAAAACCTTTGATAAGTTTACATCCTTGGTTTCCATGTTTTGCAGTAAAAGATCGTTCCATTTTTAAATAACACGACAGATATGAGTTTAATAATATGTAATTTATCTGGCCGCTAAACACGACAGTAATGGATATTCACACACAACTTTTGCCGACCGCTGCTCGCATGTATTTGGCTAGTTCAGCAATTTCGATTTATCTCGAAGAAGGCTGTCCAAATAATGCTCATATTTTCGAGGGTCCATGTGACTTACACCTAAGAACTATGTATGTACCTAAACTAAACCATGTGTATGCAATAAATATATTGAGTATTGAGCATGTTTGAGTAAAGAAATAATTCTCATTCCTAAAAAGGATTTTAATATTTTGCTGAGGTGTTTCCAAATACTGAGGTGTGACTGGCCTCTAGCTCAGTTGGTAGTAGCTCTGCCTTCTGCGCCGTAGGTCGTGGGTTCGATCCCCACCGAGAACAAATATTTGTGTGGTGAACATAAATGTTTGTTCTCTGTCTGGGTGTTATATTGTATTCTAAGTACGTATTTACAAAAAAAAAATGTATTCAAGTATTATATCAGCTATCTGGTTCCCATAGTAGAAGCTCTGCTTAGTTTGGGGCTGGGAGTGTTGTGTGAATTGTCCACAATATTTATTATTTATTTATTATTATTAAATAAACTCACGGACCTTGAGTGTGCAATAAAACGATTTAAATTATACAAATCAATTAGTATATTCAAGAAAAATAATACACGTGTTCTCGAACCTTAAAATAAAATTAGAAAAATAATGTGTCTTAGTCTAATGGCACAACTAAATAAGTACAACAGTAAAACGTGCTCAAATACATGGATAATACTTTGGAAGGAGAGTACAAAAAAATATCGACCTGGGGATCGAACCTGTGATCTTTGTCACGATACGCGGGCACGTATGTATGACATGTAAGACCCAGACTTGTATTTCCAAAAATGGATACCAGATTGCCTGGTTGTATTCTACATAATAAAATCAATTGATAATGACATATTATTATTTACAGTCGAACATATTAGAATCATCAAGTAAAATATAGTTTTCAAATATTTACGGTAATCGAACCCATACCCTCTTATCTACGTCGGCAAGTCGCCCGCTGAACAGTTTTCAAAAAAAATCTATAACCCGAAGAATGCCTACTACGGCTGTTGGAATAAGATGTACCTAAAATAAACCCATACAAAAATGTTTCTTTTCGAGGTAGACAATTAGTTAGAGATTCTAAGATAGTCTTTAAGGCACAGTTTGTGTTCGAATTTTTTTTTATAAGTACGCATTGAAAATTACTTAGTACTACAGTATTAAAAAAGTTAAAAACATTGTTTCTAGTAAAAAAAATATAAAATGCACTATTTGTACGATACAGGACGGAAATTTTAATACTTACTTATAAAAAATACTCGCAAATACATCAACATTTACTTTACATTCATAAAATGCTTGTGTAAAATACCAAAACCTATACCAACTTTATTCTTAATTTTCATGCCACTTCTATTCGTATGTATTTGGCATGTACATATTTTATCGAATCCCACCCGTACGCTTTTGAGATTTGTGTTAGTGACCGCAACTCAATGCTCTCAAGTGTAGCCATGTCGGTTATAAACGAATATATTTTTATAAGTACATTATAACTATAAGATATAATATAATTTTAAATTTATTCTTATAAATACAAATTATTAACGCTTACATGCAAATTTCAGCCTTTTACAAAATAAGGTTTATAAATTTACAAATATTTACTACTACCCAAGGCTGTACTTGTCAGGAGTATTATTGTTAAAGTATAGGATAGTATTTCAAAAGTATAAAAACCTTACTAAATCTTCCCAGTAGAACTCGAGTTTTAATTGTGCTTTACAGAGAGCTTACTATGTACGTATTGATGTCTTTCCTGTGGATTAGGCCCGACTAAGCTGTCAGGATGGTATAGGTGCTGGACAAGCCTATTCCATCTAAAGTCTTGTCCCAGGCACTATAGCGTCCCGCAAGTAGGAGCATGAGTAAATACCAGTTGCTCCTGACGCTATATAAATCATCTACAAAAATAGATGCAAAGGCCTGTTCACTTTTCATACAGAGAATATGAAATCGTTTTGTTGAAGCGAATGGTTACTTTTCAAATATTCATATATTTCATCCAATCCTATATCCGGCCGGATATCAAGGAATATTCGGCCGGATATCGGATAGCAAAAGACGACCGGATACCGAAAAGTAAGCAAATCTGACGGATATCAAATTATATTCGGCCGGATATCGGATACCAAAGACGGCCGGATACTGAATAGTAAGCGGATATCCGTTGAATCAGTGTTTAATAAACACTGACTATCTTAAAGAGACCCTTGAAAGTAACTCAATGCACAGTTTTTGCTACATTTTATACACAGGTCTTCGTCTTTAGTACAACATAATAGCCCCATTGACTTTCTCTTCCAAGGCTGGTGCTATAGCATCAGCGTCTCTTGCATCCGCCGCCGCGACCAGGATACACACGTCATTGACGAAGGCGGAGATACATGCTGCTACCACCAACCTGGGGGGAAAGAGATGGTGAATATTTGGTCCAACTTGAGAGTGAAAGAGATGTGAATATTATGGTCCAACGTGGGAGGAAAAAAGATAAATTAATAAATAAAATAAATATTATGGACAATCTACACTACACTATCTAGCCCTAAATTAAGCAGAGCTTGTACTATCGGACCAGATAGCTGATCTAATACATAAACAACTTTTTTTTTGTAAATACATACTTAGAATATGATATGACACCCAGACAGAGATATGGTCCAACGTAAGAGTAAAAGAGATAGTGAATATGTGGTATAACGTGGGAGGGAAGGAGATAGTGAAAATGTCGTCTTTTTTTATCAATAAAGGAGTCTTTGACAAAAAAGTGTCACTCTGAATATGCACGTGACGAAAGAGCCTGCTTAAGGCGCACTTAAATCCTTTCACCACACTAGTTTGAATAAACTAGCGACAATAATGATAAAGAGGAGGAAGAATAATATAAATCAAAAGTTTTCATATAGGAGTGAATACTTGCCTACATAAAAATCACCTGTAGTAATTTTTGTATGGATTCAACTACTTCTAAGCCATATAATCGCCCATGCCCATGCACAGGCATAGACATAAATGTAGAAAAAACAGCCCTTTGTAGTTTAACCATTTTTGTTTTAGGCGACATCTAGTGAAACTTCAAAAAACTAATTTCAGCAAAAGGAGGTTGCAAAACCCGCAACAAGGAGTTTCTCATACAGTAGATCTTTCACTCGAATTGTTCTCACAAAACCAAACAGATGGCGCATTTGCAAAATTCTAATGTTATTGTTTTTACGAGACCTTTGGCATCATTTAATGCTCATTATTTGAAGATGACGATGTATTACCAGAAGGACAATCCAAGGTCAGCCATCCCGTCAGAAGACCAGATATTAGCGAGGTCTTCGTCTGACATCACATTATGCTGTAGTCGGAGGAAGTATTCAGTCAGCCAGACGGCAATGGCACCCAGGGTAAAGATCACTGGAATTTAAAACAATTGGCCGTTAATATCTATTAATATATTGATAAAATGGATAAAACATATTATGCAAATAAATAAATACTGACAACCGTTGGGGAGTAAAGGTTCTCGAATGGCGACCACGAACTGTATGACGAAACGTAGGGCGTCCGCGCTACCCACCAGATGGGCCTACTACATTTTTAAGTTTGCGGGAAGTTGGTAGATGCAAAGGTCTCAGAATCGTTCTTGATGGAAATGTGTAGAGCCCTATGTCCAGCAGTGGACATAGGCCTCCCCTAAACATTTCTTCAGACTGCTGATGATGATGAATTAATTAAATTGACTGTTATTGTCAATAATGTGAAATTACTGAAACGTGAGCCTGATCATCTGTATGCCACGTTAGGGCACGTTCCTGACGTGCGTGATCTACGACGCAATGCTTTGTTATAGGCGATGGATATCCCTCAACATCAGGTAGGCCATATGCTTGTTCCATCAGCTAGTTGTAAAAAAACAATCTGGACATAGCAATGAGAATGGCCTGCTAATTCTATGATGTGTCAAACACATGCCTTTTGGTTTATGAATTGCTCCTTCTCCAGATAGTTCCAAACTGTATTTATTTTGTACTCTCAAAGGTAACTCTAAATACCCCTTAAAACACCAAATACTCTACATGAGTCATAGCTGCTATAGCTGCCATTCCTACCAGCAGCCTTATTGTCTAACTTGAGATCCATTATCAGTTCGTCAGAAACCGATTGTCACTGGTCGACCCAGTCAGATTTTTTTTAGTATTATAAAAGGTATCCAACTGAAGTTCATTTCGGCGTAACATAACGCAATTCCGAAATACAAACTTCCATCAAGTTCCATTCATTCACTATACTCGGATTTTTAATTAGACGAAGCTAGCTGACGTTTGCTGTGTTGTCAGTTTTTGATGAAATAAAAATAGTGTTGTTACAAAGTGAATGATTGAAAAAACTCCTGAATGAATGAAATTGCCTCGTTTTTCTAGTGAATAGTTAGTGTGCCGAACTTGACTTGACGTGCTTGGTTGAGGATCCATATCGTTCGCGCGAAACAATATAGCAACAAAATACACAACAATTACCACAAACACAACGTAACGAAAAACTTTACAAAAACAATAACTAAACAGCGTGAGCGCAGAAAAACATTCGTGCTATCAGACCAGAGGTTAGAAGCTGAAATTACAAACAAAATGGTGGCGTTCATCGGTGTTGGCACTAGTCGCCACGCCGCGCTTTGTTTGTAATAAACCGTCAAAAAACTGATTGTAGTTACATACCTACTACAAGTAACTTATATCGGAGCACTTTTATACATTTTTTTATACAAATTTCAATATTATTTTATAGTTTGAAATGATTAACTATTCACTCATTGTTCATTTCTCTGATTGAACGAGAACTGAACGCAGCACTATAACTTTAAATGTAGCAACATAATTTTACAAAGTGACATTAGCAACTGTCAGTCGGTATCGTCTAATTAAAAATCCGACTATAGGTTTGAATTTCGGTGGTGGTGGTGTTGCGTAAGTCAGATAGTTAAGCAAAATGAAAGTGACAGTTAAAGTCTAGGCTAGGTTTCAAATGTCAAAAATGAAGCCGATATTGATTACGAGTTGACCTAAACAATAAGGCTCCGGTAGTGTCGACTCACCTGCTAAAGAGTTTCCAACTAGCAGCGGCTTGGGCGAGCACCTCGCTCTGGCCGCGGAGCCTAAGGCCGCGAGCACACACGCGCCGCCCGCGCAGATCAGCGCTGCCCCGAGGAGACCCGCGGTGCCACACCATGCCCAGCGTCGAGCAGGGTGGGTGCCAGTTTTAACTGGAATCGAGGAAGATTTCTGATCAATGGTTGCCTGGAAGAGATCGCTCTCAGCGATAAGGTCGCCCATTGTTTTACCTAATTGTTAATTTTTTATGTCCTGTGCTGTATCTTTTGTGTGGTGAACAATAAAGAGTTATCTATCTATCTATCTATCTATCTAAGATTGGGAGATAAGCACCAACAATCTTGAGTACACCATAAAAAAAATCATAAGTAACAGTAACTAGCGGCCTGTCCCGGCTTCGCATGGGTGGTTTTTAAAACACATAAATATAGCCTAAGTTACTCAGGGCGAGTGCGCTAAATTCGAGGCGCCTTATATCTCGAACTAAAAATCTCTAAGTTTCAGTAATAAAGTAAGTAACAATAAATTTAATAAAAAAATGATTGGGGCATAAACTCCTCATAAAAATTAAACTACCCACGTAATTTTCACAGGCTTATAACGATTTGATTCATCATATTCAATTGAAGCTGCACATTGATCCCAAGACACATTGCAAAAGCATTTGTTAAGCTCAGATAAGATCTGTCTAGGTTGCAATTCATGATGCAATATGAACCATTACATCGAATAACGTTATTGTAAGTGACATGTCAAATTTGATTCAATTAAATTGGTGTTCTTAATCGATTAATGTTTTGTTTGTTAATTGGCTTTGAAATTAAGTAATTGCCTTGGAACAAGTTCTGATATTCTAAATGTTGATAAAGGTTTAGAACACACGTCACACAGTACTTAAAAAATCTAACTATCTGTGATTATGAAGTTCTGTTACATGTTCCGATAGTGTCGAAATCGTGGTCTAATATTTAGTTGAACAGATCCATGTTCTAGTTTTGGCATCCATCAGTTGATCAACTCGCCAAGTCTCCAGAAATACTTATTCTATAACGTAAACTAGGTACACTTACCACTAAAGTCATGATTCCTCTTCCCGTATCCATAGTTCAGCTCCTTGTGGCCCTCGAAAAGCCCGAAGCTGATGCTTCCCTCTGACAGAGAGTTCGAAGGTCTCCGAGCTCTCGCATCGACCCAATGAGTCGTCCCCAAAGACGCCACGATCAGAGCAATACATAAGCAAGATCCGAAAAACGTCGCAAATATCATAGAACGTTTAAAAAAGTTCAACTTCATCTTGACATAAACTCAAACCACTTTCACTGTCGAGTTCACGCACTTTCCGCTAGATGGCGTTGCGTCACATTGCAAATTAGCTACGTGTTTAATTACGTTTTTATAGGATATTTTCTCGTTTATGGGAATCTCTTTGTTTATCGTCCATTGTTGATGTCGCGATTGTCATAACAGAAGGTTTTCTTGGCTGTTCTTCGTACTTGAAAGAAAATCTGTAACAATGAAAGAAGATCTATATAATAATAAGTTTGATGTTATTGTCAATGAAATATCAATCCAAGTTTAGAATAATTGTGTGAAATAGCTAGCTGTCTTTAAGCTATCAGTGTTTTAAAGTTGTCTTACGTTACCTTAGATAGACGGGATGACTAGCCTGAAATGCTTGAACTTAGGCTTAAAGGAATAATCCTTTTAGCTTTAAAGTCAAGGTAACCGGACTAATCAGTATTAATTTAACACAGCTTTACTACGTTTAGTTGTCAGGTTTGTTTAGTACTGAATATGACTGACGAAAAACAAAAAAAATCGTACCAATTCCGATTGTACTGACAATATTTTGGGATTATCAAAACACGACCTTCAACGATTCCGATTTTCAGTTAAATTAAACAATAAAAGTCACTGAATTAGCCTAAACTCGACTACGTGCGATCTGTTAATAAGTAGTTTTACTACAGAATAGAAATAAGTAGGTATACGGTATTACCTAAAGTAAAGAAACAACCGAAGCAAACGCGAGCCAAACTAGCCGTGTAATCCGTCCAAAAGCGATTATGAAACGAAAGTGTCTTAGATTATTTTCACTGAAATCGTGTTACGCAATCAAAACAAATTAAGTATAATGGCGTCGCTAGCAAAAAGACCATCTTCTTTTATGATTAGACCATTTAAGTCTAAGTTTTTATGACATAAAGCAAACTGGCTAAGGCCCAGATGGTAAATTATCGTCTTTTGACATTCGTAATACTTTGTTGAAGCGTTGCGTGACGAACTATGTGAACTGAAATAATATTATTAGGAACAATGTAATATCGGATAATTCTTCGTGCGAATAAATACTTTTCATTTCGTTCAATTTCTACCTGTTGGCATATTGTTTACAAAGCGGTGAAAATTGTTCTAGTTTTTTTAGAGATCCCACGAAACCCATTGTTACAAAATACCAAAAAAAATATTTCAGTTAATTAGGCTATGGGGCCCAGAAGATGAAAATATCGAAGGATTTGGTAGCGGTTCATACTATTTCAGCTTTCAAATGTACGACACATCATTGTTTATTAAAAACCAAAATAATGTTTTTCAACTTAATTAGGTTATGGGCCCAGAAGGTCTCAATATCGAATGATTAGCCCACCGACGACGTCGCACAAAGTGCGTTAGGTTAGTATCGAAATGCACTTTAAATTGTTTGCATCATACCTATTCCATTCGGCCAAAAGCCAAGATGAGGTCATTTAGTTACTGTTTTTATAATCACAGTGACCATGAAATTTTATTACCCACACGACCAGTTTTAATATTGACAGTGCTTATTTGTGATGTTTTTATTCTAAGTAGGTAGGTGTTTTAATTATTTAGAGTTCCTATAGATTATTATTTACACATCTAAGACTACACTGCGTTAGTTGGCCACAAGCATAAACTAACTCAGAAATTACTTCTGATATCTAGAACTCACAGGACGGGCCTTCTAAAACACGGAAAAAGTAATTGCATCACTAGAAAGCCAATCGTTTAAATAATGACCATGCCGAAATGTCTTAGTAGGCTTAGGTAAGGTACCTAGATCTTAAAACTATCAACAGACAGACGACAGAAGCGCTTTTCATTGCACACATACGTGCTTCGATTTCACTCCATAGATGAAAGACCACATACCAACTCTCTGCACTAAGGCATAATCTTTATTACCGTATTAATAAGGTGTAACTTATGTTTGATTTTATTGTGAGTGGGTATGTATGGAGAAATATGTATGTATGTCTGGCAAAATATGAAGGAGGCCTATACCCAGCAGTGGGTGATACCGGGCTGAAATGATGATGATGATGATGGGTATGTATAATTCATAGTAAAAATAACCATAATGTATGGGAAAAAGCGTGAAAACGTCGCTTCTTAAATGCGATAAGTGTATAATTGCAAGGAATGCTTGCAAAAAGATAATATCTTGACGAGTTCCACTAGCAGTTGAACGGACGGTTTCTAAAAGATAAAATTATTAGAAAATCTCTCGATGTTTTGCTTTCTCGACCGCTGGGTTAATAATCGGTAACCTCTGTAACTCGACATGGATATCACAAATGGCAAAATATTAAATAACGATCAGATCACATTTTGAGCACAAAAATTAAGTCAGCGCGGATGAGTCTGAAATCTACTATAAATCCAGTTTAGAACACCCTTCAAAATACGGAGGTCCACCAAAGCTTCGGTTGCCATAGGATGTCACCAATTATCTGAGCTGAATATTGTGTATTCTCCAATCTCCCAAAATTAACACGTTATTCCACGTTATAAACTCTATAATTCAATTTACATATTGGTCTGGAACTGCTGGCAGGAACCCCAAAACCAGTCAATTGAACCCTGGATCCCCTCAACCTTGACAGTGGCTTGTAACGGACAGTTGGCGTCACGCACGGTAAACTCACCGCCCATCTGCTAATAACATGTTGGCGCGAAGGTCACTTACACTACGACAACCCAGTTTTGTGACCTGACTGTGCGTTCACTTGTTGCAGTTATTATTCCCGAAAGGTGACCTTGAACAAACCAGTAAAAGGTAGGTTAACGTGTGGTTGTATAGTGTCTTAAAGTATCAATTTCATTGTTTCATTGTCATCACCATCTCCCTGTTGTTTTTCTTGGCCTCTGACTGCAAACATGTTACTTCATATTTGTCTTACTAAGGTCTTACAAACAAAACTTGGCTCTTGATGGGAAGATTTTTATTAATCATCTACGATTCATGGAATTAATGAAACGACTTACAACCAATCTGTTCCGGCCCGGCATGGTTGCGTGACTGCGAATGAGTCTTTTGCATGCGAGCTGCTCTGAATCAGGCCAAATAATATTGATTATTTAAATCAGTGAGAAAAAGAAATAAATAAATATCACTGTGAAGAATAAAACACGCTTGATTCCCAGGCGAGATCCTGGGGGTTTCAATGGCTGCGATTCTAAGAACACCTGTGACTTGGTGTATGGAACTATGGAACTTGGTGGAATTCAATTTCCATACTGCTTGTAACCCCCAGATTCGAAATATCAACCGTATATGGAACTTGGAACTGTTATTAGCGTGTGGCATGCGTCACAATAAGGCTGTTATATAGTATCTAAGTAGAATTTGATATGGAAATTGATTCACTTGTTGATGGTCTAATTCAGCACCAGGTTGATCAATGAGTGGTTCTTAGAAGAGGTAGAAAACGGTTCGTTCGTTTCCCAGTATCGTTTACATTACACGGAAGCAAATAGAGATCAGAAGGCGATAGACATGGCGCAAGCTTACTTGATATCACAGTAAAGTTTATTACGTAAAAAGTAGTTTCAGGTGTACTTATTGTATCAAGCTTGGAGAACGGAACACCTTATTTTAAGATGAGGTTTGGTCGTAAATATCAAGATACGATACTAACAAAAACACAAAGCAGCGATGCCCAAAGCCTTTGAAGCTTGAAAAGTGATCTACATCTCTAAAAATAGGTCAACTTATTCCAATGCTGTCGAACTGGTTATTGAAATAAGGCATCGTGAAATACAGTTCGTAAACAAATAAGGAATCATTTTCCTTTGGAGTGCAAATCTTAAAATTTAAGTTGAACTGCGAAATGGGTTAGTGGACAGCCAAACGATACATTTCGAGGAATCGTCTAATGTAGATACTCGTACGTCTCGTACCTATAGAAATAATTACTAACTGTTGTACCATAATCTTTTGAAAATACTACGCGAAGTTAGGGGCTTATTCATCTCCAATTAATTTCATAGCCCATTCTCAGAAACAGTTGCATTAATATGTAACATCACGCAAAGTCCATTATAAGCGACCTCACCATTTCATTTAGCCCACATGGTTGCCACTCATTGACCATTAACTTTTAAGTGGCCTTTGTGAACGGCATTTTTATTGGAATGACTTGTTTTCAGCTCATTTCATAACAGAGTCAGCTCAGTCATCATCATCTGTCTTCATCCCACGCCGCATGGGGTCTGCACGGCACTTCTTCTTCCACTCACCTCTATCATTCGTCATCTCAGTGCTTCTTTCTTGCCCATGTCATCTTTGACACAGTCCATTCCAAGTCCGCTCAGTTCAGTATTGCGATATTTTATTGGGTAAGAAAGGTCGCAATTTATGAAAATGGGCAACGTAAAATAAAAAATTCTCACGGCTTTATACGGTACAGACAGAATAGAAATAAAGCAGGTAGGTAGGTACGAAACAGGCTTTTTATACGCAATAGATAGCAACAGCATCGCTGCTTTTAGAATATTAATTGCTGATACGAGGTTTTGATATCTCATTTCACGGCAATGATTCCTTCACCATTGGAGTAAAAAGAACAGAAAACTTCTCCGATTTTCAACCGGATTCAGGCTCAAGATTGTGGAAGATGTTGAACACTATACACGGTACCACCGGTACAGATCACCGGTGCTTCATTCAAACCGTACAGTAAACCACCAATTGCATAACTAGTAGTTAGATGAAGGTAACAGTTAATTAACTACGGTTGGTTAGCAGTATGCTGTACAGTTACTGCCCGCTTGTTTTAGTGGTGTGCACCATTG
The DNA here is from genome assembly GCA_939531255.2 of Thera britannica. Classification (NCBI taxonomy): domain Eukaryota; kingdom Metazoa; phylum Arthropoda; class Insecta; order Lepidoptera; family Geometridae; genus Thera; species Thera britannica. Next base: position 15,793,349 of record OW618040.2, on the reverse strand, counting down.
ATTGGTTGTGGAGACTTGTTAAGTTATATTCCTACGACGTGAGAATTGAAGGGATATCAACATGGCAATTTATTTCTGTTTAGCTTGTTTAAACGTCTAGATGTGCAATCACCTAGTTAATCTAGAGATTTAGGGCCATGTGCAATAATGAGAGTACCTACTGGTAGCCTAATGGTGGTGAATACATCGTGAGGAAACCGGAATGTTGTAGAGCCGAAATAGTTCGAATGCAATGCATGAAAGGAGCCCCTGTGAGGCGCACTTTTAATCCTTTCACCACAGTGGTTGGAAAATAAACGGTGAAATGAAATCATCAATTTCACCGGTACCCGCACCCTTCAACAGAAACACAATCATCAGTGCTGCTTCACGGTAGAAATAGGCATAGTGATAGTATTTCCCCGGACGAGCCACACACAAAGAGCTTCTACTTCTACACGCTTCTACTTAAGATGCTTGAAACTCATGATTGTTTTGAGTCTACAAGATGCTTTATTGCGTCAAGGGCTACTTTTCCACCCATGTCATGTCTTTAATGGATGTTACTCCCCATAAAAAGTGTAACAATCACGCCAAAGCATGGATTAAAATTCTTTAGCGCGCAATTTTACATGGGCTTCACTTTCCACTTTCTAACACTCGACGTGCGTCGGTTTTCGAGTTAGGTGTAGGACCGAATGTGTAATCGATTGTTACATTACCTATTGCTTATAACTATATTATGCAGGGAGTTAGGTACCCGCGGTCTAGTGGCTGCCAATGATGTTGATCTGCTTATCTTACCTACGCAACATCTCGGCTCGCACTCCTTGTCGTGTTACTAGTTCTTGTGTGGTCAAGGGGTTTTTTTCATAATCAGTGGTATTTTACTTTTTAAACTTTCGCGATCATAAGACATATTTATACTTTACACGGGTATTTATCGCGTATATTACCTTATTTTATTTATTTTCCCGACGTTTCGGCTATGTTGCAAATCAATAACCGTGGTCGCAGTGGTATTTTGATGCCACCAAATAAAGTGCATGTTACCTCCTACCTACACCTAGCTAAGTACCTACGTGGGGGTCTGCCTATTCTAGCTACCTTTAATATTATGTATAATGCCAACTAATTTAAGAACATCAACCTACTAGGTATGATAGTTACTTATTAGCATAGATATTTCACTGCAACCTACTATGTAACTGTGAAATAAAATTTCGTTCATTTCATCATAGTAGGTAACGGGTAACTAACTCCCATGGTCAACCTGGAAGTCTCTGAACAGAGTTTGGAGCCAGGTGGGCCGCTGCAGGCATAATTTAGTCAAATAGGGGTACTCCAACCACGCGGACTGCAACTGTGGAGCCCCACAGTCTATGCCTCATTTGCTGTCTTGCCCAGAGTGCCCTAACACCTGCAAGCTGAAAGACTTGACAGACGCCACGAAAAGCGCAATTAATGTGGCCCACTTCTGGGCAAAACACATATAGGGACAAAATATCAAGGGAACCATCGACACGACGAAGAAGAAGATCATAGTAGGTCATAGGATACAAGTAACTAGGTACCTAGAAATACAAATATACCGATGGGTCAAGTTGAGAGTAGGTTACTTTAAGAACCTACAAGTTGGTGTCATTTGGTCACAGTAGACAATGCTCTTACGAAATCGGAAAAGGAAAAATACTCTAACAATGCCTTAAAAGCATCAAGTGTGACCGATTGTTTGCAATGGAGACATTTTGGACATAATAGTAAGGTACTCAATGTTGTATTGGCTTCTTCTTCTTGTCATGTCACAAGTTATTTTAAACCAGTGTGGTAAAAAAGATTTTTAAGTGCAGCTCCCCAGAAGCTGGCCCCTAGACATCCAGAATTCATAATCTGATTCCAGTGTGTGAGGGCTTAATAAATAATAATAGAAATAAATAATGCAGACAATCCACTCAACACTAACTAGCCCCAAACTAAGCAAGCTTGTACTATGGGAACCAGAAAGCTGATATAATACCTACTTATATAATTTTTTTTATAAATACATAGGTACTTACAATGCTAACACCCAGACAGAGAACAAACAACAGTGTTCACCACACAAATATTTGTTCTCGGTGGGGATCAAAACTCACAACCTACGGCTTATAAGGTAGAGCTACTACCAACTGAGCTGGCATTTGTGTTCAAATGTATTAAAACTGCACATTATTACCAAATCAATCTATGAAAATCATAATCTGAAAAATGAGATTGTGTGTGTGATTAAATGAATTGAATGCTATTCTATTTTTTCGGAAGACCTCTGACATTCTGGATGACTGAGGCCTGATACTGATATTTATGTGGATTACAAATTAAGTTATTTCCCTACCATAGAGAAGGGAGAATGTTAACCATGATTGATTAGAAATCATTTTCTAACTGATGTGGAAACTGTGATGTGTGTTCTCTGCTAAAAATGGTAAACACACTGTTGTCTGACAAAAAAAATACCATGGAATATTACTTACATTCCATGCTATTATAATTTTGGTAAAATAGCATTTCCTCACGAATTCTCAACCTAAACATACATGCTAAAAAACGTATAACCAGTACACTTACCTGATTTTATCACGGCCTTGTTGGTAACAAAACTTTCAACTTGTGAATGAAGAGAACTTTTTATTGACACAAAAACTTTGCGCCCACATAACCAGCACAACAATCTTAGTACCTACACGGCATAATACTGAACGCAACACACAGTTCAAGTGCAATTCAACAAAACAATACAAAAGTCCACTTAAAACAAGGAGAAGTAAATTATGTAGGTTTTGTGTGCGTGGATATTAAAAAGCTGATTCTGATTAGGGCTACTGGCTGGACAAACAAATAATTAAAAAGTGAAACAAGCACAAGCCACGGAATCAAATGACTGACTGACTGACACTGACAAACAGCACAGCAGCTGACAGGAAGGAGAGGTGGGAATCAAGTCAGTCAAGCAAGCAAGTCTTGCTTGCTTCCTTGACTGACTTGACTCCCTTGACTCCCACCTCCGCCCACCTCTCTCTCGAAGAACTCTGAAGATGATAGGTCAAGCAAGTCTTGCTTGCTTCACCTATTATCTTCAGAGTTCTTCTTTCAAGCTGGGAACAAATTATCGGACGCGGATGACGGACGCGGCTGATAGCCGCGACTGGACGCGCAACAACTTCATTCCACAAAGAACTGTAGACGAAGAAACATGTCGAGTAGTGAAAGTGAGGACGATTTTCTCGAATTAGCGGCGGCTGTTGTCAATCCAGGAAGAAAATAAAAAGAAGTGTTTGGGTCCATGACATAAATAAAGACAGAGCAGAGTCTGGAATTCCACACTTTGTATCCACATTTCATCCATTTTTTACGATACACACGTGCAAGCTCTCGCATAGTCCGCGTCCTTCTGACGCACTGACGCGTCCCGTACCCCGTGCATACCGTCTACGGACGTTTTCGGCTGACAAAAACATCCAGCGAGCCAGATTTCTGTCGGACGTCCGAACGCTCAAGGTCAGCACAAGGTTACGTCCGCGGCTTACATCCGATAGTTTGCACAATTCAGTGTTTATTCACTAACTAGATAAATATCAGTCGCGGGCCGCGTCCGATATTTTTTTCCCAAGTTTACTTTGCTTGACGACTTGACAGCTTGATACGTGAATGGACCGACCATAGAAATTCATGCTGTGGCTGTGCTGTGGAATGGAGTATGGAACAAGAGTCCGCGCAAGATAACTCAGCGCTTGCTAATAGCAGAAAACATGAAAAATATGGCCTGGAAATTTATTTTCGAATTCTAAAGATTAATTGAAATCCGATTGCGTCTATTGTAATCGGATGACAAAGTTCCAAAGTGAATGAATGACAAAGTTAATATTTGTCATTGGGTGATTAGCACAGACCACATCTATTATCTATCTCTAAATAAGTGATTAGTGAGAGCGCCCCTGGATCCCTCCAGGGGCGCTCTCACTAATCACTTATTTATTGCAAGAACTATTGTTTTTGCGTAGCGTTTGTAAAACTTTTAGGTTATAATTATTATGTGTTCTGTAGTTCTCACAATCCTGCCGGGTCCGGGGTCGCTATCGTTTCTCCCTAAATAATGTTCAAACTCAGAATGAGCCTACTGGTCTATTCCTTCAACACAATCCATCTAAGTGATCACTGTATCTGCTATGCGTTTGGGCTTAACTTTCTGGAAGGGTTGCCAACTCGTCATCATTTTTTTGTAGGTTTATTTGAAGGGCTTTGTTGCTTAGCGACCTTGGGCAAAATAAATTAAACAGACCCAGGAAACAAACAATAAAGATCTATAATAAAAACAGCATTATATACAGAGCAATAGTATCGAAACTCTCTAGAATCTAGATAATAGGATTATTCTTAGGCGTAGGTACTTTCAGTATGCATTTAAACTTCAGCACTACCTTCCTAATTTGTATGAATGCTCCTTAATTACTCTTTGTTGGGTTTTGGAGGTCTGGAACCAAAAATAACAGATCCAACACGTACGGTGGTTGCTCCTAATTCAATCTGAAACAGTCATAAGTTTCACATAAATACATACAACTAGGCATTAACTACCTATTATACTCAAGCCAAATTCGATGTAGAATATTTGTTTGCAAACATACAGGTAATCTGAAGATCAAGGATACAATGTTCAATGCTAATGTTTAATACCAAAAAGAGAATTTTAGATTTTTTTGTTATGGTTTTTTTTTAAACATTCTACATCAAATTTGGCTAAACTATAGAAACATTATTATATAATTTTGGCATTTCTTTAGTAGGAATAGTTAAATAAGAAGCTGGTTTACTTACAGCATGTGAATAATCAGTGGACATTCCCATTGACAGCTCAATATTATTTATATCTAACTTCAGATTTTCACAAACTTCTTGCCTGCACTTTGCAAGAATCACAAAGTCAGGGTTAGGTCCCAATGAAGTGTCATAGTCATATTGACCAATGGTCATGAGTCCTTGGAAGTCTAGACTTGGGCAGCTCTTTAGGACATGCTCCACTAGTTTTGTTGCTTCAGCAGGTTCTGCACCATTTTTAGCTAAAACAAAAAGGAACATCTTTATAATCAGCTAGTGGCACATAAGATAAGTATCTCACAACCAAATTGTTATTTACAAATGCATATAAAGAGCCATAAGGAATTTTATCTTTTTGCCACTTTGTGATTTTCACATTTGCAATCAATTTCACATCGATTGCAATTTTTTTAAATATATTTTTGCTCTAACTTTTTTGTGTCCTAATAAAAAAAAGTTGGACACCAAAGTTAAGATGAGATTTTTTGATACAAACCATCTTCACCACTGGTGTTTATCTGCACCATGACCTTCAACTTTTCATCATCCTTCCTCACCTTCTCCCATTGCTTGTTTAGATTATCAGCCAACTTCTCGGAATGCACTGTTTGCACCATGAACAATCTTGGAGATCCAAGGAGTTTGTTTATTTTATTTGTCTGCAAATGACCTATGAAGTGCCATTTTATATCTTTGCATTTTTCTAGAATCACCGGGTCACTGGCTTTGTCAGCTAGCTCATTTACATAGTTTTCACCAAAATCTCTTTGGCCTGACTCGTAAGCTTCTATAATTATTGAAGCAGGCTTTATCTTAGATACAGCCACTAATCTTGGAGCAATTTGAGGTAAATCCTGGAAAAAAACATGAGCATAAAATCAATGCTTAAAATAGGATGACCAATTTAGTTTTGAACGTCATAGCTGGATTTTTAAAGTTGATGAATTTTATTTTGATAGGGCATAGGGTGAACTGAATACCTGAGTACAGCACAGGGTGGCTATAGACCATGATTTACAGATCCTACAGAATTGGTCATTATAAATGAGAGCTCGTCACCGGCAGTAGGTAATATTACCTTGCTTCTCTTAGCCACAGCGGCTTCAATCTGAGATAATACAGTTTTGAGGCCGTACATTATGTCGATGTCTTCTGTAGGTGCTGACATAGTCTTGTTTAAGAACTATAAATATGATTTTCTGCTTTATCTTTCGTATGAAAACAAGGCTAACAAAAAACAAGAAACAAGCAAGCAACAATACAATGAGTCTATCTAAGCAATCAATCAATCAGTCAGTCAGGTCAATAAAATCCGTCATTCACCCAGACTCTTGGAGGAATTAGAAATGGAGGCGTCAACGTTTAAATCCACGAACAATATTTTCTGCCAAAATTGACGGGGGACGAGGTAAACACGCATGGCACACGCGCATAGCAAAATCCTATTCATGTAAACACACACATTGACAATCCCGCACACGATCTTAAAATTTGCACACAGATAAAAAATATAACGTAGATACGCAGTGTCAAGACTCACATTAGGATAATCTCTAGTGATGGGCATTCAGTAAGACCGGTAAATTGAACGATGAATAAAATAATGAATGAAATGGGTTTTTAAGTACAGGTAATAGTGAGTGTTGTGAATAAGTTATGCACAAAAGGTTTCACATTTTGTAACAGTCAGAAAATAAAAGAACTGAATTTAGTTGTTATGTTTTATTAATGGTTATAAGTTTGAATCAATAGTTCTTAACATGTTATAGCATAGTACACATAAGTTTAGTCTTTTACTGAATAATTGAAAAACATATATAAAGTAAATAAATAAATAAATAAATATTGTGGACAATTCACACAACACTACCCAGCCCCAAACTAAGCAGAGCTTGTAATATGGGAACCAGATGGCTGATATAATACTTGAATACAAGTGAAATCACATTACATCGTCAGCCTTCACACCACAGCGAAGTTTGTAGTTCTGCCTTCTGCGCCGGAGGCGTTCGTTCGATTCCCTCCGAGAACAAATATTTGTGTGGTGAACGCAGATGTTTGTTTGCCCGAGTTTGAGAACTTTGTGTAAAATGTTCCGAGCAAATCACACTCGTTCTTGTTGCATGCCAAGTTGTTTTTTGGCCAAAAAATTTTGTCCATTCTTCAAGCAACACGGTTTTTCGGAAACCTGCACAGGGCGTAAAAGAAATATAAAATAGGCAAAAAATTTATTTTTTAGGATGATGTCATGTCCTATTTTATACATTGATGAGTAGAGGGTTTGATGACTGGTACCTAGGATACCCATATTGTGGGATTTGTGAATAAATGTAATCTGATATTTCGTGGCGGCAGCCATCTTGGACCGATTTTCATCAAAAATAGCTAAGAACACTCCCGACTATTCACCTTTCAAACAAACAAAAAACTAAATTAAAATCGGTTGATTCGTTCGGGAACTACGATGGGACAGACAGACACACACACACACACAGACACCGCAAACTCATTACATCCCGTCGTTTTTATGTCGGGATTTAAAAAGCACCAAATACGTAATTAGACAACACATTATGTGTTAATAATTTAACGTTTATTTTATCATTCATTCATTCATCAATTTCATTCAACTTTTCCCAACACTATGCCTTCTACCAAGGTATAATTTTGACAATACTGTCGTAATACTGTCGTTAATCTGTCGCAACCGGTATTTCTTTTGAACTAAAATTCTACAAAATTACAAACACAATTGACAAAATAATACTCCCTTGTGGTAGGAAATACCATGTTCCCGGAAGTTTGATGTCTCTGATCGTCTTTTACAAGAAACTACCATGCAATTCACCATTTTCGCGGAGCTCCACTTCGCGACATGAAACGACACACAATGGCTGCGGTTGCGAGTGAAACAGTTTTATTAAAAGGATATGATCGAGATCGGTATATGACCGGCAGAGGGGAAAGCCCTGCCTTGACATCTCCATTTCTAATTCCTCCAAGCCCAGACTGAACCTGCTAGGTGGGCTGGTGCTGGGTTTTTGAACGAAATTAATTTTTGATTCGTACTGACTGTACACTGAATGTCATTGTCACTGTCAATGTCAGTTCTCAATATTCGATTCGATCGATCGTGTTTTTCAATTTGTCGCCTGTTTCCTGGTTTGTTTGTATATTTTGTGTTTTCTGGACATATCTACGTTATTACTAAGCCAATATAATGCCGCACATTAACTCTGTGAACACCGGCTGACAAACCGTGATGAATCCTATTTTGGAGAAGGCCGAAAAGGCTTTAGAATATCTGAAAGCAAACGAACACTTTGCCAAGTAAGTTAGTGCCGAACATTACCAGAACCTTTGATTATTCATGCGCGCTCTGACCATGTGTGTTTGTTGAAGGCCTCACGATGTTCAGACGGCCGCTGGAACGTTGGGACGGAGTCTTGGCATGCTAGGAAGTCGGCCTAGCTTCGCTCGTCATTATGCCAATTTGATTCCCTCTGCGGTACCTACACTGCTGTTATTGGCTAGCAATGATAGCGTAAGTAAACTATAATAATAATGATGCTACACATTCAGCTATATTTTTTGTAGAATTAATTTAATTACAATTTTTTGTTATACAACTAAGTTGACAAACAAGCATACTGCCCACCAGATGGGAAGCGGTTACCGTAGCCTATGGACATCTGCAATACTAGAGGGATCACAAGCATTTTGCCGACCCTTTAAAACTTTATAGGAAGTGAGCCGTTTGCTTATTATTGACTGTACCTACCCACTTAGTAGTAGTAAGTAGTAGTCATTTAACAGATGTTTTTTTACAGGCGGAAGTACGCTTAGCTGGAGATGAGGCATTGAACCGTGCTGTAGTTGGAGCATTTGCTTTTCATTTACATAAAACCAACATAGTTCTATTGAATAACATTGGCAGTAATAGAAATGCAAGGTGAGTCCCTTGCCTAAGTCCTATAAAGGTAACAAAGGTAACCTAAGTTCTGTCATCCTTATAATAGTGCTATTTATATTAAATGGGTGAGGGTAGCCAAAGGTCACTAATAACTAAGCCCTTAATAGAGGCTTGGTTGCATGGGACTGGCACCTAGATTAAAAACATTTCAAATTGTTACTTAAGATGGATCTGAGTAAACAAATGACTTTTATGCTCAAAAAAGACTGTGCATTATGGTGGGACTTCTCTAAATGAAGAAATCATAGGGAAATCTGTATATTCCATCATTGTTAAATTTTTTTATTAAATATTCTAAGAGAATGGTCTTTTGAAATGGAATGAAATGTTTATTTGCTTGATATATGGTTAGGAGTTAGTTCATATAAGTATTATGTTGTCTGTTTCACATATTTCACCAAAGTATTGGCATGGCTGCTGGGCTTAGCCAGTGCTCACCATCTTAAATACCATCTTGTAAATATGGCTAATTTTGAAAAGTAACCCCAAGTACCTGTTATTTCACCAGCACCTATACTGTTCAAACCTTAAAAAGCTGTAAGCTTTACTCATACATTTTAAAAAATACAGATGGATCCGAGCAGCCCTATCCCGCATATGCCTCGGAGACATCTGGCTGCGACCCGGTGTTGGGAGAATCAGATCTCAAGCCCAGGCTCTGTTCCCTACTCTCTGCCAGATTGTGAGACAGACAAGCGAAATCCAACTCATTGTGGAAGCATTAGAGAGCAATTTGCCTCGGATACTCAATGCGTTGGCCGAGTATACTACTGATGAAGAAATTACTGGTGTGTATTCTTTCACTATTAAATATACATTAACATGGTTTTCAATGGTGGATCTAGAGGTTGTGGGTTGAAATCTAGTCCTGTACCAATGTGTTTTTCTGTCCGAAAATTTATATGCACTATGCCAGTGAGGAAACCGCGGCATGTCGTAGAACCTAAAAAGTTCGAAAATATGTGCCAAGCGTCGCTCAAAAATGCCCGCTAGCGGCCTACTTGCGGAAACAAGTCCACGCACCAAGTGCGTATTACAGAATTCGCCCAATTTATTTGTCATTACTTCTTCTTATCGTGTCACTGGTTTTTTTAAAACTTACCCCCGAATACTGAAACACAACTCAGATTTAAGCAAGTCTCAAGCGACGAATATTTGACAGTTTTCAATGAAAATCTGTCAAATATTCGTCGCTTGAGACGTGCTTAAATCTGAGTTGCGTTTCAGTATTCGGGGGCAAGTGTGGTGAAAGGATTTTAAGTGCGCCTCAAAGCGGCTCCTTTCGTGCCAATGTCATTACTTCTTTTTCAATTTAGTTTTTGCTGAAAATGTGGAAAATAAAAAAAAGCAGCCAAGTGCGAGTCGGACTCGCCCATGAAGGGTTCCGTAGCACGACGAACTACAAGAACCTTTATATTATGTTACTTGCTGTATCATAATAAGGTTCTTGTAGTTCGTCGAAAGGTAAATTGCGGTTTACGGTTTATGACGTGTAAAAAAAAAACTGCTGACTAGATCTCGTTCAAACCAAATATCGCTGGAAGTTTGCATAGTAATGTACAACATATATTTTTTTTAGTATTATCATTCCCTTACTTTAGAAGTTAGAGGGGGGGGGACCAACTTTTTTCCACTTTGGAAGCGTCTCTCGCGCAAACTACTCAGTTTAGAAAAAAACTATATTAGAAACCTCAACATCATTTTTGAAGACCTATTCATAGATACCCCACACGTATGGGTTGGATGAAAAAAAAATTTTTGAGTTTCAGTTTCAAGTATGGGGACCCCCGAAATTTATAGCTTTTTTTTTATTTTTATGTAAAAATCTTAATGCGGTTCACAGAATACATCTACTCGCCAAGTTTCATCAGTCTAGCTCTTATGGTTTCGGAGAAAAATGGCTGTGACACGGTCGGACAGACAGACAGACAGACAGACAGACAGACAGACAGACAGACAGACAGACATGACGAATCTATAAGGGTTCCGTTTTTGCCATTTGGCTACGGAACCCTAAAAAACTCTTATAAAATGTCACAAAAGTTATAAAACAAATGTTATTTCATATTTTTTTTATAATTTGACATATTGAAAATCTATTTGTCAATCTTTTTTTGTAACCCTTTGTTTTGTCATAGTATTTTTCTTTCTTTTGTAGATCTATCAAAAGCTCTTCTATCTCATGTTGAGACATCTGACCCAGCTGTGAGACGCGGGATTTCAACTTGCATAGCTCATCTATGCTCACATAGGGAAACATTGTTGGTTGATCTACTAGCAAACATATTTGGTAAGTAACTGCGGCGTAAAGATCCACAAACCGAAAGAAAAAAAAAAGAAAGGCAAAAAATATATTTGCGAAGCAATCAAAACTCAAACTAATAATTTGAACTTAACTACTCATAAATAAACTACTAAACGCATAACGTACGATGCCGATGGACCGACGACATTGTAAAAATCGCGGGTTGTCTTTGTATGGACAGGTCACAAAATCGTACTTTCTGGAAAGTGTAGGGGAGGTTTATGTCCAGCAGTGCGCTTCTACAAACTGATGATGATGTTATTTTGTTGTAATTCTACAGTAAAAACATGCACATGGTGTGAGAATTTTATTTTGAGTGATCAAAAAGACGTACAACAAAAAATAACATACATTTCAAAATTCAAATCGTTGTTCCATCTTAAAGAGAGTATTTAATGATTCTATAAAATAGGTATAACAACATCCGCCCTCAATAAAAACTCTCTAAAAAAAATATCACATTCTCAAAGATAAAATCTAAAACGTCCCAAAGCTAAACCAACCCTAAACCTTCCAGACACCCTTCATGTAGAATGCGTCCCAGTGGCTTAGTTAGCATGTCAGCAAAATTGACGTTCGATCTGACAAATTTTACACATATAATTCCGTCAGATACCATTTCTCTGATAAAATGATATTTAGTATCAATATGCTTAGTCCGCTCGCGGTGGACCGGGCCGTGCACCAAAACTCTGTGCACTCTGACCATCGCTGAACATAGTAACAGTGTTAGTCTTACCAGTTACTTCGAAAATAAACCATTTGAGGCAACATGCCTCCCCGGCCGCCGCCGTGAGTGCCATGTACTCAGCCTCAGTAGATGACAGAGCTACTGTTTGTTGCTTTTTAGCCTGCCACGTTACAGGTCCTCCAGCCAACGTAAAATAGTATCTCGTACAAGACCCACGATCGATACCACAGTTCGCCCAATCCGCATCTGTACAGCCTTCAAGAATTTTTCCCGTCTTCCTTTATTTCACCATTATCACTACTATCGATATTCAGTCCAAGATAATATTTCAATTCTCCAAGGTCTTTCATGGAAAATATTTTCCAAGATCATGCTTGACAATGTCAAATGTCATGTCACTCTGGCAAAAGACAATGAGATCATCAACATAAACTGCCATTATAACCAACTCTTTACCAAAAAGTTTCTTATAAACGCATGGTTCCGAAAGAGTTTTATCAAAACCTAATTTCATCAAAGTTTTATCCAACATCTTGTTCCATGCTCGTTCTTTGGTTCAGGAATTTCTTCATCAGTTACCATAGAGGTATAGAAGTCCGGTTGCCTACGAGTCCTAGCAGGATACCTACTTGCCTGCTGTTCCACAACTGGTTCTACTCGTTCTGGACTTACAGAACCTTCCGATTCAGCTGAACCACAGTTGTTTCCGTCATCATCACAGATAAGAAAGAGTTTCTTGAATTGCCACATTTCTACATGTTACATTCTAATATTCTAACATGTTCTAATGTTACATTTATTTTCTATGTTCTGATATTCATTCAGTGAGAGTCTGTACCGAAAAGAGTTTCTTGAATTGCCACATTTCTACATGTTACATTCTAATATTCTAACATGTTCTAATGTTACATTTCTATGTTCTCTTATTCATTCAGCGAGATTCTTCGTCCCATACCTTTATCTTCCTAAGCATCTTGTAATGCTTTCCAAGCTTCAAGGGCAGTCTTAGCACACCTAACGTGCGTAATCGCAGGGCCATCTACTGTCAGACATATCTAAGCTAGAGCTCTCTTATCATTTTATCAACTTAACTTGCACATTGTAATATTCATTCAGCGAGAGTCTGTACAGCTTTCTTTCTAATGTTAGTCTTATTCATTCAGCGAGATTCTTCGTCCCATACCTTTATCTTCCTAAGCATCTTGTAATGCTTTCCAAGCTTCAAGGGCAGTCTTAGCACACCTAATGTGCATAATCGCAGGGCCATCTACTGTCAGACATATCTTAGCTAGAGCTCTCTTATTCAACTTAACTTGCACATTGTAATATTCATTCAGCGAGAGTCTGTACAGCTTTCTTTCTAATGTTAGTCTTATTCATTTAGCGAGATTCTTCGTCCCATACCTTTATCTTCCTAAGCATCTTGTAATGCTTTCCAAGCTTTAAGGGCAGTCTTAGCACACCTAATGTGCGTAATCGCAGGGCCATCTACTGTCAGACATATCTTAGCTAGAGCTCTCTTATCATTTATCAACTTAACTTGCACAGTAGTGATGTCCGGTTCATCGTACCCATCTATTGTGCACCATATCCATCTCTATTAGATAGCAGGAGCGAGGGTATAGTCGACGACATCTCCACATGACATTTTGCAAGGATTTTTTCGACACAAAATACAAAATTGAATACTTTAACACTATTGATATGTACATGCTGCGAATTCTACTAAACAATTCGTGCTGATAACGTTTTTTGTTGTAATTCTACAGTAAAAACATGCACATGGTGTGAGAATTTTATTTTGAGTGATCAAAAAGACGTACAACAAAAAATAACATACATTTCAAAATTCAAATCGTTGTTCCATCTTAAAGAGAGTATTTAATGATTCTATAAAATAGGTATAACAACATATTTACTAGGCAATTAACCTTAAAGCAGCGAAAGGCATAACGTACGACGCCGATGGACCGATTTGTTTTCCGTTTCTCAACAGAAAAGCTGTGGCCTCTAACTTCTGAGAGCACAGTGGTGCTAGGCTGGTTTTGCGTTATCAAAGCAATATTCCAAGTGAACGATATAGCCAAGTTTGCAGAAAACGATCTCTTTGGAGTACTGGATTATTTAGAGGTAAGTTTTGTTTTTTAGGGTTCCGTAGCCAAATGGCAAAAACGGAACCCTTATAGATTCGTCATGTCTGTCTGTCTGTCTGTCTGTCTGTCTGTCTGTCTGTCCGTCCGTCCGTCCGTCCGTATGTCACAGCCATTTTTCTCTGAAACCGTAAGAGCTAGACTGATGAAACTTGGCGAGTAGATGTATTCTGTGAACCGCATTAAGATTTTTACATAAAAATAAAAAAAAACAATAAATTTCGGGGGTTCCCCATACTTGAAACTGAAACTCAAAATTTTTTTTTTCATCAAACCCATACGTGTGGGGTATCTATGGATAGGTCTTCAAAAATGATGTTGAGGTTTCTAATATCGTTTTTTTCTAAACTGAATAGTTTGCGCGAGAGACACTTCCAAAGTGGAAAAAAGTTGGTCCCCCCCCCTTTAACTTCTAAAGTAAGAGAATGATAATACTAAAAAAAATATATGTTGTACATTACTATGTAAACTTCCAACGATTTTTGGTTTGAACGAGATCTAGTCAGTAGTTTTTTTTTTATACGTCATAAACCGTAAACCGCAATTTACCTTTCGACGAACTACAAGAACCTTATTATGTTACATCAAGTAACATAATATACAGGTTCTTGTAGTTCGTCGTGCTACGGAACCCTTCATGGGCGAGTCCGACTCGCACTTGGCTGCTTTTTTTGTTTATTATGCAGACAATCCACACAACACTATCTGGCCCCAAACTTATAAATACATGCATACAATATTACACCCAGACAAAGAACAAATATCTATATTCGAGAACAAATATTTGTGTGTTACAAATATTTGTTCTCGGTGGGGATCGAACCCACGACCTACGGCGCATAAAGCAGAGCTACTACCAACTGAGCTGAGAGACCAGTCAGATTGTTAGTTGAGGAGCAACAGGCTGGCGTGGTACGGGCATGGCATGAGGAGGGATGAAAGTCATGCATGTGATTAGGAGATTGATGTGATGGATAGGCCATAGAAAATCTTATACCTTTAAACGAGAAAATCTTGTATATATATATGTATATATATATATATTTAGGATCTCGGAAACTGAGCCAACGATTTTCATGAAATGTTGTATACAGGGGTTTTCGGGGACGATAAAACGATCTAGCTAAGATTCATTCTAAGAAAATGTCGCGTTATTGGTGTAGTAAATAATCAACTTTATCATAAAATCATAACTCCTAGCGCCATCTGTTACTTAAGTCATGAGTTAGTGGGACAGAGAACGCCATCTATTGACGAGTAGTGGAGTTTATTATTATGTCGGTAAGATTGAAAAATATTATGAATATTTCATCAGTATGTAAGTAATTCATATTTAAATATAACTCACAACAACAGTTTACCAAAAAAAATACCGAGCGAAGCTCGGTCACCAACTGCTAGTATGGATGAAAAGTGTGAAAGATGACATGGATAAGAAAGAAGTGAATACAGAGATGACGGCTGATATAGAAGAGACTGGAGAAGAACATGTTGTGCCGACCCCACATAAAGTGGGATAAGTTCAGGAAGAAGAAGATATTTTCAGTATGATTGTTTGTTTCCCAGCTATACCACCTATGCATCCTGTACATAGAACAAGCGTCAGAACACAACATACAGAACTGTGCTATGGAGTGCCTCTCTACACTTCTGTCCGTTGCTAGTTGGCAGTACAAGCGTGCCCTATTGGAGACCAACCCGAAAGCCGTGCAATTGGATACCAGAGACAAAAGAAGGAATAATTTGAGTGAGTGAATGAGTTGTTTTCCGATCCTAAGGTAGATAGATGTGGTAGTGGGCAACAAATATTGCACATCGGCTAATTTCGGCTTCATAGAGCGTAGTGTGCGTCAGAGAGAGATAGCGCTCTACGAAAGTAGAAAAGCCGATGTGCAATATTTATTGCCTATAACCGTAGTACCGTTGTATAACTCTTTATTGATCATAACAAACTAATAGAATATAGTTTTTAGCTTGAAAATAAAAACAGTCACAGTAATACAATGGGCAGCCTTATCGCTAACAGTGATCTCTACCAGTTCACGCGTGCTTGTCCCGGAGCTGGAACGTCTAGCAAGCCCGGGAAAAAAATATTTTGCATAAATGTTCTAAAATAGATGCAAAAGGCCTGTGCGTGAGTTTTATATTATGTCGAAGTTGTAACGTCTGAATATTGTGTTTCTATTCCCAGATAACCCAACAGTCACACCGTCGCGCTTCGCCCCCAGTCCGGCATCGGAGCCCCGAGACCAGCTAGAGCTGTCGTTCACCGGAGCCCTGCAGCTCGGCAGCTTATTGCAACTCAATACTCCAAGCTTGAGCTGTGAGGATCTCTCTTTTCAGGTTAGTCTCTCTTTTCGGTCAGGTCTTTTTTTTACAATATATAGGTTTGCGCTGGACCGCTATCTTACCTGTCAAATGATGGTACGGTCGACGGTATGTTCAAACACAGTGCTTGAGTCTGAGTCGACCCTCAAGCACTCTCAAGCATAGATTTTTTGCCATTTCTCCATTGAAAAATTATAAAAATCTATGCTTGAGGCTCAACTCAGACTCAAGCACTGTTTCTGAATACAGGCATTAGGATTATGTAACTTTTGTTGTTTCAAATCCTAACCTCAAGTTTATTAAATTGCAATGCACACAATTAACTAGCCCCAAACTAAGCAGAGCTTGTATGATGGAAACTAGATATATTAAAAAAATATTGTATATAATCTACACAACACTATCTAGCCCCAAACTAAGCAGAACTTACACTATGGGAACCAGATAGCTGATAATACGTACTAAGAATACAATTTTACACCGAGAACAACACACAGAGAACAAACATCTGGGTTCACCACACAAATGTTTGTTATCGGTGGGGATCGAACCCACGACCTACGGCGCAGAAGGCAGAGCTACTACCAATTGAGCTGAGAGGCTAGTCAACTATAGATAGTAATATAACTATAGGTAGTAATATGTTTGATGTTTGTTATATGCCTGGGTCAAGCCTATTCCGTCTAAAAATCCTGTCCTAGGCATTGTCCCGTAAGTAGAGGCATGAGTAATCACCAGTTGCCATTGGCGCTATATAAATCATCTACAATAGATGCAAAGGCCTGTTTACTTGTTCTCTGTGTGGATTTAATATTGCATTCTAAATTGTATTTACAAAAAAAATTTACAATACTCGA
Source organism: Thera britannica (assembly GCA_939531255.2). NCBI lineage: Eukaryota > Metazoa > Arthropoda > Insecta > Lepidoptera > Geometridae > Thera > Thera britannica. The sequence goes on along the minus strand of OW618040.2, from coordinate 15,776,212 downwards.
AATATATTCTAGTATTGTATCTGGTTCGCATAGTACAAGCTCTGCTTAGTTTGGGGCTAGATAGTGTTTGTGAATTGTCCACGATATTTATTATAACGCTTTTATTAGCTTCACCTGTATGTATGTATGTAACCGACCCCTTTGAGCTCGATTTTGTCCTACTTTGAACGATCAGATTTGATTCAAACTTTGCACACCTGTCAAAGGTCGATGACAATGCAATAATATGAAAAAAAAAAAAAAAAAATGAAAAGTTTTTTTTTTTTTTTTAAAACCTACTTTGAATGGTCAGATTTGATTCAAACTTTGCACACCTGTCAAAGGTCGATGACAATGCAATAATATGAAAAAAATAAATAAAAAGAAATAAAAAAAAATTAAAAAAAAACCTACTTTGAACGATCAGATTTGATTCAAACTTTGCACACCTGTCAAAGGTCGATGACAATGCAATAATATGAAAAAAAAATACATAAAAAAAAAAACTAAAAAGTAAAAAATAACTTATAGTTTAAAAAACTAAAAAAAAAACGCTTTTATAACTAATTGAACTAAAAAGTTAAAAATAAAACTAATAATCAATTGAGAATTTATATTATTGTACAAAAAGCGTGGGGGGCTTGATTTTGATTGTTGTAAATATTTTATCAATAGTTTATTATATCTGAAGTTATTCTAAAAAGCACCCCACGCTTTTTGTACAATAATATAAATTCTCAATTGATTATTAGTTTTATTTTTAACTTTTTAGTTCAATTAGTTATAAAAGCGTTTTTTTTTAGTTTTTTAAACTATAAGTTATTTATTTATATTATGTAAATGTTTTTCAGACACCAGATTCACCCGGCAGTGAATCAGAGCTAGAAATGCCCAACACAGAGCAACTATCGAAGGACCTCACGGAAAAACTACAGGAGTATGAAGAAACAGAGCTGAAGGATGAAGACCAGGTGGAAACTACGCATCATGATGGATTTAAGGTACATTTTCACATTAAGCTGCTGGCAGGGCTGGGCTAAACACATGCTTTGCTTTAATTTAAATACAAATTTAAAAAAACTGTTTGGCAAGTAATTAAAGCACAAAATATCTTTAAGGTATTTTATAAAATACAGTATTTTAGCTAATAATTACAAAATACATTAACGATTTGATGTATTTTTTTGCGTTTTGTTGGCCAATTTTGACGTTAAGTTATAGCGTACACGTACATTATGCATAAAAGGTGCAGTGTTGCCAACTTTTCTTCGATAAATGGAGTATCCAACAAAAAAAAAAATCGTACCAGCAGTTCCCGTAATTAGAGCGCTCAACCAATCAAACTCTTCAGCTTTATAATATTGGTATAGATTTGGTCATTTCATGCGAGCTTCAAGAGTATAACTCTTACTTACAGATCAACATTGGCTCAGTGACTGATGAAGATGTACCATTGAAGTACTGTGCAAGACTGCTCACATCTAAGTTCCTACTCACTGGCAACAAAGGATGTCTTATTTCTGACAGGTAAACTTATCTAAGGTCCGTATTCAAAAACAGTTGTTGAATCTGAGTCGAGCCTCATAGACTTTTTGACAGTTCTCCATTGGAAAATGTCAAAAATCTATGCTTGAGGCTTGACTCAGACTCAAGCACTGTTTCAGAATACGGGCCTAAGACTTAGCTGGGCGATTGTGTCATTCTGCTGCAAACAAAAGTTTCATAAAATAGTAAGAAAAATAGTGTTGTGTGGATTTTCTTCATTATATTTCGTACTTCGTCTTTCGATTAGTAACCTGAAAGAGAAATTATTAGCAAGTACATTGTAGTTACGCCTACGTGTCACCACTCTTATACACTATATTGAGAGTTTTTTTTCTTTTTTATGTGGGTATATCTGCTTTCCTGTCGCCTGCGCTCGGCCGGTTGCGTCATTCGTCTTTTAGTGTTTCGCCGCTCAACACTAGTCTAAATAAATTCAGTGATTGAATAAGTTTCGAAAAACTTTACACGTTTTCTAAACTTTAAACCTAAATAATGCCGAAACGAAGGCTCGAGAACGACGATAACTTCGATTACTTTAGGAAAAAACTAAAGAAGCTTGAGTCCGAACTCAAAAAGTCTGGTAAAAGAAGAAGTCGTGGTATCGAGTTTTCCTCGTCCTCATCTTCGCTGTCGTCGTCGAAGGAACCCTCGTTTTCTCGTCAGGATTTGGACATCCATCAGTAATGTGTATCAGTGCAAAAGTAAAATATTTTTTAAAAATATGCCGGTACTTAGTCTAAAAAATTCACTTGCGTGTAACTTTGTGGAAGCTATATCTTTTTGGATCTATTTATAGACATCAGGTATTTACGTGAGTCGAGCCGTCTGTGGGACTGTCTCACCTATCACACACAAAAATCGTTTGCGTACATCTCTGTGGGAGTTATATCTTACCGATTCAAAAAGTACATAAGATTGGTTTGCGCGTAATTCTGTGGGAATTATGTCTTACTAATCGTACCATCAGCATTAAATACGTCTAGATAAAAGATTTTTCAACTTTGATAATCTCGATTTTTTGATACCCTCAAATAACCTAATTATATCGACGTATTTTAAGACGGTGAAATCTGAAGTCTCCCCTAGACGGAATCCTCTAACACACACTAAAAGCGTTTGCGTATATCTCTGTGGGAGTTATATCTTACCGATTCAAAAAGTACATAAGGTTGGTTTGCGCGTAATTCTGTGGGAATTATGTCTTACTAATCGTACCATCAGCAGATTCAAAAAGTACATAAGGTTGGTTTGCGCGTAATTCTGTGGGAATTATGTCTTACTAATCGTACCATCAGCAGATTCAAAAAGTACGTAAGGTTGGTTTGCGCGTAATTCTGTGGGAATTATGTCTTACTAATCGTACCATCAGCAGATTCAAAAAGTACATAAGATTGGTTTGCGCGTAATTCTGTGGGAATTATGTCTTACTAATCGTACCATCAGCATTAAATACGTCTAGATAAAAGATTTTTCAACTTTGAAAATCTTGATTTTTTGATACCCTCAAATAACCTAATTATATCGACGTATTTTAAGACGGTGATATCTGAAGTCTCCCCTAGACGGAATCCTCTAACACACACTAAAATCGTTTGCGTATATCTCTGTGGGAGTTATATCTTACCGATTCAAAAAGTACATAAGGTTAGTTTCCGCGTAATTTTGTGGGAATTATGGCTTACTAATCGTACCATCAGCAGTAAATACGACTTGATAAATGATTTTTCAACTTTTAAAATCTAGATTTTTCGATACCCTCAAATAACCATATCGACGCATATCGACGTATTTTTAGACGGTGATATCTGAATCTCCCTTAGACGGAAGTTTTGCCGCAGGGCCAAGACGCCATCACCTCGCTACTGTCAGAGGGTGTATCGGCTGCACCGTCCTAACCATTGAATATGGCCGTAACTTTCTTAAGGATTTAGTGATTCGCTTCAAACATATCGCTACCCATGGACTGGATCCGACTCAAACAAAAGAGATACTAGCTCTTATCGTGGCGCCGATACTCAACGCCGAAATAAAAGCTGCAATTCCTGAGCTCATGGTAGATCAAGATAAGAGCTTTGAACTCTGACAAACCCAGATATGCAGCCGCTATCTCGTGCTTGGCGTCAGTGGTCTCCGATGAACTCTCATCTGCACAGATCAATCAAGATCTCCTCAAAAAGCTGATGCACACAGGCCGTCATCTTTGCGATGTTCATTTTACCGATTCTAAATCGAGATGAAATTTTGCCATGTTCTCTATCAAGGAAGACGCGAAGGAACAAATATTTGTTTGGAGAGAATTTGTCTGCTACACTGAAATCAGCAAAGGCAACAAATCTGGGAACGACTTAAAAGTCCAACAGAAGATTTTAAGAAAGCTTTTGAGCCTTTCAAATATTTCTTTGAGATATTTCAAAGATGCACCTGCTTCGAAAAACACTGCAAGCCGCCGCGCCGGGCCCGCCGCCGAGGAGCCGCGAGCCTGCCTACCCGCGCGCTCAGCACGCGCCCGCATCGAGAATTCGAGACGGTCGTCGCCGCCGCCGCGGTCGACCTGCGGCCTGTAGACCCAGTAAGTTAGGCTGGCCAGCTGTCTCTCTTCTGTCTTTAATTACTACAGTTTCGTTAATCCTATAATGGATCGATGGCTATAAATTGTGATTTTTACAACCTTGTCTAACCTTCTCCAAATTGGAGCAATAGCACAGTGCAGGCATGCTATCATGCCTAATATATTATATATAAAAAAAGTGGATAAAAATCATTCCTACAAATAATTTCAAGTTGGAGGATAATATATGAATGGCTGTTATATTGACATCTAAAGATTGCTAAAGATTGGTTTTTAGCAACTATTCACTTGAAGACGCGCATCTTTTAATCAGTGTTAATGTAGAATCTAGATTCTATAAAATACTTTTACTAGTACCTAATAAATTCACTTATACAAAAGGAATTTGGCCTATACACTTCGTCGTATGTTTTCACTAAAACCGGTAGTCAAATTGTTGGGATCACCCGGATACCTATCAACAATAAACTTAGGTAACATTTTATTAATGGAACGCTCATATAAGGAGTGTCTAGAAAATGTAAATATTACAATGTATAACAACTGCATTGGGTTTTTTCTAATAAATTATGAAAAGAGTAATTTGGTCCTCTACTTCTTGTACATGGAATTTGTAATCAACAGCAAAACTATGCAAATAGGCTTGCCAACCAAATATAACTTCATATAATCAAATAAATTAAGTTGTTTTCCAAAAAATCACGCCAAATTGGGAAATTTGCTCAACTGTTAGCGAGAGATGACATATACCTAGGCTTGTTAATTTCTGCCCGCCCGGCTATTGAATATGATCCACCATATGCCAAAGAATTTGAACGACTTAAATACACTAAAGGTGACAACAATTTCGACAAATTCATGAATATTTCACCCAGCTTATGTAATGTAGATATACGCTGTAGAGAAATATTTTCTGACGCCTCAACTACGGGGTGGGGCGCCGCATGCGGCTCGGAAACCGCGAGCAGCCCCTGGTCCGTAAGCGAGCGCATGCTTCACATAAATCAGCAATCAACTGCTTGCGGCTTACTCTGCCACTAAAATCTTAAAAAACGAACTAAGTAATTGCCAAATCCTACTGCGTTTCGATAACTGCTCTGCCGTTTCTTACGTTAACAGAAAATTAGAATATAATTAGATAGAATTCAGTTTCCACACTTGTCACTATTCTGACGTCAAGAAGTAGAAAAACAAAATTAAAATACAATTATAATGGCTGTCATTCATACATGGAATGGGAACTCTCCGATTCCACCTTTGATGTATAACTATTACATTAGTGTCCCAGTGATCGATTTAATTGCAAGTAGAATTAATAATAAATTCGATGGGTTTGTTACATGGTCTGGCGACCCAAATGCTTATGCGGTTAACGCATTCACGATCAAACATTTAGATTTGAGATGGTCAAACATTTATTTTTACCCATCAGCCATAGAATTTAAAACTCTGCGAAAAACTGAATGATTGCATCTTTATCACAGAACTCAATTAAGCAAGATTGACAAAGTCTACATTAAAAAAAAAAAAAATTGTTCAATTTTGCAAGGACATATTATGTTTTTTAGCTCTGTTGGGTCGATAAAGACTTATCTAAAAAAAAAAAAAAAAAAAAAATGTTTAACATTAGCTGGTCTGCAGACAGCTGTAGAGCTGCCTGCTGTTTTAGAACCTAAAATTAGCGAAAGTTTAATTAACCATTCAATGTTTCGAGGGGTTTCTTCGTACAAGAACCTTGACCCCCTAATATAACATTACGTGGGAGTTGCGCAGTGGAATGGTTAGAAGTAGTGTATCATAAAGAATTGTACTATTATCTTTGGAACTCTTTTCCAAAGATGTGCGACGTTAGCATTCTTCCGAGTAAAATTATGATCAAGATCCTTGATCCTGTATAAAACATCACAAGTTGGAAAAAACTAACCCTTAGTACAAATGCCTTTTATCAGTGAAAGCCCTTAGTCGTGCCCTGCTCAGGCATTAACATGCTGTATTGTTTGTAAGTACTAGACATGTTGGATAAAGTGTACGCTGTAAGACAACGGTATGGATGTGTCGCTTGGTGCGCACAGCACGCGACACGCGGCTGCGTCTCGAGCTCTTACGCTTGGAGTCAACATTGACCGAATGCGGACAACCGCATTTACATTTACCACAAACACGGCTGGACCTCTAATTCCAACAACACATTTGCCAAATTCTATAAAAGAACTATTCTGAGCTCGGACGAAGCCACTTTAGTTGCTGCGATTATTAATCCAGGCTTAACTTTAGTGCTAATTATGTTACGATGTTTAAGACTATTAAATAAACCATTTAATCCATTTTTAGTGCTCTCCATTCTCTACTTGGAGATAATAAAATATATAATTTTTTTCACATTCAATGTGTTAGCATTACACATTTCCTGAACCTACAAACTCTCAAAGTCTACAATGTACTTGCTAATAATTTCTCTTTCAGGTTACTAATCGAAAGACGAAGTACGAAATATAATTAGTGATTAAACGAACTCAGTGAAGTTCTATCATAATTATATGAGTACTTCGTCTGAGATTAGTAACCCCCGCCCGCCCAGCCCTTAGCATAGGTTCAGGAAATAAGGGCGCCAAGGGCTCTGGCTCTAAACTAATGACGCAACCGGCCGAGCGCAGGCGACAGGAAAGCAGATATACCCACATAAAAAAGAAAAAAAACTCTCAATATAGTGTATAAGAGTGGTGACACGTAGGCGTAACTACAATGTACTTGCTAATAATTTCTCTTTCAGGTTACTAATCTCAGACGAAGTACTCATATAATTATGATAGAACTTCACTGAGTTCGTTTAATCACTAATTATTTATTATTATTGATATCTTGTTGCCATAATTTTTCGACCACTATATCTTTTTTTTATTCGAATTATTGGCTTGCGTTTGACCGCAATCTCACCTGAAGTTAAATGGTCAATGACACGGTGTGTCACACTTATTTAAAAGATAAAAGATTCTTATTATTCTTTTTATGAGCAATTTTTTCCGATGATTAGAAATTAATTCAAATATAATATCTCTTACAGGTCTATAAGAGTGTCAGTAAAATCTTCAGCTTTGAACTGTCTGTCTGAATTACTGAAACTGTACCCTCAAGCAATAACAATGTACCTCGATAAGGACGCAGATCTGAAGAACCATAACATATCTGGTAAGAAGCCGATACCTTGATTTTCTACTTTTTACCTATAATCATAAGGTTTACTTTTATTTATACAACTAGCTGATGGAACAAGCAAATGGCCCGTGGTAACCATCGTCTCGCACGTCAGAAACGTGCCTTACGATGCATTATCCTTCGTCCATCAACTTGAGGCATACAGATGCTCAGCCTCACGTACCAGTAATTTCACCGGCACCCACACCCTTCAAATTGAAACACAGCAATGCTGATTCACGGTAGAAATAGGCATGGTGGTAGTACGCACCCGGATTAGTCCTTCACAAAGAGCTCTACTACTACTAAGTATTTCGTTTGATCTAAATTTTGTAAAATATTTTAATGTGAAACTTTCCGTTGGGCCTCCACCCGATGGACCAATGATATTGTTCAGATAGCGGAAAGTCGGTGAATGAAGAGGGCTTACAATCGATCTACTAGGGTGACCTATGTCCAGCAGTAGACTTCCACTTTTTGCTGATTATTATCCATATTCATGTATTCATTGCTTCATGTTTTCTAAAGGTCTTAGGTACGATAGGTAGGTAAGTAATAATGCCCAGAACATGAGCCCTGCTTCGGGGCATTACAATGACCTTCCGGCTAAATACAAATAGGTAAACCTAACCTAAAAAACAAACATGCAAATAAAATCCAAACTCTTTTACCCAAGCTAAGTTAATTTTTATACAAATTAGAACTCTAAGAACATGATAACAGAATCTATGTTTCGTTTATTCAAGGCTCAACAGAAGGCACAGATTCGCAAGACAACCCAAACGAATACGTTCTAGAACGAAATGTTTGCTATCAAGACTCGATGTCTGAGAGTCTTAGTCAGGACTTACTCAAAAGCGTAGACAGTCAAACCCCATCACAGAGGAAGGATAAGGAAAAATCTGACAGCGATCAGAAAAGTTCCAGCAAAGATGTACCCAGCGGGATTTTGGATAAAAACTATGCGAAAAGCGACCTTATTGCCAGTGCTATGAGCCAAGACAGCACAAATATCATGACAAACAGCAATTTTACAACGAATAGCAACATGACCGGTAGTAACACTGGTTATCCAATGTCTAGCAGTGGTGGTATACTATCTTCAAGTATAGATTTAGACATGAAATTTGACCATTTCGGTGAATCGACCACCAACCTAGATAATCTAGCATCCTCTTTCGCCAAACCGAAGAAAATTGAAAAAGATTTAGTAGAAAGTTTACCAGAAACAGACCAAAAAGATATAATTGAAAGTATTCCAGAATTGAAATTGGAAGAGTCAAAGGAATTTGAATGCCAGCACATGTCGGATGTTTTTACCCTGTTGGAAAGCCATTCTGACCCCCAAATTAGGGGTATAATAAGGGTCTGTGTAGGGAACTATTTGATGAGTGCGTTGGAAATTTCTCATGGGGACTATGGGAGATGGAAATGCTTGAATTTGCTACCGAAGGATGTGAGCGATGGTATCTGTGTTGATTTATTAGTGAATATGGTTTTGAAGGTAAGATTTTTATTTTGTACTAGTTTAGGGGCCGATTACTGCTTAGCATAATTAAGAACTCTCTGATAACAGATGGTGGTCTTATTCCGCCATCTGTGTCACCATCCGGCCACTGGAACATTGTTGTCATCAACCCAAAGTCCTACTACAGTCCTACCGATTTGACTGGCCTCTCAGCTTAGTTGGTAGTAGCTCTGCCTTCTGCGCCGTAGGTCGTGGGTTCGATCTCCACTGAGAGCAAATATTTGTGTGGTGAACACCGATGTTTGTTCTCTGTCAGGGTGTTATATTGTATTCTATGTATGTATTTACAAAAAAAAAAGTATTTAAGTATTATATCAGCTATCTGGTTCCCATACTACAAGCTCTGCTTAATTTTGGGTTAGATATTGAGGTCTGGATTGTCCGCAATATTTATTTACTATGACTAAATTCAAAGAGTCCCATAAAAATAAACCCCTTGGTCCATTCCAGGGTCTTTCAGACGAAATCCACTCCACAGTGAACCACACGCTATCATCTCTGACTACCCTTATTAGGGGTTTGTCTAACAGCGTGCATTGGACGTTGATAGTGGACATTTTGAATTCGCTGATCGAAGTTGAAGAAAACAGATATTGGTTGTGCAGAGTCAACTTATGTAAATTATATGAAAAGTTACCGCTGAGGAAGTGAGTTGGTTAATATAAATAAACTAGCTAATATAAATGCCTATTTCTGAAGCAGTATTGCTGTGTTTCGGTTTGGAGGGGGGGCGGTTTTTTTTTACCCCCTTTTAGGTTTTGATATCTTTCGAATCTTACAAAATATATAATTATAAAAAGAAATCGTCGGGTTTTTTTTAATATTCATAATTTGTTTAACAGGTTATTTATGCTGTATCCAGACTACCACAAAAGAAGTAGACAGATTCTTGATTCTTTAATACGCTTGTTGGCGGATCAAGATATTAAAGTCAGAAATGCAGCTTCGCAGGCTATTGCTGGGTTAGTATTTGACGAATCGTATTTAAATATCTAGCCTCTTATTTCAAGCCTGTTGCTTTTCAGCGGTTTGCCTTATCACTGTCACAGCACGAAATAAGTTGTTGACTGAGTTGACAAAAAACTATTATGTCCTTACGCCGTTATTCGAGGCCTTTTAAACATATTTTGAGATTTGTCCTTCCGTTTCCGGCCGTATTTATCAATATTTCGCCATTTTAGTTCCTTTTATGCAATATAGGGGGCGCTGCTTCCGTCCGTCAAGTTCACCAGTTTGTGCGAGCGCATTTCTCTTCATTGGCGTCCTGAATTTCTTGCCGTAAAGACGTGCGTGACGCAGTTCGCGTACGGTCAAAAAATTCCTGCTTTATCGTCGTTATAGTAAAATAAAATAGTTTTCTAATAAAATAACAACGCTGTTAGCGTTCGATAAAGTTTTTTATAGGTAGTTTCGAGTTGTTATTATGTCGGATAATACTAGTGATGAGTGTGATCGGGTTTACGCTTCGTCAACAAGTGAGGACGGCGAAAATGGCGGTAATGGTGTGGATAAACGAAGAAAGCGCAAGCGTACGTGCGATGCGGACTCACACCATACAAAAAGATCACGCAAGGAAGGTAAGGTTTTGGAAAACCTTACCAAACAAGTAAGTGAAATTCAAAACTTTTTGTCGTGGAACGCCTACCCGCCGCCTCCTGGCTATTGGCATCCCACTGATTTTACTGTCGAAAATGAGGAGCCTGTCGAGCCGAGCGTACCGCAGGAGACTTTAGAGTCTACCCTCAACTTTGAGTTTGATTTGGCGACTAATTTGAAAGAACCAGCTATCGCAAATGCCTCGTCTGAGCATTTAAAAGTGCTAAGCTCGCTACAACATTTTAAAACAGAAAATTGGACAAATGTCCGTTATTCCGAAATTCAAAAATCTTATAATGCACGGCCGGGGTTTGTTGATCTGGAGGCAAACGATGAACTCAAACAATTTGAAAAGCCGAGTAGTCTCACTGCAACTGATAAATCATTGGGTGCCATCACCCGGGCCGTTATTATGCAGAGTGATGCGTTGAAAAAAGGTGTGTCTGATTTACTACGATGGACTCAAGAAGCTGATATTATAGACAACGAGTCCTTGGTCTCTAAAATCAAAGAAATCTTTTCTGGTGATTTTCAAACAATCTCTCTTGATTGTTTGCAGTTAATTTGCGGTCGTAGGGCCGATATTATTGAACAAAGACGCGATGTATTCATTAGTTTGGTAAAAGATAAATTTCTGAAAGCGAGTTTAAAAAAGATTCCGCCTTCGTGCGAGTATTTATTTGATAAAGAGCAATTCGTAGAATTTTTAAAAAATAATGGGGGTATTAATAAAATCTTTTCTGCTCCGAAACCCTCTTTCTCTGCGCAAGAGAAACGAGTTACATCTGGGTCCCAGGCTGCGCAACCTGGACCTAGCGGGTATTGTCAAGCCGGTCGCTCCATGGCACCGCTTTACGCTAATAGGTATCCGCCACCACAAGGAGTGCGAGCGTTCAACTCCTATGCTAACAATTATGAATTTCCTGCTTACGGGAATAATGAGCGGTTTTTCGCCCGCAGTTTAGGCCCCAAACGTATGCCTCACGTCAGCAAGCCCCGGCCAACACTAGGAAATCATTCGGTCGACAGGGCCCGTATACCCAACAAAATGCCACGCGTGGCAGAGGAAAAGGGGATAGAAAATATTGACTCCTTGCAGGCGTTTCGGGGGGGCAGGCTAGAGTATTTTGTCAATGCATGGAAAAAGAGAGGAGCACCGAGCTCTCTACTTCAAGTTATATCAGGCTACAAAATTCCTTTCCAAGCAAAACCGCCGCTGGTCTTACCTCGGCTCCTAGGTCATCGTTACCAAACTGCTCCATCTCTCCAAATGGACCAAATTATAAACAGTATGGGAGAGGAAGGTATTTTGGAAGTTGCCCCCGATACGCCCAGTTTTGTATCAACCCTATTTCTAACCCCCAAGAGCGATGGCTCCATGCGTCCAATATTCAATTTAAAAAGATTAAACCAGTTTGTAAATGTCACCAAATTCAGATTGATCTCTGTCCATCGTATTCCGGAATTCCTTCAGCCGAACGATTGGATGGTGAAAATAGACTTGACCCAAGCTTACTATCACGTGCCAGTCTCTCAGAGTCACCGTTGCTTTCTCAGACTCTTGTACAGGAGCCAGCTGCTACAGATGACCTGTTTGCCTTTTGGGCTTGCAACGGCTCCCAAGATGTTTGCGTCCCTTTCAAACTGGACTGCAGAAATCCTCCGAGAGCAAAGTATACGAATAGCAGTTTTTCTAGACGATTTTCTGATTGTTTGTCAAGACAGGTTGAAACTAATAGATCAGACAAAAACGGTCCTCTTAACCATGCAAGAGTTAGGTTGGAAAGTAAACACCGAGAAGTCGATTCTAGTCCCACAAAAAACGTTAGAGTATTTAGGTCTAGTGTGGGACACGTGGCAGAACAAAAAACTTCTTCCGAAGAAGAAGATTCTTGGTCTGCAGGGGACTATAACCAAATTATTAAAAAGAAAAACGGCTACCCTCAGAGAAGTGCAGAGTGTTGTAGGGTGTTTGAATTTTGCCAGGCTGGCCGTTCCTCAGGGTCGTCTAAACTTTCGTCACCTGTTGTCCCATTGCAACAGTCTCCTCCAAGAGCATCCAGAGATGCCTTGCCTTCTTCCTCTTCAAACTATCATAGAGTTAAAATGGTGGATGACAAACTGCCAGAAACCATCCAGGCTCCACCCCCCTTCAAACACGCATTTCCTGACGACGGATGCAGCAGACTCCGGTTGGGGAGCAGAGTTGAACGGAATACAAATGGGGGGCGACTGGTTAGACGAAGAGGAGTCGTTTCATTCGAATCACAAAGAGATGTTGACTATTCTGAAATGTTTGTCCCAATTCGGTCCTTTTCTGAGTCATTCGTCTCTGCTGTTACAATGCGACAACAAATCTGTCGTAGCGTATCTAAGGAACGAGGGAGGAAGTCGATCGGTGGCACTGATGAATCTGACCTATCAGATTTTCAAAATGTTAGAACGTTTCGACATTCATCTAGTAGCACATCACATTCCGGGAAGGTACAACAGTGTAGCCGATCGCCTTTCACGGAAATCTATCATACCAGAGTGGCATCTGGTTCCATCGTTCACAGAAGTAGTGTTCGTGAAATGGGGTACTCCAGAAGTAGATCTGTTTGCGTCAGCTCGAGCCCACGTGGTTCAAAGGTACGTCACCCTAGATCAGCGAGATCCAGCAGCATGGAGACACAATGCATTCGCTTGGGAATGGGACTTTCATCTGGCTTGGGTGTTCCCACCTCCGAATCTGATGCCGAGAGTTCTCATGCATCTCAATCGAGCAAAAGGTACGTTTCTGATAGTAGCGCCAAAATGGCCACAGGCGTTTTGGAGAGCAGACCTCAAATCACGAGCAATAGCACCACCGTTCACCATTCATCGATTAGAGACTGTCCTAGTAGATCTGTCAACGGGCCACCCTCCACCGAAAGTTCAGGAACTAACGTTAGAGGTTTGGAAATGTGGGGGTGGTCTCGGGCGGTAGAATCCTGGTCAAATCAACAAAAAGCTTTGTTACGAGCAGGGTGGCGAAAATCCACCCTCAATACTTATAAACCAGCTTGGGAGCGGTGGGTTAGATGGTGTAGACGTTATTCAGTTCAGGTCAATAACCCCTCGGGCTCCGAATTAGCAAGGTTTTTAGCTGACCTTCATCTAAAAGAAGGTTTAGCTTATAGAACAATCTTGGTTCATAAATCAGTTGTGTCTACTTTGTGTGCAGTAGAGGATAGCTCACGTCTTAGTTCAAATGTGTTGGTCAAGCAAATTCTACGATCAATTTCTTCAAATAGTTCTCGAAAACGCCCAAACCAGAGTGTCTGGGACACCGAGATATTGATTTCCTGGTTATCAAGTAATTCTGTGAATTCTGAGAGCTTGTATGAAGTCTCTCGACGCTGCGCTATTCTCTTGTTGCTCTGCTCAGGGCGTAGAGTTCACGATTTAACACTCTTAAGTGTGTCAAACGATTCATTTGTAATCAATAATGCAGATAACTCTATTACACTTTGGCCCATGTATGGATCCAAGACGGATTCGGATTCATTTATTCAATCGGGTTGGAAATTATTTTCAAATATAGATAATCCAAATCTGAATCCAGTTAGGTGGGTCAAAATGTTACTTAAATTAGGAAAGATTAAGAGAGAAGAGGCTAGTATTGAAAATTTGTTTGTGACCGCCCGTGGTACAGCTAAGGCTGCTTCTAGAACTATTATCGCGGGATGGGTTAAATCAGTTTTAAGAGAGGCAGGTGTCGAGGCAACTCCTGGAAGTGTCAGGTCCGCTGTAGCTTCAAGGAGTTGGATCGACAAGGAACCATTAGATAAGATCTTAGCGAGGGCAAATTGGAGATCAGAGAATACGTTTTTAAAATTTTATAAAAAAGAAATTCAATCAAAGCCTTGTAACACTTCAACCAATACCTCGTTGGGGGTTCTGTTTGAACCAGTAAATTAGATTACTTGTTATAGACACATAGTATTATTGTATATAAATATAAGTTGTTGAAAATTTACATAATCGTGCATGATTAAAAATGTGTCAATATTATTGTGTAATATCATAGTGATTGTATCTGGAATAAGAAAAAGTATTAAAAAAAAAAAAAAAAATAAAAAAAAAAAAAAAATGTACCTATATAATTAATTGAGAATATAAAAATAATAATAATACTTTGATTAAGAATATGTTAGTTACTGGTATCACATTGGCGTCCGTTCACCAGGCGAGAACAAACACAGTCTCAAAATATGTTTAAAAGGCCTCGAATAACGGCGTAAGGACATAATAGCAGAGTTTTACCTACCATTAAAACTCTTATTATGTCCGGAGCCTTATTCGAGGCCTTACAGTCAGTTCTGCCTGGTGTTATTAGTTATATAAAATATAGTCTAGTTGTACATAGAGTTAAGTTATTTTGAGACCCGCAATGAAGAGAAATGCGCTCGCACAAACTGGTGAACTTGACGGACGGAAGCAGCGCCCCCTATATTGCATAAAAGGAACTAAAATGGCGAAATATTGATAAATACGGCCGGAAACGGAAGGACAAATCTCAAAATATGTTTAAAAGGCCTCGAATAAGGCTCCGGACATAATAAGAGTTTTAATGGTAGGTAAAACTCTGCTATTTTATTTATGTAATAAAAATCGTTGAATATATCCTATATGGCTGGCGTAGACGTTGGTGGGACGATTTCGATGTACACCGAAGGGATGGGCGATCGCCGGAAACCGGTATGAGTGAAAGGTTTTAGAAGAGACCTTTGCCCAGCAGTGGGGCGCAATTAATAGGTTTAAAAAAAATATATTGTCACTTGACTTTGGCAAAATTGTCCGAATGGACATACCATTAGGCATAGACATGCATTTATTTACTGCTGTAGCACTTTTAAATTAAGAGATAAAAAGACAAAGAAAGATAAGACAATATTACAAAAACATAAGTATACTAAAGAAACATGACATAAGAAAAAAAATACAATGGTAACAACATACTAAAAACAACAAAAAGAGATCTAGTGTATATGTGCAAATCGGCTCTGGCTCAGCATGATGCCTCACCACCAGCGGCAGCTCAGACCTGTTATTCTGCCAGAACCGTTGGTCAGAGCCATTTGACCCTGTGAGGACATAAACTCGTATGTAAAAAAATAAATAATAGTAAAAGAACATGAACAGATATAAACAAATAAAAATAAAACAATATTTTATAGGCTAGCGCAAGAGAAACGAGTTCGAAAGTATAACTTGTATTTTCCCCCCTTTCAGCATAATACCCACGATATTCCCGTCTCGTCGCGATACCGCCACGACAATGCTAACCCGGGTAGCTACCCACCAAACCTCTCTCTTATCATTCAATGACAACAAACCAGCTTTGAACCTAGTCAGAGATACATACTTCTATAGTGATGTACCGGAACAGTTGAAAGGGGGTGGAAAAGGGGGGAATGAGGATGATAATGGAGGGTTGAGGGTGGTGGTGGCTATATTAGTGGAGAAGTTAATGGCGACGAATTGCAACTATTTTTCGGTGAGTTGATTGTAGATTTTTCGCGTCAATTAAATAAATCACAATAAATTGGTTTTATAACCCAGTGCTGTGAGAAGAGAATTCACTGGTTCAGGTTCAAGTGGTCTGGGTTCGACTCCTGCAGTCGTATTTTTATTGATGTTTGTAAATTTTTCGTTCAATTTTAATTTACCGTGGTTAAATCCATAGATTAGATTCAGTCACGTAACGATTTTATATAAGTGCTTCACAACGAGCTGTGTTCTCTCAGTAGATCCATCCTAACCTGAACTACGAAATCATTGAAACTCAAGATAATAGGAGCTTCCGTTACATTGGCTCATTTGTTTTCTATTATTTTTGTATCATATTATTATTCCACGAAAACGCTTCGTCGTTGAAAAAATCTTACCTGTACCATTAGTCTGAGTTTTACTCGATCAGTTTGATAAGTTGTCTCATCTTTTCCCTTTACAAAAGAGAGAGACACGTAGGTTCAAACTGATCGAGTAAAAGTAGGGGTACTGATCATATTATATTCTGATATTTTAAGTATGATTTATTCCCACAGCAAGGTATATTAGAAACGCTACAGACGTTGACCCACCGATATCCTCCATGGCATCATATCGATGCTTATTCAGAGCAAAGCATACTCAGCTATTGTTTGGAAAGTATGGAATTCTGCAATGGAACGGTGGCTGTGCGGACTATTATGATGGATTTGTGCAGAATGGTTTATCCTGGTATGCTATAAATAGATAACAGTGTATTATCAAAAATTAAAATATGCTTAAAAACATAATTCAATAAGCAATAACTGACGGCTGAGTAATATTCAAATTTTAGTATCGTAACTTTTTCGAATCAATCCTTTTCTATCCACGTAGGAACTTTTGTATGTTTATCCTTTTCTATCACGTAAGGCCTTTTCTACAAATTCTCGATTTTGATAAGAAAGGAATGCTCCAAAAAAAATAACTTTCTACAATATTCTTTAACATTCTGGAATGATCTAGAATAAATAAATGTCCCAGACATCGCCGGGCTTCGCTACTAGTATTTATCGTAATTTATATTTTTTTCAGTTAAAATTCACAACATTATGCGTCATAAAACAACGAACCGTGACATATTCGAACGCGACACTCAAACCACTAAGCGATGGGAGCACCTTGAAAATGAAAATGTTGCCAATATGGCGGAAAAGTTCCTCCAAGTCACGTTGAAAATGCTGAATGTACTGGTGCATTTGATATCAGAAGTCAACCCTAATGTACATCTCAATAAGAGCGGGATTGCTTTGCCCGGTACGCCTGTGAGGAGGAAAACACAAGGTGAGGCTTTTATTGTGTGATTTTTAGAACAAAAAAGTATAGGTAATAAGTCGTTAGTTAAGTGCCTGTTCTTTTAAAGGAAGCTGGGAAAATGTTTAAAAATTACTGCATGTCTATGCTGCGCAGCAAATAAATTCCTACATCTAAGTGATCCTTGCGATTCAAGTAAATAAATCTTTTTTTAATTAGACTTTTGAGTGTATTATCTAGGTAGTGTGTATCAAATTTCAGAATCATAGACAAACGAAAATCTAGTAGACGAGTTATCTTCATACATTTTTTCTTTTTCGCATACCTACCTATGGTTTTAGGCAATAAATACTGCATAATAATATCGGCTTTTCTGCTATCTTTTTCTGACGCACACTACGCCTTATGAAGCCGAAATTTTGATGTGCAATATTTATTGCCTACTACTTTACAAAATATTATATTGGAAAGTACTGTACGGGAGTAATTAAATGAATTGAATGATGATGAAATGATTTATTTTTTGCTTGAAGACCATAAGTAAAAATAGGGTTGAATTAAATTTCAGATACAATCCAAAGAAAGAACAGTACAACAACAGAAAATATCGACGAGAAAGGCTCTCTTAGAAAGAAACCCATCCCAGCTACGAGTCTAAAGGCAAACTTCAGTGGACACTTCTTCAACGAACCTTATTATATGAAGTTTTATGAAAACTTACGTGCTACTTATAACAACCATAAGGTATTTATTTATAAGTATTAATTAATTTATCGAAAAGGTCGCTGTCATGTCAAGGAAGCTGCATTCGAGAGACTTAATTGGAGAAAACTGCATCAAACGCTCGATAAGAGATAAGCTCTTACATTTAAGAAGAAGAATTCGTTTATTTTATTTATAAATATGATTGAATTTATATTGCGAAATTGATGAGGTAAGACTTATTGCAGTAGGAGCTTAGTCTATAAATAATATAAGCTCTAACTGCAATAATACTTACCTCATGGAGTACACAGTCAAAACTATGTTATAACATGACAGCCTAAAGTTGTCCTATTTAACCTGGAAGAGTCCAACTTTTTTAAATAATGTTTTCCAGAATTGTCCTATTTAAAATCCTCTAACAACACTGGTTTGAAAAAAATAACACAAAATAGTTATTCCTATGTACAATATACAACGTGTATCAAAATATGTGTACTATCCTGAAGGGGGGTGAATTTCCACCCCCCGGGGAACAACTTTTGTTCAACGACTTTTCGAACTTCGATTGGTATCTCTGAAAAAAAAACTGCAACGAAGTTTCAACATGAACAGCTGACTTTATACAAAGTGACAGACAACCCTAAACTCAGCTACAGAGGTAGTAGGTAGTAGTAGTAGACCTACAGAGGTAGTAGGTCAAGGGGTCAAGGGGTTACAAGGATAGGGTTGTCAATTTATTTAGGCATTATGAAATTAAATATTTTTGTATGGGAAACTGAAAATAGGAATTTTTAATTATTTCCCCCCCACAACTGATCACCATTGTGGTCTGAAACCCCCCACCTTCGCATAGTACACATATTTAGATACACCTTGTATATCAACAGACGTTGAGTGTGTTGGGTTATAATTGTTTGTTGTATCTTCCAGATAAATCTAGACCCAAAAGGCAGCGTATTCCACACATTCCTACGAACAGTCCTACACAGCCTCGCGTTGCAGTTAGAACTAGCAACGGAAAAAGAAATAGGCTTACTAACAGAAGAAATACTATACTACCTCAAAGTCATCCTACCCTTCTGCGGCGATTTGACTGTATACTGTATCACTCAACTACTAAAATGCTTATTCGGAACGAATATGATAAATCAATACAACGATTTTATGTCTATCACGGACAAAGCAGACGGAAACAAATCCCTTAGCTTTTTCGAAGATGTTTTAAAAATAAACTCGCTAAAATCCATAGACGAAGACGAGTCTAGACGAAATAGTGTTTGCTCGAACGCCAGTCAAAAGTTGTCTATGGACAACAATTCCAAGATGGCGGCGGAAAAACAGCTGTTGATTGCAATGGAGAATTTTGCGAAGAACAAATCTGATAGGAAATGGGGCATGAATAAGAAGGAATTGGAGAGATATATTCGGTTGTTTGAGCCCGTTGTTATTCAGTCTTTGAAGGTAAGCTAATTGCTATGCAAAAGTAGCCCTTATTCTCATAGTACTGCAGCTGATTTTAGTTTACAAATCCTTTAGATAGATAAAGAAACTCAAAAGTCAACGAGAGTAAACGATATAGCAAACCGTAATATTACAAAAGTGTTCCCAAGGAAACAACCACCAGTATAACGTGAGCTTATCTTTGTATATCAATTTTAATGAGAGCAGAGTTCAGAGTAGTTTGGTCACCGAGCGTGACCCAGACCACAAATATAATGTGAGCTTCCCTTTGTATACAAATTTTAGTGAAGGATAGTTCAGAGTGCTTTGGACTGGAGTGTGAGTCTGTTATACAAATATGCACCTTATTTCCAGACGTACACGATGCAAAATGACGTACCGCATCACCGAGAAGTGCTCAATCTTCTGAATCAACTACTAACTCTACGAGTAAACTATTGTATGTTGGATAGTGATCAAGTTTTTATAGGATTTCTGTTAAAACAGTTAGAGTTGATTGAACAACATGAAATCCCGTAAGTATTTAACTTTACTAAAAGGAGGAGGTTCTCAATTCGCTTGTAATTTTTTCAATGTTTGTTTTCTCATAACTTCGTCATCTATGAGCAGATTTGAAAAAAACAACGAAATTTGAAAATAAACGGTCGTGGGTTCGATCCCCACTAAGAAATAATATTTGTGTAGTGAACACAGATGTTTGTTTTATGTCTGGGTGTTATATTGTGTTCTAAGTATGTATTAAGAAAAATAAGTATAAGTATGTATTTTATCTGGTTTCCATAGTACAAGTCACGTCCACAATTTTTTTTCAATTGATTTATTTGAGAACTTTCGTGTAAAAACTTGTTTAAAAAATGTTTTTTTTATAATTCAAAATGTTTTTTCAGAAATTGCTGTGATCTAGTCAATAGTATACTTATGTTTTTGGTGCAACTGTCTTCCTCTAAACATCATTCAAAACAACTTATTGAAATACCGAAGGTAACTGCTATTTACTACTTCTACCTAGGACAAAGAATAAGATTATTCTTGTGATGCAACTAAATAAACGATTTTTGACTTTGATTATACATACAATAGCGTTCAGAATAGATTAGCAACGTAAGTTAGTACATTATAGACTACAATCAGAATAAAGACTATTTTCGTTTCCAGCTAATTCAACTATGCGATGGTTTGATGGCGTCAGGCGCTCACGCTGAATGTATAGCGGGTTTGGAACCCGTTGCTGTGAAAGTGTTCAGTAATATGGGAGGTAAGATAGTTTATCATGATTTACACTGTTTTTGGTAATAGTTTTTATCACTATAAGAAAACGAAATTTAAAGAGGGTAGCTTGGTATTGAGATCTAGACTAATATCCTGTTGTTAATAAAAATAACTATCAAAACCTCGATACTAAGATAGAAAAAATAATATTTATTATTTATTTATTTATTTAATATTTATTGCATTAATCAAAAGTACTGTACACAGGTGAGCTTAATGCTAGATAGCATTATCTACCAGCTAACCTTTAGGTAATAATGAAATAGGTAGGTATACTTAGTTTCAAAAGTTTGAAATATTTCTTAAAAACTTACGACCTAAGTTTTTCATTTAATTTTCTGCAATACTGTATACTATTCTGAGTGTATTCTTAAAGTATTATATTGCATTTTAAGTATTCTTAGTAATTACATACATAAAATCACGCCTCATTCCCATGGGGGTAGGCAGAGATCACGGATTTCCACTTGCTACGATCCTGACACACCTCTTAGTAATTATTTACATAAAAAAATGTATTCAAGTTTTATAACAGCCATCTGGTTCCCATCGCACAAGCTTTACTTAGTTTGGGGCTAGATAGTGCTGTGTGAATTGTTGTACACGATATACTTATTTATTATTTATACTAATGGTCAATGTCTTATTTGTGACAGTGAGCAGCGTGTTAGGAAGAGCTCAGCAGCAGGAAGCGCAAGCGACCAGGGAAGTGCTGTTCTATATGCTGCAAAAAACTATGCATCAAGAACGGGTATGTACTAATCATATTACTGATAAGCGTCACAAAACAGATAGGTACAGAAGTCAATCACATGTGTGTAGCGGCACGTAACTTTAGCGCTGACCGTTATTGCGCAGAAGTCAAAAATAAGGTTCCTAAGAGGGCTAGCGAGATGAAGGGCGCGTTCGTAGCGCCGATTGGCTCTCCCCTCGCACTCCCCTCCCAGCACCGATACAACACCCCGCGCACATCCAGTGTAAAGTTCGCGTTCTCATTGTATTGTTATTGACAAATTCTGACACGCCACGGGTGTGTTGGGATAAACCTTTATACAGCGTCAGGGGTAACTGTTCCCCAATATTTAAGCGATTCTGCAGTGCCGTGGTGTTCCGTACAGAGTCCCGTAAATAAGGGGAAATAGTTTGATGGCACTTAAAATTTCTACAAATATTTATTTTTGAGTTCTGTGAGTATGTTTATTTCATTGTTAGTTTTTGTTATAGGTGCTAAATCTAGTGTCAGTGGTGCTGTGCTTGTCTCAAGAGCAACCAGAAAGCTACTACAGGTGGTCAGAACTGGCTTGTGATACCATTCTGTCTCTACTTGCAGCTAGGTAAGTTACCTGTTCCGGAATACATCTTATGATAGTTTTTGCACTGATATTGGTTCAGTTGAGCTATCTCTAGATCGTTTGTAACGGTCTGCGGATAGATCAACTGTTTCTTGTGTTAATTATAGGTTTATTTCTATAAAAAAAAAATATTATGCAGCGTTATTTTAAATTATAAGAAAAAAAATCTTAAAATTTATTCGGACTCTTTTCCGTCAAAAGTAAAAGATTTTTGAAAAACATTAATAGTTTTCCTATAAATCGAGGGCATGACTCCTTTCACGACTTTTCCCTAGCTCTCGTGATTTCGGACTTGGCCGTCACCGCTCTTCTGAAACCACCCTGTATACAAGAATATTCCAACACTCTTGGCAGCATACAGGTAACCAGTACCGATGGTGGAATTGGTTAGCGTATCCCCTTATCAAAGAAAGGGTTGTGGGTTCAAATCCCACTCGGTTCATAACTTTAAGAAAACATACAAATAACAACTTCAATTTTTTTGCAAAAATACTTGTTATTTATTCCAGATCAGTAGAATTAGAAACTCCTGGGTGTATTGGTGCATTAGAAAGGCTGTTTGATTGCATATCGACGGAAGCTATGTCTGAACTGCCTCGCGTTGAAACACTCATCAAGACGTTACTACTGGCGCCTCCTGAAAATGTAAGTTATATTATACAACGTGTTACGAAATACTCTGTAAAAAATATAATTCATTATCAAAGCTGTCATTTCAGCGAACCAGATTATTTAACAGAAAGGCCAACGTACCTGTTTTACCTAATAATAGTCTCTATTTTAGTTTTTTTATTTTTCATTCATAAATGTGAATTAAAAATTATAATAACGTTTTGTAATTGTTTTTGAAGTGTTTGTTATCGCATAATTTCGTCAACTATGAGCCAATTTGAAAAAAAACTTTTTTATCTGAAAGGTTCTTCCAGATTGGTCCCATAAAATTCCATCAAAATCAGTTCAGCGGTCTGGCCATGTTTTTAGTCAAGTTTTTAAACTTATACATATTATCAGTCTCATGCCTTTCTTGCGTACCTCAAATTCCGCTTTTTTCCTTTTTTTCAGAATGCCCCAGCGAAGCTAAAGCTACGCTACCTAGCCTCAACCCTAGTCCTACTCAGAAAGTACCTAGTCCTGATACCAGAAAGCGAGATACTCCTATTGATAAACGATATGAAAGCGATGAGTATATCGCCTCTGTCGATATTCTTCAACGTTAAAACTGACGTCGATCCACTGAACGTTCAGAATGTCAACGAAAACTGCGCTAATTTGTCGCCAGATGTCGTTTTAGTCAGGTAATCTATATAAAGAAAAGAAAATGCATTAATTTTGAACACACAACACACTTAAACATAGCGCAAACAGAGTAACACTAAGATTTTAAAATAAAAAACAGAAAGAACAAACATGTTATAAATAAATATAGAGAAATGGAAGTCGTGTTAGTAACTCTTATTTTGTCTGGCCTCAGCTTAGTTGGGTAAAAGCTTTGCCTTCTGCGCCGTAGGTCGTGGGTTCGATCCCAACAGAGAAAAAATATTCTTGTGATGAACATAGATGTTTGTTCTCTGTCTAGGTGTTTTCTTGTATTTTAAGTACCTATGTATTTACTAAAATAATAAATATCTGGTTTCCATAGTACAAGTTTTGCTTAGTTTGGATCTTTTTACAGGTTTTTATTCAAAACTCTAACACTAGCTATATTAGAAGTGGAGAAGTGCTACGAAGATGCGAAATTGACCCTTATTGATGTGGATGATAAGGCTCAAAGTCCAAGGCTCATGTATTCTGTGTGCGTCAACATTATTGTACATGTGAAACATATGCTGCATTTAACAAGTAAGAAGTAACTTTATTATAGAATCTATTTGACTATAGAGAGTGTATCCTACTTCTTATTGTACTATTTATCACACACTTCTCATCTTACTACTTATCACACACTTCTTATTCTACTACTTATCACACACTTCTTATTCTACTTCTTATCACACACTTCTTATCGTACTAATTATCACACAATTTTTATCCTACTACTTATCACACACTTCTTATCCTACGTTTTATCTTACTTCTTATCCTTAAATTCTTATCCCCACAGAAGTCAAATATATTCTACTTCTTATTCTATTTCTTACTGAATCTATCGGATATTTATCGCATATAAGTTATCTGCACCGATTGCGATGAAACTTAAAATAAATATAGTGCGTAATGTATAATTAAGTTTTCTGGTTTTATTTCAGACGGCTGTTTATTCCCCCTAACCTCAAAAACGGGTCAAACCCTCCTCCACAACGAGCAATCCGGGTTAAACACAGGCCTATACAACCCCAATGAGAATATCCCCTTGGACACTTTGAATGGCATCTGTTTGAAGGCTGCAAGGGTAGCGCCTTTACTTACTATACACTGGTCTCATTTACTTATCAGGTATGTAAGTTATTCATAGAAATAGTGAAAAAATATTAAAAAGGCCCACTTGATGTTGAATTGTTACCAGGTTACAAGAAATGTGAAGATTTATTTGCCAACTAGTAGCGATGCCCGGGGTTGCCCGGGTATTCCAGAATGTTAAAGAACTTATCTAGAACGCTTAGGACCATACTATTCCTTGGCTACTACTATAATTTTAGAAAAGGCCCCTGTGATAGAAAGGGATGGACATAGACAATTCCCTACGTGTTAGAGAGGGATAGGCATAGATTTGGAAACTTTTGCCTCCCAAAATCACCCTCACAGCAGAAGACCGAGGGATATCTACCACCACAATGGGGAGAAGATAATCCTGGACATACGTACACACTTGCTTTTTATAATATTGTATTGATTTAATTAATACCATATTTTCAGGCTGAATTTCCTTTCCCACAAATACTGGCAGAAGTTAGTAGGTTTTACGAGGAACATGCCACTTTGTGCTGACAACGGAGACACGAAGCTACTTACTGTGGATCTATTGCAAACGGCATGCGTCATGGCTTACTGCGAGTATTTCGTAAGTGTTTATGCATTCAGCTATCACGTACTCTCTGATGCTATTCGGCATCTGTCTGTTTTAAAATTATTTAGGCCTTGATTGCAATAAAAAACGAATTGAAACAAAACTTATCTTTGACAAGACACGGTTGCAACAAACTGAATGTTGACGTAATAAATATGACATAGCGAATAGGAACTTCGCTTTGTAAAACTAGTATAGTAACTTGTAGTCCGCACTTTGGCTGCTGCTGAACCATACTAAACTTAAATACCCACACATAGGTACATTTGTGATCTTACTTCTCTGCCCGTTTTTAAGGCCGGGACTTAAAATCTGGTGGTATGGAAATACAGCGATGGCTGTGCGTCTTGCAATGTGTTGCTGTACCCGAAGTCCCAGTGCATTTACAACATTTGGTAGCGAAATGTGGTAGCAAAACTCCGACTTCGGGTTCTGATTTGTGATAAAATAGGCAATATATTTTGAAATGTTTTCCCGGTGCAACCGTCGAAAACAAACTGGTATAATAAGCGGAAACAGCCTATATACACTGTTCCTGCTGATAATGCTACTGGTGTTGCGAACCGAATCAATAAAGCCTTGTCTTGTGCCAGGTTGAGAACGGTCTGGTAGAAGCGGTCCACTTCACCTGGCTCCTGGTGAACCGGATCCACATCCTCATCCACCAGCTGGCTGAGGAGGTGGTGCGGAAGCTGGTGGAGATGACACAGGAGCGTGCCGGTGCCTCTGGACTCATGCTGCAAGCTGTGGCTGCTAGGTGTCAGCCTTGCTTGAAGGTAAATATATCCGCATTCCTTACGGCGCCGGCGCTGTGACTTGCACTCAAAATCAAACGTGTATTTATTCAGTAGAATCGCAAGGATCACATTGAAACGTCTTAAAGCTAGGTGAGTCTAGGTGCCAGTTCCACTCGCATTAAAGGTTTGGGGAACTGTGGTTTGGCTCCCCTCGCGTTTCGCCCCGTGCCCGTCTCTATTCACTGCACGGTGGTAGATGCGTGAACATAATCCAACAGCGTTGGATTGAGAAACTTGCTTCCAAATTAAATGGTGAGTAGGTAATATTGAATGGGCGCCCTACGTTTTGTCTTCCGGTTTGTGGTCCCCATTCAAGAACCTTTTTTCCCAATAGCAATATACCTACCAACTGTTGTTGCTTTTAACTTACAGAACGAGTTTGCGTTGAACGTGTACAAAATGCTGAGTCCGTGTCACGAGAGTCAGTCGGGTCCATTGGTATTCTTCATCTGCAGAATCATTGGGAAGCTGGAGCCATCTTTAGGCACTAGGTACGTTATTCATATGCGATGTTCTTTTTAAAATCTTCGTCTCTGATTCTATCACGTAGTGAAACTCCCTCCTGTCTATAATATTACGCATCGGCTTTTCTGCTTTCGTAGAACGCTATCTCTTTCTGCGCTCTTCTATCTCTCTCTTACGCACACTACGCTCTATGAAGCCGAAATTAGCCGATGTGCAATATTCGTTGCCTACTACTAAAATAACGTACATTTTACTCAATCATCATCATCATCGGACCGAAGAAGTCTACTGCCGGACATAGGCCTCCCCTACATATTCCAGGAAGAACGATTCTTAGCTCTTTCCATCCACCGACTTCCCGCGATCTTAACAATGTCGTCGGTGGGTGGGCGCCCTACGTTTTTGCATTCTACGTCTACGTTTCGTCTTTTTACTCGAGCTGATGACATAATATTTTTAGGTTCGCAAAACTGGCGGTAGACAGATGTAAAGTCCTCAAAGAGATGCAGCTAGAACAAGTCAACGTGCAATTGACGAAAGAGGATGTACAAATCGCGTTGGAGTTACTACAAAGAGATAAATTACATGTTAGGTGAGTTTATTTACTTAATTTCATGGTTTTGCTTTTTATTTTTGTGATTTTTAATTGACATCAAAATAATAGACAGTACTAATAAATCAAAAACTAAATTAAAAAAGCTTCTGTTGTAAGGGTGTTTTTATTCCATTGATGTTTTTCTGAATAATGATATTTCTAATATTGACATCTGATTATGAATTTAACATAATCAGATGTCAATATTAGAAATGTCATTATTGATGAAATTTGTATAATTATTATTTAATTTGTGTTTATTAGTTATTTCTTGTTTGTCTTTAAGTGTATGAACTTATTTCAGAGTGATTGTATGATCGTTTATGAATAAATCGTAGGATATGATTCCATTTTCATACAATTTTCTAGTTCTGATATAAAAATAACCAACTTAGAACTTTTCAGGTACTCAAATCTAGTCCAAGAACTGAACTCCTTAGCGTCAAGTATATTCGATCTTTCGCCATTGGATCTATCTCTGGATAGGGCTATCAATCCTCAGTACATCGATACTACTAATGTCGACAGTAAATGGCTAATGAACCAAGCTAAGAGCAGGTGAGTGGCAACATTACATTGATTAGTTTTTTTATAGTTTCCCTCTTCACACTCTAATTCCTTCGAACCAGTGTGTTGAAAGATTTTTTAATTGCGCTTGAAAGAGGCTGTTTTCGTGCCGTAGGTCGTGGGTTCGATCCCCACGGAAAACAAATATTCCTGTGGTGAACACAGATGTTTAATCTCTGTCTGGGTGTTATATTGTACTCTAAATAGGTATGTATTCACAATAAAAAGTATGTTCGAAGTATTCTATCAGCTAAGTATCTGTTTCCCATCATACAAGCTCTGCTTAGGGCTAGATTGTGTTTGTGTGAAATGGCCGAATTATTAAAATTTTTATTTGACACTAGGCTCCTTTCATAAATATGTTTTAAAACTTTTAGTTTCTTCGGGATTCTTGTTTCCTCACGATGTTTTCCTCCGCTTTTTGAGAGTACTGGCATAGTGCACATACTCTTAGCCGGTTTTGGGAATAATACATCCCTACTGAGACCGGGGGACGAGACACATCACTAGTCGGAAAGAAAGAAACTACGTCGTAATGCGTAGATGATTGATTTCCGTGTAGTAAAACAGAGTTCTGGATATATTCACTGTAATAAATTCGCCGTAATTATACATACTCATTTATGGTCATAAGAAATCTTTGTTAAGTGTTAAATATTTGTTTCAGATGCTGTGTATTAGAAGGAGCGTCAGAAAAAGTAACAAAGCACATGGAATTGGCTCGCCTACTCGCATGCCTACCCCGCGACGACCTGACAGCTGTCATGACATGTACAGAACTTGACAGGAAACTCCTGTCATCCTGCTTCAAAGTCGCCTGTGACAATTACTTGAAAGAGTTTATAAATATCGTGTCAGTTCACGACGCGAAAGAGACAGAAAGAGACAATTTGAAGGCACAGAGGGAGATGAAACAGCAAGAAATGACGTCATCGATTGACAGCAATAAGCTCAACGTTGTCAATTCGTTGCATGTCTTCAAGAAAAGCGACAACAAGGAATCAAAATCTCAATTTTTTATACCTATCTCAAATGAAAACCTAAAAGAAAGCTTCGGAAACCTAGAACTATCCGACGAAGAAATAGAATTACTACCGCCTGAGCTGTCAGATCTATACAAAGTGTCAGCTGTCACATTTGACAGATGTCTGTCAGATATTATTCGGTTATTCCCCAAGCAGAATCGACCGCTCAGCCAATCGGAGAACTTTAATTTGAATGTGGAACTGACTATAGATAGATACACACGTCGATGTCATCAAGTTTTTCAAGACAAGTTGTTTTACCACGAGTTTATGACTATTCAAACTGTCATGACAGGTTTTCTAGACTCTCTTGACAGAATTATTCGTTCTTTAGACGAAGTTGACTGCGATCTTTTAGACAAATGCAGCGAAAACATTCTACCGTCAACACTGTCAAAAAACATATCGACATTTTCTGTTATTTCATTGCAATATCTGTCATTTTTAATCAAAAACAAATCTATAGTCGAGTATCCCGTCAATGCTGAAGTGTCATTTCGAGTGAACGTTAATGTGACAGATAACGTCATAGTTGATAATGTCATACAGTTGACAGTTGAGAATGTGTCAAGGGCGATCAGTTTTGATGAGATCTGGGGCGAGCTGAACGTGGATAGCAATTTGAATAGATCGCAGTCTGCTATTAGTTGTTTGTATGCTGTTGTCAAGTATTTGGTGAAAGTAAGTTTACTTGTAATAATTTATGAACATGCTAAAGACTGTAATATCAGGCACGGTAGACCTCTCCTTCGATTGCTTGGATATTTTCCTGAAGTATTGTAAAAACTATAAAATCAATAAATAAATTGTAATTTTTTTTGGTAACTAGCATTTAGTCGCCTATTATTAACTGGTAACCATTGCCTATAACAAAGCATTGCCTTGTAGGTCTTGCACGTCAGGAACATGCCCTACGATGCATTTCCTTGCGTCCAGCAACTTTATGCATACAGCCAATAAATTTTTCTAACCTAAGCAACGTCTACCGTGCCTCGATTAAGTCGTGTATTTTTTTCATTCACTTAATTTCATCACGACCTTAGATTTTCAGATTCAAAACTAGATGGCGCTTTTCAAATCTTTAAAATGCCCTATTCTTACAGGATACGAAACCCCTTGTTCTCAAAGACTACATTAAGACCCCTGACTACAGTCCAAAGCCAGAAATGATGATAATCGGCAACAAACTCGTCACTCTCATAGAGTATTGGGAACATAACTTTTATGTGAAACAGTCGAATGTACTACAGAAATGTTATAAGCGGCCTATTGAGAGCTTGATTATAAGTTTATCGAGGTAAGTTAAACTTATAAATGAATCAATAAACGGGTATTTATCGCGATTACCTTTATTATTTTCAGACGTTTCGATCGTGTTACGACACGCGTCACGCCGTGGTTAACTTAACCTTTGGGACATTATAAAAATCATTGTAGATATTATAAAATATTGGTAGAGGGCGTGGGTTCGATCCCCACCGATAAAAAATATTTGTTTGGTGAACGCAGATGTTTGTTCTCTGTCTGGGTGTAATATTGTATTTCATGTATGTATTTACAAAAAAAATGCATAGAAGTATCATATCAGCTATCTGGTTCCCATAGTACAAGCTCTGCTTAGTTTAGGGCTAGATAGTGTTGTGTGGATTGTCCGCAATATTTATTTATTTATTGTGATTTACTTATGGGTTCAATAAAAAATTCAAACCATTACTTTTTTTTTTAACTTTATTTATTTTTATCGTGTGCCAGCTTATCTTAGCTTATTTTTATCGTGTGCCAGCAGCGTACCTGCTTAGTTTTGACCAGTCACATACAATGAAATGTTTAATTAAATAGTCCTGAGTCCTAACGTTCGGTTCCGACGGAAGATCAGCGTTGCGTTTACAAAACGCAACATCAAGCTGAGTCGGTAACCCTTTTATGACGCCTTCAATTGGCTTGAGAGACACTCTTCATCGTTATATTTAGTTTATATGTTACGCTGTAGTCTATGTTTAGTTTTAGCCACGTTATTTTTATTTTTTTGTGTACTTATACTTATGTTATTTTGTTTTTTATTACTTTAGCCTCTGTTCATAGTTTATCTTTAAAATAAATAAATAAGTTTCTTTCTTTCTTTCTTCTTTCTTATAAAAATACTTTTTCAGGTTAGACATAGTCAGCAATATTGCTTTGATACCGCCCATAGCATGGCCCTCAGTCGACTGTTCTTCTAAGAACGAAATACAGAAGTTCGACCTACCACTCCAAGCTTTGCAGGACATGGATGTATTGGAAGCATTCTTATTTAGGTAAATCTCTACTTATTATTTTCGTGTCATTAGTGCTAGTCTCTACTTATTATTCTTCTTTTCGTGTCACTAATTGTATCAAAACCAGTGCGGTGAAAGGATTTTATGAAGTGCGCCTTATAAGAGACTCCTTTCGTGCGCTTAACACATGTTTTCAAACGTGGATGAAACGACATGTCGTAGAATTCACAGAACATAGTAGAAGGGCTATTGAGCCGAAAATTATTGCCAAAATACATAAGCACATGCTTCTTTCTCCATAATTACAATACCTTCTTGAGCAATAACTACTTTCTAAACAAGAAAGCGACGAGTTTAAACAAAGATATACCTACTTTGCATAAATCCTCCTTCCTTAATTTTTTTAAAATTCTCATATTTAGTCATATTTCCATACAAACGGCGCATGATCGCCTTTCTACTCTTTTCTGTATTCTGTGGTCGAATCAGTCCAATTTGAATGAACTACAAACGTCCCAGCTTTTGGATTTATAATATTAGTGTGATTATTTCAGGCACAATTTCTTTTATACCTGAGAGGGATCCTATAAATATTTAAATTTAAATTTAAGATTTTAAATATCGATGCAATAATATTAGTTATTTACGAATAAAAAATGCTTTTTTTATTTTAAATATTTAATTTCAGGGCGAATCTCATAGGTTGGTCTACAAAAAAGCAATTCGAAGAGATGTGGGTAGGACTGTTAGGTGCCCTGCAAGGGAATGGAACCCACTGGGCTGTCAGAGGCGTTACTCAACTACTTGTATCTACTACGCCCACGGTGCGTCGTGGTAACATCTTACACGTTCCACGAGGACCTTTGAACCCTACGAACCCGTAAGTATTTAATCTAGAACCCGTAGGTATTTGATCCAGAACCCGTTGGTATTTCATTAAAAACCTGTGGGTAACCTATGAACCCGTATTTACCAGAAGCTCTTTTCCACTGCTTACCCAGTTAAAAAGTATTTAAAAAGAAATTTACTGGTCATTCAGGTGGTAGTAGCTCTACCTTTTGCGCCATAGGTCGTGGGTTCGATCCCCACCGGGAACAAATATTTATGTGATGAACGCGGATGTTTGTTCTCTGTCTGGTGTTATATTGTATTCTAAGTATGTATTTACAAAAAAAAGTATTTAAGTATTATATCAGCTATCTGGTTCGCATAGCACAAGCTCTGCTTAATTTAGGGCCAGTTCGTGATGTGTGGATCGTCCACAATATCTGTTTATGATTATTACAGTGTGTTTTATTTTGTTTTTAGTATGCAGCGTTTGAAAAACCTTCTAATCGGCACTTCGGCGTACCGACTCTTCGATAACGTGAATCTCGAAAGGATCCCGCTAATAAAAGATGGATTCGATGGCTACCACTGTGCGCAGTTCAATACGGAGTATCTGAAGCTGGCTTCAGGTTAATTTGAACTTTATTTCTTAGCAAATAAGGGTTAATTAAATGACATCAAATAAAAAAGGAAGAGGTTCACAAATCGGTATTTTTTAAAATCATACAAAGATTTTTGTTATGTCTCGAAAGTTAAGAGCCGAGCGGGATTTAAACCCGCGACCTTCCCCTTAGTATTGGGGCTGCGCTGACCGCTGACTCAAGTTTTTTAAACTTATATTATTTAATGCTCCTCTGCAGATATAACAGACGATGCATCGTTCAAAATCAAGCGCGAATTAAAAAGAAGAAAGAGGAATAAAGGCATTGACGTGAACAGTTGTCTACAGATACTCATGGATGTGACTACACAGATGTTGGAGCCTAAGGTACGTGGGGAAATTATTAAAGGACCGTTTGAAATGTAATTTTCTCATAATGTGTGAAAAGCGTGTAAAGAATGAATATAATAAAGAATAATATATGTACCATATACTTTCGAGGATGATTAGGCAGTGCAACACCTTCTGTAAGACTGGTAAGATGGACATCTTTATTAAGATGGATATATTATTTCTTTTTTAAATTTTCTAATAATGCATTACCCATCCTTTCCTTTTTATCCTTTTTAAGAGTTTACGAATTCGTTATTAAAGATCATAAAAAAACAATTTTCTTCACCGAATTTTTTTTTCCGAAAATGAGGGTAGTTTTATAATTTGATCGAATAATAATGCATTTTATTCCAGGCGCCAACAGGCATAGCGGCCCGCGTTTCCCTCCTCAACTCCATAGTAGAATGTTCGTACACTTTCACGCTGGCGCAGCAGTGGGCGTGGGCCGGCGCTGCGCTCGCGTCCGCGCCCGCCGCGGCTCACTGTGCACACTATAGTACGGCCGCTAGAGCGTTATTACTAGCGTTGGCGCATACATTAGCGGTGTGCCATCAACAGACACACGGACAACATGCTATGCAGGTAAGGAGTAGTAGTAGTATTAGTAGAAGTAGTAGAAATAAAAGTCCTTCCAGGGTAGGCAACAACAGCGCCCTTGATGTTGTTGGTGTCTATGGGCGACGGTGACCGCTTACCTTCAGGAGGGCCGTAAGTCCGTTTGTCTATAAAATGCATAAAAAAAAGTAATAGAGCTTTTTGTGTGTGGCTCGTCCGGGTGCGTACTAACCCACCATGCTTTTTCTACCGTGAAGCAACATTATTTTGCTTCGGTTTGAAGGGTGTGGGTACCGGTGAAATTATTCATTTGTTTATTTGCTTCATGTGTTTTATAGGACCAAGACTGTACTGATGATATATTTTTGTTTCAGGAACTATCTTCAGTGCATCAAAAACTTCTCAAGTCTCTTGCATCAAGCTACGCGCCGTTACGTCAAGCTGCTTTGCAAGGTGAATCTTCTTCTTCCTGTCCTTATCCCACTAGGTGGGGTCAGCACATGTCTTTCTCTTCCATTCTCCCCTATCATTCGTCATCTCAGTACTCCGTAGACATATTATTATAACCTCTAACACAATCCATACATTTTTAACCGACTTCAAATAAAGAGAGATTCACAATTCGGTTGTATTTTTTTACTTATTAATATTAGCTATCGCATAATTTTGTCATTTTTGAACCGATTTGAAAAATTCTTTTTTTTATCTGAATGGTAGTAGTTCCCGATTGGTCTCATAAATTACTCATAAATTTCATCAATATCGGTTCAGCAGTTTAGCCATCACTTTCCTCTCTTTCCTTCCACCATTCCTTTGATGATATTTCTGATAAAGCTGTCGTGTCTTAAAAGATGGCCAATCATTTTTTCTCTTCTGCTCTCAACAAATTTTATTAGGGCTCTTTTCTCGTCGTCTCTATACTTCTACGTTCGTTACTCTTTCTGTCCAGCTTCCATCCAACTTCTTTATATCTGTCAAAAGGTAATCCTATGTTTGCGTCATTGAATAAACGTTGCGGTAGGTAAAATCTCAAGTTTTAACTGTTTGTTTTAGGATGCCTGCTACAACTAACAGGAAACCCGCAACTATGCAGTCAAATGGCACCCAATCCTTATCAGGAGTTGGTTACGCAGCTGAATTTAGCTGTGAGGCAGTATTTGGGAAATAACTCCAAGTAAGTCTTCTTCTTCTTCTTCTTCCTGCCATTATCCCACTTTATGTGGGGTCGGCACAACATGTCTTCATTCCCCTCTATCAGCCGTCATCTCTGCATTCACTCCTCTCTTAACCATGTCATCTTTCACACAGTTCATCCATGTTTTCTTTGGTCTACCTCTGCTCATATATCCATCCACATCCATACTCATCACTCTCCTAGTCACGTGACGTTCATCCCTCCTCATGACATGCCCGTACCACGCCAGTAAGTATATTATGTAAACATACAATTTAATAGAAAATCACACTGGTGGTGAAGAGCACTTGTGGATTAGTGGTAGCGGCCCCGCCTTTCGATCCTAAGGTCGTGGGTTCAAATACAGTCATGTACCAATGAGTTTTTTGTCCATAAATGTATGTGCACTATGCTAGTATTATACTTACCTACTTTCAAACGGTGAAGGACATCGTGAGGAAACCGGCATATCGTAGAACCTTAAAATGAGCTTCTCTGTGGCGCACTTGAACTCCTTTCACCACACAGGTTTGAAAGAACCAGTGGCACGATAAGAAAGAGATGGAAAATACAAAGATTTTATACTATCCCAAAAGTTAAGAGCCGTGAACCCGAGTCGTAGTTGGTGCATTCCTGTATTAAGTCGTGGGTTCAAATCCCAGTACATTTCTCTCAATAAATAAATTCTAAATTTCATGAATTTGGTCCCCAGCCAAGTTTTTTTTTATTTTTTTTTATGTAACTAGCTGATGGAACAGGCATATGGCCCACCTGATGTTAAGTGGTAACCATCGCCTATAACAAAGCAATGCCTCGTAGGTCACGCACGTCACGAACGCGCCCTACGATGCACTGCCCTGCGTCCATCAACTGGAGGCATACAGATATTCAGCCTCACGTGCCAGTAATTTTACCGGCACCCATACCCTTCAAACCGAAACACAGCAATGCTGCTTCACGGCAGAAATAGGCATGGTGGTAGTACTTCCCCGGACGAGCCCTTCACAAAGAGCTCTACTACTACTAAAAGTTAATGCACTAAAGTGCACGACCGGCTTCGAACCCACGATTCTAGCAGAATAATAATTAGGAGGTTACCGAATAATATTTTAAATGAGATCCTTTTCAGAATATCGCTATACGAGCAGAGTTTGTACTGGACAGTGCTTTTCACGCTCGTGGAGTTGGGACATCCGAATCTCATCAATTTGGCTGTGGACTTCATACTCAGCAACCCTAGACATTACTGCGCCGATTTAGTTGTAAAGGTAAGGCTATGTTTATACTCATTTTATAAAGACGAAGCCAATCAGTCGAATAACTGTCTAACTCGTAGATTCGTTTTCTGTCATTTTGGGAAGTCACATTGCTTTCATTTTCTATTTTTTTCTGGTGTCATTTTGAGTTCTGTACCCGAAGTCGGAGTTTTGCTACCACATTTCGTTACCAAATGTTGTTTTCGTTTCGCCTATTTAATACGTTACGTAGTTAGAGTTGTTGTCTCATCTTTTTCTCCATACAATAGACAGAGACAAAAAGGCGAAACGAAAACAACATTTGGTAACGAAATGTTGTATATGCACTGGGACTTCATGTACTGGTGTGTAATTTAGGTGGTATTTTAAACAACATTACTTGAGGTCTTAGCACAAAGTATGAGCAGTTGGAATGAAGTTTGTAATAATTTGACAAGGAAGAAAAGTAACAGATAGGTAAAACTTGGATACAGTGGACGGCTTTATCGCTAAAAGCTATTTCTTATATTATTCATACATCAATAGAACCTGATATTTACAGCTAATGGACAAAAACCTCCGCTATTAATTTCCAGGAAAAACTATTTTGAGCCTCCATCCGAACTTCCCACAATCTTTTTAATGTCCTATATGTTCCATAGAGCGGGGGTCTTAGTACAGACTAAGACCCCTAAGACTAAGAAAATACAGTGTCTCGTACACAGGTATGTACGAGACCCTGTATTTTTATTTGTATTATTTCTAGGGTATAACTACAACACTACGGCAACCAGTGCTTCCAAAGGATCTCAAGAACTCTCTCATAGAGAAACTGCTGGACAACATGAAGAAGTATTCGGAACACCATGCTGTGCAGATTTTGATGGTTCATCTGTTTTCAGGTACGTTAAGGGGCTGACCATCGTCAAACAACTTTCTACGCATTTTAAAGATGTTAAATCATTGAACTTATTTATGAAAAGTCTTAACAAATAACATAATTTTGATCCAAGCAAGTTTTCTTACCAAAATGTTTGAAATGAAATGAAATGAAATTTATTTATTCAGTAAGCCCACTATTCTAATAGTTTGTTCTATTAGTTTTCGTACTCAGTCTTTCTGTTATTGATGCCATTTTTTGTAAATATATATTTGATGGCTCAGTTTGTAGTAGCTCTGCTTTCTGCGCTGGAGGGCGTGGGTTCGATCCCCACCGAGAACAAATATTTGTGTGGTGAACACAGATGTTTGTTCGCTGTCTGGGTGTCATATTGTATTTTAAGTATCTATTGACAAAAATATATATACAACGTGTATCAAAATATGTGTACTATCCCGAAGGGGGGTGAATTTCCACCCCCCGGGGAACAACTTTTGTTCAACGACTTTTCGAACTTCGATTGGTATCTCTGAAAAAAACTGCAACGAAGTTTCAACATGAACAGCTGACTTTATTCCAAGTGACAACCCTAAACTCAGCTACAGAGGTAGTAGGTAGTAGTAGTAGACCTACAGAGGTAGTAGGTCAAGGGGTCAAGGGGTTACAAGGATAGGGTTGTCAATTTATTTAGGCATTATGAAATTAAATATTTTTGTATGGGAAACTGAAAATAGGAATTTTTAATTTTCTCCCCCCCACAACTGATCACCATTGTGGTCTGAAACCCCCCACCTTCGCATAGTACACATATTTAGATACACCTTGTATTTATATAAGTAGTATATCAACTATCTGGTTCCCAAAGAACACACACAGGCTCACAGTACAGCACAGGCTCTGCTTAGTTTCGGGCTAGATAGTGTTTTGTGGATTGCCCACAGTATTTATTTTCTGTTATTAATATCATCTTTTGTAAATAATCTTTTTATTTCTCCTTTCAGCCGACAACAAACTATTATCACCCCGGCTAACCGCAGACGTATCAAACATGGACCCAGACGTCCTAATGAACTCGATGGAACGTATAACAGTCCTATACAAGATCCTCAAACAAACACGCCTGTTAGAAAGCAAGCGAATCATCACAGAAGCACTGAAGTACTTTCTCAGAGAGACGTTACCTCCAGCGGCGACTTTAAGTCGAGTTGTGATCGAGTTTGTAGACACTTGTAAAGATGCCGAGAGATTGACTAAAAGCGTTACTAGAGAACGAGATATGTCGGTTGAATGCGCAGTTTTGAACGCAGAGGTCGTTTTTGAGGTGAGTTTTTGACCTTTAGTAGAACTTTACGAAGCGACTTTCACCCCATCGTGACTTTGAGTGGAGTTGTGATAGACTTTGTAGACGCTTGTAAGGATGCCGAGAGACGAACTGTCTAATGCGCAGTTTTGAACGTTGAAGTCGTTTTTGAGGTAATTTTTTAATAGTACTTTGCGAAGAGACTTTACTTCAAAATTTGCTTACGAGAGAGCTTCAAAGTTTTGCCGAACACATATCTTCTATTCAATCTCCAACTTGTGTAAAAGAATCATACAAAAACGGTTGAATCCAAGCCGTTAGTTGCCTATTCTTCTAGGCTGGGTCACGTGGAACTGACACCTAATAGACTCACCTAGCTTTAAGACGTTTCGAAGTGATCCCTACAGTTCAAGTGAATGGGTTTAACGTATATTACTTGTCCACAGGTATTCCAAACATCGCTAACTCAAGACCAACTGCCGGTTCTATCCGGATGGCTATTCGAAGCTCTATGCCATTTACTCCAAGACAAAGTCTCATTACCCCTACTACCCTACTGCGTCATCACCTTACTGGTCTCAGCCAGTTCGAACCAGTTCATTCGAGAACTAGCGCCTTTAAGCTACTATATTCTGCGACTAGGGTTCTATAGATGCGCAGGAGTTGATAAAAATTTAGGGTTGTTTAAGCCTATAGCAGATGCAAAAATGCCTTTCAACGACAGAAGGCTGTTGTGCCTTGTCGCACATAAGTCTGGGTTCAGTAGATCTCAGTTAGAACGGCTTAGGGAGTTGTGTGATCGTCATTATTGCTTGAAAGATCTGTTGCAGTGCTTGGAATTGTTATAAGTTTAATAGGCCATAGTATAAGGAGGTCAAGGAGGTTGACCTCAAAAGAAAAACCTGGAGAAAAATGCATACATTACGCCGACAAGAGCATTGCTCTTAAATAAGAATAAAGAAGGCCATAGTATAAAATAATCGGGGTCACCAAACATTGTCGACATTATACTATGGATGATTAAGATTAAAATTAAATCAAAAAAATCATAATTACTTAATATTTATAAATTTTCTAATAAGTACATTCCGAGTGAAATATTTCATAGTTTCTTAATTATTATTGGCTTCCAGCACTTTTAATGTTGTATGAAGTATTAATTAATTTGAATATAATTTCAAAGTTTATTTTTTTTAAATAAGTGCTAATAAAAGTTGGGTTAATTTAAAAATGTGTCTTTATAAATAGGTGAAATTCAATTTAAAATTGTACCTACAATAGGCAACAGACAGTTATTTTTCTAAAGCATTCAAAGAATTTATTGTTAGTACAAAGTAAGCGTAGTCTACTAGATCGCAATTGTATTAATATTATTGTATCAACCAATGAATATTCTTAAATAATGTTTTTTTTAATAATGTCCTTTTTTCTCGTAGGTAAAAACAGCAATGTATAGATAGTGCAATCCACGAAGGCGCGCCCCACTATTCCTCCCGTTCCTAACCGTTTATAGTATATGTGTGCAAGCTTCCGTCAATGTTTGAGTGTTATCGGTACACACTAATTACCTATGAGTGCACACGCACACTACAATGAATAGACTACGGTTCGCGACTGCCGCTCGGAGCAAACTCCCCGCACCCCGCGAGGGGCGCGTCTTCGTGAATTGCACTATCTATACTATAGACGTGTGTGCGTGAGGGCTATTTATTGTAGGTACTGTGTATGTGTGTGTGCCACTAAGTTCTCTATTATAGTGCACGATTAAGAGCCTCTTTAAAGCGCACTTAAAATCCTTTGACTATTGACATGTATTGTGTTTCGCCTCTCTATGGAGTGTTAAGGGGCTAACGACCGTCAACTAACTTCTCTAACCTAGTTGACCTGATTTAACATTTTGTAGCAAAGCTTGTTTGGATCTAAATTGTAGTTTTGCTTTTCCTTTTGTTATTTAAATGGAATGAAATTATTGGCACGTGAGGCTGAACATTTGTATGCCTCGAGTTGATGGACGCAGGGAACTGCATCAAAAGGCACGTTCTCGACGTGCGTGACCTACGAGGCAATGCTTTGTTATAGGCGATGGTTACCACTTTACATCAGGTGGGCTATTATGCTTGTTCCATCAGATAATTGAAAAAAAATGTTCAGTGATTTTGCGAGCGAGAAGTTGGTTAGAGGTTATCAGCCCCTTATGAAGAGTATATTTTATTGTAAAAGGGCATTAAATAAGTGAAAATCTAATTTAAACTAATTGGTCGGCAATTGCACCTAATTGTGATTAGTTGTAGTTTATAAAATTAATAATCGCCTTTGTGATTGCCTAAAGACGTATTACTATCACGTCAAAAAAATTGTATTTGTGTAAAAATATAGCAAAATTTCTTTTCACTTTGCACTTAGTTATTAGTGTATTAATGTTGTAAAATTTGTATATTTTATGAATTGAATTTGATATTTAAGTTTTTGCTTCCGTAAGTAAATAAATCTTTAACAAAATACAGAACTGTTTAATTATCATGATATTTTTTTTATATAAGTAGCTGATGGAACAAGCATATGGCCCACCTGATGTTAAGAGCGAGTCGAGTAAACCAGGCGGACGGAAAATAGGTATTTACTGCGGCTCGCTAGTTGTGTGCGTACTCACGCACACAATGATAGGTTCGCTCGACGCCGTTTACACCTAGTGTGGCAAAAGTAGGTAACCCATGATTTGAAAAAAATGTTGTTTGGTTGAGTGACTTATAGAGACGAAATTTTGTTTACGTTATGCCAGAAAGTAAAATTCATCTCTCTAAAAAAAACAATCTGAGGTCAGTTTACAAAATAATTACATTTTCATTTCACTTTTCTTTTAGGTTTTTTAATAATAGTAATAAATAATAAATATTGTGCACAATCCACTCCACACTATCTAGCCTCAAACCAAGCAGAGTTTATACTATAGGAACCAGACAGCTGATATAATACTTAGCATATAATTTTGTTTTTTTTAATACATACTTAAAATACAATATAACACCCAGACAGAGAACAAACATTTGTATTCACCAAACAAATGTTTCTTCTCCGTGGGGATCGAACCCACGACCTACAGCGTAGAAGGCAGAGCTACTACTAACTAAGCTGAGAGGCCAGGTTTTCGTTTCATTTTCAACTATATTTGCATATTTGTGAATAATATTTTTGGTGGTAAGTTCATACCCCGCTAAGCAGCAAAAGCTGAGCCAGGGCCTATTTGGCATAACATGTACCTAGCGCGGGACGTAGTTGTTTTTTTTTATTATGTGCTAAGATAGCAAGTAATTACTCAATTATTTGTGTTAGAATTTTTTGTTCATATTTTAGTTTTGATTTTGTCAATGTTCCGTTCTGTGTACCTATGTTATGTTAAATAAATTTTCTTTCTTTCATACTTTCATTCATTTTGGATCCAAGATGGCAGCTTCATTTTTATCCTAAATAAATGATAATTATGGGTATCGATTTAGAGGTTGTTGGGGGCTCTGATTGTGGATTTGACATTCATTTTTGAATCCAAGATGGCGGATTCTTTTTTTTTCATAAATATTTGATATGGGTATCGTTTAATGGGTTTTTGGGGGTGCTGATTCCGAATCTGCCATTCATTTTTGAATCCAAGATGGTGGATTCTTTTTTTTTCTTAAATATTTGATATGGGTATCGTTTTATGGGTTTTTGGGGGTGCTGATTTTGAATCTGGCATTCATTTTTGATTCCAAGATGGCGGATTCTTTTTTTTCTTAAATATTTGATATAGGTATCGTTTTATGGGTTTTTGGGGGCGCTGGTTCCGAATATGCCATTCATTTTTGATTCCAAGATGGCGAATGTTTTTTTTCTTAAATATTTGATATAGGTATCGTTTTTTGGGTTTTTGGGGGTGCTGATTTTGAATCTGCCATTCATTTTTGATTCCGAGATGGCGGATGTTTTTTTTTCTTAAATTTTGATATGGGTATCGTTTTATGGGTTTTTGGGGGCGCTGGTTCCGAATATGCCATTCATTTTTGATTGAAAATGAATGCCAGATTCAAAATCAGCACCCCCAAAAACCCATAAAACGATACCCATATCAAATATTTAAGAAAAAAAAACATCCGCCATCTTGGAATCAAAAATGAATGGCATATTCGGAACCAGCGCCCCCAAAAACCCATAAAACGATACCCATATCAAATATTTAAGAAAAAAAAGAATCCGCCATCTTGGATTCAAAAATGAATGGCAGATTCAAAATCAGTGCCCCCAAAAACCCATAAAACGATACCCATATCAAATATTTAAGAAAAAAAAAACATCCGCCATCTTGGAATCAAAAATGAATGGCATATTCGGAACCAGCACTCCCAAAAACCTATAAATCGATACCCATATCAAATATTTAAGAAAAAAAATAATCCGCCATCTTGGATTCTAAAATGAATGGCAGATTCAAAATCAGCACCCCCAAAAACCCATAAAACGATACCCATATCAAATATTTAAGAAAAAAAAGAATCCGCCATCTTGGATTCAAAAATGAATGGCATATTCGGAACCAGCGCCCCCAAAAACCCATAAAACGATACCCATATCAAATATTTAAGAAAAAAAAAACATCCGCCATCTTGGAATCAAAAATGAATGGCATATTCGGAACCAGCGCCCCCAAAAACCCATAAAACGATACCCATATCAAATATTTAAGAAAAAAAAACATCCGCCATCTTGTAATCAAAAATGAATGGCATATTCGGAACCAGCGCCCCCAAAAACCCATAAAACGATACCCACATCAAATATTTAAGAAAAAAAGAATCCGCCATCTTGGATTCAAAAATGAATGCCAGATTCAAAATCAGCACCCCCAAAAACCCATGAAACGATACCCATATCAAATATTTAAGAAAAAAAAACATCCACCATCTTGGAATCAAAAATGAATGCCAGATTCAAAATCAGCACCCCCAAAAACCCATAAAACGATACCCATATCAAATATTTAAGAAAAAAAAAGAATCCGCCATCTTGGATTCAAAAATGAATGGCATATTCGGAACCAGCGCCCCCAAAAACCCATAAAACGATACCCATATCAAATATTTAAGAAAAAAAAGAATCCGCCATCATGGATTCAAAAATGAATGGCAGATTCAAAATCAGCGCCCCCAAAAACCCATAAAACGATACCCATATCAAAAAATTAATGGCATATTCGGAGCCAGCGCCCCCAAAACCCCATATCAAAAGTTTATGACAAAAAAAATCCACCATCTTGGATTAAAAAATTAATGGCAGATTCGGAACCAGCGCCCTCAAAAACCTATAAAACGATACCAATATCAAATATAAAAAAAATGAATCCGCCATCTTGGATTAAAAAATGAATGGCATATTCGGAGTCAGCGCCCCCAAAACCCTATATCAAAAATTTATGACAAAAAAAGAATCCGCCATCTTGGATTAAAAAATGAATGGCAGATTCGGAACCAGCGCCCTCGAAAACTTATTAAACGATACCAATATCAAATATAAAAAAAAAATGAATCCGCCATCTTGGGTTTTCGATTCGCAATCAGCCTGACCAAAAAAACTTGGAACAATACCAACATCAAATTTGAAATACGAAAATAATCTATACCTACATATTTTTACATATTTATATTTTTATCGATTTTTTTTTCCGGAACAGAGCGCCACTTTTCTTCTTAGAATATCTTTCTTTTCGCTTTCCCATTGTTCCCTAAACAGAGTAAATATTTATAGGTACATCACATTTTTTTGAGCAATAAAAAGCATAGATAATAAAAAATGGCTTACCTCACTTTACCTGTTTGCAGCTGTGTGTACATACACATAAGATCGCGTTTGCTAGTTGGCTCGCGTCGCCTCGCAAAGAGACGTGCTCCCACTCTGAGCTCTCGTGGTGGACTGAATTTCCGCGAGCGTTCGTCGCGTATACAGGGTGTCCCATAAGTCAACGTCCAGCCGAAAACGGGTGATGCGCCAAGTCATGACAGTTATCAGAAAAATATAAAAAAAAATATTTGCTTAGTAACTTTTGAGTTATGAGTATTTTAAAAAAACAAGAAAAACTGACACCCTGTGATGATCTTTTAAGTCCTGTGGCTACAAATATTAACTTTTCATGAAACTTTTTTCTGCAACGTAAGCATGAATAACCTTTCTGTAAATTACAATTCAAAATTAAGCCATAACTGCCTCAGTTTTCAATGAAATCGTGGAGTTTTGGCCAACGTTTCATTTCAGATAATTACATCACCCAACTTTAACCGTCTGTACCGCAAAAAAATGTACTACATTATCGTGGCATGTAACTTTAAAAATTGGCGCATTTATCCAGGATTCCAAAATGGTGTAATACTTGCTAGAGTACTCCTTAGTTTTGGAAATAAAAAATGTTTTTTTAACTAAACCGGATTTCCAATCAATTTCATTTCTATAGATAAAATGTTTGTACCCTTTAAATGATGGACTTAAAATGCCTACGCTGTGTTTTTAAGTGACTCACAATTCACAAGTACAAGTAAATACCATTTCGACAGTGCAAGTAAACAGATAGAGCCACCATCTTGTCGAAAGAGTAATAACCATGAGTGTTCAAGTAATTTGTTAGTTTAAGGTTAAAGTTTGAAATAAAATTCAATCATAGGATTTCTTCAATCGTGATTTTAATTTAACTACATCAAGGATTTACAGCAAATGTTCAAACTATTAGCCTTCAGCAG
Source organism: Thera britannica (assembly GCA_939531255.2). Taxonomy (NCBI): domain Eukaryota; kingdom Metazoa; phylum Arthropoda; class Insecta; order Lepidoptera; family Geometridae; genus Thera; species Thera britannica. The sequence continues at coordinate 15,731,780 of OW618040.2, read as the reverse complement.
TAATGCAAGCTCTACATTTCCTTAAATAAAATCGGTTGTCTGTAAAGACGGTTTACTGACGATAGTTGAACGTGATAACGTCATAAGAAAATACTGATGAAATGGTTGCATTTTTCAAAAGAAAATTTTAGTTTTACTGAATTGAATTGAATGTGAATGAAACTGAATGATACTGAATGAAACTGAATGAAACTGAATGAAACTGAATGAAACTGAATGAAACTGAATGAAACTGAATGAAACTGAATGAAACTGAATGAAACTGAATGAAATTGAATGGAACTGAATGAAACTGAATGAAAATCCGGACCCGGACCCGGACCCAGACTGAACCCTTACCCTTACCCTCATTTACCTTTACCCTCATTTACCCTTACCCATTACGGGCTCGGGCTCAGGTAAATGGAACGACGAAACGACGTAACGACGCATGAGTCATGTTTTTTCGTGCGTGCAGCCGGCTCCATCAATTTATAAGACGTTATCACGTCAAAAAAATCAGCTGTCTGTAAAGTCAGTTAACTGACGACAGTTGAACGTGACAACGTCATACAGCTGTCCACGCGGACGCATCGCTCACTCAAGTAGGAGAGAAACCGATGTCGAACGCTGCCGAACGCGGAGGCCAATTGTGCCTCTTTGTCGTTCGTTCCGCGCTCTCACTTGCACTTCAAGTATTAAATGGAACGCCTCAGAGCGAGGTAACGCCGCATGAGTCATGTTTTTTCATACGAGCAGCCGGATCCATCGAATTATAAGACGTTATCACGTCAAAAACCATGTAATAAGACCGGCGACGGGCGAAGGCAAACTTTAGATTAAAATCACGATTGAAGTAATCCTATGATTGAGTTTCATTTGAAATGTTTTACCTAAAACTAACAAATTACTTGAAAACCCATGGATAGTACTCTTTCGACAAGATGGTGGATCTATCTGTTTACTTGCATTGTCGAAATGGTATTTACTTGTACCTGTGAATTGTGAGTCACTTGAAAACACAGCGTAGGCATTTTAAGTCCATCATTTAAAGGGTACAAACATTTTATCTATTGAAATAAAATTGATTGGAAATCCGGTTTAGTTGAAAAAACATTTTTTATTTCCAAAACTAAGGAGTACTCTAGCAAGTATTATATCATTTTGGAATCCTGGATAAATGCGCCAATTTTTAAAGTTACATGCCATGATAGTGTAGTACATTTTTTTTGCAGTACAGACGGTTAAAGTTGGGTGATGTAATTATCTGAAATGAAACGTTGGCCAAAACTTCACAATTTCATTGAAAACTGAGGCAGTTATGGCTTAATTTTGAATTGTAATTTACAGAAGGGTTATTCATGCTTACGTTGCAGAAAAAAGTTTCATGAAAAGTTAATATTTGTAGTCACAGGACTTAAAAGATCATCACAGGGTGTCAGTTTTTTTTGTGTTTTTAAGATACTCATAACTCGAAAGTTACATAACAAATATTTTTTTTTATATTTTTCTGATAACTGTCATGACTTGGCGCATCACCCGTTTTCGGCTGGACGTTGACTTATGGGACACCCTGTATATTCAACATCGCGCGTCCATAGTAAATTTGTATGGCGGATTTGAGATGCTTTTTTAAAAAAATCATAACTAAATAACTAAGTGATTTATTAAAAATCGAAAAAGGACTAATTGTAGACTAAACATTTGAGATTAATTCGAATTAAAGTTTGTTCATAAAATCAACAGTGTAACATGACATTTTTTAATAACGCCGACATACGATTTGTCAAATTTTACCTATCTGTGTTTATTTAATTATAGATAAATATTTTTTTTTGTTACGGAATAATTGTCAATACGTTCAGTCTGGTACTTTATACAAAGTTTTAGATTCATTATTGCAAGTATATTCATAATATCGATTTAACCGTGACTATCGTTTTCAACTATTTTGCACGACTCGCTCTTAAGTGCTAATCAACGCCTATAACAAAACATTGCCTCGTAGGTCACGTACATCAGGAACGTATCCTACGACCATCAACTAGGGGCGTACAGAAATAAAAATCTTGTTCTAAAATATCTACGCATTTATAGAAAGCAAAGCTCAGACGCATATTATTTTAGAATACGGCCCACTATAATGCAAAAAGTATACAACTTACAAAACAGTATTATATTGGGTTATGAATATTATTTTAGAAAACACCCCATTATAATGCAAAAAGTACAACCTACAAAACAGTAAACACCCCAATCAAATTATTTGTATTTCTTTGAATACAATTTTAGAATACTGCCCATTAGGTACCTAGTGTACCTACCTATGATGCAAAAAGTACAACTTACAAATCAGTAAATTGCTTTATGATGTAGACGTCTATCACTAAAATAATTTTAATGCAATTGATAATTAATAGAATGTTATCTTGCTCCACAATCATAAAGATTGTAGTTATTTCTCACAGGTGATAAGGTTTTGATAGAATTAATGGTACCGTTAAATATATTGATGTTTTTATGATATGAGCAATCAAAATTAGGATGGGTCACCACTGGTGGCAGTTTCATTTAGATTCTTTGAGTCAAAGTACCTAAATTTATTTGCTGAATTACATTTAGTAAAGAGAGAATCAACGTAATTCTACCTAAATTGCATGCAATTTGCAAAAAAATATGATTTAAAAACGCGAATGAGCTGTATAAAAATTAAATGAATGCTTTTTTTAAAGACTTCTACTTGTTCGTAAGTTTGGTGGCACCTAGTTATAGGTATTTAAAAAAAAACGACAAGACCACTTGCTCCAGTGGGCAACGGCCTTCAGATAAACACATCCTAATGACTAAACATCGTCATTATCAGCCGATTATCGCTGATTATTTATCGAATTTGTAGCCATTTTTAAGATGGCCGTCACACGGCGTGGGTATATTTTCTGTGCATTTTTGTCAAGTGTTCTCAGTGTTTTACTTATTGTAGTGGCTGTTTCTAGTGATAGTTGGGTGAGTACCTACCACTCATTTTTAAATGAAAGTCCCTACTTATAATCATTGATTTAAATTTAGCCTTACCCCACATCTGGGCGATGGCAATCAGCTGAATATAATATCGCTGTCATATGTGACAGCGCTGTCCCTCCCTCAATCTTCGCTTTTATTTGGTTCGTGTACCTTATCCTTGGTCTTCCCCTCCCTCTCTTTCCTTCAATGATATTTCTGACAAAGCTGTCATGTCGTTCAAGATGGCCAATCATCTTTCCTCTTCTGTTCTCAACGACTTTTATCAGGGCTGTTTCCTCGTTCTGTTTATGTAATACCTACGTTTTAAGAAACGCTTTTAAGTTAGTGTTGATCTTTAGATGATAATTCTCAGGTGGTATCAACAGCATCCTCAGAAACTGATGTGTTGGACAGTACGATACAATATGGCCTGTTCCGCGGTGCTCTGGTGCTCAACAGCTTATCAACGCCAGTTCCCAACTCACTGTACAGTAAGTTTCTTCTAGAATATAATTGGCCTCTAATTCTAATTTGACTAAGTAATAAGGTCTGCACTGACATCCCACGATGGAGTGTATTGGGCATTGTCCCCCTGCTAACTTCACCTCAGCCAGACGAACTCCTTAAAATAGCGGAATAGGACCTTGGGTTGGTAGCAACAATGTTCCAGTGGACCGAATGGTGATGGAATGGAAAAGACTTAATCAGTTCCCTGAGCCTTGTCTTGGTCCTTGCTTCTGTTAACCGGTTTTGGGAATAGGATATTCCTAATCGGATCGAGCAAGGGGTGACATCTCTAGTGGTGGAAAAAAAAGAAGAAGAAGGGGAAGATGGCGTCTCTGCGGAATTGCATTGTATGCCGTGTAATTAAAGTAAAACAGAGTTGTAGCTGTAATCACTGAAGAGTTTTCGTCTTAACACTTCTTATGTTGCGGAGCAGTGCAGAACTACATGCTCCACAGTTTCTTTTTCCTGTTGGCTGCCGCGACATAAGTCGCAGTTTATAATAGGCCTTCTCCATCACCTTCTGTTGATGTCGAAATAGGTGACTAAGGGAGCGCTCAAGAGGTTTGGGCAGTAGTAGGTATTTGTCCTGTTATCACACTGCCACTGTTGTCACCACTCTGCTTGAAGAAGATCACTTCATCGACCACTTCGTCAGTGTATTAGGCGTCCATCTTTTCAATGCCATCGGTCATTAGTGGGGTTTCTAATTCTCGTATCCGGGTTCCTGTTTGCCTTCTTCTAAAAGTAAATCATTTGATATTGTATGATATTATACAATCTGTTAATGTTTCAGTGACATGCATAGCATCAGTGAGTGCCTGCGCGCTCAGTTGTAAAACAGAAGACGATGCAAGAAGGATTGAAGTAAGTGCCTATAGTCATTTGAATATCCATACCATACCCTAGAAGATATCTTGTTGTTCCGACCCTACTGTGTTCCCGCACACGGGCCTCTGGCCACAACCACAAAACGTCAACACAACACTGGTATTTCCTACATTTTTATAGTGACGATTCGTAGCTTGTATCGGCTACCGGCGTCAACCGTGTGCGGCGAGTCTATATTATATAAATTATAGTTTAAAAAACTAAAAAAACACGCTTTTATTACTAATTGAACTAAAAAGTTAAAAATAAAACTGTAATACTTAATCAATTGAAAAATTTATATTATTGTACAAAAAGATATAATAAACAATTGATAAATGTTGTGTTGTGTTAAATGTGCACACGTCATGGCATTGGTTGGGAATCAATATTAGAAAATTTTGATTTTTCATTTGTATGGACGTGGTGGCATTTATGGGACTAACACCTAACATTTGAGATAAACAATAATAATTGTCAAATATTTGAGACCACCACACCTTTCAGACATTATTGTATCTGATCCTTAAGAAAATGGACGGGGGAAGACAGAGGCGTAGTTCAGTTTTTAGTAGCCAGTATTCTGACTGGAAGCCTATAGCTGCTACTGAAATACCAAGATGATTCCATCAGTGGCTGGACTTCCTCATGATGTTTACCTTCACTGATTCTTCTTTTGATAATGTTTCAGGTAGAAGCGTTGGCGAACGGTTACCGTCCCACTCCTACTTGCGTGTCAGTGACAGACGTAGACACATCAAACCCACGTGAGTACCTACCTTATTCTTGGTTAATTCATTATCAATCTTCGAACAACTTCACTCCTAACCTTATTACAAGTTAATTTTACATTCTGACATTATTATGATTATTTATTGGCAAGTAACCTCTCTAAAGGAAATAGCCCTCATGCGACTCTACAACGAACACCACTAATTTGTCTCGCGTTGAAGTGTTCATTTGTTTTTTTTGCACTAGAATAAACAGCATTTAATTTTGCTAGCAAGTTCGAAATTTAAATAAAGCCTTTGATAATTTACCTCCTTGGTTGCCATGTTTCGGAGCTCGTTCCATTTTTAAATGCTAATATGAGTTTATTATGTAATTTATCTGGCCGCTAAACTCGACAATAATGGATTTTCATACAAGTTTTGCCGGCCGCTGCTCGCATAATGTATTTGGCTAGTACAGCAATTTCGATTTATCTCGAAGAAGGTTGTCAAAATAATGCTCAAATGTATGTACCAATAATCATGTTTGAGATAATACTCATTCTTGAACAGAAAAACTCATTGTTGCACAGCGAATATTTGAAGCCACGACCTTCGAGGATCGCTACCACTAGACCATCAGTGATCTTAATTTATGTATCTTTTCTTTCAGTGCCATACCCACCAGTGATATCCCTAGCATTCTACATCTGTCTTCTAGTGGTTCTATTTTTGCAAATGATCTTCGCAGTCATATCAGCTGGTTTGGCGATTATTAACGCGACGATGAACCCTACTGAACCGATCTTTGGACTTCCTGGTACGTATATCTCTGACCATACGTAGGTACTGTTAAGCCGAAACTCTTCATTGATTTTATAGCAATACAATTCTGTTTTACTTTATTACACGGCAAACAATCACAACTCCGCAAGACGCCACCTTATTCCCTCTACCCTAGTGACGTGACTCGTCGCTCGGTTCGAATAGGGTTGTCCTATTCCCAAAACCGGTTAACAGTACTTACATATTAATGAAGGTCCAAAGTCGTTTTTACTGGAAATGTAGGGGAAAATAAAAAATGAAATGGGAGGATGTCCAGAAGATCTTAAAAATTATGGTACAGGCTACAGCAGGATTGTAATGGAACTTTTGTATAGCGTTTGGTCGCGTGGAACTGACACCTAGACTCACCTAGCTTTAAGACATTTCAAAGTGATCCTTCAAAGCAATACAATTTAATAGAGAAACTTTTTTTTTGTGTTTTTTCATATCCTTCAATTTCACGAAAATGTGCATATTAATTTCAGGTTGTCTATGGTCGAACTGCGGAACCGCAGCTCTAGGACTGACGGCGATGCTAATGTTCGGTGTATACTGGGCCACGTCCGGCTTGAAGGATCATCTAGCCATCTCTTACATAGCACTGGACTTCTACACTCCTGGACCGAATCTTGGCTTTTCTTACTGGTAAACTGATTTTTTATGCAACATTTTTATAAACTTACTAGCGGTCTGTCTCGGCTTCGCACGGATGGTCATTTATTTTTAAACACATAAACATAGCCTGTTATTCAAGGTGAATGTAGTTGTCCAATGGTGAAAGAATTTTAAAATCGGACATTAGTATTTGAGTTTATTCATTACAAAAATACAAATGTTTCCTCTTTATAATCTTCTATATTTATAAAAGAAAGTCGTGTTAGTTACACTAACTCAAGAACGGCGGAACCGATTTGGCAGAAAATTAGTGGGGAGGTAGATTAGAACCGGGAGAAGGACATAGGATACTTTTTATCCCGAAAAAGCAACGGGAACGGGGTGTTACGGGAACGGGCGAGCGAAGCCGCGGGCGGCCACTAGTAGTGTAATAAAAAGGCATTGCCTGGCAGCTGGACGATTGTGTAATTCTGTTGCAAAAAAGTTTGATACTAACAAAGAACAGCGATCATCAATCTTGTTGCCATCATTTTTAATTATCTATCTGTTGCCATAATAGTATTACAAAGCGTAGCTCTTATTTGCTATCTAAAGTTTATTACGTCAGCATTCAGTCTTGATGCAATCGTTTCTTGTCAAAGACATACTCAATTGTAAGGAAAATCGAAAATCTACCCTATCCGACTCTAAGCGCCATTAGCGGTGCGGTATCCTATCCAAAATAGTGGCCACGCTGAACGCTGCTTAACTTTTTTATAGGAATGACTATGAAACCAGTCAGGTTCTTACATTGAATTAAATATTTTATAATTATAAATGGTTTTTGTTTCAGGATTTTACTGGCCTCGATTATTTGCAATCTGGCCAACGTGGGTCTCATTACATTGAGGGCATATCTGTTGGAAAGAGATCCGCCGCCACCCGTCATCAAAGTAGAGAACCATTCTGATGGCACCATATTTTTATACTAAGCAATATATATTTAAATAGTTTTTAATAATAAATTACTTACATTTTAACTACTCAGATTTATTTTATTCATAAACTCCATACCTATTCCAATTTGACTAACGGCAAGTTTTTCAATCTACAAAATTATTTTTCGATTTAGGGAAAAACACTGTTCGTCGAATTAAAAATGTCAGTCCTTGTTTTTGACAAGCCTAAAATAAGGATAAGTACTTTATATTTTTATCTGGCGGCTAAATTTGTACCTACATTAAAAAAATAGCCCTGATACGATTTGATTTGAAATATAACTTCAATTCAAAAGAGACAATGTGAATAGATGTAAAACCTAGATCGTTTTACTAGACGTGGCATATTCATTGAAGATTAATATGAAAAAATCTAACCAAAATCTATCAAATCTGAGCTAAAGAAACGGCCGTGGTTCAGACTGTAGTTACCATTCTAAGATCTAACACTGATGTTTTATTTACATACATTTTAGGGCAATAAATATTGAATACCATAGAAATACAACTGGATAAACATAATTTAGGATTTGAACATAAGGATTGTCGCTTCTAGTAGTCGCACTGAAAGTAAAGATTATCCATTCTTTCAGGTCTCAAATTAGTAAAGTTTTCTACAATTCCTAATTTCTATGCTAATGATTTCTATCACCCGAATAATTTCTCTCAAAACAGTTTGGGATTGTTGAAAATTACTTTTGCATTGTTTTCACAGTCTAGTGCCATTTTAACTCTTAAATATTCGTAGGTATTTTGTACTTTGTATGCACGTCTGGTAGACCCTATTTATGTCTAGAAGTTTTACCGCCAAGTTCGGTGAAGTTCACCAAACATTGACACCTCTACAATTTAAACGAAACGGCTTTAAATCTTTTTTCAAGAATTTCTGAACAAAATGGTTGAAATCAATTTGTCTTGCTCACCAAACTTGACAGCGGTGAAGGAAAACATTACGATTTACTTGTTAGTCTTGTAGCTTTGAGTACCCAGCGTTGGACTGGCCATATAGTTCAAATGACATTTGCCGCCCGGGCCTGGCTTACGGGCCTTGCAGCAGCCGTAGGATAGGAAGCTTGCGCAGGCTAGGTCGCAGCTCATGCGACCTAAATGTAAAACTAGATCAGATAGTTTGTTCATATAATTAGAGAAATTAAATGAAAAATTTCGAGAAATGCATTTCTCTTATTGACTTTGTCAATTTTAATTGTAACAAGCTCGGGGCTTAATATTGCCACGGTTGCCTCAAGCCCCGAGCTTTGTGGTCAGCCCTGTGGATACCTTCCTACTACTAAAAATGTTGAATATGGTACCTAGTAATATGCCTCCGTCACCGTAAGACGAAGCGTACCTAGAAGATGCCCTAAGCTCTTACCCGTTGGACCGATTTTGTCGGGGTGTTAGTGGATGGAGAGGGCTAAGAATCGTTCTTTCTGGAAATGTATAATAGAAGCAGTGACCTAGCAGTGGACTTCTCAGGCGGATGATGATGCCTTCGTCATGGCTTCATCACTGCTAGGGTCGAGACTATTAGTAGCGTAAAATTTCTTACAAAATACGAAACCTGCAGCGATCACCCATCGAAATAGCGAGAATGTTGCTTATCTTAGTTGATTAAATACATAGTCTAAATAATAATAGTCAAGTATTATATCAGCTATCTGGTTCCCATATTACAAGCTCTGCTTAGTTTGGGGCTGGGTAGTGTTGTGTGAATTGTCCACAATATTTATTTATTTATTTATTTATTTATAGTCAGATTTCAAGTTGTTTAATGTATCCACTGTCAACAGCTTGGATACTTGCTTGGTGTAAACATCCATCGTGATGTACAATAATAATGTGTACATAGGTTCATACTTAGTGTAGACTGAAGCTGAGAGCCCAAAGCATAGGCATAGAGCGGAGGAAAATTGATAAAAAATAGAAAAAAAACCAGGGCTTTGGCAGTTTGCGGTAACCGTTCTTAAACTTCATCCAGGGTATTTTAGGTACGCATGCTTTACGTTGTCGTCGTTCTCGTATGCAAGCCCCAGCTAGTCAACCACGCGGCTAGCTGAGAAGATAGGATAGGGCGAGCCTACATCATCTTAAATCTTGTTCCATAGTAGCCTCTGAGCTACATAGTAGAAAAAGGTCTGTTTGCTTTTTTCACTATGTCCGAACGGTGTAGAAAAAACATTCACCAATCATGCAAAATAGCTATGAAAACAGAATCAGCTTGTCCCCCAAAACTCAGTTAAAAGCGACCGTTGTCCCAAATTCTCGAGTGGTTTGCGGCCGTCCCAATTTGTACCTTCCTACCCCCTCATCAATCATTTTACGGTTAGGGTAAGTACTTATGCCGATTAGAAACCACGTCATAATACCATGTGATGGTAGCTATCTGTATAACTATTAATCACGTCAAGTTAGACGATTCGGTGAATTAACTAATTTCCTGAACGATGATGTAGAACCTATTGACTGGCCTCTCAGCTCAGTTGGTAGTAGCACTGCCTTCTGCGCCGAGGGCCGTGGGTTAGATCCCTACAGAGAACAAATATTTGTGTGGTGAACACAGATGTTTGTTCTCTGTCTGGGTGTTATATCATATTCTAAGAATGTATTTACAAAAAATAACTATTAACTAGGTATCTGGTTCCCATAGTACAAGCTCTAAGCTCAAGTTTAATTTGGGGCTAGATAGTGTGGTGTGGATTGTACAAAGTATTTGTTTATTTATTATCAAAGTCAAAGTCACACAGATCACTTTGAAATTACTCTATTTAGAGCAAACATGTCCGAAGCGCGTTAAAGCTAGGCGAGCCTAGGTGAGTACCAGTTCTAAAAGCCTATGCTGTGGGCACTATATAATATGGTTCAGCTTTTTAGCATAGTCAAACCATTGAATTTCAAAGTGGTGCTTCCAAATTGCCTCTAATGCCGAACCTTATTTCTTTCTTATTGGAACATACCAATGCGAGCTTCGAAGTAGCGGTAAAAATACGGTGTTTAGGTACAAGAAAAAAATAATTGGTTCACTTTGCCCCGTATTCAGAAACAGTGCTTGAGTCTGAGTCGAACCTCAAGCACTCTCAAGCATAGATCTTTTGACAGTTTTCCATTGAAAAATGACACTGTTTCTGAATGCGGACATATTAAGTACCCAATTATAACAGGATCTGAAAAAGTTATGCATGAATACGGTCGCGCAAAAATATGCTTATAACTTTACAGAATGGAAATTCAGAATTTTTTAAATTTTTGTTGAATATTTAACAGAAAACTTTCATCGTATAAAAATGACGTAAATATTTCTGAACTAGCGGCCGCCCGTGGCTCCGCTCGTCCCGTTCCTGTAACACCCCGTTCCCGTTACTTTTTTGAGATAATGTCTTATGTACGTCTCCTGGTTCTAAGCTACCTCATCACCAATTTTCAGCCAAATCTGTCCAGCTATTGACGCGTGATGGCGTGACACATCGACTATATACCTAAGTATATATTTTTTTAATAATAGTTACATTTTTTAATATTAGTTTTTAGATGAAAGCATTACCTATGTCTAATATTGGTCCAAATGAACGTGCCACTGCCTACCTCTCTCAGACAGCCTTAATGTCATCAAAGGCAAAATACATTATTAGAGATCGTCCAAGCTTAAAATGCACGTCCCGCTACTCCAGTCAGTCAAAGTAAATTGTTCTTTATCACTTAAATTACTAGGATAATTTTTAACTACTTTGATTTGAGTCAACGTCAAGAAAACGTGGTGGAGGGGCGTGCATTTTTAGACTGGTTTATCTATACATTATATTTTATACATCATAAGCATTTATTATGTAGGTAAATTATGAATGATCTTCCCGCCCCGGCGCGCGGCGCACCGCCGCGGAATGGAACGGATGCGGCGAAATTTTATACTTATAGCATAATTAACTGCGTACTATCAATTGCATAATATGTACGAGCAAAAAAATTAAACGCGCGTCTTCCGCGGAATCCTCGAGCATTCTCGGGAATTTGGCTCGTATTTAATTTGTATGTTAAACAAATTGATATAAAGTCCATTATTTAAATCTAATAATTTAAGTCTATTATAAAGAGAAAAGATTTGTATTTTTGTGTGTATGTTTGTAATGAATAAACTCAAAAACTACTATGCTGATTTCAAAAACTCTTCATCATTGTAAAGCTGCATTCATCTTGAGTAACATAGGCTAATATGTGTTTAAAAATAAATGTCCATCCGTGCGATGCCGGGACAGGCCGCTAATGTTAAATTCAATTCCGTAGCTTCCGTTCTATTCCGCGGCGGTGTAAATTGAGCCTTAATGTACGAAGATAAAACCTTGATCTATACAAAACCTGACCTAGGTAGACAGGTCAGAAACAAAACAGTTCTACATTATTCACATAGTCTGGTAGAACCTTGTACGCAACTGTGCGCGGCTGACATTGGCGCTGCTAAATAATTCAGTAGTGGACAATGCCTTCAGCTGAGGAAGGTTTATAGTCAGAGAGCTCACGACTACGATCAAGTCAAAACCGATTATATTTACCGTTACCGTTTAGATAAGAAGTAGGTACTAGGGCATGCAGTATCGGAACCATTCTCAGAACCGGGAATTTTCGCCCGATACTGGGCTCGGAACCGGGAATTCCCGGGAGTTTCGATACTTTCGATACTGACTTATTTTTTTTAATAAAACTGACCGTATAGATATACAATGAAAGAAAAACTACTGAAAAAAACACTTTGTATTATTGAGATATATTTTTTTATTCAGAACCGTAAATTAACCCACACACAACCACAACATACACGATATTTATTTTTTTTAATTTATAGGTTTGCGTTTGACCGCTATCTCACCTGCTGTTAAGTGATGATGCGGTTGACGATGCAGCACGCTTACCTAGAAGATACCTATTCACTCTTGTCTTGAAAACGTCCAATTTGTAGGTACTCGGAAAGACAGACGCCGGCAAGGAATTCCATTCCTTGGCTGTCCGCAACATAAAAGTTGAAGAAAAGCGCTTGGTACGGACAGTTGGAACATCAACCAGGTATGGATGCCGCATTTCCGTGCGTCTAGTGGTCCGATAGTAGAATGGGGATGGGGGAACTAAATTGTGAAGTTCCGTAGCACACTCCGAAATGATTCCTGTAAAATACCGATAGACTGGCAACTTTACGGCGATGTTCGAGACTTAGGAGCTTGGACTCGACTAGAGTGTCGCTACCATTGAGCCTTTTGGCTCGTCTCTCAAAAGCTTCCAATGCCACAAGCTGGTATTTGGCAGAGCTATCCCAGAGATGAGAACAGTACTCCATACACGACCGGACTTGTGCTTGGTACAGGTTAAGAAGCTGTCCCGGTGTGAAGTACTGTCTCACCTTCGATAGAATGCCTAGCTTCTTCGCAGCTGTCTTGGCTTTGGATTCTATGAACGAGCCAAACTTCAATTTACTGGTTAGCGTAGAAGCTCTAGTTGGTCTGATATCGGAAGGGATACATCTCGGAAAGTAGGAGTCACGTGAAATTGACTCCTCTTAGCGGAAAATAGACACGCCTGTGTTTTTGAAGCATTGAACTTCACCAAATTGGCGTCGCCCTACTCTGCGACTACCTTCAGCGTTAAGTTCATGCGTTCAATCATTGCCTCTCTATGAGATTGGATCTGAGATCCACTGGAACGTGCTTCAGGTATGTATCTTTCTACAACGGTGCTGTCGTCTGCATACCCAATGATACCGGGCCTAAGCAGATCGTTGATGTGCAGCAGGAAAAGTGTTGCAGAGAGAACTGACCCCTGAGGATCTCCGGCATTAATTGCTATTTGATCAGACGAGCAGCCGTCAACGACTTCTCAAATTGATCGGTCCCTCAGAAAGTCTGATACCCCAAACACATAAGCCAGTAGATAATCCATACGTAGGAAGCTTGCTTAATAGGCTGTCATGCCAAACCCGGTCAAAAGCCTTCGAGATATCCAGAGAAACTGCTAAAGCTTCTCCGTTTCTCTTGATGGCTTCGCTCCATTAGTGAGTGACATACGCTAGAAGGTCTCCTGTTGACCGATTTCGGTGAAATCCGTATAGGTCACTCAGGAGGACGGTCACTCAGGATATTCTCATTTATTTCGCGTATATCTTCATTATTATAACACTAAAGCTCTCTGTGCGGGCACGGAACAATCAGAGCTAGGTTAAATCAAAGTTAAATCGAATATCCATCAAATAAATCAACAGTTAAAACTAACAGTAACAACCTATGTACGTTATCTAACTAAATCAGCTCACCAAAGATATAGCGAAATATCAGCAAGGCGTAAGTTGAATGCTTTTATTTCCATCTTTCGTAAAGAATGCCGTCCATGTTATTTTCATTCTTTTTCTAACAGATTTTGTCATAAATAGTAACGAACATCTAACAAAAATTAAGATTGTATAATACAATATTAAACAATCTTCAATTCAGGTAAAATAAACATGTCATTTTCGTTTTGACCTGTCCGAAATTGTTGAGATATTATCTGAATGATGTAAATTATAGTTTTGTAATTTGTCAAAATATCTAGCAATGTATACAGAAAAGTGAAACTGAACGCATAGCTAGTGTTTTTTATCGACTTTTATTTATATCGTACTAGAAAACACCAATAATTGATCATTGTCATCAGTATCGAAAGTATCGAAAGTATCGGGAATTCCTTCGTGGAGAACCGGTACTGGAAAAGTTCAAAATCAGCGATAATTCCCGGTACTTTCGATACTGATACTTCCCGGGAGCATGCCCTAGTAGGTACCTACATCCTTTGTAGAAGAAAAAAAGCATCGATTGTAGATGTTCTTGTAGGAATAGGTATGCAGTTTTAAAAAGATATACTTATTGATTTCTATTTACTTAGAAGGAGCCAACAACATCGCAAAACAATTAATTCCAAAATAATAAAAAACACATAAAAAAAACTATTATGGTAGGTATAATCATAACTTAAATTCTAGGTTAGCTTGTCCCTGTTTTTTTCACAAACAGTGACGTTTTTGGCCGTTAGGGGCTAGGTAGCAAAATAAAAAAGTTATATAAGCAGTTGTACTTATCACAAGGATTCCTGTTCCCTTCCCTCTGTTCTCCTGGTTTGTTGTTATTGCTCCTTTTTAGGGTTCCGTAGCCAAATGGCAAAAACGGAACCCTTATAGATTCGTCATGTCTGTCTGTCTGTCTGTCTGTCTGTCTGTCTGTCTGTCTGTCTGTCTGTCCGACCGTGTCACAGCCATTTTTCTCCGAAACCATAAGAGCTACACTGATGAAACTTGGTGAGTAGATGTATTCTGTAAATCGCATTAGGATTTTTACACAAAAATAGAAAAAAAACTATAAATTTTGGGGGTCCCCATACTTCAAACTGCAACTCAAAAAAAATTTAAAAGGTTTCTAAACTGAATAGTTTGCGCGAGAGACACTTCCAAAGTTGAAAAAAGTTGGTCCCCCCCCCTCTAACTTCTAAAATAAGGGAATGATAAAACTAAAAAAAATATATGTTGTACATTACTATGCAAACTTTCAACGATATTTGGTTTGAACGAGATCTAGCCAGTAGTTTTTTTTTTATACGTCATAAATCGTAAACCGCAATTTACCTTTCGACGAACTACAAGAACCTGTTTCCTGTTTATTTTCTGTATATTATGTTACTTGATGCTACGGAACCCTTCATGGGCGAGTCCGACTCGCACTTGGCTGCTTTTTTTTTTAGGATCCATTTACAACACAAAAAAAAATTGCAGTGAAGCTCCATTAATAATAATAATAAATAATAATAATAATAATAAATATTGTGGACAATTCACACAACACTACCCAGCCCCAAACTAAGCAGAGCTTGTAATATGGGAACCGGATAGCTGATATAATACTTTAATACATTTTTTTTTTGTAAATACATACTTAGAATACAATATAACACCCAGACAGAGAACAAACATATTTTATGTTAACCACACAAATATTTGTTCTCGGTGGGGATCGAACCCACGACCTACGGCGCAGAAGGCAGAGCTACTACCAACTGAGCTAGAGGCCAGTCAACCTATACCTACCTTTTTTTTTATAATTAATAAACTATACTTTGGCTACGATCTCACCTGATGGTCAGCGACGATGTAGTCGACGATGTAGCAGGACAGTCTAGAAGACACCTATTCACTGAGGCCCAGATTGTATTTGTCGAGAAAAACAGATGACGGCAGTGAGTTCCATTCTTTGGATGTTTTTTTTTTTTTTTTTTTTTTTATGTATTTTGCTGATGGAACAAGCATATGGCCCACCTGGTGTTAAGTGGTAACCATCGCCTATAACAAAGCCATGCCTCGTAGGTCACGCACGTCAGGAATGTGCTCTGCGTCCATCAACTGGAGGCATACAGATATTCAGCCTCACGTAACAGTAATTTCACCGGCACCCACACCCTTCAAACCGAAACACAGCAATGCTGCTTCACGGCAGAAATAGGCATGGTGATGTACTGTAGTTTGAACCTACCGGGCTCAAAACTATCCCTACACATGGTCTTGGTCGTGGACTCTTGTGCTACACTAAGGTCAAGTGACAGGTGAAAAGACGCGGGAATTACTAAAGAAAGCTTTGTTCGGAAGTTCTTTGCTCCAAATAAGTTTTCTGGCTTAAAAACTTGAAAAACGGCACTAAATTATTCCGTGAAGTTGGAAGTCCCTAGTTTTTTCAAAAGGGTGTGGTGAGAGAATTACAATTTCTTTGATATTCCAGGCAGGCATCTATCATCATTATCATCACCAGCTTAAAGACGTCCACAGCCTCCCCTATTATATATTTCTAGGAAGAACTATTCTGAGCCCTCTCTATCCACCGAACTACCTTGATCCTGACAATGTCAACGGTCCATCATGCGGGTGGTTCTATAGACTTCAGTAACTGCTCACCATAATCAGGTAGAGGCCGAAAGATTGTTTGTCTACTATATTCCTTAAAAAAAAAAGGTGGAATCTTAATCAAAAACAGGATACCTTTCAGTATTGGCTCTGGAAGTTGCATCACAATAGTAAAATTTAATGAAAATTGTGTTGCTATCTAGAATCGATATCTACAATCGCATCAGGCTGGCGCGGCGATGCGAAAACTGGGATTTGCCGTGGAGCAAGTATTTACTACGGAGCTTTCATCAGCTTTTTTTGCTGTTTTTTTATTAGAGAGATTTTTTCCATTAGAGAGAATATGCTGGCACGTAGGTTTGCACGTTGCACTAGGCAATTCAAAACGACGTTGTTTACGGCATACTGCCAGTCGTTTTATACGTGCAGCTTTTGGGTCAAGCATACGAAAGTCTTAGAATGCCCTGCGTATCCAGTCTGCGTTTAGGATGCTGATGGGGCTACCGCGCTTCTGCAGCGCATCAGGAATGTTTACCGGCGCACATGTAGACGGATTCGCGGCATCTTTTCTTGACCAGTAGGTGTGTACCGATTTCAATAGTTATATTATTATGTTTTAATTTAATTTGTATTTAGTTCCAAGGTGTTGGTGTACTATGAACTCTGTAATGACGTACGTATTTATAGGAAACCTGAAATAAAAATATTGAATTTAATTGAAAGGCAGACTATTTTATTTTTGCAGACAAAGTTTGATGGTTGCTGCGTTGCTCTTTAATATCTAGGGCACGACCTTCTGTGTGCACACATGGCTCATATTCATGGTCGTATAACAGTCAGTAATTTAGCTTAGCAGACCAATAAGTCTTCGTCTACTTCATTCGATGGCATCTGTCCATTCCGTAAATTTTGGCCAATGTCAAGTGAGAATATTTCCATAGATAAAATAGTTTTTAGACAAGTTAGCCGTTTTGTCATAACCATTGAAAACACTTTCGATCAATTTCGACTTTTTTTTTATTCTTAGTTCAAACAACATGTGGCAAGCGTCATGCAAAATCAGCCCGCCTGTAGCCTATCTTGCGGAAACCAGTCCGCACACCAAGTATACGGATGATGAATTTGCCATTAGTTTTGATTGGTTGTGTGAATTGTCCAAAATATTCGTATATTTACGCGCTCCATATTTTCCTGCCTCTACGAGTTCGGCAATCGATGAGAATAGGAACGAATTCACACGATGACATTTGCGATTTAGGTCATTGTTTGTGAATTGGCATCATTAGCAGGTGAGCGCTTCTGAATAAAGTGGTTTGATTTCCTCATTATCACCATAATTATACCTTCTATTCTACATCATCATTGTCAGCCTGAAGACTGTACTGGTGGTCTAGTGGTATCGTCCCCTTCTTCATCCTTAGGTCGTGGGTTCAAATTCAGTCGTATACCAATGAGTTTTTCTATATATAGTATGTGCACTATGCCAGTACTCTCCAACGGTGAAGGAAAACATTGTGAGGAAACCGGCGCCGGCGTGTCGTTAAGCCTAAATAAGTTCAAACAACATGTGGCAAGCGTCATGCAAAATCAGCCCGCCTGTAGCCTATCTTGCGGAAACCAGTCCGCACACCAAGTATACGGATGATGAATTTGCCATTAGTAGCCAGTCTGAAGAAGTCCACTGCTGGAAATAGGCCTCCCACACATTTATAAGGAGAAAGATCCTGAACCCTTTTCTTCCATTGACTTCCCACGACCTTAGCATTGCTACATGCAATATTATTTTAATAATTATTTTCGGGTACTGGTATTGCAATCGTTAATTAACTCTGTCTTAGAGGTATCCGCTCAACATGAGGTGGACTATCCGCTAGTTTCATTTCTTATCCTCAGAATTACGTTTCCATTACTCATTTAAAATGGGACATCATAACTCTCAAACAAAAACCATAAAGCAAAAACACTTCCTTCCAAAATTACTCGACAGTCGCAACAGCACTTTATACTTTTGTCAAAACGCACGAATCTCATTCGCCTGCTGTCGTAAAATGATCTTTATAGTCCTGGATATAAAGGCGTATGGCGTGATTGGTAGGCGAGTGTCCAAACTTCTAACATTTTGCTCGAAGTGATAATAATTTAGGTTTGTTCCACATCGCTCTCTGCCAATAGTTTGAGAAATAAAAAGTAATAACTTACACAAATCGATTGATTTTTTGGTAGGTCTTCTATACAAAAACAGGGACAAATTTACCAGACATAATAAAATAAAAATAATGAAAGGATTCTAGTATTAGATACAGAGTACAGACTCACCAATTTTTTTTATTTACATCAAAATAGTTTTATTTATAAAAAATATTATTATGAAACACCACGTGAATAAAATACAAACTACATTCAAAAATGACTAATCTGATGGAAAATTTGAACGTACCACCAACTCAATAGAGTATCGGTATAAATTTAATCAGCAGCGCATAATTTACTAGAACGTCGACATTTGAATCGAAATTGGCAATAAATTCTGATGCCTCGGACAGTTTATGTCCAGTTTGAAACTGTAAATTTCAGTTCGGTAACCTTATTGAACTTTGCTAAGCTCTAAGTATTAGGTATCTAACGCTGGGTAAATCATGAAGAAAAAGTGTGAAACCATACTACTAAACACTTACCTACGTTTTTTTATATTTATTTACTTGTCACTAATTCTTCGAATAATGTGGTGGTACGATTATTGTGCCCCTAAATGAAGTTGCTTTCGTGTACAGAGCCTCTTTGAGGCGCACTTAATATCCTTTCACCACACTAGTTCGAAAGAACCAATGACACGATCAGAAGAATAACACGTGTGTTTCCTTATTTAAATTGTGTTTGTTAGTTTGAAAACATTGGTTTTCGAACTTTTTGGTTCTACCAGGTTTTCCGTCACTGTCCGCTTTTTACTCTTGTACCTACACTCTGTTGTCGATTGTACTGTAGGTACACTGTACTGTTTATTCAAGGTGACGTTAGGTAAGGTAAAGTTTATCCATCCAAGGTCTAATTGGAACACACCACTATTGTCAGAAAACTGTGTTTTTTACGCGACACTGGGAGGCCAAGAGTTATGCGGTAATAGGGTGACATTTGCGGGGTCCGTGCAAAGGGATTACATTATTTCAGGGTACGTCGTGAAACTGTAACCTTTTGTCTGCCTTGTCAATGATCTGGGTAAAAAGGAAATTGATTCTCATAACTCGACAGACTTTGAAGTTTACCTACACATTTTTTGCGTGTTTCGAAAGTATTCCTTGTTCACATATAATAAAAGCATATTGTATAGATGTGTGTGTAAATATGTATGTAGTAGTAGAGCTCTTTGTGAAGGGCTCATCCGGGAAAGTAAGTACTACCACCATGCTTATTTTTGCCGTGAGGCAGCATCGCTGTGCTTCGGTTTGAAGGGTGTGGGTGCCGGTGAAATTATATTTAGTCCGTGACTATATGATATGCAAATATAATTAAACACTGAAGCCTTGCGCACATCTAAGAGTTCTGCGATGGCGATCAGCCAACGTCTGCCAATATCACAAGTCTAAACACGGGCAACTTTTGATCAATTCAGTTGTGCCTGGAGGTAGGATTTTAGATGCAGTAAGCTTGCCGGGCACCAGTTCCATCCTCATAGTTGTTTTTCATACAACTAGCTGATGGAACAAGCATATGGTCCACCTGATGTTAAGTAGTAACTATACCCTAGCACTTCAGAAACGTGCCCTAGGATGCACTTCCCTGCGTCCATCAATTTGAGGCTCTACTACACAATCCCCCATAGTCAGTTTAGTCAGTCTTATCTATTGGGAACATAAACTAATGCATGCAGGTCGATTATGCCCTGAAATGATGAAGGAAAGGTATATATGTACGAGTATTTAAAAAGCCGTTTTGAGATATCTATGGTAACATTTTAACGCGAGTTTTCTGACTTTTTATCGTTTCTAAATTATGTTTTGCTATAGTTCAGATGTAATCCTAATTGATTCTGCTTGTCACTTGTTCGTTGTAGGTTACAGTTCAGTCTGAAAATCAATACCAAGCTACAAATATATGACAATTGGCAAAACATAATAAACTTGACTGTGTTCACGATAAAAAGCTATAAGAGGTATCAAATGCGGGTTCTTATTAAATGTTTTCGGGATCAAACGAAACAAAATAACGTGTGGGTTATAAGGGTTCAAGAAGTAGCTACTCAAAGCCTTAGGTTAGTAAAACAGAAGTAACCCTTTTAGCATGACGGTATACCAATTGGCTGAGACGCGATCAAAATGGAGTTGGTAGAATATTTGAAATGAAAACTTCATCAACACTGTCACGTAACTTCCGGCATGTCTACACTACATACTCATGCGGCATACATTAATATATTGGTCCTCATCGGCAAAGATCGACAAAAGGCCTCCCCACCTTTTGTCGAAGTTAGTCGATCTTTGCGCGCTTTGCGGGGGCGAGTACCTAATTGTTGAAGTTTTCACTTCTCAGCATTCCCGGAGTGCCACTGTTTTTATCACACTCAGCAATTTAAGCAGTATCGGTTCCCCGAACATGCACGCTCGGAACGTGACCTACGATGCATTCCCCTGCGTTCATCAACATGACATAAGCTGTTGAGACTCATGTTTTTGAATTTGCACCCGCTCTCACCCTCAAACCGTAACAATCTTCTTCTTCTTATCGTGTCAATGGTCCTTTAGAAACCAGTGTAGTGAAAGGATTTTCAGTGCGCCTCAAAGAGTTTTTTTTATGCTGCACATGTTTTTCTTCGGAAAATTTCATTTTAAAGAGCAATACAAAAACGCCTGTACAGAACCATTTTACAGAACAAGAAACTCCCACATTCCGTAAGTATTTTAAATGTATCTCCAAATTTCTTATCCCAAGTGTCTCCAAGTAATGAAATGTCAAATGCTTGTGAATGAGGACATTATGTTTTGGAAGTATCTTTGAGAGAATTCCATTTAAGATTGTAGGATAAGGTGCTTTTCGTGTTTGTGGAATTTTCTCGTCTGATGTTTTCTTGTAGGTGGGGTTTATAATGTTGGTAGCATCCTATGCACTCGTAATAATTACCTATAGTCATCAATGCTCTGTTTGCAAACCTATTATATTTATCCCTATTTTCTAGATTTAACCATTTGACTACCATCACACCTGATTGCAAGAAAAAATAGATTTTATTAGCTAAGCATTTGGCTGCCATCACACCTGATTGAAAGAAAAATGAGATTTTAATTGAGATTTTGTGAGTGGATTTTTAAGTACAAAAGCTTTGATGTTAATCATACGTTTGTCATACGTTTCTGGCCAAATTATAACTGAAACTGGCACCTGGTTAGAGGTTATACGTGCTTCAAAAAGTCAAAGTGTGCGAGTGATAAGTTATCGACGGAAGTCTGCCCCTTATGGCATTTCGTAGTGATCTTCGTGGTTCAACTAACAAATGATTTTTTATTTTGAACTGTGCGTCTTGTCAAAAAAAGATTAATAATCTTATGATTATGCGTGGTAGTTCAGTAGGGGCGACATGAAACTACCCTGAAATAGAAAAAGATCCAGGGAGCGATTTTATTTTAGAACGTTGAGGGGGGTGGTTGGAAGTATTAATCTCGACTTTCTAACTAACCCATAACAGGGTTCGCCGCCATCTTGTTTAAAAGTTTTTTTTTTCAGTTTTCTGAAATAACTCTTTCATTATCAACTTTAGAGCAAAAACGGCAGTATCTTTCTTAACAAGTTGGAAATTAAATTTCTCACAGGTTTGGTTATTATAAATTTTATGCTAGGATCAATATTTGCAGAGTTATATTACCTACTATCAACTTTATCAAAAAAAAAAACCCTAATGGGGGCATTTTATTTTCTTCAACTTTGGTTCTCGCACTTTTTACTGTGTAATTTACCCAGGCCAGGTAAATTACATAGTAAAATGTAATTTACCTGGCCGCTAAACACGACAATGGATTTTCATAAAACTTTTGCCAGCCGCTGCTGCTCGGATGTCCCTATACGAGTTTTTGGCCAATTCAGTCATTTCAATTGATCTTGAAGAAGGTTGTCAAAATAATGCTGTCGAGCATATTTGAGTTTTTATTTTTTTTTATTTTTATTATACAGGGTTATTCATTATTAGCTGCAAATACTCAGGAATTAGGTTCAACAAATAAAATAAAAAATATATATGAAATTATTATTTTTTTATTTTGATTTAAGTTTTTGTATCAAAATTTTATTTTTATTAATTTCTTTACGGCTATTGCATAATGATTGCCATGGAGAACAGGACGATGACCCACCCGGGCGGTGACTGAACGCAGAGTGACGCTCACGGCGCGCGGGTGCGGATCAAAGGTCAAAATAGGTCAGGCGCCAATGATTCCTTTATCGATTTTCTCGGGATTTTCATAACAAAACTTAAAAAAAATCATTTCATAAATATTTTTTATTTTATTTGTTGAACCTAATTCCTGAGTATTTGCAGCTAATAATGAATAACCCTGTATAACTAGCTGATGGAACAAGCATATGGCCCTCCTGATGTTAAGTGGTAACCATCGCCTATAACAAAGCAATGCCTCACAGGTCACGCACGTCAGGAACGCGCCCTACGATGCACTGCCCTGCGTCCATCAACTGGAGGCATACAGATATTCAGCCTCACGTGCCAGTAATTTCACCGGCACCCACACCCTTCAAACTGAAACACAGCAATGCTGCTTCACGGCAGAAATAGGCATGGTGGTAGAATATTTAATAATAAATACAGCAATCATTTTAGATTTTGTTATGGCCGAAATCAACGAGGGAAATTTATTAGCAAAGTTTAGAATCAATATATAGGCAATCGAGTCAGGCCGTGGTTTGTTAAACTTGTGCTTGTGTCTAAGCCGCGGGGTTTAGCTCGTGCAAACTTAATATCTTTGTAATTAATTAACTAACTCGAAGTTATACCTACATACCTAAAACCAATCAAGATAAGAAAAAATCTAACCATGAGCTCTACCTAACGAAACAGGCGTTTTCATCTATTCTAGATGTTTTATTTATATAGCGTCAGAGGTAACTGTTTTTGCTCATGCCTTTACTAACGGACGCTATAGTGCTTGGGACAAGATTTTTAGATGGACTAGGCTTGCTCAGCACCTTTACCATCCTAACAAATCAAATCAAATCAAAAAATGTCTTTATTCAATGGTATCACAAGAATTATATTAATTGAAAAGTCGTAAAACTAGGTGGCCGTGTTTAAAGAATTTGACAAACCCTTACTGACTGAATTTGACTATCACTGCTGGGTAAAAGTGCCTTTTTTCTCCACAATCTCGATCTCGTCGATCTTTGCATGAAAAGATAAATTTGTCAAAAAATATGAATAAAATTCAAATTGCTCATATTTCTGATCAAATAATACTCGAAGCCTCAAATTGATTTTAAATAAATACAAATCCCGTTGTTTGCTGTTTAATTAAATCCATTGTTGGAGTTTACGCGGCTGTTTTTGTTTTTATGTTTGTTTAAATTGCGCGGGTAAATTGGACGGTAGGTACTTCACTGTTTTATTACCTAGCTAGAACTAATATACTTATCTATTGTATAAACTTTTTCTGTCGTCACGGGATGGAAGCAATATTGTTTTAATTTGATTTTTTAAGTGGGAAGAGGGCAAAAGCGCTGGGGCAGGTCACCCATGAGATGGACGGACCAAATCAAGGCAGCCATCATGGCGTGGCAGATTTGCAGTCTTGGCCGCCCTAGACCCCAGACCATGTGCCGCCCCTTCTCAGTACCCATCATAAATACTTGAATTTACTTTATTGCTAATTTTTAACTAAATTGAAAAGAGAAATTTATTCTTCTTCTTTTACTTAATATACAAAATTAATCAGTCTATATCAATACCGTAAATCCTAAAAATAATGATGTAGGAAGATAATCGTAACGTTGCGGTTTGGTCCGCCGGCGCCGTTATATGTGCAGCCTTTTTAATAGTAGGTACTTTGCATTTGATATATTTCTTGCTATCATCAGTGATTTGTCACAATTTGCCGCCCTAGGCCCGGGCCTACTGTACCTTAGGGAAACTCCACCACTGGCAGCCATAAATGTCCCTCTCAACGAATGCACCAGAAGAGCAGCGCGTGGTGAGAGAAGAGTGGCGGAAAATAGTCAGGGGAGTGCAGTGGCCCGTTATGATGCCCACAACCACTCTATCAAGAGTGATAAGATGTAATGAATAGGCTCAAAAAGTACTGGGCCGATTTAAAAAATTCTTTCACCAATAGAATGCTACATTCTTCCAATTTGACATAGGCTACATTTCATTTTGAAAAAAATTAGGGATCCTTCGTAAAATTTGAACAATGTAACCGAAGGTGTAGAAAAATGAGTCTTAAAATGTCTTTCGTCGAATGCGCTGGAATAATGTACAACAATATTGTCTATCCCGTGCGAAGCCGGGACGGGCTGCTAGTTTATTATAATTATACTTACCAGAAAGATAACATGGTATACACTTGGAAAAGCTGTCAGTGGAATGCTGTCAAATATGACAGCGATATTTATTTTGTCAGCGTTTCGCTCAACGCCACGCAAAACGCGTAAACGTGCGCAAGGCTTAACCTGTCTCACTAATCTAAAATCAGCTTGTCGTTTCAAACAATATCTCAAAATTGCCAGCTGTATATTGGATCACTTTTTAGCCTGTCGTGAAAGTAATTTTGCCTCCGTCAATTTCTTTGAAGAACAAATACTGAAATAACAGTGGTGTTTTTGAAGTAGCCTCTTTAATTCTTCTTTCTCTATGCTCTGCCTTCTGCGCCGTAGGTCGTGGGTTCGATTCCCAACGTGAATAAATATTTGTGTGGTGAACACAGATGTATGTCGTCTGTCTGGGTGTTATATTGTAAGTATTCTAAGTATGTATTTACAAAAAAAAATTATGAGCTATCTGGTTCCAATAGCACAAATACAACACACATTAGAATCAGATAGTGTTGTATGGATTATCCATAATATTTATTTATTTGTAATAGAGGCGATTTCTGTTTACTTGACGAGATGGTATGAAGATACTAATGAATGAATTTATTTTTTTGTACACGTTACCTTCTTCTTCTTCCTGCCACATATTATCCTCTTCCATTCTCCTCTGTCAGCCGTCATCTCTGTATTCACTTCTTTCTTATCCATGTCATCTTTCACACTGTTCATCATCTTTCCTTTGGCTTACCTCTTCCCACATATTCATCTACTTTTATTTTCATTTTGTATACCTAAAAAAATAAACATAGTTTTTGTAAATAATGTAAAATAAGCGTTCTCTAGACTAAAAAAACCTACCGATATTTATTTATTTCCAATATTCTCAGTTTACTTGTCGTATTGAAAGAAGTAGGGGTTTTATCAAATGCTGCATGGAACACGATATTTACATATTTCTGTTCTACAATAGAATATTTTAGTAGAATAAAACGATCGCAGCCATAAAAATTGATGGTGCGCAACATGCGTTTGATGGGGTGGGTTACTAAGGGTGTGAGATCACAAACAGAGAGGGTGGTGTGAGCCTGAATTACGTTCAAATACTACATTTGGCAAACCTATTTTATAATGATGGGCAAATAGCAAATACACACAGTATGAGTGAAACTGCGGACGACAAATATATTTTTAGAATAGTTTCCATAAAAATAGCTTGTAGTTTAATCTGAATAATGGTAGGCAGTAGGTATTTTAACCACAAACGAAAATGTAACTGAAAATTTATAGCCACCGAAAAGGTCTGTTTCTGAAATACCACCCAATGGAAAACCAGTTTTAAATTACGAAAATAAAGCCTGATAAATTCAGACTAATTTCTTGTAATCGAATACTTAATGTAATCGAATAAAAATTGTTTATTGAACTCAACGATTGTTAAAAACTCTTAAAACAACGTAGTTTATTCAAACAATGATGAAAACAATCTGAAATTCGATATTAAACTTTTTAATTTACTATTCGGACCAAATCAACCTTTTATTGGATTCAAAAGGAGTATTTCAGTTGTGTGCGTGTTCATAAACATTCGATAAAGTTGTATCAGCAGAAATCGTAAAGCAGGTATAAATTCTGAGTCCTTCTTCTTTCTGCCATTATCTAACTTTATGTGGGGGCAACATGTCTTCCTCCTCCATTCCCTTCTGTCAGTCGTCATCTCCGCATTCACTTCTCTCTTATCCATGTCATCTTTTACACAGCTCATCCGTGTTTATTTTTTTATACAATACGATGCGCGACGATTAGCTTTATTCCGGAGATGGGAAAACTGCCCTTAGTTCTATAAAAACATTTGTGTCATTTGGTTTTCAGTTATTCACATTTGCATGCTAATTCTATTACACTGTAGGTAGATTAACTTAATTTTGTTGTCTAATCACGTAATACAATGGAAACGCGTCGGTCAAAATCAAATCTTAAATCCAAAGTGACTTTCGATAAAGAGGCAGAAATACCTCATTTTATTTAAATCCCCGAACTAAATTCTCAGTAAATAAATTCAGAAATTTTCACGCTCAAATTACTGGACAAACAGAATAAGGCTTCAACCCCTGATGCCTGTAAGGTCTCACGTTTTACGAAAGTTGTTTTCAGACCAAATCAAAATCAAAATGAAAAGTTATTTATTTTATGCCATACTTCAAGATCCGAAGGTCGTGGGTTCTGTCTGAGTTTTTCTGTCGAAGAACTTATGTGCACTATGCCAGTACTCCCAAAACGGTGAAGGAAAACATCGTGAGGAAACCAGCGTGTTGTAGAACCTAAAAAAGTTTGAGCAACACGTGTCAAGGGTCACCCAAAAAAGGCCCACCAGCGGCCTACTTGCGGAAAAACCTGTCCGCACATCAAGTGCGCATGATAAATTTGCCGATTTTGCCACACTGCAAGAGTAAGTAACTAGTAGAAGTTGTTTTAATTAAATGTTTTTATTCTTGACCAATGTCCGCATTTTTTGTGTTTTAGGTGATTTATGTGTATAAATACAATAAAACGAGTATAACATTGGCGTGATTAAAAGTTACTATGGATAGCCTTGTGAGGATTACCGGGAACCCAGTGGATAATATGTACGAGGCCCAAAACCTCGCTTCCTAAAAACTTAATGTTCTGTGCCCAGCAATGGTTTTTTTGAGGCTGAATCTTATGGAAAATATTTTCTATATAACAATCTGCTGGAACAAGCATAATGTTAGATGATAGCCAACGTCACTTGATGTTAAATGGTAGCCAACGCCTATAGCAAAGGATTGCCTCGTAGGTCACGCACGTCAGAGATGTGCCCCCATGATACGTCCACCAACTTGAGGCATACAGAAGATCAGCCTCGCCTGCCAGTAATTTCCCCGGCACCCACACCCCTCAAACTCAGCTCTTCTTACTTCTGCGGACGAGCTCTTCACAAAGCACTCTACTAATAACGAAATAAATAAGTTTTCTTTCTTTCTTTCTCTACTATTCCAGCTAGCTAGGATGCTCTTAAATGTGTTTAAAGTGTAAAACAAATTTACCTGAATATTATTTCTTAATAAAGTACCTTATTTGATGGTGCTCTAGATGTTTCAATCCAATAAAAAGCAGTTAGTTTTTTCATTCAAATAAAAATAGGTGCGCTCTCAACAACTACTTAACTTCTGTTGATGGAAAACATTACGAGGAAACCAGTGGTCTAGTGGTAGCAGCCCCACCTTCCGATTCCAATAAGTTTTTCTGTCGAAAAATGATGAGCACTATGCTACTCTCAAACGGTGAAGGAAAACATCGCGAGGAAACCAACATGACGTAGAATCTAAAAAATCTAAAACAATTGTGTCGAGTGCACGACAGAAGGCTCTTTGAAGCGCACTTCAAATCCTTTCACCACACTGCACTGGTTTGAAAGAACCAGTGTGACGATAAGTCGAAAAGACTTGAAGTGGAAAGTAGACCTAATTAGAAGTTGCCTCAAGAGTCAAGAGTTTTCGGAAGTAAGAAATGTTTCGAGAAATCAAAACAAAAGCACATCCCATTTTCCCAATTTGGCACAGAAAGTCCTAAATAGACTTTCTTAACTTGAGGGCCATATGTACCCGGATTATAAAACACAATACTAGGTTCTTATTTTGGAATGTACAAAATACACAACGTTAACGTTGACCGACTACCTTTTGATAGTTTACTTTAGATATACCTATAGATTAAACTCTATTGTAACACATAAACATTAACACATTATACAAACTTTGCGTATCAAACTATAGTAAAATGGGCTCGCTAAAAACAATTTCTTCCAGGTAACATTTTATTTCTTTATTCTGCTTAAAGCTTGCGTTTTCCATCTGTTTCTGCTCCATTTGTAATAAGATACAAATAAAGAAATTTTGAATTTGAATTTGAAAAAAGAATGATATGCTTGCCTTTGCCCAGCAGTGGGACGATGTAGGCTAAAAAAAAAGAAATGATATTGTTTAATGTTTATTTTAGAAGATTCTTGGCTTAATCCGGTGACTTGTAGTCTAAGCTTTATTCAAGTGAGGAGGAAAGCCAAGCGTATTGGCTTTTCGAGCGAAATTTTAATGATGACATTTCGAATTCGAAACATTATTTTTCTTAGAAACTTCTCAACTCCGAGTCGGAGTAGGTACGTTAAAAAAGAAAGTAAAAACTGTATTTTTTACGATTAATATTACTTTAAAGAAAAAAAATATTATACATTTTTACTAAAATTATACTGGACTGAACTTCTTCAGGCTACGTATTTCAAATAATACGCAGCCTGAAAAACTCCATGGCTCTCTGGCTTTCTAAAAATTACATCATTAGATTAAATGTTGGGAAACAACAACAATGGTCTTGCATATACTTTCGTACATGATAACAGTAGGTACATTAATATTTTCGAAAAGTAGGTAGATGATTTAATTAAGCAGAAAGCCTACCACAAGCTCTGTCTAGCTTTATCTGTGGCTCTGGTTTTGAGTTTTTTAAAGATTTGGCCTTTTTCAGATCGGTATAAATGTCGGAACAAGCAGACGTTGGATAAAATGTCCTCACACAATCAGGTGAGGGACCCTATTGATCGAGAACGTTCAAAAGATTGCAGAAAGTCGTTGGATGGCTCAAAATAACTCTTTCTGGAAATGTATATAAGCTTTTAACATCCCTTCAACACAACATGTGTTGAAAGGGTATTTCTACACAGTTATAAAGTTATTGCCTATGCCATGTATAATAATTTAGATTAGAAATTTTACTTTGTTTAACCTTTTTTTGTGTACTATGTGTTGTGGATAGCCCCAACAGCTACCTTGGCACACACAGCTCGTTGCAGGGAGACTGGACACCGAATGCCTCTTCATGGAGTACTGGACAAGAGCGCATGTACTCTTCTCTTGACCAGTATATACCGAGGGCTATAGTTATATGTTTTATTTTATTTTGTGTTTAGTTTTGATGTGTGGGTGTGTTTTCTACTAAGTATTATGGACTCAGTAATTACATATTTATATGTCTGACATAAAAATATTGAATTAAATGTACAGCAGTATTCCCGTATGTTGATTTCAAAATTAACAAGCAATTTGCAATTCTGGACAAAAATCGGTCTGAATTCTTAATTAAACGGTTTGGTAATCCTACTGGTAGGTACAACGTTGCAAAAACGTAGTCTAGTTCGGATTTACGAATTAACTAGATTCAACCGGTTTAAACGAATCACGTACGAGAAAATAACCTGAAATTATAGGGTTGTCTTATACTGCAGTTTTTATTTGTGGATACTAGTTAAATGATTTTATAGTGTTGCAGACTTGAAAGTAGGAACGAATTGAGTTTAATTATAGAAGAAACGGGTATCTAACGCGATTTCCTTTATTATTTCTCGACGTTTTGACGGTGTTAAAACAGCCGTGGTTGCGGCAATCGGTCCGTGATATTATAAAGGTTGCCTTTCGCGTGCTTTTATTAGAAAAATCTACGGCATTGTTTAACTCTTCGGTTTATCCATGTTATAAAAAAATATTGTGTTCAAAAAGTGTTTTTTTTCCGATATAAAATGATGTCATGTCTTTTACTGGAAAACAAGTTCTTCCATTTCCCCGAATTTGTCACGTACAGTCGCCGTTTGCGGACACCTTATTTCATGTTATTTTTCAACCCCCACTCCCACCACCCCTGGATTACGAGTCAGCATATGTTACCCCCGATAAAGGGTAAAGGTTTTATTATTGGCGATTTTTCCTTTATTTCCTGTGATTTGTAAGTGGACCTTTTAGGGGTATAAATAAAATGGTTTATTTCGATTCAACACCCTCTTTTTGTTGTAAAAATAATGTGACCAGCATTTTTTATCAAATATGTTTTTTATTTAATACAATGAAATTCTAAATAAACTGGCCTTAACATTTTCTGAAGACAATTATCTAGATAGATAGTAGTTATAGAAAATATTTTATTGCACACAACTTATAGATAAGAAAATAAGCATATAAAAAAGCTTAAAACCATCATTTGCTACATAATAATGTGTGGTTGATATCGCTAATGAGCGATCTCTACCAGACACCTTTTAGCATGCAGTATCTGCATGGTATTTGACAAAATCGTGCCCCCGGTTTTAAACAGTTATTAGGAACAGTTGTTAGGAAGTATGTTTTAAGTGCTAGGTAAATGAATGGCTTAAGTTCCAGGTAAATCTGTTCTATTTATATTCATCATAACCTGCCCCAAAGAGTCCACTGCTGGTAGGTATCTTGATGCCATAGTCATCTCTTACCATATCCGCTGAGGGCGATGGAGGTCATGGCGCCACCACGACCTACACGGCCTAATATAGTTCATCATAATCAGCCTGAAGAAGTCCACCGCAAGACATAGGCCTCCCCTAAACATTGCCAGGAAAAACGATTCAGAGCCTTCTCCATCCACCGACTTCCCGCGACCTTAACAATGTCGTCGGTCCATCGAATGGGTAGGTGGCTTACGTTTCGCCTTCCGAACCTAAAATCTTGCGCACATCTAAGCGATCTGCGATGGCGCTCAGTGAATATGACAGCGTTTCACTGATCGCCATCACCTAGATGTGCGCAGGCCTTAATACAGTTTCCTATCGCAAAAGAAAAATTACTTTGCAAGGCTTCTCACACAACCCCTTTTATTATATTTGCCAAAAGATATTATAACGCGGCTGATACGGGTAAGTTTTCATCCCGAGAGAAGGGAACTTTTATTGTTTAGCCTGAAGCGTGTTTGGGTTTTACAGCTGGTGGGAAAGTGATGAGCGAAGCGATTTGGAGACCAGACGAAAGAGAAAGACGCACCATTGATAGCTGACTATTTACCGGACAATAGAAAATGCGAGAGACGCACCATTGATAGCCGGCTTTTTACCGGACAATAGAAAATGCGGGAGGCGCACCATTGATAGCCGGCTTTTTACCGGACAAAAGAACATGCAAGAAACGCACCATTGATAGCCGGCTTTTTACTGGACAATAGAACATGCGAGAGACGCACCATTGATAGCCGGCTTTTTACCGGACAATAATAGAAGACTGCATGTTCTATTGTCCGGTCTAGCAAGGCACACAAAGAAGTATAATAAGATGAATTGATAGCTAGGCCATCTTTTTGGGAAGTAATACTTTGTTGTAGATAAGAGAACTCGGAGTCAGCTGGGCGATTGTGTAATTCTGTTGCAATCAAATGTTTGACACTTACAAAGAACAGGAAAAATGATAGCAACAATTTTTTCGACCACCATCTGTTACATCACTCGTTTTACAAAGCGAAGTTCCTATTCGCTATCTCATGTTTGTAAAGTCTACATTTTGTGTTGTTGAAATAATTTCTTGTCAAAAATAACTTTTGATTCGATTCGCTTTTTATTGCAATCGAAGCTCAATATAATGTCAAAACTGACAGCTGTGTGTGTTTTTTCAGAAACATATTGATAAAGAAAATACGACCCTCATATCTTATACCTTTAAACGAGAAAATCTTGTATATATGCCTTGTACTGGCCATGCTTGCAGTTAGTTGCTCACAATCGTCAATAGATGGCAGGAGCAGTCACATATTCAGTTTATGTTTTTAGTTTTTTTTTAGCGAACAGACTCATTTTCTGAAAATGAATCCTAGCTAGATCGTTTTATCGTCCCCGAAAACCCCTGTATACTTAATTTCATGAAAATTGTTGGCTCAGTTTCCGAGATCCTAAATATATATATATATATATATATATAAAACGATCTAGCTAGGATTCATTTTCAGAAAATGAGTCTGTTCGCTAAAAAAAAACTAAAAACATAAACTGAATATGTGACTGCTCCTGCCATCTATTGACGATTGTGAGCAACTAACTGCAAGCATGGCCAGTAGATGGCGTTGTTCAGTAAGAATAAACCAGTAAAGATGATAATATGACTCTTATGATTTCTTAAAAATACAAATAAATGAAAAAAAATCCGAGCGAAGCTCGGTTACCAACTGCTAGTATGATTTATATGAAATATGAATTGGAGGTGATATTTTCTTTATCAATAAGTTTCTGAAAAAAAGGAAAACATACGAGCACGTATATAGCAGATCTGGATTTTATGAGACAAAATGGTTACTCTAGATCTAGAGGCAATATCCAGGGAGGAAATAGGGGACTACGTTTGTATGGAGAGTCGCCTGTGTTATTCCCTCTTAAAGAGCAATACCACTACTACTGCAGGGTAAACCACGTAAGTCAGTCCACTCCCTGAAAACATACCCCCTGTATGAGAAGCGTGATTCGCAAGGGATTTCGTAAAGAGCGGGCGGCAGGTGCGTTTACTGTTTTGAACGAAAATTATAATACCCGCCCACACCTCTGGGATCGGTCTCATTCTAAATTGGCTTATAACCGCTGTATCCTACGTTATACAGCCTCACCCTCTAGAAAGACGAGAGAAGTAAGAATTATTGAACTCCCAACAAAGAGCAAAGTTTCGACCGTTACTAATTTTGTTAATTGAACAGAATAGCTACAGGAGGCCGTACCTACTTTTTAGGGTTCCGTAGCCAAATGGCAAAAACGGAACCCTTATAGATTCGTCATGTCTGTCTGTCTGTCTGTCTGTCTGTCTGTCCGTCCGTATG
Organism: Thera britannica; assembly: GCA_939531255.2. Lineage (NCBI taxonomy): Eukaryota > Metazoa > Arthropoda > Insecta > Lepidoptera > Geometridae > Thera > Thera britannica. The sequence continues at coordinate 15,698,229 of OW618040.2, read as the reverse complement.
TCACAGCCATTTTTCTCCGAAACCGTAAAAGCTAGACCGATGAAACTTGGTGAGTAGTTGTATTCTGTAAACCGCATTAAGATTTTTACACAAAAATATAAAAAAAACTATAAATTTTGGGGGTCCCTTGAAACTGAAACTCAAACAATTTTTTTTCATCGAACCCATACGTGTGGGGGGGGTATCTATGAATAGGTCTTTAAAAATGATGTTGAGGTTTTTTATATCGTTTTTTTCTAAACTGAATAGTTTGCGCGAGAGACACTTCCAAAGTGGAAAAAAGTTTGTCCCCCCCCTCTAACTTCTAAAATAAGAGAATGATAAAACTAAAAAAAATATTGTATGTTGTACATTACTATGCAAACTTCCAACGATATTTGGTTTGAACGAGATCTAGTCAGTAGTTTTTTTTTGAAGTGAAAACTTCTTTAGCGGCGTTGAGCACTTTTTCTGTAATGGGTATAAAATCTTAAACTCGCGTCAGCGCGTCAGGACACGTGACCTGATCGAAAAAGCGTAAGACGGATGGAGAGTAGACAGCTATCCCCTCTCTACGGCGCGGCGAAAATGTATGCCTGGGCCTACTGTTTCGTTTAGGCAGCGCAGGGCGCTTGCGCGAATGTTCGTGTATGTTACAGCGTGCCAAATAACAAACAAGCCCCCCCTAACCGTTCCAAAATATCAAACATGCTCAACGTTAATAATCAAGTTTTCACTTCTGCCGGCACTCCCGGAGTGCAACCCGTATTTTTTTATAGGTCATAAATCGTAAACCGCAATTTACCTTTCGACGAACTACAAGAACCTTTATATTTATGTTACTTATTGCTTCGGAACCCTTCATGGGCGAGTTCGACTCGCACTTGGCTGCTTTTTTTTATTATATTGTTCAATTCATTCACAAAAGTGTCTATAATAACTGGCTCAAATTGTAAAGTTATAGGGTTGGAACATGGCAATTAATATGTTTTTATGTTTTGTTTATGATACATAGGCAATCGTCAAACCATCTTTTTTTTCAATAAATTTTCGATAAATTCAAAATTATCGTCATCATCAATATAAAGTCCATCAGCTGATTATCCACTTCCTCAAACAGACTACGTACTTCCTAATAAGTAAAAACGTGGCATATTTATATTGTCTACGGCTTTTGCTGCGTTTACCACGATCCCGGGAGGGTTTCTTACGGTATTGATATCGATATTGCGATAGAAAGTTTCTGTATTTTATGTATGATACATTTTTGTGGCCTCGGTTATAATATTTTGCTCATGGCTGAACGATGGTGGTAGCTACATACATACGTTAAAACATATAAAAAAAAGCGGCCAAGTGCGAGTCGGACTCGCCCATGAAGGGTTCCGTAGCAACAAGTAACATAATATAAAAGTTCTAGTAGTTCGTAGAAAGGTAAATTGCGGTTTACGATTTATGACGTATAAAAAAAAAACTACTGACTAGATCTCGTTCAAATCAAATATCGTTGAAAGTTTCCATAGTAATGTACAACATTTATTTTTTTTTAGTTTTATCAGTCGCTTATTTTAGAAGTTAGAGGGGGGGGGACCAATTTTTTTCCACTTTGGAAGTGTCTCTCGCGCAAACTATTCAGTTTAGAAAAAAACTATATTAGAAACCTCAATATCATTTTTGAAGACCTATTCATAGATCCCACACGTATGGGTTTGATGAAAAAAAATTTTTTGAGTTTCAGTTTTAAGTATGGGGACCCCCAACATTTTTAGTTTTTTTTCTATTTTTGTGTAAAAATCTTAATGCGGTTTACAGAATACATCTACTCGCCAAGTTTCATCAGTCTAGCTCTTATAGTTTCGGAGAAAAATGACTGTGACATACGGACAGACAGACAGACAGACAGACAGACATGACGAATCTATAAGGGTTCCGTTTTTGCCATTTGGCTACGGAACCCTAAAAAAATGGGTTGGTATGACTATGTTTTCAAGAACGTACCTACCCCGCTGTTTGTTCTCTATCTGGGTGTTATATTGTATATACAAAAATGTATATCAGTTATCTGTAGGCCTACCACAAGCTCTCTCTGGCTCTGTCTCTGGCTCTGGTTTTGAGTCTGTGCGAGTGCTCACCAGTGTATTATCCTCGGGTGTAACGTTTCGTAGGACATAGGATTTATTTAGACAGCACTCACATAGACTCAAAACCAGAATCAGAGACAGAGCCTGAGAGAGCTTGTGGTAGGCCTACTGGCTCCCATTAGCGTTTGGGGCTAGACAGTGTTGTGTGATTGTTCCCAATGTTTATTGTTTATTATTGTTTGGAACAAAGATTGATTATGCAAAACCATATTCATTGAATATGAAACATTTTTTAAATAAACTACTATGATGTACGTATTGGATTCAAACTTACAATTTTATAGATATAAAGGAAAAACTTTACCACTACTAATCAGCAGTTCTTTCATTCTTTACCTACTTATAATTCTTCAGCACGCTACCAAGAGTCTGGGGAATACTAAGGAAGTGGAATGTTATGAAGGAAAATAGGAAAAATATTCCAAGATAAGGAAAGTTTACCTCTTACCTAGAAACAGAAATAGTTTCATAACGAACGCAACAAAAGTTAGTAATAACCAGGCCCAAACTAAGTAATTCAGCTCAAGTTACATAAAAACAAAGAAAAATGACGCTTATCACAAGGATATAAGAGTGAGCAACGTATTACGGGAACGGAAAAGCTAGGTGATAGAATATTTAAATACATTTTAGGTAAATTACTTCAATCCTTTCATCACACTGGTTAAAAATACTAATGTCACGTCAAGAAGAAGTCGTCGGTTCGATCCCCACCGAGAACATAGATGTTTGTTCTCTGTCTAGGTGTTATAAATTGTAGGTACGAGTAAGTATGTAGGTATTTACAAAAAAATATTGTTACAATTTAAGTATTTTATCAGCTATTTGGTTCCCATAGTACAAGCTCTGCTTAATTTGGGGCTAAATAGTGTTGTGTGGATAATCCAAAATATTATGATGTTAATATTTATTGAAGGTCTGAAAAAACACCCCCAAAGTCAAAGCACTGAGGTAAATTCAAGGGTATATTACACCCCGCTCATAAATAACCCCCTGAAGCCCATTATTCAAAGGAACTCGGCTTTCACGCGGTGTTCCATGAAGTTTTATAAAGAATTGTGTCCAGAGGTTTTTAATCTGTGGAGAGCAATAGCTGTACATTATCAACTTTTGAAGAAAGCTAGGGTAGATTTATTTATAAAGAAAATTGCAATCATTTTTTACAACGGGATATTTTTTGTAATTAATTTTTTTTTTTACTCAATCTAATAAACATAATATATATATTGTGTTGAGTGGATTGTCTAAACAATCCACTCAACACAATCTAGCCCCAAACTAAGCAGAGCTTGTACTATAGGAATCAGATAGCTGATATGAATTGAATGAAAATTTCAAATGAATTGAAATTGATATAATAATTACATGATTTTTTGTTAATTCATAATTAGAATAAAATATAACACCCAGACAGAGAACAAACATATTCTGTATTCACCACACAAATATTTGTTCTAGGTTGGGGATCGAACCCAGGACCTTACGGCGCAGAAGGCAGAGCTACTACCAACTGACCTGAGAAAGACCCATCTCATTTTAAGTGCTAACCATCGCATATAGCAAAGCATTGCCTCGTAGATCACGCACGTCAGGAACGTGCCCTAACGATGCACGTATTAGATCAGGGTAACTTTATATTAAAAAGAAAATATAGAATAGTAAGTAAATTATTTAATTACATCAATGTCTTTACAATTTACACTTTATTTAACTAAATTATAGCTTTAGTCACGTTATTCAACACAAAACTACCTTACAGTAAAAATATATCAACTACAAAGAGATATAGCGAACTAGATACTTATCTTAACAATCAAGGGGTGTACTCAGAGCCGAATTACATCGACAGTACACAGAACGAAACGATAACCTCCTCAGTCGAGTCTCAAGCCCAGAATAATCCACCGCCTCGCCTAGCCTCAGTCAGGCGACCCACATGACAGTTGATAGACAGCGCCCCCTATCGACAATATCGTCATCCGTTCTGCGTAGCTTCTGACTACCAATAACAATTTATTGATATAATAAATTGTTATTAATTTCGAACAAATAATAATAAAATATAATATTATTTATCAAATGGTTTTAAAGCAACTATACAATGTTCTTAAATTAAATAAAGTAAAATAACTTTTTATTTAAAACATTAAAGACTACCCTTCTTTCATACTTCAATAATCATTATTATTTTAATACAGATTTCTAAAAGCATTTAAATATCAAATTGAATAAATTTTAGCCCCTATTATCTACTAGATACGACACGGCCATTCTGCAAAATACTTCGTCCCCGAAGTATCTCCAAGTATTTTCCAAACCCACTGGCTCACCTACGAGTCAGGGTGCTAGTGTGTACAAGATCCTGGTATCACATAGGCCAATAAAGTACTAAATAACCAGATATGAAATCTGAAAGCACAAGAATAATGTTAACATAAAAACTATTAAACAATCCTTAGCCAATTTACTCACCATACCTATGTAAGGAAAAAAATAAGAAAGTACCATAGGTTGGGCTGTCATGCTAAGTTCCATTGCGAGTTGGCATCGCGATGTCCAAACAAAGGATCAGGCCAACTAGGTCTACCAACATTTATACAAATATCATCAAGCTCTGGTTGTCGACTGTCGTGCTCAGTTCCATCGCATAATCGCAACTACTACAATGTCCAAACGTCACACCAGTCCAACCGTACATTTAAAAGAATCCCCCAATATTTTAACGTTTGTCTGTCGTGTTCAGTTCCATCACGTAATCGCAACTATCGCGATGTCCAAACTTTACACCAGCCCAACCGTAAAATTAAACAACCCATTTAGAAGAATTCCCCAATAATTTAAACGTTTGTCTGTAGTGTAGTAAAGAACAACTAGCTTGGCCATTCTGCCCCAGTACTACTTACAAATTTGTATTGAAAAAAATATGGCACGAGCAATAAAAATGCGGGTACTCTCACAAAAAAAGTAAAAGTATTTCTTGGCAAAAATAAAACTTTTTCGGATAGGATACCGTTAGACACTATTTGGCTATCAAGATTCAAACCAAATCAAAGCAGAGCACCAACAAGGCCTTACCTTACTTTTACATCACTTGAAGTCCACTCCGTTTTATTCCAGATACTTAGACAGCTTTGTATTGTACTTCGAATAACGTAGGCACTGCAACTTCATTTGTCAGTCGATAATGTCTCCAGTTTACGATAATTATGGCACTTCACATTCTGGAATAAGAATAAATATGTTAGTTTTCTGTGGGCAAAAGTTCTATCCCACGATCTGATATTAGATCAGGGTAACTTTATATTAAAAAGAAAATATAGAATAGTAAGTAAATTATTTAATTACATCAATGTCTTTACAATTTACACTTTATTTAACTAAATTATAGCTTTAGTCACGTTATTCAACACAAAACTACCTTACAGTAAAAATATATCAACTACAAAGAGATATAGCGAACTAGATACTTATCTTAACAATCAAGGGGTGTACTCAGAGCCGAATTACATCGACAGTACACAGAACGAAACGATAACCTCCTCAGTCGAGTCTCAAGCCCAGAATAATCCACCGCCTCGCCTAGCCTCAGTCAGGCGACCCACATGACAGTTGATAGACAGCGCCCCCTATCGACAATATCGTCATCCGTTCTGCGTAGCTTCTGACTACCAATAACAATTTATTGATATAATAAATTGTTATTAATTTCGAACAAATAATAATAAAATATAATATTATTTATCAAATGGTTTTAAAGCAACTATACAATGTTCTTAAATTAAATAAAGTAAAATAACTTTTTATTTAAAACATTAAAGACTATCCTTCTTTCATACTTCAATAATCATTATTATTTTAATACAGATTTCTAAAAGCATTTAAATATCAAATTGAATAAATTTTAGCCCCTATTATCTACTAGATACGACACACGCAAAGTAGAAATATCGATATAACCACGCCACTTCCAAACGCACAAAACCAATACATTACAATAATTCGTAAAGCTAAAACTAGGAATACCAATGTTATGATTGAATTTCAACTGGCAAACTAAAAACGATCTTGTTGACTCAGCAATAAAGTTTATTTCAACTCTCTTTTTGTACAGCTATCAGTTTCAGCGTGGGATGGTTTAATATTCGTAGAGTTTGGGACAGCTTTTATTTAGACAGCGCAGTAGTTATTTACTTGCATTAATTAATTGGGTTTCTGATTTGAAATTCAGATTTTCCGGTTTTATTACTGTTGGGTTATAGAGTCACATAATTTACGAAGATAAAATATCACGCATAAAGGACCAGACTGCCCTCGATGACCTTATCACTTGACCTTTTGAAAGATGTAAAAAACAGAATTTGTTTAGCAAAAAATGTGAAAGACTATCTTGCGAGTCTAGGAAAAAAAAATATTTAGTTCTTAAAACGTTTTCCTATTTAAAAGTTTGTTTAGCTGATTTTCGCACAGAAGTAAACTTTTAAACAGGAAAACGTGCTAAGATCTAAATTACTTTTTTCCTAAGCTGTGTGCAATCGGATTAGGTACCTACATACCTAGTTTAGTTAGTTTTTTTTTTAATCTACTATATTCAGTAACAGATAGTAATAAAGATACTTAGTAGTTAAGCACGCGATTTTCGATAAATGATAATATAGATAAATTATTTAAATGAATTCAGTTTTTTTATATTTCTCTACAAAAATATTTATCTGCCTCGTCTAATCTTTCCTAAGCCCTTTAGGAATGATATCAACTAAATCGCTCGAACTTAATTACACGCAATAAATTGTTCTAGGCTTTCAGATATTAGATACGTACCTACTACGTACCTATAGTATCGCACTAAGTTAGATACTAACTTAACTGGCTTGTCAGCTCAGTTGGCAGTAGCTCTGCCTTCTGAGCCGTAGGACGTGGGTTCGATCCCCACCGAGAACAAATGTTTGTGTTGTGAAGACTAATACTTTTGGTTCTCTGACTGGGCGTTATATTTCTGTTTTTTTTTTTGGTTTACTTGTTAGGTTAGATTAACGATAACACAGATAATATAATACTATACTAGTACCGATAATAACGGTTAGCGTTTTGTAGAAAACCAGACCTAAAGCGCAAAGTTTATGCAAACTTCAAATTACACGCTGTGCACTTGCCAAGTTTACTGATTACTTATTGCTTAGCCCATTATTCAAGTCTAGTTTTTAAGTAGTTTTTTTTTAACTAAATGTAGAACGCTCACCAGCATATTATTTTAAACATTATGTAGGTATGTTTCTACCTACCTTCTTCTTCCTGCCCATAACCCACTTTATATGGGGTCGGCACCACATGTCTTCCTCCTCCGTCGTCATCTCTGCATTCACTCCTCTCTTATCCATGTCATCTCTCACACAGTTCATCATGTTTTCTTTGGTCTACCTCTGTACCTGCTACTGTTGTTTATTCAACTGATTTTATCAAAAAAACTCGCAGTTTTCATGCAACACAAAAATGCTCGGCCGATTTGTATAGGTTTTTTAAATAATTTCTGGAATAACTAGCATTTCCTGGAAAAGGCAGCAAATTGCAAAGGTCATTATAAAATGCCAGCGGAAAACGAAGCTACATTATTTGCTTGTAAGAAAAAACGTTTAGAAACAGCCTGGGAAACGAAGAAAATAAATCAATTGGGGAAAAAACGTCAGCGCTCTCTTTGCACGTTTTAGTTCAAAAAATAGACAGTAGAGAAATAAGTCAAAAAATACTGATTGATTCCTCATTTTCTAGTTCTAGTAGAGCTCTTTGTGTGTGGCTCGTCCGGGAAGTACTACCACCATGCCTATTTCTGCCGTGAAACAGCATTGTTTTCTTTTGTTTTGAAGGGTGTGGGTGCCGGTGAAATTACTAGCACGTGAGGCTGAACATCTGTATGCCTCAAGTTGATGGACGCAGGGCAGTGCATCGTAGGGAACGTTTGTGACGTGGCAAGTATGTAGAGATCGTCCAATCTTAAACTGCACGTCCTACTACTTCAGTCAGTCAAAGTAAATTGCTTTTTATTACCTACATCACAAAAATCATTTTGAAGTACTTTGCTGTGAGCCAAGGCCAAAAAAACGTGGTGGAGGGGCGTGCATTTTTAGATTGGTTTATACCAGTGTAAACGATGCATGACAACCCCCAGAGATTTCCTTCCCTCGCCGAAAGGTGGTTTTTTGTTTGCATTGGGGCAATTAACGCTCTTCGTTTTGTTCCTATTAGACGTGAAGAAAGGAAGTGTGCTTAGATCTTGGCATCTGTGATGATGTTAACGACTCATTTGATAGTGAAGATGTTTTTAGGTCATGTACGGCTTTATTCATAATGGCGGCAACTTTTAAAACACATTATAAAACTTAAAACACCTAAATTTGTGCTGAACTAGAAAAAAAATGTCTCACTAAGTCCATGGAATAATGGAATATCATGGTGGAACAAGTGAGAATAATTCCGAGTTATTTGTTCTAGGATAAAAATTGGTTTAAAAAAATTGTGAAACTGACTTCATGGCTTAATTTGATAAAATGTCTACGGGACTAACCTTAGTATTACCTACGTTTCAGATAAAAAAAAGATTTTTGCATTTCAAATGACGAAATTAAGCGATAACAAAAATAAGGCCGAATTAAGAACTTCCTTCTTTTGTATTTGAAGTCCGTTATAAAATCGGGCATCACGGCCATTTTATGGCGGCCAGTGCTTTAGAAAGACCATAGTTTTAGATGGGTTTCAAAGGAATGATAGTCTTTTAATTAGTTTCCCATCAACGCTTTTGTTGAATCATCGGCAGCTTTTAAGACAGAAAAGTTGCTAGATAATGCGTATTTTAGCTTTAAAAAATCTTAAAAAAGAATAATTAGTATTCTGAGCAAGAAATAAATCAACATTGCTGAGAAACGCTGTAGATTATTTAATTGAAACGTAGTCAAGTCACTGAATATAAAAAAGTAAAATCAAACTACGGTACACATCAAAAACAGTAGAAACTAGTCGCGTCCAGTATTATAAGCTGAATAAAATATAGGTCTGCTAAATACAAAGAAAAAATGTTGTGAACAATCCATACAAAACTATCTAGCCCCATCATATTAAGTAGATATTGTACCATAGCAGGAACGACATAACCAATAAAATCTATATATATAAAACTCTTACGTTACTGACTGACTGACAATCAACGCTCAGCCTAAACCGTAGGTCCTAGAAGCATGAAACTCGGAGGGTATGTTTCTTTTATAGCATAATGGGTGCACTAAGAAAGGAAATTGGAAAATAATTTCCATAAGCGGAGAAAAAGAGGACAAACTTTTAAAAGAAAAATCAACGGGGCGTAACAGCAACGAGGCGAGCAATGCCGCGAGCGGCCGCTAGTACTTACATAAATGTATATTTTTATGACAGACAGAGGCCAAACATATTATTATGTGTTCACTACATAAATATTTGTTTTCTATGTGGATCGAACCCACGACCTACGGCGTAGAAGGCAGAGCTACTATCAACTGAGCCGAGAGGCCAAATAAATTATTGTTTTGTAAGATGATTGAAGATGAATGAATAAAGCGCCAGAGCAACTGTTCTGTTGTTTCTCATGCATCTACTTACGGGAAGCTTTTTGTTCCTGGAACAAGATTTTAGATGGAATAGGCTTGCCCTATGCCATCCCGATAGCTTAGTTGACATAATCCGTAGAAAATACATGTTCAATACGTGCGAAACTGACTAAGTCGCGGGTTTCATCACGATGTTTGGTAGCATCGGCGCATAGCGCACATAACCTCTGACCATAACTTTCTTGAAACATCCAAAAAGATCTTAATTCGGTACTTGGCAAGCTTTGAGGGCATAAAACCCGTGTCTTTGGATTAGACTTGAAGATTCTTTTTTTAGAAATACAAGCCAAAGTAGTGAAATAAAAGCCGTTTTTATTCTCGAAATTAATGATCCGTATAATCCGGGACGCGGTCCAACTGGCCAATTACTATTCAAGGTCGCAAGGGATGAAAGAACAATGTTTTTCACCCTTTGATTTTCAGATCTGGGGAGGAACTTTTATTTCACTTGCACGAGCAATTCTGTCAACTTAAGGCCGTGGTTGAAAGCGGTTTTAATTGCTTGATGGGAAAAGGTTTTTGAATGGCGACCAGCTTTTGATCCATCCTGAGGCCTACCATGAGCTCTGTCTGGCTCTGTCTCTGGTTCTTGTTTTGAGTCTGTGTAAATGTTGACTAAATAAATCCTACGTCAAAACGTCACACCCACAGTATAATGCACTGGTGAGCACCCACACACACTAAAAACCAGCAGAGACAGAGTAAGACAGAGCTCATGGTAGGCCTCAGGATGGATCAAAAGCTTTGTAAAAGGTTAAGGAAGTCGGTGGATGAAGAAGGTTTCAAATCATCCTTCTTGGAAATTGAGGCATGTCTGTCTAGTGAGTACCTTAATCGACTTCGCTCTGTTATGATAATGGATGGAGAACTGTCATAAAATCTATGCTTGAGGCTCGACTCAGACTCAAGCGCTGTTTCGGAATACGGGCCTTAGACTTTGACTATTTTTGTGTGACTTAAATTGTTTGGTTGATGACGCTACGGTAGCAAAATAATAGTTTCGTTTCATCCACTTTTCTTATAGCAGCCACCAAACCTAACTTAATCTACTCATCATTCGATTCTCGAATTGAACGCCGCAACAAATTTCTCTAAAAGACTTCATAGAATTAAAATTTCCTGGGATTATGGACGATTCAGCCACTTTTCCACTTCACCGATGACGTAAGACCCTGATCAATAGGACTGATTGAGTCCCTGTGGGCATTATTAGTTGGCCTCTACGGTATTACAGACAAGTGGGCTTATTGGAGCGTGCGGCCTTACAACCAGCTCAGTCGAACCCCTTTCTGCGCTCGTACAGAAGTGGAATGAAAGAAATGCATATACTACATACTTCATCCACTATTCGACTAGGATTTCTTTCCTGTGTATGTATTTCTTTTGAAGGGGTTTGTCGTAGTTACTATATGCTTGGTAAATGATTTATTTTCTTGATTGTAGTACCTATTGGTATTGGTATTTTATAATCGTGTCAATGGTTCGTTTGAACCACACTGTGTTGAAAGGATTTTACACTTGACACATGTTTTTTGAACTTAGGTTGACATGCCGGGTTTCTCACGATATTTTCCGTTACCGTTTGAGAGTTTATTTGGCATAGTTCACATACATTTTTGAATAGATTGGGTGAGCCTTGGCTCAAAGAAGATGAAGCTAATTAACAAATTCATCATCATCAGCCTGAAGAAGTCTGCACTTAGTGTGGCTAGACTTAGGCCTTCCTTATAAATTTCCAGAAATAACTATTCTGAGCCCTCCCATCCACTAACTTGAAAAAAAATTCACATCGCTAAAACTAAACTTATGACTCATGGCCTTACTTATAAAAATATGTCAAAAGATAAACAGTGCTTAAACTCTTACTACTGGGTAATGAGCATTAAGGCCTTGATGACAGCATTTATGAATGCGGTTTCTGAGAGCACTACCAACTTATCTTTACATACACTTGATTGCTCATTCAAGTTTTTAATAGTCATGCCTCAACAATGCCGTAATGGAATCGATGGTAAGAGTACGCTTTGAGCACTTGTTTCTGCGGATTTATGCTCGATTTGAAAGAAAAACAAAAACTAGTTGGTTGTCATGAGTTTAGTTGTTGTATCCTTCCCTTTGGTCGTTTGTTGAGTTTGATTGGGATCCGATGGCACAGCAGTCAGCACAGCTCCATACCAAGAAGAAGGTCACGGGTTCAAATCCTGCTCGGCTCTTAACATTTGGGACATTATCAAAATCCTTGTGATCGTAATATGAACGCGGACATTTCTAAATGTGAAGACCAAGTGAGGGTAGTTGCAACTGCGACTGCCACCGCTCCTTGACGGTAACTCAAATGAACTCCAGTCTGCCCGTGACCACGGCTGTTGCAACACAGTCGAAACGTCGGGAAATAATAAAGGTAATCGCGATAAATGCCCGTGTTTTCCATATAATAACGTGCAAACTAGTGCTATGGGATGTTGAACCGCACTATCACTTTACAGAAGTGCTTTTCTTTCTACGCTAGTAATTTAGTTCAGTAGCGAGTACATTGCTTTCTCGGTAAGCTACTCATCTATTGAACGTGAAAAATGAGGAACAAATTACGCAATGTACTTAGAGCTCGACGATGCAAAGAATCAACAAAGAAAAGCCATGCTTTTGACTAGTTGTGTGTTCTGGTGACGAACACAACATGTCATGTCCATCTATGTATTTGTCTATAATCATAATCATCATCTTCATCAAGCGAGGCCTATATCATATATGGACTTCTTTATGTTGAAGAAGTCCATAGGTATTATAGGCCTCTATTATTCATGTAAAGAAAGATAATTACATTTCTTTAGAATTTATAATATTTTGCCGCGCTTCGCGCGGTCGATAAAACAGTACCTACCTAAGGATATCGGTAAAAGAATTGAAAGGCAGTTAAGATGGCGGATGGCGCTGTCTAGGATGTCGGTAAAGGAGTAAAAGACAAAATGGCGCTCAGTTGTTTAACGTGAAAATAATTTTACGAATTTGTAAAAGTTGTCTAGGATGACCAATATTGAACCTACCCCTATCGACCATACCATATCTTTACAATATCGTCCGTCCATGAGGTCAGTTCGGCGATTGTATAATTCAAAAGTTTTCTAATAACAACTAAAATAATGATACTAACAAGGAACAACGTCACATATCTTGATGCCATCATTTTTCAACCAATATTAAATCTGTTTCCATGCTAGTTTTACAAAGCAAAGTTCCTATTCGCTATCTTAGGTATATTTATTACGTCACCATTCAGTCTCTTCAAAGCTAACTTTTGTTTCAACTCGTTTTTGATTGCAACCGAAGCTCTAATATAATGTCAAAACTGACAGGTGCGAATAGGTTTTGATTGCAACAAAAGATACGCAATCACAAAAGTACCTACATTTGTTACAAATTTAAATTGGTGTCTATTATCTTGCATACAAATAAAATTGTAACAGAGTTTGTAAGAATAAAAGATAAAATAAAACGGAATTATCGTATCGAATGAACATAAAACTCATGATAAAAGCATAAAGCATTAAGCGTATAAGAGTGGGATGCAGAGCAACACAATGTTAGGGCGCATCCAAACAACCACGAAGTTTATGTCTAAGAAAAATTCGACAACATTGGTTCATACTAAGGCCGAGATTCAAAGACCGAACTTTGACTTTACTTTGATGGAAAGTTCAACTTTCAGCCAAAATTATATTTCATAGTTCTGCCAAGCTCTTCTTTATTCAAAAAATTGATAGGAAACTTCGATAAACGAAGCTTACTTTGCGAAGACTGCTTTGCTGTAAAGCAAAGTGCGGTCTATGAATCTCAGCCTCAGACTTAAAAAAATAAATGATGAAAGATTTACCGAGTCTTTCCATACTTTCCTGAATTTTGTTTTTATGAGGGATTAGTGGTGGATGGTATAAGTAAATACGTATGTTTTTTTCATCTAGACCAAACTAGACTCGATATAACCTCAAAGATCAGGTACCATCAGTAGGTAACTACTACTACTAGGTAACTCATCATCATCATCATCACCTGAAGAAGTCCACTGCTGGACATAGGCCTCCCTACACATTGCCTGGAAGAACGATTCTGAGTCCTTTCCATCCACAGACTTCCTGCAGTCTTAACAATGTCGTCAGTCCATCTGGTGGGTGGGCGCCCTACTTTTCGTCTTCCGGTTCGTGACTGTCATTAACGCTTTTGTTTCAAACGTTCTCTTATTTGTTTAATTTCTCTTAGCAACGGTATCAATTTTATTACTCTAATAAGGTAGATCTAAATGCAATACTTTGTCTTGGTAATGTGGGGTTATCAAACGTTTCGCGAACTCCCAAATAGATACAAAGTGAGATTCGAGGAGTAACGACCTTAATTTATGGGGATAGGGAGAGGAATTGCAAATAGATTTCCTTAGGCTGCGGTTCCTGAAAAATGTAGCTGACATTTTATTGATCGAGCGCGCGAAGCGTATTAGTTTCGAGATTGGCTGACTTGACTAAACATTTTTTTATATAAGTAATTATTATCCTCACTTGATTTTGGCGAAATTGACTAAAAGGATAGATGCCATGCAATGAAGAAGAAGAAGAAGAAGCGATCGGCCAGCCGCGTTCGGCGCGTGCGGCTGTCTTCCTCTTCCCTGGGCTGTTTGTTCTCGCTTTTGATCTCTCTTCGCAGATTGTCGCCCTCAGATGGCATTTTTCAACCGTTCTAGATAAAACTTAGGCAATAATTATTGCACATCGGCTTTTCTGCTTTCGTAGAGCGCTATCTCTTTCTGACGCACACTACGCTCTATGAAGCCGAAATTAGCTGATGTGCAATATTTTTTGCCTACTACCATACACAGGTACAATGAAATTCAATCTTGACTTTGTAGAACTTTTTGTTGTCGAAACCCACCCACGACCAACAACCTACGGCGCAGAAGGTAGAGCTAAGACCAATTGAGCTGAGAGGCCAGTTAAATATAAGAGGAAGGTACAATTTATTTCCAATAGAGAAAAATCCAAAATGGTATACATCCCATGGTATTACCGACTCATGGCACCGCAGTTTACAACGCGCTCGTATTTTCTATTACCCACAGTAGGTCTACCATGAGCTCTCTCTGGCTCTGTCTCTGGTTTTGAGTCTGTGTGAGTGCTCACCAGTGTATTATACTGTGTGTGTGACGTTTCGACGTAGGATATATTTAGTCAACATTCACACAGACTCAAAACTAGAGTTAGACACAAAGCCAGACCGAGCTTGTTAGTAGGCCTACTGTCCACGTAAAGCTCAGGCACGGAGGCAGTTTAATGATGACTGAAATGTATGCTAACATATCAGTCATCATTAAACTTCCTCCGTTATTCAAGATACCAAGGCTTTAGGAAATGACGCTTATTTCGGCAAAGCGTTTGGTGTTAGGTTTTGCTACGGGTATAATTTGTCTCTTTGGTGATCAGGAAACCAACCGATCATGATATTTTAGCTTTTTAGCTTCTAAAACCGAAACACTTTTCAATAAAGTATTCGGAAAGTAATCAGACGCAGTTTTTTATGTCTGTTTTTACATTTCCTTTGAGCGGAATGCCAGTATTTTGATATATTCGTCTAGACCTTGGAGGATAAACTGACTGGAGTATAGGAATTTCAGAATTTCAGAATTTCCTTTTGTTTCAGTCTACAATTGTTGGTAGAGAAAAAATTAACTAAACTTTATTATTCGTTTGCTCCTTCTAAATTGTTCTTTACATTTCCTTTATTTTATATCAAATAGTTTTATAAAACAGTTAAATAAACTTTTATAAATTTCACTTTTTTAATATAATTATAATTTATTTTTATTTTTTTTATACTTACTTAATATTTTTTTTAATATTGTGGACAATTCACACCACTGTATCTACACCTGATACTTATTCTATGTATAGTTGTACTGTGATAAGCATAGATCCAGTTGTAATAAAGTCTTAGATCTAGACCTCGATGGATTCGTTTGCCACCTTAGACCATAAAAAACTTTTATGACTTCATAGCGTTGTAAAAGTATCGCATGATAAGGTAACAGAATTTTGCCTTTGAACTCAATAAAATATGTACCCAAATATGTAGCAAAGATTACAGTGTGCTTTTATATTTTTGGTAAATATTCTGCATTTTTGTAATTCATGTAGTGTTGCGAGTAAAAGAGAGAAGACGCTCTAATCAGTGCGGAGTGTCTATAGGCAAATATTATTATACCTCGATGCTATGGGAGAATATTTGATTGAGAGTTTTGAAACTTGTATGAAGTAGGATATATACATCAATTAATTGTATAATTATTTATTTACTTTTGCATAACATTACTACGATTACACTGTATAAAAATCGTGAAACACTTTTTACCGTAAAAAAAATCAGATTGAATTAGATTTGAACAAAGAAATGTCATCAATATTTATATACTAACTTATTTACTGCTGTGGCCCAACGACCCAAAGTGGATCTTGGTCTCCGACACCAGAGTCCGCCAGGCTTCTCTGTCCATACAGGCTTCCGCGTAGTTGGTGGTTACTAGTTTATAAATATAATCTACCTTGAGATTTACTGCACCTTAATGAACTGTGTAGGTACTAATTTAGCTTGTCCTTACTTGCCTCCAAAGAAAACCCAACCATAAATTTTCCCGGAAAATGTTAGCGAAACAGCTGTAGAGTTTTATGAAGCTTGCAAGACAAATGGTAGCCATACCATGCCTGTAATTCCTTTTTCACTGGGTATACGGTCGCCCACATACTTTTTACGTTTCGCAAACGTCTTAGTACCTGACGTGCGTCACCTTCGAGGCAATGCTTTGATAAGGGTGATGGTTACCACTTAAAATCAGGTGGGCCATATGCTGGTTCCATTAGCTATTATTACGCACGTATTGACCATGTCCTTCCTATGGATTAGGTCGACTAAGTTGTTAGTATGGTATGGGTACTGGGAAAGCCTATTCCATCTGAAAACCCAGGCACTATAGCGTCCCGCAAGTAGAGGCATGAGGCAGGCTAGATGCAAAGGCATATTTACTTTATTATGTGACGTGTACGCAATCACATAAAATATTAAGCTTATGTAAATTAGTACTCGTTTATATCCACAATCGTCTAAAAAGCCCCGTATTGCTATTCCCAGATTTTTTCCGTATAATGTAACTGGAAATCAATTTTGTGAAAAATACTCAAATAACTAATAAAATAAAATATCCTCAAACAAATCAGTTAGTGGAACACTTTTTAATCTAGTTATAAAACCCTGCAAATGACGGGGTTAAATAAGACTTCGAATTAAAATTAAAACTTCAGGCTTTTTTTGCTTGAAGAGAAAAACGATTCGACGTAATCCCCAGAACATTTATCTTAGTTCTCTTGGTGCTCACAGCTTTGAGGATATAAAAGTGAGGTACTTACATCCAAATTATATTTTGACACGTTCTCATTCTTCCCAAAAATCATTTTTTGGATGTTTTTAATTTTTTACACGGTTACATCACATTCAAATCACAAACTAGACCACTTTATAAATATTGTGGACAATTCACACAACTCTACCCAGCCCCAAACTAAGCAGAGCTTGTAATATGGGAACCGGATAGCTGATATAATACTTGAATACATTTTTTTTTTTGTAAATACATACTTAGAATACAATATAACACCCAGACAGAGAACAAACATTTATGTTAACCACACAAATATTTGTTCTCGGTGGGGATCGAACCCACGACCTACGGCGCAGAAGGCAGAGCTACTACCAACTGAGCTAGAGGCCAGTCAACTTAAAAGCTCCCGTAAGTTTCTAGCATGCTCTTCTAGGCTTAGTCACGTGGAAGTGCGTTTTACCTAACGATAGTGTATTAGGTAATAGTACATTATGATATAAGTGCGGTAGGTTGAAAATTACAGCCGAGGCGTTATTGCAAGCCCGAGCCGTAGGCGAGGGCTACAAGAAAGCAGAGGCTGTAATTATCAAAGCGCACGTATGTCATACGACGTTTTATAACACATTTGCGAGGAAATAAATAATACTCTGACTTTCGGACGAATAAATCTTTAATTACTTGTTAAAACAGTTGGAAAAATTTGAACAATTTGACTTTTTACTCACATGGCCACTTGAGCGTCTTTTTAGAAATGCCAGCAAGTTGGAGTATGACTTGATATCAATACCATGTTTTGTTTTCACAGTGCTTTTTAGCATTTAATAGTAGCACCACAATGAGCTTGATTTATATTTTTGAGAAAGTTCCATGAAATAGGCTAAAAACACACTTTCTGAAAATGAATTGGCATCTTTGCTTATTTTCCATAAGATGAAGTTTTGATACGCTTGTAAGTATCTATCGTTAGATTTTTTGGGCATGAGGCTTAAAGTAGCCCTTTTCGCTGCCTCTTAAACTTCTGGCGGTATCGAATTAATAAATTCATCATTACTTGACGACATTTTCAAACAAAAACAATACAGCGAAAAGAAAAAGCGCGCGGAATAAGTTTTTATTTTTTCACAAATTAGCGATGCGCGCGCACCGGCGCTTTTTTTTTAAGGCAAAGGCACAAAAACAGCCAGTATTAATAAAAGAGCAAATTAATATTTTTTCTTTTTGCTACAGATAAATGGTATTAATTTATTGACAAAATTAATTAAATTAAAGAATAAAATGTTTGTTTTCTATATTTTATCTCCCAAAGTTAATTTTATTCATAAAATGTTTACCACAAAAAAATCTTAGCAAAGAGTTTTTATGTCAGAAAACTGACATAAAAACTCTTTGCTAAGATTTAAAAAAGATACCGTTCGTGGATTGATAACCGTGCGTTTTACATTACGATAACGCACAAGTACGTAATAACATACATAACGATATTGAAATCGGTGAAGTAGGAGACCCTTTATGAGCAAATGTGTTATAAATTTAATTAAATGTCTATACACTTTGACTTTGATTCTTTCTTGTACTATGCTATCACCCTACTTAATCTTAGTTAGTTGTAGTTAGCCTAAGTTAGTCTTAGTTCGTCTAAAAAACGAAAAACGTCTTAGGTTTTGCTTGTCACGCAACATTTCAGCTGTCGAAATCGTTACGGATA
This sequence comes from Thera britannica, assembly GCA_939531255.2. Taxonomy (NCBI): domain Eukaryota; kingdom Metazoa; phylum Arthropoda; class Insecta; order Lepidoptera; family Geometridae; genus Thera; species Thera britannica. The sequence continues at coordinate 15,679,365 of OW618040.2, read as the reverse complement.
TTAGATGACATGGGTATATTTAATGGGTTTTTTATGTTTGTTTAGCAGTTTAGTGGAGTTTGGCATGACCCCGGATGACCCTTGATTTGTCACTCGAATAAGCGAAGAATCATGTACGTTTGACTATACCTACGTAAGTCTACGTAAGTCGTTCTGTAATACTGTATGGTATACAGGTACTACTAAGGAAAGTACTGTTGGTCTAGTGGTAGCGCTCCTGCCTTCCGATCCTAAGATCGTGGGTTTTAACCCAATCGTGCACAAATGAGTTTCTGTCCAAAAATGTATGTGCACTATTTGACAATCCACACAACACTATCTAATCCGCAATTGATCAAAGCTAATGCTAAGCTATGGGAACCAAATAGCAGATATACTTATAGCTAGAGCAAATAGTTGTCTTCTAGACTGTCCTGATAAGTCATCGCTTACCATTAGGTATTTTTTTTTTTAGAATTAGTGTACGCTATGTTTCATAACCTACTCTAATAATATTACAATCTAGCCAAATTCCGGCTAATAAATAATTTTTCATTGACCTAAATTTCTGAAGTAAACAACAACTAAGAATGTGTCCACTAACACTTTTCTTACTGTCGCTATTTATGATGACGACACTTTGTTATTGTGTTCGTAATACCACACACTTTGCACTTACCATCAGGTGAGATCGATGTCTAGGGAAGGTGGTCTAAGGATAGCCTATTGTATATAAAAAAATGTGGTTTTATATAGAAACACAGTAGCAGAAAATCACATGGATCCACTCTGTTTCATCCTGATTTTCTTGATTTACGCAGAGGTCAGACAATTGTTTGTCAAAATATACCTGTCTTAACTCAGTCTCATTGTGTACCTGCTTCTAAAGGCCTGCGCACATCTAGGCGATGGCGTTGGTAATCGGCTGAAACGCTGTCAAATATATCAGTGATATTTGACATCGTTTCAGCTGATCGCCATCGCCATCGCCTAGATGTGCGCAGGCCTTAAAAGGGTTGTTCGGTACAGGATCGGCACTTAATCTTCTAATGGTTTGCGACCCACAAATATAACCATCTGGTACTGATTTAGACATTACGGCACAAAGGTTTGTAGGGATATTGAATTTACAATTAGATTTTAGGTAAACGTCACCGAATATCTACGTAATTAGTGATAGTAGTAGAGCTCTTTGTGTGTAGCTCGTCCGGGGAAGTACTACCATGCCTATTTCTGCCGTGAAGCAGCATTACTGTGTTTTGGGTTGAAGGGTATGGGCGCCGGTGAAATTACTGGCAAGTGAGGATAAACATCTGTATGCTCTATATTGTTAAACGCAAGGCAGTGTATCGTAGGGCACGTTTCTAACATGCGTGACCCATGAGACAATGCTTTTTACAGGGGCCATAATGCTTGTTCTACCGGTACAATAAAGAATTTTACCTTTCAAGGTTTCTTGTGTACCTATCAAGAGATTTGAAGAAAGTGCTGCCTCCAGTTTCGACAGGTTTTCACAAATGAGTTAGATCAAAAATTAAGTTCAATCATTTTAATGATTGAATAAAATAATTATATACTGTTCACATTGGGTGCTGTTCACCAGATAGCCTGACGACATTGTTAAGATCGCGGGAAATCGGTGGATGGAAATGGTTCAGAATCGTACTTCCTGGAAATTTTTATGGGAGGCCTATGTCCAGCAGTAAACTTCTTCAGGCTAACGATGATGATGATGATGCTGTTCAGGGCTTATAAATATTGCTTCAGAACTAGATGAAAAATGAGTAGATAATTTTATAAAAAATAAATTTCCTTAATCCACCATATCACTGAGGACGGCAAAAATAGTGTACCCATTGTAGAGAGCCTGAAAAAAACAAAAACGAAAGTAATTAACATAAAAACAATTACTTACACTCAAGCCCTAGTTTTCTCACAAGATCAAAGTCAAAACTCCAGCACAGCTTGAATCGCAAGAACTACTTTAAGACGTCTCAAAGCTAGGTGACTCCACGCAAACAAGCATAGATTAAGGCATGAAAGAAAGTGTACTGCTGAGCTCAGTTTTTGTCTATACAGAGATATCGTTGAACCTACGAGGGTGCATCGTATCGTGCTAACCTGAAGGTAGACACAAAATAAACTCTATCTTCAAACTCCTGTGGAGTGATTGCGTATCAAAACCTAGTCACCTCAGTTTTTACATTATTTTGAGCTTCGATTGCAATAAAAACGAATTGACACAAAACTTATCTTTGACAAGGAACGATTGCAACAAGACTGAATGTTGACATGAGATAGCCAATAGGAACTTCGCTTTGTAAAACTAGTATGGTAAAAGGGTTCATTGTGGATCATCTAATTGTTAGTATCAAACTGTTGATTGCAACAGAATATACACAATCACCCAGTTGATGTACCCAGTTTGGCTTAGTTATTTTCAGTTAGTTTACCGTAGCATAGTTTTGCAAGTTGATGACATCCATGCCCCCAGCACTTAGCTGGAAAGGCTTTTGGGCCAATGTGATGATAAGGAGGATATTCTTCTGCAGATCTACTGGCCATGACATCCAGTCTGAGTCGTACGCCGCTTGGGATATGTCTATACTCTGCCAAATGTAAGAAACACTTTAATAACAGCGGTGTGGTGTACCCATCAAAACTGGTTTTGTAGACTACTCTCTACCACAAGGCATAATTTTTCTCCTCTGGTCGGGTCATCATGTATCCGTGATTCATCTATAACGTGATTTGCATGATGTACCTCCTCAGTTCACATTCTATGTCCAGATTATTCAGCTGTGGACTTTGCTAGTTTACGAATAAATGCTATCCACCCACCTCTTGTATTAAAAGGTCACCAAGATAGCAGTAAATAAAAGCATTGACAAGCGCTAATGCGAGGTAGACAAGGAATCCAAAAACTTCCACAGCTTGGTCTAAGGTAACCTGTAAAAATCAGTAAAATGAAAGAAAATATAAAAATAACTGATTAGTACATTATGGCAAAGAATCGCATGCACGCAGCATATAATATAGTAAAATTAAGTAAATAAGGTTATCAAACAACTTACAGTCGTGACAAGTACAGCATTCATACACAACTCCAATGTGACTGCGAGGTTTTGTACTAAAAAGTATTCCTTGAATATATTCTTTATAGTATTTGAATATCTGAAAATTCTGTATTTTTATTTTCATATTTGGGTCATAAGTTGAATCATTTCAGCTAATTTGCTAACTTTGCTGAGCATAGGCCTCCCTTATGTTTCGTCACTGTTTTTATTCTCTTAGGAGTCTCATCATTCATCACTCTCATCAATCAACTATAATATAGACATCAATCTCTCAAATAACTATAACTAACAAATAAGTTTCATATGGCCGGTAATACATTTTTTTACTCTTATATTATATTGACTCACCTCATCAGACGGATGTGTTTCCTAATTATACTTTTCAATTCTTCTCTCATATTCTTCTCATTTTCCTGCGTCAATTTCAACTTCCGAATTCTTCTCTGCAAGTCATTCAACTGATCTATCATGTAAATCAGCAGGCTGCAGACCATCCCATGCATTGCTATTGCTCTGGATAAAAACGGCACAGGGTATATTACTGTTAAGACTTGTGCTGCAAGTATGAAGTTCATTTGGTTTTTATACGGATCAAACGGCAACCACATGTCTATACACATCTTATTAATGTACACAGAAGCTAATATAAAAAAAGATGAAACAAAAAGGCTTAAAGAAAATACAGTAAAATTCACTTTAATCATGTTATCCTTATTTTTATCTGACACTGTATCCCCTGATTTTTTTATATCATCAATCAACAATTTTAGTTTATCGCGTCTAGCGACAAAGTATAAGACTTTGATAAAATAGTTATACGAGCACAGACTGAAATCAACATCTGAGAAAAATTTGAGAATATCATCCGAACGTGATATTTTGACTCCAGTGATGATAAAATATATTATCATCAGAGAGTTAAGGACTCCCACGTATATTTTGTGCAGCCTAGATTTGGTTGCTGATAAATTTTCACCAGGCCACAAGCCGGCAAGGAAGAGAACCTTCAGATTGAATTCAAAAATGTCATCAGTGATAAGAAAGCGTTTGATGATGGAGACCACCATTTTGCAAATGATGGCAAATCAGTTAATGCCTCGATGGAATTACCTTGAGGTAGTGGTAACAAGAAAGATACAGCAAACTATAAAGCTCATATGACAGCTGAGTTTTAAACAAATTCAATCACAATTTCTTGATTTTTACAATTAAATTTAACAATTCAGCGATTGGTATAATTCACATTGAAATTACGATGATGAACTGTTCTCGTATTTACCTGTTAAAAACAGTTGGTTCTAAAAATTATTATTTGCTTAGCAAATGCAAAATATTCTGATCACCATTATCATAAACACCAAAAAAACGGAACGAGTCTATTCTTAGGGATAATTTATAACCAGTCAAATAAAATAAAAAATATTCAGTTGTATCGCAAGGATCACTTTGAAACGTCATAAAGCTAAGTAAGTCTAGGTGCCAGTTCGACGAATTTCTGTGTAAGAACTCAGGAGATGCTTCCAGCTGTGTAATTCTATTACAATCAAAAGTTTGATACTAACAAGAAACAGCGATCACATATTTTGTTGCCATCATGTTTCGACCACTGGCATCTGATGCAATACTATTTTTACAAAGCAAAGTTCCTATTCGCTATCACATGTCGTTATCATTCAGTCATAATACAATTATTCCTTGTCGACGATAGGTTTTGTTTCAATTCGTATTTTATTGCAATCGAAGCTCAAAATAATGCAAATACTGACAGATGCGAATTGGTTTTGATTGCAACTTGGCATGGCTCTTAGTTGTCTCTTACATAATGCACGAGAGGTGATAATGGGGTCATATTAAATAAATAAATATTATAGACAAATCACACAACACTATCTAGCCCCAAACTAAGCAGAGCTTGTACTATGATGGAAACCAGATAGCTGATGTAATTTTTTTTTGTAAATACATACTTAGAATACAATATAACATCCAGACAGAGAACAAACATCTGTTTTCACCACACAAATATTTGTTCTCGGTGGGGATCGAACCCACGACCTACGGCTCAGAAGGCAGAGCTACTACCACCTGAGCTGAGAGGCCATTCCAAACTTCATTACCGAGCAGCACTGTAGGCCTACCACAAACTCTGTCTGGCTCTGATTTTAAGTCTGTGTGAGTGCTCAACAATTACAGGTACTGTGTGTGTGACGTTTCAACGTAGGATTTATTCAGACAGCCCTCACACAGACTCAAAACCAGAGCCAGTGACAGAGCCAGACAGAGCTTGTGGTAGGCCTACTGATTAAGCATTTTGATAAGGAGGTGTCAATAGTACTTCTTACCATGCCAGTATCGCAGAAACTTGTAAACTGTGCTTAGTTAGCGATGGTCTAATCGGTTAACTTTGACCACTGAGTGTAATTTAACGAAGTTTACTGAAACTTCTGCACTTAAACTTTGATTTTCTTGCAGAAGTAGTTTTAGCAAGTGTATAATTTGCAAAAACCGACTTGTTATTTTTTTTCTATGAAAAAATGAAAACCTGTGGTATATGCAGATAGTCGCCTGATATTGAAAAGTTGCTTTTGCTTAAATTATTATACTTGAATATGCACACTGGTGGTGTAATGGTGACGGCCTTGCCATCCGATCTTAAGGTCGTGCGGTCAAATCCAGTCGTGTACCAATGAGTTTTTTGTCGAAAAATTTATTGCACTTTGCCAGTACTCTCAACGGTGCAGGAAAACATCGTGAGGATACCGGCGACACGTGTTTAAACGTCACGCAAAAAGAGCCCGCCAGCGGCCTACTTGCGGAAACCATGCAGTCCACACACCAAGTGCGGATGATAAAATTTGCCATACATACTATGGACGTGCCCTACCAGTTTCGCAAGTTTTTTGACGTGACAACGTCTTATTATTCTATTGAGCCGGCTGCACGCACGAAAAAACATGACTCATGCGGCGTTACCTCGCTCTGAGGGTTTCCATTTAAGACTTTAAGTGCAAGCGAGAGCGCGGAACGAGCGACAAAGAGGCACAATCAGCCTCCGCGTTCGGCAGCGTTCGACATTACTTATTCTCTTTGTCTGTCTCTCTCCTACTTGAGTGAGCGATGCGTCCGCGTGGACAGCTGTATGACGTTGTCACGTTCAACTATCGTCAGTAAAGGCCTGCGCACACCTAGTTCGCAGTGAAACGCTGTCAAATTTGACAGCGATATTTGACAGCGTTTCACTGATCGCTACCACCAGCGAACTAGGTGTGCGCAGGCCTTAAACCGACTTTACAGACGACCGATTTTTAAATATAAATTGTTAAACGTGACGCTAGCACACTGACCGCACCCTTAAACTGTTCTGTACAAATATTGTCAACTAATGTGGAAATAATATTTTAATTGATTTGCGAGTTGAGATAATTATTATTTGTGGTTGTGTATTCACGGAATAAATATTAATTTAAATTGTTTGTGAATTAATTTGTCGCATGAATTAGTAAATAGGCTTTACAATGCGGGGGTAGTTTTGGGAATGATCACGCTAATTAGCCATTGTTGTGGTTTAATCTAGAATTCTAGATGATGATAAACTCGACTTTTCTCTGTCATAATTTGTTTTTACAGAGCTTGTGGTAGGCCATCACAAGCTTTGTCTGGCTCTGTCTCTGGTTTTGAGTCTGTGTGAGTATACTCACCAGTGTATTATACTGTGTGTGTGACGTTTCGAGATGTCGGATTTATTTAGTCAACACTCACACAAACTCAAAACTAGAGCCAGACAGAGCTTATGGTAGGCCTAACTGGTAGTGATATTTTTGATAATTGTTTTTTTTTTTAACTAGCTGAGGGAACAAGCATGTGGCCCACTTGATGTTAAATGGTAACCGTTGTCAGTAACATAGTATTGCGTCTTTAGTCGTGCACGTCAGGAACATGCCCTAAGATGCACTGCCCATACGTCCATCAACTTGAGGCATACAGATGTTCAGCCTCATGTGCAGAAATTTCACCGGCACCCACACCCTTCAAACCGAAACACAGCAATGCTGCTTCACGGCAGAAATAGGTATGGTGGTAGTACTTCCCCGGACGAGCCACACACAAAGCACCGGCATATAATCTTCGCGAGCTGCCTAACTTCCAAATAATCAATTTCAGGTATAATGTTCAATTTATTTACGCCTAAGTTCACGAACTCCATATAAGTTAAAGGTGATTTAGGAAAGCCATTATTGATAAGTCGATACGATGCACGCAAGGCCACGTTATAATAGTAAAGAAAAAAGCAGCCAAGTGCGAGTCGGACTCGCCCATGAAGGGTTCCGTAGCATCAAGTAACATAATATAAAGGTTCTTGTAGTTCGTCGAAAGGTAAATTGCGGTTTACGATTTATGACGTATAAAAAAAAAACTACTGATTAGATCTCGTTCAAACTAAATATTGTTGAAAGTTTGCATAGTAATGTACAACATATATTTTTTTTTAGTTTTATCTTTCTCTTATTTTAGAAGTTAGAGGGCCCCCCCTCTAACTTCTAAAATAAGAGAAAGATTTTTCTTTTTTCCACTTTGGATGTGTCTCTCGCGCAAACTATTAAGTTTAGAAAAAAACTATATTAGAAACCTCAACATCATTTTTGAAGACCTATTCATAGATAACCCACACGTATGGGTTCGATGAAAAAAAAAATTTTGGGTTTCAGTTTCAAGTATCTTCTTCTTCTTCTAAATATATAAAACTCTTTCGTTACTGACTGACTGACTGACTGACTGACTGACTGACTGACTGACTGACTGACTGACAATCAACGCACAGCCTAAACCGTTAGTCCTAGAAGCATGAAACTTGGAGGGTATGTTCCTCTTATAGCGTAGAGGTGTACTAAGAAAGGAAATCGGAAAATTCTTTCCCGAAGAGGAGAAAAAGGGGAAAAATGGTTTAAAGAAAAATCAACACACAGCCTAAACCATTAGTCCTAGAAGCATGAAACTTGGAGGGTATGTTCCTCTTATAGCGTAGAGGTGTACTAAGAAAGGAAATTGGAAAATTCTTTCCCGAAGAGGAGAAAAAGGGGAAAATGGTTTAAAGAAAAATCAACACACAGCCTAAACCATTAGTCCTAGAAGCATGAAACTTGGAAAATGTGTTTCTCTTAAAAAGCAAAGGTGCACTAAGAAAGAAAATAGGAAAATTCTTTCCCTAAAAGAAGAAAAAAGGGAAAAATAGATTAAGAAAAATCACAAAAAAATGCTTTACAAAATACACAAAAAAACAGCAAAAAAAAATCTGCTACCGCAGCATCTGTCACCAAATTTGAATACACACAAAAGTTTACAATCATAAAACCCAACGTAACCACTAAGACAAAATCGCGGAAAACACCTATCATACCGAAACTAAACACCGCTTCAAAAACGACCACAACAACACTCGCCTTCACATTAAAACCTACCCTAAAGTACATACTCAAAACTATGGTATGGTTGACTGGCCTCTAGCTCAGTTGGTAGTAGCTCTGCCTTCTGCGCCGTAGGTCGTGGGTTCGATCCCCACCGAGAACAAATATTTGTGTGGTGAACATAAATGTTTGTTCTCTGTCTGGGTGTTATATCGTATTCTAAGTATGTATTTACAAAAAAAAAATGTATTCAAGTATTATATCAGCTATCTAGTTCCCATATTACAAGCTCTGCTTAGTTTGGGGCTGGGTAGTGTTGTGTGAATTGTCCACAATATTTATTTATTTATTTATTTTTATGGTAACCAGCAGTTGGTCATATCTAATTAAAAAAATATGATTCGATTATACACCAACACTAATACAAAACCCCAAATTAGCCACTAATACAACATAAAATCACAAAAAATTGCTTTACAAAATACGCAAAAAAAAACATTAAAAAAATTTCAGCTACCGCAGCATCTGTCACCAGGTTTGAATACACACAAAGGTTTACAAAAAAAACAATGATAATCACTTAGACAAAATTGCGGGAATCATCTATCATACTTAAGCTAAACACCGCTGAAAAAAATCGGCTACAACAGCACTCGCCTTCAAATTCAAATACACTCTAAAGTACATGCTCAAAACTATGGTAACCAGCAGTTGGTCACGTCAAATTAAAAAAAATGATTCCTATATACACCAACACGCATACGAAACCCCAAATTAGCCACTAATATAACATAAAATCACAAAAAATAGCTTTACAAAATACGCAAAAAAAAACGTTAAAAAATTTTCTACCACCTAGCACCAACGCATACATAACCCAACTTAGCCACTTAGGCAAATTCACGAAAAATAACTCTAAAAAAATACGCAAAAAACAGTGAAAACATATCAATAGTTGTCCGCTTTCCACCATAAAATAGTTTCTTTTAAACGAACTCAAACTATGACTTTATACTAACCACGCGGATGAAGTCGCGGGTGACAGCTAGGTTTTAATACACACAAATGTTTATAAAAAAACCGATGATAACCACCAAGACAAAATTGCGGGAATCATCTATCATACTTAAACTAAACACCGCTGAAAAAAAACGGCTACAACAGAACTCGCCTTCAAATTCAAATACACTCTAAAGTACAAGCTCAAAACGATGGTAACTTGCATTTGATCATGTCAAACTAAAAAAAACAGATTCGATCATACACCAACGAATACGATAGCCCAAATTAGCCACTAAAACAAAATCACGAAAAAGAGCTTTACAAAATACGCAAAAAAACATTAAAAAAAATTCTGCTACCGCAGCATCTGTCACCAGGTTTGAATACACACAAAGGTTTAAAAAAAACCCCATGATAACCACTAAGACAAAATCGCGGGAAGCACCTATCATACCAAAACTAAACACAGCTGAAAAAAATCGGCTACAACAGCATTTAGCATCTTTCGAACACACTTTATATAGTTTTGAATGCAAACTCCAGCAAGTAACCAGCACTTGGTCATGTAAAACCAACGCATACATAACCCAACTTAGCCACTTAGGCAAATTCACGAAAAATAACTCTAAAAAAATACGCAAAAAACAGTGAAAACATATCAATAGTTGTCCGCTTTCCACCATAAAATAGTTTCTTTTAAACGAACTGTACCTACCTATAAGGTGGCTAAGGTTTAATATTGGAAATCATTGACAAGTGAGCTGTGTGAGTGTGCCCCGCCTTCAGAACAACAAGAAAAGGATTCTAGAGGGAGACGCATAGAATGACTCATGGAGAGTTGGAGAGAGATGCGGCGAAGAATGACACGGCCGACTCGAGCAGGTAGAAAACGGCGTGGACTCTCGAGCGGGGGGACGTCCGGCGCAGGAGCAAGGGGGGAGGCGGAGTCTTAGCGAATGTCTTGGAGATCGGCGCAAAGGCAGTGGAAGGGATAGTCGGCCCGGAATCACGAAACTGTGTAGTCGCGCGATCGGGAGTGTTGTTTTTTTAAAAGTTAGTGGGTTGACAGGGGAACTTGGGTTTAGCAGTTATCGCGAAAGTGTTAAAAATTAGTGTTTCGAGTTAGGAATCGGATAGCATCTTATAATATCGTTGAGACGTCACGGCAGTGTTTTAAAATAACTCATTAGCTTGATTGTTATTGTCCGTTTAAAAAAATAGTCTTTCGTTTCTTAAATTTGAATAGTTATTTGGGCTATCAATTATATTTTGGGGAAATAAATAAATCGAAAAGTAAATAAATAAATAAATAAGTGGTTCGGTTTGATTATAGAGTCAGTGAAGTGAAATGAAAGTTTTCTTCAGGCTGAGTCTGTGAGTTTCTAATTTATAATCACTTTGTAATGTGTGCTTTATCTAGGGATTCTTGATTGCTTAAAATGCAGTCCACACAGCGGGTCAAGGTTCTTCCAGACGACATTTAGCTATTTCCGATTATTGTAATGTTCACATAGATAAATAATTACATATTTTTAAAATAAATGTGAATATTTCATTATTCGAGTCTCTTTGATTTTCATTTCTGTTTATGTGTTTTTTCTGTGTTTAATTGTTGCCTCACTCAGTAAATAGTACATATCATCCGGGACTGATCCTTTGATAGAAGCTGAACCGATAGCTAAATCAACGGATCTTAGGGAAATGCTTTACATGTATTTCAGTACTGAATTATTATCCGTAAGGGAAAATAATAATTCACGAAATCGAAGTTAGATACAGCTTTAGATTTTAAGTATTCATTAGATTTAAGAAATATAGAACAACAAATTACACACCAAGCAGTAATCGAACCCTAGAGAAAGGTGGAATCCATCTAAGTTTTATTTAGATGATTATTTATTTATATATTAATATACACTATTTACATAACACATTTGTAAAAGCACTGGTTCAATTCGTTAGTTTTGAGACTAACAGTAGAAGTCTCCCGTCCTAGTTTTAAGTGATAGCACGAATGGAACCAAGGCTGGAAATCTATTTCCGTAAATATTTTAAATAACAAAGAGTTTTAAATTGAGTGAAGCAACAAACTTTTCAGCTAGTTTTAAGTAGGGAGTAGGGACTTTTGATACTGTGCTACATATTAGTAAACTATTTGCTATTTGCATTCTTTATAATGCAATTTGTTGTGAGCCAACAATGATATAGTACTGCCGAACGGACTCCGTAGTCTAGAATATACCTCTGGGCTGTCTTGGCTGTCGGTAGGACAATCTCATTGCAAAGGAGGTGTAGCAATTCCGTTGGACGCCTCGTGTGTTGGCGGCTCTTTTAACTTGGTAAATACTATTCTTGGAAAATGAGCACAGTCGCGGACATATTAATTGGTAACTTATTAAAATCACTTGTTCGAAACATTGTCTCGGAGGGCCTCAAAGCCCAAAAGTGGATTGGGAACTCTCTGAGATAGTGTATTTATAGAAACAAGGCGACAAAACACAATCAAAATTGCGAATTCTCATTATCGTGTACCGGAAAGCCACATATTAGTTAGTCTAATAAATCTATTCCAGCCTCTACGTGTAGTATTAAGGAAATTCTATCTTAGTTATAAAATGTGGCATCAGTGATGGACAAATGAGTTTCGCTTCCTTGTTTCTCGCGATTAAAATCCTTCCAAAGTTTTACATGACCTGTCTAGAAATAGATGTTAGGTCTTAAAAATTCAAACCTCGTAATAAAATCCGTAGAGTACTAATCAAGTTCCTTATAGATCCAGGGACTTCTGAGGTGCTGGAGGAGACCTTATGAACCACCATGTACTCCGATTAATTATACAATTTCTTCCAGATACTAAACTAAATTGTACATACAGTCTACTGAAATGAAGTTTTCGATCGACTTCTATGTTTTACGAGAGTTATCTGAAATGTACATACAAACTAGCAAAAGAGGGCCTTCAATTGGCTCTGCATTATTATGTGGTTAACTTAAGTTGTACTTACTGGCGAGCGACAGAGGACAGAGGAGAACACGGGACAGAGGAGGAACAAGAGGTGAAGGAGGTATATCCAGCAGTGGATGATACTGGGCTGAAATGATGATGATGATGATGACTGGTTAGCGAAGCAAAGTCTTCTATCAACTTCTGTATATTATGTGAAATCTTCGAGTGATTTCTGAATTTATAAATGGACAATTAATGATACATAGCACTTTATGTAGGCTAATTTTATTTCAGTTTTACATGGTGGTTCTAAGGTAAAAGAAGACTACTTGAGGTTGGTTTTATTATTTTATAATAGGCCATTTTGGATCAGATCATGTAGTAATAGTAAACCAGTTTGTTGTTTTCTTAGAATTGAATCTTCTTGACATAATAATAACTTAAGTAAAACCTAACTTATCTTATTCAAATATTCGCAAAGAACAGATCAATATCGAGAATCCTTAAGTTTATCTGTGTGTGATGATCCAACTTGGCAATACCAGTTGTTATAATGAGTGATAAGTTTTCACAGTTTTGAGTAAATTAATACATAAATCACTTATTGTACTTCTGAAGAACTAGTATCAAATACTGTGTGCCTTTCCAGCTTTTATTTTGTTGTGTTCATTATTTAATATGTTATCTACGAGTCATTTGGGAATTGTAATTTATATATTCTATAATTTTCAGCATTTGTTTCAGCTTCTGAATTTACTTGCCTTTTCCATCTTACCCTTTATGTACAGCTTAAAAGAAATCTAATACTTCCATTGTTTACGATACAACTAAATTACTATGTGTATATTTTCAGCCTTGAACTTTCGGGTGTTTTTTAATTTACTTGTTTAAAGTAAATTATTACATAATTCACTTATAGAATCTCTGACGTACCTAATATCAAATACCGAGTGCTTTTCAGCCGTTATTTTGTTATGCTATCATTCAGCATTTTATCTTCAAGCCATTTGGGAATTGTAATTTATATATTCTTTAATTTTCAGCATTTGTTTCAGCTTTGAATTTACTAGCCATTTCTATTTTTCCCTTTATGTACAGCTTTAAGAAACTAATACTTCCATTGTTTACGACACGACTAGATCACCACGTGTTTATTTTCAGCTTTGAACTTACAGATGTTAATAATTTACTTTTATAAACATTCTATTACCATGATACTCTTTCATCAATAGGTTCACATTGAACTTGTAACTGTTTCTTCCAACTTGAATCTTTGAAATTTATTATTTAATCCTATCGAGTCTAAGGTGTAAATTATTTCTTACAGAATCTGCATTATAGTCATTAAGCCAGTAGGTGGAAGTATGATATAACCTTATCAAAATATGGCGTAGTTATTAAGTTCTTACCTAAGTGAATAAGTTATCATAATAATAATTTTAAATTACTAGATTTACTTGCTGTGCGAGGTACAGGCAGTCCCATCTCGCTAATTACATAATTAGAGACAATGGTGGGATTGTCTAAATTCAATTGTATTCAATAAACTGTGGTAAAAGGTAAACGGAGGTAAAGGTATCAGGTAAAGGTTTTGACCAGGTAAAATTCCTCTAGGTTAGACTAATAATAATTAACCATTCAAGGTTATTAATTGCTGGGTTGCAATGGTCTACTACATTTTACACACTATGGGTGTTTTCATAACTAGTATGAGACTGTGTGGAATTGTTGTGGCGTCAAGACCTCACAAACCTTGACGAGCGGAATTATTCTATTGAGTTTGATATTAGTGATTACAGCTCATTGCACGCACAAATACTATACATGCAGCTGATAAATATTCCCCACACTTTACATAGAGTTAATGAGTGTATGTTCTGTTAGGCCGACAGATCATCGCTTATTAATTCAACCTTCGACACTATAACCAACCCAAAACATAGGTACAGTAGACTATTGTCAAACCAGTAAGTTTGGTTAGATGTTGGAGTCCGGATTTCAACTAGTGTTCCTCCTATCAATCATTTATTATCCCTCCCACTCGTTCCTATATCCTTATAAAGGATTAAAGTAATTGAATTGAAATTAACTAAAACTATTCAGCTTCGATGTGATTGGTGTGATAATAAAGTAATAACTATTACAATCAAAGTTAGTATTTATTCATAACATGAATAATGTTGTAAATACTGATATACAATAAATTCTACTTGACAATCTGGTTTCTAAAAGTGAAACATATGGGGCTTCAGTCTAATCTGTAGCTGGGCATCCAGCACTCCTGGATAATCACGAATGTGCTGGGATTACATTCGTGGGACCCCTGGGTGTACCTTCTGGCGCTGTCTAGTATTATGGATGGATCGGGGTCTTGACCATTGATCGCTTGATGGAATCATATAGTTGGGAAAATCCAATATTACAAAGAACCTTATATGGTCAACTTATGGTGATCAACACGATTACTAAATACGGCATAGCCGATAATTACAAACAATGAAAGAACCTTGTATGGTCAAACTTATGATGAATAACATTTAAAAAAAAATAAGAAGTAAGAAGTAAACGGGGAAGGGGTAAAGGGGAGAATATCAATCACACGGGACTGAGTGGTTATTTGTTTTGATACATATAAAACATAACTCATCTGTCCTTCCCTTACCTAATCCCCGGGGGGTGCATACTCTGGTTGGCACTCACAGGAGTGGGCGAGGTTGGAGCCTGCTCTTTTCAAACAAAAAAAAATATATCTTAGTTTGTGTTCCTTAACATTCTCTGACTCTAAAAGTTCCAGGGTTACTTATCTCACAACGAGGGTGTAGACGATCATCTGGCCTTTTCTTCGTGGATTTCCTTATGCTTGCGGG
Organism: Thera britannica; assembly: GCA_939531255.2. Taxonomy (NCBI): domain Eukaryota; kingdom Metazoa; phylum Arthropoda; class Insecta; order Lepidoptera; family Geometridae; genus Thera; species Thera britannica. Next base: position 15,664,091 of record OW618040.2, on the reverse strand, counting down.
TGGTTTAGTTACAATTGGTGCCGTGACCAGGATAATTGGAGTAATCTTTAACTTAAAGTGGGCTTTATAGCCTACAATTGATGTTCGTGAAATGGAAAGAGTTCCAGAGGCTGTTTTGGAAAAGACACAAACGTGATTATAAGCGTCCAAATGACCTTAAAATACCTAGGATATTATTTTAGTCTATGCAGTTGTTTAAATTTGAGTTACCTAAGACCTTAAGTCTGTGGGGGTGTGCTTAAATTTGAATTACCTAGGACCCAAAGTCTATGGGGGTGTTAGTAAGAATAAAATTAGTTTCAGAAGCACGAAGATGTAGATACGGTATAAATTATTTTAGTTTCGTTTGATAGAATGTAGGACGTTTCGTAACGTAGAAGTTAAATAAATAAAGCTTTTATTTCCAAAATAGTTTACATTAATTTACTTAATCTATTCAATTTCAATTTATATAGTAAATTATTAGGATTATATTATCATGATTAAGTAGGTATATTATTATGCATTGTAGTATTTTGTGATAATATTATTAGTATTAGGTTTAAATGATATTAGTTTTATTTGGCCAGAATAGGGAGTAAGCCTCCTTCAAGCGATTCCACTGTCGGCGATCTTGCGCTAGTCGAGTCCATGCCCTTCCGGCCACCTCTACAATATCGTCGGTCCATCTTCTCCTCGGTCGTCCACGTGAGCATGTCATGTTTCTTAGGTACTAGTGTAGGATACGTTCGCTCCATCGCCCATTTTCTATTCTAGATACGTGACCCACCTTGACTTCAGTTGCAGAGCATACTCACTGCGTTCGTTACTTTAGTGATGCTTTGAATTTTGTCGCATCTGATTTTATCACTAAGTCTCAGTCTGAGCATTGATCGTTTTGTTGCTCTCTGGAAAGTGTTAATTTTGGCGATGATGTCTTTCGTAAGAGGCCAGCTTTGACATCTGTAGAGTAATGTAGGAAGTATGGGTTTGTCTATAAACTTATTCTTTAAATGAATCGTGGGTTGCTCTTGAATATGTTTTTGTGTGACCAATACTTTGTCTATGAGATGGCGATTCGTCTATTTACTTCTTTTAGCGTAGTTTCCCGGAATGATATGTATTGGCCTAGGTATACATATTCGCTTACATATTCATCGTTACCGGTTTCTAGTTGTATAGTTCTAGGGATACTGTTTGTCATCGCTTTAGTCTTGCTTAGGTTTATATTCAACCTATTTTAACCTAAGCCTATTTTACAGCTTTCCGTGCTTAGAGTCTCCAACATGTAGTGTAGGTGTTCATGTTTTTCCGCAAGAATGACGATATCGTCTGTAGAGCAAAGGTGTGTTAGATACTCCCCATTTATATTGATACCGTAGTTTGACCATTCCAGTTTTCTGAACATTGACTATAGTATTGTTGCAAACAGTTTTGGCTATATTGGGTCTCCTTGTCTTACTTCTCTGTTTATTGCAAATGGTTTTCCAATCGTTTCCAATTTTATTTTAGCATAAGATTGTGAATATATTCTTTAGAGTATATTGATATATTTTTCTTCAATTCCCTGCTCTTTCAAGTTCTCCCCAGGGTGATTATGTGAAAAGGAGTCAAATGCTTTTGTGTAGTCTACAAATGCTAGGTATATTTCCTTATTATATTCGTTGCATTTTCCTATGAGCTGTGTTAATGTAATTATATGGACAGTGGTAGAATTTCCATTTCAGAATCCGGCCTGTTCCTGCGCCTGCTGTTCGTCTAAGGTTTTCGTTATTCTGAATAGAAGAATAGACGAAAAAGGTTTATACGGTATTGGTAGTAGGCTCATAGGTCTGTAATTATTATCTATAAATTTAGGGTCTTCTTTTTATAGAGTAGGGTAATAAGCGGGTTTCCCCAGTCATCAGGGATTATCTCTTCTTGTAGGATTTTATTGAATAAGACAGTTAGATGTGGTGATAAGGGTTCTATCATTGCGATAACAGCATCTTTAGTTACACCGTCTTCACCTGGAGAGTTGTCTTTTTTTCATTTGCAGTATGTCGCGTTTCAATTCTATTGGAAGGAACGATGGAATCGTCTGTTCTGGTGTTAATATGCTCGGAGATGTTAGTGCAGTGTAAACTCTTTATAATGTTATCCTTTTTAACAATAAACTAACTGTAACGTTGAAGTGAGCCCAACTTGGTTTGCGTTATAGCGATACGCCATTCGCTATTACGAAGAAATGTGTTCATATTTTTAGAGAGTAAATATTTATTATCGGTATTATTGTTAAGTTATGTTAACAGGTAACAAAAGACTTTGAAGCTCCGAAACATTCGAGGTCGGCCTAGCTTTTGTTATCCTTAATTGCCTTGGACACGTGCAGTATGACGCATTGTTTCTCAGAAGTGATGGTCTTCGATCAAGCATACTGGGTAGGGTACCTATTGTATTATCAGTCATAAACCTAATTTGAAACTGTTAAATTCTCCTTGTTTGTTTAGTAGAGCTTCTTTTGTCTAGTCCAATTTCCAGTGTTTGTAACTTAGTTTTTCTTGTTTGATACCATGTTGTTTTTTATTGTTTTGTGCAGTGATTTTAGTCTCCGTTTTTGTTAAGTTCTTGGATGTTTTTTTTTTTGGCTTTCTCGTTCTTCTATCATTGCTTTTACTTCTTCAGTTGTAACTTTTGAATGTAGTTTTTGATGGCTGAACCGTATTTAGGTACCTAGCACAAGTTAACATCTCCTGATGTGATGATCATTAGGGAGTTGTTGTTTCATTATTGTGTTAAGATATTCTACTTCAACGGGGGCAAAATTGCTGTTCTTTGTCCAAATTTTGTTCTCTTTCCTTTGGTATTAAGGTTTAATTCATAAGAAGCTCAGATCATCTGGTGGTCTGATGAAAATTCAACTGAAATAACTTCTATGTTTTTAATTTTTCTTCTGACTGTGGCCAGAAGAAGTTAGGTTAGGTTTAATTGACTTATCTAAGGGCCTAAGTACTAATTAATATACCTTGTATAGTTCAATAACCCTTTAATATACATGTCAGTAAGACTAAATATATTTTCTCAGCACTAATGTTTGTTATTATTATTTTATAAAAAACGCCGAAAAAATATTTCAAGGGTCGAAATTTCAAGAAACGAAAGAACACCTGCAGCAGTCGTAAACAGTCGCTTTGTTTTGTTATTGTTAAAATTGCATTGTCTTTAGGAAGGTTGACTCCAGGCAATAAAAGCATTATGCACATCTCGTATTAGTAAGTAGTAAACCAACTTAAATGCGTATAGCAGTCATAGACAAGTAATAATAAAAAATTGTTGTGACTAATATTGACTATTTTCTTTCTTCACTTCATATAGCTCTCTATGACAAAAAAGAAAATGCTCGATCCTTGCGTTTCGTTATAGAAAGCTTACACTTAAAAATAAATAAGTGAATAATATATTCTAACAGTGCGTTTCATTCTGATGAAAAATTTTAACCGGATAAACCTTTTAAAATTTTTGGGGGTGAATGTACCTACCTATAAGGTGGCTAAGGTTTAATATTGGAAATCATTGACAAGTGAGCTGTGTGAGTGTGCCCCGCCTTCAGAACAACAAGAAAAGGATTCTAGAGGGAGACGCATAGAATGACTCATGGAGAGTTGGAGAGAGATGCGGCGAAGAATGACACGGCCGACTCGAGCAGGTAGAAAACGGCGTGGACTCTCGAGCGGGGGGACGTCCGGCGCAGGAGCAAGGGGGGAGGCGGAGTCTTAGCGAATGTCTTGGAGATCGGCGCAAAGGCAGTGGAAGGGATAGTCGGCCCGGAATCACGAAACTGTGTAGTCGCGCGATCGGGAGTGTTGTTTTTTTAAAAGTTAGTGGGTTGACAGGGGAACTTGGGTTTAGCAGTTATCGCGAAAGTGTTAAAAATTAGTGTTTCGAGTTAGGAATCGGATAGCATCTTATAATATCGTTGAGACGTCACGGCAGTGTTTTAAAATAACTCATTAGCTTGATTGTTATTGTCCGTTTAAAAAAATAGTCTTTCGTTTCTTAAATTTGAATAGTTATTTGGGCTATCAATTATATTTTGGGGAAATAAATAAATCGAAAAGTAAATAAATAAATAAATAAGTGGTTCGGTTTGATTATAGAGTCAGTGAAGTGAAATGAAAGTTTTCTTCAGGCTGAGTCTGTGAGTTTCTAATTTATAATCACTTTGTAATGTGTGCTTTATCTAGGGATTCTTGATTGCTTAAAATGCAGTCCACACAGCGGGTCAAGGTTCTTCCAGACGACATTTAGCTATTTCCGATTATTGTAATGTTCACATAGATAAATAATTACATATTTTTAAAATAAATGTGAATATTTCATTATTCGAGTCTCTTTGATTTTCATTTCTGTTTATGTGTTTTTTCTGTGTTTAATTGTTGCCTCACTCAGTAAATAGTACATATCATCCGGGACTGATCCTTTGATAGAAGCTGAACCGATAGCTAAATCAACGGATCTTAGGGAAATGCTTTACATGTATTTCAGTACTGAATTATTATCCGTAAGGGAAAATAATAATTCACGAAATCGAAGTTAGATACAGCTTTAGATTTTAAGTATTCATTAGATTTAAGAAATATAGAACAACAAATTACACACCAAGCAGTAATCGAACCCTAGAGAAAGGTGGAATCCATCTAAGTTTTATTTAGATGATTATTTATTTATATATTAATATACACTATTTACATAACACATTTGTAAAAGCACTGGTTCAATTCGTTAGTTTTGAGACTAACAGTAGAAGTCTCCCGTCCTAGTTTTAAGTGATAGCACGAATGGAACCAAGGCTGGAAATCTATTTCCGTAAATATTTTAAATAACAAAGAGTTTTAAATTGAGTGAAGCAACAAACTTTTCAGCTAGTTTTAAGTAGGGAGTAGGGACTTTTGATACTGTGCTACATATTAGTAAACTATTTGCTATTTGCATTCTTTATAATGCAATTTGTTGTGAGCCAACAATGATATAGTACTGCCGAACGGACTCCGTAGTCTAGAATATACCTCTGGGCTGTCTTGGCTGTCGGTAGGACAATCTCATTGCAAAGGAGGTGTAGCAATTCCGTTGGACGCCTCGTGTGTTGGCGGCTCTTTTAACTTGGTAAATACTATTCTTGGAAAATGAGCACAGTCGCGGACATATTAATTGGTAACTTATTAAAATCACTTGTTCGAAACATTGTCTCGGAGGGCCTCAAAGCCCAAAAGTGGATTGGGAACTCTCTGAGATAGTGTATTTATAGAAACAAGGCGACAAAACACAATCAAAATTGCGAATTCTCATTATCGTGTACCGGAAAGCCACATATTAGTTAGTCTAATAAATCTATTCCAGCCTCTACGTGTAGTATTAAGGAAATTCTATCTTAGTTATAAAATGTGGCATCAGTGATGGACAAATGAGTTTCGCTTCCTTGTTTCTCGCGATTAAAATCCTTCCAAAGTTTTACATGACCTGTCTAGAAATAGATGTTAGGTCTTAAAAATTCAAACCTCGTAATAAAATCCGTAGAGTACTAATCAAGTTCCTTATAGATCCAGGGACTTCTGAGGTGCTGGAGGAGACCTTATGAACCACCATGTACTCCGATTAATTATACAATTTCTTCCAGATACTAAACTAAATTGTACATACAGTCTACTGAAATGAAGTTTTCGATCGACTTCTATGTTTTACGAGAGTTATCTGAAATGTACATACAAACTAGCAAAAGAGGGCCTTCAATTGGCTCTGCATTATTATGTGGTTAACTTAAGTTGTACTTACTGGCGAGCGACAGAGGACAGAGGAGAACACGGGACAGAGGAGGAACAAGAGGTGAAGGAGGTATATCCAGCAGTGGATGATACTGGGCTGAAATGATGATGATGATGATGACTGGTTAGCGAAGCAAAGTCTTCTATCAACTTCTGTATATTATGTGAAATCTTCGAGTGATTTCTGAATTTATAAATGGACAATTAATGATACATAGCACTTTATGTAGGCTAATTTTATTTCAGTTTTACATGGTGGTTCTAAGGTAAAAGAAGACTACTTGAGGTTGGTTTTATTATTTTATAATAGGCCATTTTGGATCAGATCATGTAGTAATAGTAAACCAGTTTGTTGTTTTCTTAGAATTGAATCTTCTTGACATAATAATAACTTAAGTAAAACCTAACTTATCTTATTCAAATATTCGCAAAGAACAGATCAATATCGAGAATCCTTAAGTTTATCTGTGTGTGATGATCCAACTTGGCAATACCAGTTGTTATAATGAGTGATAAGTTTTCACAGTTTTGAGTAAATTAATACATAAATCACTTATTGTACTTCTGAAGAACTAGTATCAAATACTGTGTGCCTTTCCAGCTTTTATTTTGTTGTGTTCATTATTTAATATGTTATCTACGAGTCATTTGGGAATTGTAATTTATATATTCTATAATTTTCAGCATTTGTTTCAGCTTCTGAATTTACTTGCCTTTTCCATCTTACCCTTTATGTACAGCTTAAAAGAAATCTAATACTTCCATTGTTTACGATACAACTAAATTACTATGTGTATATTTTCAGCCTTGAACTTTCGGGTGTTTTTTAATTTACTTGTTTAAAGTAAATTATTACATAATTCACTTATAGAATCTCTGACGTACCTAATATCAAATACCGAGTGCTTTTCAGCCGTTATTTTGTTATGCTATCATTCAGCATTTTATCTTCAAGCCATTTGGGAATTGTAATTTATATATTCTTTAATTTTCAGCATTTGTTTCAGCTTTGAATTTACTAGCCATTTCTATTTTTCCCTTTATGTACAGCTTTAAGAAACTAATACTTCCATTGTTTACGACACGACTAGATCACCACGTGTTTATTTTCAGCTTTGAACTTACAGATGTTAATAATTTACTTTTATAAACATTCTATTACCATGATACTCTTTCATCAATAGGTTCACATTGAACTTGTAACTGTTTCTTCCAACTTGAATCTTTGAAATTTATTATTTAATCCTATCGAGTCTAAGGTGTAAATTATTTCTTACAGAATCTGCATTATAGTCATTAAGCCAGTAGGTGGAAGTATGATATAACCTTATCAAAATATGGCGTAGTTATTAAGTTCTTACCTAAGTGAATAAGTTATCATAATAATAATTTTAAATTACTAGATTTACTTGCTGTGCGAGGTACAGGCAGTCCCATCTCGCTAATTACATAATTAGAGACAATGGTGGGATTGTCTAAATTCAATTGTATTCAATAAACTGTGGTAAAAGGTAAACGGAGGTAAAGGTATCAGGTAAAGGTTTTGACCAGGTAAAATTCCTCTAGGTTAGACTAATAATAATTAACCATTCAAGGTTATTAATTGCTGGGTTGCAATGGTCTACTACATTTTACACACTATGGGTGTTTTCATAACTAGTATGAGACTGTGTGGAATTGTTGTGGCGTCAAGACCTCACAAACCTTGACGAGCGGAATTATTCTATTGAGTTTGATATTAGTGATTACAGCTCATTGCACGCACAAATACTATACATGCAGCTGATAAATATTCCCCACACTTTACATAGAGTTAATGAGTGTATGTTCTGTTAGGCCGACAGATCATCGCTTATTAATTCAACCTTCGACACTATAACCAACCCAAAACATAGGTACAGTAGACTATTGTCAAACCAGTAAGTTTGGTTAGATGTTGGAGTCCGGATTTCAACTAGTGTTCCTCCTATCAATCATTTATTATCCCTCCCACTCGTTCCTATATCCTTATAAAGGATTAAAGTAATTGAATTGAAATTAACTAAAACTATTCAGCTTCGATGTGATTGGTGTGATAATAAAGTAATAACTATTACAATCAAAGTTAGTATTTATTCATAACATGAATAATGTTGTAAATACTGATATACAATAAATTCTACTTGACAATCTGGTTTCTAAAAGTGAAACATATGGGGCTTCAGTCTAATCTGTAGCTGGGCATCCAGCACTCCTGGATAATCACGAATGTGCTGGGATTACATTCGTGGGACCCCTGGGTGTACCTTCTGGCGCTGTCTAGTATTATGGATGGATCGGGGTCTTGACCATTGATCGCTTGATGGAATCATATAGTTGGGAAAATCCAATATTACAAAGAACCTTATATGGTCAACTTATGGTGATCAACACGATTACTAAATACGGCATAGCCGATAATTACAAACAATGAAAGAACCTTGTATGGTCAAACTTATGATGAATAACATTTAAAAAAAAATAAGAAGTAAGAAGTAAACGGGGAAGGGGTAAAGGGGAGAATATCAATCACACGGGACTGAGTGGTTATTTGTTTTGATACATATAAAACATAACTCATCTGTCCTTCCCTTACCTAATCCCCGGGGGGTGCATACTCTGGTTGGCACTCACAGGAGTGGGCGAGGTTGGAGCCTGCTCTTTTCAAACAAAAAAAAATATATCTTAGTTTGTGTTCCTTAACATTCTCTGACTCTAAAAGTTCCAGGGTTACTTATCTCACAACGAGGGTGTAGACGATCATCTGGCCTTTTCTTCGTGGATTTCCTTATGCTTGCGGGTGGTTTAGTTACAGAACTCAAACTATGACTTTATACTAACCACGCGGACGAAGTCGCGGGTGACAGCTAGTAGTATATATTTGTATAGAATGTATAGTTTTTTTTCTACTTTTTTGCGGTTCACAGAATACATCTACTTGCCAAGTTTCATCAGTCTAGCTCTTTCGGTTTCGGAGAAAAATGGCTGTGACATACGGACGGACAGACAGACAGACAGACATGACGAATCTATAAGGGTTCCGTTTTTGCCATTTGGCTACGGAATCCTAAAAAGGGTATCTATTATTAACCAACTTCAAATAATATAAGTTTAAAAAACTTGAGAAACCGACTTCATTTTTGATGGAATTTCTATGTGCTCAATCTGAAAATCCTATCCAGATGCTATCAGATAAAAAAATATTTTTTCAAATCGGCTCATAAATGAGTTGCGGCTATAACAATCATTAGAAAAATATGCAATCGAATTGAGAAGCTCCTCCTTTTTTTTTGAAGTCGGTTAAGAAGCAAGAGACTTATTTTTGAACCAATATGTAGTATATTTATATTTGTATATATTTGTAATATATTTGTAATATATTTGTATTTATACCTAGTATATTTATATTTATTTACTTATAATTTTAAGATTTGGATTCTTTCACAGCCTAAAAGACTTCTTTCTACCAGCTGGCGGAAAAAGCATATGGTCCACCTTATGTTAAATGGTAACCATCACCACAAAATAATCGGCTAAATTATTATCTAGTAAATACTTACGTAAGTTTTCACAAAGACTGAAAAGGAATTTTCACTTTAAACGCAAAATGAAGATTACCGACATTTTCCTAGTTTCCAAGTATATTAATGGGGTATCTAAACTTTTAATTACAGGTGTTGAGGCTCCAAGAGTTTCTAGTGGAGTTAAATTGATGAGGGCAAAAAACTCAACAACACTTACAAAGCGTTAACGACCTTATTGCTAGAGTGTTACAGTTTATTTTAGCGTGCATTTTGCATTTTTTAACTAAAGTAGTGTTAGGAAGTAAGCAAACCCAAGTTAGAGTTGCGTTAGAAATGTTCAAAGAAAATACAGCCTTTTTTATAGGAACTAAGGAAGGATTTCGATTGCAGTTTAAAAATTAGACGAAATATTCATCCTTTACATTCTTTTTATAATACAATTTTTTTATTCACCATTTATTTAATTCATATTTTATTTAAATAACTGATCAAAGTTATTCAAAAGAAGAAGTGGTTACAGAATTATAGTTCAGTAGGCCTACCACAAGCTCTGTCTGGCTCTCTCTCTGGCTCAGGTTTTGAATCTGTGTGAGTGCTCACCAGTGTATTAAGCTGTGTGTGTGAAGTTTCGACGTAGGATTTATTTAGTCGGCACTCACACAGACTCAAAATTAGGGCCAGAGACAGAGCCAGACAGAGCTTGTGGTAGACCTACAGCTTTACTGTGAAAAAACAGGAAATTTTGTCTTGAGATTTTGATCCGCACTAAGTTCGCTCGGGTGGAAAATTCTAAGTCAGAGACTTCATATTTTACACTTTCTGCTTAAAGCAGAAAGTGTAAAACCCACACCAAGCCGGGGCGAGTCACAAGTATAAAAGTTTAGCCTATTATACTCAAGGATAATATAGCTTTCTAGTGGTGAAATAATTTTTAAAATCGGTCCAAAAGATTTTGATTTAATTAATTACTGACAAAAAACAAAAACCTTTCGTCTTTGTATTGTAAATGTAGATTAATCAGTTCATTTAAATAAACAAATCATAAGACCTTCGTAGCCGTATCGTGGGTTCGAGTCCCGCGTGTGACCGAATAAAATAGCTTGTCCGATTACTTTTAAATCCTCTGCTGGGAACCCACTCAAAATTATGCAAAACAATAACAGAATAGGCCACAATCCCTTTGAAGTAAACCCTCAAATCCTACTCTCAAAACTCCATTTACCTAAGGTGTGGTTTCTGTAAAAGAGGCGGTAAATGACGGTCGACCCTAAGCAGGTCTTTAACAGACAAGTTGTACTACAATTCAAAACCCTTCATCGAATTAAGGAATAAATATTGCGGATAGTTTGACTGCCTCTACAGCTCAGTTGGTAGTAGCTCTGCCTTCTGCGCTGGAGAGCGTGGGCTCGATCCCCACTGAGACAAATATTTGTGTAGTGAACGCAGATGTTTGTTCTATCTGGGTGTTACATTGTATTCTACGTATGTGTTTTCAAGAAAAAAAAGTATACAAGTATTATTATCAGCTATCTGGTTCTCATAGTACAAGCTCTGCTTAGTTTGGAGCTAGTTAGTGTTGCGTGGAAGTTCCGCATATTAACAAAAAAAAACCACACAACACTATCTAGTCCAAAACTAAACAGACATTGTACTATGGGAACCAAAAAGCTGTTAAAATACTTAAATATTTATTTTTTAGAAAACACATACTTAGAATACGATATGGCACCCTGACAGAGAAGAAACATCTGCATTCACCACATAAATAAATAAATAAATAAAATAAATAATTCGGACAATCTAAACAACACTATCTAGCCCCAAACTAAGCAGAGCTTGTATTATGGGAACCAGATAGCGTTTAATATTATATTACTTAAATACTTTTTTTATTGTAAATTCATACATAGAATACAATATAACACCCAGACAGAGAACAAACATCTGCGTTCACCAAATAAATATTTGTTTTCGGTGGGGATCGAGCCCCCGACCTACTACGGCACAGACGGCAGAGCTTACTACTAACTGACAGTTGACAGTTAGATAAGAGCTGAGAGGCCAGTCGAACCTCATCAAAATAGCGGTGGCAGTATCCAACATCCCACTGACTGTCTTGTTATCAGGCAGTAATTTTTTTTTAAACCTATATACTTATGTAACTTAAAGCTTACACTTATCTCGGTTATTATTTTTAGCTTAGATAGGGATTTTCATAATTTTTTCAACCTATTCTTTATAAGGAACATTTTATTTAGCACGTATCAATTTTGCCTTCCGCCCACCGATCCTAAGGTCGTGGGCTCATATTAGTTGCGTACTAAGCTAGTACTTTGAAACGGTGAAGAAAAACATCGCGAGGAAACTGGATTGGTCTAGAACCTAGAGCTTTACATTTTTACAGTGCACGAGATAGAAGCCTCGGTGTACTTAAATCCTATGACCACACTGGTTAGAGAAAGAACTAATGACACGATAAGAAAAGGTATCAATTTAACAAAGGGTTATAGAACTACTGGTTGGTGTAAGTGGGTCTCAGGACAATCAATATGTAATTTCCAAAATTTTGCAACAAATAATAAGTTTTACCCAAACAGGTTCTGTATAATAAGACCTATGATTAAGTCTAAATTAGGCAACCCCAAACTCGAGTTTAATTTATTTTTCATCCCCCCATTTTGGAAAGTGTATTTTTGCTCTTCAATATCTGAGTGCGCAAGCCGTTTTCATCCGCTAGAGCATAAAGAAAAATTGAATTTAAAACGTCGTATGCATTCAATTTGTGAATTTAAAGCCTCATTAAACCTATTTACCTTTACCTCCATTGTGACTAATTTATCAAAAAACCTTTTTTAATTTGTTAAAAACTCAGACTCGGAACCTTCTTGATGTGTTACTTTTATTTTAATTTGCTTTACGCGTGCCATTTTCTTATTTGCATTTATTTATTTCCTCGCTGAGGTGTGGGATGAAAAGTTAAGCACTATTTTCTATGCACTCGAGTGCAAAGATTTTTTACCTCGTGCTCTTTTGATTCAATGCATCTTTGCACTCTTGTATAACAAATAACTATTTAATAAGTACGTACCTACTATCTTATCTAACCACTTTCTTACAATCTAAAATTTTTCATTTCAAAAATAATTGATATTTATAAGTAAAAACAGAATCAAAAGTGTATTTATTTAGTAGAATCGCAAGAATCACATTGCAACGCCTTAGAGCTAGGTGAGTCGAAGTAACCACTTAACATCATTTACACGAAATAGACTACACATGAGAGAATAAAAACGTGTCAAAAATTGGTGTTAGGTTAAAAAAAAATGTTTACAACAAACATTTTTTTTTTATTTCCTCTTTTTCCAAATTTTTTGAAGCCTTTGAATTCTTTCATCCGTGTGAACCTGGGGTGGATAGCTTAGTCTTTTATATAGCCAAGTAGGGGCGTAATAAGGTAAATATAATTACACCCCTGTGTCTTTTAATGGAAGTTCTGAAGCTTGAATTATGTTACCTTGCCGTTGTGACTTTAATGCTACTAAGTGTCACATAATATGCTATTGTGTTTTTATATGATTTTAAATAAAAAAGAAGAGGTTGATCCCGCTCGGCTCTTAACTTTTGGGACATTATAAAAATCTTTGTGATTTCCTAAAGTGTAGCACTATAAAATCAATAAAAAGTTAGGAGATTATCAATTCAATGTGCTTTTCATAAAAAAATATATCTGTAAGGTGGGTATACTTTTTTATTTCGACTGGCCTTGACTGGCCTCTCAGCTCAGTTGGTAGTAGCTCTGCCTTAGCTCAGTTGGTAGTAGCTCTGCCTTCTGCGCCGTAGGTCGTGGGTTTGATCCCCACCGAAAACAAGTATTTGTGTGGTGAACACAAATGTTTGTTCTCTGTCTGGATGTAATATTGTATTCTAATTATATATTTACAAAAAAAAAACGTATTCAAGTATTGTATCGCTATCTGGTTCCCATCATACAAGCTCTGCTTAGTTTGGGGCTTGATAGGGTTGTGTGAATTGTCTACATTATATACTTATCATTTGGAAGGTACACGCTGTAAAGTAAACTTCAAGATTGGTCCTATAGAAATGTCAGTGTGTTAGTTACAGCATGCGCGGCACGCTCAAAAATGCGTTTAAAAAGTTTATCCCACACTAGCCTTACTTCTTCTTCTTCATATCGAGTTACTGGTTTTTTTCAAACCAGTTTGGTAAAAGGTTCAAGTGCGGACCAGAGGCTTTTTTCGTGCACCACATATTTTGCAACAAGTTGGTTGGAAACTCATTACAATACTTCACTGAAATCCTGTGGCAGCAAGCAGTTTAAGAAGCCTATAGGCGAACGTGCTAAAAATGATGGTTTGTCGTTGGCAAGCCCGCGTTTTGAATAAAGGCGTGATAAGCTCTTCCAACTCTATACTCGATTCAACTCAATACTAACCTAAAATATCAATAGAACGTTTGAATAAATTAATTTTCATTAATTTGAAACTAGCGCAAATCCATTTGGGCTTAGTCCTAGGTATTAGTACTAGTGTTATAGCACTAAATCTCAGTATTGAGAAGGAATTATAGACGCCAGAATCCAATTATACCTACTCCAAATTACTCCAAGATAAATAATTGATGTTGAGCTGAATGGCAGTTACGCCACCACAAATATAGATATGACTTGATATGGCAATTTGCTCTCTTTATGTGCCGCTTTTTAGCAACCAAGTGAGTGCAATGCACAGTGCACACTGAAGGTCTCAAGTCTACCAGTTCCATGAATTTTGTATTAGACAAGTGGAATCCCGCGCGACTGAGCTCGCTTTAAGCTTTTTCTATACAAGATAAGAATGAACGAAGAAGGACTTAAGGGGTTATAACGTTCAAAACATTAGCCCCACAGGGGCATTACAATGATCTTACGGCAACCCTTTGACAGTTGTTAAAGTCGTTACGAATTTTATCTTGTAAAACACAGGAAAATTCCATGAAAAAGGATACAAGAACCTTTCGTAAAATAATAATGAATTATTCTAAAGACTTTCGTATGAATGCATTTAATATTCGGGAAACACGTATGTTTCCCATTCAATTCCCTAAGATTCATAAAACGGAATATTCGAATTGAGTAAATAACAGTGAAAAACGAGTTTCAGCCCGAACAATGGTTTCAGGGAAAATGAATTCGTAACATTTGATTCTTTTGTTGTACTGCAGGGTATTTACATTGGGGATTGTAGAAAATCTTTATGATCAAATGATTTGAATTTTATATTTTTTTATATAACATTGGTTTGTTAAGTTAACAGGCGTTTGCATCTATTAGAGATGCTATAAATAGTGCTTTATGATTAAATTATTAAAATTTTATATTTTATTATATAAACCAATGTTATATTAAATTTTTAATGTAACATTGGTTTGCTAACAGGCCTTTGCACCTATTATACTACGACGGTTACATCCTTTAGATTAATTTTAACACTTTGTAGTTTCACTTCTCAATGTACTAGGCATCACATAATTTTCAGAGCTGTAAAATAAAAACGTTAATACCTACAAGCCCTACCATCTATATCTATCTCGCTCACGCGGCCCGCGCCAAGCTCATTCCTTTTTTATGTGCGGGCATCGCTACATCAAAAATTTCAATACTAGTGTTTTTCGTCAGAAATTTCAACGAAAAAGATTGCAGAATAGGTAAACGTAAACGCAGTGACGATTATGTATTAAGAAAGAAGATAAAACGTCTAGAAAAACGTTTACGAGGATCCACATCGTCTACGGAAGATGAAGGTTAGTCAGTTACTATGTTCTTTAAAGACTTCATAAATATTTATTTGTAGAACGTACCTATTACGTAATAATAGGTGTTTCTTATATAATATATTACGTTAAAATATAGATTTACAGTAAATCTTTATGTCTTCGAAAATTTTTCTCATGTTTTTTGAGGTTTACCCTCATTTTGTCTTTTGTGTTATTTTTTCTGGTTATCGTGCATTTCGTGTAGACTAGGTATTGATAACACCTGGATAGCCGGCTTTTATGAATTGAATACATTTGTATTTCGTTGTTTTCTTTCGAACCGCTACGCAGCGCACTGCACATATATTTACGCTGTGCATTGAGTGAAATTCACTGATATTATCCTCATGTTATACTCCAAGACGTGATCTTGGCTGATAACACTGACTGGCAATATTCCTGCGTTATACTCCAGGACGTGATCTTGGCTGATAACACTGGCTGCAAGTGACTGATAATATTCCTGCGTTATACTCCATGACGTGATCATGGCTGATAACGCCCAGTCTCGTGTCGTCACGTGATGACGACCAATGACGTTAAAATATAAACAACTGCATACTGCAGATTGTGTATTCTGCGTTATGGCTTTTATGAAAGTACGCTTTTTCGTAACTTTCACGGTACGACCAGTACTATACCAGGTCTCCATCGCCAGATGACTCCTCGCAATTAGATTTGTCGGACAATCGCTTACAATCCCGTATTGTAGTACTTGACGACGACGCTAACAGTACAGAGAATGCCATTACTTCCGCAGACAAGCATGGGACCCATGACTCCCTTGCCAGTACGCCTTTGGGCCGGCCGTCAAAGCAGAAATCGCTAAACGATGGGGTAGGATTCTGGTGGAAGGTATGACCAAGGAAGCCAGAGAGTCATTAGTAAAAAAGAATCTAATACTGATTTTTTTATTTTTGCCTAAAGTCAAAACTCAACTTAGAGATTGCTGCGGTCCTTGATTGATGAAACCTTGAGTAATCGTGGCTAACTGATAAACCAACTAGGGTTGGGGATTGTAGACCTTGCCAACATGGCTTCTTCTCTCATATAGATGAAGAGCTCGGGTTTCCCGAAGTATGCCATTGTATGATCTTTCTAGATCATTTTGCATTTTGAAAACACGCAGACTCGAAGGAAACTAGTAACGTTGCCTCTTGACAAGAAGTTCAATACTGCAGTATGTTTAAAAAGATGCTTATCTTTTTGGCACTAACCTGGCAGACAATATTAAGGCTACAAAAACAGCGAAAAAATCCGGCCTCCGGATAAGACGACTTAAGCTCACCGCTCTCACTCGTCAGGCCGAAGACCTGATACCAGGCTCAACAAGGGTACTCATACCAACAAGGGTATCAGTCTTAGCAGGGGAGGAGACCACCGCCTGCAGAGCACCGAGCCCCACCTGCGTCCAAACCAGCGTTCAAGAAACGCAAGCCTCATTCGAGGTAGGTAATAATTCATGCGGATAGATCCTGTCACCCTGTGCTTTTTTATGGGAAGATACAACTATAGCTCCCAGTATTATAGTATGTTAATGGATTTGAAATCCAATTTATTAAGCCGATTCTATAAAACTTTGAGGCTTGCAGCTATGTTTGGCCGTTCAAAAGTTGATATCCTCTGGTTCTGTCATAGAATCTAGGAAGTGCCTGCTCATGCTCAATTTATAATTATGAAGAATATTGATTTCGCCCCAATACGCGGTGGTTCTCCTATATCTAATGTACACCTCAGCATTGGCAATAAATACACACTAAATGTATCTAGATTATTCATCTGCGTAGACACAGATAATAGCATACTTTATCAGTTAAAAAAGCTGCATAATTATTAAATCCTCAGAATTGGGTTTTATTGCCTTGCCTACGACGCAAAGAAAACCAATATATTCCAAGTCGAAAACATTCGTTTTTGGGTTTTTTAATTAGAACTCATGTACCATGACCTTAAATTTGCCCGTATGGAAACGCTTAATAAATGAAAAGCTTTTCTTAGCAAGGTTTTTTCTCACAGAATATAGAAGAGAAGAGAAGAGTGATTAGAAGGGCGATCATTCGCCGTTTGTACGGGAAGTGGGAACAGCTTTCACAAGCCCACTTTTTTACTGTTTTATATAAATCTAAAATATATATATGTAATTATGTAAAATCATGTCTAATTCTTGGCAAGTACATAATTATTT
Source organism: Thera britannica (assembly GCA_939531255.2). Classification (NCBI taxonomy): domain Eukaryota; kingdom Metazoa; phylum Arthropoda; class Insecta; order Lepidoptera; family Geometridae; genus Thera; species Thera britannica. The sequence continues at coordinate 15,646,776 of OW618040.2, read as the reverse complement.
GGTTTGCGACTACCACCATATTCGTATGCAAATAAGAGTATAAGCTCAAGTTTGGGCGACACTGGCTATCCCAATAGTTATTCTGTAATTTGTGTTTTCTTCCAATAACCTAACGAAGGCTATTTCGTAGGTGTATAAGTAAAACAATTTGCCAGTGGTGCGAGCCACGGAAGCTACATATTTACGCTATTTCTCAAAAAATCGAAAAACAATAGTGAGAACGACACAGAATAAAGCCTGTCTCAATCAGGCTTTGATGAGGTTATTTTTGTTTGAAACCAAAATCGACATGTTCGCTACTAGACTAAACTTTTAGTGTCATACTTATATATATTTTTTTGGAAACAAGATCCTTCTGGTTTTCGTACTGATGCGTTTATTCTTGACTGGAGTATACTGACATTTCAGTTTTGGAAGCATTTCCACCTTTTTTCGTCAATTTAAACATTTTAACGAAAAATTCTAGTCGAATCAGATGCTACTACCGGAATAATGAATATTCCATACTGATCTAATAATCAGCCATGGTGTCCATCTGTTTAAACCTTTCTCTCAAAGCAGATAAGGTAACCTGGAGCAGCTATGCATTATTCTTGTCACCTTTCAGGATCCTATACACTCTATACTGTGTCTGGAAATACTGCATTGGAAACTAACTTTTTGAAAGTTACATTTCAAAGGTCATTGATTCTTTAGTCAATGAATATGCATCCGGACCTACTTTAAGTATTAGGTGCTGTTCTGCTCTTGCTTTTATATTAGGTAAACTCATAAGTCAGGATGACAGGCTGTTTAAATTCATGAAAGGGTTATTAGGAGTAAACAATATTTCCAAAAAAAAAAAAAAAAAATTGGAATCCGAGCCTTGTACTCGACCATCTTTCAAACTTCTATTCGAATGAGGGTCAGCCTTTAGACATTCTTACAAAAAACGATGATGGTGGTTCTCCTCGCATTGGCAAATGCACAACGAACGCAGACGCTATCACTAATTCGTTTAAGTATCTAATATAGAAGTAGGGGGTCGAGAATAGAAATTTGTGTGAACGATTTGACCAAAATTTACTGCCACCCATTTTGATCATACCCTTCTTTTTTTGACAGGCTATTTCTTGCAACAAAGAAACCCTTCCATAACGCTAATGCTTCAACAATAACCTAATAGATAAAACGGATTTTGTCCAATAGTGGTTTCAATACCATCGTTTATTCCACACACAGCCTATGGCATGCGTCCTCATCGGCGGCTAAGCGCGAAGGGATCTGAATCGACATTATAAAAATTGGTTAGAAAACTCATTGTGTGTTGTGAGAGTTTTATAGTCGACCAATAATAAACATCGAAAGCAATGTATTTGCCGAGGCAATTGGTAATTCTGATAAGTACTTCATTATTTTATTGTGCTTTATCTAATGATGCGCTGGAAGTTATGTCTCTCTGTTGAGAGAACTTTATTTAGTTGTTTAATTAAACAGTCTTATTCACTGAAATTGTATTGTCACTTACATCGTTATAGCGCTAAACATCTACAAAGTGTTAAAATTAATCTAAAGGATGTAACCGTCGTAGTATAATTGATGGTTAAACAAACTTACCAAGTGACGTTTGTCCATAATTATACAAGACGGTTACATCCGAAAGATTATAAAGTCCCACCCGAACCCGAATGATTATACCCTGACTTACGTACGATATAAGTGTCTCTGAAGAAATGAGCTTGGCGCGGGCCGCGTGAGCGAGATAGATATAGATGGTAGGGCTTGTAGGTATTAACGTTTTTATTTTACAGCTCTGAAAATTATGTGATGCCTAGTACATTGAGAAGTGAAACTACAAAGTGTTAAAATTAATCTTTCGGATGTAACCGTCTTGTATAATTATGGACAAACGTCACTTGGTAAGTTTGTTTAACCATCAATTTTAGATGATTTATACAAATAGTGTCAGGGGCAACTGGTGATTACTCAAGCTCTACGTGCAGGACGCTATAGTACCTGGGAAAGAATTTTTGATGGAATAGGGTTGCCCATCAGCACCATTGGTATGTAAAGTTTTCACAATAAAGTCTTATTTGTATTATAATATTATGTATATTTCAATCTAGCTCGGATTTTTTATACAACGAGATGATGGAACAAGCTTATGGCCATTATAACGAACCAATGCCTCCTAGGTCATTTTAAGTGGTAACCATCACCTATAACGAACCATTGCCTCCTAGGTCATGTTAAGTGGTAACCATCACCTATAACGAACCATTGCCTCCTAGGTCATGCTCGTCAGAAACGTGCCCTACAATGCACTGCCCTGCGTCCATCGACTAATTCAAATTATCATTTAAATAGTAAAAATAGAAAAGCATTCGTAAAAGGTTCAAATTTTAAATTCCTTAATATACAGTTTTGATCCTTGGTTTTGTCACTGCAAAATAACTTTATTTTTAATATTCACGTGTGTAATATTCCTTGCGTGGTTTTTATTTCCTAAGTACTTACGGGGCCATTAGGGCCTTAGCAGTGTGCTATAAGCAGTAGACCCCATTTACGTGAGTAAATGGGCCCCTGGGGGTGCATATCGACTCGCATGAAATTCACTCGGAAAACGAGCTAGTTTTACACAAAAAAGTGTGCGCAACTCAGACTCGAAGAACTAACCCCCGAATACTGAAACGCAACTCAGATTTAAGCACGTCTCAAGCGACAAATATTTGACAGTTTTCAATGAAAATCTGTCAAATACTCGTCGCTTGAGACGTGCTTAAATCTGAGTTGCGTTTCAGTATTCGGGGGTCAGACTTGTATTTAATTAACAAAAAAATAATCGTATTTAAACCCAATTTCCATATCGTTTTGTTAATTTGAGGCTAAGTTTTTTAACAACTAGCTGACGGAACAAGCCATCATGGCATCATGGGAAAAATAAGACATGGAAAAAATAGGTTTATTCAGTTGTATAACAAGGAATGAATTTGTGCGTCTAGGTATCAAATCCACGCAAGCCGAGACTAAAAGACAACAAACTATGGCTTGGTTATTTGTATGATCCTTTTAGTAAAACTGTGTGAATGGAAAAGCATAATTTACAGTACGTAGTATTAGAATAAATATGACCATGTCTTTCCTGTGGATCAGTAGGCCTAACACAAGCTCTGTCTGGCTCTGTCTCTGGCTCTGGTTTTGAGTCTGTTTGTCTGTGAGTCTCTCCTGGCCGACTAAACTGTCAGGATGGTATAGGTGCTGGGCAAGCCTATTCCATCTAAAATCCTGGCCCAGGCACTATAGCGTCCCGCAATTAAGGGCATGAGTAATCACCAGTTGACCCTGGCGCTTTTCAAATCATCTACAATAGATGCAAAGGCCTGTTTTCTTTACTTTTAGTATTGGAAATAACGTAGACGTAGAGCATTCGAGAGAGTATCAAACGTTTCAGATACCTTTGAACTGGGAACTGATTGAACGATAAGTGGCTTAGATGCTTCACTTTCAGTTGATTGCAAAGCTTTTAGTGCAATCTTATGCTAAGTAGCTGATGCCTAATGTAGTTCGATTCAGTAGACCAGTGACTGACTGACCTAGATAGAAGAGGTCCAAGTTTGATTCCTGTGGGACCTGTTGCAAATAACGTAACAGGGAGCTGGAACCTTCTTTTTATTATTTTTTACAGATTGATCTTTTGACTGTTTTCAGCGCAACTTCGCAGTCAATTTTGTTAAGAAATAGATGTCTAATGATGATTGTTCTCAAAAACATTTTTAAAGAAATAATGTTTAAATTGTGTGCTGTATGATATTATGAGTGCCCCACGTAACAAAAACCTCCACTATGAAATTTACTTAATAAAAATATCTTTATCTAGGTATATGAATACCATCAACATTCATTTTTGATCTTCTTCCTATCGTGTCACTAGCACTGGTTCGTAAGAATCATATCAGTCCTCTGATACGATTCTTTAAGGAAACGTTTTTTAAATGCGCCTCAAAGAGGCTCCTTTCGTGCACTTGACACATTTTTTTCGTTTTTTTTTGGTTCTACGATATGCCGCTTTCCTCACTATGTTTTCCATCATTGTTTGATAGTACCATTGGATTTAGAAAAAACTCATTGGAACACGACTGGTTTGACGAATGATCGGATTTCGATTATGGGATAGGATTCAGTACATTTGCTGCAACTAAAATCAGCCAGTGGAATTTCAGTTTCCAATCAGATTACGTCACAGATCTGTGTGATTTATTTCCATCTGTTGCCATTGACATGTTCGTTAGAGATTGGTCGCTTTTGTTCAAGTATTTTTTACTATGTTTGATTGAAATTTACACTTTGCATGATTTGACTAAGTTTTTTAGTGTCAATTTTTTTATATAATCATCATCATCATCATCATGTCAGCCCGGTCAGCTGGGTATATACGTCAATCAATCAAAAAAGATCAAAATCAGCGTTTCACTGATCGCCAGCGCAGACCGCATAGAAATGCGCAAGGCTTGTAAAAAATAAGAAAAAACTATGATAACCTACTATACTGCAACTCAATAAAATGTCACGGTTTGTCTCGTCTATTTAAATTAAACATCATAGGCTAATACATTAAAACCTTTCTATCAATATTGAGCACTAATATATTCGGATTTCGAGGGATTTTGATTCATTTCTGCTTGATCCGCTGATAGATGTCTTATATTTCAACTGCCTACTAAAATAAAAGATTGCTTTCGAAATTTTACTTATTGGAATAGATAATATCTGGCGCAGCGTATAAGCATTGCTATTCAGCGTGGCAATGCCGCCAGCGTCTTGGGGACGCTTCCGTCTGGCACTGATTTGGATCAGTTGAGCTATCTCTAGATCGTTTGTAACGATCTGCAGATAGCTCAACTGTTTCTTGTGTATTTTGTACATTTTGTAAATATTTGTTTAATTGTAAGTTTCTTTGTGTAAATAAATTTTAATTTTTATTGGAATAGATTTACTTTATTATGTAGAAATATAAAAATAAAATATTGATTTTAAGTCACAAAACATGAAAGATACAAGAAATGTAACAACAAGAAATAAGTGACTTTACTGCTATTATTATTATTTTTTTGTAAAAGGATCACACAAAAAAACGGTAGAAACCAAGCCGTAGTTTGTTGCCTGTTTTTCTAGGCTTGGTCGCGTGGAACTGGCACCTAGACTCACCTAGACGTTTCAAAGTGATCCTTGTATACCATTGAATAAAGACATTATTTAAGTGGTTTAGCCAGCAAAACGTTACGTAGGTACACAAGTAAACTACAAGTCGTATATCAATAAGTACCCAGAAAACTACTTCAACAGTTTCGTTTACGACAAAAAGGCTCTCTAAGCTGACCCATTTTCGATAATATTTATGCCCCTTTGAAGTATTCGGCCCACAGATGCGTGACCTGATTGTGCAGGAAATTTCAGGAGATATTGTCCTAAATTGCTCTAAAGTTTGAAGTTAGCCAAAGTATTTCGCTTTGAAAATTGATAACACGAGCAATGAAAATGATTTACTGAGGCTTTTGCCATCTTTGTCTTTTACTATATCTATCTATCTTTTTTTATGTATCTATATTTTTCTTATCCATCTCCATTTCCGCTATCCATCAGATACATTATATCTGTCTCTACTTTAGACTTGTTAAAGACGAAGACAAAAAATGTTTATGTTTGACCAACGGCACAACGCTGAGCTGCCGCTGGTGGTGAAGCACAGAACCGATTTGCACACACGTAATTAGAAAAAAGCAGCCAAGTGCAAGTCGGACTCGCCCATGAAGGGTTCCGTAGCATCAATTAACATAATATAAAGGTTTTTGTAGTTCGTCGAAAGGTAAATTGCGGTTTACGATTTATGACGTATAAAAAAAAAACTACTGACTAGATCTCGTTCAAACCAAAAATCGTTGGAAGTTTGCATAGTAATGTACAACATATATTTTTTTTAGATTTATCATTCTCTTATTTTAGAAGTTAGAGGGGGGGGGACCAACTTTTTTCCACTAAAACGATATTAGAAACCTCAACATCATTTTTAAAGACCTATCCATAGATACCCCACACGTATGGGTTCTATGAAAAAAAAATTTTTGAGTTTCAGTTTCAAGTATGGGGACCCCCAAAATTTATAGTTTTAGAAAAAAACGATATTAGAAACCTCAACATCATTTTCGAAGACCTATCCATAGATACCCCACACGTACGGGTTCGATGAAAAAAAATTTTTTGAGTTTCAGTTTCAAGTATGGGGACCCCCAAAATTTATAGTTTTTTTTCTATTTTTGTGTAAAAACCTTAATGCGGTTCACAAAATACATCTACTCACCAAGTTTCATTAGTCTAGCTTTTATGGTTTCGGAGAAAAATGGCTGTGACACGGCCGGACAGACAGACAGACAGACAGACAGACAGACAGACAGACATGACGAATCTATAAGGGTTCCGTTTTTGCCATTTGGCTACGGAACCCTAAAAACCATCGAGGTATAAGTACTACGTACTAGAGAAGCTACGTCAAATAACTGAATTGTCCTATTCTTCGTAATTTATTCTCGGCAAAACGATCATGTAAATCACGGCACTTACGCGCGAGCTAGAGAGCGACTGAGTGAGGTGCGGCTAAACTGCGGCGCGATCGCCGCAGTTGAACGAGACAAAGTAGGAATTTACGGTGTCTTATATCTCGATGGAAAAAACAGATTATTATAGGCACGTAAAAAATACTGTTTTCAAATACACACCCTTTTCCCGCAGTATAAACACGAACAGGCTATTTGAATGATGAAGAGAATAGTTGAATTTTATTTTCTGGAGAATAAAAATAGAGAATTCTGGGTCCCGGCTATAGACGCTATAAAGCGTGTCGTTTCCACGACTCAAGTGGAGGTTTTCAATTAACTTCATGCTATTGTGTGGAAATGGAGTATAATATTCTAGAAATGGTAGTTTAAAGCGAGCAATAGGTTGTTCAAAAATGTTCTTCCTGGAAATTTCATGCCATGGGTGAAGGTGCTTTGTGGGGTTATTCCGTCTTCACTATTTCACTTCACTTCGATTCACCTCGATCTTTTGTTACGTCTTCAGCTTACATGCACGCTTTTATGTCAAATAAATATATTTTCTTTCTTTCTTTTGTTGCAAAAGAACGGGAGACACGCTAACAAGAAGAAGTTTTTACTCCTACTACTTTTAATTTCATCTGTGTGGAGTAGCTCTGCATTCTGCACCGAAGGTCGTGGGTTCGATCTCTATTCAGAACAAAAATGTGTGTGGTGAAACACATGCGCTTGTTCTCTATGATGTTATAATGTATTATAAACAAAAAAAAAAAAAACTGTCATCTAGCAAACTAATGTCTGATTTTATTTTTTCAGAAAGAATTTTTCTACGGCCTTTGGTGTGGTTTGGAGGCCAGGGGCTGGTAGACCACCTCTCGGAGTGCATCAGGTATTGTTTGCAAGACCAGGGACAGCCTCAGCGCATCAAAAATCGAGAAGGTGGATTCTTTCTTTGTAGTTTGTTTACGTAGCTTTTGACAGAAGCTTAGCCCTTGTTATTTTTCCTTCAACAGGAAGGAGCGCGGTTGCCGTGGTGCCCGTCCGAGCTACCACGCGTGCGCTCCGCCTGCCTGCCACTGTCATCGTGTTAGATTATTTATATTTTATTTAGTTTTGTAAGCGTATTTTTGTGATGGCACAATGCACACAACCGTCTAGTGTAGTTAGGAATGTTACCGGGATCCATCCTATCGTGTCTGTGCCGACTCTCGTAGAGTGCACACAATGTCCCCAGGCCCGTTTCTTCAAGGGACAGAGAGGCCTCAAAATTCATCAAAAAAGAATGCATAGTATCCCTATTATCCCGCTATCTGCTCCGGCTGCAGGAGCGGTAGATGTTTCGGTGCCAAATTCAATTTCTACCTCGGATATACACCCTTTTTGGAAATTTATTAGCCAGTGCAAAACTACTACCCCTGTTTTGAAGCGTATTCCTCGAGGTGCCCGCATCTCTGTCGCTACCGCTCTTTCACAGGCCATTAGGAACGTTGTATCTAAAAATACGAAACGAGCTTGGGAACATTTGCTAGTTTTTCCTTACATTGTACTTCATGTACAGAAAGATTTAGGCAATAAATTATCACTGACGATTCGGATTAAACAAAATTGTGTTAGGTACACTGCATGGGAAGAGCACCCACCTATTTTTAATTCAGATCAGGACACACAAACAAATTCCAAATTAAAGAAACCGATGGCTGAGTCTACTTTCTACAAGCTTGTGGAGAGTAAACTGAGCGATGGTGATATTAAGGGTGCCTCCCGGATTTTATTTTCTAGCGACACGATAGCTCCAAATTCTAACGATACTCTCGTATCTCTTGAGAGTAAGCATCCACCCGGGTCAAACCTCCACCTCCCCGATCCACCACGGGAGAGTGACGTCGCTGTGGACACGACCAGCCAGGACGTGCTTAGGGCCGTCATGTCCTTCCAGAGTGGCTCTGCCGGCGGCTTGGATGCTGTGACTCCACAGCATCTAAAAGATCTACCTTCTGGTGGATCTGGCCATGCAGGTGAAGTCCTTCTGGGAGAGCTGACGTCCCTGATCAACCTGATGTTGTCAGGTCGGGTCTGCAGCGAGATCACAGAACTCCTGTATGGTGCGAATCTTTGCGCTCTCAAAAAGAAAGATGGCGGTATAAGACCCATAGCCGTGGGCACCACTTACCGCCGCCTCGCGGCCAAAGTCTGCTGTCGGAAAGAAGCCGACTACCTAGGCGACTATTTCCGACCAATTCAGCTGGGCTTTGGTTCGCGAGGTGGCTGTGAGGCCGCAGTACATTCTCTTCGCACATTTTTAGACCAAAATTATGGGGAGGTAATTTTGAAAGTAGATATCAAAAACGCCTTCAATTCAGTAGACAGGGGCGCCTTGCTAAAACAAATTAAAGAAAAAATTCCCGAAATTTACCCGTTTCTTTGGCAGTGCTATGGCACACCTTCTAAATTAATTTACCAGAACCATGTTATTTCGTCTGCTGTTGGCTGTCAGCAAGGTGACCCTCTTGGTCCGGCCATATTTAGCCTTGCTATCCATCCAATAATTCAACGTCTCCAATCCAAGCTCAATGTTTGGTATTTGGATGACGGAACACTAGGTGGTGATGTGGACACAGTTTTTGACGATCTAAAACTCATCACAGATGAATTTCGACATATAGGTTTAGAATTAAATTTTTCAAAGTGCGAACTATTTATTTCCGACACTTTTGTGGACAAAAATTATGTCATTAATAAATTTAATAGTTTGGCTCCAAACATTACAATTGTAGATAAGTGTTCACTTCGACTCCTTGGTTCACCAATTCTTGATGAGTCCTTTCCGGCATTTGTAGATGAGAAAATTCAAAATTTTAACAGAACTTCGGACAGATTACTCAAAATTAATAGCCATATGGCTTTTACAATTATTCGGTTTTGTCTGTTTGTGCCTAAATTTACCTATTCTTTAAGATGTTGTCAACTGTGGAAACACAGTGAGCTGGTGGAAGGCTTAGACAACATTCTAAAGACTACTTTATCATCGGTTTTGAATATTTCCTTGGATGACAGGGCATGGTCGCAGGCCTCCCTGCCTGTCAAATTGGGAGGCTTAGGTATTCGCAAAATTTCGAGTGTAGCCCTACCAGCTTTCTTGTCTTCTGTCTATAGCACTAGCTCTTTGGTTAAACAAATTCTATCTCAGTCTTTTTCGGTTACATCTGGTATTACTCTCCAAATTTCGTATCTAGACGAAGCTCGAAATGCTTGGCATAGTGCATGTCCCAATACTGCTCCCCCCAAATCTCTTTCGTCTCAACGGCAATGGGACGGGCCTCTGTGTGAGTTGACACGGAATTGTCTGTTACAAACGTGTTCCAGCTCTGCAGATTGTGCCCGTCTTCTTGCTGTTTCCAAATTGGAGTCAGGTTATTGGTTACAAGCTCTTCCTTCATGTAACACTGGTACTTTAATGGATCCCGTCACGTTCCGTATTGCAACCTGCTTACGGTTGGGTGCGCCGTGCTGCGCACCTCATCGGTGCCAGTGCGGTACTGCAGTCGATCAGCTTGGGCACCACGGATTATCGTGTTCTAGGGCCGCCGGTCGGATATCTCGTCACGCCAGCCTTAACGACGTCATTCGACGGGCCTTTACAACCGTCAACGTACCAGCCATTCTCGAACCGAATGGTCTGTTGCGTGACGATGGTAAGCGGCCTGACGGTATGACGCTTGTTCCTTGGGAGTTGGGGAGGCCACTTGTGTGGGATGCTACGTGTGTCGACACACTTGCGCCTTCTCATCTGCCAAGGACATCCGTTGTGGCGGGCGCGGCGGCAGATCTGGCCGAGGATCTCAAGAGGCGCAAATATGCAGGTCTCGACAGAGCCTACTTATTTGCTCCTCTTGGGGTTGAGACTCTGGGTCCGTGGGGAACCGAGGCCTCGCGGGTCTTCAAAATTTTGTCTAGGCGACTGATCGAGGCGACGCGTGACCCAAGAGCTGGTGGGTATCTGGCGCAGCGTATAAGCATTGCTATTCAGCGTGGCAATGCCGCCAGCGTCTTGGGGACGCTTCCGTCTGGCACTGATTTGGATCAGTTGAGCTATCTCTAGATCGTTTGTAACGATCTGCAGATAGCTCAACTGTTTCTTGTGTATTTTGTACATTTTGTAAATATTTGTTTAATTGTAAGTTTCTTTGTGTAAATAAATATATTATTATAAACATGTATTTACAAAAAAAATATACAAGTTAGTATTATATCAGCTATCTGGTTTCCATAATACAAGCTCTGCTTAATTTGGGGATAGATAGTGTTGTGTGGATTGTCCGTAATATTTATTTATTTAAAAGTGCCGTAGACAGTTCTTTCGTCAGGTGTGATTAAGATTCGATGGCGCAGTGGTCAGCGCATCTCTCTCCTCCTCCTCAAAAGGGAAGGAAGCACTGGTGGTCTAGTGGTAGTGGCCCCGCCTTCCGATCCGAAGGTCGTGGGTTGAAATCCACTCGTGTACCAATGAGTTTTTCTGTCGAAAAATGTATGTGCACTATGCCAGTACTCTCAAAACGGTGAAGGAAAACATCGTGAGGAAACCAGCGTGTTGTAGAACCTAAAAAAGTTCGAGCACCACGTGTCAAGGGTCACGCAAAAAGGGCCCACCAGCAGCCTACTTGCGGAAAAACCTGCCCGCACATCAAGGGCGTATTGATAAAACTTGCCGAAGGGAAAGAAGCGAGTTCAATTCCCGCTCGGCTCTTAACTTTTGTGGCATTATAAAATGTTTGATATCCTTCCATATCCACAAGGCTTCGTATTCCTGGACGTAGATTATGCGGTGCGAATGGGAGCGAACGTGTTTGCTCCCAGTTTATTGTCGTTCGTTATTTTTTATGGGAAATATGAGAGGGATGTGGAAGTACCCTGTGATATCGGCTCATGTTCATACTTACCTTGGTCCTTTGCATCCCTTTATTGCCAAGGGAGTAATTCTTATTTTTATCTTGTCATTGATTCTTTCGAACCAAGTGTGGTGAAAGGATGTTAAGTGCGCTGCAACCAGGCTCGTTTCCTGCACTTGACCCATATTTTCAAAATTTTTAGATTCTACGACATGCCGGTATCCTCACGATGTTTTCCTTCACCGTTTTAGAGTGCTAGCATAGTGTACATACATTTTTGGGCAGAAAAACTCATCGGTACACGACTGGATTTGAACCCTAAGCCCTTAGGATCGGAAGGCAGGGCCGCTACCACTAGGCCACCAGCTCTGTACGGAGTAATAAAATATGATGTGGTGAAAGGATTTTAAGGCCAAACTTATAAAAATAACATGCCACAGAGAATTGTCTTTTTCTGCCGTGAAGCAGCATTGCTGTTTCGGTTTTAAGGGTGTGAGTACTGGTGAAATTACTGGCACTTGAAGCTGAACATCTGTGTGTCTCAAGTTGGACGCAAGGCAGTAAAGTAAGGCACGTTTCTGGCGAGCGTGACCTACAAGACAATGCTTTGTTATTATCATGCTTTTTACATCAGCTAGTTGTATAAAAAACGTGCCCTGTGGTGTGAGCTGATGTTTATACTTACTTTGATCCTTTGCACCCCTTTATTATCAAGGGTGTAATAAAATATGATGTGGTGAAAGGATTGTAAGGCCAAAATCATAATAATAACATGACACAAAGAACAAACATCTATTTTGTACATGACAAAAATGTTTGTTGTCAGTAGAGATCGAACCACGGCCTACGACGCAGAAGGCAGAGCTTCTGCCAACTGAGCTGTAAGGGCTCTCCAGTAATCGTTCTTCAGGAGTACTTAAACTACTGTCCTTCTTCTTCACTTTAACCAGTTTTTTAGGGCTTTCGACAATCCAGTTTTCTCACGATATTTTCTTTCACCGTTTGAGAGTACCAGACATTTTGGAACTGAATAACTTCTTGGTGCACGACTGGATTTGAACCCATAACCATAAATCTTTCGAAGCGTAGTTTCATCCACTACCATTCAGATGTGTGACTGCTTGCCAAGGCTCGTTCAGCCTCACTTAAAATTCTTTCACCACACGTTGTCACTTGTGACACGACAAGAACAAAAAATATGTAAATACTGTGTTGTCTGAAATAAATAAATATTATAAATAATTATATGTTATTATTATTAATAATAACAAAACAATAAGCACCGATGAGCGATCGCACAGATGGCGCTATCCATTGCTAGAAATGGGTCAGCAGATACCGACTGTTTGCACAGACGCAGTCGTCTGAATTGTGAAAAAGCTTAGCCAAAGAGTAGGCTATGTTTATAAATACTTGTCGCAAGTCATTTGTTTCTTTCTAAACTTAGCTGGCACACATTTTCGTAAATAAAATAAATAAAATATTCTGGACAATTCACACATCTCTAACTAGCGCCAAATAAAAATCAAAATCAAATATTTATTTATTCAATAGTATCACAAGGATCACTTTGAAATGTATGTATGTACTTTGTGTATGTTTGAAGCGAGGTAAGTCTAGATGCCAAACTAAGCAGAGCTTGTATTATGGAAACAATAGTACATTTAGTTCATTTACGTTAATTGCCTGGGTTTCTTTTCCATTGATCCTGGGTTGCTTCATGACTTCTTTAATTATAAATTCGCTATAATTTAATTTAATTCACAATACAAAGCTAACAGCTTTTATTTAGTTTTTCAAAAAAGTTTTATTGTCACTTTGTAATTGTGATTAAAAAGTGGCCATATTTTCCCCCAAATATTGCTTTGCCCTGAACTTAAGAGCATATTATGTATTCACCATTTTACCATGTAACATAATCATTGCATTAAATAAATATGAGTATGAGTATTTTTAAGCTTTATTTTTTAAAGTGTTGTATCTGTGCACAGCTCTATGGTCACTGCATACTGACTCGGTCACAAGATCGATACCGGCCAACGACCGCACTTCGATGCAGAGCCTCGGAAATGCCAAGGATATACCCTGGGGTACCACTTTGCACCCCTTTTTAGGGGATAATGCTGGAGCGGCTGTTTGAACACGAAACAAGGACTTTTTGCTGACACCGCAATCTAAACAACACTGAGTCAGTACAACTAAATATAGAAGTATTTGATTGAAATAGAACTTATACCTATTATACTATTACTACTTTACTGTCTGGACTGGCCTCTCAGCTCAGTTGGTACTAGCTCTGCCTTCAGCGCCGTAGGTCATGGGCTCAGTTCAGATCACTAACCGCAGGCAATGTGCCCAAAAGGCTGGCAACGTTACCTTTTTAAATAGCTAACCATATTTATTGCGATATCCCAAGAGTCAATTTAAAACGTGTAAAAATTAAGCTTATTTTGGTGCCAGTTCCACGCGACCAAGCCTCAAAATAACTATTAAAAATTTCGGGAAAGGGGCGGGTGAACCTGCGGGCGGCTGTGAGTACATGAATAAATGCTTCTTGTCTTTCGTACAAAATAATATTAACCTATGAAAGTTAGACAATCAAAAACAACCCCTATCTTCCGATATGACCAAGTTCATGTTATGTCAAGGGTACCAGACAGAGCGACGCGCCAGCATCACAGACCATGGCACAAATAGGGGATGACTCCCCCATCCCCCTTAATAGTAATGGTGTCCTTGGCATCTGCCGTTCTTTGAAGTGCGATTGGGTATTGTTTGTCGCATTTTACCAAATCATGTACGAAAATTAAACGAAATGAAACTAGCACATGAGGCTTAAAACTTGTATGCCTTAAGTTGATGGACGCAGGGCAAAGCATCGTAGTGCACGTTGTTACCGTGCATGACCTACGAAGCAATGCTATAGGCGATAGTTACCACTTAACATCAGGTGGGCCATATGCTTATACCATCAGCTAGTTTTATAAACAAAATAAATATTTTTATTTTATTATGGCTACAACTTAACCGATGATGATATTATTATGATCGATAAGGCCAGGAAGAAGAAAAAGACTTTAAAACCAAGTGCAATGAAAGAAAGATTTTAACTGCGTCTTATTTAGGCTCCTTTCGTACACTTTACACCATGTTTTTAAACTTTTTAAGTTCTTCAACATGCCGGTTTTTTATATACTCGTACATAAGTTCAGTATTTTTATTTCTTTCATAGGGTCAATTACGCGAAAGAATTGTTTAACAGAGTTCAGCTTCGAACAACAGTTCACGTCCATATTAGTATCTGATTAGCTCCCCAAGTATATCAAACGCCATGGGTACGCTTCATAGACGCTGGCGCGCCGCTGTGTCTACGCCCTTGACACCGATGTCCTTTGGCACCAAGCTCTCCCATGATCTTGGCTGTGGAACTACTGAAGTTTGTGATCGAACATGGCACTGACCGTGGATGTTTTGCGACAAAAGCTACTCTTGATAGTATGTTATTGGCAATCTGCTAGGCAATTGTGTTATTCTGTAGCAATCATAAGTTTGATACTGACAAATAAATGATACAAGGAAGCGTTTCTTCCATATCACTATAATAATAATAAATAAATATTTTAGACAATCCACACAGCACTATCTGGCCCCAAACTAAGCAGAGCTTGTACTATGAGAACCAGATAGCTGATATACTACTTTTATACATATTTTTTTTATTGTAAATACATACTTAGAATACAATACAACACCCAGACAGAGAACAAACTATATATTTGTTGTTATACTAGTTTTACAAAATTTGACCGGTCTCGCAGTTCAGTTGGTAGTAGTCTGCCTTCTTCGCCCTAGGTCGTGGATTCGATTCCCACTGAGAACAAATATTTATATTGTTAACGTAGATGTTTGTTCTTTATCTGGGGTTTTATATTATATTCTAAAAATGTATTTGCAAAAAAAGGTATAAGCTATCTGGTTACCATAGTACAAGCTCTGCTTATTTTGGGGCTAGATAGTGTTGATTGTCCACATTATTTATTTAGTTATTAAAGCGAAGTTCCTATTTGCTATCTTATTTTTATTACGTCAACATTCATTCTTGTTGGAAACGTTCCTTGTCAAAGATAAATTTAGTTACTAAGAAAAAATCTTACAGCAGAAATAGTACCTCCCGGATAAAGTCTTTCACAAAGAGCTTTACCACTAATAGTTATATTACTATTTCAAGTGAATCAATTGTATTTGGGTCAATAGATATTTACCATCCGCTGTTTTATTAATCCCATTGCTGCCAAAAATAGTCCCTAAAGTTGGCATCAGCTTGGAGTTTGAATAATATCTAGTGCTCCATTTCTATAGCCTTGAAATAAGCCTCCAAATATCAAGGATAAGATGCGTTGCCAAAAGTGATGAAGAAGAACAAGTGCATTCAATCTTCAGTGCCAAGCTGGACTCATTGCTTTAAGGGGCTGTCAACCGTTCAACAACTTCCTACTCGCATGTTTCAGCATTTTGATTAATATAAAATTCCTCAATATTTTATGTAGATCGCCAACATTATAAGTTTGAGCACCCCTGATCTAACTATCCAAATTGGATTCGCCAAATGTACCACGGATAAATCTATGTATCCAGTGCCAGAACAAAAGAAAAAAAAATCATGTTCGAACTGCTAGAGTAAGTGAGTAGGTACTTGCCTCCCAGAATCACACTGGTATTCCTGTTTCATTCATTAAAACTTTAGGTGTGATCTGTTTAGTTTTTGATGCAGTGGTTTTGACGCAGAGCCAATTTGGCAAACAGGTTTTTTTATAACGACTATTTCATGTTTTCATGCAGATATTTCTGTACTAAAATGTAAGTAAAATATGTCATAGAGCGAGTTTGTCACAAACAAAAAGAAAATACAAAACAAGTATATATTTGTTAGGTGTGGTGGTTAGGTTTGTAGGCGTATCTACACCTACGATATTGCCAACGTCTCACTAAGTTGGATTGGCGCTAAACGTTTGGAAATAAATTTATTCTTATTCTACTGGAACTCTCTTCACTGGAACTTCACTGTTGTTTTTATTTTGTAACTTTCTTTCTTCTTTTCTCATTTCTTCTTTAGGACTTTTTCATTTTTTGATAGTTAGACTATTGATAGCTCAACTGTTTCTTATACAATGTAACTTTGAAGAAATAAAGTCTTTGAAGAAGGACTTTGAAGAAGAAAAGGTCGCTGTCATGTCATAATAAAGAAGTCAAGAAAGCCTTATTCAAAAGACTGAGTTGGATAAAACTGCATCAAAACTCCGACAAGAGCTCATCAATTTAAGAAGAGAATGTAATTTCTATACATCTGGTAAAATTTTAATTAGATAGGTATTTATTTGAGTGGTCTAAAAAGTTTATGAAAAAAAGAACCAGTCAATTCATCGTATTTATTTATAAAATCCCAGCTTTAGTCCAACGTTTTCATTGAAATTATTCTACTAACTATTCAAATGGACTTATTTATTCAAAGATTTTACGATAAACAGTGAGCGTACATAATGGCTCCGTTATGCTGGGATATTGTGTCAGCCAGTCTCTTGGGAATAACTATAAAAAGTACTATCGTTTTGACAATGTTGTGCTGTTTCAGGGATTATAGGAGACTGTATTTGTTTTGTTCGGAATACAGTGATTTTGTTCATAAAGGAATAAAACCACGCTCAGTTGGTAGTAATTCTGTTTTCTGCGCCGTGTAGGTCGGTTCGAGAACAAATATTTGTTTGGTGATCGTAGATGTTTGTTCTCTGTCTGGGTGTTATAATGTATTTGCAAAAAAAATGTAACTGAAAAAAATATGATAACAATGAACTGAGGGGCCAGTCAAAATAATGGATAATTATGAATTAGACCGTAAGTTTTGGAAATGGAAATATAGGTAGGTACTAATGGTTGTAATTCCTAGGCATGGTAAATATCTCCTCACACCTCAAGAGGAGCCAAATAGCCAAAATAGTCAGAAGTACGTCTTAATTATTATATTAATATACTTCGCTAATTTTAATTTTCCTCAAGTTTAAGAAGACTTTTTTTTATTTAATTTTAATTTAATTTTCATCAGAACCAGGGCGCGTTCTGCGGGAGTGGCCGTATTTGGGTCAGTAGGGGGTATGAGCTCTGTCTGGCTCTGTCTCTGGTTCTGATTTTGAGTCTGTGTGAGTGTTGTCTAAATAAATCCTAAGTCAAAACGTCACACGCACAGTAAAACGCACTGGTGAGCACCCACACAGACTCAAAACCAGAGCCAGAGACAGAGCCAGATAGAGCTCATGGTAGGCCTACAGGAACGAGATGAGTGGAAAGAAAGGGGGGACGTATTTGCCCAGCAGTGAGACATACCAGGATGAATAAAAAAAATATTTAAATGGATAACATTATAGTTCCTATAACACTTTAATCAGACTGCTTTTATGAGAATTAAATCGTCTTCAAACCTAATTATATTCCCGACTAAAGCACCAAGCTCGCAAGAGTCTTGGGATTGTATTAACACGTCTATGCTATTCGATTCCTTGAATAGCTCCCGCTTGTCGACTTCAATTACTTTTATGCCTCGTAATACGGTCCATATTTGGTCCTTACCTTACCTTACCTTGTATAATCTACCTAGAATTCTGTGCTAGGATATCCGTCCCTTAAATAGGGGCATGGATAATTGTGCATGAAGCGTTTGTATAAATCATCTGCAAAGTTATGACACAATTTTGTAAATATTCGGCTTGAAGAATACTTTAAAATTAAATTGTGTAAATAAATATAAATATCGCGGACAATTCACAAAACACAAATATCTAGCCCCAAACTAAGTAAAGCTTTTAGGATGGGGACCAGATAGCTGAATTAAAAGTTAATTATATTTTTTTTTGAAAATACATTCTTAGAATACAATATAATAGCTGGCAGAGAAAAAACTTAATAGTCCATTTGAGACCAATTGCTTCCGCAGCCAGTTTCCGCCAACAAGAAATGGATACTGTTTACTGCGAATGATTGCATATTTTTTGATCCAATCAAAACCTAGTCGCATCAGTAAGTTTTAAATAAAAGACGAATTGAAATAAAACTTGTGACAAAACTGATGTTGACGTATTAAACATGAGATAGTGAATAGGAACTTTGCTTTTAAAACTAGTATGGCAACAAATGTTGTATTCTTAGTATGTATTTACAAAAAAATAATGTGCGTTAGTGTTATATCAGCTATCTGGTTTCTAAGTTTGGAGCTAGATAGTGTTGTGTGGATTGTCTATAATTTTTATTTATTTATATAGCTGAAAAATAATTACAACAAGATATGTGATCACTGGTTGTTGTTAGTATCAATTATTTGCATCAAACTTTTGTTTGTAACAGAATTAGACGATCGCCCAGTCATGGAGACAAAATGTCTGACCATCCGCCCTTGGCACAGATGCGTGGTTTTGTTATTTTAACCATTTCTTCCTGTGTCAAGGTTGTACAAGATTTATGACAAGGTAATAATACGCTGACAGTCTCATGAAAAACAGTGCTTAATATGTGTTTCAGTGGCCTTGCGAAATGTAACATATTATTTTTTCAACTTTTAAGTTAATGTTCAACACACAAATTGCTTAACTCTCTTCTCGTGTATATTCAAACCAGTGTGGTGAAGGTATTTAAAATGTGCGTCATAGAGGCTCCTTTCGTACGCTTGACACATGTTTTCGAACTTTTGAGTTTCCTCATGACAATGTTATCCTTCACCGTTTGATAAACTCTTTGGTACACGATTGGATTTGAATCGAAAATTCAACTAAATAAAATTTATTCAATTTTCATACATTTGTACACCCAAAAAATCATTTTACAAAGCAATTCAAATAGCATTTTTAAAAAGTCATTAAAAATTAAGATTGTACACACAATGTGCACAGTTAAAACCTGTTACATACTAAAATCATCAGCCAAGGCTTTGTCAATAGTATACGATATAATAATATGATTTTAACAATAAAATAAAATAAAATTTTTATTAATTTATCGCTAATGGTTTGTCTTCTGTGGAAATCATACCCACATCGCAGAAGGCAGAGTTACCCAACTGAATTTTGATACCAATCACAATTCAGGGACTTCCTTACATAAAATTATGTGGGATGAATATCTTACTTAGAAATTATTATGGCTTGGTTGTGAAATATAATATTTTTCATTACTCATAATCTGAAAGTAGGTCTGAAGTTGCCTGAGGGGCCTAATTGAAAGTAAAACTTTCAGCCCTAGGAAGAATCGCTTTCTACTGACAGCTGTCAAATTATAAAAAAAAACAAGTTCTATTTTATTCAACCATGTTCCAACTTTCTAAAGTCTTTCTAACTACAAGGAGGTCGTTGAACCAAATTCCAACTTTTTATTCAGCAAGTAGGTTGGAAACCCATTACAACGGTAAGAAGTTTAAAAAGTCTAATTAGAGGGCAATGTAAAATTTAAATTTAAATAACATAAAGATAGTATTAAATAAATAATATATCTTCTAAATTACTTTATTAATATATCATCGATGTCAACAATATTTATAAAAAATATGATAAAAATGAGCACTGCCTACTATCCTCGTGTGTTGATCCCTTATACGGCTTAATTATTATATTCGTACTCGTACGTTCAACTATTTCTTTAAAATAACATAGATTTGAGCAAACAATTTACCATTTTTTAAATTATGAAAATGAAAATAATGGCTGAATAATGCTGGCGAACCGAAGCCGAAGGCCCGCCAGAGAAAAAGAAAAAAAAAACCGGGAAGGCGGCAATTCAATCTTCATTTTCACTAATTTTTCTTTCATGTTTTTATTTTTACTTTCCTTGCATTCGTAATGAAAAGCACAGTGTTTACCTCGGATGAAAGTCTTTTAAGTCCCTCAAGCTCCATTGGCAAAAAACGTGACTTTCAACACTCAGGTAACAATGTACTATTACATCCACGCCAGTTCCCGATACAATATTGTTTGATGCCATATAAGGCTTTTATGTTCTAAATACTATCTGTGTCTATACAAATAGATGATGGAACAAGCTCACCTGTTATCAAAGTATTGCCTCGTAGGTCACGCACGTCAGGAACGAATTTTGTCTATCCTCTCTATCCAATGGTTGTCTGAAAGAGATCGATCTAAGTGATAAGGTCGCCCATTGTAAAAAAAAACAAAATTATTTACAAACTCTTCTTCTTCTTTTCTTTCATCATCAGCAGCAGTTCACGGTTGGTCATAGTGGACAATGGCCTTTATAGTTTGCTACTCTACTATCCATGTGAAATAGAGCGATCTTAGCGATAAGACCTTCCATTGTATTCATAATTTTTAGTAGATTATGTATTTAATTCGTCTTTGTGTACAATAAAGAGTTAATCTACCTACCATTGCACACAAACATTTTTCGAATGAAATAGCTAGGTTTTTTTCTTAACAATAAAAAAGCTTTCTACATAATCCTTTTATACCATTCATTATTTTGTGCCTTTCGTACGAATAATGGATCGCAAGAACTAGCGATTACGTCATGTGTACAGTTGATTACGAAATACCCGAGTGTATTTTTTTATTTATCAGTATATTTCATTATCAGTCATTATCACTCTCAATAAGAACACATTACTCAAGAGCTCTCAAGCTGACGTTCATCATATTGTTTTCTTTATTTCGCTAACATAAATTAAAACTGTTTTTTTAATGTTTATTTCCATTAGTTTCTTTCTCTCGTGTCTTGCCTTGTTTCTGCGTTACCTTCTTTTGTTTCTCACATCAATAGAAATCATATTTTTTGTACTCTGGCCTCCCGCGATACAGGCTTGTCCTACTGTGGGAGCACCCAGTAATTTGTGTAAACCTTAATATACTTTTTTGGTAAATAAATAGTATTTCTATTTATTTATTGCTGCGTGGATTTTTATGCAAACAAATTAAGAAACCAGATTTTTAATCATGTTAGTTTGATGCTTAACTGATGTGTGTACATCCCCAGACAAAGGCGTTCAAAAAGAGCACATTGTCCTTGACTGTACCAAAGTTACTGCAAGATAGCAAACAAGTTTCGGCTCTTGGCAGTTTCTCGAAGGTTATTGCCAGACCGATTACCTATTCGTATCACGGTCATCGATTCTACCCTACCACAGAATATGTTAGTATTGTTGGAATTCACCAATCCGCTTCCCAAACGTGATAACTAGCGCAAAGCCTTCAAATAAATAAAAAAATCGGTTGCCGTTATAGTCTGTTTACTGACGAGTTAAAAGTGACAACGTCATACAGCTGTCCACGCGGACGCATCGCTCACTCAAGTAGGAGAGAGACAGATGTCGAACGCTGCCGAACGCGGAGGCCGATTGTGCCTCTTTGTCACTCGTTCCGCGCTCTCTCTTGCACTTCAAGCCTTCAATGGAACGCCTCAGAGCGAGGTAATGCCGCATAAGTCATATTTTCACGTGCGTGCAGCCGGCTCCATCGAGTTATAAGACGTTTTCACGTCAATAATAAACATTGTGGACAATTGTCACAACATTATCTAGCACCAAACTAAGCAGAGCTTGTACTATGGAAACCTGATAAGATTTTTTTTAATATTTACTTAAAATACAATAGAACAATCAGATAGAGAACAAACATCTACTTTCATTACACAAATATTTTATTCTCGGTGGGGATCAAACCCACGACCTACAGCGCAGAAGGCAGAGCTATTATCAACTGAGCTGAGAAGCCAATAAAATTGTTCAAATTGTTGTTTATTTTGTAAAATCAGTTTTGTACCAGTAGAGCTCTTTGTGTGTGGCTCGTCCGAAGAAGTACTACCACCATGTCTATTTCTGCCATGAAGCAGCGTTGCTGTGTTTCCGTTTGAAGGGTGTGGGTGCCAGTGAAATGACTGGCACGTGAGGCTGAACATTTGTATGCCTAAAGTTGATGGATGCAAGGCTTTGCATCGTAGGGCACGTTCCTGACATGCGTGACCCGGTTACGTACAAGAACTAAAAGACCATTTCTGCTTTGACCTACAAATAATATCCTCAAGTTGATCTTCTGTACTTATGTGTTCTACCTCCCATGTCCGGCTTAAGGCCCTAATTGGGCGCCAGTCTGTCTCGCAAGTTCAAGCGTCTGTTTTTGTAGTTTGGCCGTGATTTTTGGATATGTTTTGGGTAAGTATTAGTTAGAGTTCTATTATTGAAGTAACTTGCATAACCCAATTACTTCAAAATGTGCTTGTGGGCTAAATACATTTTTTCACCCTCTTCACTTTTCACCTTGTTGCTGAAAAACCGCTATTGTGGCGTACCAGAGCAAACAAAAAAGTAATTTATTCCTCTAAGGGAAAAAATGACAATGAATCTACTAAAACTAAAAAGTATTTAGTTAGAAGTAGAATAACCATGAAATCTAAACTTGTTACTGTTTTAAAAAAAAAGAATAACATTTTATTTTTGTTTGGAACTAAAATCGGTGATCTTTTTGGTAGAATGCATGCAATGCGTTGCGGCTTCAGAAGAAATAAAAAAAAAACACTAGCGCGAAATCATTAGAATTTTTCAAAAATAATTGATATTGTATTGGAATATTTTATTTTCTCGCAAACGTAGTGAAAAGTAAAGTGCTAAAATTCATACAAATCGTTAAGCCGTTACAAAAGTAACACTCCTATAAAATCGAATAAATTTTATCCATCGGGAATATTTAAAGGGTTTTAAAAACTTCCCTCTGCCGGTTTAAAGCTTTTACAAGAGAAATCCATTTGCGGTATTGAAAGTTTTTAATGAATGAGAATGAAATGGATTTTTTCCTATTTTTTGTTGGTAACTACGTATACGTACAACGTGACGTAACGCATTACAACGTGAACAGAAAACTTTACAATGATGTCTGCTTCTTCTTTACGTGTCATTTCTAGTTATTTTAAAAGAGGGCACATCTTCTGTGGACTTTCTCAATTAAGCCACGCATTGACAGAGCTTGGTAACCGCTCAACATCAGTTGGACCATCTGCTTGCTCACATTTCCTCATACACAATAGGTACATGTAGAAACAATGGTCTATATGTAATTAAAAAAAAGGGCACTAAGGGCACGCTTGGCCTAGTGGGAGTGAGACTGCCTTCTGATCGTAAGGTCGTGAGTTCCGGTAACGGTCGTGCACCAATAGATTTTTCACTTCGTAAAATTCATAATTATGTTGTTTCTAGAGACAGACTTTTTTAACCGACTTCAAATAAAAAAAAAAGCGGCCAAGTGCGAGTCGGACTCGCCCATGAAGGGTTCCGTAGCAACAAGTAATATAATATGGAAGTTCTAGTAGATCGTCGAAAGGTAGGTACATTGCGGTTTACGATTAATGACGTATTAAAAAAAAACTACTTACTATTAGATCTCGTTCAAACCAAATTTCCTTGGAAGTATAGAAGTACTGGCACCTAGACTCACCTAGCTTTAAGACGTTTCAAAGTGATTCTTGAATCGTACTGAATAAAACATTATTGACTTTGACTTTGAACTGAGCAGAGAGGCCAACCACCGATATCGTTGAAGTACAAAATCGATTATGCATAAATTCATGGTCTTATATCAAAATGTAAAGATTCATGTAAAGGAGGGCCACTCAAATATCCTTCTAAGATATTCAGGACCTACCAAGTAGAGCAACGTCTTAAAGCTAGGTTAGGTGAGTTTAATAGTTCCACGCGACTAAGCCTTGAAGAACCGGTAAGAAACTTTTTTGTTAGGCTTATTGAAATGGAATGCTCATAGACAATGATAGCCTCTGTGCTAGTTAGTAATTTTCTGAACTAACTTCTTCATGAAGAGTTGTACTACGAGCCACTTCAAACTATTGCCTGTTGTTCTAGGCTTGGTCGCGTTGAACTGGCACCTAGACTCACCTAGCCTATATTTTAAATTTAAAATTTATTTAGTTAAAAATGCAACTGCAATATAAACGCATCTTTACAACCTGTTCTCGCGCCATGGTCCTTGACCTACCATCTCGTTCAAATTGTTCCTCTTGACGCTCACTTTTTTAGTTTTATCATTCTCTTTGTTTAGAAGGTACAGGGGGGGGCACACATTTTACCACTTTGGAAGTGTTTTTTGCAAAAACTATTAAGTTTAGAAGAAAACGATATAAGAAACCTCAACATCATTTTTGAAGACCTATTCATTATAATACCCTACACGTATGGGTTCGATGACAAAAAAAAATTGAATTTCAGTTCTAAGTATGGGGACCCCCAAAATTTATTGTTTTTTAGTCTATGTTTGTGATAAAATCTTAATGCAGTTTACAGAATACAGTCATCTACTTACCAATTTTCATTAGTGTATCTTTTATAGTTTCGGAGTAAAGTGGCTGCGACTTACGGACGGACAGACATGACGAATCTATAAGGGTTCCGTTTTTGCCATTTGTCTACAGAACCCTAAAAAACGAATACTTAATCAAATTTTTTATCTGCTACAGTGTCCCATGAGCCTTAACAATTTCAATGTGGAAAAAGTGGATTCATTTTAACTGAGTGTTCAATAACTGGTCATACCTACATAAACCGGACCCGCTGCTGGTGGCATTGTGGAGTTCACGGTTAACCCGCTTTTAGTAAATACGAGAGGCACTTCTAAAAAAGTGAAATCCTCACAAAAATAGCAAACTTTATCTTTATCACCACTTAAACTGCAATACCACTACGAGTGCGTGAGTTTGTTATTTTCCCAAAACGCAACGATAGCGCGATGTAGGATCGTGACATTTTTACCAGCGCCACCTAGTGGTGAGGTACTAATGTACTTCACCACTAGGTGGCGTAGCTATAAAATGTCTTAAATTGCTTATCGCATTCGCATCGTGTTGGTTTCGTTGAGGATACCGTTCAGGATGCCAGTTACGAAACTGACAACCGTCTAATAAAATCACGAAATAAACATTTTGAGAACAGCTGTCAAATCATGCAATGTCAAGCATGCTCCATCTTAATTGGTAATGCAAGTAGTAATTTTATAAAACTTGTAAACCCGACTTTATAACCCAACCCTATAAAAAGATTTTAGTGATATTTATATGGGTCCAATCTGAGAGTAAAAACCAAATATATATTTTTTCCGTTTAAGTATAATAATATATATATTATTTGACAAAAAGATGCAACAACAGCACCCTTAGCGTCGAAAGGTACATTGCGATAAACCACTAATGGCCTGAACACACCTAGTTCGCTGGCGGTAGCGATCAGTGAAACGCTGTCAAATATCGCTGTCAGATTTGAGATTAGACAGCGAATATTTGACAGCGTTTCACTGTTCGCTACCGCCAGCGAACTAGGTGTGTTCGAGCCTTAACTAGATCTCGTTCGAACCAAAAATCGTTGGAAGTTTACATAGTAATGTACATCATA
Organism: Thera britannica; assembly: GCA_939531255.2. NCBI lineage: Eukaryota > Metazoa > Arthropoda > Insecta > Lepidoptera > Geometridae > Thera > Thera britannica. Next base: position 15,620,893 of record OW618040.2, on the reverse strand, counting down.
CCTATATATTTTTTATAACGCTTTTATTAGCTTCACCTGTATGTAAGTTTGTTGGCTTGCTTGTATGTAACCGACCCCTTTGAGCTCGATTTTGTCCTCCTTCGAACGATCAGATTTGATTCAAACTTTGCACACCTGTCAAAGGTCGATGACAATGCAATAATATAAAAAAAAAAATATATATAAAAAAATATAGTTTAAAAAACTAAAAAAACACTCTTTTATAACAAATTAAACTAAAAAGTTTAAAATAAAACTGTTATAATCAATTGAAAAATTTATATTATTGTCAGTAAAAAAGCGTGGGGTGCTTTTTAGGGTTCCGTAGCCAAATGGCAAAAAAGGAACCCTTATAGATTCGTCATGTCTGTCTGTCTGTCTATCTGTCTGTCCGTCCGTATGTCAGCCATTTTTCTCCGAAACCGTAAGAGCTAGACTGATGAAACTTGGCGAGTAGATGTATTCTGTGAACCAAATTAAGATTTTTACACAAAAATAAAAAATAAACTATTAATTTTGGGGGTATATACTTGAAACTGAAACTCAAATAAAAAATTTTCATCGAACCCATACGTGTCGGGTATCTATGAATAGGTCTTAAAAAATGACGTTGAGGGATCTAATATCGTTTATTTCTAAACTGAATAGTTTGCGCGAGAGACACTTCCAAAGTGGAAAAAAGTTGGTCCCCCCCTCTAACTTCTAAAATAAGAGAATAATAAAACTAAAAAAAATATATGTTGTACATATATTTTTTTTATATTTAGCATAGCATATAGTTTTATTGATATTTGGTTTGAACGAGATCTAGTCAGTAGTTTTTTTTATACGTCATAAATCGTTAACCGCAATTTACCTTTCGACGAACTACAAAAACCTTTATATTATGTTACTTGATGCTACGGAACCCTTCATGGGCGAGTCCGACTCGCACTTGGCTGCTTTTTATATTATTATAATAACTTCAGATATAATAAACTATTGATAAAATATTTACAACAATCAAAATCAAGCCGATATTTCGAGGTTGGTTGTCAGTTCTTCGACCTATATGACCTGCCCATTGCCACTTCAACTTACTAATTTTAAGAGCTATGTCAATAGTTTACTATAGTTAGGATAGGTATTGCTCGACTTCACTTGTTCCTTCTTTGAGAAGAATTCTTTGATGCACATTTTTAGAATCGCAGTTGCTTAGTATGCGAGAGCTTTTTATCTACCTCACCTGGATTTTACTTAAGTTCTACTCAAGTATGAATAACGCATACCTCGCCGGCTTTCCGCTTGCAAATGGATATTTATTTCCCCCACATTTTCCCCATAAATATAAGAACAAACGTACGCACGCGAGTTTGCTCACGAAAAATGTAGATACAATTCATCAACTTGAAGTATTTTCTTCTGAAACTCCTAAATTGCCCTTGAGGTACTTTTGGAACATATTTTTAGAAGGGTACATTTCTATGTTTTGTACCTTTTTTTAGTTCATAAAAGCAATTATGTACATTGTATGATTTGGCAAAATTCTGTTATTATAAAATAAAAATAAATATTGTGGACAATTCACACAACACTACCCAGCCCCAAACTAAGCAGAGCTTGTATATGGGAACCGGATAGCTGATATAATACTTGAATATGACATTATGACATTAAGACATACTCATAGCTCAGTCGATTGTAGTTTTGCCTAGTTTAGCGCTGGAGAGTGTGGGTTCGATCCCCACCGAGAACAAATATTTGTGAATATTTGTGGCCCTAAATAATGCTGTGTGTAACATTATTTATTTAAAATGTCTTGCAGAATAACGAAATAAGATTAATTTTTTTTTATTAGGAGTATATCAGTCTCAAGAAACTCTACAAAAACACAAAGGATATTTTATACCTATACGTCTTCTTTTTTGGACATTAATTCTATCGAGCCGGTGTGTTGAAAGAATTTTACGTGTACTTCAAAGAAGTTCCTCTCTTTCATCGTTTTATGTGCAACTACAGTGACAGTCAGTTCTTGCATCAGTTTTTATTATATTAGTAAATATGTTTTGTCCTCTATTCCAAGTTTGCAAAGGGCTTACGGCATTCCCCAAGTTTGTTTTATTACTTTTTACAACCTTGGAGGCTTTCGCACGCTTGTTTTCTTAGCTGATCCGTTAGGAAATACGATAAAATATAACAAATTGTTATAAATATTTATGAACTTAGGCATTTGGCCGTGAAATTGAAGAGCTATACAAATATATTGATCTCTTGCGATTTGAATTTATCCGCTTTTTTACATTGAGATATCAATGTAAAAGTATTTTTATAATGTCCCATTGAGCCCGCGACCTTCCCCTTGGTACGGGGTTGCGCTGACTACTGCTTCATCGGATCCTAATCACACCCGACGAATAACTCTTATGTCTTCTCTTTGTGATTTCCCTAAGTGTAGTAAACACTATAAGTCAATAAAAATAATGTCAAGGTTTTTTAGCAATGGTGGTACATTTTGATAGGAAACCAACTTTAGGAAGGAAAAAAACACAAGCCATTTTATACCCCTATTTACGGGACGCTGTTAATTACTGTTTGTCCAAAATTGCCATAATAAAACAACGTTTGGCTAACTAACTAATTGTGAGTTTCAAAAGCTGTCTAGTCTAGATAAATACACGACGTAATTATATTTGACTTAGAAACCTAGAACACCACCAAATTTGTTGTGATACTGATGTGAATATAAAATCAAAATATATATTAGAAACAGGGTACAAGGTTAATATAAAACAACATAGAACAAGCTAAGAATTTAACATTCGATCTTAATAGATAATCATCTAATTATGATGCTGACTGTACGATAGATCACAAGGCAAAATACAAAATAACAGAAGTCATTTTTAGTCTGGTTTCGTTACGAATTCATAAAAACATTCAGTGTTAAAAGTTTTTAATGTTCCAAAGAAGCCTTGATCTTAAAAGCATTCTTTAACCTGTTAGCAGTTTAGATTGTTAGGCAGGTATTATTAAAACTATGTTGCTTAAAAGGGTTTCAATGATAACTTCAGTTATACAAAAACTTTTCAAGAAACTTATTGTAAATTTTAGTTTCTGAACATGCTTCTTCTTCTTTGACAACCCTCACAACCCAGTTGTTAGTAGTTCTGTCCTCTGCGCTTAAGGTCGTGGGTTCAACACCTACCTAGAACAGACGCCTGTGTAATAAACGTAAATGCTTTGTTTTACCACAAAGATAACCAGTAATTTAAGTATTATGAGGTTCTTGAAGGGCAAGAAACCCATCACCTATAACAAAGCATTGCCTCGTAGGTCATGCACGTCAGGAATGTGCTCTACGATGCACTGCCTTGCTGTCACGTTACTTCTAAAGTCATGAGTTTTCTCTATCTAGTTTTTTCTAAGTACCTACCTAGTCTAATCAGGTTCCTACCTAAATGCCTATCTCCCTGCCAGCGGCCTAAGTCGGTAGAGCAACAAGAGGACTCACAAAAGTTGGAGAGCGGAGCGAGCTGAAATTGTTGTTTGAAATATTTTTCATATTTTTGTAAACACTTGAACTACCTGTCCTATCTGGCTCTGTCTCTGGCTCTAGTTTTAAGTCTACCAAAGCCAGAGCCAGACAGAGCTCATGGTAGGCCTACTGAACTAACTTTAATTTTATAATTGAGGTTTCTAGAAGCTTTACTATATAAGTTGAAAAACAAATATTTGTAGAACAAGCCAATTGTTTCCCCACAAGTTGTATACCGAAACCCATACCTTTCATCCCCCATCATTTTGCTAGAGTATTTTTATATTTAAAAACTTTCCTTTTAAGTTGTCCCAATAGAATTTGCTTCAAGCCCCTCTTAAACGTCAATAAGTGTTTCCTTATTTTTATTTAAGAGCCGTAAAGTTTTATCGCTTTCAAAAACCTCTCTGGTAGCAAATTACCGATGAAGCGGACGGTTTGACACTTCGATTCATTAATGTGCCCTGAGAGTGATAAAGACCAAACCACTTGCAATACCTTTGTTAAAAAAAGAGGACTTAGCCAAGTTACTTCTCTGTAGTCATCAACGCTAGAAGAACTTGGATAAGCCCCCTGGAAATGCACAACTTCAAATAAAATTCTCTTGTCATCGTTTTGACAAACGTGTTTTTGAAACCAGAAGACGAAGTGTATACGACCTCCTGCAAACCGATTTGCTGACGTTAAAAATTTGAAATTTGTGATGTAAGAGATAGAATCTAACTTTTGACTTGACCTCACAGTTGATAGTCACTTTGCTTTGTACACTGGAAGGCGTGGGCTCAATCCCCACCGAGAATAAATATTATTGTAGTGAACACAGAGGTTTTTTCTCTGTCTGGGTGTCATATTATATTCTAAGTATGTATTTACAACAAAAAATATGTTTATAAGTATTATATCCGCTACCTGGTTCCCATCGAACAAGCTCTGCTTAGTTTGAGGCTAGATAGTGGTGTGTGGAATGTCCATAATATAAAAAAAAAACACATTTTATGTTGTGTCGTTGGGTATGGAAGTTAAGTTGGGTATGGAAGTATTAGTGATGATAGTTGTCACTTAACTGTGTGTTTATTTTTAGTTTAGTATTTACGTAAGCTCTCATCTTATATGTGCACTACCCAACCTATCTCCCTATTACCCAAAGATTAGCTGGTAGATAATGCATTAAGTTCGCCTGTGTACAGAAATTTTTAATTTTATGCAATAAAGAATTTTCTATCTATCTATCTATGGAATTGTACTGAATGGTTCACACTGCTCGATGCGGTACTTAGCTCTTACAGTTAGGTGTTGTTACTCTAAGCTCGGTAAAGTAGGGTGGGTAGTGCATGCGGTAGAGATGAGGAATGCGGAGGAAAATATAATTGCAAAATTTGTGTAATGGGAAAAGCGGAAATGGAGGTAGGAACATTTTTTATTTATAGAAATTTCTCTGGTTATGCAATGTGTTGAAAAAAAAGAAGGAAAGTTCATTTATTTTGGACACCCAAGACAATAAATACAGAGTTATAATAAAAATTAAAAAAGCAGCCTAGTGCGAGTCGGGCTCGCCCATGAAAGGTTCCGTACCATCAAGTAACATAATATAAAGGTTCTTGTAGTTCGTCGAAAGGTAAATTGCGTATAAAAAAAAACAAAACTCTCGTTCAAAACAAATATTGTTGAAAGTTTGCATAGTAATGTACAACATATATTTTTTTTAGTTTTATCTTTCTCTTATTTTAGATGTTAGAGGGGGGAGACTTACTTTTTTCCACTTTCGAAGTGTCTCTCGCGCAAACTATTAAGTTTAGAAAAAAAATCAATATTAAAAACCTCAACATCATTTTTAAAGACCTATTCATAGATATCGCACACGTATGGGTTTGATGAAAAAAAAATTTTTGAGTTTCAGTTTCAAGTACGGGACCCCCAAAATTTATAGTTTTTTTTTTCTATTTTTGTGTAAAAACCTTAATGCAGTTCACAGAATACATCTACTCGCCAAGTTTTATCAGTCTAGCTCTTACGATTTCGGAGAAAAATGGCTGTGACATACGGACGGATAGACAGACAGACAGACAGACAGACATGTCAAATCTTATAACAAGGCAAGAAAAAAATATTATTTATTTAAAAGAAGAAGAGAACGCCTGTTTCCCAAAGGGGTAGGCAGAAAAATCAAAACCAAAAGTGTATAATATAAGCAGTAGGATCGCAAGGATCACTTTGAAACGTCTTAGTCTATGTGCCAGCGACCAAGCCTAGAAGAATAGGCAACAAACTACGGCTTAGTTTCTGCCGTTTTTTAAATGATCCTTTTACAAATCTAACCACTTATCTACAGATACCACGGGTTTCTACTTACTACGATGACGAGCCCTTACAAAGAGCTATAACTATTTTTTTATACAACTAGCTGATGGAACAAGCATATGGGCCACCTGATGTTAAGTGGTAACCATCGCCTATAACATAGCATTGCTTCGTAGGTCACGCACGTCAGGAACGTGCCCTATGATGCACTTCCCTGCATCCATCAACTAAAGCATACAGATATCCAGCCTCACGTGCCAGTAATTTTACCGGCACCCACACCCTTCAAACCGAAACACAGCAATGCAAAAAAAAAATCGGTTGTCTGTAAAGTCGGTTTACTGATAATAGTTGAATGTGACAACGTCATACAGCTGTCCACGCGAACGCATCGCTCACTCAAGTTAGGAGAGAGACAGATGTCGAACGCTGCCGAACGCGGAGGCCGATTGTGCCTCTTTGTCGCTCGTTCTGCGCTCTCGCTCGCACTTTAAGCCTTAAATTGAATGCCTCAGAGCGAGGTAACGCCACATGAGTTTTTTCGTGCGTGCAGCTGGTTTCATCGAATTATAAGACGTTGTGACGTCAAAAACTACAACTTACAACACCAACACTACTCTTACACAATTAACATGGATTTCAAACTATGTAATACTTCGACGCAGAAAACACGCTTAGCTCTACACTCAGGGTTTTCTAATTTAAACTTGTGCTTGTGTAAGTAACGTCTCGCTTGGTTTGTTTGCCAACTAGTGTTCTCATTTGAATTCGAACGGGACTACATTACATTGGCCGATATTTTATGCTCCATCTAGCCCTAAACTAAGCAAAACTGGTTACAAAAATATGGATAATTGATATAATGTATTTTAATGGACCTTGAAGGAGTGGGTTCTCAGGTTGGTTGTTTTTTTTATTAACGTTCGTTAGAATCTTTAAAAAAAAAAAATAGTTTTGTCGGAAATGGACCCGAAAGGTTTTAAAAAAAATCTTATATATATATAACCAATGGATTCTGATGCTAATAATGATCAATCTTTGCAAATAAATGTTTTACTGAAAATGAATGGAAATAGCAAATTTTCACGTATTTGATATTTTAACACAGAAGTAAACTGACAACATTTCCGTCAAAAGTAAAAAAACAGATATGCAGTTATTGTTTTCTTATAAATCAAGGGCATGATTCCTTTCACGACTTTTCCCTAACTCTCGTGGTTTCTGACTTAACCATCACCGCACTTCTCAAAACACCACCCGGTATAAGATGATTCAAAAATATTGTAGTGATTTTTTGACGTGACAACGTCTTATAATTCGATAGAGCCTGCTGCACGCATGGAAAAAACATGACTCATGTGGCGTTACTTCACTCTGAGGCGATCTATTTAAGGCTTGAAGTGCAAGCGAGAGCGCGGAACGAGCGATAAAGAGGCACAATCGGCCTCCGCGTTCGGCAGCGTTCGACATCTGTCTCCCTTTCCTTCTTGAGTGAGCGATGCGTCCGCGTGGACAGTAAACCGACAACCGATTTTTTTATTAAAGAATTACTCTTACGTTTCCATCCCGTAGCATCATAAATACCCCATCACGGTAACTTTCTACTCGAGTTACTTCATGGTCTGCCTCATTAATTCGTACGTTAGTCAAACTTCGTGCTATGCCAAAATGGATAAGTGCAAAATATATTTTTTACAGCCATGTCAAACATAAATAAGTTGAATAATACAGGCTGCTTTTTTGAGAAGGGCGGTCAAAATGATTCTTGCGGCGTTCAAAGTGATTCTTGCATCGTACTGAATAAAAAACTATTGACTTTGACTTTGTCAAAAATGATATTTATGCATTTATTGTTTTCTTATAAATCGAGGGCATGATTCTTTTCACGACTTTTCTCTAACTCTAGGGGATTCGGACTTGGCCGTCACCGCCCTTCTCAAAAACCCCCCTTTATATTATTTGTTCTAATTAATTTATGTTTAACAATGGAATTCCGCAAAGTCACGTCTAAATCAATTAATTAAAACAACGTTCTTTGATATTGTTGTAATTTGATAACTAACTTCAATTATAAAATAAGTTTACAAAGGATATCGCTGTTTTAGTAAGGCTTGATTATATTGTAAACTGAAACTGGTGTCTAGACTCTTCTAGTTTATAAGTGTCGAAGTTTCTTTGTTCTTCTTCTTTGTCTAAAGTCACTAGTTTTAAAACCAGTGAGATGAAAAGATTTTTTTCTTTGTTATTTTACTGAATGAATAAATAAATATTGTGGACAATCCACATAACAATAAGTAGCCTCAAGTTAAGCAAAGCTATGGAACCAGATATAAATTTATTATTGATATGCATAGATACATTTTATAGCTTTTATAGTTGGAAGTTGCTCTGCCTTCTGCGCTGTAGGGCGTGGGTTCGATCCCCACCTAGAATAATAACTATTTGTGTGATGAACGTAGTGTTAATTTTCTGTCACGGGTGTTTTGAAGTATTTTAAGAATGTATTTACAAAAACAAATGTTATTATAATTGTTAGCTATAAGGTTCCGATAACATAAGTACTGCTTAGTTAGGGGTTATATTTATTTATTTTACACCCCTGTTTTTATTAAATGTCACCCATACGAAGTCGGGCGGATCACTAGTATCTTACATAAAAGTTTTGTCCAAAATCGATCTTACCAACGTTATTTGACCGGAATATCTCTTTGGGTTGGTATTGAGACGGTCTAGTGGATTTTGTTTCATCATATTCAATATACAATAGATCAGAGGCGCTCAAACGGGCGATCTTTTCGAGTCGATCGCCAGCAATATACATAAATAGGTAAAATGAAGTATTTTTTATTGATTTTCTAGTGTTTACTACCACACACACACATCACAAAGATTTTTATAATGTCCCAAAAGTTAAGAGCCGAGGGGATTTGAACTGCAACGTCAAACCTGTAGATGGAGCCACGGTCGCGTTAGTGCCGAACAGTCCCTAAGAGTTATTCGTCGAGTGTGATTAGGATTCGGTGGCGCAGCGGTCAGCGCAGCCCCGTACCAAGGGGAAGGTCGCGGGTTCAAATCCCGGCTCTTAACTTTTGGGACGTTATAAAAAATGAAGTAGCTTTTCAGTTAACAAGATTGTTTGCGACGACTTATTTGTGCTAGGCTGCATTTTCAGAAATGAAAATTATGAAATCCAAATGTTGTAATCGACTCACAGACGAACCCCTGACATGATGCTTGCGGTTGGAACTTAGTAACTACATCATTCTACGAGTATAACAATACGCGGATAATTTATGCAGTGCCATGTATCATCATCACGACAAAATTTGTAATTCGCAGTTACGTCACGATTCTTTTAATTTGTACATGCCTACAGATTCAATTTAAAAGTGCATTAAAACAATATCTAATAAATAATTTATTATTTGCATTATAGTTAAGTCAATCCCTTGCTTTAAATTTTTTTTCTGGTAGATCGCTGACATTAAAAGTTTGAGCACCCCTGCAATAGATCATTGGTATAGTAAAGGGTCAGAAATAATATTACCACGGATCATTGGATCGAAGGCCAATCGAAGGAATTGGATTGGATATTTGTTATTGGATTCTATTAAAATTTCTTTTCTGCGAGGGATTTAAGAGTACGGATCATTGAATAAAATTATATAGAAGAAGAAGTTATAACCAATGGAAAAACCTTTCGATAACACGTTGGTAAAAAGAGTCTCGATGTAAAACTTCCAAAACATGCCTGACGTCGGGGACTAAAACTTACCAAGTCAAATATTTAGTTAGTTGTTTGTTTGTTGAATTATTATTTCTTGTTACTTGAATTTGGGAGTTATTTACGAGTTTTTCCTTGACCTTATCTCATTCAGTTGAATATTGTTTCTTAAGTGATTAAAATTATCAAATTTATATACCCATTTATTATTTTTTTAAGCAAAATTATCAAAAATTTCACGGAATTGTAAAATTCATGAGATAATAAAAATTACGCATTATCAAAACTTTGCTTATAGAAATAAGCTAAGGCATGCAACTTGAATATAGCAAAATGTGTCCAAGTTATACGCTTAGTTTGGACGTGCCTTTGAAAACCCTCTTCCAAGACTTTATTGTTGACCGATTTATTTCACAAATATTTTTTTCGCCTCAAAACTTGAACAAAATAGTAATTGAAATTAAAAAATGTATTTATTTACTTCATGTTCTTTATATTCTTAAGCAATATTCAACTTAATGTTATTTCAATTTTATGTCTAGTAAATTGGCTCATTAGAAATCGCAATAGAAATAAATAGTAGGTCCAATAGAAATAATTATGAAAATAGAGTTAGTATTTTTTAATAATTTGACAGCTGTCAGTTCAAAACGATTCTCCCTAAGGCTAAAAAGTATTATTTTTAACGCGCTTTTCAGGCTATGTCGCAGCTTTGTCGGTGACCTTGGTTTTATGATATCATTGAATGAAGAATAAATATTGAATTTTGAATAAACGGTTTTTGACTTCGATGGTAGCACTTCCCTGAACTTTTTCACAAAGAACTACTACTACAGTCCAATATTAGTTTCCAGGATAAAGGCATGTTCTAAGCTGCTTGAAAATTCCCCGAAAGTATCTACAAAGAATGGATGGGACTTCTTTGTTACCCGCTTAGCCGTGTGTCCACAGCCTTATATTGTACATTCTATTCAGTTTTTGATTTGCGTGGTCTGAGCTTTATAATACTTCTGATACATCTATGGCTTTGTTGGACTATTCTTACAATTCTTCGGTCAAAGCATAGTTATTGGAAGATTATAGGAATAAAAATCTGACTGAAATCAGACCTGTTCAGGCAATTGTGCCTTGTGGTATTCTGCCTTCCGATCCTATGGTCGTGGGTTCAAATGTACTCATGTACCAATGAGTTTTACTGTACAAAAATGTATGTGCACTATGTCCAGACTCTCAAACGGTGAAGGAAAACATCGTGACGAAACCGACATTATGTAGAACCTAAAAAGTTTGAAAACATGTATCAAATGCACAAGGAGCACTTAAAATCCTCCCACACTTGGTTCGAAAAAGACAGTGACACGATGAGAAGAAGAAAGAGCCGTTTCCCATAAGGGTTGGCAGAGACCATAAATGTTTATTTACTACAATCCTGACTTATTTATGTATGGCTTTGTGGCAATTCTGCCGTGTGAATCCAATACACTGTAAGTTTAAAAAGTGCGGTTTGAGTAAACGCGCAAATAAACTTTATTTGGTTTTTAGTCCATTGTTCTCTCATTTCACTACTAAAGATTATCGTGTTTGGTGTCATATTCAAGGAATTACAATTGTCTACCTAGTCATATGACTTTTAAATAGATATTTAAAAAAATAAGCGATATATCATCAAAAAAGTGTTTTGTCATGATACAGTCCTGTGTCAATAGTGCTATTGTTATGGCAAAACACTATACGTGACAATAAAGTGTTTTGCCTTTTCAAATAAGAATTATCTATTTAATACTTAATTAGGCGATATACTGTTTTTCATACTAATTATCAAACAGCCCCAAAATTATATAAAAACTAGTGGCCCGCTCGCAACTTCGTTCGCGTAGTCCCGGTGGTCCCGGTAATATATTATATTATATTTAAAGCCCATATGTTATTCTGATGTATAAGCTATAATACTGTAAAGTTTCAACAAAATCCGTTCAGTAGTTTTTGGGTGAAAGAGTAACAAACATCCATCCATCCATCCATCCATTTTCACAGACTTACGACATTTATAATATTAGTATTGATGGGTAGGAGAATAATAAATTATAGTTTAATAAAAACTAAAAAAAAACGCTTTTTAACTAACTAGTGGCCGCCCGCGGCTTCGCTCGCCCGCTCCCGTAACACCCCGTTCCCGTTGCTTTTTCGGGATAAAAAGTATCCTATGTCCTTCTCCCGGTTCTAAGCTACCTCCCCACTAATTTTCTGCCAAATCGGTTCCGCCGTTCTTGAGTTATAAATAGTGTAACTAACACGACTTTCTTTTATAAATATAGATTGAACTAAAAAGTTAAAAATAAAACTGTAATAATCAATTGAAAAATTTATATTATTGTACAAAAAGCGTGGGTGCTTTTTATAATAACTTCAGATATAATAAACTATTGATAAAATATTTACAACCATCAAAATCAAGCCCCCCCACGCTTTTTGTACAATAATATAAATTTTTCAATTGACTATTACAGTTTTATTTTTAACTTTTTAGTTCAATTAGTTATAAAAGCGTTTTTTTTAGTTTTTTAAACTATAATTTATTTTTTAGCTCACTGATTCCCCTTGGTTCAGTTTCTCTTGGAATCGCATCAAACATATCAACTTTGCCAGAATTTATATCACTTTGCAATTTTGAAGAAATGTTTCTTTTTAGAAAGTTAATTTTTTCGTATTCTCCATTATAATCATTCTTGGCAAACATCGACACTTCACCTCTTCGAAACTCAATAACTTTCAGGTTTTGGATAATAGGAATCATTGGGGATTAAGATCATATCCTTCCGGCCCCCGCACCCCGCTCCCCGCCAGGCCGATCGGTTGCATAACCACTATTAACTGACCTCCCCGCCAGACTCACGCGCTGCCACTAGAATCGCGGTGCGCGGGTCTCCATAGATTGGAATACTGGATACTGTATCTTTTTTGCGGGTCAATTTGTTTTAGTAATACACGGTATATTTGGTTACCGTATTTTGGAATTTTAAACCTTAAAGATTTTGTGAATACAGTGTTTTCCAAATCGTATTTTATCAGTGTAGGTAATAGCTAGCGGAAAAAAAACAAATTGAGTGATATAAAACAGACTTAAAGAAAACGATTGAGCCCTGTTAAGGCAATACACTGTAACTTAAGATACAGTGTATTGGATTTACACGGTAGAATTACTATATGCCAATGAACAGACACAAATAATTTATAAGTTTAAAAAACTAGTGAAACCGACTTCATTGCCTAACGGCTAAACCGATTTTAATGAAATTTGTTTGGGACAATCTGGACGAAAAATAACCTTCTAAATAAAATAAAAAATTCTAAATCGGTTCATAAATAAATGACGGAGGCATGCAGTTACAAACATTAAACAAAATATTTAAAAAAAAATGGCAACACTAATTTTAATAAAATTAAAATGGGACCAATCTGGAAGCTGTACCTTTCAGATAAAAAAATAATTTTTCAAATCAGCTCACAAATGACGAAGTTATGCGGTAACAAACATAAAAAAAAAATACAACCGAATTGAGAACCTCCTCCTTTTTGATTGGAAGTCGGTTAATAAAAGAAGAAAAACAGTGACTTGTACATACTATGAAAGACTAACCAACTGACACGTTCTACACACGTAGAAGCCGTGATTACAAGTCAAGTTGGCTGCTTAACGAGCAGATGGAGAACCTTTGAGCATGCAGCTTTTGAATTTTATTTTAGAAAATGATGCTCTAGTAGAGTCTAGCACTATTCAGAGTTAGCTTTTTAGCTGAATGAAAAAGTAAAAATAAGGGTAGATATTTTCCGTGCCTCGTAAAGTTGATGGAAGCGGGAAAGTGCATCGTAGAGCACGTTTCTGACGTTGCGTGACCTACGAGGCTATGCGATAGGTGATGGTTACCACTTGACATCAGGTGGGCCATAAGCTAGTTGTTTAAAACAAAAAAGAGTTATTTTTAGCTCAATGCCTAAAGGGTAGTCCAAGACAAGTCCTCAAATATATTCGAGATGGAAAAATTAAATTGTGGTTTTTATTCCACGTTACATAACATTTTAGTACTGAAATGTAAAAATTGCTGTGTTATAAAAAAATCTCGATGTTTTTCTTCACCGCAAGAAATCTACTTTCCACTACCTTCAAACCAAGTTTAGCCCTCAGGTAAGTACTAAGTATCATCATCATCATCATCAGCCTGAAGAAGTCCACTGCTGGACCCCTACACATTTCCAGGAAGAATGATTCTGAGCCCTTTCCATCCACCGACTCTCTGCGATCTTAACAATATCATTAGTCCTTCGGGATAAATACATTTGAAATGGAAAAATTTAATTATATTCACTTAAGTAACATTTTAAAATTTTAAAAGTGTATCACCACGTAGACATTTCAAGTTTTATCATGCGCACTTGATGTGCGGGCAGGTTTTTCCGCAAGTAGGCCGCTGGTGGGCCCTTTTTGCGTGACCCTTGACGCGTGTTGCTCGAACTTTTTTAGGTTCTACAACACGCCGGTTTCCTCACGATGTTTTCCTTCACCGTTTTGAGAGTACTGGCATAGTGCACATAAATTTTTCGACAGAAAAACTCATTGGTACACGAGTGGATTTGAACCCACGACCTACCCAAAAGTGTATCACCACGTAGACATATTAAAGAGAGCTTTGGATTTTTCATTAAATACACCGCGCAGAAAAAACCTTTCTCAGAAATAAAATAAAAATTTCATTTTAGCTGCAATCCATCTTCGTTATCCACACATTGTTTCATCGTTTTTAAATTCATGGAGGTCACTTATGAATTTTACTTCTAAAGGTACACACACCGATGATTATTTGCGTCGCGTTTTGCTGGATTTTTAAAGCTATTGGGCGCAGCTTTTTGGTTATTACTGTTTTTTGGCTATTTACTGCCACACACTTATATGCCTTGCGCACATGCAGGCAATCTGCGATGGCCATGGCAATCAGCTATACCATACATCCACACTTGCTGCCGTGTAATTTGACAGTATGTCTACCACAAGCTCTGTCTGGCTCATATTTCGAACATTTTGGATTCCGGCCTGGTTTCTTCACAATATTTATTTTCCCTATTTGAGAGCACTGGCACAGTGTTCACTATATTCTTGGGCAGAAAAACTGGAATTGAGCCCACGACCTTTGGATCGGAAAGCGGGGCCGCTACGTCTAAGCCACCAACGCTTTGGTGCATAATTACGAGCCAGGGACTTTAAAAACGTCATGTGTGACTTGGAACACGTTGTGTAAGACATGTTAGATGTGCTTAGACCCTAACAATTCATAAAACTGTAATTTATCAATGGTTTTACAAAATATTCTTGTCATAGTCACTTTAAGGCAACGAAAATGGATTTTAAAATATTTTTTAATATTTAAAATTCATAGCTAATGTAACGTATATACGAATGAAAAAGGACTAAAATATAGTATATAGTAAATATATAAGAAAAAAAATATAGCTATAGCTATAGCTATATTTATTGTGTATTTTGTACATTTTGTAAATATTTGTTTATTGTGTAAATGAATAACTTTATAAAGACTAGATCAGATCGGATCGGACTTAAGAATTCTACTGCTGGACATTGGCCTCCCCTATACATTTGGAAGAATGATTCTGAGACCTTTCCATCCACAGACTTCCCGCGATCTTTAGTCATCGGTCCATCTGGTGGGTGAACGCACTACGTTTCGTTTTCCGGTTCGTGATTACCATTCGAGATTCTAGAAAGTTCCAATTTATTTTATTCAGATGTTACAAATACATTTACCTCTTGGGTATCTGTACTAAATAAGTAGACAGCGGAGTGGGGCCCTGGTGTCCTGTAGCACAGGTTTCATGCAAACCTATTTCAGGCACCAGTCTCTCGCAAAACAGGTTCACTTATGTAACCATAGCTCCTATTATAATAAATTATAGTTTAAAAAACTAAAAAAAAATGCTTTAACATTTGTTTTAGAAGACTGCTTATTTTATAGAGTACTTCGCAAAAACTATCACGTTTCTACATTCACGTACATTCAATATATCTAGAACCCGTACCCAAATCCTCTGAATTTCAACCGGGTGCGTCAGACAGACGGCTTGACAGAGTCGCGTGATATGGGTTCATTTGATAAGGATCCCTGTTTTATTTTAGCACCTCCTTAGTCGCTCAACACTGGTGAGAGCACTATTGGGCTAGTGGTAGCGGCCCTGCCGATCTTAAGTTCGTGGGCTTAAATCCAGATAAAGTAAAATATGCTTCACAAGGATCACTTTGAAACGTCTTAAAGCTGGATGAGTCTAGGCGCCATTAGCCCCATTTACTAACCTACCTACTTTATTATTTGTGTTGGATTGTAATTTTTATTTTTTTATTTTTTTGTCCCTATTCATTATTATGTACCTATTATCATATTATGTTTTAGCATTATGTTTGTCAGTGTTCCGTTCTGTGTATGTTATGTTAAATAAATATATTTTCTTTCTTTCTTTTCTTTTTTTTCTTATTTGTATACCACTGAGTTTTCTGTCCAAAAAATTATGCGCACTATTCCAGTATTTATAATATTTCGATCAGATAGTAGACGTTTTAGAGAAAGGCCAGGTCAGGAGTACCTTAGCCCGACGAGCATGTATGAAGAATGTTATGAGAGTGAATAACGCGAAAGAGGTATGCCAAGATTGTAGCAAGTGGACATTCGTGATCTCTGCCTACCCCCAAGGGAATGAGGCGTGATTTTATGTTTGCCTGTATGTATGTACTATGACAATACTCTCAAACAGTAAAAGAAACCAGCATGAGGCAGCAATGCTTTCTGGTTACCACTTAACATCAAGTGGGCCATATACTTGTTCCATCAGCTTCTCCTTCTTCAATGCTCTTGTCGGCGTAATGTATGCATTTTTCTCCAGGTATTTATTTTGAAGGCAATCTCCTCGACCTTCGTCTGTGAAGGTCGAGGAATCTTGATGGCGATCTTTGCTTTTATTTGGCTCATGTAGCTTATCCTTGGTCTTCCCTATTCTCTCTTTCCTTCTACCTTTCGATGATATTTCTGATCCATCCAGTTTATACAACTGAAATAAAAACTTTTAAAAGTTGTGATTATTGTGTATAAAATATTCTAAAAGGCACATAAAAATATCTCATGTGTTACACTTGTTAAGTCATTTGAGGTTTTGAGTTCGTGAACAAAAACCTTTTCTATCTTAACATTTTTCCGTTTCGAACAAGGGTGCTCGTAGTTTTCTATTTGGTACTCCAAGCTTGTAATAAAGTACGAACCAGCATTTCCATTTATCTCTTTGACGTACTTTTTTTTATTTTTCCCCTCGCTACCTGAAGCTGACAAAAAATCTAGGAGTAAACCAGAGATCGTCAACCTGTCTTTTTATTCAGCAAACAAATCCTCTATTGTAAAAAAATCCTCTATTAATTTCTTCTTCTTATCGTGTGACTAGTTCTTTTAAACCAGTGCCAGTGTGATGAAATAATTTTAAGTGCATATACCATGATTGCCGTCGTAGATTTTAAGCCACAGAGTAAATGATTTAATGGAAACATCAACTTCCAAAACAATTTTATAATTAAGCTACCTATTTCGTCATTTAAAATTAGTTTCTAGACATTATTATATTAATATCTTCTTATTCCTGAAATATTATTATAGAAAGATCCATTCATTATACAATGTAAATTTTTATATTGCTTTCTATATAATTATTTTAAAATCGAATAATTTTAGATGATTTTAATAGCCAAGTCGGTAAAATTAGATTTACGTGTGTGAGCTACACCGCTATAAATTATGATGTGCTAATGTTATAAATAAATACAAGTTGTTTGTTTGCATTGTTTTTTACAGCTTGGGACTAAAAGTAATTCATATGATAATTATAGCAGTAGGTTTTTGTAAACGCAGAGTGATTTATGAACCTATCTATCTTTTGTGTAACTACGTTACGTTGCCTACCAAATTATATGACTTAGTATCATTTGAAATTGCGTTCAAACGTTTTCATATGTAAATAATATATGTAAAGTAGAAGTTAGTTATTCAAGTTGATGATTTATGTGTACCAATTTTGAGTTCAATGCTCAGCAAATTTGAATAACGTGTTTATTTTATGCTAGCTTCAGCCTGCAGCTTCATTTAAGTTTTACCTGAAAAAATATATAACCTATAATGTTATTTCCTATTACGATCTCAAAATATTGAAAATTTTAATTAAATCCAAATCAGTAAAGTTTTAACGTGATGACTATGTTGTAACGATTTACGTTTTTTTTAATTGACTAAGAACATTTGTACGCTTTAAGTAGGGCAGTGCAGCGTAGGGCACGTTCTTGTCGTGCGGACCTTTGAGGCAAAGCTTTGCTATAGCCGATGGCTACCACTTAACATCAGGTGGGCCGTATTCTTGTTCCATCAGCTAGTTGTATAATAAAAGACAGCTTATAGTACTTAGAAATGTATCATGCTTCACGCTAGTAAATTATTTTAATTCGTTCTGACTGCTTTCTATTCTATGCTATGTCATTGACCTTACCCCTATATTTTACACCAGGAAACAGACATATTAATAAAACATAACACAATGAAGTTTGTTTTTCATAAACTGACTTCAAATTAAAAGGAGGAGGTTCTCAATTCGGTTGTATTTTTTTATTTTTGTTATCACATGCATGAACAGTAATGTTTTTTTATGTGAAAAGTATTTCCAGATTGGTCCCATAAATATTTAATCAAAATCAATTCAGCAGTTTGGCCATGAACTCGGTTTCTTAATTTTTAAAACTTAACTTGTTCTGTCTCTATTGAAAATAAAAACATAAAAGGCTGGGCACATCTGAAACAGTTACTGACTTGAATTGAACATGAACGCAGTAGCACTAGTATAATTGAATGCTGT
The DNA here is from genome assembly GCA_939531255.2 of Thera britannica. NCBI lineage: Eukaryota > Metazoa > Arthropoda > Insecta > Lepidoptera > Geometridae > Thera > Thera britannica. Next base: position 15,602,414 of record OW618040.2, on the reverse strand, counting down.
GTCAATGGGATATCTTAACTGAATGCACAAAAGGATTACTGTATTTTTTATCCTGTTATACAACTAGCTGTTAGAACAGGCTTAAGGCCAACCTGATGTTGCCCACCTGATGTTAGTGGTACCTAACCATTGCATATACGTTCCTGACGTGCGTGATCTACTAGGCAATGCATTGTTTGCCTAGTAGGTCACACACGTCAGAAACGTGCCTTACGATGCACTGCCCTGCGTCTATCAGCTTGAGGCATACAAATGTTCAGCTTCACGTGCCAGTAATTTCACCGGCACCCACACCCTTCATACCGAAACACAGCAATGCTGCTTCACGGCAGAAATAGGCATGGTGGTAGTACTTCCCCGGATGAGCCACACACAAAGAGCTCTACTACTACTAAAACCTAATAAAATGACGCCTAATTGACGTTGATTGGTTACCTTTGCCAATAAAAAACTGTATTGCATTTTATGCAATAAAGTTTTAATATTAAATTGGTATTAAAGTTCAAATCGAATCGTGTACCAATTAGTTTTTCGGTGTAAAAATGTATGTACACTAAGCCTGTACTCTCAAACGCTGAAGGAAAACATCGTGAAGAAAATGGCATGTCGTAGAATCTAAAAAAATCTAAAACATGGTGTCTAGTGTACGAAAGGACCCTCTCTGAGCCGCACTTATAATCCTTTCACCACACTGGTTTGAAAGAACTAGTGATACGATGAGAAGAGAAAGAATAAAAGGCAGGCTTAATTATCTCTCACTTCTATTAAATATTTAGCGGGCAAAAGACATACTAGTTTTACAAAGCGAAGTTCCTATTCGCTATTCTCATGTTTATTAGGTCAACATTCAGTTTTGTTGCAATCGTTCCTTCAAAGTTAAGTAACGTTGCATTATTATTGCGATCGAAGCTCAACATAATGTCAAAACTGACGGATCTGACTAGGTTTTGATTGCAACAAAAGATACGTAGTAAAACATTTTCTTTAATTATGTAGATAAAACCTAAGCTTGTTTTTCATAATCTACCTACTTGTAGATTATGTAAGGTATAAGTGTATAAATGAACATTACGTTTTCCCCGAGGGGCTTGTACACCACCTCGGTTTATCGTGTAAACACGATTGTAGCTTGTCTTCGGGGAAAACAGCGTTATACTGCCTCTGGCTATTACTGTACTACTATTATTATTATGTAACTACTTGTTTCCTATCCTATCTATTGTATTGTATTTTCTGTCTGTCTGTGTATGTCAAAATAAAAACAGTGCTTAAACTATTGCCATCTCTTACCACTGGGTAATGTCAAACAGTGACAGGGCTAAAGTTAAGCATTGATTAAATTTAAATTGGATATTAATTGGATATTAATACTAGGATAACTAAACAAAGTTCAATGAGCGGCCTTGACGCTGAAAGCGATTTCTTCTAGTCAACCGTAATAAGTCGTTTTCTCCTGTGCGACCAATATTGACTTTTAATCTTTCCAACTTCATAATTTAGTATGTTTATTGTATTATTGTGTGTGTATTTTTTTTAATATTTGCTATTTTCAGACATTGTCAAACTGTTTTTAAGATTCAATACATGATTACCCAGCAAGTAATTCTTCTTGAGGATCCTATAGTGTCCCAAAAGTTAGGAGCTGAGTGGGATTTAAACCCACGACCTTCCTCTTGATACGGGAATACGCTAACCATAATTATTATTTTTGTTTTAACTACACACACTTTTGAAACACATGTAACAGAAAATAACAAAAAATCGAGGAATGTACCAATAAATACCATGAAACATGAAACTCGGTAGAAATAAGTGATTAAAAATCACTGCGGTATTAAACCGTGGCGCATCGTCGTATTGATTATAATATATTTCCGGGAAGACTGAATTTTTGAAACATGTAAAATACCAGAACAGGAACTTAGTGTACATATGATACTACAAAGTGTTTGCCTGGCCTCTCAGCTCAGTTGGTACTAGCTCTGCCTTTTGCTCCGTGGGTCGTGGATTGATCCCCACCGAGAACAAAATATATTTGTGTGGTGAACGCAGGTGTTTGTTCTCTGACTGGGTGTTTTATCGTATTCTAAATATGAACAACGTCCTGATGCTTTTTCTGTTTTAAAACTAAAAAAATGAAAAATATGGGTTAATCTTCCAGACATAGCATGGATAACAACCTCTTTGCCTAGTGGTGGTATGGTGTGCACTGGATCCTCACCCATATGCCTGAGACTGCAACAGCTCATGTCAACATTAGATGCTCATCAATTTCATAATGTACCTAATAGTAATGGTGGGATTCTAGATTTATTTATTTCTAACACCTTATGCACAATGGTTACTGTGACAGATCCGTTACTGCCCGCTGTTCCTCACCATACACCTTACAGCGTTAATGCTCCTATAAGCCTTACCATCCATGCTATGAAAAGAAAGCCAATGACAAAATTCAATTTTCGAAAAGCTAATTACGAACTTATCAACAAAGACATTGATGAAACGAACTGGTCTCAACTGCTTGATCACCTATCGGCTGAGGAAGCGCTGGATGTTTTTTATAACATGCTCAATGACCTAATAAAACCCCACATTCCTATGGCTAAGCCTCGATCATTTGACTTCCCCGTCTGGTTCTCACCGCAATTAATTAAATTATTTAAAAGAAAACAACAACTTTGGATTAAATGGAAAAAGTTTAATAATATTAGGGACTATAACAAATTTTCTGAACATAGGGCTACATTTAAAGAGAAGTGCAAATCATGTTATGCATTATACATTAAATCCGTGGAAGATAATATTACTTCTAACATAAAGCACTTCTGGTCTTACGTTTCTAATCGCAAAAGTAAATCTGGAGTCCCATCCGTAATGCGATACCAGAATCGGAAGTCTAATGATCCAGACGAAATTTGCAACATGTTCTCCGACTTCTTCCTGTCGGTCTTCGAGCCAGCATCGCAGACGCTCAGTTCATGGAGTCAGCCGCCTCAATCCTCTACTAATTCTGATAACTTAATCACTAGCTTATACATCGATGAATCCAATCTGCTTAAAGAACTCAAACAACTTGACCCTTCAAAGGGAGCTGGTCCTGATGGGTTTCCATCCTCATTCTTTAAATACACGGCAAACAGTATTCAACGACCACTCCTCATTATTTATAATAAGTGTCTAGATCAGGGCGTGTTTCCTAAAGTTTGGAAACGAGCAAATATCACACCTGTACACAAAGGCGGTTCGAAGCAAGACATTGAGCAATATCGGCCCATCTCAATCTTATCAACCTTGTCAAAGCTTTTTGAAAGACTGGTACACAATCAGATCTACCCATTTCTGCATAACTCCATAATACCGGAACAACATGGCTTTGTCAAGCGTAGATCTACTACCTCTAATCTTCTTATCTTTGCGAACTACCTTTTTGAAAACCTTGATAGAGGTGTGCAGGTTGACGCGGTATACACAGACTTCAAAAAAGCCTTTGACAAGGTTGATCATGAAATTCTGCTTAATAAAATTGCTTACAATGGTATACGAGGAAATCTTTTGCGGTGGTTCTCGTCTTACGTACAGAATCGAACTCAGAAGGTAGTCGTTAATGGCTTTCAATCAAATACAATACATGTCACGTCAGGGGTACCACAGGGCTCAATCCTGGGTCCACTTTTGTTTGTCCTGTATATAAACGACATTAACACATGTTTCAGGAATTCAAATTTTGTTATGTACGCGGACGACTTAAAAGCCTTTAAATCAATTAAGACCCTAGAAGACTGCCAGCTTTTTCAAAAGGACCTAGACAGACTGACGACATACTGTGTTGGAAACAAGCTACACTTAAGTTTACCCAAATGTAACTACATACATTTTACAAAAAATTTAAATATAATTGACCTTAAATATAAATTATGCGATACTTCGCTAGGAAACTTATCATCTGTGAGGGATTTGGGAGTGATTCTTGACTCTAAGCTTCATTTAGACCAGCATGTTGAGAAAATAGTGAGCAAGGCATTCCAAATGTATGGGTTTGTGATGAGATCATCAACCGAATTTAAAAGTCCCAATACCTATTTGTACTTATACAAAACACTTATTCGCTCGCAATTAGAATATGCTGTACCTGTCTGGAACCCCTTCTATCAGAAATACACTGACGAGATCGAAAGAGTCCAGCGTAAGTTTCTTCGTTCTGTGCACTATAGGTGTTATGGGACGCGCTTGTCGTATTCGCAATTGTTGGTGAAGTTCAAACTTCTTACCCTAAAGGCAAGGCGTACATATCTGGAATCAACAGTTCTGTACGATATTGTTCACAATAATTTTGACGCTATTAGTCTCACAAGTAAGCTATGCTACGCTGTGCCCCGCACTGTTCATAGACGTGAAGTTCGTGCGGGTACCCTTTTTGCCATGAATACTTGTCGGACTAATTCCGGACTACGTTGCCCCGTGCGTCGAATGGTTGAGTCGTATAATTCAACTTTTATAAATATTGACATTTTCGCATGCTCAAAATGGAAATATAAGAAGTGTGTAATTCAACATTTAATTTTGTCCAATTTTAATGCTAATTCTGTACCTATATAATATAATAATTCAATTTCAATTCTTTATTTCAATGTATTCTAAATTTTTAATGCCTCAAGTGGCGCAATTATAATTAATTTAATCAATTTAACTTGAGGATAACGCAGTGGGCTGCAATATTATTAGTCAAGTAGGTAGGTAGAATAATACCTACTCTTAAGCTAATTTAATTTATATTTATGTTGTAGCTGTTTGTTGTCCCTGAATAAATAAAATAAAAAATAAAATAAGATACCAAACTATTTTTATGACGTTCTAAAACAATTTCTTCCAAAACGAACGAAAATTAAAATTTATATGCTTTCAAGCATTTTTAAGTTAGGAAATAATTTGATGAACCCAAATGTTTGTTGATTTATACCCTGAATATAATCAGCATAAATTTCCATCCTTTAGATTAATTTAACATCCTTATAAAAGTATGTATCTCTAAAGACCTTACACCAAACGTGTATATTCAATTCTTAACGCAAAAACGACAACAATATGCCTAGGTTCAAGCCTTCAGCCAACTAAATTCACATCTCTTCCAGATAGCGTATTTAAAGAGTGAAACAACAATACTCAACACCGCTTGAGCGAGCGAGAGAGCTGCAAAACGAGATGTCGACTTCGTAGCTAAGGGCCTACGAGCGCTACGGCAGTCTATCCGTAGCAGTATACGTAGCACCTACGACCGCGCGTAGCGTTTTGCCCGCGTATAGTAATACAAAGACAGTATTGTAAGTTATGGGTTTTTGTGTCGAGTGCGAGTTTTTTGAAAACTGTGAAATTGTTATGTAAAAGTGGATTGGTTTTTGGCAGACAGCCCGACGTACAATATCATTGTGAAAGGAAATGCTAGCAGCCTTTTTGGGTTCGACGATGGTAGGAACAAATATTTTATTATGCAATTAGTTTTTATGATTTAGTCTGCTGAGTTATTTGAAAATTTCAAGGCTTTTTTGATGGAAAATTAAAATTAAAATATTTAAAATTTGGAACACAGTAAATTGTGAATTTTTTGTTATTAATTTATTTAAACATTTTATTAAAATATGTGGATTTCAGCAATAATTATTTGACTTAGTTTTAGTTTCTGATCAAAGTTATTTTAAATTGAACCTAATATTAGGTTATTTTAGATAATTCAAGTTTCTTTGTTTGCGGGACAAAAATGCAAGGTTATGCTAAAATTCAGACTACAGTGTTAATGAGGTTTTTCAAGCTTCAACCCTATTTAAAAGCATGCTTTTTTTATGTAAGATAATTTGTCATCATAGACAAAGATATGCATATTTACAAGAAAAGACACAACAGAATTAAAAAAAAAACTTATACAAAACTACTTGTACTAGATAAAACTGGCATCCTAGAAATGTATAAGGGAGGCCTTTGTCTAGCAGTAGACTTAACAAGCTGATGGTGATCAGAAAGATCCACTGCCAAACTAGTTTTCTTAGAAAAACCTAAATAAAAAATGTATTGCTTACCTAATATACCTATTTTACCTATTTTTGGTAGGAAGCAATGACGCTCACATTGCTGTTTTCTAAATTGAAGGGTATGGATGCCGATGTGATTACATCCATTAACTATTACAGGCATAGTACTTTTTAAACTTTCGCGATCATAAAACATATTTAAACTATTACACGGGTATTTATACAACGTGAGTTTGAATTCATATGTTATCCCGAAAGGGGGATAAGCTACTCCTGAATGCCAACAGCATTAGTTCTATGACTTTTCTGAATCAGGACTTTTTCATTCAACAAATGGTGTGTAAAGTTTACGCCATGATTTTGCTTAAAAGCATGTTAGGCAACCCTATAACCAGCTGATTAGGTACTTGACCTCTGTTGAACTATGTCTTATTTGACACCCAAAATCTGCCATTGGCAAGTCAAAAAGCAATAAAAATGTATTACCGCCTCCTTTGAATCGTCATCCTAATTTTATAAAAATGGGGTCTGTTGGGTTCCGTATAATATTTTTCATGGAATTTATGTTCAAGTATTTATTTTGTTTATTTGTTGTATGATTCAGAACGAAGAGGATGTGATGCAATGCCTACACTCATTAAAAATTATTTTATTTACACATTGTAAAAAAACTAGTGGTAGGTACTTTCGTACCAAAACATATGTAAGACAAGTTTTATTTGTGTGATTGAGTGATAAACAACAAGTGCATTTTGCGACTACCTACTTTATGAAAATCTCCGACTTTGGCATTGCTTTACGATATGATACGAGAAACTTAAATAAAGTACGTACAGAGTAGGTACCTATTTACTTTAATTTAATTCGAATCGAGAGCTTACGAAGTCATCATACACACGACTTACTTAACCCAATATTGGGTTAAGTAAGTATTTCATAATGTTTGTTTCGCCGTTTTTTATTTCAATGAAAACGGGACGGGACCCTAAAATTATTCGGCACTGTCAAACTTAGACAATTTGGTTAAATTGTCTAAGCTGTCAAAGGAAACAGAACTCGAAAATCTAAAAATAAACTTAGGCATTTCAGTTATTTTCAGTATTTCGTGGACTATTTCGTTGCGAGCGCATGTTGAAAAGTTAAACTCAGTGTACAAAAATCATTTAATTGTCGTAGGTATGGCCTACCTAAGTGCTTGTGAATAATGTGTGCAAAACCTACCTGTACCTAGTACTCGTAGTAGTACCTACCTATGTAGCTACCCGTCTTCAGAACAGAGTGCTTATACCATGGAAAGCCAGTAAATTGATATGTACCTAGTTTGTAAGTTTTATTACTACTTACCTATTTACCAAATTAGCGCCGGCCCCGCCCAAGATGTAGGGTTTTCACACAAAATATTTTGTCAATTGATTATTTTTTTTGTATGGAAGATTTAGATTTCGTATTTCACAGAAATGTTTTCATAGCTTGTGCAAAACCATGGTCCCTATCACCACCTTTCGGGATAACATACGAATTCAAACTCACGTTGTATATAAAATAAGGTAATATATCTTATTTTATTTATTTTCCCGACGTTTCGGCTATGTTGCAATAACCGTGGTCGCGGGCTGACTGGAGCATTGACATGAGTGCTACCGTCGTTGAAAAGTGGAGGCAGCATCCACTGCCCTGCACATACTGCTGGCAGCATGCACTGCTGTGTGGAGAACAGTTTAAATATATTACAGGCATATTAGATGAAGCACCTATATGCCTAAAGTTGATGAGAGTATGGCAGTGCATTATAAGCCCTCCTATGAGGTGAGCACTTGTGGTCTAGTGGTAGTGGCTCCACTGATCCTTAGGTAGTGGGTTCAAATCCAGTCGTGTTCGTGCCGTTTAGATGACATTTCTATTTTTTATATGAAATCGGTTAAAAAAGTAACATAATGAAAAACGTTGCAAGCACGCTTAAAAATGTGGTTGAAGCTTTTAATCTAACAGGTGTACTGCAATGCTGACATTGACCAAGTTTTAACAATTGGCACAGTTTATTAAAGCTACGCTTGAAACGAGCTAACTTAATTTGAAGCTCGTAGTTTAGCTCGTTAAGTCTTTTATAACCAAATAAATATGTTAAGCAACGGTCTCTGCGAGTACTTTTTGGATGGGTGACCATCTACAAGTTTTACGGGGAAAAACCCGTAGTAGGCACTACTTACTACGGGTTTTCCCCCGTGGTATGCACTAGCACGGACGAGGGATGAAAGTCATGTGACCGAGAGTGATGGGTCTGAATGTGGGTAGATATTATGTGGTTAGGGGGTATGCCAAAGAAAAGATGGATGCACAGTGTGAAAGATGACATGGATAAGAAAGGAGTGAATACTGATATGACAGCTGACAGGGGAGAATGGAAGAGGAAAACATGTTGTGTCCACCATACATAAAGAGAGATAAGGGCAGGAAGAATGATATTCCCATTAGCAGCAGCCCCGCCGTCCAATCCTAAGGTCGTGGGTTCAAATCCGGTCTTGCACCACTGAGTTTTTCATCCAAAAATGTATGGGAAAAAATATAAATGTATTTAAAAAAACGGTGGGAACCAAGCTGTAGTTTGTTGCCAGTTCTTTGGTCGCGTGGAACTGGCACCTATACTCGTCTAGCTAGAAGTTTCAAAGTGATCCTTGTGATACAACTGAATAAATACATTAATTTTTTTGTTCCATTAGTTTTCTTTCTGTCGTGTCTTGCCTTGCTTCTGTGATATCTGATTTTTTTGTTTCTTATATCAATAAATCATAATTTTGTACGTCATATTTTGACCTCGCGCGATACAGGCTTGTCCTACAACAGTGAGGACTCCCAGAACCTTGTATATACTTTTGGTAAATACATTTTGTATTTGTATAGCTTAAAAAAACAACAAATGTGTGTTTTTTCCCTGTTAAAAGTTGAATGTTACGACAGTGAAGTCACGGGAACAAACCAGTAATGAGTATTTGATCAAGTCGCCGATTTCTCAATAGGCAAGAGACATCTTTTGTGCGTTCCTTTGATTGATGAGAAACGTGATGAATTGTTTCTGGTACAATAAAGTTACTAGGAAAATAAATGTTAGATAGGGAATATATCATCATCATCAGTACGAAGGAGTGCACTGCTTTTTCTTCATAGCGTGTCACTGGTTCTTTTCAAACCAAGTGTGGTGAAAGGATTTTAAGTGCGCCTCCTTTCTTGCACTTGACACATCATATTTTCGAACTATCTAATTTCAACGGCTTGCCGGTTTCCTCACGATGTTTTCCTTCACCGTTTGAGATCACTGTACATACATACATTGTTGTAGTGTGCATACATTTTTGGGCAGAAAAACTCATTGGTGGTACACGACTGGATTTGAGCCCACGACCTTAGGATTGAGAGGCAGAGCCGCTACCACAAGCCCACCATTGTGCATTGCTAAAAGAGATGTTTCATAAAGCGCTAGGTCTTTGTTCACTTGTAAAAAAAAATGGCGTTCTACCGCAGTGACTGACTCAAATAAGTGTTAGTGTCATGCTAATGGACAGCGATAGTTGTCAAAATGACATTTCTACAACTTCATGTCATGTCCATATTGTCCATGTCATGTTTGTCCGCCATGTTTTTGGTACATTGTGTTGTTCTAGTTGGTCAAAAAAATCTCAATAAAAAAAATAACAATTTAAGCCGAATACTGTATTGCTAAGCTAAATTTATGATTGGTGTTTACAGACCTAGCGTGGACTTTATAGCTTTATGAAACATCGCATTTAAGCTTTTTAGAATAGACCATTTGAAGATTTTGGATGGATTTAACTGGATTGGCTCCAAATTTGGAGTATAACAAACGGTTGTCTGTAAAGTCGGTTCGGCAAGTTCGGCAAGTTTTATCATGCGCACTTGATGTGCGGGCAGGTTTTTCCGCAAGTAGGCCACTGGTGGGCCCTTTTTGCGTGACCCTTGACACGTGTTGCTCGAACTTTTTTAGGTTCTACAACACGCCGGTTTCCTCACGATGTTTTCCTTCACCGTTTTGAGAGTACTGGCATAGTGCACATAAATTTTTCGACAGAAAAACTCATTGGTACACGAGTGGATTTGAACCCACGACTTTCGGATCGGAAGGCGGGGCCACTACCACTAGACCACCAGTGCTCTCTGTAAAGTCGGTTTACTGACGATAATTGACTGTGAAAACGTCATACAGCTGTCCACGCGGACGCATTGCTCACTCAAGTAGGAGAGAGACAGATGTCGAACGCTGCCGAACGCGGAGGCCGATTGTGCCTCTTTGTCGCTCGTTCCGCGCTCTTGCTTGCACTTCAAGCCTTAAATGGAACGCCTCAGAGCGAGGTAACGCCGCATGAGTCATGTTTTTCGTGCGTACAGCCAGCTCCATTGAATTATAAGATGTTGTCACGTCAATTAAATACCCCCGGTAGCTTGAGCCTAGCCTAACTGTTGGTGGCATACAACTGACTGCCCTCACAGCTCATTTGGTAGTCACCTTGCCTTCTGCGCTGGAGTGCGTGGGTTCGATCCCCATTGAGAACAAAGATGCTTGCTCTCTGTCTGGGTGTTATATTGTGTTCAAAGTATGGCTTCTATATAATTTTCCTCCCAATAATGACAAACCATTGTTTTCAAATGAAGTAAACCTACCATGAGCTCTGTCTGGCTCTGTCTCTAGTTCTGGTTTTGAGTCTGTGTGAGTGTTGACTAAATAAATCTTACGTCAAAACGTCACACACGCCACACAGTATAATGCACTGATGAGCACTCACACAGACTCAAAACCAAAGCCAGAGGCAGAGCCAGACAGAGCTCATGGTAGGCCTAAAAGTCTGTGATTGGCAGGTGTCAAATGATTATTAAATCAAATACATCCGTTACATAATTAATCTTACCAATCTCAATTTCAATCGAGGCTTGAATCTCTACACCAATTACTATGGACCGATTTATGAAGATATTTAATTTGAAACCATTGCGGGAGCTTATTTAGAACGCTTGAAGGCTTTATTTTCTAAGATTTAAGGCGTCGTACTCAAAGTCTTTGTGTAAAGTTATTAATTCATTTATATCAGCATGATCATTTTAAATACTTTCACCTCTTTTTAGGGTTCCGTAGCAAAATGGCAAAAAACGGAACCCTTATTCGGATTTTTCGTTTGGATTAGTCATGTTTGTCTGTCTGTGCGACCGTATGTCACAGCCACATTATTCTGGAACAGTAAGAACTATATTGTTGAAACTTGATAAGTAGATGTATTCTGAGAACCGCATTAAGATTTTCACACAGTAAAAGAAAGAAAAACCATACATTTGACGAACCCTTTGTGGGCGAGCAACAGGGGACTAGTTCAAAACGGTATGGTGAAAGGATTTTAAATTTTACTTTATAAGTTCTACGATATGCCGGTTTCTTTATGGTGTTTTTAACACCACTGTAAAGTGCTAGCATTAATGCATAATAGATTCAGTCAGAAGAACTTGTACACAACCAGATTGAAATACCTGGAGTCGGATGGCGGGATTTTTATATGTTTTCATTTAATAAAAACTTATTATTTGGATAAGGGAAAAATAGGTTTTAACTTTTACTAACGCCGAAAGATAAAATACAGGAAAGTCAGAGTAAAGGAAAGTCATAAAATACAGATTTCAATCGGAAAGTTACGGTCGACCCCCGGGTAACGAGGGAATTTGTATTCTGTGTGGAATGGATGGATCATGGAATATTTAATTCAATTGTAATTTAAATTTAGTCCGTTGTTTTGTTGCATATTAATGATTAAATGAGAGCACTGATGGCCTAATGGTAGCAACCTGCTTTCCGATCGTAAGGTCGTGGGTTCGAATCCAGTCATGGATCAATCAAGTTTTTTGGTCAAAAAATTATGTGCACTATGTCTGCTCTCTCAAACGGTGAAGGAATAATTTGAAAAAAAATCCGTCACCGTCCGTCAGAGTCAAATAAAAGCGGTCTTCACCTTTCAAAGCGGTTTATAAATAGAAATGGTAAGTAATAATAGATAGGTCATTCGTGAGGTACCATAATAAATCATGCAAAATTATAAAAGTAAATTTTCATGTAAATGTATTTATTCATTCCCTTTAACTATAAAACAATTTTACGCATGTTTATGATCCCACAACACGCCACGCTAAATTAGGTTTATTACATTTTACAAGCAATTCATAATAAACGCCTAGATTATAAACTGATTACAGTCTTGTTCTGGTTAGTTTATAGAGAAAATTTTAGTTTTTTTTTCTTACTTATAACTTTTGAAACTATCATGGTTTTAACACAATTTTTACGAACAACGGGATATTTACCAAGATTAGATTTGTCTGTCAATACCATTTCTTTTACTCGTGGACTTCAGTTCACCGTGATCATGGTGCATGCCATTGTGGCGAAATATCGGGAGTCAAAACTGGTACATGGTAAATATCCCGTTGTTCATAAAAGTTACCTATATCGTCCCACTACTGGGCAAAGGTCTCCCCAAAATCCTTCCAATCGTCGCTTCATCCCACCATCCTCGCTCGAAAGTGCCGAGATCGTCCCTCCAACGCTTTTTTTGGCCGACCCCAACCTTGTCTTCCCTCTGGTTACCACGGAGTTATCAGGTTCGTCCATTTATCGGTATGCATCGTACTGACATGACCTGCTCAGTCTCACTTAAGCTGGGCCGTTTTTCTTCCGACATCGGCAATTCTAGAATTTGAACGTAGCAGCTTTCTCAAGCCCTACTTTCGGGATGCTTTAGTGCCTGGGCCCGGATGATGGCATAGACTTGTCCAACCTTACCATCCTGACAGTTTTGTTGGTCTAATCCACAGGACAGATATGGTCAATACGTGCAGAGCTGACTAAATCATGGGTTTCCTCACGATGTTTTCCTTCACCATGTATGTCACAATACACTTAGTTTACTGCGTGTACATACACTAAAACTTTCGCATTTATTTGTGAACAACAGTGCAAGAACCAATTACCAATATCATTTCACGAGTCCATTAACTTTAATTCTATCGTAATACGGTCCATATTTCAAGTCATTGAGCTGCTAATACGCTGCTTTGAAGAGCCCAAAAGATCCTTTGTTTGAATCATTAGAAAGAGATTATTCTTGCTAATTAGTTCCTTTATCAATTGAATAATTGAGGACAGTTCTAGCTTCCGCGAATAACTTCAAATAAGGTATTATTAAACAAAGGAGCGAATTCATAGCTTGCACCAAAAACCCGACAAGAGCTAAGCTCTTATACATTTAAGAAAAAGAAGTAGGGTTATTTATTCCTGTTAAATTATTCACAATAAATCCAACTTCGAGAAAACTATGCATAAAAATAAATAGGTTATAGTAGTCGATTCGTGTAGTAAAAAACTACTCTTGTAATGCAACTTCGCAGGTCCTAAAGGAGAGTTTAGTGTTGGAAAGCACTTTGTTTAAAGCGCACTAACTTTAGAACACAGGTGTGGCTGAGAGGCATAACGTTCACTCCACAAACCTCATTTTAAGCGAAAGGTACAGTCAACATAAAAAGCAGATTAGCACTTTCAGTTGGCACCGTGCACACTGAAACTTGACTATTATAATATTTTTAATTTGTAAAAGGGTTATACAAAAAACGGGAGGAACCCAGACGTAGTTTGTTGCCTGTTCTTCTAGGTTGGTCGCGTGAAACTGACACCTAGACTCACCTTGTTTTAGTACATTTTTGACTTTTGATTCTGAGTTATTCAATGCCTATCTATCTACCAAAAATTAATTGGTTTAAGAAACACACAAATAAATAACAAAATACACAATGATATAATTATTAACATAAATAACAGTAAGTACTATTAAGATAATATTGTTACGAGCGGGGGGTCTATTGAACAATGAAAGTCGATTTTTACACAACGAACACTTATATTACCACTCAAAGCCAAAACTTTATTAAAACACAATAAAACACAGCACTCAATAAAACACAATACAAGACAAGGCACTAATTCACTCTTCGCACTCGAAACGTTCACTTCTCTAGCTTAATAAAAACTGTCCCACGATCCGAGCGATTCTCTATTTATAGCTCGTCTCATTATTCGAGCATGTTCGTCGAACTCTCCAGAAACACCCGGAACTTGATTCTTAATTGTTCACGTAATGTAGTTCCGCCATTTGTCAATAGATGGCGCTCTCTGCCACCTAACTCGTGAGTAGTTCCTCCTCTCGGTAACAGATGGCGCTAGGCGTTAGGCTACTGCGCAACACTATCCCCTCCTAAAACATGCTCGTCCCGAGCATCATTGGACCCATAATATCGCGCCAATCGATCAACATGAACAATTTTAGGTTTGCCTCGCAAACTCTTCTTGATTCGGTACGTGACATCGTTCATCCTGGTTACCACACGGTATGGTCCGTCCCATTTTGCTTGTAATTTAGGAGACTTCCCCTTACTGCGGACTGGATTGTGCAGCCACACCAATGAACCCTCATCAAATCCCTGATTGTTCAAGTTTCGGTCATAGCGGGTTTTCATTCTTTCAGACATTTGCTGGCTGGATTGTCTGACATTTTCATATATGTCGTTCATTTTATGGCGTAGATCACTTGCATAATCCGTTATGGCGCGCGGAGAGTCTGGTGGAATGCCAGTGATCAAATCTGCAGGCAATCGTAGTTCCCGTCCGAAGTTCGCAAAGGCGGGAGTGACTGTTGTGCTCTCATGCACCGCACTTCGATATGACAACAAAAATGGCTGGATATGCTTATCCCAATCATTCTGTCGGTTCGCCACCACTTTTGCCAGATATCTTTCCAACGTTTGATTGAATCTTTCCACCATTCCGTCAGACTGTGGGTGATATGCAGTAGTCCTCGTTTTATGAGTACCCATTACTCGGCATGTCTCCTGGAAAACTTGAGACTCGAAATTTCTTCCTTGATCGCTGTGGATTTCCAAGGGTACTCCAAACCGACAAAAGACTTCATGGACTAATTTATCTGCTACTGTCGTTGCTTCTTGGTTCGGAATAGCGAAAACTTCTGGCCATTTGGTGAAATAATCCATGACGACTAGGAAGTACTTGTTGCCATTCTCACTCACAGGGAATGGCCCAGCGACGTCCAGTGCTATGCGCTCCCAGGGTGCTCCAACGTTGTATAATTTGAGCGCTCCCCTACTGCGTGTGTGAGGTCCTTTCACAGCTGCACAACTCGTGCATTTCCGGCACCAGTCTTCTACGTCATCTCTGCAATAGATCCAATAAAATCGTTCTCGTATTTTTAATAAAGTCCTTTTTACTCCCATATGACCCCCTGAACTTCCCGTATGATAAAGTTGCAGAACGTCAGGTACCTTTGATTTAGGTACAACCATTTGTAGATGACAGTGGTCTCCTCGATTATTTTCCCATTTGCGGCACAATACTCCATCTTGGATAACCAGACTATCCCATTGTGCCCAATAACTTTTCGTTGTTGTACTCCTTCCGGCAATATCACTCCACTTAGGCTTAGGAGTACCAGCTCTTAACCATTCTACTATTGGTTTGATGTCGGCGTCTTCTGATTGTGCTTGCTGCAGGGCTTCTTTCCATTCGACACTTAAGTCAGTTCTTAGCATCCTGATGGGTATCGCTTCTTTAGATTCTTGCTTGACACAATGCTTACAGTTTTCCGGACAAGGTCTTCTTGATAGGGCGTCCGCATTACCGTGAGATTTGCCACTGCGATGCTCAGTGTCATAGTTAAACTCCTGGAGTTGTTCGATCCATCTTGCCACCTGCCCTTCGGGATTCTTAAATTGTAGAAGCCACTTTAATGCAGCATGGTCCGTGCGCAGATGAAATTTACGTCCCAGCAGATATTTACTGAAATGTTGTAAGGTCTTAACTACTGCCAGCAACTCCCTTCTGGTAACACAATAATTTCTTTCTGGTTTTGATAACGCTTTGCTGAAGTAGGCTATCACCACTTCTTTATCTTCTCTGCGCTGAGATAGCACACCACCGATTCCGGTATTACTTGCATCTGTATCTACGATGAACATGTTTTCTGTGTCAGGATAACCTAGAACCGGAGTATCACACAGCCGTTTTTTTAATTCCTGGAAAGCAAGGTCGCATTCCTCGTCCCAGCTAAAAGTCCTCCTCTCTTCAGTGAGTTTGTGTAACGGCTTAGCAATATCAGCGAAGTTTCTCACAAAACGTCGATAATACGAGCACAGTCCTAAAAACGCTCGGACCTCAGTCTTGTCTTTTGGAATTGGCCAATCCTTGACAGCCACAACCTTTTCCGGATCAGTTTGTACACCTTCCTCAGAAATCACGTGACCCAGGAAATTCACCTGCCTTCTGAAAAACTTGCATTTCTTGGGACTCAACTTTAGATTGGCAGCATGAAGTTTCCCGAGCACACGTTCCAAGTTTTGCAGATGTTCTTCAAACGTTCGACCCACGATAATGATGTCATCCAAGTAAACCAGGCAGGCGTCCCCAATTAATCCAGTGAGTACCAGTTCCATTAACCGTTCAAATGTCGCAGGGGCGTTGCACAATCCGAAAGGCATTACATTAAACTGCCACAAACCTTTCCCTGTAGAAAATGCAGTCTTTTCCTTATCCTTCGGGTCTATTTCTACTTGCCAGTAGCCACTTTTCAGGTCAAGAGTGGTAAACCACTTCATTCCCGTTAGTGTATCCAGTGTGTCATCAATTCTCGGTAGTGGGTAACTGTCCTTCTTAGTAACTTCATTAAGTCGGCGATAATCCACACAAAACCGCATGCTGCCATCTTTCTTTTTTACTAGCACAACAGGAGAGCACCATGGACTAGTCGAAGGCTCTATAACTCCATCCCTTACCATATCTTCGATCATAGTCTCCACTTCTTTCTCTCGAGCTACTGGTAATCTTCTCGGGCGTTGGCGGATAGGTGGTTCATTACCGGTATTTATCGTGTGTTGAACTAATCCAGTCTTTCCAATGTCAGCATCGCATGAAGAGAAAAGGTTGTCAAACCGAGACAACATCTGCTGCGCCCTTTTGACTTCTTTTTCCGAAAGATGCTTGTGGCAATTTTCTAGGAATGACGATATATTGCTTTTGCCAGTTTCCTTGCTGCTGGATAATTCTTTACAGTTACGCATCCAGGCCACTTCTTCGCAGGTTCCCATTACCATTCCTTTTTTAATGAGATGTTCCTTATTACTTGGATTCAGTACACGTACCGCTGAGATGTTGGTAGCCTTCACCAAAGTTCGTGCCATAATCCATGGTACCTTGTTGTCTGATCCTTCCAACAGTACACATCGATTCTTTGTCTGAGCTTGTGATAAATTTACTGGAACAATGGTTTCTGACCGTGGAGGAAGAACGGTTCTTCTTGAACAATAGATTTTCCCAGGTGATCCACCTTCCATAAAGATTTCTTCCAAACCCCATTTCAAAATTCCTTGCTTAACGTCTATTTCACAACGGTGTTTTCGCATAAAGTCCAAACCCAGAATACAATCATCCATTATATTTGCAATGATGACATTATGCTGGAAAATCCTTTCACCCAACTTCATCTCTACTAGTTTCTCACCTCTGACGAGTATGTGCTGACCGGTTGCTGTTAGGAGCTGGATTCGGTCACAGTTGTGAAAGAGGCCCCCAAGAGCGCGGTTTGCAAGTTGGGAACTGACTACTGTTCGAGAAGCACCAGTATCCAATGTCATCTTACAAGGTATTCCGTTAATTTGGCCTGCGATGATCAGGCTATTTCCATCATGAGCTTGTGAAATCCAAATTCTTGGGGCTCTGTTAATACCGGCCAGCACTCGCCCCACAGCCCTGGCGTTTACTCGTTTCCCTGTTGCTGGTTGGTGGAAGCAGTCTCCTGTTCTCCCTGTTCACGACGTGTTCCTGAAACTGCTCGCTTAGGGCAATTAAATCTCAAGTGCCCCTTTTCTCCACACTCAAAGCATTTAGGGCTATATCTCGGACGATACTCACGAGTGGGTGATGCTACCACTTCCCTGATGCGATGTGCTCGATGGTCCTGACGAACGGCTTCTACTTCCAAAGCATGGGCGAGGGCGTTCTTCAAAGACTCATGATGTCCCAGTCTCACAGCAGCTCTCACCTCCAAGTCGCGAATCCCATCGATAAAGGATTGCACCAAAATTCCATCGATAAGCGCAGGTGAAGATTGGTATGCCTTTCGGACCATTTTTTCCACTTCCAGAGCCCACTGCTGCAAGCTTTCAAGACTGCGTTGGGTCCTTTCTTTCAGTTGGGCGCGGAATACGTGCTCCAGATGCGTGTCACCATAACGAGATTCCAGCGCGTCCAGCAGCTGCTCGTAGGTAACCTCCTTTCCAATAGCTTCCAACACATTGAGGGCCTGGTCACGAAGTGCCAAAGTCAGTGCAGTCATCGCCTGATCCGTGGTCCATCCATTTGCTTTACTCACTGCTTCCAGCTGAATTTTGTAGGCTGACCATGATGAAGTCCCATCATAGGGTGTCACCTTGAAACCCTTACCCACAGGCGTAGCTACCACAGAAGCCACGTTTCCTGCTCCAGCTTTAAGCACACCCAGAGCTTTCTTTACATCAGCAATCTGGGTTTCCGTTTCGTAGATACGGCTTTCCTGATTTTGGACCTGTTCTTTTACACTTTGCAGGTCTTTGTTAACAGTCACCTGCAGGTCTTTCATAAGGCGAACTTGCTCCTCCATCAGATGGTTTTGCTCCACTTGCCGACGGGTCTGCTCCTCCTGCCGACGGTTCTGTTCATCCATCCAGTGGGCCTGCAGCTCCTCCTGCCGACGGGTCTGCTCCTCCTGCCGACGGTTCTGTTCATCCATCAAGCGGGCTTGCAGCTCCTCATGCCGACGGTTCTGTTCTTCCATTAAGTAGGCCTGCCGCTCCTCCTGCCGATGGGTCTGTTCCTGCAGCATGGCCATCAATGCTGCCAGATCACCTGATGCAGGAGCCTGGACCTCCGATAATGGTAGAATTTCAGATGTCCCAGCAGCTGGCTCCGTCAGCAGTTCAGGGTCCCGACGAGTTGCTTGTGACGGAGAACTTCCCATCCGTCTTGCATCCATTTCCTGTTGGCGTTGACTTCTCGTCCTCATACCTTCAGCGTCGTCTTTCGGTAATACCGGCATTGTTCAATCCCACTTCTGACACCAATTTGTTACGAGCGGGGGGTCTATTGAACAATGAAAGTCGATTTTTACACAACGAACACTTATATTACCACTCAAAGCCAAAACTTTATTAAAACACAATAAAACACAGCACTCAATAAAACACAATACAAGACAAGGCACTAATTCACTCTTCGCACTCGAAACGTTCACTTCTCTAGCTTAATAAAAACTGTCCCACGATCCGAGCGATTCTCTATTTATAGCTCGTCTCATTATTCGAGCATGTTTGTCGAACTCTCCAGAAACACCCGGAACTTGATTCTTAATTGTTCACGTAATGTAGTTCCGCCATTTGTCAATAGATGGCGCTCTCTGCCACCTAACTCGTGAGTAGTTCCTCCTCTCGGTAACAGATGGCGCTAGGCGTTAGGCTACTGCGCAACAATATGTTCATCAATTCACCAATTTCAATTAAATTGACTGACCTCTCAGCTCAGTTGTAAGATCTACTTTCTGCACCGTAGGTATGAGATCAGAATCAGATGTTTGTTCTCTGTCTGGGTGTTATATTGTTTTCTAAGTATGTAGTTAGAAAAAATATTTTATTAGTATTATAATAATATCAGCTATCTGGTTCCTATAGTATAAACTCTGCTTAATTTTGGCTTGATAATGTTGTGTGGATTGTCCACAATATTCATTTTTTTCTGCTGACGGTACTACAGTCTAAGTAAAAAGTAAGTGACACGTTGTTTCTGTTAGCAGAGGGCCTTTCTTGGTCATACGTGCTATGATATTTAAAGTGACTATTTTTACACTTAAGGGGCCAGCGGAGCGCGAATTATCATACAAACGTAATACCAAAATGATTACTAATTTAAGCGGATTTTCACTATATTAATATAATAATTATATTTGTATTAAATTTATCTAAGTTCGTGGAAAGTTTTTATTTTAAATTACTTATCTCAAATGAAATTAACGCCAATCACATTTTGCAATGAAAAAAATGTGTAAAATGCGATTGGTGTTTATTTCATTTGAGGTAAGTAGTTTAAAATAAAAACGGTTCAGGAACCTAGATAAATACTATACGAATACCGTTATTACAATAATATAGTGAAAATTTGCCTAAACTTGTAATAATTTTGGTATTACGTTTGTATGAAAATTGGCCCTCCGCCGGCCCCTTAAGTGTTTGTACGTAACCAAGTTTCATAACCAGTAACGTAGAAGGAACTTTTTTAAAGAAGAAGAAGAGAGAAAAAAATAAAGTTAAGTTTAAAAGTACAAACCCTATAGTGCAAATAATATATCAGATATACATCAGATGATAATTATAATACTTTAAACATAATATTTGTTTTGTAAATAATAATAAAAAAAAACTTGCCTCGTCAGCCTGAAAGGACAAGGGCTGATGAGGCAAGGAAGCTTATTCTTTCATGAAAACCGATAAGCGAAGCCTACTCCGGTTCAGTGTTTTTGTGTATCTTTTCCTGCGTGTTCCATTTCTTTCTCCCTGTAAACCTACTACCACAAGCTCTGTCTGGTTTTGTCTCTGGCTCTGGGCTTAGTCTGTGTTATTGCTAACTAAATAAATCCTACGTCAAAACGTCACACACAAGGCTTATAACACTGGTCAGAACTTGGTCAGAACTCACAGAGATTTAAAACCAGAGCCAGAGACAGAGCCAGACAGAGCTTGTAGTAGTCCTACTGGTATTGTACTTTCCGATTTGTTCGTGCTGTAAATATGTGAGTTTTGTGAACAAACTAAAAGTACCTATTTTCTTTTTTACGATTTTTCTTTTATGACCCCTAAATCTCAATACGAAATTCCATCTTGAGTACAAACTATTAGCACTAAGCATTGCTATTCAGCGTGGGAAGCCACCAGCGAGCGTTTTGGGGATACTTCCGTCTGGTACTGATTTGGATAAGTTGAGCTATCTCTAGATCGTTTGTTACGATCTGCATATAACTCTACTGTTTCTTGTGTATTAAGTATGATGATGTTGATTTTCCATTTTTTTTATAAAAATAATAAATCATAGTAAATCTTGTTTTAAGATTTATCACAGGAAAACTATACAACGGAAAATATTCATTTGGTATGATTTGTTCTTTTTCCATTCTCTTGATTAAACACAAGTATTTTCATTCAAAAGTTACGCCTTTTCTATTAAAATGAGACTTCAGACTTCCCTCTTGAGTCTCGGAATAATTTTACAAAGACTTGACTTAAAACTCGGCAGACTCTGAAGTTCATGAATACTAGGGTTCCTTTTAATAAATATCTCTGTGTCAAAATATTTTAATTATATTTTGACACAGAAGTTTTTTATTTGCATAAACATAATTTAAATTAATTAATATCCAGAAGCTCTGTTGATCAGTTAAGCTCAATTGTATGTGGCTCGTCTGAGTGCGTACTACCACCATGCATTTCTGCAGTGAAGCAGCATTGCTGTGTTTAGGTTAGAAGGGTGTGGGTGTCGGTGAAATTACTGGCACGTTAGGTTGAATAAGTGTATGCCTCAAGTTGATGGACGCAGGGCAGTGCAGCGTAGGGCACGCTCCTGACGTGCATTACCTGCAAGTCAATGCTTTGTTATAGATGATGATGGTTACCACTTAACATCAGGTAAGCCATATTATGGTTGTTCCATCAGCTAGTTGTCTAAAAAAAAATACAACGTAGCACAGAGTTTTACGTGACCAAGCCTACCTATAAGCTAGTAATTGAAAACCAAGCAGTGCTAACAATTTTTTAAACATCGCTCTGAAGAAGTCCACTGCTGGTCATATGCCTCCCATACACATTAACAGGAATAACGATTTTGAAAGATCTGATTAGTAAGTTGAAGGAAGCAAGCTTGAAGAACCGACATCCAGTGGGGAATAAAGGTTTTCGAATGGTGACCACGAACTGGAAGACGAAACTTAGGGCGCCCACCCACCAGATGGACCTACGACATTGTTAAGGTCGTGGGAAGTCATTGGATAATGCCGGACAGATGTGTATGGCATAAAATTATCACACAGAGCCAGTTGAAAAACATAGATTTTGCCAATTTTACCGGTGTTTTTTAGGATCATGCAATTTTGACGTATTTATTACTTTTGAGTGATGTTTATTAGGTTAGTTTAACATTTATGAAAACCAAAGACCATCGACATATTGAAATAGCCCTTATCTTTGCCTTCGCCTACTGAACCCTTAAAAGTAGACAATATCAACAAGAAACTCAAGTCTTGACTTGATAGGTTTCGCGACATTTTAATGAAAATCTCTAGAGTGAAACATCTTGCATTTGCTTTGTAGAATACAAATTCTAATCTACTGCGGTATTGTGTAGATTTACTTTTGTTTGTTTTGTTTTTTATTTTTATATATAAAAAAAACATTGTTATTTAGAGCCGATAAAATATGAGCAATGCAAAGCTTTTCAGCCACTTGAACTATATGTGAATAATAATTATTTAAAATAAAAAAAAGACGGGTTGCACTCCGGGAGTGCCGGCAGAAGTGAAAACTTGCCGCTCGTATTAAAACTTATAAAGTACTCACTCATTTTCTTTCGCTATTCATAATACCTAAATAAATACAGTAGATCTATAAAATCATGTACCAATGACCACTACTACCTGCCGCGGGCGGCCGCTAGTTCATAAAATCTATAATAGGTATGTACCTATACCTACTACAGTCACGAAAAACGCCCTGGTATGCTTGCTACTAACTATTATCTATTCTGTGACGTTACCGTGTCATAGTAACTACTAGCGTATCTGTAGCGTCTTACGCTTTTTCGATCAAGTCACGTGATCCTGACGCCCTGACGCCCTGACGCGAGTTTAAGATTTTATACCCATTACAGAAAAAGTGCTCAACGCCGCTAAAGAAGTTTTCACTTCAAAAATATATTAATATTATTTAATTTTATGAGTCTCACACACTCCCATTATTTTGTCAATGTAAGATTAGTATTTAGTATTTTAAAATGTGGTGGTTTCTAAAATAATTTTCATTTTAATGTAAAAGAACAATAATTAGCAGGTCAGCAAGATTTTAATAAATTAAAAATAATAAGGTTTTTTTGGATATTTATTACAATATCTGGCGTCACTCTAATGACATTAGAAACCGTTTTTTTGAAGTGAAAACTTCTTTAGCGGCGTTGAGCACTTTCGTAATGGGTATAAAATCTTAAACTCGCGTCAGGATCACGTGACCTGATTCGCGTCAGGATCACGTGACCTGATTCGCGTCAGGATCACGTGACTTGATCGAAAAAGCGTAAGACGGATGGAGAGTAGACAGTTTCGTTTAGGCAGCGCAGGGCGCTTGCGCGAATGTTCGTGTATGTTACAGCGTGCCAAATAACAAACAAGCCCCCCCTAACCATTCCAAAATATCAAACATGCTCAACGTTAATAATCAAGTTTTCACTACTGCCGGCACTCCCGGAGTGCAACCCGTATTTTTTTTTATTAAAAGTAACAAAGTTTATTATTAATATTTTTATCTAATACAGACAAAAATACTTTTCAAAACTGTCTAAGCAATTTTTGAAGTGAAAACTTCTTTAGCGGCGTTGAGCACTTTTTCTGTAATGGGTATAAAATCTTAAACTCGCGTCAGGGCGTCAGGGCGTCAGGATCACGTGACTTGATCGAAAAAGCGTAAGACGCTACAGATACGCTAGTAGTTACTATGACACGGTAACGTCAGAGAATAGATAATAGTTAGTAGCAAGCATACCAAGGCGTTTTTCGTGACTGTAGTAGGTATAGGTACATACCTATTATAGATTTTATGAACTAGCGGCCGCCCGCGGCAGGTAGTAGTGGTCATTGGTACATGATTTTATAGATCTACTGTATTTATTTAGGTATTATGAATAGCGAAAGAAAATGAGTGAGTACTTTATAAGTTTTAATACGAGCGGCAAGTTTTCACTTCTGCCGGCACTCCCGGAGTGCAACCCGTCTTTTTTTATTTTATTATCTTCTATCTACTGTATTTTCCTTTTAATTTTAAGTTTTTTTTGATACCGACTAATTTGTTAAATGTGTTTGTTGGTCAAATAAATAAGTTTTCTTTCTTCTTTCTTTCAAAACAAACACGCTAATGATTCGGCATCTTAGAAATCTCTTGCCATACAATATCAATGCGAATCTACCCCTCCCTAATTAATGATGTCCGTTATTGACATCTAAAAGCCTTCCACAGAATAGTAATTAGTAGCTTCTATATAATACCACTTAGTAGGCCGTGGGTTCGATCCCTACCGAGAACCAACATTGTGATACTGGCTGGCCTCTCAGCTCAGTTGGTAGTAGCTCTGCCTTCTGCGCCGTAGTCCTACGTGTGTTATAATAAATATTATGGACAATCCACACAACACTATCTAGCCCCAAATTAAGCAGAGCTTGTACAATAAAAACCAGATAGCTGAATAATACTTACATAATACTTTTTTTAATACATGGTTAATTATATAATAACCACACAAACATTTTGTTCTCTTTGGGGATCGAACCCACGATCTACGGCGTAGAAGGCAGAGTTGAGAGGCCAGTCAGTTATCACAATGTTTATTCTCGGTGGGAATGGGAATTGAACCAACGAACTATGTTTTTGAGCTTTGTAAATTCTACAACAAGCCGGTTTTCTAATGTTTTCCATCACCGTTTGAGTTGGCATAGTACCCACTTAAAAGTACAACAATCTAATGATAAGTAGGTTTACAGTGACACAAGCATGGGTTCCCATGGGTCAGCACACCGTTAAATGAATTTCTCGTACAAATCCCCCCCTCCTCACCAGCTGGCTATTCTGGAACATAATAAATCTTCCCTTGTTGGACCTTTTATGGTATGGTTGCTATGATAGCGTTTTTAGGTGTATTTCCTTGTTTGTAATGTATAATAAAAGAAAGAATTTTGAGTACCAAGATTCATCAAATTTTGGAATGGCAAAGGGCATGCCATTTATTTCAAATAGTTATTGCCGCTGGAGAATAAAAGTTATTGGAAGGATACTACGAACTGAAATGCCAAACGTAAGGCACCCACCACGTGATGGATCGATGGCATTGTCAAAATTGTGGAAAATCAAGTAAGTGTTCTCAAAATTGTTGTTTCTTGAAATGTATATGGGGGGACCTATGTGAATTTCTGCGAGTGAATTTCTTCAGACTGATAATGATGATGATGTGTAAAAGCAACAAAGCAGCGAAGTGTTATAAATTTCTGTTGTGCAGAACAGAGTGATTCAATCAATCCGATTGGAGGCTCGCGCGGTTAATATCGCTAACGGTTCGTTAAGACTTGTAAATGAATGACAGATAATTACGAATAAGAGAAACAAACCTCGCGGATTGGTAATAATTTTTGATGTTTTTTAAGTCTAATAGGCGTGGAATATTAAAATTCATATAGACTCATATAATGACAAAATTCATTTATAATATATTATTATGACATCAAAATTGGTTGTCACTCAGCAGAAATGTTATAATAGCTGAGCCACTATAGTGAATAATTTTTTTCCTATTTTTTTTTATGTATTACAATTAAACCATGCCAGTTTTATATATGAAATATCAATTTGATCGTCATGTTTTTTACCGCCAATTTGTAGAGTAAGCTAGCTGTTGTGCTTTTTGTAAATAAAATTGTGAATTGAATTGGAAACAGCCTATCGAAGCGTGGAACGAACACAAGAGTGAAGTAATTGGCGTAGCGGTTGTCGTAGCAAATATGCGTAGCATACGCTACAAATGTGCTACGTCAGCTACGGGTGCGTAGCTAAACTGAACATTTTTATTTTTATCTTGGGTTTTCTTCTAACGATGATCTCATCGTTTGTATGTTTCTTTAGAAAGAAGTAAAAAAGAAGAAGTGTGAAATAGTAAATTATATTGATAAAAAAAAAAGATGTTTGTTTTATCTGGCCTGGATTTTGACTGGCCTCTAGCTCAGTTGGTAGTAGCTCTGCCTTCTGCGCCGTAGGTCGTGGGTTCGATCCCTACCGAGAACAAATATTTGTGTGGTTGACATAAATGTTTGTTCTCTGTCTGGGTGTTATATTGTATTCTAAGTATGTATTTACAACAAAAAAAATGTATTCAAGTATTATATCAGCTATCCGGTTCCCATATTACAAGCTCTGCTTAGTTTGGGGCTGGGTAGTATTGTGTGAATTGTCCACAATATTTATTTTATATTTATTATCAATATTTTACACTCTTTCGCACTTTTTTTTATACAACTTGCTGATAGAACAAGCATAAGGTCCACCGGATGTTAAGTAGTAACTATCGCCTATAAAAAAACATTGTTTCTTAAGACACACACGTCAGAATCGTGATGAACTGCCCTGCATCCATCAACTTGAGGCATACAGATTCATTCAGCCTCACGTGCCAGTAATTTCACCGGCACCCACACCCTTTAAACAGTAACACAGCAATGCTTCACGGCAGAAATAAGCATGGTGGTGTAATACTTTCCCAGATGAACCATATACAAAGAGCATTATATCAGCTATTTGGTTCCCATAGTACAAGCTCTGATTAGTTTGGGGTTAAATACTGCTGTGTGGGTTGTCCAGAATATTTATTTATTTATTAAAATATCTTATTGGTCAGTGTACCAAGAAACTAAATAAAAAAACAACGATCATGCCGGATCAACCGGGTCATTGACCAAGCAGGGCTTAAAAAGAGCCATTTACCGTCCAATTAAGTCTTAATCCATGTCAGCTTATACGCGAAGCCTACATTTATATTTGTGCTTTTAGTCAATTGGATTTCATTAATCTAGTAAAACGTAGGTTAAACTTAAGTTTTCTTAATAACTTTCCATACTACATATTCTAACACATTAAAAGACAAAATCTAAAAACCTATAAAAGTAACCTATAATATAAACTTCTACCCGAAAACCGAATTAAAATCAGAAAACCAATCAACGTACGTTGTGGCGGGCGCGGCGGCAGATCTGGCCGAGGATCTCAAGACTACTTGTTTGCTCCTCTTGGGGTTGAGACTCTGGTTCCGTGGGGAACCGAGGCCTCGCGGGTCTTCAAAATTTTGTCTAGGCGACTGATCGACGCGACGCGTGACCCAAGAGCTGGGGTATCTGGCGCAGCGTATAAGCATTGCTATTCAGCATGGCAATGCCGCCAGCGTCTTGAGGACGCTTCCGTCTGGCACTGATTTGGATCAGTTGAGCTATCTCTAGATCGTTTGTAACGATCTGCAGATAGCTCAACTGTTTCTTGTGTATTTTGTACATTTTGTAAATATTTGTTTAATTGTAAGTTTCTTTGTGTAAATAAACTTGATTTATATTATCAACGTACAGGGTCTTCTCTATCACCACCCGCTAGGATCTACTCCCCGTTGTGGTAGATACCCCTTGGTCTCTTGTTGTGAGTAAGGGATTTTGGACAAAAGTGGTGGAAGTGGGTGTTTGTGGGTGGCAAAAGCTATGAAATCGATGTCTATCCTATTTCATCTAAACAGGACTTTTCTTAAAATTTAGGAGGTTTAAGAATTCTTGGCCTTTGCCCAACAGTGGGACACTACAGGCTAGTAGTAATAATAATAGTAATAGTAAGAATTCTCAAGAATTAACAAGATTCGAAATTGTTTAAATAATATGAAGTGATTGTAATCTACAATTCAAAAACATTATATCAATTAGAATTGGTGGTCATCATCCAGAATGTTCCTAAGCGTTTTAGAAAGTTCTTAAATAAATCTAGAATTATCAAATTTAATGATGACTACTGGCTGGCTCTGGTTTTGAGACTGTGTGAGTGCTCACCAGTGCATTATACTGTGTGTGACGTTTTGACGTCAAATTTATTTAGTCAATACTCACACAGACTGAAAACCAGAAGAGAAACCAGAGACAGAGCTAGACAGAGCTCATGGTAGGCCCTGGCTTACTGTCAAATTAATACGTTAATTGCACCCCAGATTACTAAAGCTTTGTTTGTTTCAAAGGCTATTTCCAAAGTCGGATTAAAGTCTCAGACACGAGATTAAGACTAACTTGCAAAGTACATTTACACTAGTAATGTAACTTGATAAGTATCAAAGCGTTTAATTGATAATGAAAATGACATTAAGGCGGCAAGTGCTGTCAGATAAGAATTTTAATGTATATAATAAAAAATAAAATGTGATGATAACAAAATAAAGCTGAGAATAATAGCAGTTTAGTTTTAATAATCGCCAATAAACACCTTTTAAAAACCTTACATTTATTTTTAAGACTCGACTCGTTTTGAAATATTTGTGAATAAAAAAAACAAAGCGTCAATTTAGTGACAAAAATGGTTAATAGATAAAAAGCCATTGTGGACTATCTAGTTTTACTATTAGTCTTTGATACACATCACTATCGAATCCTAAATTAAGCAGAGCTTTACTATGGGAACCAGATAGCTGATATATAACATATATTTTTTTGTAAAAAACATACTTAGAATACAATATAACACCCAGACAGAGAACAAACATCTGTGTTCACCCCAAAAGTATTTGTTCTCGATAAGATCGAACCAACGATTTACGGCAAAGAAGGCAGAGCTACTACCAACTGAGCTGAGAGGCCAGTCAGTATTATTAATTTTTTTATTGTTTCTTAATAAAATTATGCTTTTTAACATTGGGATGGGTGACATATCTAAAAGTTTTGTATTAAGCAGGGTGCTTTAAATATTATTGGCCTATGTTGAACAAACATATTTCTCTCCTTCTCATTCATTTTCTCATTCATTCTCACCTTCTTTCTCTGACAGGACATGCCTCTGACTTCGCTCTATTAACTTCACAGTAGTTACCAAGTAACAATTCAGATTAATGAAACCTGGTAGAAATGCTCTAAAAATATCGCTGGCATATGCGTTTACTTTTACTTATGTCCTTTGACTGATAGACCAGTTACCTCAGCAAACAAAGCCAAGAGCTCGGTAGACGTGCTTACACATGCAAATAGCATTGAATGCTCTCGCTTCGCTCGTTACGGCTCACTGCATTTGAATAGACCCATCAATACTCAATTTCTATGCAATTCGATCACTTCGCTTTCGATCAAGGCAGGCGAAATGTGTTCTAGGGATCTGTAAGGGAAATTTGAAGTATAAACTACCGGATAACAAATGTACCTACGCGTAAATTGTGAGATAAAGTTTTATTAGTAATTGATTGTATAGTTTATATGAAATTATTGAATCAAGAGGGAAAAGTCTTGTATACATAGAGTCTCGAGTGCCAGCGAGTAGCTAGATCAAATCATTATTAATTACCCTTTGTTTGGGATCCATACAAAAACATATGATATGATTGAGTATAAACATAATTTTATCCTTTGATTGAGTTACAAATTACAAACATCGAAACATCTCATCTCATTGACAGGCGCAGCTGACAGGCTTTGGAGGTAGGCTCTGCTCCGTAGGCCGTGGGTTCGATCCTCATCGAAAACCAATATATTGGTCTGGTAAACATTATTGTATGTTCTCTGATTATGAGATAAAGTGTATTCTAAGTATTTTCATGGAAAATTAAAATGAGTAGTTTATCAGCTATCTGGTTCCCATTGTATAAGCTCAACTTAGTTTGGGCATGAGCTATCAAGAATAAGAACAGGATTCTTGTTTTTTTTCTTAGCTGAAATTTAATCTAAAATTATACTCCAAAATTCTAATCTAAAAGTAGCCATAGAACTAAACATAACTATCAAGCTCGCTACCCGGAACTTCCAATCCACCGATAGCAGGCTTCCATAACAGCCAATCAAGGCTGCGGCCAAGGGCGTGTATGGCGTGCTCGGTAATACCCACTGCCATGGTCAACGGGTGTTTTAGCCATCGATGCATGCATCTGATTGTGAGTTGTTTTTTAGTTTGAACACAGTAAAAATAAAAATAACAATTAAGGTGAAAATATAAAGTTTATTTTATACAACTACATAATATAATTATAAGTTTAAAAAACTTGAGAAACCGACTTCACTGCCAAACGGTTAAACCGATTTTAATGAAATTTGTTTGGGACAATCTGGGCATAAGAATAACCTTCCAAATAAAAAAATAATTTTCTAAATCGGTTCATAAATGACGGAGGCATGCAGTTACAAACATTAAAAAAGTTATTTAAAAAAAAATGGCAACACCGATTTTAATAAAATTAAAATGGGACCAATCTGGAAGTACCTTTCAGATAAAAAAATATTTTGCAAATCGGCTCACAAATGATGAAGTTATGCGGTAACAAACATATTGGAAGTCGTTTAAAAACAAGCATGACCCATGGTGGTATCCATCGCCTTTATCAACGGACTGCTTCACTGTATGCATACATAACATATATTAACAAGGTGCCCTGAGATGCAAAAATTATGTAGAAATGTACTAATAGGGCGAAAACTCTTCATTGATTATAGTTATAACTCTGTTTTATTTTATTACATCATGATCCAATTAGGGATGTTCTACTCCCAAAACCGGTTAACAGTACAGACGTGCATACGGAGATGTTAAGACTCATGTGCCAGTAATTTAATCGGCACTCACACCCATTGACTAAACGTGGAAATATAAAAAAAGACCTCATAGATTCCTGACAGGGGATGACCTCGTG
Source organism: Thera britannica (assembly GCA_939531255.2). Taxonomy (NCBI): domain Eukaryota; kingdom Metazoa; phylum Arthropoda; class Insecta; order Lepidoptera; family Geometridae; genus Thera; species Thera britannica. The sequence goes on along the minus strand of OW618040.2, from coordinate 15,571,562 downwards.
GTTAGCCGAAAAAACGTTGGCAAGACGATCTGGATGCCTTCGAAAAGAAATGGTGGGAGGACGCTCGTGATAGGGAAAACTGGAAGACTTTAAGGCAGGCCTTACCAAAGTAGTGAGACAACACAGGCTTGGCAAAAAACTAAATGAAATCTTTTTTAAACAAAACCGAGAGAAAGGTTTATTAAGGAACTAAGAGATCTTTGAAAGGGAATTCGCAATTCCATCAGCAAATAAATGGTGATTTTCATTGGGTTCCATTCAAGAGGAACTGATGTCGTCTATTCATTAGTTAATTAAGTAACGAAACAAAAAGGTTGATTTGTAAGCGATTGCTTTTGCTATTTACCCGACTGCACAGAGGGTTGCTCGGTTATAATGTTACAAAGACGTTTGAAAGTGATCCATGTGATTCAAATAATAAAGAAAGCTTTTTTACTATAATTATTTTACTTCATTTAACTACAAAGATAATTGATCGTACAAGGGAAGTTGAGATACCGGTTTCATGGCTAATATTATGCCATGTTGTTATGCCAATTTTGATGGTTTTTTTTTAAATCAGCTTATAAATGCCACAAAAAATAACAACTGACTTGAGAAACACTTTCTTTTTTTTATTTGAAGTCGGTTAAAAAATTATATTTTTGGATTATGGGGGCCTTTCAGCAGTGGGCTTTTGCTTTTTCTGGGTGATCTTCTTTTCTTTTCGTTACACTGGTTCTTTCAAACCTAGTGAGGTGAATGGATTTTAAAGTGTCCCTCCAAGAGGCTCCTTTTTTGCACTTGAAACATATTTTCAAACTATCTAAATGCAACGACATGCCGGTTTCTTCACGATGATTTCCTTCATCGTTTGAAAGCACTGGCATAGTGTACATACATTTTTGGCCAGAAAAACTCACTGGTACGCGACTGGATTTGAACCCAGGACCTTACTACTTCTGGGTGATGACACACGCAATTTGTTCTAGTAATGTTTCCATTTTCGTTTTTCCCATAGCAACATATCTACGGCACCATACAACTCATAATTTTAATCGATTACCATTGACAATGTACAAAGCCTATAATTTTCTTTGCCCTTCAACAAAAGCCTTCAGTGAGTCAATCAATACGTTGTGTGGTTTCGAACTTGACTGAATTTAAAACAGGTGAAGTTTCAATAATTTAACAAACATTTAAACAAAAAAAACAATTAAATTGAGAGCCTCACAAAATGGACCCAGTTTTTATATCTAGAGAATCAAAAATAAATATTGTGGACGATTCACACAACTCTAGCCCCAAACTAAGCAGAGCTTGAATGAGGTGAACCAGATAGTTAATAGAATACTTAAATATATTTTTATGTTAGTACTAAACCATTATAACACAGCATATTACCCAGACAGAGAACAAACATCTACATTCACTACACAAATATGTTCTCGGTGGGGATCGAACCCACGTCCTCCAGCATAATTAATTTCACTTAAGCAAAATCCTAATACAATGTTCTGCCTACGTTGGAACTTTGCCAGAAATCAGCGCCCGCATCGGAGCTAATGCGCAACCTTCCATAATGAGTTTATCAGGCGGAGGAAATTGTACAGATCTAGCAAGTTTATGTGTTATTTGACGTAATTAATCGCTGGCTTTGAAGGTGGAATCCTTATCTTGATTGGTGGACTATTTTCGTATTTTATTATTATGCTGTATAAGTACTTTATTATTACTTTAAAGCGGAGCGTGTGCTGTCTTTTAAACTTTTGCTTTTATATTATTGCCTACGTTTTACTAAGTGAAGCAACACAAAACACTCAAGCGATCGCGTAAATCGATGTGAGATGTCAATTTTTGTTTGAAAAATTTGAAAATGGAACTCGGATTGAGCGATCACTCAATCGAGCCGTGTTGCTGGAATCAACGCCCTGTGCGTAAACGGTAGGAACCAAGCCGTAGTTTGTTGCCTGTTTTTTTAGGCTCAGTCGCGTGCCTGCACCTACACTACACTCACCTAGCTTTAAGACGTTTTAAAGTGGTCCTTATTGTGTTACTACTGAATAAAGACTTTGACTTTGAATTTGGTGAATAATTGTCCTGAAAAAAATCCATGAAAAAGCAATGTATTTTCTGCCTTGAAACAGCATTGCTGTATTTTGGTTTGAAGGGTGTGGGTGCGGGGATTAGTCAAATATCGCACTGTCAAAGTTTACGGCAGTGTTTGTGGATGTATACAAAACCCTATACTAAAACTGGTCGCCATTGTCATCGCAGATTGCCACAGATCGCTCGCACGATCAGTTTGCCATCCTGTTGGTAGCTGTTTGCCGCGATGTGGCCGATCCTTTACAGCAGTTTCAATAAACATTATATTTTCATGTGAAAAAGAGGAAAAACTAGTGATATTTATTGCGGTTAATGTTCACAACAATCTCATTACTTCCTAGGGCACGTCCAGCAACGTGCCCTGTATTACATTACATTGTGTCCATCAATCTGTCACGTTGTCTGTAATAGGCGTTCACTGGATAAAGGTTTTTTCGATGAAACAAGCTTCGAGGAAACGTTTTTTCGCCGGAATATTCATAGGCTATCGGTAATTCGATTGATAAAGCTGGTTTTGTTGATAGCTTTGCTTTTTGTTTTATTTTGGCTGTCGACTTTCATCCCGGAAAATATTTGAAAATGTATTTATTCGCTTGAAGTATACTCAATTTTATTTAGTATTTTCTTATTAATTATAATGTTTGTACCACAACCACATACTTTGTCAGATTTAATAAATAAATATTGTGGACAATTTACACTACACTATCTAGCCCCAAATTAAGCAAAAATTGTTCAAATTTTTTTTATCGTTGGAAAGCTACATTCACCTTGAGTAACTTATGCTATATTAATGTATTGTGTTTAAAAAATAATGTCCATCACCCGTGCGAAGCCGAGACATGCCGCTAGTTAAATATATTTTACCATCTAAGATTTAATGTAGTTTTCCCTCATTTGTATCATCTGTTTAGATTTTAGATCAGGACTTTTGGTTTTCGCCGTGTTTTTATTTATTTAAATTAAATGAAGATTCATTTTAATATCTAAGAAGGTATATTTAATGACAAATAAAATCATGCCATCACAAAGGTGTACATTTGTACATCCTTTCTATACTCAAGAAAAATGACAATACTTTTTCATTTGCGCAAAAGACTTCTTAGAAATCATTTTTTTCATGTTCGGAGAATTTTATTGACACAGAAAAATTCTTTTGTGTAATATATTTTTGTCACGTCAATATTTCATTGTTAGTAATAAAGGTGTTACACACGGTAAGTTCATATCTTTGTAACCAAAAACTCCACTCAAAGAGTCCTCCAATATCAAATATTTGAAACTACAAAGCCTGTATTCTAGGGTTGGTCGCGTGGAACTGGCACCCAGACTCACCTAGCTTTAAGACATTTCAAAGTGATCCTTGTGATACTACTGAATAAAGAAATACTTGAATTTGAATTGAATATAGTCTAAAATTTAGAACAGAGAATCTTTAAGGGTAGTAAGGAAAATGTTTGAAAATTCGCATTCGAAGCTGTTTTTATTATACAACTAGCTGATGGAACAAGCAAATGACCCACCTGATGTTAAGTGGTAACCATTGCCTATAGCAAAGACTTGTCTCGTAGGTCACACACGTCAGGAACGTGCCCTACGATGCACTGCCTTGCGTCCATCAACTTGAAGCATACAAATGTTCAGCCTCACATGCCAGAATTTTCACCGGCACCCTTCAAACTGAAACACAGCGATGCTGCTTCACGGTAGAAATAGGCATAGTATTATTACTTCTCCGGACGAACCCTTCACAAAGATCAATTTTAATAGTGGTAGAGCTACTATTATCCACTAAAAATGATATCAAAGTTATTTTGGAAAAACGCATCGTACGACAGAAGTCACGCGGGATTAAGTCATAGCTTTATTAAATTTGTCATAAAATATTTTTGAAACAGAATAACGATTTCGTTTCACATTTTATGGAACCCTAAAAACTGATGGATACGTTGAGAACAGCAAAATTTCAAACTTCCACCACCACTACAGAACAAAGACCAACGCTCCACGTAGATAGGCATCTGTCTATTATTTGAAGTATCTTTGTTCTGACTCACTGGCTCTCTGACATAAAAAGACAGCGTAGCCTTAACCACTGGCCGTAGAAACTTGGTATTTTAAGGGTAAATTTGTTTTGGTGTGTAGATGTAGTAACTAAAGGTGAAATTCCACACAACACTATCTAGACTCAAATTAAGCAGTCTTTGTATGAGGGGAACAAGATAGCTGATTTAATACTTATACAGGGTGTCCCATAAGTCAACGTCCAGCCGAAAACGGGTGATGCGCCAAGTCATGACAGTTATCAGAAAAATATAAAAAAAAATATTTGTTATGTAACTTTCGAGTTATGAGTATTTAAAAAAAACAGGAAAAACTGACACCCTGTGATGATCTTTTAAGTCCTGTGACTACAAATATTAATTTTTCATGAAACTTTTTTCTGCAACGTAAGCATGAATAACCCTTCTGTAAATTACAATTCAAAATTAAGCCATAACTGCCTCAGTTTTTAATGAAATCGTGGAGTTTTGGCCAACATTTCATTTCAAATAATTACATCACCCAACTTTAATCGTCTGTACTGCAAAAAATATGTACTACACTTATTATTAATCAAACTCAAACTATTTATTTGTTGACTTTTAATTGACGCTACCACAACAAAAGTCAAAGGAACAAGCATAATGGCCCACCTGATGTTATGTGGTAAGCATTGCCTCGTAGGTCACGCACGTTAGGAACGTGCTTTACGGTGCACTACTTATCGTCCAACTTGAGGCATACAGAAATGTTCAGTTTTGGACTCCATTTGGATGTAGAAAGCTGCAGACAAAGGCTATCGGTGTAGAAGTGAATCATATGGCAATGATGTTTACACTTCATCATTCTGTGTATGGTGTAGTAAGCTGAAAGCACTGGTTTAATGGTAGCGGCCTCACCTTCCGATCCTAAGGTCGTGGGTTCAAATCTAGTTGTGTACCAATGATTTTTTCTGCAGAAAAAAATATGTGCACTACTATGCTTGTACTCTCAAAATAGTGAAGGAAAACATCGTGAGAAAGCCGGCGTGTCATAGAACTTAAAAAAGTTCGAGCAACGTGTGTCAAGCGTCACGCAAAAAGGGCCCACCAGTGGTCTCCTTGCGGAAACCAGTCCGCACACCAAGTGCAGATGATGAATTTTTGTGTGGCTCTGGTATCGTATCAGTAGATATTTTTTTTGCTTCTTTTCTGCTTTTTTCTACTACACAAACGCGTCAGCAAACCGCTGATAACCCTGTTTTGACTACGATAGAGTTTTACGACCATTTCTCAATGTTACTACGAGTCACCGAAGGGAATATCAGTAGTAAAAATTGCAGTCAAGTCACGTCTTTAAGAATTGTCTAATGTAATTGAAACCCGAGATAAACTACAGACAACTAAGCCAATTACACAACTCACAAGACTGAACAATACTTAGTAAGGCTAAGTGCCGTCATGTTTATAGATGAAGTCAGCTTTAAGGTCACCACTCATCAGTGCCGTGTCAGAGACGGGCAAGGACGTGTTTCGGGAGAAGTCTAAAAAAATAACAGTGCATACATTGTCTTTGAACTTAATCACACATATCCGTGCCCGTGCCGGCAACGGAGCTTCAGTGTCAGACCACGTCTCTGCCCCGTCCCTGACCCAGCACTGATATGTGTGGATAAACCTTTATGGACTATAGAACTTTTGATCTAGAAACTTTAACGATCCTTGAAAATAACAGATAAGTGCGAGTAGGACCAAGTAATAAGTAAAGATACACAGGTACACGAGTAGGTATATGGGTAGACATAGGCCATTGAAAAGATGGATGAACTGTGTGAAAGTTGACGTGAGTAAGGATAAGACAGAACTGACGAGTTGACGGTAGACAGAGGAGAAAGGAAGAGGAGAATATTTAGTGCCTTACATACCTAACTTTTTCATTTTTTTTCGAGAAAAAAAGCACCTTTAAGATCTTTGATTTCTTAAAAAGCAACGACCAAATGATGACGTCACACCTCTCATCTCTCACAGATCTGGTCAAGACTTGCAAGGCAGTTAACTAAAGGTGATAGTTACCATTTAAAATCAGGGAAGGAACGGAGAAGGAGGGGGACCCCCGTGCGCCCGACCCCCGAGCAGCTGTCAACCAAGATCGTTCGATTTCGCACGCACGGGACGCATGATTCTTAATTTAAAACTAAACAATCTATAAATTTGACCTAATCTAAAGCATTAAAAAGTAATTAGATATTTTATCGTTTTGTTTTTTAACACCTACACTAGTGGTAGGAGGAAGGCAGGAAGTAGATGGCATGAATACGGGCGTTATTTGTAGATCGTCGGATTCTCAGAGATTGAAGATTAGCTTATATTACCAAAATCTTAGGTACCTTAATGGCTCTCATTGGATTTAAGTTGGTCCATTTGACCCAATAACAGTTTGGATAACTAAGGTTTAGTAATATTGCTATTATTAAGCCATTATGCGACAGTTTCGGGAGTTTTAATTACAATGGTTGGTATTAAGTTGTAGTCAACTTTAGGTGCAAGGGTTTAAGGCCGTTAATAAGACAATTTGTTATAAAACTGTTTATGGTAGTAATATTTCTGCATAAATTAATTTTACTATTTATGGGCGATGGGAGTATAAGTGTACACTAAAATAAATGTGGTCGGCTTTTATATTGGTCTTTAATTCCGAAAAACTTTATTAAGTTCAAGAAAACTGGAAGACAAAGATTGATTAATGGTGATAGTATCTAGTAAAAACTAAAATATTTCTTCTATTTCTTCTACTTATTCTACCGGAACAAATATGAAAGCCAGCTACAGTTATTTCAAAGTACAGTTATACTCTAAGGGCCTTATTAATAATCCTGGCGTAGCGTTGGACTAGTTAATCCGTGTTTTGTCACATTTGTTCGAGTTGACAATTGCATGTCAATGCAAGAGACAAAACACGGATTAACTAGTCCAACGCTACGCCAGGATTATTAATTAGAAAAAACCTGGCTAAGTGGGGAATCATCGACCCGACCAGGGTACCGTGCAACTGCGGGGCCCCCATACAGGACATGCCACACTTACTTTCATGTCCGCAGTGCACGACCACCTGCACCATGGAAGATCTAAACATGGCATCGAGTGGAGCTATTGAGGTGGTGACATATTGGTCGAGGAGGGTTTAGTTAGAGTCTTGACTCGATAAGAAGAAGAAGATTAATAAGGCCCTAATAGTTCATAAATTGTAAAAATGTTTTCATGGAAATCAAACCACCTTTTTAAACGGATTTTAAAGAGGTATTTTTTATTCCACAGTCTACCCATTTCGGGGTTCCAACAGAGAAATTGAAAAAAAAATCAACCATGCGGATCAACACAGCTGAACCAGATAACAAAATAATAATATTGTACACAATCCACATATCATTATCTAGCCCCAAACTAAGCAGGGCTTGTGCTATGGGAACCAGCTGATATAAAACTTTTTTTTTTGTTAATACACACATAGAATTCAATATAACACCCAGACAGAAAACAAACATCTGTGTTCAAATATTTGTTCTCGGTGGGGATCGAACCCATGGCCTACGGCGCCGAAGCAGAGCTACTAACTGAGCTGTGAGGCCAGTCAAAATCAGCACCCGCCTTGTGGTTGCTATTTAGTCTCCAGTAGTTGTAGATTCTACGAGCTGTTGAGCAAACCAATTGCCCCTTCAACTTGTTAATTCAGTGCTTATGTTTTGTTTGACAGATGGTGGTCTCAGAAACGAGGTAGACACGCGAGGGCGCGGTACGGATCCAGCGTTCCTCCACGAGCTTCACTCGACGCTGGCGCCCGCCGCGCCCGATCACACTTGGCAGCATACCCTCACGCTTGTACTCAAAGGTAACTCCTGCTTTCCCGTTTACTCTGGTCTGTTTACTTTATTGTTTAGGTCAATTCGTAATCGACATCGGCTTCATTTTTGGCATTTAAACCTAGCCTAGACAGTTCAGTTGGTAGCAGCTTAACCTCGAGGAAGAAGTGGGTTAGACTGGCACAGGATTATAGCCGATGGCACAAAATGAGAGAGGTCTATAGTTAGCAGTGGGTGATCTGTGGATAATGATGATGCCCCAAAATCAAAGTATATTTTCTTTCCAGGCCTGGTCTTCTCCACGATCATCCTTGGAGCACTCTTCGGAAACGCCCTTGTCATCATCTCAGTTCACAGACATCGAAAGCTCCGAGTCCTCACTAACTACTACGTGGTCAGCTTAGCTGTGGCTGATATGCTGGTGGCATTATGTGCTATGACCTTCAACGCCAGTTCTGAGCTGACTGACGCCTGGTTATTCGGACCTCTAGTCTGCGATATCTTCAACTCCTTAGACGTTTACTTCTCCAGTGCGTCAATACTCCACCTTTGCTGTATATCAGTAGATAGATACTATGCTATCGTCAGACCCTTGGAGTATCCAGTGACCATGACGCATCGAACGGTCTGCTTCATGCTAGCAAACGTCTGGCTCTGGCCCGCTTTCATATCCTTTGTACCTATCTTCATGGGCTGGTATACAACGGAAGATCACAGGAAATTCAGACATGATCACCCAGACGCCTGCAGTTTTCAAGTCAACATGGTCTACGCGATCGTCTCTTCGAGCGTTTCCTTCTGGATTCCTAGTTTAGTCATGATATCGATGTATTGTAAGATATTTAGAGAAGCAATCAGGCAGCGGGAAGCCTTGACACGAACTTCGTCCAATATACTCCTGAATTCTGTCCATATCAAGCACACGTCACACTCTGCTCATCATTCTCACTACCTTCACCCTGATAGAAGACCGTCAGATATCAGTCCAAACTATAGCACCTTTACAGAAGTGGGTCCTGAGGAGACAGAGTTTGGTCCAGAAGCCATGACTTTGGGAGACATATGCCCGAGTAAAGAGGCTTCTCCAAGGAGGTCGGGGAATGAGAGAGTGAGCTGTGATACGACATCCTCTGGGTACTTTTCTGGAGGATCACATAAAAGGGAGAGGTCTTCGAGTGGCCAGCCTCCGTATGGATGGAGACCGAGTTGCTCATCAGCTGTGGCGACGAGGGATCTGGCGAAGGCTGCTACAGAGCTGAATTCACAAGGTGAGTTTTATTTTACCTTATTTTACTTTGACATTTTTAGACGCCTTTACACCTTGCGCACATCTAAGTGATCTGTGGTGGTGATCAGTGAAGCGCTGTCAAATATCACTGTCATATTTTGACAGCGTTTCATTGATAGCCACCGCAGAACACTTAGATGCGCGCAAGGCTTTACCTAGAAACACAGGATATAATCTAAACTTCTGAGAAATGCTAACGTGCGTGTGTAATTAATATTTTCCGACATAACTGTAAAGTTTCAACTGAGTAAGTGGATGAAAGTTGATTTACTGAGAAATGTAGTAAGTTTATTTTAGTTAAGTGTTATTAGATTACCATAGCAAAATAGTTTTAGTAGGCACTTTATTTCGAAGGGTAACCATGTCGTTATGCTGGGGAAAAAATGTATGTGACAACAACCGTTGTCTGGTAGAGATTGCTGCTTAGTGACAAGACCGCCTATTATTACTACAAATAGTTTTAAGTTTTTCTTTTATCTATGAGGATTTATCTTCTATCTATGAGGAGAATTCTACCCTTCCGCCATTTTCTCTTTATTTTTACGCATAGCTGGATATTTCATGAAGATACTTGTAATATAATTTATATAAAGGTCTAATACTTTATTTATAAAGAAACTAACAATTAATAAAGGTATTTACAAAATAAGCAAATAAAGTTTAGCTGTCTGCAGACCGTTACAAACGATCTAGAGATAAGTCTACTGATCCAAATCAGTGCCAGACGAAAGCGTGCCCAAGACGCTGCGCTGGTGGCATTGCTACGCTGAAAAGCAACGCTAATGTGCTGCGCCAGATACCCACCACCAACCCTTGCGTCGCTCGATCAGTCGCCTATACAATACTTTGAAAAACCGCAAGACCTCGGTTCACCACGGACCCAGGGTCTTGACCCCAAGAGCAAATAAGTAGGATCGGTATTTCCTGAATAGTTTTAATACAGTAAAATGTTCCAGGAAGTTGTTTACAATACCTAAAAGTTTCGTCAGATTCTTGGAACACAAGGTTTAATTTTCTAACTTGATGGAATTTTAGTAATTACTAACTGACAGATATTAAATTTCGAATACAACTTACACGGAGGCGTGTAAGTTATATCCAAAATGATCAAGAACGTTATAAAGTTTATTAATGCCTTTGATATTGATACTCTAATCTTCATAAATTATACATAGGGATATTAAGGTCACGGGCAAAGTTGAAGAGTATTTTATTCAGTAAAACCACTAGAAATTATATCATCATTATAAGTTTTTCTTGTGTCGAAATCTTAATTATGTTTAGAAAGTACATCTTAGTTCCTTTGCATTTTGTCTAGTTGCTGTAGGTACCTAGTGGCAGAGTCCGTGACATCGCCAATCCGTCTCTGTCTGAAGACCTGTACCCGAAGTCGGGGTTTTGCTACCACATTTCGTTACCAAATGTTGTTTTCGTTTCGATTTTTTGTCTCTCTCTATTGCATAGAGAAATTATGAGATGGCATGATGATATGGATGGTTATTGGGATACGTTACGAGAGTTGTTGTCTCATCTTTTCTCCATACAATAGACAGAGACAAATAGGCGAAACGAAAACAACATTTGGTAACGAAATGTTGTAAATGCACTGGGACTTCGGGTACAGGATTGGTTGCTAGCCAACCGACCTAAATAGCTGAGGCAGAGTCCGTTTTGCGACGCACAAAGCTCACCTCTGTTGTCTAGTGATAAGTTGTTATGTGTAAATTGTAAGAGTGAGTTTTGTATCGCAAGTAATAATATTTTCTTTCTTTCTTTCTTTCAAATACTTTTAAACAGTGTGAATTAAGCATACAATTACACTACCATAATCAAACTTTTCTAAAAGGTAATTTCAGATTTAGTACACATTTTTAAAAGCTGGGTTATTAATTATTTAAACAAGTGAAGTAACTAAAAAAAACAAGAAATTTACTTCGTGGTCAAACTGTTAAACCGGTTTTGATAGAATTTATATGGGACCAATCTGGAAGTATTTAACCTTTCAAATAAAACAAATCAAATCGTCACATAAAAAAATACAACTGAATTGAGAACCTCTTCCTTTTTAATTTGAAGTCGGTTATTTTTTTTATACAACAATATTTAATGGACACACAATGGCCCACCTGATGTTTAGTGGTAATCATCACCTATAACAAAGCATTGCCTCGTAGGTCACGCACGTCAGGAACGTGCCCTACGAGATGCCCTGCGTCCATCAACTTGAGACATAGAGATGTTCAGCCTCACTAGTATTTTAATAACGAAATTATGCAATAACAAACATAAAAAAATTTTTTTTTATTTGAAGTCGATTTGAAAGTACTAGCCTAAGAGAGGTCTGACCCAAGGGCTGATAAGCATCTAGCTGAGCAGATCATGATAGCATCATTGATTTGCTACATTGCAAAAAAAAATGCTTCGTAAAGATGGTGTAAGTGGGAATTAAAACCTCTGTAATATAGTTATTCTTTATTGCACAAAACTTACATTAATTTTAAATAGAATTAAGTCGTTTAAGCTACACTATTTTATAACTCAAGAACGGCTGAATTGACTTGGCTGACAATTAGAGGGAAAGTAGTTTAGAACCGAAAGAAGGACATAGGATATTTTTTATCCCGAAAAAACCACGAGAATAGGGAAGTAAAGAAGCGGGAGGCTGCTATTTGTTATATTAAAGAAATATAAATAGTTTAAGAGTACAAAATAAACGCTCAACGCTATGCATTTTGTACGCCGTTGTTCGAATAAAAACAATACAATTTTATGTTACATCTCTCAAAAAGTTAACCCCCTCCCTCCCCACCTAGTTTAAAATGAACCCCCTGAAATCTGAAGTCGTTAAGATTACACCCCTATTCCGTGGAACGAGGCTCAGTTAAATCATTTTGCGGCGTTATTTTTCCCTGGACGAAGCTTTGTTTGGCTCATACGCTTGTGTGAGAGATTGGCGAAGGCGATAAGGTTGACTATTTATTATTATGTCAAAATTGAAACTTTTTGAAAAAAAAATGGAATATCTGTTCTAGCCACAAAATAAGCATGGCTCTTACTATGGCTTAATTTACTGGCCTTTCAGCTCAGTTGGTAGTGGCTCTGCCTTCTGCGCTGTAGGTCATGGGTTCAATCCCCACCGAGAACAAATATTTGTGTGGTGAATTTTTGTTCTCTGTCTGGGTGTTATATTATTCTAAGTATGTATTAAAAAATATCTGGTTTCCTTAATACAAGCTCTACTTAATTTGGGGCTAGATAGTGTGTTTGGATTGTCCACAGTATTTATTTATTTATTTATGGAAAAATCTGTTACCGATAACTGCCCTCGTTCGACAAATGTCGAACGCTGCCGAACGCGGAGGTACAATCCTCTTTGTCGCTCGTTTCGCACTCTCGCTTGCACTTCAAGCTTTAAATGGAACGCCTCAGAGCGAGGTAACGCCGCATGAGTCATGTTTTTTCATGCGTGCAACCGGCTCCATCGAATCATAAGACGTTGTCACATCAAAAAATGTTTCGCTGTTCGAATTCCAAAACACGGTAAATAACGACCAGTAAACCCGATACTAAAATTAACTTAATCAACATTCCTCGCAAGAGGTCAAAGTTCACTACAAACTCCTCTTCACTTCATAACGTTATAATTTCAGGCTGAAATTCTCGTCACATTTCAGGATATCATGTGCTTGATTTATTATTATCCTCCTCTTAGGATTTCGGATGGGTCTGTAAAAGCTTTGTTTTTTGAAAAACAGCTACCGTTGTATGACTGTTACCCGTTGTATGTAGAGGTAGTAACCGTTCAACATCAAAACCTGAAATGGTAAATCTGCCTTATGTATCACTTTTTCTAACTGTTTAAAAAAAAAGATAAGTTTCTAAATTTGGCTGTAATTTTGTTGTATTGTATGAATATAACATTAAAGTTTGTAACATTTCCATTGTTATATTCTATAGTGACACAAGACATCAAACCTCACCATTATCCAATTTCTTCAACAGCAATGGTTAAAAAAAGAACTCAATTAAAATCCACCCATTGTGATTGAATGTGATGAAAAGTGGGTCGATTGCGTATCTTTTGTTGCAATCACATCTGTCAGTTTTTACATTATTTTGAGCTTCGATTGCAATTAAAAACGAATTGAAACAAATTTTATCTATGACAAGGAACGATTGCCATAAGACTGCAGGTTTACGTAATAAACATGAGATAGCGAATAGGAACTACGCTTTGTAAAACTAGTTTGGCAACTGATAAATAGTTGTCAAACAATTACGTATGTTAGTATCAAACTTTTGATTGCAACAGAATTACACAATCGCTCAGCAGTTTTCTGTCGCAGCTCGCAGTTATGACGGATTCTTTACTGATTACCGATACAAACATTTAAACTAAGTGATCCCGTCATCGCTTTATTACGGTACAGAAAAGACGGTCGTCGTTTACTAAAAAATTAAAGGTTTTAGATTTAGAGGACGGGTCGAGGTATCGCGTAACGTAATGGTACCCTAGTCGGAGTTTTATGGTTAGTTTGGGGTAAAGGTTAGCCGTTGAATTTAGATGGCATTTTTGATAACGACCTTACTTATAAAATAATTTTGGAAATTGCGCCAAAAATACTTCGACACGCAACAAATCGAGCTCAAAAATACAGAAAAAATATAATATCTCAAAAAGTGTTGCTTGATGAAATTAGTATAGGTGTCATACTTCGATATTATTTTTAGTGGTTTTGTTCGGGTCGCTATCTCACCTAACGTCAAACAGAACGTTTTGTTTTTGTATGTATGTTAAAATATTTATTTACGCAAAGAAACATACAGTTGAGCTATCTGCAGACAGTTAAAATGGATCTAGCGATAGCTTAACTGATTAAAATCAGTGCCTGATGGAAACGTCCCTAAGACGCTGGCAGCATTGCCACGCTGAATAGCAATGCTAATGCGCTGTGCCACATACCTACCAGCCCGGTCACGCGTCGCTTCGATAAATTAATTCATATGATTATTTTTCCGACCCAAATATCGACCAATAGAATTGCACCATTCGACGTCACGTGGTACAACCTACATGTGGTATTATACTGATAATTTTTTGAAAATTTTCTAGGTTGTACCACGTGACGTCGAATGGTGCAATTGGTCGATATTTGGGACGGAAAAATAATCCCCCGAATACCACACGAGCTTCAAAATTATCTGGATATTTCTCTCAAGGTTCCCTGCAAAAAAAGTCGTCGTCGAAGTCGTCAAGTTTTTCAGGAAAAATCACTCGCGCTTCGCGCTCGTGATTTTGTTTGCAACGAACCTATCGGGAAATATCCGATAATTTTGAAGCTCTTGTGGTATTATAAGTGAAAGTTCCTATTATGTTAAATATAAAGTTCAAATTAGCATGGCATATCAGACTGACATTTCTAATATTTGTATTTTTATATTCAGTTAGTAAATTAATTAAAAAGAAAGTCCTAAAAATGGTTCAGCCTTTTTTATTCTAATAAGCAGAAGCAATGAAAAACAAAGGCTGTAATTTAAGCAGAATTGATATCATTTTGATTTTTGCACAACTAGTTGAAGGAACAATATAATAAATACATATACAACACCTGATGTTATGTGGTACCACCTATAACAAAGTACTACCTCGCAGGTCACGCATGTTAAGAACGTGCCTTACGATGCACTGCCCTGCGTCTGTCATGTGGCATACAGATGTTCAGCCTCACGTGCCAGTAATTTCCCTGGCACCCTTCGAACCGAAACACAGCAATGCTGCTTTACGGCAGAAACAGGCATGGTGGTAGTACGCACCCGGACGAGCGACACACAAAGAGCTCTGCTACTACTTTGTCTTAAGTACCACTGTAACTGAATCCTTGGTTTTAAACACGCGGAGGCAGCTTCCCAACAAGACCAATTTTTCAAAATAAAATTATGACATTAGCAAGCCTTGAAGAATGGAGGGGGATTATTTAGGGTAGAGGGATGAAAGGGCCATTATGTATTATGGAAAAATGCCTACTTAATTTTTTGACATTGATAAAGTGAAGTTGATTACGAAGTTTGGAATACTTTTGGAGATTCCTGAAAGTTTTTGGAAGCGGAACATATCTATCGAAAATCTGTCGATCCGAAACGTGATTTTATTGTTTCAATCTGTTAAACTTCTTATATATACTAGCGGCTTGTCCCGGCTTCGCACGGGTGGACATTTGTTTTTTAAACTCGTAAATATAGCTATGTTACTCAGGGTGAAGGTAACTTTCCAACATCAGGTGGGTCACCTGGTTATCAGCTATATGGTCCCTCTGCTTAATTTGGGTCTAGATAGTGTTGTATATTGCAGTATCTACACTGCAGATGATTTCTTTAGCGTCAGGGGCAACTGGAGTCCCTCATGCCACTACTTACGGGACGCTACAGTGGGACAGGATTTTAGATTGAATAGGCACACAGAAAAGAGATGGTTAATACGTTGACCAAACACTACACACACATATTGTTAGTTCGGTAATATTTCAGAATTCAAAATGATTTTGTCGAAACTTTCTTTCGTGCCAAAGTAATTTCAATAACTCGGAACACTCTCCAATATAAAGGCGGTAACACGCACAGAAAACTAATTTCACGGAATTGGCTGAACGACGGGCTATTACATAAAAACAAGCAATAGCGATAACAACAGCAGTAAAATGGGTTCTTGATTAGTTATAGACATAGACATAGACATTTATTTATTTACTACATAAGCACACAAAAACCAGTAAAATACAAGGACACTAACAGAAGAAAGATACAAACAATACATTGATACTGAAGAAGTGCGTCGTGTGTCTGTGTTATAGTAACAGTAAAATAAGTCGTTTCTTATTGAACAAATATATTTAACGACGGGTATGAGAAAATTGCTGTTGGAAATAAAAAGATAATTATAGGCTTAGTTTTATGACCAGTAGCAGACTCACTAACTCACTCCTCACTATAATAATTATAATATAGATATCTAGTTCCATGGCTGTGAGATACATATCACACAAAAAATTGGCCAAAACGTAAATAAAAACATTATTTTATACAATTTACTATTACTATTTCTATTTACTTACTATTGCTTTATGAACGAAGCCTCCTGATCAAAATGACCAAGTAGCAAAACGTCCAACTATCAGATGGTCTGTATAGCAGAACGTCTAGGTAGCAAAATGTCATTTTTTAATGTTTACACTCATGATAGAAAGTAACAGTACATAATTTTAAAATTAAATTAAATTTATTCCATGAATAAAACCTAGGTTAAAAATCTTATATCCTCTTAAATATCATTGTATTTGTATTCTTGTATTTGAATATGATTTACGCTATAAGGCTCATTAGACCTTTTGCTCTTTTGTACATTTTGCTACATAAACCTTTTGATCACGAGGCACTGATATCGCCATTGCTAGTTATTATGTAATAACCCTGCGGTTCTAGAGTATCAGCATAAATTTCAGGCAATAAATTCTCTTGTGGCAGGTGCGTCGCTGCGGGCTGCCGGGAAGTCGTGGAGAGCTGAGCATAAAGCAGCGCGCACACTGGGCATCATTGTTGGCGCGTTTTTGCTATGTTGGCTGCCTTTTTTTCTTTGGTATGTCTTCCTTTTATAAAATTCATCTTTTTAAATAATAACCGCAGATTAAAACATACTGCGGCATCACTACTGAAACTACTGCTAAATGCTATTGATATTGGAAAAACTTTACCCATAAAATAAATCAATTTTAGTGTCCTTAAGTACCACCGATAAAATATTGTTTTATATTTCTATTTTGTAAAAATACTTTTCATGCAATGTATAATAAGCGTGTAAATTTGAAAAAAAACCCGCAATCGCTATAGTTATAAATGGTTTAAAAACTTACAGAATCTATCGTAATTTCCTATAGTTTTTGTAGTGGATGAAAAAGGTCATATTATACCTATGATGATAATCACACTGTGTTTTTCAGGTACGTAATAACCAACGTATGCGGCCATCCCTGCAATACTCCGGACATAGTCGTTGGCGTCCTATTCTGGATCGGCTACTTCAACTCAGCCCTAAATCCTCTCATCTACGCGTATTTTAACCGCGACTTTCGGGACGCGTTTAAAAATACGCTAATGTGCGCGCTACCTTGTTGCTTCCGCTGTTGGAAAGACGCGGGAAACGCGCAGTTTGTGTAGTAAATAAGACGCGACACGCGTCGCGGTCGGACAGTGTGCGCTGAGCCTTAGGTGAGTAGAATGCCAGTTAAGTAGAAAAGTGTATGAAGGTGTTTATTGTTTGTGATAAGTTTTTTGTTTGAGTGTATCGGATCTTGAAAAACGTCCGAAATAATATAAAAAGTTTCTTTAATGACTAGATCAGATTAATTTTTAAGTCATTACGCATCAACTTTTAGAATAATAATTAGTTAGTAGATGTATTTTGTGAAGAAATGCAATTAATATACTTAGTAACTAAGTGAAATAAAATACCTACCTAATGGAAATCTGGTTCACAAAATGTTAACGATAATCATGTGTTTTTTATAAAAAAAACTGATTAACAATTATGCTGACTCCTGCTGGCTTACCATGAGCTTCATATGGCTGTCAAAATTGTGTCAACAGTGTCAACACATTCAAACCCAAAAAAAAATGAATGTGTGGGTCAGCCTATCTATACACAATTTGACAGCCATAACCATAACCATATGGAGCTCGTGGTAGCCCTGCTGAGTTTCATTGGCCACTTTTAAATACTTCTATATTTATTAATGAGGCTAAAAATGAACTCTTTAATTAATATTATTGGAAAATTCTAAGCCAAACCTTGAAGCAAAACTATGTAAAAAAATAATATTGATCTTTCTGGTAAAAACATATAGTCTAGTAGCTACAAGACAAAGTCTTTTAAGTGTTCATGTAACTAGATTCAAGGTATTTGTAATACCAAAATAAAAAAATATTTTATTCTAAATGTCCTAAAATTCCTCCTAATTGTTATAAATAAGTACCTAGTTGTATTATATTAAAATTGTTTTTGTTGCTTATTGTGATCTTATATAGAATAAGTCATTAATATAAAAATAATTATAAGATGATTGTGTATTTTAGTGAAATAGTTGTGATAATTAACAAATGACGACAAAGCTTAGCAATATTGATTAATTTTAGCGTTTTAGTAATTTTAGTGGAGTAGATAATAGATAAAATTTGTAAGCAATAATTAAATAATAAAAAGTTTTAGTTTAAGGTTAATTTTATCACTAGGCTTTGGACTCATTATTTAAGCTTAAAAACTAATATTAAATAATAACGAATCGATCTCATTTCTAAAATGATATTAGGTAGCTAGCATAGTTGCTCAATTTTGTTTGTAGAGTTTTATCCTGGTATTCTTACAAGTTAGTCAAATCACCGTCAAATTTCAGTTACATCTTGAGAAAACCGGCATGTCATAGACCCTAAAAAGTTCGAAAACATTGTGTGAAGTGCGCAAAAAGAGCCTCTTTGAGGCGCACTTCATCTCCTTTCACCACACTTTGACACGATAGGAAGAAGCTGCAATTAAGCTGCTGAAGAATAAGAAAAAACAATTCTTTTATTAGAGCTAGTTTTTCTATCTGTAGTGTAACTCTATAATAAAGTATCAGTCATAACAAAAATATTTAGTTTTCTTCTTGTAATATTTTAATAAAAATATATATTTTTTTCAACAACAACATACACAACATAGTAATAAATGGATTACCCATTTATTTCTATGTTATGTCTAGTAACTTAGAGAACTGAAAGGATATCTACCGTGCCTGGGGATTAAAGTCTTGGGGATATTTCTGTAGACGAAAATTTTCCAAGTGCAGCTGGCAACACTGGATGAGAAGAGCCAAAGACCGGGATTAATGGTGCGTCTTGGTATAGACTTAATTCCAGCAATGGACTAACAATTACGTTGATGATAATGTTCATTTTTTTTTATTCATTTTTTTACATAATATTAGGCTTGCATTTGAGCGCAATCTCACCTGCTGTTAAGTGATGATGCGGTCGACGGTGTAGTAAGCTTACCTAGAAGATACATGTTCCCACTACTCTTAAAAACTTTCAATATCTAAGTATTCGGAAAAACAGACGCCGGCAAGGAATTCCACTTCTTGGCTGTCTGCAACATAAAAGTTGAAGCAAAGCGCTTGGTGTGGACAGTTGGAACAACTATTATCAACTATTTAGGGATGTCACATTTCCGTGCGTCTATTGGTCCGATGATAAATTATATGAATGAATGAGGTTATTGAGGTAAGAATACCAGGTATTTGAGTCATTGTACCTTTAGATCTACGGGTATGAATACCTAGTTGTTGAAATCTTTTTAGGAAGATGTTTCTATGTTTTAGTTTTCTAAGGTGTTGGAACCTAATTGCAATTTTTAACCAGATGTTTATAACTGGCCGTTTTTGATTGCAACAATTCAGTAGATTAGTTTAAAATAAACCTACATTTGCTCATGTAACTTTTGATGCAATGGTTTCAATCAAAATCTTATTGAAACTGTCAAATTGCGATCACGTATTAGTTCGAACTTGGCGGTTTCAATAAAATTTTGATTGAAACCATTGCAACAAAAGTTACATGACCGGCTTGCAGGTATAAAGATATCCAATTGAATAAAAGAAGATGCTTTTAATTTCATAATTCTTTCATCAGAGTTTTAACGATTGCAGTGACCGAACACGTATAAAGATAAATCAAATAAACTTCATGCGAATTATGTCGCATACAAAAAGTAAGCAAATATGAAGTTCGGGCTTTTATTTTTGCACCAATCAGAGCGTCCCTGCGTGGCTTTTGCCAATTATCATAAACAGCTGATATTTACGAGGCTATTTTCATTGTTCCGGTTTTAATATGACCTTATTACATCACCCAATGACCCTGGAGTGGCATGCGATCTGTCGTGTTGCTTAGAAATGAGCGTAGTTATTAATATCTTATCCCTTATTTAGTCCCGAACTCTGGGCTAGGCCTCTATCGTTATTGGGTAATAGGCCAGTCAATTTAGACGTTCGATGGTGCTTAAACTCCCAGCAACTTGTACAACTTTTTGAATCGTCGCGTCGTAAGAAAAAAGTATACATTTTTGATAGATAATTTTATGATAAAACTTACAATTTGAAAACCCTTTGCTTTTTTTTCATTGGTTTCTTAGTATTACTGCCACATGCACCCTTTCAAAATATTAAATTAAATTAACGGTCTGCCTCGCAGTAATACAGCGCATAAATTTGCTTAATAAATCAAAGTAGCCGCAAACCGTTCCATTGTACGCTCTCGGACGAACATCAGTCGGCTCACCGCGCTCAGCCAAGTGGAGCGTGAATCGGAACGTAACAAGAACGGTACCAGCAGGTTTTTAGGGCTGGCACCTAATTAATAAAATCCTGAAGTTGTCCTGATATTAGGATATCGTTTTGCCGTGGGTACAAATCACAGTACCAAGAAAAGAGGCACTAAGAATAGTACAAAAGAAAAAAATTGAAAAGTTTTTTTTTCTATAATATAATAAACCAAATACTTAGCTTTTGATATTTTCTTATCGCAGTTATAGAAAAAAAATGCTTACTTCTGGATACAAAAAAAGATACGGCTTGTCGATTTTTTGTTGTTAATCTTTTTGGATAAATCGAGTCTCGAGTCATTGCCAATCTGATTCAAACAAATCAACCAACGGGAATCCATTGACGGAGGCATGTGTACGTGGTTTCCAGGTCACTTGAAAATTAGAAGTCATAAAAAAAAGGCTCCCGTAATTTTTTCGGGATAAAAAAGTATGCTTTTTCCGTATCCGGGCTTTAAGCTACTTCACCATTTATTTTCAGTCAAATTGGTTTAGCTGTTTGTGAGTTAATAATAGTGCTACTAACAAAACTTTCTTTTATACATACATTTATAGATTTTCAATTAACGCTCAGTATTAACGTCTGTACCTCTTTACCCTGTGACTTGTTGTCCCTACATAACGCCCTGGTTAGCAACCCTATTGCTAATAGACTGACCACTCTACTCTCTCGGATCGGAGGCGACATTTGCCTTCCCGTTTGGAAGTCTTCTCTAGATCTATCGTAAATCTATCGTGGTTTATTCAGAATAGCTTTTGCCTACAGTTTACTGGCACGGTATCGATAAAGGTATTTCAAAAGCTATAATTGCATTTTTTTAATGGCCACTCTGATTTGCAACAACAAGAAGAAGAATGGCGGAAGAAGAATCTTTGTTAAAGTAGTTTTCGTTCTATGTTGTACAAGCGATCTAGAGATAGCTCAACTGATCCAAATCAGTACCAGACGGAAGCGTCCCTAAGACGCTGCCGGCATTGCCACACTGCGTCAGATACCCAGTACCCACCAGCCCACGGGTCATGCGTCGCCTAGACAACAATTTAAAGTCTCTTAAAACCGCACCTAATATTACTTATTTTAGTAAATGGTCAAGTAGTACGAGTAGTTTACATTTTAAACTAAAAATTAAAATTAAAATGAGATGGATAATCTTTTAATAAACTCTTAATGTATAAAACCGGGCATTTGTAGGTAGTTATAGGTATTTAGGGTAGTAAAATTACTCATAAATTAATTTTAAAGGGTGTTAACCCATTGTACATTTATTTGCTAGAGGGGAAAACAAAATACGTAACGATTATTCATTAAATTAAATAAGGCTTTTTAATCATTGTGTACATACATAACTTATTTTAGGCAATTAAATATTATGAAACTTTAGTAAACTGTTGGCGACTTCAAAGTGGTACTAAAAGTATCATCGTTTTGTAAATTCAAGTGCTTAGATTATTGTTGTGCTATAATTTAGTGCATTGGTATGTTTTTTGGTAAATAAGAAATTTGTATTTATATTTATTATTGTAAAAGTAACCCTGCTGGCCTATCATGAGCTTCATATGGTTATGGCTGTCAAAATTGTGTCAACAGTGTCAACACATTCAAACACAAGAAGAAAATGAATGTGTGGGTAAGCCTATCTAAACACAATTTGACAGCCATAGCCATAACCATATGGAGCTCGTGGTAGCCCTGCTGGTAGCTGTATTATTTTTATTTCAGTTACGAAATGGCATTAAATAAATAATTTTACTTGTTTATTATTTTAAATTGTAGGACTTAATATATGCATTTTTATAATTTAATGCTTATAATTATAGTAATGAAAAAATATTTTTGTTAACATAAAAAGTAAATAATAATATTTTATTTTTAAAGTTAGCGCTTGCATTTGAAGCATGTAAATATTGTACAAAATTTAGATGTACCAAAGACAGCAATAACTAGTTGTTTATGTAGTTTATGTGTATAGATATTATGACACGTTTGTATGTTTAGGTATTTATGGCGATGTTGTGAAATACATAATCTGTTTAAATTATTAGATACTTGTAAGTGAAGAAGTATTAATAAAAAGATCAAAACCAATTAGCTGTTTTATTGCACAAACTAAAACATACTTTAATGATTAAAAAAACAAAAATATTTTTTTTATACTACTAGCTGATGGAACCAGCACATGGCCCACCTGATGTTAAGTGGTAACCATCGCCTATAACAAACACAAACATTACGAACGTAGGAACGTGCCCTATGATGCACTGCCCTGTGTCTATCAACTTAATGCATATAGATTTTCAGCCTCAAGTGCCAATAATTCAAATTTTCACAAGATAGCTCGCAATTTTCAATAAACAAATGTCGTGATTTTATATCTTTCAAAAGGTTAAAGTGTGTTTAGTAGTAGTAGAGCTCTTTGTGAAGGGCTCGTCTGGGGAAGTACTACCACCATGTCTATTTCTGCCGTGAAGCAGCATTTCTGTGTTTCGGTTTGAAGGGTGTGGTTGCCGGTGAAATTACTTGCACGTGAGGCTGAACATCTGTATGCCTCAAGTTGAAAGGCGCAGGGCAGTGCATCGCAGGGAACATTCCTGACGTGCGTGACCTCCGAGGCAATGCTTTGTTATAGGCGACGGTGACCACTTAACATCAGGTGGGCCATATGCTTGTTCCATCCGCTAGTTGTATAAAAAAAAAGTTATAAGGTCATCGACGGCGGGCTGCCTCTTAATTTGACCCTGACTTTGAATATTATTGGTTACCCTACACGTGCCAACACGTGACAAACAAACCTCGCGTACTGACACTGATTGAAGCGAAAGCCACACGTCTCGTCCCAACGAACACTCAGCCAGAATAGGCCCTCAGGCACCTGCCAATATACATATTTGCTTTATAATAGATTTGAGGGGATGGGGGATGATTTCAATGCCTTCAAGTCTGTATAGTATTGAACGATAGAAGTAATAGGTAACCTGAGACTCGTAAAATTAGTCTTTTTTTAATACCAATAGTGTGACCCACTTGATGTTAAGTGGTACCCATCGCCTATAACAAAGCATTGCCTTGTAGGTCACGCACGTCAGGAACGTGCCCTACGATGCAATTCCCTGCGTCTATCAACTTGAGGCATACAGATGTACAGCCTCACATGCCAGTAGTTTTTTATAGAAAGTTGAAGTGAAAATGGACATAATAGAACCGACAACCAATGCATGGCATGTGTGACCTACAAATCTTTTTCAATAACGACTCCTGTGATTTTGTATAATCAATATGAGACTTGAAATAGGTTTTTCATATTCAACTCGAGTAATATAATTTGTACAAATCATGTCTTTGAATTTGGAAGATTCATTTCAAATTAATAAATGTTTTTTTTTAATCATATTGAAGTATATTTTATGCGTTATTAAATTTTCTTTCACTACGCTAGGCAGTGGGGCATGCCGTGCCAAGGTGCTTGAATGCCGCGGTATCTAAGCGGCTAATGTGCGTTGACTGACGGCAAAACCCCTTGCCATGCCGTCCTGGTCTTCGCCTTTAAAGTACAATGAGCGGTCTTATCGCTGAAAGTGATTTTTCTAGGCTTAGCTAGTTGTGGTTTCAAAGTTATTTAAATTTAAATAGGTGACCCTTTTTCTGCGGGCGAGTGTACTTCTAGCTACAAAGGCACAAAGGGCAACGCTGAATATTTGATAAGCAACTTGATGCAGTGAATGGCATTTCGTGTGAAAGATAATCTTTTCAAAAACAGATTTAAAATGGGAAAGATCAGGGCTTATTGTGAATTAATAAATAAGGCCTCTACTTTTTACTTTTCAAACACGTAGCAGAGATTTTTTATCCAACATGCACTTGTCCTTATTCCACTTCATATGGGGTCGGCATAACAGGTTTTTGTTCTACACTCTCCTCTATTAGACGTCATTTCAGCAGTCATTCCTTTCTTAGCCATATGTCATCCTTCACACTATCCATCCACCTTTACTTTGGCCTACCTCTACTTCTATATCCATCCACATTCATATCTAGCACTCTTCTCGTTACATAACATTATTCCCTTCGCATGACATGCTCATACCACGCTAACTATCTACTTCTATGCTAATATTATAAAGAGTTTGAAATTTAGATTTGTATTTAGATTTTTTGTATATTTGTAATAGTAAATAGACTCAAAAATTACTGTGCCAATTTCAAGAGTTCTTTCACCATTGGAAAGCTACACGTTATAATAACATAGATTATATCGATGTGTTTAAAAAATAAATATCCTCCCGTGCACAGACATGCGACAGGCCGCTAGTCTTTGATAAATTGAATGGTCGATCTTATCCTCCGGAAAACGTAATATCAAAAATGCTTAATTCTCAGTTAAACATCTAACACGTTAAGTATGAACTTAACGACACTGATTGCAAAAGGGATCTGAGATCGCCCTCTCCAATCATGTATGTGTGGTTCGCTTGTTAGCAAGGGTTCTGCTACAGTTAGAGCGGAGTTCTACTAATAATACGAAAACTTTTACATGCGACTCAAAAAAAAAATAAGACACTTTTTTTTGAGTTGGGCTGATAGGAGTATATTACGAAAAGAGGCTCATTGAGGCGCACTTTAAATCTTATCACCACACTTGGTTTGAAAGAACTAATGACACGATAAGAGAAAGAAGAAACCCACATCTCGAGTCAATAATTAATACTTTGCAATGCAACCGACACTGATTGCAAAAGAGATCTGAGATCGCCCTCTCCAATCACGTATGTGTTGTTCGCTTGTTAGCAAGGGTTCTGACACAGTTAAAGCGGACCTCTACTACTACTAAGTATCTACTTCTATCAGTAGGCCTATCACAAGCTCTGTCTGGCTCTGTCTCTTGCTCTGGTTTTGAGTCTGTGTGAGTGCTCACCAGTGTATTATACTGTGTGTGTGACGTTTTGACGTAGGGTTTATTTAGTCAACACTCACAAAGACTCAAAACCGGAGCCAGAGACAGAACCAGACAGAGCTTGAGGTAGGCGTACAGGCCGAATAAAAAAAACCAACGACACGAAAAAAGGAGAAAAAGCCCGCATCAACCGAGTGCATTACTATTACTTTGACGTAGCGTGTCCTGTATCTGAAACTTTTCTTTGTTTTTGCATGAACAACAGAAATGCTGCTTTGATAGAAACGGTGGTAGAACTGTCATTCACAAAAAGCATTAGTTCTAAAATTTGTACTCTGTAACTCAAGCCAAACCCTTACACAAACTCTGCCACCATTAGTCGTGTTGGTTTTCACCCAGCATTAGACACACGGATTATTGTGTGAAACTTAAATACACGTCTATTTACCTTTAAATCAACTAGCTTTGAAACTTAGACGATTGCAACTTAGATTTAAGTTTTAAATTCGATTTAAAGTTTGTACTTTATTTAAGTTGTGAAGAACTCGTGAGAAAATGATAGTTCTAGCGTTGGCCTTGGCCGCGTATGGAATACAGACAACTACAAAAGATTGTGTCTGTGGGAATACTCTATCGACGTTTCCGGGGTCGCTGCCGAGCTCTGGTGCGCCCATGTCACGTGCTAATTAAGTAAGTCCTTTATTATGGATTCGTTTTCTGTCATTTTGGGAAGTCACATAGCTTTTTCATTTAAATGGTTTTTATAGTGATAATTTGAATTTCGTCGGTATTTTAACCAACATTACTTGACGTTTTAGGTCAGAGTGTTAGCAGTTGGAATGAAAGTTTTTTATGTGATATTCTGTTATGATCGAAAAGGTTTTTGATGGTTTTGAAAACAAACGTCCATTCCAATCATCATTTTGTTTTCAAAGCCAAGTAGGGCCAACTCGTCTATGACTGACTTGACTTGACGAAAAAGTATTTTATATATGTAATATATCCTCATTACTCGAAACTGGCAAAATTGATCCAAAATGAACACATACTATTCAATAAGAAGAAGAAGTTATTATGTATTTTATATAGGCCTAGAAATTTTAAGATCAATGTACTGTTAGCATCAAACGAATATTGAAAAATTCAATGATTAAATTCCTCTTTTCTATGGATATGTCAAAGATTTGGGATTTTCGGTTTGCAAAGATATCTATCTACTTTTGATGCTGACTGTGTTGCTTGAAATACATTGAAATACATAAAGCTACTGATAAACGTAGGCACGCGATGAAATATTTTAACTGGCCTTTGACTATGTCCATAAAGAATTTCAAAGAATCTTGATGAATTTGGAATATGTGTACAAAAGCTGAGGCAATAATAGACAAAAATCAAGGCCTCTTGGTCTTGTAGTATTCATAAAATAGATCTTATAAAGACCAAGACCAGGCTTAATGTACCAAGTACCAAGTTTCAGAATTGTCTTTTATGGAAAAAAGTACAAGCCATAAAAAATATGGAACATGTATCTTTCTCTTCATGAGCGATTCGTTTGAAGGCTGCTTTAGTGCACATTTGCGGTTATGTCCGCTCATTGGAAATGCTGATAAAACTACTATCGATTGTTCTACATTCGCCATTTTGATTTCGCGATTGACGTTAGTTCCATATTTAGCTGATGGACACAGGGCAGTGCATCGTAGGGCACGTTCCTGACGTGTGTGACGCGGCAATGCTTTGTTATAGGCGATGGTAACCACTTAACATCAGGTGGGCCATTTTCTTGTTCCATCAGCTAGTAGTAGGTATATAAAAAAAAATGTAGACTAACGAGAGAAACGTTCGCTGTGCTTGTATGTAGTCAAGATGTTTTCTTTCACCGTTTGTGCATTTTATATCGAATATAATACACGTTTGATTATATTATTACATTTTTTTTTTATCAACGTACAAAAAAGCCAAGCCAAGAAGTTATTACTGGCCTCTCAGCTCAGTTGGAAGTAGCCCACCAAGAACAAATATTTGTCTGATGAACGCAGATGTTTGTTCTCTGTCTGGGAGTTATATATTATTCTAAGTATGTATTTACAAAAAAAGAATATGCATACATAATTATAATGTATTATAATTATCAGCTATCTGGTCACAAAAAAAGTGTGCTTTTGCATCGATTGTAGATGATTTATATAGTTTGAGACAACTAGCGTTTTTTTCTCACGCCTCTATTTACAGGATCCTTAGTGCCTGGGTTTTTTAAAAGTAGGAAGCATGCCCAATACCTATACCATTCTGACAGCTAAGTCAGCCTAATCCACAGGAAATACATAGTCAACAAGTGAGCTGACAAAGCCGCGGGTTTCCTCACGATGTTTTCCTTCACCTTTATTTTGAATAAAAAACATAGCGTACGCGACTTAATTTCAACCCGTGACCTTAGGACCGGAAATGAAGATAAATTGTGAAAAAAGTGTGAAATATGGACTTTGCCAAAATTATTTGCGTTAGTGCCGAACAGTCTCTAAGAGTTATTCATCGAGTGTGATTAGGATCCGATGGCGCAGCGGTCAGCGCAGCCCCATATCATGGGGGAGGTCGCGGGCTTAAATCCCGCTCGGCTCTTAACTTTTGGGGCACACTCTAAATACTCTAATAACAAAAAATTTAATACTCTTTAGCAAAAATAACAAATTGCTAGCATTTTGTTAGTAGTAAAATAAATAAAGTTCCTTCCCTGGAAAATAATAAAATGTTTTCTACATCTATGGAAACATCATGTGAATTAGCTTTTAGCAAAATTACAGCGAGCTAAGTAGATATAATTTGTTGCTAAAATCAGGTCGAAACTTATAAACATACAAAGTAGCACCTGAAATCACGCGACTGAAATATCATTTCGGAGCCGTACATTCAATGCTAAAAATTGAATAAAGAAGTAAAATTTGAAAAAAAAAAAATTGCTAAAAATGATAGATACTTTATGCATCTTTAAGCTTATTATTTCTACGCGCTTAAACATCACCCATGTAGCATGAGTTAATGGTGCTGAAAGAGATTGTTATTTTGCTATAACACCACCAATTTAATTCTTCTTCTTGCTGTATCTAAAGTTCTTTCCACATTTGTGTTCACACACAAATACTTGTTCTCGGTGGGGATCGAACCCATGACTTACGGTGCAGAAGGCAGAGTTACTACCAACTGAGCTGAGAGGCCAGTCTTTATTTTTATTGCCTCGTAGGTCACGCACATCAGGAACGTGCACTGCATCCATCAACTTGAGGCATATAGACAATTTATACTGTGCCTAGGCTTAAAGTAATTTATCAAAATACCTTTAACTTATCACGTCGACTGTATGAGAGAGAGCGAGCCCATTAGCCAAATTACATCTGTCTTATCTATTTCTGTGCTATCTGTTCATCCGCACGGTTTTCGTGTAGAGTAGGTTTTCTTTATAAATTAGGTATCTACAGTGAAAAAGATAATTATGTGATTTCTATTCAATTTCATGAATAAATAGTACTTAAATCTTTAAAAGGGTATCTACCGTGCCTGGAAATTAAAGTCTAGGAACTGCTATAACTATTGCTACATACATAAATATTGGTCTGTTTTAGAGTTTGTATTTTTGTGAAAATTGATTATAGATAAAAAAATATTTTTTCAAATCGATTCATAAAAATGAGGTTATGCGATGACAACATAAAAAGGTGCAACCGTAAATTGTGAACCTTACCCTTTTTATTTCAAGTCAGTTAAATAATAGTTTTTTACCAAAACGTGCCTATATTTAAATGATCTTTAATTTATTGTCAATCAAAAACGATCTAAGTGACTTAGTATTATGGAGTGGAGAGCTACGGCGTAGCACCCTTGTTGATGCGTAGCACGTAGCGTAGGACTCTACGTTACGAAGCTTACCTTATTAAATTTTTAACAAGTAATATTCTAAAAGGTATTTTTATAGGCTGTGTGCATTCTTACTACTTTAGTAAAGTAATGAGTTTTGTTCTTATGAAAGCGATAAATTATCACCTTGCGTTTTCCCTTGAAAAGAGGTACGAAAAGTGTAGGTAGAAAATGTTTTTAGATGAAAAATTATGATGTTAATTTTAACCAACGTAAAATAAGCCCAAATAGTCGCAAAAGTAATTTGTGTGGTGAATACAAATATTTGACAAGCACACACACACACAAAACACAGATACAGATAGAGTTACTTTCGTATTTATAATACCTATTAGTAAGGTAAGGACTTAAATCCAACGCAAAGTTTGCTAATAAAAAAAATATTGTGTTGATTTTTATTAAATGTGCCTACTTGCATTTATAAAATTGTATTTGTGATTGATGTCCAAATTAATAACTAAGTAATTTTCATTTTTTCTTGAACAAAAACACCTTTTTGCTCAGTAATATTTATTTGAAGGTTTTCCTTATATTATAAATAGCTGAATGGTTTTTCTTAATAAATAATTTAATAAAAGTGTCCCAAGTAAGAGTCCACTTAGAGACGGTGGCGTACTAAAGCGCTCGTTAGCGTTATTTATGCGTTTTCATTAGCGTAAAGCGGTGATTTACATAGGGGTTTTGTCTAGGTATCGTTTCCAGCTTATTTTTAACGTGTTTTGTTTTTTGGAATGCTGTTGTACAATTTTCAAATTTGGTAAGTATACCTTCATAAGTTTTTGTCATACAATTTAAACTTTATTTAGTACGTAGATACAATTTTATTATTTGATTCCTAGTTAATCCACATTGCCTCACTCCTAAGCAAATCTGTCCCCCAAAACCTTCTACTCATCTCAGTTCTTATCGGTCTCCCACCAATATTCCCTCTGACCGTCAAATCATCGATAATCTCGCCTATGTCTTCTCAGTCAGCCTCGTCCTCGTCTCCCGTCTTCATGCAGAACCCAAGAAGTGGCGATGCTGCCTGCTGGCCCAGATTTACAAAACATTATATTTTAAAATTTGAAACTTCAAGAACTTCATACAAAGTTCAAATTCCACTGGTTGAATAAATCTTACGATTGTTTAGAAACTCATAACATGCTAAATAATGTAAGACTTTCCTCACACAATGCGGAAACATAAAACAAAAACATTGCATAAACAGCGAAAAATGAACTTTATTTTTGTACAGATAAAGGCGAGTTTTGAATAAGTATAATTTGTAAGGAAATAGCGCACCAAAGTAAGTTGCTAAAAGAGTTTACTTATTACTTATTCAAGGCATTATTAAGGTTAACAGTGCTCTTAAACGGTGATGGAAAACATCGGGGAAAATGTTTCAGCAGGGACCTCTTTTATGTTTATTTTAAAGGCAGTTCGTGGCAGTGTGTGCGGATATATAAAAAAACCCTATGCTAAAACTGATCGCCATCGCAGTTTGCAATTGCTTACCGCAATCTGAAATGAAATGAAATTTTATTTTGTTTTGTCAAACGAGTGAAAAGTCTATGACGCTAAGTAACTGTAGGTATATATAAGGTAGCTAGAACCAATTTGTTTTAAGCTTGAAGGTAATAATAAATGTGTTGGGTTTCAGATTGTACCTTCGCCAAAATATTGGCTCTGTTATCGACAGGCCGTTACTGGCCACTTACCTATATCACGTCACACACAAACTTACAAGTGGTCAGCCGTGTAGTGCGCTTGAACTTTGTTCAAACAACAAACACTCATTAGGTTCTAGTTCTAGGCTTGGTTGCATAGAGCTGGCACCTAGACTCACCTAGTTTGAAGACGTATAAAAAATGGTCCTTTACTTATAGGTACTTTTATACGCGATGAAATCCAAGATCAGAAGTAGTAGTGCTCTTTGTGAAGGACTCGTCTGGGGAAGTATTACCACCATGCCTAATTCTGCCGTGAAGCAGCATTGCTGTGATTCGGTTTGAAGGGTGTTGGTGCAGATGAAATTACTGGCACGTGAGGCGGAACATCTGTATGCCTCGAGTGGAACGCAGTGCATCCTCGAGCACGTTTACGTTATTTACAAAAACTATTATTATAAACATTATATGAATTAAATAAAAAACTACTTTAAAAAAAAACAATAAATATATATTTCTAGTTTATTATTTGTGGTACGGCAAACAAAAGGTAAGGAGACATGCATATCAAGTTGACGCTTAAACAACATGATACCAGCTGCATTCTCAGGTCTGAGGTTGTCTTGTTAGGAACCTGATCTTGTGGTGACTACCTAAGCTGTTAGCTAAGGCAGGTAAACTTGAGAAGATTTTATAACTAGTAAGAACGGGTACTTTATAAAGCCCGTCACTCACGTAGCTAAAATATGTATTATTTTGCCGTGTAATATTATAAATTACGGTAAGTATAAAATAGTGACGTCACAGAAATATCGGCTTGGCGTAAGAAAATAAAACTAAGCCCAACCGTTACTAACTCCAGGGATGTTTAATTGAACAGAATAAAGTACAGGAGAAGAAATCCGTGACTTATCCTGTCTTATCCCCAATTCCCCAATTCCCCAATACATTGCGTAGAAATCAATGTACATACAAGGTGTTCCGAATGGAATTAAGAATTTATATTCAGCACTGTGGAGATTACACTACAGAGAACTGCATGGTTAACCCCTAGTGACATCACTGTCAAACTAGCAGACAGACAAATGGCCCGATGCTCAGCGAATGCAGGAAACTGGACAGAAATGGCAGCCAACCGTTAGGGACTGGACAAGCTATAGGAGGCCTTTACTCTTTAAAAGGGTTCTAGCTAAAAAAAATATATGATAGTATGATTTATTTTATGTACCTACTTATAGTTGAGAAAAAGTTGAATTAAATTTAAATAATGTGCATGATGTATTGAAATTATAATATGTATTAATGCATGAAAATATGTACAAAATTAAGCTACTAAGTAATGGAAAATAAATGGGCTTTTTATTTTATATTTTTATTATTTTACTGTGGAGATTGGCGTGATGGACCTTTCGACTAACTTAAAAAAAGTGATGTTTATGAAGTCAGCTCTTTTTTTATGTTTTGTCGATTTTTTTATCGGAAGTAAATTACAAAAATGCAGTTTTTTATCAGCTATCTGGTTCTCATAGAACAAGCTCTGCTTAGTACGGGACTAGCGGCCAGATAGTGTTGTATGGAAAGTCCACAATATTGGTACCTTTAAGAATTTTCATGTAGATGTTTTTAAGCACCCTGGATATTTCTGCCGTGAAGTAACATCGCTGTGTTTCGGTTTGAAAGGTGGGTGCCGATGAAATTACTGGCACGTGAGGCTGAACATTTGTAGATCTCAAGTTGATAGACGCAGAGTAGTGCATCGTAGGGCATGTTCCTGCCGTGTTCGACCTACGAAGCAGAGCTTTGTTATTATAGGCGATCACTTAATATCAGGATGGCCATTTGCTTGTTCCATCAAGTAGTTTTATAACATAATTAACATTTACTTAAACAAAGAAATCCCCACCCACCAGATGGACCGACGACATTGTTCAAGTTCAAGATCGCGGGAAGTCGATGGATGGAAAGGGCTCAGAATCGTTCTTCCTGGAAATGTGTAGGGGAGGCCTATGTCCAGCAGTGGACTTCTTCATGCTGATAATGATGATGATGATGATGATGATGATGAAACAAAGAAATACCTATACAATTAAACAAATTACAAAATGTACAAAATACACAAGAAACAGTTTAGCTATCTGGAGACCGTTACAAACGAGTTAAAGATAGCTCAACTGATGATTCAAATAAGTACCAGGCGGAAAAATATTTTTTTCGATAGAGGAACTCTTTGGTACTCGACTGGATTTGAACCCACGACCTTAGGATCCGAAAGCTCTATTCTATCAACGCTAGCTATATAATACTTTATGGAGTTCGTTTGAAGCATGCTCCAACCTGGTATTGCTTCTACACGAGCGTGTGATGAATGCCGAATACTACCCCAATTTCCTAAAAAGCCTTCAAAAAAACACTTTATTCCTTTGAAATAAGAATCAAAATTATTTAAGGTTTGTGACTCACTTTAGATTGCTAATATTACTTTTGAGCTGTCATTGTAAAATATACTGTATTGTGACGGATTAAGAACCAACACAGGTGCAGAAGTTTAATCATAATTTTGTACTTTGCTAAAAAGCTTTGATTCTTGCCAAATAACTTGCAGCCTTATTTTAAAAGTAGCATGGGTTATAATAGGTGAAAGGTATTCGGTAAAATGTTGATATCGCAGGATATATCAAGCTCATTAATTTGGAGTAAATAATGTCTATTTTGGTTCGATATTGAGACAATTTGTATATCAAATTGACATTTAAAAATATACAGGGTGGAATTTTGTAATGCTACCTGGAGGGAAAGTACTCTTAATACTGCAGATAGAAAATTTTACTCAAAGGAAACATTCCTTTATTTTTAAATAGAAAGCAAAATGCATTCAAAAATTTTCAAAAATTCTCTTCTCCCACACCCGGGATTCGAACCGGCTAAAACCTGAAAAAGTTATACCTTGTTTTTTTATTGCATCGATCGTTAGGGTCAATTACAAGGATGAAATCTCTCTAACAAACATGATAAATTAAATGAAAGAAAAACCAGGAAAACTTAAATTATTTGGGCTGTTCATTCTTTGAATTGTAAATACCCATAATTATGTAAGTGTTAAGTGAAATAAATAATACATTAATAAGACTTGAATGATAAATAAATATCAATATTAAATATTAATATTTTCAGTCAATTTGATTAATGGATTTTGCTATTTGTCTCGTGCAAAGTTTTCTTGTGCGGACTTTAATACCAATATAGCTGTTAGGGTTGTCAAAAAAAAACGGTCACAGTACTCGATTTTTCGTTCTACAAGCAATAGAAATTGACCACTGCTAGTAACTAGAAGACATTCATTAAATAAACCCAACAAAATAGTTCTACTATCGACCTAAAAAGGTCTTCGCAGTTCCCGTAATCCCAGAATGGACCCCAAAATAACGTACAAAAAGGATTGTTGCAGCTTACGCGTCCATTTTACCCACTGAGATTAGCCAACCGGGTCTATATGACCCGGACAGTCTACAACCCTTACATGGAGAGAAATCGTCGTCTCGAAAATACAGTTATCGAATGAAATAATTTTTTACACAAGTTTTTACCAAAAAGTGCACCACTTCTTTGCGGTACCCTAATAATTACAATCTCAATGCTTGACATATTTATCCCCGTAGCACACCTCCGCTGCGGAACCGTTACAGCGGTACCGCATTTAGTCAAGTCTTGTCTCGTGTAGGAGTTGCGGATCACTAGCGAAACTGTCTAGTGTATAACGCGTAGATTTGACTATAATCCATCTCTTTCTCCGCGCGGTTTTGTCGTTCTGCTCCCACGCCAGCCACACTTCCGCGCTCTGGCCACCTTTTTTCCTTATCACTAAAACACACACACCCACACACACACACACACACAAAACAGCATAAACAGTATGTTCTTTCAAATCATCCGAATCTCTGCAAATAAACACATTTTGAAATTCCCATTCTAATTTGGCATACTTCTTTGTCATGTTTGGTAGAAATTGAAATTTTCATCATTTTTGAAAAATTCTTTTTAGTTTGTGCGAAAAACTGTTTCTATGTAAATGAGGCTTAAGGTCCAAAGTCCATAGGCCTTTTTATGAAGCCGTAACGCAGGGGAATACAAAATAGTCTCAACGTTGTTTTTGCTACGGCGATTAGTTTGCTTTATGTAATAAGGGCTATAGTAGTGGCGTGATTGGAATTTGTCATTTTAAAGGTGGTTTGTTACTAGAGGTATGTTATCTGTCAGATTTACCTTAAGCCTTGCGATATGACCCAGTGAAACGCTGTCAAATATGACAGCGATATTTGACAGCGTTTCACTGAGATCACCGCTTAGATGTGTGCAGGGCTTAACTCAAATAATTTTGACGTGACAACGTCTTAAAATTCAATGGAGCCGGCTGCACGCACGAAAAAACCTGGCTCATGCGGTGTTAACTCGCTCTGAGGCGTTCCATTTAAGGCTTGAAGTGCAAGCGAGTGCGCGGAACGAGCGACAAAGAGGCACAATCGGCCCCCGTGCTCGGCAGCGTTCAACATCTGTCCTCTCCTTCTTGAGTGAGCGATGCGTCTGTGTGGACAGCTGTA
This sequence comes from Thera britannica, assembly GCA_939531255.2. Classification (NCBI taxonomy): domain Eukaryota; kingdom Metazoa; phylum Arthropoda; class Insecta; order Lepidoptera; family Geometridae; genus Thera; species Thera britannica. The sequence continues at coordinate 15,535,862 of OW618040.2, read as the reverse complement.
TAACATTGCCACGTTCAACTACCGTCAGTAAACCAACCGACATTAAAGACAACCGATTTTTTTTAAATTAATAAATGGTTATTTTGATTCAAACTGTAGTTTATTTTTGCGTATTTAATTATTATTTTATCAAATAGGTACTTATTATTTAAAGAGATTTATTTGTAGTTTAATTTTAACTAGGTGACCCTTTATCTATGTGGATTAAAATATTACCGCTCATAATAATCTGGTGGAGTTTTTTTGCCAAGGAACAGTGCTGGCTAATAATATAAAATAAAGTCTTCGAGGAAAAAACAGATTTTATAATATACAGGGTTATTCATAATTAGCTGCAAATACTCAAGAATTAGGTTCAACAAATAAAATAAAAAATATTTATGAAATGATTTTTATTAAGTTTTGTCATGAAAATCCCGAGAAAACCGATAAAGAATATTCTTTGGAGTCATTGGCGCCTGAATTATTTTAACCTTTGATCCGCGCCCGCGCGCCGTGAGTGACACTTTGCGTTCAGTCACCGTCTGGGTGGGTCATCGTCCTGTTCTCCGTGGCAATCATTATGCAATAGCCACAAAGAAATTAAAAAAAAAATATACAAAATCTTAAATCAAATCTTAAAAAAAATCATTTCATAAATATTTTTTTATTTTATTTGTTGAACCTAATTCCTGAGTATTTGCAGCTAATTATGAATAACCCTGTATATAATGTATAAGTATGTCTTTAGTAGTAGAGCTCTTTGTGTGTGGCTCGCCCAGGAAAGTACTACCACCATGCTTATTTCTGCCTTGAAGTGCCGGTGAAATTACCTGTATCATAGAGCACGTTCCTAACGTGCGTGACCTACGATACATTGCTTTGTTATAGGTGATGGTTACCACTTATCAGGTGGGCCATACGCTGATTCCATCAGCTAGTTCAATAAAAACAAAATATATAACGATATTTATTCAGCTTTTGTAAAATAAGTACTAAGTGCTCGTTTACGATCCAAGATTGATTATAAATTCATGAAATCTTGATAAGTTCACTTATTATTTGAGTGAGCTCCTAATTATTGTCCTTCAAATATTTGTCAAAATGGATTTTATTTTTTATGTTTTTATCTTTAATCTAAAATCTCTTAGGCCTTTTTTCCAACTACGAAATAACCCAATTTGTCAAATAAATAATTATGATGTCAATCCTTGTTTTCGAAAAGCAAAAAAAAATGTTACCGTTAAATTTATTTTGTTAATTAATTTATGGGTATCATAAAATAATGTTTTATCTCTTTCTTTTTTTACATAACATTTTTTCGTCAAATTCGAAGTTCGTTTGATCGAATATCCGAGAAGACAGGCAAATCAATTCGATTTTGTTTACACTCAGGGTGTAATCGAGCGATCGTTCCACTCCACTACGCTTTCACAGCCGATCGGCTCGCGTATGTTGCTCGACTTACTCTACGTAACGAGTACCTAGCTGTTTCAATATGCTTTCGAAGAGCACTGACGGTCTAGTGGTAGCGGCTGTACTTTAGGTACTACCCTAAGGCCGTGGGTCGGTCGATGTCGATCATAAAAAAGTTCTAAATCCTATGTCAAGTCTATATAGTTTGACCTGCGTAACAATGTTTTTTTCATTGCTCATACTCTGAAAGTAGGTCTGAAGTTGCCTGAGGGGCCTAATTGAAAGTAATACTTTCAGCCCTAGGGAGAATCGCTTTCTACTGACAGCTGTCAAATTATAAAAAAAAACATTTTCACTAATTTTTCTTTCATGTTTTCATTTTTACTTTCCTTGTATTCGTAATGAAAAGCAGTGTTTACCTCGGGTGAAAGTCTTTTAAGTCCCTCAAGCTCATTGGCGCCCTCACTACACTCTGGCGCCAAACCCGTCTCGGGACTCAAAAAACGTGACTTTCAACACTCAGGTAACAATGCACTATTTAATGGGCGATGCTTACTTAGCATCAGGTGGGTCATAATATGCTTGTTCCATGCAGTTGAAAAAAAGTCTAATTGTCCATCTGACAAGAAAATTCTTTGCTCCTGAATTTTGTATCCGAGTATGCTCATTGCTCAACTCATAATGTAAAAGGATCCAATTTAATTGTTGCCAAAAATATATGAGGTAAGCTAGTGTTTCAAAATAATTAGCAGTAATTATACCGTCAGTGCGTAATGAGCTAATTTGACGTTTATTACACTCGACTCTTTATAAACCCCATATTTCGAACAAATGATTTCGTGAATGAACCAAAATAATCTGTTAATTTTATTTTATTTATTTAAGGCTTCCAGCGAGTAGTAAACATTTCTCACAGTTAATAACATTAAAGTTTTGCTTGCCATTTTCGTCACATGACAAATGTATTAAATTACAGCAAAACGAAATACAGAGGTAACAAAATCCAACAAATTCATTATCCTGAATTAGGTATATTTATATTAATCTGATTTCGAACCTAAACTAACTACGGCAAGATGTCTCTTGTCAATTGTGGCTTATTTTGAAACCTAACTTATTCAGACCAACCAGTTGAAATAAGAAAAAACCCCAATTTTTGACTTTGAGTTTTGATGCTATTTTGTGAAAATTACTTAGTTTGGAGGAGCAAAACTATCTCCTTCCTGTCGTTCTTTTGAACTAGTGTGGTGAAAGGATATTAAGTGCGCCCCAAATAGACTCCGTTTGTGCATTTGAAACAGGTATTTGAACTTTCTAGGTTCTACGATATGCTGGTAGAAACTAACTGCATGACCAAACGGCTCTATCGATTTGGATGTAATTTCGATGGAAACAATCAGAAAAAAATATTTTTTTAAATCAGCCCTTAAATGACGAAGTTATGCTGTAACAAACACAACCGAATCTTCCTTTTTTATTTGAAGTAGGTTAATAAACTAATAATAATAAAGGATTAGTAAGCTGAAGTGGCAGTGGGCCGGTCATGTTTGCCGTAGAACAGACAATCGTTGGAGCAAACGAATACTAGAGTGGAGACCGCGTTTAGGTAAGCGTAGTGTAGGACGCCCTCCGGCAAGGCGGGGCGACGATCTGCGAAATGTAGCTGGCAAGCACTGGAGGAGAAGAGCCGAAGACCGGGCTCAGTGGCGCGTCTTGGGAGAGACCTACGTCCAGCAGTGGACTAATATAGGTTGATGATGATGATGAATAAACTAATAGATAACGTGCTAGACAGAGTAGGACAAACAACCTGTAAAGTTGTCCAGCTTCCCAGATGATTGATAGGACTTTGTGCCAGTTCTATTGTGTTCCGTGAACTTTAGGGTTAGTTGAAGTATGTGGTTATGATATAACGATTGTGGAGGAGTATTGTTGAACTATCTGCTTCTGAAAACTTTCTACATATCAGTAAAATAACCAAATATACAATATTTTTTTGTCATATTATATTTCTAAGTTACCTACGGTTGTAGGCAACAAATATTGCACATCGGCTAATTTCTGCTTCTTATAGAGTAGTGTGTGTTAGAAAGAGATAGCGCTCTACGAAAGCAGTAAAGCCGATGTGCAATATTTATTGCCTGCAACCGTACATATTACAAAAAAAATTAAAAAGTGTTTTATTTGCTATCTGGTTCCCATCGTACAAGCTCTGCTTAATTTGGGACTAAATGGTCCACAATATTTTATTTATTTAATTAATTTCGATAACCTTAGAGCCTTGCACACAGCGTTCTGCAGTGGCGATTATTGAAAGTATTTTTTTAAAGCGTTTCACCGATTGCCACCGCTGAACGCTTAGATTATGTGCGCAGCTCAGTTGTTATGTAGCTCTGCGTTCTACGCGAAGGTCGTGAGTTCAAACCCCACCGAGGACAAAATGTTTGTGTTGTTCAAAAAGATTTCATATAATAATAATATGACTCTAGAATATGTTCACAAAAAATATTTGTTCTTGATGGGGAACGAACCTACGATCTATAGCGCTAAAAATAGAGCTACCAACTGAACTGTGATCCTTGCCATAAGGCAGCCATCTTTCTCAGAATATAAAGCTTATTTTCAAGCTCCCCAAAAGTATAAAAGTCCTTATCAAAATATTCGAACTTGCAAATTTGGATCGTCAAAGTGACTCGAGAAAAGTTATAATGGATTGATTCCGCTTGGTTTGATAACAAATGTGCCACTTTAGATTTACTTTTGATGTGAAATGAGCTTTAATGCTCTGCTTGAGAGTTCAATTTGGTGTGTAATATTATAAGGGCAATAGTTATTTTATTGTGATAAAGCAAAATAGTACATTCTGCTCTAGACCTTAAGTGCATTGTTTTTTGACAATCAAAATGTTGTATAATAATTATCTTCTGAATTCTATTAATATTTACACCAATATTCAAAAGCTACCCTTCCAACCATTATCTATTCAATCATGTTTGTGAAACATGCCCTTATGTGTCACGTGACCCAGTTTCTCAAATACCATACTCCAAATTTGTATAGGCGAGTATGAATGGGGAACAAAAGCGTACCCATTCTCTTGGCACTGTGGGACAAAACGCCGTTCATCAAACTCAAGTTCAGTGTAACAAACCTGTTTTTTATCTTCTTTCCCTGTTGCCTGTACTTCTAGGCTATCTTCTAGGCTAGGTGAGGATCTGGCACCTAGACTCACCTAGTTTTAAGACGTTTCAAAGTGATCTTTGTGATACCACTGAATAAATAATATATATTTGACTTTCTATACATATAAGCGAAAATCACAAATTATATGATTTATTAATATCGAACCAAAAATAATACTTTGTAGTTTGTTAAAAAATTAAGATGACGGAAAGGACGAAATAAGTTACTATTAGTGTACGCACAACTGCTAGTCACCTCTGGCGGTATGCGAATGGCGAGAGGGGAGAGCGAATCATCGCGCGGTCCGATTCGCCAATCTACCATTGACAACTGTATTGGCAACTAAAGAATAGTCTACCCTCACCGCTCGCATACCACAAGAGGTGACTAGTAGCGTAATGTCTACTTTAAAAAATGTACACCTACATGAAAACATGCTCTATCCCACTGCACAAAGTGATACGAGTCTTTTTAGGAATGATATAGGGTCTGTGTCGTAAGTACGGTACAGTCAACTTTTAGGAAACCCGAATTTCAACATTATTTAACATATTTTATATGAAAACTTCTCTGCTTTGTATATTGCCAAGCTTCGACTACATACAGTGACTCGCAATCATATTTTCAACCATTCCAAATGTATTTTTAATTGACCAAATTACAACAAAAGCCAGTTCAGGAGTACCTACCCGAAACCGATGAGCACGTATGAAGAATGTTATGCGAGTGAATGATGTGAGTGATGAGTGAGTGAATGCGAGTGAATGATAGAGGTGTGTCAGGATAATAGCAAGTGGAAATCCGTGATCTCTGCCTACCCCCATGGGAAAGAGGCGTGAATTTATGTATTTACAAATGTATGTAAATACTTGTATTAATTGTAAGTTTCTTTGTGTAATTAATGTTTATAGTATAAATGAAAATACAAATCCATTTATTCAATATAGCTCAGTATGTCAGCGGTTTAATCGTTTTTGGTTTAATATAGAACGATCATAGATTGAAATTTATCTCATTACTAGCTGCGGCCCGTGGTGCTACCCGCAAGTAAAAAGTATGTACTTTTCTTTTATGTCTATGATGAGTTTATCCTATAAAGCAACTGGATGGAAAATATCCTTTAATATTACATAGAATAAGATAAATTCACATTTACGTTCTTTTTATATATTACAGTCACGATTTAATTAACACAAAGTAATTTTGGTAATTGTACAAGTTGATGACGCGGCTCACCGCACTTTTAATTTAACGAGACATTACTGTTGGAAATATTTTAATTAAATACTTCCATGACTTTAATTCTCATTGTAAATAATATTATCCTCTCAAATGGTAGCTGATCAAAATCCAACACATTGTATAATCCACCAAACTTGTGACAGCAGTTCGTCGAAATCTAAATATCTAGAAATCCAACTACTTACTCTAATAGTCCAGTCATTAAAGTAAGTTCACCTCGGAATTCGAGATATCCAGCTGTAGGTCTGTAAATATTTGTATATTGACACCCTAAATGTTGTCTCAAAACCTACTTATGGTAGGGTGTGCGCAACCATTAAATTTCAAGGTCAAAAAACTTTTTTGTAAACATCTCATTTTCTATGGGTTTTTTGCTAATTGTATTTAATATCAATATTGTATAATACAAAATTCTACACAATTTTTGTTTAAAAACATTTTTCATACGGTGGACCGTTTTCGAGATAGAGGGCAGAGAGCGCGCGGTCACAGCCCGGTCGTCAGTTGACCTGAAGTGATGCTGTGATATGTAGGTTTTGAGACAACTTTTAGGGTCTCAATACGCAAGTATTTACAGACTTACAGCTGGGTATCTCGAATTCCGAGATTCTTACCTAATTTAAGCTTAAATATCGCTGTCAAATTTGACAGCGTTTCACTGATCGCTGACGCCAGCGGCCTAGGTGTGCGCAGGCCTTTAGTATGTAGCAAGTACGATAGTAAGTAAGGTGTAAGTTGTTTTACTTGCCAGAAACACTACTGACAGATTATCAAAATATTTATTTATCACTTTTCAACATTAACGAAAGGTCGAAGTAACATTCAGACAAAAAAATACCGGATGGATTTTTTTTTATATTTTGATTTATTACCTAGAAAATTACATTTAGATCGAATCCAAAACGCATAATCGATTTATTCGGTATCACAAGGATCACTTTGAAACGTCTTAAATAAAGATAGGTGAGTCTAGGTGCCAGTTCCACGAGACGTACTCGTATAAAAAGAGATACGCTTATACACAATGACATAACCTTTCGATAGGTTATCGTTGGCATTACCTCACGAGCCTACAAAAGCCTATCATCTTTGATCGAAAAGTAATCTTAGCTTCCCTTTATAGTATAAAATCTACATCCTCTTACAACGTACACAAGGATACGCATCAGACTATACAATGCTAGCTCGTATGTCCTTGCAATAAGAGTCATTTTTCTTTGTTTTCAGGTAACTTGAGCTGTATCCTACTGTACGAAGCATGAATCGAAATTCGGTTCTTGCCGACTTATACGGAGCAATATCCGGTGTAGAAAAATGGCAAGTTAGGAACTTGTAAATTATAACAAAATATGATGGAAAATAAAATAAATCAATCGATAGAACTTGTGTTATTGGAACCAGATAGCTTTTTCTTCTTCTTCTTTTCGTGTCACTGTTTTTTTAAAGCCAGTGTGTTAAAAGTATTTCAAGTGCGCCTCAGAGAGATAGATAGCTGATATGATAGTCATATTTTTTTTTGTAAATACGTACTTAAAATACAATATAACACTTAATAGATACCAAACACATTGTCTGTTCACCACACAAAGTGGTTGTGGGGATCAAACTCATCACCTACGGCGCAGAAAGCAGAGCTACTACCAACAGAGCTGAAAGGGTTAGTCATAAACATTTCAATTTTACATATTTTTTTGTACAGTCAACCACACATCAAGTTATAAATCAGAATTTATAAAAAACGAAGTTTATCATTTCATAAAATGAATTTTAAACTTTCTTCTAACTTGAACCTACCATGAAGTATTCTTTTTTTACAGCATGTTAATATTAATTTATTGTGGTTCGGCAATCCATTTTAATTGATGAAGTCTTGTGGAAGATCTATAATTCTGTAAACATGATCTAACCCCGTGTCCCACCTGTCTACCCTGTTACGTGTCTAATATCCTGTGCGGTATCAGCTCAGGAATATTAAAATTTTCAATATACACACGAAGCCTGCTCGGAATAAAAATGCGTAAAAAACTCTTCAGCTTTCAATTTATCATTACTTTTATTCCTTATCTTAGCTATCTTTTGATCGTTTGTAACGGTCTGCAGATCGTCGATCTCCACTGTTTCTTGTGCATACAAAGTACACAAGAAACGTGTTCTAAATCATAAATAAATGTGTGCGTTTTTCAAATATATAATAATAATACACACACCCATACGTACACGGACGTGTATTTAATCGCATGCCTTACATCTAAGCGATCAGCTGCAATCTGTGACGACGATGGCGATTAAAAAAGAGGAGGTTCTCAATTTAGCTGTATTGTTTTATGCTTGATACTGCATAACCCTGTCATTCATAAACAGATTTGCAAAAAAATGCTTGTCTGAAACATACTCCCAGATTTATCACAAATATTTTTTTTTCAAAAAATACATTTTCATTTTAGCAGTTTGGTTATGAAGTCAGTTTTTCAAGTTTTTTTTAACTCGTAAATCACTTGTTTTAATAAAATTTACTGATAGAAAAAGCAAACATCTACCTATTTTGTTGATTGATTGATAACCATCACCTAAGGTCACGCATATACGTAAAAGTAAAAGATTTTTGAAAAAGTTGAATATGCAGTTACTGTTATCTTATAAATCGAGTGCAAGACTCCTTTCTCGACTTTTCCCTAACTCTTGTATTTTCGGACTTAGCCATCTCCGCCCTTCTCATAAAAACCACAAGCTCCATCTGATTGTGTTTCGAACTCTATTTTTGAGTCTGTGTTAGTGCACACAAGTGTATGTGTTACGTGTGTGACGTTTCGACGTAGGATTTATTTAGCCAGCACTCCAGACTCAAAACTAGAGCCAGAGACAGAGTCAGACAGAGCTTGTGGTAGGCCTACTGATGTATAGCAACCTCCACAAAGATCAAATCAATACGTGCTGATTGGACTGATCTCATGAGGTTTTCCTTATGTTTGCTAGCACTGGCATGGCATAAATAAAAAATCGTATGTAATCAACATAAGCTACTTCCTCAAGGGTAAAAATTGCCTGGCTATGCCTCTTCTTTTTACGAATTTGGTCACGTAGGTATTTAGAAATACTGTCCAAATCTCGACGATTCGTTTCGTATCCCCACAGCGTGATAGTCACGTGGGACAGGGTAGCTTTTTAATAATAATAATAAATAATAAATATTGTGGACAATTCACACAACACTACCCAGCCCCAAACTAAGCAGAGCTTGTAATATGGGAACCGGATAGCTGATATAATACTTGAATACATTTTTTTTTGTAAATACATACTTAGAATACAATATAACACCCAGACAGAGAACAAACATTTGTGTTCACCACACAAATATTTGTTCTCGGTGGGGATCGAACCCACGACCTGCGGCGCAGAAGGCAGAGCTACTACCAACTGAGCTAGAGGCCAGTCAGCTTTTTGATCCACAAGCAGATAATCTTACTTTTTGAAATCTTCCACTTTTCGTGTGGAGATAAAAATAAAAATATAGATGAGAACATCTGTTTCGATTGAAATTAGAAGATGAGAAAAACGCCAAATAACTTCAAAGTCCTAGCTTCGTTCATACATACAGTTTTTTTACAATATGTTCCTACTGAAGCTTCTGTGTGGGTACTATTTCAACTTAGTAGGCTTGCGAGAGAAATAGCCAAGAAACACTAAGTACTGAATGATGCTGAATCTCGGCACAAAAATGAATTTAAATGATGATGACACGATGAGATGAAGACTACCAGATACTCAATGTGGGTGGATAAATCTTAATATTGCACGCCTAGTTTTAAGTGGAATATATTGGATAATTTATAAATTTAACACCTTTTCTAACTTGTATTTCATGCAATACACTGACTTTGACGTTGGATGGTGGTTTAGGTTAATGATAATATCATCAACTTTTTTATCATATTATGATAAAAAATCGGTTGTCTGTAAAGTCGGTTTACTGACGATAGTTGAACGTGACAACGTCATACAGCTGTCCACGCGGACGCATCGCTCACTCAAGTAGGAGAGAGACAGATGTCAAACGCTGCCGAACGCGGAGGCCGATTGTGCTCGTTCCGCGCTCTCGCTTGCACTTCAAGCCTTAAATGGAACGCCTCAGAGCGAAGTAACTTCGCATGAGTCATGTTTTTTCGTGCGTGCAGCCGGCTCCATCGAATCTTAGGAAGTTGTCATGGCAAAAATCATTGAAGTTGTGTTGAAGTGTTAAAAAACCACATCCAAATGATCACGGATCAGGGTCTCATTGACCCAGCGGTAAAAATAATAAGCCACTCAACCTCCCGCCTTCGTGACCGACCACGAATGACCCTGACGAGCCTTTGTCACTATCGACTGCTCTATCAATAGAACGGCGGATTGAGATCTGGGGGCAACCGGCAGCTTATTTTTATGACTTTAGCGGTCAAAACTGACCGACACATCCAAATCACATCTTATTATTTAGAAGAAAGTCGTGTTAGTTACACTATTTATAATGCAATGCAATGGCGATGGCGATCAGTTTTGTAACCAACTTCAGACCAAAAAGGAGGTTCTCTATTCGTTTGTATTTTTATTAAAGTTTGGTATCACATAACCTCGTCATTGTGTCGGTTTGAAAAAAAAATTGTATAACTGCAATGTTTTCAGATTGGTCCCATAGAAATATAATCAAAATTGGCTCAACAGTTTTATCTTTGAAGTTAGCTGCTAGTAGCTGCGTTGCTCCTTTTCTTGATTAGGACAACCATTTATCATTTTTCCGTACAACAGCAACATGCTCAATAGCTTCTAGTGCCTAACTACGAAGTGATAAAGACCGGGTGCGCGCACTGTAACAGTAAAATTTCTGCCTGACCACTTTTGAAACAGATTTGCTTGCAAGCATTTAACTCTGCCGATTTCTTTGTTCACTAGTTTTGACAAATTGGAGACGTAAACATCTGCTTAAAGGTGTGATACTTTCCAGCCGCGCCACAAGCTCTAATTTCAATGCAAGTTATACCAATGGAAGGTACTACAATTGTTCGTTTTTGTACGTTGATTAAAAAAAATTGTACTACGAAGGTTCAAGAGAAATTTGACGAAGTTGGTGGCGCGGCCAGAAAGTGCTACTCCCCAGCCGCGCCACGCTGTACGCAGTGTTAGACTGATTATTACTAATCTAACTGATTGCTAAGAATTTGTACGATATTTGTTCGTTCTAATAACGATAAGATATAACTACGAAAACGGTTTTTTCCGACTAAAATATTAATAAGAAAATTTTGTACTGCGACGTAAAAACGCCTGATTAAACACTCAAGACATTTGCTATCAAATTAATTTCAGGTTCGAAAATATGTGTCAAGTGCACGAAAGGAGCCTCTTCGAGGCGCACTTAAAATCCTTTCACCACACTTGGTTCGAAAGAATCAGTGACACGATAAGAAAAAGAAGAAGAATTTCAGGTGTTTTTGATATTATGCGCCGCGTTCAAAAGTTTACACAAAGTAGGTTACGGACTGCGAGGAGAATAGCTTATCTAACCAAAAACATCAAATAAATATTGAAAATAAAATATTAAATTAATAATATTGGTGAAAAAAAGGGTGTAATAAAATTACTTCCAAAAACTTCAGGAGGTAAAATATTCAACATTGGCAGGCCTCCCAAAGGAGTTCATCAGTTATTTTGTGTTTTGTAAGAAAATTGACTTTTTTTAACTAATTCTTATTAAAATTTAAAAAAACTATATCCTGTATTTTTTTTATTATTATCAGTTGATTGGTACTGATGAGTCCTTGCATTAGACATGCTATTTATGGTTGTTTATTGGGTGTGTTGAAGATAATAAATAAGATTTACGATTTTCTTTTTTCTCAAATTATAACTTTTTAAAAAAATACTCTTCTGAAAAGTGACCCTGTTTTACAAGATTTGGCGCATTTAATAGGGATTTTGAAAAGGTATTACACATGGCCATGAGTGGCCATGAATGATGAACATATTGTTCTACTTATCATGTGTTTTAGTCGATAAAATGAACTAAATTTTTTTGTACAATGGTTACCACTTAACATCAGGTGGGTCATAATTATTATGACACCTGATGTTAAGTGGTAACCATTGCCATAGCAAATCATTGTATAAAAGCATTACTTTGCAGGTCACGAACCGTAGGAACGTGCCTTTTGACGCAATTTTCTGATTTCCGTTTTTTCTCCTGACTAAGCATGGAATGCCTCCGTGCTCATTACCGCTGTATAAATGATAGACTATCTGCCACTATATTATGATAGTGTAGTACAATTTTTTTGCGGTACCTACAGGCGGTTAAAGTTGGGTGATGTAATTATCTGAAATGAAATGTTGGCCAAAACTCTGGCTTATTTTTGAATTGTAATTTACAGATTTATCAGATTCATGCTTACATTGCAGAAAAAAATTTAAAGAAAAGTTAACGTTTGTAGTCACAGGACTTAAAAGATCATGACAAGGTGTCAGTTTTTCCAGTTTTTTTTAAATACTCATAACTCGAAAGTTATAATATGACATATATTTTTTTTATATTTTTCTGTTAGCTGTCATGACTTGGCCCATCGCCCGTTTTAGGCTGGACGTTGACTTATGGGACACCCTGTATACATGTATTACCCAAAAATCAAACATGCGAAATACATACAAATCTGTTGTGATTTTATTACACCTTATATAATTTTTAAATTTTTAGTTTTGTAGAAAAAAATAGAGGCAGCCTCACGACTTTGATTGCACTTCTGAGTTATACTAGATTAATGTGTAATTTTTTTGGCTATCTTGGAAAATCAAGAAAACGTACATCAGACCTTATGCATCTGGAGCTGTGAAGTGTCTACGCATAATAATACAAACACCTGAAATTAATTTAATAGCAAATGTCTTGAGTGTTTAATCAGGCGTTTTTACGTCGCAGTACAAAATTTTCTTTTTAATATTTTAGTTGGAAAAAACTGTTTTCGCAGTTATATCTTATCGTTATTAGAACGAACAAATATCGTACAAATTCTTAGCAATCAGTTAGATTAGTAATAATCAGTCTAACACTGCGTACAGCGTGGCGCGGCTGGGGAGTAGCACTTTCTGGCCGCGCCACCAACTTCGTCAAATTTCTCTTGAAGCTTCGTAGTACAATTTTTTTTAATCAACGTACAAAAACGAACAATTGTAGTACCTTCCATTGGTATAACTTGCATTGAAATTAGAGCTTGTGGCGCGGCTGGAAAGTATCACACGCTTAAAGGCCTACGTACACCTAAGTCGCTGGTGATAGCGATCAGTGAAACACTGTCAAATTTGACACAGTTTCACAGATCGAACCAGACGCCAGCAACCTAGGTGTGCGCAGGCCTTAACTTAGTAAAAGCCATCTATTTTATGACATCTACACTTCCAAAGACTGGTTAAAATCTGTGGGGTGATCACGTATCTTTTGTTTCAATCAAATGCTTGTTGCAATCCTCAGTTTAAACATGATTATTAGCTTCGATTGCAATAAAAACGAATACAAACAAAGCCTAGTGTCTGACAAGCAAGGATTGCAATTTCATATTCGTTTTATAACGCAATCGAAACTCAAAAACATGTAAAAACTGACGATTGATACAAGGATTTGATTGCAACAAAAGATACGTGATCACCCTGCTGGTCACAATCAAATCGCAGCGGGATATCGGTAACTAGAGTCACAGAAAATGCACCCTTAAGGTGGTAAAGCAGAACTTTTGCTGATGGTAGGTAACTGAGATTTCAGTGAAACTTTTGTACAACAACTTCAATTTATTCTGTTCCGAAAATATACTTGACCTTTTAGGCCGCTAATGGGTAGCTATGGTTTAAATTTATAATAATAGAGTCAACGAAAGTACCACCATCATCATCATCATTACTCTGGGAAGTCCACTGCTGGACATAAGCTTCCCCTACACATTTCCAGGAAGAACGATTCTGAAGTCTTTTCATACCCCCCAACTTCCCGCGATCTTAAAATATGATTATCATTTATTTTTAACAAACTTCAAATAATAAATTTTAGTTTAAAAAACTAAAAAAAACGCTTTTATAACTAATTGCACTAAAAAGTTAAAAATAAAAACTGTAATAATCAATTGAAAATTTATATTATTGTACAAAAAGCGTGGGTTGCTTTTTATAATAACTTAAGATATATTATAATAAACTATTGATAACAAATATTTACAACAATCAAAATTAAGCCCCCCACGCTTTTTGTACAATAATATAAATTTTCAATTGATTATTACAGTTTTATTTTTAACTTTTTAGTGCAATTAGTTATAAGAGCGTTTTTTTTTAGTTTTTTAAACTATAATTTATTTTTTACTTTTTAGTATTTTTTTTTTCATATTATTGCATTGTCATCGACTTTTGACAGGTGTGCAAAGTTTGAATCAAATCTGATCGTTCAAAGTAGGTTTTTTTAAAATTTTTTTTATTTCTTTTCTTTTTTTTTTATTTTTTTTTCATATTATTGCATTGTCATCGACTTTTGACAGGTGTGCAAAGTTTGAATCAAATCTGATCGTTCAAAGTAGGACAAAATCGAGCTCAAAGAGGTCGGTTACATACATACATACATACATACATACAGGTGAAGCTAATAAAAGCGTTATAAAAAGAGGCGTATTTTATAATATATTTTGTCATCGCATTACTTCGTATATTATTTGTCATAATTTAATTGGAAGGTAAAATACCTTCCAGATAAAATATTTTCGAAATTAAATTATTTTTTTTTTTATAAATATCATCAAAATCGGTTCAGCAGTTTGGCCGTGAAGTCAGTTTCTTACGTTTTGAAACTTCTTTTTTTGTGAGTTTTTACTTGTTCATATACAGAACCACAAGCTTATAAACTTACTTCAATTTACACTTTCAAATATTGTTTGCGTAAATTTTTAAAACAGTTTTCCAATCCAAACCCTCGACGTTTTTATCACTCCTTGGCTATTTACCGTTTAGGGGTAAGCAATTGAGGTGGTTCACCTTGAAGGGTGAATACTAAATATACCTACCGAGCTACCCTTGCCTCACTGGTAAACACTTTATTTTGGTATTTCAAGCAAAGTTCAAGGTAGAATAATGTCATTGAGAAAACATATTCAAAAGAACGAGCGATTAAGTGAAAAGACCGCAAATTATACACTAATTCGTCTAAGGTCCAATTTCACCGTTGAAATTGAACGCGTTCTACTGACGTTTAAACTCGCTTATGCATTCAGTTGGTACATTTTTCTCTAAACGCGCTTAAAGACCTGTCAATGTCGTTGCATTTCTTTTGTGTACGTACATATGTATAAACGAGTTTAGTTAAACGCGTTTAACGGTGAAATTGGACCTAAGGCAAAAAAAA
Organism: Thera britannica; assembly: GCA_939531255.2. Classification (NCBI taxonomy): domain Eukaryota; kingdom Metazoa; phylum Arthropoda; class Insecta; order Lepidoptera; family Geometridae; genus Thera; species Thera britannica. Next base: position 15,520,639 of record OW618040.2, on the reverse strand, counting down.
AAGAAAAAAAATTAAACATCGGAAAATAACAACGAATTTTTAGCTACTTATTACACTAGCACACTAGGCCTACCATGAGCTCTGTCTGGCGCTGTCTCTGGTTCTGGTTTTGCATATGCATATGAGCGCTATGGCAGTTACTCTCAAACGGTGACACTCAAGTGCACGAAAAGAGTGCCCCATTAATCCTTTCATCACACTGGTGTTTTGTAGATCCAGTGACACGATAAGAAGAAAAGTAAGGACACGATAAGAAAAAGAGTAAAAAAATTGCCACTCAATTTTTGATGGTATCAGTTGTTTTGATTAATCGAATACGCTTGTTTTCTTTCCATGCTTTGAATAGAAGATTTTTTCAACCAATTTCACGATATCTTTTGTCTTTGTCAGTCCCTTAAATTGGTCCAATAAATCATTCTTTATATCTCTAATTAACGCTATAACTCTTATCCTCTAATTAAAAACATCGTTTGTGTGATTTTCATTATTTTGGGGTTCATTGTTTGATATTTTTATAGTGAGATCTTCATATCTTTGGCTTTAGCGCAAGCTAAATCCAAAGTCAAATATAGCTAGTGGCAGCCCGCGTCTTTACTCGCCCCGTTTACATCACGCACCGTTCCCGTTACGCCCAGTTTTTGTTATTATAATAAAATTTAATAAAAGTATTCTATGATTGTCTCCTGGTTTTAAGTTACCTCTCCACCAATTTACAGTCAAATCGGTTCAGCTGTTCTAGAGTTATATATTAGTGTTACTTATATGGTGTTGTTGCTAGGCATTATAATATCGATAGGGGATCTTAAGTATATTTTTATCTAGATGAGGCAAAGTTAATTGAATAGAAAATAAATAATAATGTGTGAAATAGTATTTTGTTTTAGTTTGGGGAATAAAGGTTCCCGAATAGCGACCACGAATCGGAAGACGAAGTGTAGGGCGCCCACCTACCAGATGGACCGACGACATTGTTAAGATCGCGAGAAGTTGATGGATGGAATGGGCTCAGAATCGTTCTTCCTGGAATATAATTCATAATGATGGTAATGATGATGATTTTTTTTATTATATTTTCTATGTTTTCTCTGCGGAAATCTCTATATAAAGTGCAAGTCATGAAGATGATTCTGTTTTGCTTCTTCTGCTATTCTGTTGGTAAAATAATGAACAAATAGGGGCTCGAAACATTTATTATATACACCGGAGAAACATTTCATTTCATTAACCGGAGAAATCTACCAAATAAATAATAATTATGCATATTTCTACTATTCTTCTTTCTCATAAGGGATGTTAATATTGCGTGAGATCAGATTAATCATGTTCGCTCCTGTTCATTAAAACAATGGTTGCGTTAATTTCGGAAGCTTTAATGGAATTTCTATTATCATTTTCTTCGTTTCGGAAGGTGTCATGATGTACGAACATTATTTGAGAAGGCAAGATTCCACGAAAGATTTTTACTGATAGAGTTTTGAAGTTCTATAATCAGATATTTTTAACCAATTTCAAATAAAAAGAAGGAGGTTCCCAATTTGGCTGTATTTTTTTAATGTTTGTAATTGCCTATACCCTTCGTCATTTATTAATTCAAAACTATTTAATATTTCCTTATTGGTTCCATATAGAATTTTTGTTAAAATTGGGTAAGCATTTTAGGCATGCAGTCTTACTTAGGATTTTCAAATTTCAATTGATTTTTTTTTAAATAAAAAGGGAATAGCTGGTGGAAGATCGTGGAAGAGGACAACATGTTATTTAAAAGAAGATCATAATGCTACTAATTCAAGGTTTAGATAAATATTTTTTTTCGGACTAACTTTTTTCTTTATGCGTTAACGCCTGTGGATGATTTATTTGCAAGAAATTGACACAAAAAAGTTTGGTGTTTATCATCATCTGTCAAACTAAAGTCAATCCTAAAGAGTATTTTACGCGTACTCATTTTCTTACATCCATTGAATGTGGTATTTTAAGCCCTGATGGTCCACGCCGGGACCATCACGGCTGAAAATACTTGCCATTAACACTTTAAAAACATGCCGCATCCATCCTTGTATTAAGTTCTAAATTCTCTGTGCTCTACTAAATTATTACAATGTAGGTAATAATTTTGCGTGACAAAAATCACAATAGAAATAATTTAATTGGTCGAGGCGGTTGTACCTACTTATCATAAATTAAGAAACTTCATTAATTCTTTTAAGGTTCAATTTAAACCAGGAAGTAGCCACTTACAGTAAGTTATACTGCCCTAGTAAAATACTGAAGAAAAAGAGACCGCGAGATAAAAAAAAGAGAGAGACAGCGACCTCATTGCTCGATGGGAATAAAAAAAGTAAGTAAACAGACCTTTGCATCTATTTTTGATGATTTATATTATGGAAACGGCTCAGAATCGTTCTTTCTTTACATGTGTAGGGGAGGCGTACGTCTAGCAGTGGAAGTCTTCAGGCTGATGATGATGACAGTACAGTACAGTAGTAGTATGACAATAGGTACCGAAAAGGACAAATGCCATTCATTAAGAAGAAGAAGAAAAAGGTAGCTGAGTTTGCGTCTCGGACGATTTGAAATAATTTTTCTCAATTGCGTAGCCAATCCAATTTCCAAATTCAATTTTTATTCCATCGCACAAAAACAGCCAAGAATAAATGTTAAACCAAATTGAACCAGACAGGATCCTTCTCACTTTCCAAAATTACCCATCTCCAGTTTTACAGTCAGCGACATCAGAAAATAAATATTATATAGTGATCTCTGCAACTGAATAAAATAACGCGGCTTTTGATATAATATGTTCTGATTTTTTAAGTTCAATAACCTCTTAAATTTGCCCTTTTTAAATTAACGCGATCATTGCATTATTTATTTTCTTCAATCGTGAACACGGCTATAAGCTTTTTTCGTCCAGGAATCCTGTCATCGTTAAGTGTATCCGTCGCGAAAGATCAACGCAGTCTGTAGATACAGTTAGTAAACTACCCCCTGGGATAATTCAATTTCTATAAACAACAATAAAGTATCTTTTGATCAATATCTACTGGAATATTCTCTGCAAATATATTATAATCAAAACCACTGTTTTTTTTTATTAAATGCCCTCGAAGTTTGTCGATTCTATCTTAAATTCAAGAAGAAGTTTTAAATAAATAGCTGAGGATGAGAAGAGGATGAATAATGAAACAATGAAATATTTGAAAGTGGTAATTCTTTTGAAGCAAAAATTTGAGTATAAAAATTTTAATTGGTTGATTATTCATCTACGAAACAGCATTTAGTCACTAAACTACGGGCCGATTTATAAGCTTTTTTAGTCCAGGAATCCTGTCATCTATAAGTGTATCCGTCGCGAAAGATCAACGCAGTGTGTAGATACAGTTAGTAAGGTGTGTCGTTATGTGAACGCAGACATTTCTAATTCAGAAGACGAAGTGAGGGTAGTTGCAACTGCGACTGGGATCCGCTTGTCGACGGTAACTCCAATGTACTCCAGTCTACCCACGACCACGGCTGTTGTAACACGGAAATAATAAAGATAATCGCGATAAATACCCGTTTCTTCTATATTTCCTCCAAATATCACCTTGTAAAAAATGGTGTAAGTTTGATCAAAATATTTAACTTTATTTGAAGATACACCTTTTCTTATTCTTTTTCGTCGTGACGATGGCTCCCTTGAAACAAATATAGTTTGTCTTGTTTATATAGTATGTGTTTAGCCCAGAAACGGGCCACATCAATCGTATTTTCTGTGGCGTCAGTAAGTCCGACTCAAGCTAAGCCTGTTTGGAAAGCAAAGATGCCATTTTTCTTAATAACCCGAAGAAAACGTGTATTGAATAAGTGATAATGTTCTATAATGTTTTATTCAGTTTCTATTGTAATGCTTCAGTGGGGCTGAGACCATGGTCCTGTCTTTATGAATTCCTAAGATTTGTGAAACAACATGAAAAAATTAATATGTTGTGTACCTAACAAAAATTGTACCTACATTATAATAATTGATTCTTTAATTCTTAATTTTTTTAATGCACACAGAAATATTTAAAAATAAGTAATAACAAAGGACATGTACAAAGGCAAGCTTAATCCTAAAAGAGTTTTCTTCCAGCAAATAAATAATTGATATAATTTCTTCTTAATAAAAATCTTATCAAAGCCTTCGACGGACGCTAGTAGGTAAAGTATATGTAGCTTTTAGTTTGTTTGCATATAGTCAGTGTACAAAATGTTAGTTCGAAAAGTTTAGAGCTAAATAAACTGTTTTACTTTAAAATAAATACAAAGATATGCCTAATATGAATATAAGGTATTGTAGGTACTTCTATCGCTGACTGTACAACGGAAGTTTCTGCCTTAAATCTAAATATTTAAGGTACAATTCTCACACGTAAACACCTGAGAAAACTCATGATACAACCTAAGAGCGAATACTCGTGCATAGAAACGAAACTCTTAAGCCTTGTGAACATTAAAATTGAATGCGGTGGCGATCAGATTATCGCTGTTAAATATCGCAATATCAGAGGCTAATATCAGCGGCACTGTGTGATCGGCATCGCCATCGCAGATTGCCTAAATGTGCACATGGCTTAACTCCAAATTTAAATACAAAACATATTGTGGACAATCATACTGGCCTCTAGCTCAGTGACTGGCCTCTAGCTCAGTTGGCAGTAGCTCTGCCTTCTGCGCCGTAGGTCGTGGGTTCGATCCCCACCGAGAACAAATATAAGTGTGGTGAACATAAATGTTTGTTCTCTGTCTGGGTGTTATATTGTATTCTAAGTATGTATTAACAAAAAAAAAAAATGTATTCAAGTATTATATCAGCTATCTGGTTCCCATATTACAAGCTCTGCTTAGTTTGGGGCTGGGTAGTGATGTGTGAATGCAAAAATGTGATGAATTGTCCAGAATTGTCCAGAATATTTATATAACTATCTAGCCCCAAACTAAGACACTACACTGGTAACTTTTATAATACGTAAGTGTTTATTTTTAGAAATACTGAAACCACTTGCATTAACTTTTAACTCTTTAATGTCTAAACTTTTAAACAAAACAAAATAAACTGAATAAAATAATCTAATCTTAAGAACTTTTCTGCTTCTTCTTCTCGTCGTGTCTCTGATTATTTTGAACCAGTCCACTCCATCTTAGGCTGCATCCTCACTTTTCATCAGATGTGTTCTTCTTCTTATGTAAGAGTAAGGCTCTTGTGGGCGTTATGCATGCATTTTCCTCCAGGTGTTTCTTTTGAGGACAACCTCCTTAGCCATCTATATAAAAATGAACCCCACTTCTATACCATCTTACTAACTTTCTTACATAACACACCGTGACAGGGCTCAAACCCACTTTAAGGTAATCCACGTAAAGAAAACTACCCCCTGGGATAATTCAATTTCTATAAACAACACTAAAGTATCTTTTGATCAATCTCTACTGGAATATCCTCTGCAAATATATTATTATTATAATCATAACCACTGGTTTTTTTTATTAAATGCCCTCGAATTTTGTCGACTCTATCTTAAATCTTTGACTTTTGACTTTTTCCTTCGAAGCAAAAATTTGAGTATAAAAATTTTAATTGGTCGATTATTCATCTACAAAACAGTATTTAGTCACTAAACTACGGGCCGATTTCTAGTATTAGGTACTAATCGAATGATCAAAGTATTTAACAGCTATTTATTTTAAAATTCTACTTGCATTTAAGATAAACAGCTGTCAAATATTTGATCCGTTGATTAAAAATCCGTGAACCCTTATAAAGCCAAATTCTGCGCGGTCACCGTTCAGATAATTTCTAATGAATTCAACATCTTTCTATGCTTCGTAAGGCACGTTTAGCTGTTATTCCCAACACTAGTAGTTTTTTAGTTATGATCTTTATCATCATCAGCTCGAAGAAGGTCTAATGCTGGGCAGGGGTTTTCTCGTTGCATTTCCAGCGAGAACAGTTCTGGGCCCTCTCCATCCACCGACTTCCCATGATCCTAACAATGTCGATGATCTATCGGATGGGTGGGCTTCCTACGTTTCGTCTCCCGGTTCGTGGTCGCAATTCGAGAACCTTTATCCCCCAACGGCTGTCGGTTCTTCGAGCTATAAACCTGCCCATTTTTAGTTCAGCTATTATAATTAGGCAATTTGTCATCATCCGCACTTGGTGTGCGGGCTGGTTTTTCCGCAAGTAGGCAGCTGGCGGGCCCTTTTTGTGTGACCCCTTTTTTAGGTTCTACGACACGTCGGTTTCCTCACGATGTTTTCCTTCACCGTTTGAGAGTACTGGTATAGTTTTTTTAGTTCAGCTATATCGGTGACCTGATATGACCTCGTGACTGATAAAATATTTTTTGGGGAATAAAGCCTTTAAAAACAAGCCCCGTTTCAAAGCCCTTGGAACTGAAATGGGCAGTTACTGAACAGAGAGTGTTATCATTGTTTTATGCGACAAATTATTGCCTTCTTTAAAAGTTAAGAGTTGAAGCGACCTACAAATTATCGTATGACTGGCCTCTCAGTTAAGTTGGTAGTAGCTATGCCTATTGTGCCATTGTTAAAAAAAAAGAAAGATCGTGAGAGAGATATTTATTGTTCTCTATCCGGGTGTTACACTGGTATTGTATTTTAAGAACCTATGTATTTACAAAAAATATGTATACGTGTAAGTATTATATCAGCAATCTGGTTTCAATAGTATAAGTTCTGCTTAATTTTGGGTTAGACTGTGTTGTGTTGATTGTCCACAATATTTATTTTCATTTATTTATCTACGTGTCTTATATTACTTCTCTTACTTATTTTACTTCTATAGCGGCGAATTGTGGTGCAGCATACGCTACTATATAATTAATGCCATCAATTTTTGTGTAATTGTTCCTTTTATATTGATGTGGCGGCTAGGTACTTAGCCACAGGAATCGGGCTGACGCGTAGGAATTCAATGTCGCGTCGCCAGTCGTCTCTCCCCGCTCACACTGTGCGAACATGTAGCCTTGGTAAAAATAAATAAGTATTTGGAACATGTGTTTATTGCTGCACTATCCTCAAGAAAAGTAAATTATGTAGTTAGGGGTAGCATCTGGCTTTAAACCCCTAAAGTGGTGACCCCGACGTGACAAACTTCGGTGTGATGTAACATGCGGTGATCACCCGAAGGAACGCGGCAGCACGGAGAACCCTGATCAAGATTCCGAAGAACAATGGTGACCTTATAGACCAGCAGCGGAGACGACTCCCTCCCGACGAAGTCCTCGGGAGGTAAAATAAAAAGAACATCAACATGACGCAATAACGACACGCCACATGGATGCAAGAATGCGATGACGTCAGCCAAAGCCCGTCCGAACCTCTAATGAAGCCTGTATGTAGAGCCGGTCATCAGCGTGATGTGATTATAGAAAATAAAGATGGCAGTGTATGGCCGGGGAAGAGGATGTCCATCCACCCGCGGTCCAGCCAACGAGGAATCACGCGCGGTCTAGAGCAGTAGCATGAAGAATTTATGGAAGCCAGCGACATCTGAGGTGCACTCAATCCTGAAGAAAATGGAGTTTGGACCTGCAGATTCACTCAAGAATGTGTTGCCCGGTTGGAGAAGGTATGCTCGCCGGAGGATCAGTGTTGGATCTGGAGATAGCTCAGACCCACTGCTACGAGTGACTGGCATGAGACCCTTGCGCTACGAGTATAAAGAGACCTAAAGGCAAATTACGGTGATTATGAGAAGATGCTGTGACAAAGGATCGGACGAGGCGTATCATCAGCGAGCGTAGCGTAGTTTTTTTTTTTCCAAAAGTTTTAAAGTAAATTCAGTGCTATTTTTAGAATCAGTGTTAGTTCGTAGAATTTTATGTTTAGGTAGAGTAAGTAGGTACAGCAGCGGTAACTCGAGACCATATTGCAAAGTAGCGAGCTACTGCGGCGTAAGCGAATTTGCAATATTGTCTTGACTGCATTTATGAGTGTACTGTACTTAACAGCAATTTGTTTATTGGAATGTTTGTGATAAGTTTTATGTTTTATGATTTTTTGTGTACTTCAAATTTTTTAAAATTTTTTTGTAAGAGGGGGAGTACTGTGGCGGCTAGGTACTTAGCCACAGGAATCGGGCTGACGCGTAGGAATTCAATGTCGCGTCGCCAGTCGTCTCTCCCCGCTCACACTGTGCGAACATGTAGCCTTGGTAAAAATAAATAAGTATTTGGAACATGTGTTTATTGCTGCACTATCCTCAAGAAAAGTAAATTATGTAGTTAGGGGTAGCATCTGGCTTTAAACCCCTAAAGTGGTGACCCCGACGTGACAAACTTCGGTGTGATGTAACATGCGGTGATCACCCGAAGGAACGCGGCAGCACGGAGAACCCTGATCAAGATTCCGAAGAACAATGGTGACCTTATAGACCAGCAGCGGAGACGACTCCCTCCCGACGAAGTCCTCGGGAGGTAAAATAAAAAGAACATCAACATGACGCAATAACGACACGCCACATGGATGCAAGAATGCGATGACGTCAGCCAAAGCCCGTCCGAACCTCTAATGAAGCCTGTATGTAGAGCCGGTCATCAGCGTGATGTGATTATAGAAAATAAAGATGGCAGTGTATGGCCGGGGAAGAGGATGTCCATCCACCCGCGGTCCAGCCAACGAGGAATCACGCGCGGTCTAGAGCAGTAGCATGAAGAATTTATGGAAGCCAGCGACATCTGAGGTGCACTCAATCCTGAAGAAAATGGAGTTTGGACCTGCAGATTCACTCAAGAATGTGTTGCCCGGTTGGAGAAGGTATGCTCGCCGGAGGATCAGTGTTGGATCTGGAGATAGCTCAGACCCACTGCTACGAGTGACTGGCATGAGACCCTTGCGCTACGAGTATAAAGAGACCTAAAGGCAAATTACGGTGATTATGAGAAGATGCTGTGACAAAGGATCGGACGAGGCGTATCATCAGCGAGCGTAGCGTAGTTTTTTTTTTTCCAAAAGTTTTAAAGTAAATTCAGTGCTATTTTTAGAATCAGTGTTAGTTCGTAGAATTTTATGTTTAGGTAGAGTAAGTAGGTACAGCAGCGGTAACTCGAGACCATATTGCAAAGTAGCGAGCTACTGCGGCGTAAGCGAATTTGCAATATTGTCTTGACTGCATTTATGAGTGTACTGTACTTAACAGCAATTTGTTTATTGGAATGTTTGTGATAAGTTTTATGTTTTATGATTTTTTGTGTACTTCAAATTTTTTAAAATTTTTTTGTAAGAGGGGGAGTACTGTGGCGGCTAGGTACTTAGCCACAGGAATCGGGCTGACGCGTAGGAATTCAATGTCGCGTCGCCAGTCGTCTCTCCCCGCTCACACTGTGCGAACATGTAGCCTTGGTAAAAATAAATAAGTATTTGGAACATGTGTTTATTGCTGCACTATCCTCAAGAAAAGTAAATTATGTAGTTAGGGGTAGCATCTGGCCTCTAAACCCCTAAAATTGATAACACTTGCTTACACTATTTTTATGTGGCATAAAATAAATAACTTTTGATTTGATTGAAATGAGCAAAACTCATTGCGTTATTTGTTGTTCTGCATTATAAACACGAGCAGAACAAAACTAGCAAAGGCTTTTATGCGACGTTACTTTTGTGTGACATTTTTATGAACATCTCGATCAATCGCACCACGACCTTATTGAAAAAATCAGTCTCTTCTATTTCTAAGACTAAAATCGCTTCAGCTTATTATTTTGGCTACTTTTAAACTGTCATAAAACGTGACCTTGGCTGATCCTGAGCTCGTAATTACGTAATTTATTGAACAGAGATATACAGTTACTGCGCTTAAGGGCTGCGAATTTTAGGTGTTGCCAGGTAACAATAGCTTAGAAAATTGCCATTTATAAATAACTAGTGGCCGCACGCGGCTTTGCTCGCCCCGTTTCCGTTATTTTTTCGGGATTAAAAGTAGTATTCTGGACTATTATCTATATCTGTGCCAAATGTCATCCAAATCCGTTCAGTCGTTTTAGAGTTTGAGTAACAAACATCCATCCTTACAAACTTTTTTTAGGAGTTATTAAAAAAAAAAAAATATTTTTGGGTAGCCAAGCAAAATCACACCTAGAAGGTTCCCCAAGGATTCTTGTTGCCCCACGTTGGGGAGCCACTTACTGTGATGAAAATAGTCAACGTGGCTTACAAATAATAAATAATACTTAAGATGAATACTACTGTTGCAGTACTATTCATCATACTTATTATTTAGTATTAGTTATCTGGTTCCTAGTACAGTCGGCTGTGCTAGAATGTATACTATTCGTAACTTTCGTAGCGTCACAATATAGTTATTGGACATTTAGATGGAAAAACTCATCTTAAGTAAGTTTAGATAAGTTTATTCAGTTTACTGAGTTTTTGGCCTGTAAATGTCTCATTTGCTTTGTTTATTTATTATTCAATTAGTTTTCTTGTGGTCATAAAACCCTGTCAGAGTTAGCGGTCTGGACTGGACTGGACTGGACTCATTATGAATGAAAGCCATGCTTTTAATGACCCGTAGCTATTCTCAATTATATTATTTTTTTGTATTTTGTAGAAATAAGTTCGTTGAAAAAACTACAAAACTTAGTGAAATTAATATCGAAAGTAAATTTTTAAAGGTTTTTATAAATTGAAACGACGAACAAAGAACTTACAAAAAACATTCACTTTTGCTCGTTTGAGAATTAACTCAGGTCCGAAAAACAAAAATATTTACCACAAAACGCGAGTGAATTCTAAAAGTTTTTGTAATAATCATTTTTGCATTCGAAAACAGGCTTTGAAACCGCAAAGTAGAAATGAAAGGTTTTCAGGCTTAAAAGGAAAGTTTAAGTGTATTTTCAAAGAACATACTTACCTGCAAAGCCTTTGGAGTTATCAATTGTTTTAAGCAACTAGTAAGTTGGTGAGAAACAATTCTTTTCCAATAGAACGCATGTAAATTGTGATTTTAGATAAAAACTTTTGGGATGTGATGAAAAATTTTTCAAAACCAATGGTAATTTCCAAGTCGTGCTTAATTCAAATTCAAAATTTCTGTCAGTTGTACTTAAGTACTAAGTGATCCTTATGGATGAAACGTCCTTAAAACTAGGTGAGTCTAGGAGTCAGCGTCACGCGGCCAAGCCTAAAGCGCCGTTTTCTCGTTGACCTACTAGTTAGGACCAAGAGGGAGACCAGTTTCTTTTCGTCCTACTATAAAAATAAAAATATAAACCACCTGAATAGATTCACGAAGACGCGCCCCTCGCGGGGTGCGGGGAGTTTGCTCCGAGCGGCAGTCGCCAACCGTAGTCTATTCATTGTAGTGTGCGTGTGCACTCATAGGTAATTAGTGTGTACCGATAACTCTCAAACATTGACGGAAGCTTGCACACATATACTATAAACGGTTAGGAGGAAAGTGGGGCGCGCCCTCGTGGATTGCACTATCTATACATAGAAACTCTGTATAACAAGAACGTATGCTCTTTCTTTGACTAAACCTAGTACCATTTCAGATTAGAAACTTCATCAAAAATCGGCTCAGCCGTTTTGTTTTATTTACCTTACCCTTTATCTGGAAGTTTATACTTCTAGGTTGGTCCTATATAAATTTCATCAAAGTTAGTTCAGCAGTTTGGCCATGAAGTCAGTTTTTCAGTCAGTTATAAACGTTTATTATAATTCTTCAAGTTGGAGCACTGCGCAAAGCTTTGTTCCAACTTTGTTTTACACTAACCCGTTGATTTCCCCAGAGCCTTGCGATCGCGGAAGAATCGATCGAATGCATTTTGCTTATCACTCGCTTCCATCCATACCTGTTCTAGAGTTGTTAATGCGAAAGTTGCTTGAAATAGATCACTTATAGTTTTAAGGCCCCCATCTTACTAATATTTTTAAAATACACTAATAAGAGGAATGTTTTTGAAGTAACGAATAAATGGCCCGATTTAAGGATTAGTTGCAGTTCGTGCGGCGTCATTTTGGAGTAAACAACCCAATAAGTTGCAGTAGGTGCGTTCTGCTACGAAGCGAAAAAAATACCTATGCCTGTTGTTGCATTTCGTGCGCCGAGTGAATTTATACATTTTCAAATATTATTAACCATAGAGCAGCAAAACTTTTAGAAGAGTCACTATAATTATTAAAGGTAGGTAAGGTAGGTTCTCTATTATTATTAGGTACTATTATTAGGTACTATTGCTATTATTATCTATCTATTATTATTTGTTCTATGGATATTTGAAGAATTCAATAAAAAAATAGAATTGGTGTAAATAAAATGTTTATTATAAATATATCTGTTTATGATACTTAGTTTTATGATAACCACTAAGGTAGTTAATACTTTGGGATAAAAAGAAAGTGATGGCGTACATAGTTAACTTAATAATAAAACGTTGCACATACCTTTGCATCTCAGTAAGTATTACTCAAAACATACAAATTATCACTAATATTGAAACAGTTTCTCTTGACAATCACAGGACAGGTTGTATTTCATATTTTTGTTGCATTATTTAGATAGATTTTAATATTAAAAAAAAAACCGCTTTTTACAAAAACAGGATAGTTTAAGGTACGTTTTGATTAGTATTTTTTACCCTAAAACCTAATTATAAATAATCAACAACGCAAGAATATTTACAGTAATCAGTCTTTTAATGTTACCTACGAGATAAAAAATGATTTATTTACAAACTTAGGTAGTAGGTGCCCGTTGAAACATAATTTGTATAAGCTTTAACACATAATAAAGGCAACATAATTAACAAAATCAACAATACAAGAGTTTTTACAGTTCAACGGGTAGGTACCTACTACCTAGGCTTAGGCAGTACATACTATAGGCAACATAATTAACAAAATCAACAATACAAGAGTTTTTACAGTTCAACGGGTAGGTACCTACTACCTAGGCTTAGGTAGTAGTTAAGGTAAGTAATACTAATACATACAATAAACACCTGTCAAAAACAAGGCTAATAATAATGAACATAGGCTATGCCTACACAAAAAAACAACCAGAATTATTTTAGTGATTTCAAATTTTAAAACCTTTTACCCTCTGCCAATTCTGTTTATTTTCTGTATCTACTTAAATCTATGGTTTATCTTGTTCAAGCTATGCATAAATTACTCGACGCACGAAATGCAACAACAAGCATAGGTATTTTTTTCGCTTCGTAGCAGAACGCACCTACTGCAACTTATTGGGTTGTTTACTCAAAAATGACGCCGCACGAACTGCAACTAATCCCGATTTAATTCATATTTTGACCATTAAAAGGCTACATTATCCCTGTAACATAAGGCATTTACTAGTAACCCTTAATTTTCTACAGAAATATATCATATTTCTGTAGAAAATTAAGGTTTTTGTGCAATAAAAGAACATTTAAATTTAAATTTTCAAATTCACGCCAAAACGCTCGCTGGTGTCATGGCGTCTGTTATTACGTCACGTTTATGTATATCAACAGTAAACATTGGTGCTTTTGTACTAAATCAGAATGTCGTTTACGTAAACGTGACGTAATTCGCTCTGACCGGTGTTTAAGCTATCATGGCGATTGTTGTATTTTGTAGATTTATATTATCAAATAAATTGTCAATCTCGACAAGAGTATAAATACATTTTTCAAAATCTTTGAATCCTTTTTCATTAGATCAGATAAATATTTTGGCGATACTTGATTACTGTCTTCATGCCTATTATATAATTTTAACTGCACAAGGTTTTCATAAAATATGTTATTAATAAGTAGGCGACAATAATTTAATATTACCTCGTAACCAGAAGTAACTTTTTTGATTTCCTATATTTTATTTGAATCAACCAAACCGCTAACGTAACCATAAATCAAAGATATTGAGGAACATCTTCAAAGTTCTTTATTGCTAACGGTATTAAGTTCAAATTCCTCTGAACTCTGTAAGTTCTTTCGCTTATCGCGCCAATAAGTAGCATCTGCCGCCGACCTAAATTTCAGGAAGGCTTGAAACAGCTGGTGAGCCGTGTCAAACGAAATTAGACTTCTTACAAGCAGTTTCAGAAATCATTTTTGCGCAGCACTTGGTAACGATTTGTCTTATTAGCTGTGTATAAGTTAGATTATAAAAATCAATAAAAATAAATATGCTAAATAATGTCTAAAAAAAGATCAGGACCGATTAATGTACAGCCAGTTAATGTACACCCCGTTACATCGAATCTACTTTTTTCCACTATCAAATTGTTGAGACCCATGTACACTGCACTAGTTCAATAATTCAATTATTACTTTGTTTTGTCTAGCGATGGATAATTGCTCTGAAGATGTTAACGCTTTTGATTTTATTGTGAAAAAAAAAATCATTTTACAGTGCCAGAAAATAATTAATTTTTAGGCACAGTTTTTATGTTTTAACATAACCTAACCGATCCTAGTCAGATCCGTCTTATAAAATCTCAAGAACATGTGCAAGTATTCAGTGCCAGCACAAAAAAATAAAAATCAATGATTAAATTGTTGCAGTGCACATAAGGCTTAACTGGCATCGTAATAACGTGATGTACAATATCGTGATGTACATTAATGCTCTCCCCCTCTATTGGGATGGACCTTGGGATGGACAGAACCGAACATAAACATGTTTTTGTTCAATTCTGTCCAACCCAAGGTTGCCTAGTAAAGATCGCTGTTAGCGATAAGACCACACATTGTTTTACTGTGAATTTTTATTTTTAAGCTTAATATTATAGTTTAATGTGACATGGTAATCAATAAAGAGTTATCTATCTATCTATGAATGCCTCCCAAAAGGTCACATAATAATTACAAAAATTATGACAGTCAGAAGGCTTACCACAAGGACAGCCTGGCTCTGTCTCTGGCTCTGGTTTTGAGTCTGTGTGAGTGGTGTCTAAATAAATCCTACATCAAAACGTCACAAACACTCAGTATAAAACACTGGTGAGCACTCACACAGACTCAAAACACGAGCCAGTGACAGGGCCAGACAGAGCTTGTAGTAGGTCTACAGTGCTTTTGAGTTGTTATATGATCATTTTCTTCCAAGGGGATACAAATCATGCTGAACTTGCCACTGCGGATTGTAAGGTCTGACCTTCCAAGAGTCCCAAATCCAGCCAAGCCTGACTGACCACTGTGGGTATGCATACTCATAGTACTCTCCCGGCCAGATGTGCGCGTAATGGTAAATAAACTGATTGTAGTACCTCAAATCAGTAAACGCAAAAACCCTATCATCGTTGACTCTTATTTCAAAACACCCTAAACCGACTAAATACGTTTCATCAAAAAGACCACCCCCATTTTGTACCCCTGCATAATTGTTCATGTTCTTTATACAAATAAATTTGCCCCAGTACTTCGGCAGATAGATGGAACAGTCTACAATCCATGATCGCCAAAGTTTACCGTAAAAGATCTTGTAATTTTCTACTACGTGTTGCATGTATTCATATCCTGATCCAGCCATCCAGATCTCACCATACAGTTTGTGGTGTTTATGGGATATGAAAGCTCGGTATGCGTAGTGGTGGCGGGTAGGAGGGTAGCTGAAGATGTACATTTGATCCAGACTGATGATAATGCAGACATCGTGACGTGGTTGTTGAGTGCAACGAGGTCCGTGACAGTGTTCTGGATTTCCACTTATCGGGAATAAGCGAGTGACCCTCCATACTCTGTACCTGTAATAAAATATATATTATCATCAGATTTTTTATTGCATTTAGTTGAAACCGAAGATTTTCCCCTTGATTCAGGAGTGCGCAAAATCTTTGGTTCAAATCCCCATGGCTCATAACTTTCTGTTTTTTTTATATAACTAGCTCATGGAATTTGGCCCACTTGATTTTACGTAGTAACCATCGCTTATAACAAAACACCTGTGAGGCAGTGTTCACGCACATTAAAAACTTGCGCTACGATGCACTGTCCTGGGTCAATCATTTTGGGGCATACAGATGTTCAGCCTCACGTATCAACTTTAAGTTAGGTTACGACAACTTCTAATAGTTTTTGGGACAGCATACATTTTTGACGTGACAGCGTCCTGTACAATTTGATGGGGCTGCACGCACAAAAAAACATGACTCATGTGGCGTAACCTCGCTCTGAGGCGTTCCATTTGAAGCTTGAAGTGCAAGCGAGAGCGCGAATCGAGCGACAAAGAGGCACAATCGGCCTCCACGTTTGGCAGCGTTCGACATCTGTGTATTTTCTTATGACGTTGTCTCGTTCAACTATCGTCATCAGTAAATTAACTTTACAGACAACCGATTTTTTTTACATTCGTTTTATTTACCTGTGCACTCGGTTGTGTGTAACCAATAGATAAAGTTTTTAAAAGTATGCACTCTTACCTATAAGGAGTGATGTGTTTACCGGCTCTGCCTAAAGCCCAGATTCGCAAAGACTTTTGCCTGTGCATATACCGATCATAAGGGTTGTAGGCTGATATTAGAACCCTACGGTTTAATATAATTGCAGTAGTGAGGCACAAGAAATCTGAAAAAAATATTTGGTAAAATACAAAAAATCCCACAACTTTTTACTGGTCCAAATTCAAAATTCAAAAATTTTATTATTCACTTTGAAACGACTTTTAGCTGGTTGAATCTAGGTAAGTCTAGGTAGTTAGCTTCAAAAGTAAATTGGAAAGGTTTACCTATAGATATCCCAGCCACAACATTAAGTCGTCGTCTTCTGTCGATTTCATTCCAGTCGTAATACCAGAACCACCATCTTGGGAAAGAAGTCCACTGCCATCTGAAGAATGACTGGCGGGGAGTGTCGTCAGTGCGAGGTAGGCGGCTGGTAGTGGT
Source organism: Thera britannica (assembly GCA_939531255.2). Lineage (NCBI taxonomy): Eukaryota > Metazoa > Arthropoda > Insecta > Lepidoptera > Geometridae > Thera > Thera britannica. The sequence continues at coordinate 15,503,781 of OW618040.2, read as the reverse complement.
ACCCACGTCCCAGAAGCCAGAGACTTGATGGCAGATAATTGCAATACAGAATATGCTGAAATGGAATAATTAACGTTTTAAAAAAAAGTAAATAGGTTTCTTCTAGGTGAGCTAGCGCGCTACACCGTCGACCGCATCCTAACTGAGATTGCGGTCAAGCTTGAGCCTATAAATAGTAAAAAAACTAACCAATTTATATAAGCGTAGTAAACTTTTTAACCAACTTCAATTTTAAAGAGATTCTCAATTCAGTTTTATTTTTGTTTATGTTCGCTATCGCATAAATTCGTCATTTATGAACCAATTTAGTCAATCTTTTTTTAACCGACTTCAAATAAAAAATAGTTCTCAATTCAGAGTTGTATTTTTAATGTTCGCTATTGCATAACTTCGCCATTATGAGCCGTAAAATATTTTTATACATTATCTGAAAGGGTTCAGATTAGTCACATAAAAATTTGATTAAAATCAGTTCAGCAACCAAAAAAACCATGATGGCCATGACGTCACTTTCTCAACTTTATTACTTGGTCAAAACACATAGGATACTCACATTTTTACAAACATTTTAATTAATTCAGCACTATCATGAGTCCAATATTAGAAGAAAGATGCACCAGAAACTCTGTTAGGGCTGATTAAAATTCAAATTAATACTGAATTTAATAAATATCCGTCTTCATTGTAACGATACTCAAACATAAACTGATGAAAAATTAATTACAAAACAATAACATGAGAACTTTGTTTGTAAACTAATTGCACAAGTATACAAACAAGATTAAATAACTCTCTCCAACATAATAATATTTGGTTTGTAACTATTTTAAGAAAATGATGATCATGAGATCCACTATTTGACTTCAGTATTTTTAGTTTATAAAGTACCAAAAAGTTAAAAACACTAAACCAACCCTTTTGTTAGCAAAACTTTATGATATCGAAATATTTTTTTCAACTAATGGTACCTATCCAATTTTGATTACACACAAAATTTTGTTGCTCGCGATTTTTCATAGATAATTTTTTTCTTTATAGAAGAAGACAAAGAATGATTTTATATCATATAGAAAGTGAAATGTGTAAGTGAGATGTTGTTTTTAAAATTTATAATAGTCGTTTATTAAGCTGGATCATAAAGATCACTTTGAAAAGTCTTAAAGCTAGGCGAGTCTTGTGAGTTCCACGCGACCAAGCCTAGAAGAGTTTTACGCAGTACATCTTAGTGAATTGATGATTAATGAGATACAGACCTTTATCTCCACCACCATGCCTATTGTCTTGTTTACATCAAACTAGTAGTTCTAAGCTAGTTAACTGTCCTACTAGTCAAACACAAACAACTGTTTCCCTTTGATTAAAACGTCCGGGCCCACCACAGAGTGGAGACAAAAGATTCCCAAAAAAAAATTATAGTGAAATAGACAAAGATGAATAGAATTAAAATAGATAAACTTCTTTGAATTTCGAGGCATGGTAGACATCCTCAATTTTTTTTAAATAAAAACTAACGTCATCGTAGAACCTAAAATGTTCTAAAACAATGTATTGTGTCAAGTCAGTGCAAGAAGCCTCTTTGAGGCGCTCTTAAAATACTTTCAACACACTTGGTTCGAAAGAATCAGTGACACGATAAGAAGAAGAATAGAAATTACCAATTCAAAATCCTATAAAAACATTACATAATAAGGTAATGTTAGTAATACTATTTTTATTTGTAAAGTGCAATAAAAAATATATCCAATATATGTATATTAGGTATACCTATATTGTGATTCTATTTTAAAGTTTATTTTTTGTAGATCACTGAAATACAAAATAAAAATTTAAAAAAAAAACATATTGAGCCTCTACTGCTCCATTTCCATGCTCCACTGATTCGTTGTTCTGTATCCAACCCGCATCTGGATAGACAGGGCGACCGATGCAAATACCAACATTGTTAATTTATGCAAGTACTGTCGGCTTGTACAGTCAGAGGCTTCGTTCTATTACCAAGATAAGTCACAATATTTTTATCAAATAACGAGCATGCTTTGTTTTTTTTTCGAGTTAGGCAGGTACTTTGACATGCAAACATTGTGTAGGAGGATTTGAAAACCATGACCAACCATCCATCTTTTGATGCTGTCTTTAACTGTGTTTTGCTTATTGTGGTGAGGTGGTGTGGATGCCAGTAATTAACTTAATTCAGCACAATTTCTTGAACTAAGCATGCACAATTATAAGTAGGTCTAATTGATAATAAATTGTTCGTCTTAAGATTATAAAATGTAATTTATTAAACAGGGTATATACTAAATAAGTAGGTATTTAAGTCCGGTTCTTATTACAAGCTTTGCCTAGTTTGGGTCAACGGTGTTCTGTGGATTGTCCACACGTTCGTACTTTTAATAAACATATCACAGACACTGGATCTTCAGGAATCCGATCTCATTTGAGTCTCATCTCACTGAGTCTCACAGAAAATTAACTATTCTGAATGGAATTTAAATAATTTTCTACAAACGTTTACGTATTTTGGATTTCATTTCGTTTCGTCCACGCGGAACTAAATCAGGCCTATGTGGGTTTTAGGGATGGTTTTATAAGATTCAAAAGATGTGACAAAAATAGCCCCATTTTAAGTGGGATGTGCGAAAGCCCTCAAGCATTTCAATTAAAACAGTATCCTTGAATATTTATACTGGAGTTTTGTACTATAAAAGATATATTCCGGAACTATTAGAAGGAACTTATTTCGGCTCAAATCCAAATTTAATAACTTCTTTATTTAATTGTATCACAAGGATCACTTAGAATCGTCTTAAAGCTAGGTAAGTCTAGGTGCCAGTTCCACGCAATTTAACCTAGAAGAAAAAATCATGAACACGGGCTTTTTAAAGATTTTTTCATTCTAGAAGTAGGTATGAGTCGCGTCGCGTGGAACTGGCACCTAGACTCACCTAGCTTTAAGACGTTTCAAAGTGATTCTTGTATCGTATTGAATAAAAGTTTATTGAATTTATGAAGATATCTATACATAATACTTTCCTGTAGAGTGTAATTTGTTAAACAACACATGCAGAATTCTTCTCATAGTTTTGCAAAGCCAACATATTTCTCATATCCAGAGTTTCCAAGTTTGCGCAAATGCTTACTTTCCGCGAGTCGCAGTAAGTGCTCTACTTGTGCTCAACAGGTTTTATCTAAAGTAGGGCACGTCAAGTCTCGACTGAAATAGCTTTTAAAGAAAAGTTTTCAGGGCTTGGATTTTAAAATAAACGAGTTGAAGGAAAATGTGACGGGAAATAGAAAAAAAGATTATAAGGCTCCTCTGACCTTTTGGTCTTCATTATTCAATTTCCCAAGAAGATCAAAAAAGAAAGACGTGATATTTAGCGCAGTGAGATTGTGGTTAAAGAAAGAAGAAGAGAGAAGAGGTAAGTAGGGGAAGGTGAGGTAATACGATCCCTGTAGGTCAAATGATCCCCCGCTGTAAATCAGAGACAACTAGTGCCATCTATCCAAATGCGCATGAAACATGTTCCCCGCACCCCTGCCAGTTGCCTCTCCAAGTGTCATGGCAGTGCGAGCATCTGGCGTGATTTTATTAAAAAATAATCAAAAAGTGTGGCTCTTATCTAAGGTAAGCCTGTTTTGGATTTTCATTACTTTTTACATGTTCGTGTTTATTGTAATGTTGTTTTATTTGCGGGTATTAATAGCAGTTAGCTAATATTTAAGCAATGTTCGAACACCGCACGCGGTATTTGAAGGTTATGTTTTGATCGATATCTTGGAATTTGGTTTTTGGGGCGAAATGATCCCTTTCTGTGTGTTTAAAATGATTCCATTTCTAAACTTGAATGGCTTCGTGGATTCAGACGTAGACATCTGGACATTACGATGCGTGCCCTAGAATCGACGTCTTCTGCTCGAGCGCGAGCTTTTAATAAGCCTGTGGTGGATAAATTTTTCAATTTTGAAAAACGTGCAAGAAAAACATTATTTTCCACCCCATCGGATATTTAATGTTGACGAGACGAGTTTATGCACTGTCCCAAAAAAAAACTCGAGAGTGTTTGCACAAAAAGGCCGTAAACAGGTGGCCCCTACCCCAGGGATCATTTTCTACATAGGTGTGTATAAAATGATCCTTTACTTAACTTTAACAAAAACCTCTAATACAAAAAAACTACATACATATAATAAAAAATAGGTATGCATTTACAAAGTTAAGTAAATTCACTACCTCCAACAATAGAACTCTTGCGATTTTGCCTTCAACTTTAGCCACAGTTAAGTTTATCCCTTAAGGGGATCATTATACCTCACCTTCCCCTATCTTCTAATAAAACTACTGCTAATAACAACGTGAGAGATTGCGGTCAAGCGTGAGCCTATAAATTGTAAAAAAATTGGTGGATGGTACGTTTTTATATTGTGAAAAAGATGGGAAAAGTAAAAAAGCCAGCGTAATATTAGAGCAGTGAGATTGCGGTTAAAGAAAAGTCTGCAATAATAATGTTATCCATGCACAAAATAAAAAAGTACAACATTTCATTCATTCAAATTGACCGATTTAAATCAACAAGAAAATGATCGCAAAAAATATTTACAAAAGTGCCATCTAACGGCACAACTAGAAACTTATTCTTGAAAAATGTTCACCCACGTTATAAGTTGGAAGTGCTTCTACTCACTAACAAAATTGTTTGCTATTTAGTTCTTGTCTGAAACGCTAGATGGCGTTAGCAGTAGATTTAAAAATTGAAGTAGGCCTAAATTTGCCTTTACTTAATTACCTAGTAGAATGAGTACGCACACATCGCCCTCATATTTTTTCTCTCATGATCATTGCGTTTTTTGGTCGCACTTTACAATCATACACATCAAAATAATATAATTTTTAACCGACTTCCAATCAAAAAGGAGGTTCTCAATTCGGTTGTATTTTTTTTTTATGTTTGTTACCGCATAATTTCTTCATTTATGAACCGATTTAGAAAATTATTTTTTTATTTGGAAGGTTATTCTTACGTCCAGATTGTCCCAAGCAAATTTCATTAAAATCGGTTTAGCCGTTTGGCAATGAAGTCGGTTTCTCTAGTTTTTTAAACTTATAATGAAGTACATATTGCTATAATTCGAATGATCAAATCTACTTTATAATGGTAGAAATTATCTACCAAGCAAGCTACAGGAGCGTTTTTATTAGCAACAAAGAGAAACTCGGAGAGAGCTTCTAAATCAAAGTTGAGTGGAATCTTAAATTACATTTGAGCGGGAAGATATTTAAAAGAGTTCTCTAAGGCCAGTGGCTTCTGAAGTGCTGCAATTTTTTATCTTTTATTCTTATTATTTAATGGCATCTATCTCTGACCTGTATCTGTTCTCGAATGGCGACTACGAACCGGAAGACGAAACGTAGGACATCCACCCACCAGATTGACCGACGACATGGAAGTCTGTAGATTGAAAGGCCTCAAAATAGCTCTTCCTGGAAATGTGTAGGGGAGGCCTATGGCCAGCAATGGACTTCTTCAGATTGATGATGATGATGAATGGCATCTGTCCATTCGGATATTTTGGGATTCATTTAGTCTGAAGATGTACTAAAAATAAATAGCATTCGTAGCTTAGGTCAGTAAATTAACTCTGTTGGGCACGGCAATGTGCTTTAAAATAGAGGTTAATATATTATGTTAGTAGTATAGACATTTTAGTCGAAAAAATAATGTTTAGAAAATTATGAAGCTTACAAAATAATTTTTGACAAGCACAATGTTTGTGTCTTCTTCGTTTTCACAAACACTTACAACTATGAAACACTTTTGTCACATCAATAGTAAAACCATTGCTTTGTTTATTCGCTGCTTTAGTATACGCCTACCTTTATGAAGTAAAGAAGCTACTATCAGCAGAAAGTTGGGCCCAATCGTTGGCAACGGCGCACTAAATTTGCATTTTTATATAAGCGCGGACGCGAATTCGCGACTATGAAAAGGTTTTGTCGGTCTGTAAAAAAGGCTGAATTTGCACAAACTACCATAATTCTATAAGAAATATGGGTGCTAGTGATATGAATAATCTAAGGTACCTTTTTTTCTTTTTTTTTCATTAGATCTTAAAAACTGATGTCTGGCGTATTGTTAGCAGTCGTATAACTGACGCTGAAAAAAGTTCCGTGGGTCACTAATTTGAAGGGTGACTTCTAGTGGAATTGTATTTAGAAAAAAACAAATAATTAAGGGCATGACTCCTTTCACTACTTTCCCTAACTCTCGTGGTATCGGAGGTGGCAATCACCGCCACTCTCAAAAAACCACCCTGTAAGTAGGTATATTAAAAAAATTGGTTGTCTGTAAAGTCGGTTTACTGACGATAGTTGGACGTGACAACGTCATACAGCTGTCCACGCGGACGCATCGCTCATTTAAGTAGGAGAGAGACAGATGTCAAACGCAGCCGAATGCGGAGGCTGATTGTGCCTATGTGCCTCTTTGTCGCTCGTTCCGCGCTCTCGCTTGCACTATGGAACGCCTCAGAGTAACGAGTGATGTTTTTTCGTGCGTGCAGCCGGCTCCATCGAATTATAAGACGTTTTCACGTCAAAAATTCCCAAAAAAATCTAGACCGATAATAAAAATCTATCAGTATACGATTATTTTGTCAGTAACACCGTCAACCCTTACCCTAGTTTGTTCCAATCTTGGCCTCTCTTTTACATTCATGTTTTTGTTGTGACTTTGTTTTCCTTTTAAAACTTTTTTCATTTATTTATTCTAGGAATTTAACTTGTAAACTAAACGAACTTAAAACAGTCAAACATTTTATTTTGTAAATTGAAAAGTTTTTCAATTAACTTAATCCCTGTAAAAGCACTGAAAACTTTTTCTAGACTCCATTGGATCTTTTTAGTTTTTCTTTTTTACAAAAAAAAAGCTCTGTGTAGTTTTTAATTTTGCATGATTTTTATTATGAAAACAGATTGTTGGGTTCACCAATTTAATTATAAAAATATTTAAGTCAAATTAAATAATATACAATCTGCGTAATAACAATGCGGATGCGATTCTCCGAATGCCATTACTTTTTATTCGGCCTGTAGGCCTACCAAAAGCTTTGTCTGGCTCTGGTTTTGAGTCTGTGTGAGTGCTCACCAGTGTATAATACTGTGTGTGTGACGTTTCGACGTAGGATTTATTTAGACACCACTCACACAGACTCAAAATCAGACCCAGAGACAGAGCCAGACAGAACTTGTGGTAGGCCTACTGGTCTGCCTCACTGCTAGGCAAGCCTCTCCTCTCCTCTCTCTCTTTCTCTTTCAGGTTTCTTATTGGAGATGTGACCTTTTTTAGTGTTATGAAATCACTATCATAGAGAAAAAATTATAAGCATCTAGATATTATACTCAAGTAAAATGTGTCTTGGAGCCTTGAGAATAAAGTTCAAACTTAAACTCTAATTGAAACCCGGGTTCGTAGTTTCCAAATAGCGAAAAATCGAATCGAGAAAATAAACAAGCAAATAAAACGCAGAGTCAGGACAACTTGCCAACTAATCGAGTCGTGAAATTGCAATCGATTATAGTAGATACTAGTGCTAGGTGCCTGTGGTTCCACATACAAAAGAGGTAGTCCGAAAAGATGGATTGGGTTGTGTGAGAGATGATATGTATAAGATAATTATGTCCAAGTACCGAGATGACGAATGTTAGGGGAGAATGAAACAAAAAGACATTCGCGGCAGTGTGTGTGAATGTATACAAAACCCTACTGAATCCGATTGCCGTCGCTGACCGCCTAGATGGGCGCAAGGCTAAATTAGATGTATAGTAATACCTACTATTTCACCAAAAAATTAGACTTTTCATCAGGTACTGATTTGGATCAGTTAAGCTATCTCTAGATGGTTTGTAATGATCTGAGGATAGCTCAACTGTTTCTTGTGTGGCTATTTTGTAAATTTTGTAAATATTTGTTCAATTGTAAGTTTATTTGTGTAAATAAATATTTTATCAGATCGTCTATACCAGTACCTCGATAGATCAAGCAGATGGTCCACCTCATGTTAAGCGGCTATCAAAACATTACCTCAGGATTTCTAAAACTAATGTATTTAAACTAATTAGTAATTTAATGAATGATAAAGCCTGAATAAGGTTGAAGTTGTTTAATTTGTTTGTAGAACCTTTGGGCAGTGTTTGTTGAACGCCTTCGTTAGAATTACCCAGATTTAGGTTCAGTTAATTACGTTTATGTAAATCTTTTGGTGTTTGGAAATTTAGTGTTTGGTAATGTGTAAGGGAGGCCTGTGAGCAGTGGTCTTATTCAGGCTGATGATGATGACGAGCCGTAGGTTTATACGGGAAGATAACAATTTGAAAAAGTTGAAAGCATCTGCTACCCATTACTTTACTTCGATTTTTAGGGTTCCGTATCCAAATGGCAAAACGGAACCCTTATAGATTCGTCATGTTTGTCTGTCTGTCTGTCTGTCCGACCGTGTCACAGCCATTTTTCTCCGAAACCATAAGAGCTACACTGATGAAACTTGGCGAGTAGATGTATTCTGTAAACCGCATTAAGATTTTTACACAAAAATAGAAAAAAAACTATAAATTTTCCCCATACTTCAAACTGAAACTCAAAAAAATTTTTTTCATCGAACCCATACGTGTGGGGTATCTATGAATAGGTCTTCAAAAATGATGTTGAGGTTTCTAATATCGTTTTTTTCTAAACTGAATAGTTTGCGCGAGAGACACTTCCAAAGTTGAAAAAAGTTGGTCCCCCCCCTCTAACTTCTAAAATAAGGGAATGATAAAACTAAAAAAAAATATATGTTGTACATTACTATGCAAACTTTCAACGATATTTGGTTTGAACGAGATCTAGTCAGTAGTTTTTTTTTTATACGTCATAAATCGTTAACCACAATTAACCTTTCGACGAACTACAAGAACCTTTATATTATGTTACTTGATGCTACGGAACCCTTCATGGGCGAGTCCGACTCGCACTTGGCTGCTTTTTTAATAATGTGTTTAGGGTTAGGTATGTACCCAAAGGGTAAAATGGGACCCTATTACTGTTAGACTCCACTGTTCGTCTGTCACCAGACTGTATCTCATGCAATGAACCGTCAGTTGACATTTTTCGCAGAAGATGTATTTCTGTTGCCACACACAACAAATAATAAAATACTGAATAAAATAAATATTTAAGGGGGGTAAATGTAACTTTTTGAAATCAGCACAGTAGTTTTTGAGTTTATTCATTACAAGCATATACACAAAAATACAAATCTTATCTCTTTACATTATTTCTATAGATGGTACGGAACTTTTTGTGCGCAAGTCCGACTCGCACTTGGCAGGTTTTATAATTTTCTATGCTCCAGGCAATCTTTTTTGCATAGCACAAATATAACTCTCAAGCTTCATCAAAGACTTTCAGCGTCGCCTGTAAAAAGTACTTACTGAGGGAAGTGCAAACTGCAAAGAAAAGGAATGAATGAATGCTTAGTTATTGAATTGGCGAGAACTTTTGCATTTTAAAGTGGAGCAGAGTATATTTGATTGAGTAATTTTTATGAATACTAACAGTAGCTAATAGCAATACTAAAAGCATTTTCTCTTTAAGTTTCCTTTCTGTTTACTTATTAGAGTAAAAAACCCTATTCTTTTTGCGATTAGTTGTTAAGGTTGTTCGATTTCCATACTTACAAGTGCAGTGTAAAAAACTTGAGACAGTTATCAAAATTGTTATTGAAGGGAAAATAAATATTATTGTAGATAATAAATATTTATAAAAGTGAGAACTTTCTAAGGACATGAGGATTAATCGATGAAGTATTCGTTTTTAATACACCGAGGCTTTATTCATAAATTCATAAAATAAACACTTCGGCTTTCAGCCCGTAAGACTAATCTAAACTAGCCTTGCCTGACAGCAAAAGTATGAAATGAAGAAATTACTTTTTCTTAAAAGTATTTTTTGAACCCTGATTTTTTTTGTCATACAAATTTAAATTTTGTATCGTTAAAATAACTAAGAAAACCGCATTTGAAAGACTTAATTGGAGAAAACTGCATCAAGACCAGGACAAGAGCTAAGCTCTTTTATTTAACAAAGAAGAGCAGTGGAATTATTCAGGTTAGGAAAAAAAATATTGAAGCACGTAATAAACATCGATGTACAAATTGATTAATGTTATTGTCAAGTAAATTTTGGCGAAATCTGAATAGGGGTGAACCACCCCGTGCACCCTTTTATATCCAATTTTACCTCTTTTAAACTCGTTTCGTCCATTTCACGCTTGGCCACCCACTGTCAGTAAAAAAGTATTGTCAGTGACTTTATTTGTTGTTATGACAACAGGACACATTGTTTATTTTTTTTTTCAAAGTTAGCTTATCAACATGTTCGTATCCAAAAAGTTTAAATTTTAAGGAAAACTTCAGAGCAAACGTTAAATAAAAGATACGACCTTTTAGCAGCAGTAAACTAATATTTCATTAGTATATTATTTAAAATTTTAAGTGTATATTTTATTCTCTAATTACATATTTTATTTATTCAAAAATGACCCAGTTTACAAGAAATTGGTCGTAAGCCCACGATTTAAAATCTTGACATTTGGTCCCAAAACGACGCCTTTAAGTTTATCACCGACAAAGACTTATTCCACACTGTGGGACATAGGCAAGACCATTTGAACTCTATGGTCTATATAATAATGCTCAAATTCTCCAAACCAACGTATTTCACAAATGTCAATTTTACTTCACCTGTAGGCCTAACACACGCTCTGCCTGGCTCTGTCACTGGCTGGCACTGAGTGCTCACCAGTGTATTATACTGTGTGTGTGACGTTTCGACGTAGGATTTATTTAGTCAACACTCCTACTGCCTTCACAGCTCAGTTGGTAGTAGCTCTGCCTTCTGCGCTGGAGGGCGTGGGTTCGATCCCCACCGAGAACAAATATTTGTGTGGTGAACACAGATGTTTGTTCTCTGTCTGGGTGTTATATTGTATTCTATGTATGTATTTACAAAAAAAAAAGTATTTAAGTAATATATCAGCTACCTGGTTCCCATAGTACAAGCTCTGCTTAGTTTGGGGCTAGATAGTGTTGTGTGGATTGTCTACATTATTTATTTATATATTTATACTCACACAGGCTTAAACCAGAGACAGAGCCAGATAGAACTGTTGGTAGGCCTACTAGAATTTCATTTGGATGAGTAGCATGTTCCTTTATTGTCTTTCGAAATTTAATTCTATGGTACTTTCGACTGAAGTTATTACACCATAACGTTTTTAATGGGTTCTATGATGTATTTTTGATGGTATCGTTTGGAGTAATCGATTATTTTATTGGTCGTATCATTCACCTTAGCAGAACGATAAGGCTGTTGCCATCTCTTTTTATTGATATACAAGCTTCAAGAAACTTTTAGCGGGCCAGCAAGCAATCATAGATTTGAATCAAAACTTAGCACAAAAAAATAAACACGATTCTATGAGTCTGTGTGAAGTGGGTGAAGGTATGTTTGCTATAGTAACATTTCCACAACCTCCTCATTTAGTGTGGGCAAACAGCTAACAATAGAGCTATAGAGTAAGCGCAAGATTTTCAAGTATATTATGAGCACTCGGCATTCCCAGATCGTCTCATTTAACAATGAAGAAATTAATAACAAATATTGGAAATACAGTATCTAAGAAGAGTCGTTCAATAAATTAATGACTATTGGAAAATCCAGTAGCAATACAAATAGCTTATAAGATTGAACCCAGCTTAATAATCCCTGAGCATCCCAACCGATTTTCAAGCACGCTTGATTGACCACTCCTATTTCATACTAATTGGGGTATAAGGAAGATATTTGAGGAAATAAATATCGATATTGATGGTAGGGAAACGAAAGACGAAAGCCTTTCTTAAGACAAGTTTTGACGTGATAACGTCTTATAACTCGATGGAGTCGGCAATGCAATCGTTGCTAGGCTTGCCTGACAGTTGTCAGCGTTTTAACAATTGTGTGGGTGGTTTTTAGTGAAGCTTTACATCGGATTCATTTTCTCTATTGGCAGGTTTTAAAAGATATCACGAACCGGAAGACGAAACGTAGGGCCCCTTCCCACTAGATGGACTGACGACATTGTTAAGACCGCAGGAAGTCGGTGGATGGAAAGGGCTCAGAATCGTTCTTCCTGGAAATGTGTAGGGGAGGCCTATGTCCAGCAGTGGACTTCTTCAGGCTGATGATGATGATGATGAGCAAACGTCATTATCAGCTTGAAAAAAACAACAGCTCCACATAGAGGTATATGTGGAGCCGTTGCCTATACTATTCCAGGAAAACGAAATCTGAGCCTTCTCTATCCACTGACTTCTCGCGATCTTATAACAATGTCGTCGCTTCATAGATGTAGTGAAACATAGAAAAATAACATTAAGACACCGTTCGTTCCTGCGTTCACGAAGCAAACAAAGACGTAGCGTGAAAGGATGATTCTAGCTTTGTTTTCAGCGCTTTGGGCTTGAGACGTACGCCTGTAGGCCTACCACAAGCTCTGTCTGGTTCTGTCTCTGGCTCTGGTTTTAAGTCTGTGTGAGTGCTGTCAAAATAAATCCTAAGTCGAAACGTCACACACACAGTATACATTGGTGAGTGACTCACACAGACTCAAAACCAGAGCTAGAGACAGAGCCAGACAGAGCTCGTGGTGGCCTACTGAAATAAATTCAGCGAACAAATGTAAAGCTATTCTCTTTGACTTGCTTTTAGTTTACGTCTGTGAGCTAAGTTAGATATACGGCAGTCACTATGGTGAGATCACTAGTAGTAGTTTTTGGATCCTAAGGTCGTGGGTTCAAATCAAAACGGTTAAAATGAGTTTTTCTTCCGAAAAATGTATGTGCACTATGCCAGTACTCTCAAACGGCGAAGGAAACTTACACGCGTAGCGTCCCTCAGAATAATTAGTAACTTACTTGTATTTAATTGTAAAATAAAAGTCGGTGAGACGGTTAAACTTCGCAAGTAACCTATAAAAATAAAACTCAAACTTCGTTCAGACTGCTCAACGATTACAATCATATTAGATACGAGTAGATCTCATTTAATTATACCTATCACAAGTTTCTAACTACGCATCCTCTAATTAACTTTCGGTAAATCGTTACAATGCTACACAACACACAGGTTTCTGGTATAAGTAATGTGGTCTTGTCTCTTTCCAGTAAATCTGGTGGGAAAGAGCGAAGGATAGAAACTAGAAAGAAACAATTGACTGCCCACACTTTGTAGATGAATAACACAAAAAACGGTAGGAACCAAGCCGTAGTTTGTTGCCCGTTCTTCTAGGCTAGGTCGTGTGGAACTGGCCCTGGATTCACCTAGCTTTTAAGACGTTTCGAAGTGATCCTTGTGATACAACTGAATTAACATATTTTGAATTTGAATTCATAGTTCACTCACTGAACTATGAATTACAACAACAACTCTGCTTATTGCACAGGAGTTAAATCCCCACCGAAAACAAAATATTGTAAGGTGAACTCAGATGTCTATCTCGGTCTGGGTGTTATATTGTATTCTAAGTAAGTATTTAGTAAAAATCTGTTTAAGTATTGAGTTACTTGGTTCCCATAGTCAAGCTCTTCTCAATTTGGGGCTAGATAGCGTTGTGTGAATTGTCCACAATAGGTATTTATCTATTTATTTTGTGATAATGGAACACCTCTCTTGTCTGAACAGTAGGCCTACTGGCTCTGTCTCTGGCTATGAATTTGAGTCTGTGTGAGTGTTGACTAAATAAATCCTACTTCGAGCGTCACACACACAGTATAATACACTGGTGAGCACTCACACAGACTCAAAACGAGAGACAGAGCCAGATCTGTCTGTGGAAGGTCTACTGATGTGTTCATTGTGCTACCACGCATCATAGGTACTTGACGCGTAAATTTACGGGAGCACCTTGGTCACTCAATCAATATTTTATTATTTATCGCCCAGCATGGATTGTATTGCTTAAAAAAGTGTATGTTTCGGAGCCGCTAAGTTTGTTATACTGTAGTAGTTACAGTGTTTGTAATTCGTTCCAGTAATTGGATATGGGATCTATTTACGCACACTAAACATGGCGGTGCGAACGTATTTTGGTACCGTAATGAAGTAAAACATCATCTAAATCCTAATCTATGTAGGAACGTATAGTTATAAACGTGTTTGCTTTTTCCATCCATTTTTAGGAAAACATTTATTTACAAAGAATTGATCCTTAACAGCGACAAAATCCATTGGTTCAATAATACAGGGTGTATTTTTTTTAAATCATCCGGGTCCATGCTGAAACTAATTATTTTATTTATTTTCCCGACGTTGTCGTGGTCATTTGGGTCCATTTCCGTCAAAAGTAAGAGATTTAAAAAAAAATGAATATGCAGTTGTTGTTTTCTTGCAAATCGAGAGCATGACTCCTTTCACGACTTTTTCTTAACTCTCATGGTTTTGGACTTGGCCATCACCGCCCTTCTCAAAAAACCACCCTGTATACACGGAAATGATCCCAGAATCCTTTTTTATCAAGAATTGTAATTTCCTTTACGTAAACCGTATAAAACCACAGGAATAAATAACAAAATGTATTAGAATTCACTCAAGCGTAAATTCCTAAATTCGTTTAAGTATATCAGACTTGATAAAATCACATCGCTCCTCCCAATCAGTGAAAACGCAATAACGCCAGAAAGAAAATCATTCTAGGGGGTTGAATAATGAGGTAATGACAGCCAGCCCCATGCTTCAAAGGGCGCTAACAGGGATGCGAGATAGGACTTTTGATATTGTCGAGAGAAGCCCTTCCAATTTTATTTATTTTGGGTAGGTGTGAAGATTGTGTAAAATGCAGATGTGGTAAAAATAACTATTCAAACTTATGCAAATCCCCACTACCGCATCATCTACCCAACCTATCTCCCTATTACCCAAAGGTTAGCTGGTAGATAATGCTATGTAGCATTAAGTTCGCCTGTGTACAGTAATTTTTAATTTTGTGCAATAAATAATTTTCTATCTATCTATCTACACAAAATATGCCTGAACTCTGTTTTATCTCAATGTTAAAAAAATGCGAACTACGTTCACGCAACAAACTGTTGCTAAAAATTAATTTTGTTATATCATCAATCAACAAAAAAATGTTTGCCGTGGTAGATAGATAGATAGATAGATAATACTTTATTGCACACCACATAAAATGAACAAGGGAATACAGAAAAACATCAAAGTGGAATACAATGGGCGGTCTTATCACTAAAAGCGATCTCTTCCAGACAACCTTGATGACCGTGGTAGTCGTGGGTTCAAATCCCGTTGAAAGGGAGATATGCTTATAATTGTTGTTCTATATCCGGGTATGTGTATTTATAAAAAAAAGTAAAGCTACCAAGCATTTTGCTTCATCTTTCACGTTGCAGACAGCCAGAGAGTGTAATTCCTTACCGGCGTCTATTTTTCCCGAACACCTATAATTTGGATGTTAAATGAGTAAAAAAAGGAATAGGCATATTCTCATCATCTCTCTTAGATTTTAGTAAAATGCAAGCTTATAAATTATTAAAAACAAAGACTATTGTCTTATCAGTCAGTTTCCTATCGAGCCAGTTTTGATTATATTAAGACTATGTCCACCAATACATACGTATAAATTACGTATTGCACCATGATGCCATATCAATTTAATCATCTCTTCGTAGTTTTCTGTCAGAGTTTTTCATTGGCTTCCGTCTCCTGGGAGCTCGTATTTTCAGCGCTGAATCCCGGCGAAGAGTTTTACGATCTTTGATAAAAATGGATGGATATAAAACACTAGAGCTGCCCTGGTATAATCCTTTTACTGCAAAAGAGATTGATGGTAAGAAGTAGGGCATTGTATTTGGGAATATCCGTAATATTTTTAGACCGCATAAGTCTAAAATATAAATATTCATCTTTAAAATTCTAACCTTGCGCACACCTATGGGCGATCAGCTGTAATCTGTGATGGCGATCTGTTTCAGCGTAAGGTTTTGCATACATTTGCACACACTGCCGCAAACTTTGACTGCGATACACTAATCGCCATCGCAGATGATTTAGATGTATGCAAGGCTTTAGACTTTAAAGAATTCTTGAAGATAAGACCACAAGCCCTTCAAAGATATTTGAAAACTAATTTCAATCAATCTCCTCAGTGACAAATCACTTGTGCTCCTGCTTACGAGATATTGTAATGTCTGCTAGATAGCTGATACAAATACATACAACACTTTTTTTAAATACATACTTAAAAAACAATGTAACACCCAGACAGAGAACAAACATCTGCGTTTACTACATTATTATTTTGTTCTCGGTGGGGATCAAACCTACGACCAACGGCGTAGAAGGCAGAGCCAACCAACGGATCTGAGTGGCCAGTCAATTATCAACTAATTTATCAGTTAAGCGCATTGGGAGTATTATTTATCCAATTAATTAATAGCCCAAAACATTATTTCAACAAAAGTATATTAATTAGCATCCCATTACCCAGTTGGACATTTAAATTGAATAATAAAACATTTAAATCAAAAAGCAAACAATGCTTTGGGTTGTAGGAATGGCTCCAATTAAATTGTTTTGTTTAATTATTTACGTCAGGGTGTTGGTTCACGGAGTCAACATGTTTTCCAAGTCGCTGAATCCTGGTTATTTTTATCCCGCTTTTGTAAAACAATTTACCCGCGTATGTAAATTTTAATTATATTTAAATACTAGTAAAAAACAGCCTGCAGGCTGAATACTTAAGAACAAGCAATAGCACTGAAATAAAGTTGTTATTTGTTGAATGAACTTACCGCTATAACCAGCGTGGTTTGTCATCCTATTCGACTGTCAAAACGGTGTCAAAAAAGCTTTACTTTTAGTACAAATTCCTTTCACCAAAGTAGTTCGGAAGAACTAGTGGCTCATTAAGAAGAAGAATTACAAAGTATGGTTCCCAATTCACCCGCACATCAGCTCTCGTATATTTGATGAACAAAGCTGTTGCTTAAAACAAGCAATAACAGTTCGCAGTCAGTTGTTATTTCTTGTTTTTAGATAATCAGTCCTCCAGTCTAAAATTCATCACTGTAATAACTCTCTAAATATAATTACATGCAAAACCCATTTTATGAACTTAATTTATTTTCATTTAATTTGACCTACGAGGCAATGCTTTATTAAAAGAAATGATTACCACTTAACATCAGGTGGGCCATATACTTGTTCCGGCAGCTAGTGGTATAAAATGCTTTCGCATTTTTTATATAGGTAGGAAGTAACATTTTGGGGTTACTGAAAACATGAATTTTAGAAAAAGGTGTGTTTACACTATGAATTAAAAATCCGCGCTCAGCACAAAGCTTTACGTCCAATATAAATAAATCCTTATAAAAGCAAGCGTTTTCAAAACATTTTACTGCTAACCGTAAAAGTCTGAAGGCCCAAGCCCACCTTTCCAAATGGGCTCTTTAGATAAAAGCGGTGGTCTTTAGGGCTAGAATAGGCCCGAATATGGCCTTACCTAACGAACGTAACTCAAGTAGGCTTTTACAGAGTTCACACACACAGTGCGGTACCAGCAAAAAAAAAACAAATATTTCCTTATTCAATGGTTTAACAAGGATAGCTTTAAAAATAATAATAGCAGTGCAGTTCCAGTGTGGTACTGTAATCTAAAGGCCTGCTAGGCGATGGCGATCAGTTGAAACGCTGTCAAATATCACTGCCATACTTGACAGCTAAGATTGCCAGAAAATAAAATAATACAATACCACGTGAAATAGTAGAGGCTACAGACAATTGAAATCTTTAGGAAATTCTAAAGATTTCAATTGTCTGTAGCCTCAACGCCGATTTAAGTTCAATTTTTGAAAAATAACGTTCTTTTTGACTGACTTTTTCGTTTTTTGACAGACAAAAAACACATAAAAAGTTTTCGAGGAAGAAATACTATTATTATTTTATTATTATTATTTGATGACACAGTATGAAATATTGTGGTTTGAATAGTTACCTGGTTGAGTATTGACAACAAATAGCACTTCTCACACATGGTAATAGGGCACGTGACGTGTAACTCGCCGCCGCACCGCACCGTGTGTCAGCTAAAGGTGCTTGGGTAGAAGTGGTTCAGGGGTCATCTTATTAATTTTTTGTGGCATTGGGCCGTGACGTGTGGTAATTGAATTGGCGTCTTTGGCCTAAGCCAAATTGGGGTTTTAATCTACCCTTAGTGGATTTGGCCAAATAGTATACAGTTTGTTTGTTGGAAATCCCTAAAAGAAAAACCATAGGTTTCATTGTGTAAACAATTTTCATAAGTTTTTTTGTTCAAATGCAAGCTCTCGTAATTCAGAAGAAAAAAAAATTGTTGGAAGTGAGGACGCAATATAGTGCTGTCTCGCTCTCGCCCTTAACGTATCTCCTCTACTAAGGTCATTGCATTGTGCCATTACGTTGTATTTTTATATTCTAATTAATAAACTCTTTCAAGTATCTAAATAAAAGTCTCGCGTATTATTTTATCAGGTTATGGGCCGTCTCATGCTTGGAAATAGAAATTAGCAGTTTTCCTCTCGTATCAAAAAAGTTCTAGTGATTAACCTCAAAAATCGTAACGCGCTCCACCGGCCGGCATCCGAGTTGGTCTTTTTTTCAGCCTATTCTAGCAAAATGTCTACGAACCCTAGTGGCATTATGAACATTGAAAAGCTTACTGGAAGAGACAATTATGCGACATGGAGATTTGCAGTGAAAGCATTTTTGGAACTTGAAGAACTGTGGGAATGTGTCGTTGACGGAGGCACCGACACGAAAAAAGACATCAAAGCTAAGTCCAAATTGATTTTACTAATCGATCCGATAATTTATGTCCACGTACAAGAGGCTAAAACAGCTAAGGAGGTGTGGGACAATCTGTCTCGGGCTTTTGAAGATTCAGAGTTAACCCGTAAAGTTGGCCTACTGAAAGATTTGATAAATACAACATTAGAAAGTAGTGGAAGTATAGAGGATTATGTTAACAAAATAATGTCCTCGGCACACCGTTTGAGGAGTATAAACTTCAAAGTAGATGATGAGTGGCTAGGAACATTGATGTTGGCAGGCTTGCCGGATAATTACAAGCCTATGATTATGGCAATGGAGAGTTCTGGAGTTAAAATCTGTGCAGATTCCATCAAAACAAAGTTATTACAAGAAGTAAAAACGATAGAAACAAGTGCATTTTACTCAAACTTTAGAAATCAGTCAAAATCAAATAATCAACATCAATCACTAAGACCAAAAGGGCCTAGATGTTTTACCTGTAATAAATTTGGGCACATTAGTAAAAATTGTTGGCATAATAATAATAATAATGATAAGACAGAGACAAAAGATAATGGTTTCATTGCGGCTCTTTCAGCAACCACAGTCAACGGCTCACTGAACTGGTTCATCGACTCTGGTGCATCGATGCACATGACAATGCACAGAGATTGGTTGGAAGATGAAGCAGCACCACCTGTAACCAACATAAGGATTGCTGACAACAAAGTGCTCCGTGTGGAAAGTTGTGGTAATGTTACCATCAGAGTACCAGATGCACAAGGACAAAGCAATAAGATACAGGTTAGAAACGTTTTATATGTACCTGAACTGTCAACTAATCTAATATCAGTGAGCAAGATGATAAAAAGTGGTTGCAAAGTTGAATTCAATGTTGATGGTTGCAAAATATGGAACAAAACAGGAAATCATGTAGCGAGTGCACATGTAATCAATGATATGTATATACTGAACATTACCAATGATGGAGTCCATGCCATGCCAGCCACTACAGAATCAGACATCTATCTGTGGCACCAGCGAATGGGTCATTTAAACTTTACTGATGTGAATAAAATTCCATATTGTACAACGGGTGTAAAATTGTCCCCGTCTAAAGAAAACATAACTTGTATATGTTGTATAGAAGGAAAGCAGACAAGACAGTCATTTCCAAGTGAAGGCTCCCGGGCAACTGAGTTGCTAGAGCTTATCCACTCCGATGTATGTGGACCGATGCAAACAACAACACTTGGAGGTGCCAGGTACTTTGTCACTTTCATTGATGATTTCTCACGAAAAGTATTTGTCTATCCGATTAAAAGTAAAGATGAGGTGTTTTCAAAGTTTTTGGAATTCAAAAACAGAGTAGAAAATGAGTTAGATAGAAGAATAAAAAAACTCAGGAGCGACAATGGCACCGAATATAAAAATAATAATTTTAATAAATGCTTGAAGAATTTTGGGATATTGCACCAATCTAGTAATCCATACACGCCTGAGCAAAATGGTTTAAGTGAGAGGATGAACAGAACACTTATTGAACGGTCTAAATGTATGATGTTGAATGCTCAATTACAGAAGGAGTACTGGGGCGAAGCTGTTGTCACAGCGGCACATATAATCAACCGTTCACCAACAAGAGCTCTCTCTGGCATCACTCCTGAAGAGGTATGGTCAAAAAGGAAACCTAATTTAAGCCATATGAAAATTTTTGGATGCAAGGCTATGGTGCTGATACCCAAAGAACATCGGCGAAAGCTAGATTCTAAATCACGTGAGATGATATTCGTAGGATATAGTGAAGGTATAAAGGGCTACCGATTTATAGACCCAATAAGTAAAAAGGCTACCACAAGCAGAGAAGTTGTATTCCTTGAAGGCACCGTACAAAGAAATAAAATCGACAAAAATGCCAGTGAAACACTACCTGAAAAAAAGGAAAAAATTATCAGTGAAGAAAATAAATCAAGAGAAATTAATAGAAATTATACTGAAGAAAGATACTTGCCATCATCATCAAAAATGATTAGTTTACCCCTGTCTCAAGGAAAATCTGAAGTATGTGAGAATAACCCTGTTGATGAGACAGTCATTGAAGTTTTGAGCGATGACTCAGACTCAACAGTCCAAAGAAATTCAAGTGTGTCATCTCAATATTACACTGATCCAGCAGACTCAACATACTCACCTAGTACAATTATTGAAACTCAAC
The DNA here is from genome assembly GCA_939531255.2 of Thera britannica. NCBI lineage: Eukaryota > Metazoa > Arthropoda > Insecta > Lepidoptera > Geometridae > Thera > Thera britannica. Next base: position 15,482,685 of record OW618040.2, on the reverse strand, counting down.
AGAATGTAAGACCTCGATCAAATCGAAGAAATGAAATTTTTGAGGTAGATAACTTACAAACTGATCATAATTGTGATGAAGGTACAGTTTCCCCTGCCAGTCTGGTATGCAATGCAGAATCTACTATGAGTATTTTGGATAGTGACCCACAAAGCCTTTCTGAAGCTCTACACAGCGAAAATGCAGAGAGATGGGTAGAGGCCATGAATGAAGAATATCAATCATTACTAAGTAATAACACCTGGACACTTGTGGATCTACCAAAGGGGAAAAGAGCATTAGCATGCAAATGGGTTTTCAAAACAAAGGAAGATGAAAATGGCATCATAACAAGATATAAAGCAAGACTGGTTGTAAAAGGTTTTCAACAAAAAAAAGGAATAGACTACCATGAAATCTATGCTCCAGTCATACGATATTCTTCAATGAGATATGTCATTGGCTTAGCTGTAAAATATAGTTTAAATATCCACCAAATGGATGCTGTAACTGCATTTTTACAAGGCGATATTGAAGAAGAAATATATGTGTCACAGCCTCCCCATTTTGTAAATGGTCCACAGGTCTGTCGCTTAAATAAATCTGTGTATGGCCTAAAACAGGCAAGCAGACAGTGGAACAAAAAATTAAATGCAGCATTGCTAGAAATTGGTATGTCACGATGTAAAGTAGATCCATGCATATACTACAGAATAGTTGATGAGAATGATATACTATTTATTACTGTGTATTTTGATGATTTATTATATTTATTTAATAATGAAGACACAGTTGCCATGATGAAGAAAAGGTTAAATGAAAAATTTCAAATGAAGGATCTAGGTAAAGCAAGATGTTGCATTAGCTATAGAATAATTCAAAATGTGGATATGACTGAAATCACTCTTGATCAATCACTCTACATAGAGAAAATACTTAAACGTTTCAACATGAATGATTGCATGCCCGTCTACACACCATGTGAGCCCAACTTGCAGTTGAAGAAGGCTGAGAGTGATGAAGAAGTTATGAAGAATATTCCATATCAAGAAGTCATTGGCTGCCTGTTGTATTTATCGCAAGGCACTCGACCCGACATTGCCTATGCGGTAAATACACTAAGTAGACATAACAATAAACCGACTGCTCAACATTGGGTGGCTTTGAAACGAATATTACGATACCTAAAGGGAACCATTTCAAATAAGCTTGCCTTCAAGAAAAATAGCTGCAATATAGTTGGTTATTGCGACGCCGACTGGGCTAATGATTCAGAAGACCGAAGATCCTGCACTGGATACATGTTTGTTTTTCAGGGCGCTGCGATAAGCTGGTGCTCAAAGCGACAATCAACCATAGCTTTGTCCAGCACTGAGGCAGAATATATGTCTCTGTCAACAGCGATACAAGAAGCTGTATGGCTTAAACAATTAGAAGAAGATTTTTGGCCATACTTATCAGGTACTCCGATTACAATGTACTGTGATAATCAAAGTGCTATTAGTATTTCAGGTAATGATATCTACCATGCACGCAGCAAACATATTGATGTCCGCTACCATTTTGTGAGGGAGAAGGTCGCCAGCAAACAAGTTTCAGTCTGCTACAAAAGCACCGAGGAAATGGTGGCTGATGCTTTGACGAAAGGCCTGCACCGACCAAAGCACGAAAATTTCATGCGGGCTATGGGTTTGCGTCCAGAGGAGGATGTTGGAAGTGAGGACGCAATATAGTGCTGTCTCGCTCTCGCCCTTAACGTATCTCCTCTACTAAGGTCATTGCATTGTGCCATTACGTTGTATTTTTATATTCTAATTAATAAACTCTTTCAAGTATCTAAATAAAAGTCTCGCGTATTATTTTATCAAAAATGTTGTGCAAATCGACTCAGCAATTTCATGGTTTAGGATGAAAGCCATCAGAGAGTAATAACTTAAGTTAGTTAAATTTAATCAAATAGTAATGAGTAATAATAGCAAGAAGAAGAATAAGTAATATTGTGCGGAAGACGAATAGTTGGCCAAGGAAACCCATTATTTACAAACGTTCTGAGAATTCATAAACTGATTAAAAGCAGCAGTTATTAACTTATGCTCCACTCGTTTCATAACCTAAAATCTTTTCATTACCAGAATTGCCCACTAACTCGTACAAACTCACCGGACTTCAGGTTCCAAGCAATGAATATTAATTAACCACTCAAATGAATAAGCAAATCCAGACGTATTTGCTGCCCTGCTGGATGTTTGCATCATCTGTTTGCCGTTGGGAAGCGGAGTCAGGGTTGCCAGCAGTTAAAAAAACTAGTTAAATCTCGCCATTGTTGGCTCATCCCGATCTTGGTACACAAGGATACAATAGCAATAACAATAAAATAACATTTTCATTACTCATACTCTGAAAGTAGGTCTGAAGTTGCCTGAGGGGCCTAATAGAAAGTAAAACTTTCAGCCCTAGGGAGAATCGCTTTCTACTGACAGCTGTCAAATTATAAAAAAAAACAAGTTCTATTTTATTCAACCATGTTCCAACTTTCTAAAGTCTTTCTAACTGCAAAGAGGTCGTTGAACCAAATTCCAACTTTTTATTCAGCAAATAGGTTGGAAACCCATTACAACGGTAAGAAATTTAAAAAGTCTAATTAGAGCGCAATGTAAAATTTAAATTTTAATAACATAAAGATGTATTAAATAAATAATATATCTTCTAAATTACTTGATTAATATATAGCTTCATTTATTTATTTAAAATGACATAAATTTGAGCAAACAATTTACCATTTTTTAAATTATGAAAATGAAAATAATGGCTGAATAATGCTGGCGAGCCGTAGCCGAAGGCCCGCCAGAGAAAAAGAAAAAAAAACCGGGAAGGCGGCAATTCAATCTTCATTTTCACAAATTTTTCTTTCATGTTTTTATTTTTACTTTCTTTGTATTCGTAATGAAAAGCACAGTGTTTACCTCGGATGAAAGTCTTTTAAGTCCCTCAAGCTCCATTGGCGCCCTCGCTACGCTCTGGCGCCAAACCCGTCTCGGGACTCAAAAAACGTGACTTTCAACACTCAGGTAACAATGAACTATTATTTTCCACCAAATACGCATTAGACTACTACTATACACTGCTAACTCTTATGTTCTTGCAGTAAGTCTTATGTTCTCTTTGTTTTTAGGTAACTTGAGCTGTATCATTGTATACCATGAAAAACGATGAAAGAAGTTTCGTATCTACTAACATATTGTGATGTTCATAACAGCAACGAATCCTTGAAAGTAAGGCGCTGAAAAGCGTCAAACTTTATCGCTCACACAGTTTTTTTTTTTTTTTATGTACCTAACTATCTGATGGAACAAGCATATGGCCCACCTGATGTTAAGTGGTAACCATCGCCTAAAACAAAGCAATGCCTCGTAGGTCACGCACGTCAGGAACGCGCCCTACGATGCACTGCCCTGCGTCCATCAACTGGAGGCATACATATATTCAGCCTCACGTGCCAGTAATTCAATAAGTTGACAATTCTTAAGTTATGAAATTACTGACTAACCGTATTCTCACTCTGGGGCTCTGTCTGGGATTTATTCTGTGTTCTAAGTATGTATTTACAAAAAAAACGTGTGTAAGTGTTGTATCAGCTATCTGGTTCCCATCGTACAAGCTATGTTTAATTTTGACTTCATGTGTTGTGTGAGTTGTCCATATTATTTGTTAATTTTTATAATTACCTTTTTTCATCCTAACTTTGGAATTTTATTTTATAATTATGATACCTATTGTAATATTTTGAAAAAAGAACCCCAAAGTAAAAACATACTTAAGATAAACAATACGGCTGGTAATACTTTGTTATATTGGACTCTAAACGGCATAAAGTTTTATAAGCTTTTTTATCCTATTCACACTATTTATCTAAATCACTATTTATTTTTAGCCAAAACCAACGATATGAGTAAATACCCAGCTGGCAACACTGGAGGGCCATTGAGAACGCTGTGTTTGAGCACTTCCAGATTCCTCTTTGACTTCTGCGGTTTATTGGCTCAAGTGCGGGGTACCTACTGGTTTTTGTAGTCCTGTAAAAATAAGTCCAATGCAGGTAATGAATAATTCAGTCTATTATTGTAAAGATCATGGAAACTTGGTGAAGTTAGGAGAGGGCTCAGAATCGTTCTTCCTGGAAATGTATATAATTATGTATGTATGTATGTCCAGCAGTGGCGTTTATGAATGAATGATGTGAGAGAACCTTGGGGATGCAATTTTTTTTTAAGACAGTTGTCTTGACATAGCTAGCTATCACTAACTAATCGCCCAGTTAAAAATATAAAAAAAAAACATATATATTTTTTGTTTTTTTGTTTATAATTTTTTAGATTTGTTTTTTTTTAGAAACAAAATTAATCTGGTTAGGATCTTTTCAATTAAGAAATAAATTATATAGCAATAGATTTAGCGGCTTGTTAAGCATTGGATAGCGGTCGCTAACTAGTCAACGTAGTAATAAATCTATACTTATATTATAAAGCTGAAGAGTTTGATTGTTTGTTTGGTTGAACGCGCTAATCTCGAGAACTGTTGGTCCGAATTCAAAACATACTTTTGTGGTGGATAGTTCATTTATCAAGGAAGGCTATAGGCTATTTAACATCACGCTACAACGACCCGCGCGAAGCTGGGGCGGATCGCTAGTAAATAATAAATATTGTAGACAATCCACACAATATTATCTAGCCCCAAATTAAGCCGAGCTTGTACTATTGGAACCAGATAGCTGATTTTAATGCTCTCATGTATACATTTTATTTTTGGAAATACATACATAAAATACAATATAACACCCAGACAGAGAACAAACAGTTGCGTTTCACCACACAAATATTTGTTCTCAGTGGGGATCGATCCCACGGTCTACGACACAGAAGACAGAGCTACTACCAACTGAACTGGGTGGCCCGTAAGTTAATAGTTAGTGGTAGCTAACTAGTAAAATGAAACTCACTTCCTTTCGTAAAATAGACTGTATTAATCACTCACGTTACACTTTAATATTTAACCAACTGATATATATAAAGACTACACTCTAGGTTGTATTCCAAGCTCGTGCCAATGACGGAATGACTCGAATAATTCGCTCCCTACCATCGCGAACCGTCTATCCCCCTCTACTTTACCAACCAACGTCAAGAAGGGAGGGGTTTAGTCAGTGTTGCCAACGGCATTTTCTATGAAGTTGACAGACTATTTTACAAACAAATATGACAAGTGTCATCAAATATCATAATAGTAATTTCTATTAAACCATTAAAATTAGAACCATTATTGAAATTCATCACACTATGCTGGAAGTACTGCCGTGTACACAAGTTACTGCTGGTGTTATGGTTGAAAACTTGTTAAAACTACTCAGAATAATGTACAGGGTGTCCGCCGGCAGATTTTCGGTTATAAAAATTCATATAAATTAAACAAAGACTGCTATGGTGAAAAATATTTATTTATCGCATACCTAAATCGTGCGGACGTGATACTTAAAAATAACACCGTCCAAATGGCGACCGCTTTGTTGCAAGCACTCATCAAGTCTATACCGCATATTGGTAAAAACTCGCAGGCAGAGCTCGACCGAAATTTCTTGGACATCTTGCCGTATATTTTTTCTTCAATTATTTTTGGAGAGTTATTGTAAACTCTAGCCTTTAGATATCCCCACATGAAAATGAGCTTCGTCACTGAAAAAAATATTGCCCAGTCGCGCAGGGGTCCCAAATCGGTCGATAAGCGTTTTGGCATAGACTTCTCTCGCTAAGTAATCTTCTTCTTTCAATTGTTGCACAATTTGCAATTTGTATGGGTGGAAGTTGAATTGGCGCTTCAATATTTTATGTACTGTGGTTTTTTTTAGGCCAGTAGAAGCTGCCAGCTTCATAACGGACTTGCGTAGATTTTTGAGAATTTCTTCTCGAATGGTGTGGAGGTTTTCAGGTGTCGCAACAGAAGTTGATGGACCCGGTGGACGAATGTTTAACGTCGAGCCCGTTTTTCTAGACTTCTGTACCCACGATGAAATTAGTTGGGTGGACGGTCCATCACTAACACAATTAATTTCGTAATGTGAACAAAATGGTTGCCTTGCACCTATTAGAGAATCACCACCCTTAAAGTATGCTTCGACAGCGAACGCGCGATGCGGTCCTTGCCACTTGCCATCGTTACTGACACGTCCGCAATCCTCACGCACCGATTAGTACCCCCCGCACCTCCCTCGTGCGTTTCGTTCATGCACAAGGGGATTTTGCACGCGAAAATTTCCCGGCGGACACACTGTATTTGCGTTGAAATTGCAGCTCTTTGTAGCAAAGCTATTATTTAGTTTTCAGTTTCCTTACCAATTAGTTAGAAATGTTGAGACATGTTGAAACATGTTCCTTAGTTTTCATTGCATTACCAGGAAGGAATACAAGCTCTGTCTGGCTCTGGTTTTGAGTCTGGGTGAGTGCTTGCCTGTGTATTATACTGTGTGTGTGACGTTTTGACGTAGAATTTATTTAGCCACAGACTCAAAACCAGAGCCAGAGACAGAGCCAGACAGAGCTTGTGGTAGGCCTACAGTTATAGTCAATTATGCTGAGTGTTTGAGGACGCGTTGGTTTCCTCAACTGAGGAATATATTCCCTCTGTTTACATAAATCGGACCAGCGGGAAATGTATTTCCCGTTTCCATCTCCGATTTCAAATAAGCTACGGTGAGAAGAATATCAACGTGACATTTACTATAAGTTTAAAAAACACTGATAAACCGACTTCATAGCGAAACTGCTAAACCAATTTTGATAAAAATTTTATGGGACTAAATGTGGAAATTTTACTTTTCAGATCAAAAAAGGTTTTTCCTAATTGGCTAATAAATCACTAAGTTATGCCATAACAAACATTAAAAAAAACAACGGAATTGAGAACCTCATTTTTTTTTGAAGTTGGTTAAAAACAGGAATTTATTGCCGTTACGCAGTACGATTGGCCTCTCAGCTCAGTTGGTAGTAGTTCCGCCTTCTGCACCGTAAGTCTTGGGTTCGATCACTACCGAGAATAAATATGTGTGTGGTGAATACAGATGTTTGTTCTCTGTCTGGATTTTCTACCGTATTCTAAGCATGTGTTTACAAAAAAGTGCATTTAAGTATTTTATCAGTTATTTTGTTTTTTAGCTCTGCTTAGTTTGAGGCTTGATAGTGTTGTGTGGATTGTTCATAATGCTGATTATTTTTATTACACAGATTGCAGACCAGTCGCTATTTACATAATCAGCGACGAGGTGGGTGCTAAGGATAGTCAAATGTTTGTTTTTTTTAAATAAGGCTTTAATTAAGGGTAGGCTTACACGGAGATAATAAACCTTTCTTAATTGTTATGGTTGGTGTAATGTGTACATTTTATGGCCTCATTTGTGATAACGATAATGTTCATAGGAGATGAGCCGCTTGTAAGAATTAAGTGGCAATGGGCTTGCCACCTGTCTTAACTTCTGTAAGAGGAGATATAATTAGCTAAAAATATAATAAATACATTTTGCAGACAATCCACACAACACTATCTAGCCCCAAACTAAGCAGAGTACTGTACCATGGGAACCAAATAGCTGATTATATTACTTTTTTTTTTTGGAGACACACTTATAATACATTCGGTAAGTTTCGGCAAGTTTTATCATGCGCACTTGATGTGCGGGCGGGTTTTTCCGCAAGTAGGCCGCTGGTGGGCCCTTTTTGCGTGACCCTTGACACGTGTTGCTCGAACTTTTTTAGGTTCTACAACACGCCGGTTTTCTCACGATGTTTTCCTTCACCGTTTTGAGAGTACTGGCATAGTGCACATAAATTTTTCGACTGAAAAACTCATTGGTACACGAGTGGATTTGAACCCCCGACCTTCGGAACGGAAGGCGGAACACTACCACTAGACCACCAGTGCTCTTACTTATAATACATTTTGATAACTTAAAACCAACCATTGACTATTAAAACGATTTCGCATTAGAGAAGAACTTGCTAATTTTATATGAAAAAGTAGATTAATAAATTAACAGTAGGCCTACCATGAGTTCTGTCTGGTTCTGTCAGACACAGACTCAAAACCAGAGTTTTGAGTCTGTGTGAGTGTTTACCAGTGCATTATACTGTGTGTGTGACGTTTCAACGTAGGATATAGTTAGTCAACACTCATACAGACTCAAAACCAGAACCAGAGACATAGCCAGACAGAGCTTATGGTAGAGCTACAGAAATGTAGCTTGATAACAGCGGCGTTGTTGTCAGCGTCGATGTTATTATGAAAACTGGAGCCTTCAAAGATTTTAGTAAAAAGACGGTATAACTTTATTAACATATTTTTTTTTCGCTGTAAACTAACAGGGGTACAGGGTGTAAATAAGCCGTTCAAAAACAGAAAACCTGCTGTTTGGTGAGAAAACCCTTCAAATCTAGCTGATAACTAACAAACAGAAATACTGGCATGTTAGGCTGCTTTTTGCCTCGAGTTAATGGACGCAAGGCAGTGCATCGTAGGGCACGTTCCTGACGTAGGTACGTGACCTACAAGGCAATGCTTTATGATGATGGTTATAACTTAACATCAGGTGGGCCGCATGCTTGTTCCATCAGCTTTTTTCTGTTCCAGACACATTGCAATCCCTTTTAGAGTGCACAAAATGTATTTTATTTTAAATTTTCAAAAAAAAAAAATACGGTCAAAAAAAGCGACTCGAAAACTTTTTTTCTCTGATCTATTTTTTTATGTTTTATTCATACACCTTCTAAGCATAACTTTTAAATTAAACTCTCAAAACAAACTCCATTATATAAAAAAATCTTCAATAAAGTACCAGTGGAGAGTTATCCCATAACTTTTTTACTGCTATAAACTTTTTAATTTCCCCGAAAGGCTTACGAAAGTGTTGTGTTTTTATATGGTCGTAAATTCAGGCAAACCTTGCTGAAAAATATGTTTATAAAAATGGCCGAGCACGAGTAGGAATGATTTTTAGCTGACTTCAAATATAAAAGAGGGGTCGATTCGGTTGTTTTTAGGGTTCCGTAGCCAAATGGCAAAAACGGAACCCTTATAGATTCGTCATGTCTGTCTGTCTGTCTGTCTGTCTGTCTGTCCGTCCGTATGTCACAGCCATTTTTCTCCGAATCCGTAAAAGCTAGACTGATGAAACTTGGCGAGTAAATGTATTTTGTAAACCGCATTAAGATTTTTACACAAAAATAGAAAAAAAACTATAAATTTTGGGGGTCCCCATACTTGAAACTGAAACTCAAAAATTTTTTTTTCATCAAACCCATTCGTGTGGGGTATCTATGAATAGGTCTTCAAAAATGATGTTGAGGTTTCTAATATCGTTTTTTTCTAAACTTATTAGTTTGCGCGAGAGACACTTCCAAAGTGGAAAAAAGTTGGTCCCCCCCCCTCTAACTTCTAAAATAAGAGAATGATAAAACTAAAAAAAATATATGTTATACATTACTATGCAAACTTTCAACGATATTTGGTTTGAACGAGATCTAACCAGTAGTTTTTTTTTATACGTCATAAATCGTAAACCGCAATTTACCTTGCGACGAACTTTTAGTTCGTCGTAGGTTCTTTTAAGAACCTTTTTATTATGTTACTTGTTACTACGGAACCCTTCATGGGTGAGTCCGACTCGCACTTGGCCGCTTTTTATGTTTATCATCGTATAACTTCATCATTTACGAACCGATTTGAAAACATATTTTTTTATCTGAAAGCTAATTTAGACTTATTTTTAACTTTCTGATCAGTGCTTGAGTCTGAGTCGAGCCTCAAGCACTCTCTAGCATAGATTTTATTGACCACATGATTTGAGAACGCTATTGAAAAAATTCAATAAATACAGACAATCGTTGGAGCAAACGAATACTAGAATGGAGACCGCGTTTAGGTAGGCGTAGTGTAAGACGTTCTCTGGCAAGGTGGGGCGACGATCTGCGATATGTAGCGCCGCAAGCACTGGAGGACCCTTGGTGTTGTTGGTGTCTATGGGCGACGGTGACCGCTTACCATCAGGTGGGCGGTAAGCTCGCTTTAACATAAAAAAAAAGGAGAAGAGCCGAAGACCGGGCTCATCAGTGGCGCTTCTTCGGAGAGACCTACGTCCAGCAGTAGACTGATATAGGTTGATAATGATGATGATGATTGAAAAAAATCAAAAATCTCAAGCACTGTTTCTAAATACGGTTAGATTACACCATGCTCTCCTTATACCACCAATGATACTCTAGAACACTGAAAAAGTATAGTTGTTGAATTTACTAAACGCGCATGGTTTGAGCTTACAAGCAATAAATTAACCAAATTCTTCGTTGTTTTTACAAAATACAATTATTAATTTTACAAAACCAGTAAAGGTTGACACTTGCCATTTTGTGCTTAGTAGAATTTACGAAATCAATGTATTGGTTACACTAAAGTGTGATTTGTAGGCGAGTGCCATAAGGTGGCACTTCCAACGTTACTAAAGTCATTTATATATTCGACAATCCTCAATGTTGGTTTTACTAAACCTGATACTACAACTACGGTTTAGTATATTCAATAGTAATACCTTGTAGAATATACACATGAACGTCGTTGTAATCAACAACGAGCTTTCGTACAAACAACGTTCTAGTTTTGTAAGATAGTTCCCGTAAGAACCGTCTGATGGCGCATGCATCGCTACTAAAGTCATTTGCATATTCAACAATCCTCAATGTTGGTTATACTAAACCTAATACTACAACTACGGTTTAGTATATTCAACAGCAATACTTTGTAAAATTTACACATGAACGTCGATGTAATCAACAACGAGCTTTCGTAGAAACAACGTTCTTGTTTTGTAAGATAGTTCTCGTGAGAACCGACTGATGTCGCATGCATCGCTACTAAAGTTATTTGTAAAATGATCAATCATGGTTGTTCTTTTTACTAAACACTATTCAACACCCATTATACTACAGTAATTAATTGTACAATTAGCCGTATATGTATATATATTACAAAAGAGCCGTCGTAAAAAGACCGTTGTTTTAAGAATTGTAACTATTTTTATTTTGGCAAGCATTATCGACTAAGATTCTCACATAAAAAATCGTATCAGCTTGTTGTTACCTTTTGTTTTGTATTTAAAATATCTCCAGATAGTGCCTAACCGGAAGTTGTGAAACAGGCCTTAAATCTAGTGTCCCTTCAATTATAGGTAACCACAACGTGCACGTCATTAGATTGAGACCCGTGAAAGTATACAACTAGTCAGAACAATAAGTCAAGGGCAAGGTAAAAAATAGTTTTTTTCTGACACGACTACTTTCTGTAAACTTTCATTACACCGGCCCATCGTCGTCATCGTCACAGCCTTTAAACGTCCACTGTTGGAAAGCAATTCAGGCCCTCCAATGGCTTTGCCATAATCACTACTCTAGGCAGACGGATTAGTGCTCGCATTGGTGTTGAGTACTCAGGTGGATGCTATCTACTGTACTGCTGTATACCTACTGTAAACGCGTACCAGAAACAATTTTTGTTCTCGCAGGCATTGATTTAAGTGCTTGTAATATACCTATAATATATGTCTATGCTCGCTGGCTTATTCAACCCACCACATTTTTACAAACAAAACAACAGCCAACTGCCAGCTGAAGGTAGTTCCTCAAGATTGCCATGAAGTTTGCCATATTTCATTGCCATTGAAGTTTTGTATTCACTGATGTTTGAAAATTCATACAAATTAATCGATAACTGTAGGCAGGTCGCCTCGCTATGAGTATGGGGCTCACAGATGTCAAATGTGACCTACTATAATGGCTCTACTTTATGGCCTCATACTTTAACACCCTGTTAGCGGGTATTAAAAATATTACCTATATCGATGCAAGTAACTGTCTCTATTAGCAAGTTAGAAACCTACTAGTTAGTAACCTACCCTGTTTTATATTCAGCGTCCGATTATAAAACGAAGAGTACCTAGCAAAGAAACTTACTTTATCATAGTTTTAATAGGTACCTACCTAGGTAATATATTTTATCGCCATTCGCATGCGAAAGTCAGGTTCATCCCGCCAAAAAACAAACTTATTTGTTCTTACTAAAGTGATATTGTATAATCGACCCTCGTGTTTAGTTTATTTAATATTTTTGTTTAGTAACTGATAAGTGATGATTGGATAGATCTATTTGTCTGTCGTTTTAGCGTCTTGACGGAAACTAGCATAGCGTAGTGTTGCAAGGTAAGGCATTTTTTTGCCGTATTAGGGCACTAGCACAACTTTGTCTACGTGGACTCCATTAAAAAGCAAAAAGCATCCACCCTGCTGCGAGTTCATCTCTGCGCGTTCGGAGTGAACGCAATATGCCGTTTGCACGTGATTGGCGTGAGCGCAGCGACCGACAGGATAACAGCGTCACTCTGCGTCGCTGCGACCCGCAGTGTACTACTTAGCCTCACACTAAGAGCACGCCCGTTCGCGCCCGGGACACGCGTCATTATAATGTAAATGCCTAGCTCCTAACTATGACTAATTATATTGTGACTGTCTTGTGAACATAATATTAATAAACTCTCTATAAAGTGACTCCGTTGTTTCCCCGACGCTAGGTGGCTAGGCTACAACATAAAACAATTTAGTGAAGTAGAAAATATGTGAAAAAGACATACCTATATTCCTGCGAGAGGCAAACTTGTAGACCGATACCACAACCAACGACGCTTGTTGAGAAAATCTGGCCTCATTGAGAAAAAAATCCTGCTGAGAAGAGCCCCTTGCTCATGAACATTGTTGAAGGTATGAACCATGTTTTTATCATTTGTCATTAACGCTCAGTACCTACCTACCCACTTCAGTTTGATTTTATTTCAGAACATTAGTCTATATTAACGACAGAGGAAGAAGTATCCATGAAATTGTTTCTCATATTCAATAGAGAACTTTGGACAGGAATAACGAAAAAGTGGAAATTGAGACAAAGATTACGAAGCCAGGATTTATCTGCAAAAGACAAATATCCAGCACATAATTAACGAATGGCTCAAGGCAAGCTTATGCTACAAGTTGGTAAGTATTTATTAATAAAAGTTAGCCTATGTGTAATTCCAAAGATCCAGCTATCTACATACCAAATTTCATTGGAATTGGTTCAGTAGCATTATTTATTTATTTAAAATTATAAATAAAATAATATATTATATAGATGTAGATATATTTTATATGTATATTATTTATTATACATAGAAAAAACCCAGAACTCTCGGGATAAATATTTGCAGGTCGTACAAACATTTGTCGATTATGTCCAAGTCATTGTACCTACTTTATGATCCGCGTGGTCATCATTATTGCGTATTTAATTTTAATTATTTTTTTGTTACAGAACCAGACTGAAATATTAACAAAAACCAGACTTCGTCAAAAGGAGCACCTGGCCAAAGGACTTACGTGCCAACCGTTGATAGGGGGCCATCGATCAAAGACATTACGGACTTTTGCATACCTTTCGAAACTGTCTTAGTAGTAAATAATATATATTAGGTAGTAAATAACATAACATAAGTACAAATTCCTTTAAAATAAAATGTTGCAATTTTCACAGTCATTGTTATTATTGAATCCTTATCCACCCAAATCAAAGATTTTTTTTGAATTGTAACATTTGTTCATGTGGTTAATTAACAATATAATATCGAAATGACTGCATGCATGTTCAATGTTTTTGATTTGTGATTTAATTGTGTATATTATAATGGTCATATTTTGTATTTTTTCTTTGTGTATTTGCTTTTACTTAAGGTTGTTTTACACCATTTGCTTTCGTGTATTTTAGTCTACTTTGGTATGTTTCTCTTATTCATGTTGCTTTTACCCTGTAACATTGTACTGTTTCTGAAAATGTTTTGTGACATTTGCTTATTTGGTTGTTTGCATTTAGGTATTTAGCAGGTAAGTAGGCACTCTACGAACAATACCAATTTTGAAGATGTTGCTACGTGCATGTTTTAGTTGCCTGTAACCTCTTAGGTGATTGGATCTACTCATGAAATTAAATACTATATTATGTGTTGTATAACCGCAAAAAAAAAACATAACCACCGACACACATAATTTTATTTCATCTAAGAGGTTAACAGGTAACTAAAACACGTAGGTATGTAACAATCCAAACTTCGTGGAATACCTACTATACGAAAATGAATAAGTAAATGTTACATAAGCAGTTTTGTAAGCGGTACTAAATTATAGAGTAAAATAATACAATTTATTCTGTAGAATATACCAAAGTGATACTTGTAAAATATATGAAAGCAAATCGTCAGAATTACAAAACTGATTTTGATAAAATATACAAAATAAGATTTTTAAATTATACGAAATCTTATGAGTAAATGCTACAAAACTAGTTTAGTATGATGTACAAAATTACGAGTGTAGAATATACGAAACTGATTTTAAGAATTTCTAAACATGTTTCGTTATTTTTGCGAAACGATCTAGTAAATGCTACAACATTAGAATAGTATTACGTACAAAATAAATAGCGTAGAATATACTTAACTGATTCAGTAAGAAAAACTAAACTTGTTTCATAAATATTATGAAACAAAATGTAGTAAATGCTACAAAATAACTATTTTATTATGTACAAAATTAATGAGTAGTATACACAAAATTTATTTAGTAAGAAATACTAAACATGATTCGCAAATATTACAAAACCAGTGTTGTATTTTCTATTTAAATTTACAATGACTTTTGACGAATTTTACGATTTCTTGTGTTAATATTACTCAACCAGTTTTGTAAATATTCAACAATTTTTGTTTAGTAAAATCAACAAAGATGTGTGTAGGACCTATATTAACCCTTGATTTTCGTATAAAATACTAGGAATTTTGTAAATTCAACAACTATTTTTTTTCAGTGAAGCCTCTTTGAGGCGCACATTAAATCCTTTCATCACACTGGTCCTGAAAAACAAGTACCACGACATGAGGAAGAAGAATACTTAAGTTGCAGCATTATCATCATCATCATCGTCAGTTCAAAGAAGTTACTATTTGTAATATTCTATTTTTAATTATAAAATCCTCGAAGAACCGACAACTGTTGGGGAATAAAGGTTCGCGAATGGCGACCACGAACCGGAAGACGAAAAGTAGGGCACCCACCCACCAGATGGACCGACGACATTGTTAAGATCGTGGGAAGTCGGTGGATGGAAAGAGCTCAGAATTGTTCTTCCTGGAAATGTGTAGGGGAGGCCTCTGTCCAGCAGTGGACTTCTTCAGCCTGATGATGATGATAATTTATAAAATACGATACCATTTTGGTAAACTCCCCGCTAATAATTAATGAGCACAAAATTAGGTGTATTTTTTTAACAGATTGTGTTTCTGAGCTTAATGATAAGTAATTGCTTTTAATTTTGGATCCTTAATACGTAATTACCATCTAACAATGATAAATTATTTGCTTAAAACTTTTACTCTAAATACGTGCTGTTAAAAAAGTGAACAGGCCTTTTTTATATGAAGAAGATTTTGTACAATTTCTGTTCAATGAACTCGATTCTAATTTAAAGCTCGCGAGTGTAGTAGGTAATCGTTAAAGCGTTGTGCACATATTCTTAGCGTTTTTCGATAGCGATCAGTGAAACGCCGTCAACTAAGACAGCGATTCTAATTCTAATTGTGTTGGGGGAATAAGATCTGCACTGACGTCCCGCGATGGGGTGTATTGTGCATTGTCCCCCTGCTAGACCTTTACCCCAGCCAGCCCAACTCCTTAAAATAGCGGAGAAGGACTTTGGGTTGGTGGCAGCAATGTTCTAGATGACCCAATGAATGGTGACTCAGATGTGCATGTGAAAGGACAAGACTCAATCAGTTCCCTGAGCCCCGTCCTCGCTTCTTCCGTTGCGGAGCAGTAGCACTAAGACAGCACTAAGACAGAGATATTTGACAGCCTTTCGCTGATCGCCATCGTTATAGCCTAGATGTGCACAGGCCTAAAGAATGTACACCTTCCTAAAACTTTTATTTAAACAATGCAATATAACTCCTTAGTTGAGTAGTAAGTAAGAGTTTAATATAGTTTGAAATTGTTTGAGTGCAACTTGGGTTTAGAACTACTTGCGACACGAGACTTGAGACGTGAGACTTTAATTAAATACAAGTTTAGTTAAGGTGCTGACAACTTTCTTACTTAAAAAAACACTTATGAAAAACATGGATGAACTGTGTGAAAGACGACAATAGATCGTGATATGCGAAAAATAAAATAATAAAATAAAATAATTCATAAAACACTATCTAGCCCCAAACTAAGTAGTGCTTGTACTATGGAAACCAGATAGCTGATATAATACATGCATAACGATTACTTTTTGAATTCACACATGGAATATAATGTAACACCCAGAGAGAGAACAAACACCTATGTTCACCACACAAATTTTTGTTCTCGATGGGTATCAAACCCACGCCCTCCAGCGTAGAAGGCAGAACTACTACTAACTGAGCTATGAAAGCAGTCAAATAAGTTCAGTGTTTTTATATCTTCTAAAGGGACGACATTTTTCGAGCGAAAAACATCGACGGTTATCTTCACCTTAAAGCATTACATTCTAAACTTACTTCGACAAGGTTTCATGTTGAGATAAATTGCAATTTTGCCCCTGTTTGTAGTAATTTAATTCTATTGTATCCTAAAGGTAAGTACAAACTAGAACTGTAGCTGCCTTTGAAATAATGTAGATAAAAAAAACTATAGTGTTGAGAAAGTGTTATTGGTCTTAAGCCTTGTCACATTTTGCGGTGGCGATAAGTGAAGTACTGGCAAAAATCGCTGTCATATTGATAAAAATAATAATGTATTTTTATTTCAGGCCCTAAAAACATATAAATTTTAAATGACTTAAAAAGCACAAAAGATTACAAAAAAAAACTTATTTTTTGTTTTTTTTTTGTCAAATCCATCTGTGGTTTAACAACTGAACCACTTCTAATTACTACGCTCATTAGTTCCGTCAATAGACGCGTGCGACACCAGTGCACGCGTGTTGCAGTCGGTGGATGGAAAGGGGTCAGAATCGTTTTTCCTGGAAATGTGTAGGGGAGGCCTATGTCCAGCAGTGGACTTCTCAGGCTGATGATGATCATGATAAGAAGACATCATCATCAGCTTGAAAAAATCAACAGCTACACATAGACCTCCATAAACATTTCCAGGAAGAAAGATTCTTAGCCCTCTCCAGCACGAACGGAGCCTCTTTGAGGCGCACTTAATTCCTTTCACCACATTTGGTTTGAAAAAGCCAGTGACACAATAAGAAGAAGAAGCCCATTCCATCCACCGACTTCCCGCGATCTTAGCAATTTCGTTAGTCCAGACGTATGGAAACATAGAAAAACTGGCACTGGTGAAAGCACCGAAAAAAGTCTGTGTGACCAGTGCATTATACTGTGTGTGTGACGTTTTGACGTAGGATTTATTAAGTCAACACTCACACAGACTGTAGAACCGCGTCGCTAATGAGCCGCATCCGCGGCAGCACCACCGGCATGCTAGCTGTGGTAGCTGATAGGTTGGATTCAGGCTTCTTCAGTCACTGCATAGCAAAACTTGTACCGGTTGCCCACTTAGTGACCCAGTGAGAAGTGAGAAGAGTGACTGTTGAAGCATGGATCCAACATATCAGTAATTATAATTATATTTTGTATTATGTAAAATTTGTCATGGCCATTTACTAACATTAGTTTTAGTTTTGTGTGCTACTAACAAATTGGATTTTTTCTGAAATAAAAATATTGTATTGTATTGTATTGTAGAGTCAGACAGAGCTCATGGTAGGCCTGCTGTTGTCAATTACGATGTCCAAAATATAAATACTAAGTTGCTTCTATCGTTATAAGGCAAAATACATTGCTGTTAAGCTGCACAATTTAAACCAGTTTTCAAAAATCGTTTTAAAGCATAAAATGTGCAAGGAGCGCAATCTTGTAGCCTATTTTTATTAATAACAAAACATGGTAAAATCTCATTTTCTCACCACAAAGTATTCATAGAGAAATAATTTACACGACACGGCGCATATTTCAGCGTAAGCAAAAGCATAGGCAAATTATTTTCAACCTAGACCACCAGACCACTCGTCTAGTGTGTGGTAAGTAACACACTATACAAGTTCTATAATGACGAACGAAAAGAATAACGTTAATTACAAATACCTACCCATTTTTATCATTTTTAATGCTAAACCTGCCTAAAATCTGCGTGATTATAATCATGTTGGTCCGCTTCTACCAGTCCCCCCCTATACTCAACACCCCTATAGGGACACCCCTACTGCAAAACCCCTATAGGGTATATTATGTATTGATTCAAAAACAAGTTCTAAGATCTGAGACTGTTAAATTTACATATATAATTAGGCAATAAATATACTTAAAACTGAATAATACCAGTGCTCTCAGCACTGGTATTATTCAGTATTCAACCGACCAAGGACTGGTGGTAGTAACCCGAATGGGTTCGAAACCAGATGCGTAAACCCATGGATTTTTTTGTTCGAAAAATTGATGTACACAGACGGTGAAGGAAAACATCGTGAGGAAACCCACGGCTTAGTGAGTTCCGCACGTATTATCCATGTCTTTCCTGTGGATTAGGCCGACTAAGCTGTCAGGGTGGTATAGGTTCCTATCCTAGGCACTATAACGTTCCGTAAGTAGGGGTATGAGTAACCAACAGTTGCCCTGATGCTATATGAATTATCTACAATAAATGCAAAGGCTTGTTTACTTACTTACCGAAAAAAGGCATGGGGTACATACGAAGTCATACTTTGTTGTTGGTGATGGTTACTACTTAACATCAGGTGGGCCATATGCTTGTTCCATCAGCAAGTTGCATGAAAAAAAAACCTTCCTGGGCTTGTAAAAACATGATGTGGCGTGTTTTTTTATAAAAACTATTTGTTTTTTTATATAATGTGTTTTTATGTAATGTAAACCAAGAGCGTAAAAACTATTGAGCCATTTATAGGTTTTCACGAATACAAAACAATCTAGAAAAGTTACGGTGAACGCCGTAAATCAACATAATATTGAAGAACAACTATTTGCTTGTTAGGTGGTTTTTAGCTTCTCGCATATAAGCTAGTGATTATTCCTTTTTCAGATTTTATAATGTTACCACCCCTACTTATTTATTCCTCCTAGGTGAATTCATTTTCTTTACAAAATGTCTTTTCAAGTGTTAGACGGTACAAACTGAGCAGATTGAAATTAAGTTATAAGAAAACAGTTTTCAGCTTAAATTGTTCAGTAGTGTTTAAGGAAAGTTATTTTTTTATTAAATCTAAGTCGTAAAACACGTCTTTTGTAAAAAAAGGTGAGAAAAATAGTGCAAATTACTGAAGATAGAGATTACCGCACCATGACGTGCGTCAGTTTAAATTGTTAATTTTAATATTAACACAAAACAGTGTTGTTATTTGTTATCATGTAAAACACTTTCAATCATAAATGTTTGGAAGAGACTACTCTCACCAATAAATCAGTCTATTGAACTTCTATTATAAGTATTGAGTATGTTTTTTTAATTAATAAAATTAAAGACGACCACGGTGATTTCCGAATGGTGACCAAGCACAGCATAGCGGCCACAATGCATACCACCTGCCCGTTGATCGGTTGATGAAATAGTGTTTATACTGATATACGTACTATACTTTGACCAAGTAAGTACACACCATTTAATTTAAAAATAACACGGTGCTTGCTAGCTCGATGTTTACCATAAAAACTTATTTGTTTTCAAAATGCACCCGGAAAAGAAAACACCGTTCGGTTCTTTATTTAAAAAGTTAATGAAAAACAAAGCAACTAACATTGCTTTTTACTAACTTTATAAACAGCTTTAAGTGTAACGTTTTTCTAGAACTTTACCTGATACTGTAGTTAGTTCAGAGCTTATCTAAGCAAACTTTTCCTTTAAAAGTTTAGTTGTTTTTATGTACTCTGTTGAAATAGATAATAATAGATTTAGTTTTAGTCAATTTCTGTTTTAGCTAGTACTTAAGTAAGTACTACCTGCCCAGTACTTATTAATTTCTCCTGTGTTACTAAATATGTTCCTGTGATGTTATGTAAGTGCAGTTGTAATTTTGTGTATTGTTGTTTTTTTTGTTCCATCTCCTACTTTTTAGTTGTATAACCTCGTCTACTTTTCTTGTGTCCTGCCCGGGTACTGACTTCCGTTGCAAATAAATGTAATAGTTTTTTTTTTATTCATCCTGGTTTGTCTTCTTAAAAAACCTCTGCCTTCCTTTCCTCTCTTCCTCTCATTTAGTTTATGGCCTATTTTCGGCCATTCTCTGTCGTTATGCTTTTCGATTTTCTTAGTATAATAAATTTAAATGCTACTAAACATGATACTCCGCACTATTATGGGTTTGAATCACTTTATCAATCCCTTCTGTGTTAGATGTGAGCCCCAACTTATGTGGTTTCATGGCCCTTTACGTCAGTACACGATTTGATTTAATTTAGATAAGGTTGGTTTACTAGATAGCAGACTACCCGAGATCACAAATCAGAGCAAACAACTATTACTAAATTATTATGACGTTAAAACTACGGCTTTCAAGGCTCTATCTCATTAGGTCACCAGTAGGTTGGTAGTAGTAGAGCTCTTTGTGAAAAGCTTGTCCGGAAAAGTACCATGCCTATTTCCACCGTGAAGCAGCATTGCTGTGTTTCAGTTTAAAGAGTGTGGGTGCCAGCAAAATTACTAGCACTTAAGGCTGAACTTCTACGCCTCAAGTTGATACTCGCAGAGTAGTGCATCATAGGGCACGTTTCTAAAGACCGACAAGACAATGCTTTGTTAAAGGCGATAGACCACTTGATATCAGATAAGCTTGTTCAGCTAATTATATAAAAGAATCTAAATTATTATGACATTAAATTATCTCATTAGGATAGCAGAGGTAGGGAATCTCGTATAGTGTTTACTTGGTTTGCGCACCCAATTTTAGTAGCGGGAACCGGCGAACGCTGGTGATGCCACTATAATTAAATTTAATGTATATAAATATCCAATTTGTTAGTTCTACACAGGAATAAAAACTTAAAAACGAATGCTAGCAAAGACAATGAAAAAATATAACTTACTAGTGGCTGCCCGCGCCTTCGCTCGCCCGTTCACGTAACACCCCGTTCCCGTTGCTTTTTCGGGATAAAAAGTATTCTATGTCCTTTTCCCGGTTCTAAGCTACCTCCCCACTAATTTTCTGCCGAATCGGTTCAGCCGTTCTTGAGTTATAAATAGTGTAACTAACAAGACTTTCTTTTATAAATATAGATATTACATACATTATATAAACATAAACACTGATTCGTTGGATTGATGCTGCAAGATGCTTTCTTCTCACTGGGTGACCGGTAAAAGCCAAGCAATTACTGGAGAAACCTGAATCCAACAATAATAATCTGTTAAAATAAAGCCCTTAGTTGAAGTCAGTACGATACAGTTATACTAGGAAGTCTATTCCAGCTCACAGATCACTGCACAAGTCTATCGACGTAACTTAATTAGACCTCTTTGATTGCACTGTTGAGTAACCTCGTCTATAAAGCTATGATCACACGAAGCGAATACAAAGCTACGAATGTATTCGCTGTGTAACATTCAACTTCTTCTTAAACATAAAACTATAACAAATGTTTATTACTAATCCGCTAATCTTATTTAAGTAAATAAACTTTATGTAGACTTGAGTAGACGCAACACCCGCAAATCGTAAAAACAAAGTAAAAATACCACAAAAATAACAACCTAAAAATATTTCGATGCGTGTTTCGCCTCTCTACGCATCTTCAGGAAAATTGACTCGCTGTTCCACACACAGAGACACATATTCATCATCATCATCAGCCTGAAGAAGTCCACTGCTGCACTTATGCCTCCCCGACACATTTCCAGGAATAACGATTCTGAGCCTTTTCCATCCACCGACTTCCCGCGATCTTAACAATGTCGACGGTCCATCTGGTGAGTGGGCGCCCTACGCTTCGTCTTCCGGTTCGTGGTCGCCATTTGAGAACCTTTATTCCCCAATGGTTGTCGGTTCACATATTATACACACATTACATGCATATTATCCACTTAAAAAAGCGATGCTTTTAATAAAATAATAATTATTTAATTGTCAGTTTATTTTCTAAAGAAGTGAGCAGAGTTGAGTTGAGTTGAGTGTTGTGTTGAGTCCACGTGGAGCGTTCGGGAGTTTTTTTATACAACTAACTAATGAAACAAGCATAATTATGGCCCACCTTTGTTAAGTGGTAACCATCGCCTTTAGCACAGTATTTTCACGTAGGTCACGCACGACAATAACGTGCCTTACGATACACTGCCTTGCGTCCATCAACTTGAGGCATAAGTCCAGTCTCACGTGCCAGTAATTTCACCGGCGCCCACACACTTCAAACCAAAACACTATGCGGCTACAAAGCAACTTATTGCTGCGAGGTTAATCGCTTCGTGTGACCGAAGCCTAAGCCCGTAAAAGTGAGAATTGTAACGTAAATCATGAAATAGACTCGGTAAGTACTGACAAACGGAATTACTTTCCTTCGTGGAATACTGATGTGTTAGATGAGATTACATCAGTTAGTATTCTGACGGTGGTAGGCGTACAACCTACCATGGAATACCAATTACTTCTAAACGTATGTACCTCTATAATATCTTTTTTCACACAGCGATATCTAGCCCCAAACTGAGCAAAGCTGGTACTATGGAACCAGATAAAAAAAATGTTTTTTTATTAGGTATATTAATTAACAGTATGAAGTTTTAAAAACTTGAGAAACCGATTTCATGGCCAATACTGCTGAACCGATTTTGATAAAATTTCTATTGGACTAATCTGAAAGTATTCGTTTTAGTTTTTATTTAGGACAACAAACAATTGCACTCACATATTAAAAAAACAATTAGAAGGTAGGTACTAAGTAGTTCTTAGAGTGTAATCAGCCCCGTTATCCATAAACGAGACTTTTTAGATGAGAAACGAAATGTTCAAATTCGCACATAAATGACAAAGTAATGATATAAAGGCTTTTGCATCTAGGCGATGGCGATGGCGACCAGCTGAAACGCTGTCAGATAAATATGAGAGCAATATTCGACAGCGTTTCAGCTGATCGCCATTGCCATTGCCTAGATGTGCGCAGGCCTTAACAAACATAAAAAAATATAAGTTTTCAACAGCCTTTAGGCACTACAACTATACTGTTACACCCATAGGCTTCTTATAATCCATAATTACCTATAATTACTTAGAATTATTGTTAACTAGGTATAGATAGTGCAATTCACGAAGACGCGCCCCTCGCGGGGTGCGGGGAGTTTGCTCCGAGCGGCAGTCGCGAACCGTAGTATATTCATTGTAGTGTGCGTGTGCACTCATAGGTAATTAGTGTGTACCGATAACACTCAAACATTGACGGAAGCTTGCACACATATACTATAAACGGTTAGAAGGAATAGTGGGGCGCGCCTTCGTGGATTGCACTATCTATATTATTAAATAAGTGTAAATTTCCAGTGTGGTTAGCTCCGCAATATAATGCAAGTTTGAGTGCCCTGTACTAGCAAACTTCAATGTAAATAAGCTTTTACTGCATAATACTAAAACAGCAGTGGCATATTCAGATGAAGTGGTGAGGTGTTTACTACAATTTTTATTTTCTTACCACTTTTGATGTTGTTGTACTGTTGCTAGCACTAATAGGGTTTCTAAACTTCTTATGTTTTTGTCGTGTTGCTAGTTTTTTTGTGTAGTAAAAAGCTTTTAAATGGGCCCAAGAGCTCTTTTAGGCTCCAACTTGACACAATGTTTTGAATCAAAGCTCAAATCCAACCTAAAAACACAAAATCAATAATGTCAAAAAATGTATCTTGCTAAAATCTAGCGCAAATTTATGTGTGGCGATTAGTAAAACGCTGTCAAATCTGTTTCACTGATTGCCACCGCAGGACGCTAAGATGTTCACAAGGCTAAAAAACTTTAAATTTTCAGGCGCTTAAATTTCCAAACAAAAATTCATAATCAAAGATTGAAAATTGAAATACTTCAAAATTGTTAGAATTTCAGCGTTGATTGTATTTACCCAATAAACTGTTTAATACCGTCGATCAACCAAACCTTGACGAGTTAATCACAAACAAATTAATAAACTTGCTAAAATTTAAATTGCTTTAACTTTGGCAATTTTCATCCAATGCCTAGGCGTGGTCAAATTTCTAAAAAGCTTTGATCAGGCTTACATACTTAAAAGGCTTAAATAATGCTGGAAACGTGTGGGTGCCGGTGAAATTACTGGCGCGTGAGGCTGAACATCTGTATGCCTAAAGAAGCTAGCTGACCCATGTCATGGGTCTGCTGGTCTTCAACCGATTGCCATCGACAGTCACGGAGGCTTAATCTTGATATTTTCAAGACCAGGTTAAAACGCTGGCTAATCGAGCAGACCTTCCACACTTTTAATGAGTTCACGAGCCTTAAACCGTGTGAGACAGGGCTACCTGCAGTAGATAGATATAGAATGCCAGTAGGTAGGTAGAGGTAGGTTAGATTAGTTGTTTTTATTTTTATGTTTATATTTATTTATAATAGATAGATAGATAGATAGATAGATAACTCTTTATTGTTCACCACACAAAAAATACAGTACAGGACATAAAAAATTAACAATTAGGTAAAACAATGGGCGACCTTATCGCTGAGAGCGATCTCTTCCAGGCATGGAAAGAAATAACGAATTGAATAATAATAATAGCCTTTTTTATTTCCTCAATTACATATATACATTTTCATTATTTAATAGTTACTGAAGGTTAATTAATTAATGAATATAATTTATGCAAAAATAATTATTAACAATAATATCATATAATTAAATTTAAATAAGATTATATACTATTGAGGACCTCTCAACGAGTAAATGTCTCATTGGTTCCAATCATCTCTTTCATTTGCTTTGATCATCCAGTCTTCACCTGCTAATTTCTTTATGTTTATATTTAGGTAATATAAATTACCTATGTTAAAGTTGTAACTAGACTTGTGCAAAATATGTACCAATAAATGACTACCTGGCAAACTTTGGAAACCGTTTCCTCCCTATATTTAGAGCAGTTCCAACTCTAAAATACGTGCATATGTACATCCGGCGGAAACCCATTTTCGCGGAGACTAATAAAACAACATCACCTCGAAACTCCAGAGTGCGCTCTACTAGGAAATTGGCTTCCGAGCGAAACCTGTACACTTCACTACGTAAACCCTGACTTATTCAATTAATTTAATGTTGTTTGTATTTTATTAATGTAATGCTTCATACCTATCATATTTTTTTATAAATAATGTACATTCTGTTGTAAATAAATAAATTAAATATTTATTTATATTTTTGTCGTGGGGTCACATCTGTATGTCACAGCCAACTGCTTAAATTCTTCATTCAAAAAACTGTCGAAGTTATATTATGCAATAATGTTAAACAACACAAAAAAAAGCAATTAATAAATTCTTCTTCCTAGTTATTCTATTTATTTATTACACTAGTTATTAAGTTGTGTGGTGAAAGTATTTTTACTACATTAGAACTTAACAAATCTTTTACCACAAAACTATGAGGATTGTTTATGCTGCTGACTGTATTGTATTTATACGTGGAAAAGCGTACAACTCCGTATCTGGTATCGTTTCAGGCAGTCGATAGTCTGAAACCTATCAACTTAGATTTAGCTTAGACCTTCATACCTAGACTCATCTTGCCTTAAGACGTTTCAAAGTGATCCTTGACTTAGTTAACTGGCCTCTTAGCTCAGTTGGTAGTAGCTCTGCTTTCGGCATCGTAGGACGTGGGTTCGATCCCCACTGAGAACAAATATTTGACCACTCAAATATTTGTTCTCAGTGGGGATCGAACCCACGTCCTACGATGTACACAGATACATTATTATGGTGGGAATTATGGTGAACACAGATATTTTGTTCTCTGTCTGGGTGTTATATTGTATTCCAAGTATGTGTTATTATTTACTTTTTTTTTTTTTATACAACTAAGTTGACAAACAAGCATACGGCCCACCTGATGGGAAGCGGTTACCGTAGCCTATGGACGCCTGCAATACCAGAGGCATCACAAGCGCGTTGCCGTCCCTTTAAAACTTTAAAAACTATGACTTTGACGTACCCCCTAGTTCTAAAGCTTTGGCCACAATAAGGCGTCGTCTCAATTACACACAATTTTTTATTTTTTATTTTTATTTTTTTTATTTTTTATTGTGGACAATTCACACAACACTACCCAGCCCCAAACTAAGCAGAGCTTGTAATATGGGAACCGGATAGCTGATATAATACTTGAATACATTTTTTTTTGTAAATACATACTTAGAATACAATATAACACCCAGACAGAGAACAAACATTTATGTTCACCACACAAATATTTGTTCTCGGTGGGGATCGAACCCACGACCTACGGCGCAGAAGGCAGAGCTACTACCAACTGAGCTAGAGGCCAGTCAACAATGGCACGAGCAAAAAATGGATTTCAATGTACCACGAGATTACAACATCATCACCATCGACCTGAAAAAATCAACTGAAATAAGCCTCCCCAAAACATTTTCAGGAAGAACGAGATTAAATGAACAAATATTTTTGTTTATTAGGTTTACAAACCTTTAATATTGGAGTTAAGTTCGAAGTAAATGGGAATCAAACCTACAATGCATAATTATAAGTTTAAAAAACTTGAGAAACCGACTTCATTGCCAAACGACTAAACCGATTTTAATGAAATTCGTTTGGGACAATCTGGACATAAAAATAACCTTCCAAATAAAAAAATAATTTTCTAAATCGGTTCATAAAATGACGGAGGCATGCAGTCACAAACATTAAAAAAATTATTTAAAAAAAAATGGCAACACCGATTTTAATAAAATTAAAATGGGACCAATCTGGAAGCAGTACCTTTCAGATAAAAAAATATTTTTTCAAATCGGCTCACAAATGACGAAGTTATGCGGTAACAAACATAAAAAAAAAAAAAAAAAAATACAACTGAAATGAGAACCTCCTCCTTTAAAAAGGCTTAAAAAGGCAAAGCTACTACCAGCTGTTGGGCCTACCACAAGCTTTGTCTGGCTCTGTCACTGGCTCTGGTTTTGAGTCTGTGTAGGTGCTGTCTAAATAAATACTACGACGAAACTTCAAACACACAGTATAACGTATTTGTAGTAGTAAGTAAAAAAAGTATTTGTAAGCACTCACACTGACTCAAAATCAGAGCCAGAGACAGAGCCAGACAGAGCTTAAGGTAGGCCTACTGAGCTTTGAGACCATTTTACTCTAATCTGTATGAATAATTATGGGTGGTTAGTCTAATGATATGCAAATAGTCTTTAGCACGATTTAGTAGTCCAATAATTACAATCAAGCTTCCATTATGCGATCTACTTATATAGATCTAAAAAATAATCTTAATATAAAGATCATGAGATAAACATAATAAATAAACAATAAATATTGTGGACAATCCACACAACGCTATCTAGCCCCAAATTAAACAAAGCCGAGAGCTATGGGAACCAGATAGCTAAAATAATACTTTTTTAGGGTTCCGTAGCCAAATGGCAAAAACGGAACCCTTATAGATTCGTCATGTCTGTCTGTCTGTCTGTCTGTCTGTCCGTCCGTATGTCACAGCCATTTTTCTCCGAAACTGTAAGAGCCAGACTGATGAAACTTGGCGAGTAGATGTATTCTGTGAACCGCATTAAGGTTATAACACAAAAATAGAAAAAAAACAAAAAAATTGGGGGGTCCCCATACTTGAAACTGAAACTCAAAATGTTTTTTTTCATCAAACCCATACGTGTGGGGTATCTATGAATAGGTCTTTAAAAATGATGTTGAGGTTTCTAATATAGTTTTTTTCTAAACTGAATAGTTTGCGCGAGAAACACTTCCAAAGTGGAAAAAAGTTGGTCCCCCCCCCTCTAACTTCTAAAATAAGAAAAAGATAAAACTAAAAAAAATATATGTTGTACATAACTATAAAAACTTTCAACGATATTTGGTTTGAACGAGATCTAGTCAGTAGTTTTTTTTTTATACGTCATTAATCGTAAACCGCAATTTACCTTTCGACGAACTACAAGAACCTTTATATTATGTTACTTGTTGCTATGGAACCCTTCATGGGCGAGTCCGACTCGCACTTGGATGCTTTTTTTTAAATACATACTAAAATACAATATAACACCCTCCCAGACCGAGAACAAACATCTGCGTTCACCACACAAATATTTGTTCTCGATGGGGATCGAACCCACGACCTATGGCGCAGAAGGCAGAGCTACTAGCAACTGAGCTGAGGGGTCCGTCAACTGTTCAATATTTTTCCGCACAATAGCAACATGCGCAACCGTTTCTAAAGCCTTACTTCGAAGGGATAAAGAACAATTTGCTTTCGTCTCACTAAGATGGAGTGACACAACACTGGAACTTCACTGCTATTTTATTTGTTTCTAGCGGCCGCCCGCGGCTTCTTTTGCTCCGCTTTGACTTTTTTGGATCAAAAAGTATTTAATGTCCGTTTCCTGTAGGCCTACCATGACAGCTCTGTCTGGCTCGGTCTCTGGTTCTGGTTTTGAGTCTGTGTGACTGTTGACTAAATAAACCCTTCGTCAAAACGTCACACGCACAGTATAATGCACTGGTGAGTCTGTGTAAGTGACACAGACTTAAAACCAGAGCCAGACAAAGCTCTTGGTAGGCGTACTGCTTCCAAGCTACCTCGCCACCAATTTTCAGCCAAATCCGGTCTAGCTGTTCACGCGTGATGGCGTAACGAAGGGAAATAAGGATTTATTTTATGTACATTTATATAGATTTATGTAGTTGATTATATTATTATGTAATTGATTTAGCTTTTCTCACCGTATATAATAAGTATATTCATGAACCATGACAGCGAATTTTCAAATAATTTGAATTCGACTTTATTTCGATGAAATAAGCTATAAAATACACTGGCATATTTTAAATCTATCTTCTGGATTGGCTTTCATTCTAGCCTTTACCGTCAGTACAAAGACCTTCCACATCACGGACTCAGCATTTTACAAACTACAAAGGAACCTCATATACTCGTAATATGGGGACGGCTAACCCTTGTACGTCAATACCAAACATGTCCACTTCGGATAAAGAGACTTGCTTGGGCAGTTATTAAGCCTGGACTTCGATTTTTATTAGGCTAAAGACCAAGACCAATTTAGAATGGTATTTTTTTTTTGGAAATCGCTGAAAATCTGTATAGGTGCATAATTTTGAAAACACAATAACTACAGTCACTGTGTTTTGCGTTTTTCTACAAAATAGAGACCGAAAAAACGAAGAACATTGCAATTAAATAGATTTTTTGAAATAATGGGGAGTAATTTCTTTCAAGTCAAGGAGGCCGCTTTCGAACGACCTAATCGAAGAAAACTAAATCAAAACCCCGGTAAGGTTTTTTTTAAAAAGAAGAAGAGAGAATTTCCACAATAAAAAGCCATAAAATTCAGTTAAATACTGTGTTTATCAAACTTGAAAGTTGAAATTAATCAGTGAAGTATACAAAATCCTTGTTTGATTCAGTTATATCAAATTGATGGTCAGATAAATACGTGAATTAACCCCCTGAAATCAAACATTTTACTCAATCAAATCACAAAATCACACTGGCACCCTCTAGAATCACTCTAAGCGGTAAATTATCGCGTCCAGACAACCTATTCCATGATAAATGGGACAAATACGTCACGTCAAAGACACGCGTTGGATCGAGAGTGTCGCGGTTACAACAGATCAATTTGCTGCCCGACTGGAGATTACGGTATTATCTTATGTTACTGACTATATAAATAATATTGGTTGATATGTTACACAACAGTAATATGATCAAATGATTTAATATGAATGAATAAGTAGCGTAGAAGGCACTCTAGACGTTAGACTACTGCCTTCTGCGCTGTTGGTCGTGGGTTTGAGGGTTCAATCCTGACCGCAAGCAAATATTTGTGTGAATACAGATGTTTGTTCTCTGTCTGGGAGTTGTATTGTATTCTAAGAATCAATATGCAGAAAATATGTATATAAGTATTACTTCAGCTATCTGGTTCCCATAGTACGAGCTCTGCTTAGTTTTGGGCTGGATTGTGTTGTGTGGATTTTCAGAATAAAATAACAATTATTTATTATAAAAAACGGCGTGAATTGGGTGAGGTGGCAAGATGTCGTTTTGCAAGCTATTTTCATTATTTCAGTTTATTTCAACGAAATACTTTCAGACTCCAAAATTAAACGCTTGTAAAAGAAATGGAGCTCATTACAAAAAGCTTGTAGAACATTCTACGGCGTAGCGCTACGCCGTAGCTGTAGTAAATTAAAACTAACAAGCTGCACTTACTAGCTTTTAGACATTCTAAAAGCTTTTTCTTCCCTCTTTCAATATGTATGTGCTTAAAGTGAAAGCACAAATTATATAATTTTATATGTATATGCCAGATAATAAAATTAAGATGCGACTTTTAGTTGCAGGCCATTTTATTCTGATCTTCTCAGATAAACAGGGTGTCTCAGAACTACATGTTATCCTGAGAGGTTATTTTCAACACGTTTTGATGAAAAATGTGGAGCAAACCTTAAATTACGACCCCTTAAATCTGATTTTTGTAATGTTGTTAGTTAGATGAGTACACACTATGTTTTATCCAATAAAAACAAATTGATAAAAATTTTAGGAATTATAGAAATCTTAACATTTTTTCGTTTTTATTTTGGCAAAAAAATATCTCACCTGATGCAGGTTAATATAGTAATAGGCTCCGCCAATAGCCTACTTGATGTATTAATTAACCGGAAAACTGTTTTAAGTAAAAATAACAGACAACAAATATTAATGTCTGTTGTTGTAAGGTTATTCTAGTAGACATCTTAAACACATAATTTAAGTAAAACAACCGCACTTTACCGCTTACAGCTCTAAGTTACAGAAAGTTATGCCTAACCATTAAAGATTCTACTCCATACACCCACACACAGTCGTTCTTTGTAATTTAATTTAGATAAACATGCGTGAAGTGCACAAAAAAACTTTGTACACATAGTACTTTTTAACACATACACACACAATACACATACACAGCTTTGTACACATACATAGTTCAGGAGGTTCTGAAACGCAATGGATATGGGAATGGAAACAGAAGCAACCAGACACGCACGAGCAGAGGAAAGCCAGTTGGTGTGAGCAGACAGCCAGTGTATTTGCCGTATTTGAAGGGAGTAACAGACAGAGTAGGAAACGTGTTGAATAAGTATTCCATCAAGGTCGTTTTTACTCCCCTCACGAAGATGGCGAAGCTGCTGCGGACACCAAAGGACAGCATACCGTTGCAAATACCTGGTGTGTATAAGGTGGACTGCAGTTGTGGCCGTGCCTACATTGGCCAAACTAAGCGCACAATAGCAGAGCGGGTAAAAGAACACATTGCTGCAGTTAAAAACCGCCAGGTAAAAAAATCAGCTATAGCAGAGCACCTTGTGGATTCAGGCCCAAATCACTGGATTGAACTACATGATCCCAAGGTGCTAGCCAATGAACGGCACTACCATAAAAGGCTGGTACGTGAAGCGTTTGAAATCAGTAAGTATCCTAATTTCAATCGTGAAGATGGTTACAGACTTTCACAATCGTGGAATCCCGTCATTGGTAGGTGTGTGCGTCGCGATACCTTACCACAGTGCGTAGATACTATTAGTGTTGTGTGTCGTAGTGCGTGCACGGACATTACGAAAAAAGAAGATCAAGTGAGGGTAGTTAGTGATACTGCCTCCACTTCTCAGCCACGGTAGCACTCATGTCAATGCTCCAGTCAGCCCGCGACCACGGTTATTGCAACATAGCCGAAACGTCGGGAAAATAAATAAAATAAGGTAATTAACGCGATAAATACCCGTGTAATAGTTTCAGTATTTGTACACATAGTCTTTACCGTTTTTATTTGAATAAACAAATGGCACAGCAAGAAGAAGAAAAGTTTATTATTTATTAAATTAAACACATCATTTAATATGTTTATCTAACAAGATATATGGTAGGTAAATCAGTATGGTAAGTAAATCAGTGGGGTGAACGACAAACACCATAGCTAACCACACCCCAAACATGACTAAATCCCATACAAAAGTGTAACTCTCTATAAATCTCCTATCTTCAAACTACCTATTACACATTGAGACATAACTATTCTGTGTTGTACAAGCGCTTGTATGTGTAATTCTTATACAGGCACTACAATATTATTATTTAATTTTTTGCAACTTTTCACTTTGTGCAATAAAGTTATAGATATTCTATTCTGCAAAAATAAAACGTTTTAAACACGCGCGTGTGTGCGCGTGTGGCTTGTTTCGAGCTAAAATCAGATTATTGTCAAGATTTTAACCGGCGGTGAGGTATGAGGGGAAGTGGAGACACATTGCTTATTCTCTGCATAGTATCATTATATGTTCTGCGTTATGAACGCGACTGTATTCGTGTAAAAGTGGTCGGGACCACGTCTCTCGTTGCTGAAACTGAGCACGTTTGAAACTTGTGAGATGTGTGGGCATTCCTGAAAGTTGAGCCTGTCTGTCGTTTAGAAGGAAACTTCTTTGTTCATAATCTTACAGTTTGTTAGAGTTGAGTGGCATGACTGCCAAGTGAGAGTTAACCATAATATGATGAAGTAGATAAGAATTTACGTTCATTTTTTACTAAATAGTCAATTTTGATGACCATGTAAGCAAGTGAAGGATTCAAAAATTAGAATTTTAAGCGCTAGTAAAGGAATCAAAAGAGCACGAGGTGGAAAATCATTGCCCTCGAGTGCAATTTGTAATTTTCTTTGTTATTATTTACACAGATGCTTCAATAAAACTTAGTTGTTGTCATCTATCTTTTCAAAACCCTGGTTCGAAAAAACTAGTGCGTCTCACTAGTTTTAAGTGCCATTTTTTAGAAAAGATTAAAAGTGCTTTTGTGCACTTGCCGCATGTCTTCGAACCTTTTAGGTTCTACGAAATGTTGTTTTCTTCACCATGTTTTTTCATTTTTTGAAATTTAGTTGTCGTAATACAGAGTATTTTTTTTTTAATTCATATTATGTTTTCTTTCAGTAAAATGTTCCATCTACATTAATACTCAAGGTACTTTCCCTGCATGTGGCATATCCGTGGGACGCCCTGTATGCGTTTCATTATTTGCGCAAGTTTCTAACTATATCAAACTTGTAACACCCAGACGGACTGAAAAGGCTCGCAAAATAAAACAACCATTACTTACGAGTCTACGAAATCTCTTAGTTATGGAAACTTTTTCTTGATACTTAATCCACGTCACATACAAATGGTTTGTTTCGTTTTCGCGAATAATTCTTTCACCTGTACCTTAAGTAAGTCACTCTTTTTTTCACTTATACAGGCTTATTAACCTTTGTTAATTATTCTTCTTCTCATCGTGTCACTGGCTCTTTCGAACCAAATGTGGTGAAGGGATTTGAAGTGCGCCTCAAAGAGACTCTTTTTGTGTACTTCACATATTTTTGAACTTATAATAAGTTATTAATATTGTAAGTAATTATTGGGTAGTTATTAATAGTGTAAGTTCTTGTTTTGCAAAATAAATCATTCATTCATTCATTCTTTTGCAGTCACGTTATATAGGGCTATAGCACTCGTAAGTCTTGCACGCCTCTAATCGTTCTGCGGTTGTGATCATCAAAACGCTGCCATATTTGACAGTGTTTCATTGATCGCAACCGTAAAACGGCTTTAGGCCGGTTGTAAAACGTCAGTTTTTTACACCGAACGGCGTGTTTTTTGCTGGGCCGAACACAGTCGCTCACACACACGGGTGGCAACCCACTGGCGAGCACTCACACAGACTCAAAGCCAGAGCCAGAGACAGAGCTTGTGGTAGGCCTAATGCAGGTTCTGAGGATTACTACTATAAAAATACGACCATTACAATAAATAAGTCATAAGCATTTATTGGTAAAATTATTTACAGGTCTTGACATATTAAAAAATTGCAATAATAAGTGTGCATAGATAGTACCTAGGTACATTAATAAATAGTGTTACATTTTATTAAAAAAAAATAGTAATATACAAAATGTCATTCAAAATAATAATAATAAAAAAAAAACATATTTAATATAAAATATAATAATATAAATATTGGCATGAGTTGGTGTTTTGGATTATTTTTTTGCTTAAAATACGATGATTTCAGTGTTACCAAAGTTATAATCTGTTTGTAGATGTGCGTGTAAATGTAGACATGTACATTTTTGTGAAAAGGTATTTTCTACTTGATGAAAATATATTCGTATTTTCTTTTTACCACGCACAGGGTAATTTCTCGCTACTTTTTACTTCACATAATGAGAGCACCGGGGGCTTAGAGGAATGTTAAATTACTGAATTATGTTGGTGGTCACAACGTTGCAATGCAAAAAAACACTTACCCCCGAATACTGAAACGCAACTCAGATTTAAGCACGTCTCAAGCGACGAATATTTGACAGATTTTCATTGAAAACTGTCAAATATTCGTCGCTTGAGACGTGCTTAAATCTGAGTTGCGTTTCAGTATTCGGGGGATAGTCTTGTCTTTTTTTTAAGTTGACACTTAATGGCCAACCTTATAAAAGTGTAACAAGTGTAAAAATGGAGCTGATTCTTCAAAGTAATCTTCATAATTATGTTGATTTTCTTTTTTATAGTGATTTCTAGTTAAGTTGAGATAACTAGTTTTTGCTAAGTAGTTTTACTCGCAAGTACTTTAATAATCTCTTTGATAATTTAAATTTATCATGCACTCTATTTTGTTTATTACGTAGCTAAGAAGCTTAAAACCAATTCGCACTGTGTCTATGATTTTTTTTGTTTTACATGTTCACCTGATGGTAAGCAACGATTTAGCCAACGATGAAGCAGGATGGTATAGAAAACACCTATTCATTCTTGCCTTGGAGAGGCCTAGATTCTAGTGGTCCGGAAAAACTAAATTCTCGCTCGTTTTTGAAACCCAGTGCGTAACCCGACATAAACCTTTGAAATCTCTCAGGCAATATTTTTTAGAAATAATGCGAACAATCTTATTTGGCTTTTTGGATCTTTTTATTACTTTCTTATGTTTGCAAATATGATATTTGTGTGTTTAGAAGCTTACACCTACTGTAACTTATAAATAGGATATCTTGCAAAGGTATGATACGCTGCTTTGTTTGCTAAAACCAAAAGATGTTATAAATCCTTTTTAGGGTTCCGTAGCCAAATGGCAAAAACGGAACCCTTATAGATTCGTCATGTCTGTCTGTCTGTCTGTCTGTCTGTCTGTCCGTCCGTATGTCACAGCCATTTTTCTCCGAAACTGTAAAAGCTAGACTGATGAAACTTGGCGAGTAGATGTATTCTGTGAACCGCATTAAAATTTTAACATAAAAATAAAAAAAAAACTAAAAATTTCGGGGGTCCCCATACTTGAAACTGAAACTCAAAAACTTTTTTTTCATCGAACCCATACGTGTGGGGTATTTATGAATAGGTCTTCAAAAATGATGTTGAGGTTTTTAATATCGTTTTTTTCTAAACTGAATTGTTTGCGCGAGAGACACTTCCAAAGTGGAAAAAAGTTGGTCCCCCTCCCTCTAACTTCTAAAGTAAGAGAATGATAATACTAAAAAAAATATATGTTGAACATTACTATGTAAACTTCCAACGATTTTTAGTTTGAACGAGATCTAGTCAGTAGTTTTTTTTTTATACGTCATAAACCGTAAACCGCAATTTACCTTTCGACGAACTACAAGAACCTTATTATGTTACATCAAGTAACATAATATAAAGGTTCTTGTAGTTCGTCGTGCTACGGAACCCTTCATGGGCGAGTCCGACTCGCACTTGGCTGCTTTTTTTTCATGCAACAGCGCAGACAAATAAGCATACAGCCCACCTGATGGGAAGCAGTTACCGTAGCTTATGGACGCCTGCAATACCAGAGGCATCAAAAGAGCGTTTGAAATTTTAAAACGTACTTTTTGAAGAACCACATGCTATAGTCTCTAGGGAAAACCTCAGCAGGAAGATCATTCCACAGCCTGAGTGTTCGCGGGAGGAAGTTCCTCTGAAACCGAACGTTGCGTGACCACCAGGCTCCAAGATGCGAGAAATCCTTAACAAAATATTAAATAATGCTAGGGCCTATAAAAATATTGTTTTTGTTCAAACTACTAAAGCTCTAGTAAAAAGACACTATTATTAGTTTTTTCATTACTGATGTTTGTTTTCGAATTTAAGCCTTGCGCACATCTAAGCGATCTGCAATGGCGATCAGTAAAACGCTGTCAAATATCACTGTCATATTCGTTTGCGTTTCACTGATTGCCATTGCCATCGCCTAGATATGCGCAGGCCTTTAAGAATTACGTGAATAAGCCCTTATAACACCAAACCACAATTAGAGTCCCTCGGGCCTCAAAATAAACCACAGCCCGATCCCAGGTACACCGTAATTTTATTCAACGCCTTCAATAATTCATAAGGCCACCATTTGGGTCCCGTATATTTTATCTTTACATTTTTATTCGTGAAAATTGGATTTGTAGTAATGGAATTTGAGTTTTATTTGAATTTGATTAGAATTTGATAAGGATTTGAATGGATGGGGAAATAATGAGGGTTTCACTGTCGACATTTGAATAGATTGAGTTTTGATTGATGTATTTGTACGATCAGGTTAATTGTTTTAGATACAAAGCATGATCCAACTGAAATTTAAACAGATTTTTGTTTCCAGTCATTTTTGAAACAGCTGAAAAGTTTTAAATAAAATTTTATGTGCATGTAGGTTATTTCCTGGATTCATCATATCATAATCATAATCTTTATTTATCTGTAGACATGTCACATGTGCTTAGATACGTCACACAAAATAATCAACATAAAGATAATTCAAATCAACACATACATAAAATTATGAAACAAGAATATCATGATAAAATTAAAATAAAAACAATTATAAATTACCTTATGTTGTTTTCTATTTTAAAATAAGAATAACACAACAAAAAATAGTCCATCTATCTCGGATTAAATCCAAAATATTCTAGGAACGAATTAATCTAGTCTAGATTATCAAAGAGCGGTCCTTACGAATAGCTACAGAGTTGGTTGATAGAATAATTATCTAAATAAAATAATTAAATAAATATTGCAGTCAATCCATCCGGCACTATCTAGCCTCAAACTAAGCAGAGCTTGTACTATGGGAATAAGATAGCAGACACGTAATATCAGTAGTATGTGTTTTTTGTAAATACGTACTTAGAATACAATATAACACCCAGACAGAGAACAAAAATCTGTGTCTACTACACAAATAATTTGTTCTCGCGCAAACCAACATTTACATCCTTCTACTCGAATATCTGTCACTTATTGAATCAAAGCCAGCCATGTAAAGTTTATTTTAAATAAATTGCATCTAATATCGCGCTGCAGGCTTACCCAATTTACATGTGAACATGCAAATCTCTTTGCAAACTGGGATTAAACCTAGTTTGAAGCTTCCGAACATACAAAACTAAGCTACTGCTGACTACACAATGGAGATAGATATATGTCTAAATAGATAGATAACACTTTTGTACACCACAAGCATACGACATTATATGACCAACGGAAATATTAAAACTATAGTGAAGTACAAAGGACAGTGTAATCGCTATGACCAGTCACTTCCAGACAACCTTTGGATGGACAAAATTTAATTGAATATTTTAATGAGTAGTTTTTTTATTAGCTAAATTGTGTTTCACGTTACGCTTTCGTAAGCGTCTTTATAGACGGTTTTTGCTTGCTCTGCTGAGGGCGCTGGACGGTCAAGTGGTTATGGCTGCTGGTTGACCACCAGTGGACTTTTTCAGGCTGATGATGAAGTAATATTTTTCTACTAAAAAATAACGCAAAGAAATAAACCAGTGGATTTGATAAGCGTGTCTTTTTTTATTCCTGCAAAATTTATCAAACAATTCTGAATCAATTTTCGATTGTTTTGTATTCATGTCCCTATTTCCCCGAAGCTTCTTAGGATTAAGTCAATCTGAAGATTTTTATAAATATTTAGTAAACAAACGGACCCCTGTCAATCTCATTCAATC
The DNA here is from genome assembly GCA_939531255.2 of Thera britannica. Classification (NCBI taxonomy): domain Eukaryota; kingdom Metazoa; phylum Arthropoda; class Insecta; order Lepidoptera; family Geometridae; genus Thera; species Thera britannica. Next base: position 15,444,304 of record OW618040.2, on the reverse strand, counting down.
TGCGACAGCTAGCATGGGGGAGGGGAGGGGGAGGCATTGTACGGAGTTTTATTTTTCATCCCGCTTGAGATATTCTGGAGGCGTAGGCCCCAGCAGGCTATTCAGACGGAGATGGGCAACTTTCAACGTAGAGAAAGGCGCTCTATTTTGATTACAAAATATATTGTTAAGTTTTTCTTTTTTATACAGGTGATGATAAGTGGCATGACAAGTTTTTTTATACAATTAGCTGATGGCACAAGAAGTATGAAATTTTATTAGTTTGAGTATTATCACCCTGCTGAGGTTTTCACTAAGGACTATAGAATTCTTCAAAAAGGGCGTTTAAAAGTTTTAAAAAGTCCGCAACGCGCTTGTTATGCCTCTGGTATTGCAGGCGTTCATAGGCTACGGTAACCGCTTTCCATCAGGTGGGTCGTATGCTTGTCTGTTTTGTTAAAAAAAACATGTTTGTTCATTCCTTAAATAATTGACAAAAAACGTCAGCTTTGCTATAAATAGTACATTGTTACCTGAGTGTTGAAAGTCACGTTTTTTGAGTCCCGAGACGGGTTTGGCGCCAGAGCGTAGCGAGGGCGCCAATGGAGCTTGAGGGACTTAAAAGACTTTCACCCGAGGTAAACACTGTGCTTTTCATTACGAATACAAGGATAGTAAAAATAAAAACATGAAAGAAAAATTTGTGAAAATGAAGATTGAATTGCCGCCTTCCCGGTTTTTTTTTTCTTTTTCTCTGGCGGGCCTTCGGCTACGGCTCGCCAGAATTATTCAGACATTATTTTCATTTTCATAATTTAAAAAATGGTAAATTGTTTTCTCAAATCTATGTTATTTTTAATAAATAGTTGAAGCTATATATTAATCAAGTAATTTAGAAGATATATTATTTATTTAATACTATCTTTATGTTATTTAAATTTAAATTTTACATTGCGCTCTAATTAGACTTTTTAAACTTCTTACCGTTGTAATGGGTTTCCAACCTACTTGCTGAATAAAAAGTTGGAATTTGGTTCAACGACCTCTTTGCAGTCAGAAAGACTTTAGAAAGTTGGAACATGGTTGAATAAAATAGAACTTGTTTTTTTTTATAATTTGACAGCTGTCAGTAGAAAGCGATTCTCCCTAGGGCTGAAAGTTTTACTTTCAATTAGGCCCCTCAGGCAACTTCAGACCTACTTTCAGAGTATGAGTAATGAAAAGTTTTGTAAAGCTTTTTCAGTGGAGCACCTTTCGTAGCGTTTCATTCTCACCTCGTCTCTTGACTTTAAATCCGTCGGTGAATATTATTCAGGCTTCGCCTAGGTCAAAGTTAAAGCATGCACTATGCATGTAGACTGAGGGTTGCCAAGGTAAATTATCCCATCCCAGGAAATAAGCAAAAGCATAGGTATTAACTATTGCCTACACAGAAAAGCAAAAACGCTTTTGTTCATTATTCTAATGGCCTAAACACATTTTGACATACCCGTAAATTTATTTTTTAACATAATGATTTCACCTTTGTGTAAATCTTAAATGTGCACGCCGGGATTAGTTTTCTGTCATTTTGGGAAGTCACATAGCTTTTTCGTTTTAACTGTTTTTTTTTCATCTCATTGTGGAAAGTGAGGATGCAGCTTATTACTATTGCCATTTGAGGAAACCAGATGTTAGGACGTACCAGCAATTTCACAGGCCCCTTTCATACTGAAACAGAGCAACGCAACTTGACAGCAGTCAAAGTTAAAGTATAGTGATTGCTCGAAATACACGTCGAAAATATGTTCAATTATAAATATGATAAGCAGGCAGATATAAGCATAGTGTTCCAATTCTTCGGAAAAGCTCTTCACAAAGAGCTGTACTAGGTATTGAAACAAAAGTAAATTTCAATAATTTTGTCAGTAATAAGTAATTCAGGCATGGTTTTGCGGAATGCCATTATCCTGTCGTTTGTCAGTCGGCCAGGCCCTGGCTACCTTCAAAATTCACACATTTGCGCACCGGCGAGCTCCTGGCCGATCGCATGCCTCTCAGGGCTCTCAGTATTTGTACGAAATTAACGGCATTAACCTATAGCTGCACTTCTCTAACCTAGTCACTGGCTTCGTTGAAGAATAGAGACAGGTAGCAAATGTTCGTGAAAATACGGCCAACCGAGACAACGTTCCAAAGTTCATTTTATTTATGCGCACTTTCGCGGCCGGTCATCGTGTAACAAGTTTGTGTTTTGTTGCTGGTTTACAGGGTAAAAAGTGAATTATTTTGTTGTTGGTGCTATTGTAACGATGAACAGGTAAGTTTTTAATGTTTTTACATTCAATTGGTTTCGGTTTTGATAAGTTTTCATTCAAAACCTTGCTAATTTCATCAGCCACCTAATTTTTTTCTGTGAAGTTCTCCAACAAAATCTCTTTGTTTAGACTTAAAATCTAACTGTCCTTGCTAAAAAACCAGTGGAATAGGTCAACAATACATATTTTTATGTTATTTAAGTGTTATATTGTTAGAATGTAATTAGGTTTCTTCAAAATAGTGAAATAAATACTAGCATTCCATACATGAGCCAGGAGCGGGCCGTTCCGCTGTCATTTTTTTTCTGCGAAGTTCTCCAACAAAATCTCTTTGTTTAGACTTAAAATCTAACTGTCCTTACTAAAAAATCAGTGGAATAGGTCAACAATACATATTTTTATGTTATTTAAGTGTTATATTGTTAGAATGTAATTAGGTTTCTTCAAAATAGTGAAATAAATACTAGCATTCCATACATGAGCCAGGAGCTGGCCGTTCGAGAAATCCTTTGCACTGTTATCATAGAAAATTGCAAGTTTTTGATTGTTGAATTTCTAAATGTTTTTGTATGGTAATAGGTTATTTTTTTATCATGAATATTTTGTAAATATATTCATGTTTTTGGATATCAATGTTTTTGTCTAATTCATTGAACCTACTTTGTACTACATCACATAAATTCCAAGTGTGTATTTCCATCCGTTTTCTAAATCTTTGACTTCGAGTAGCGAAGTGTACATTTGTAAACAAGTAATAATTATTATTCAATTAGTTAGAATATTTCAAGCTGATTTCAAAGAGGTATAATTACTACACAGTGATAGTAGAAAAATAAAAGAGAATCATCATTCATTTACAAAGCGGCATGCGCAGATGAGGGGTTATGTATACATATAATCCCATCTAATGAATTATGTAATAATAATTTCCGACTTTTGAAATGCAAAAATTTGTTCTTTAACTAAATTTAAAAAAATATATAGTATTAAAAAAAAATTATATCCAATAATCGAATCTATGTAAGTTTATCATAAGTGTAGACTTGTGTGTGCACCCGCAAATCCTGGAATGTGAAAAAAGGTTTATAGACACAACTAAACAACCACAAAAATAAAAAAATATCTAGATTTCGACACGTAATTCGCGTCTCTACATCTTCAGAAAAATTGACTCGCTGCACTAAAGGACGTGTTGCCTCGTCGAGTGCTCAGCAGAAAGTGCACTAATAAGTATGCAAGCCCACATATTTGCGGTACTGGATTTCCGTTCTACTATGTCAAATACAAATAACGCTGCTGGATCTTCTATATACTATGTTAAACCTTTTAATGGCTACATACGACGTGGTTACCCTACCTGAGCGTATCTACGGGTAAAGTGATCTATGCTCTATGGATCACTTACATTTACATTACCCTAGTTGAGTTGGTTTGAAGCAATTTAATTTCTTGAAAGGATTACTTTGTAGCTTAGAAGTATGTATTTCAAGTTTAAAATGTAAAAAGTAAATTATGTTTATGCACATAGCTACTTAATAAAGTATGTTTGAGTCGCAGGACATGTAGGGTCGATTAAACGGAGTACTAATCAATAGATGAAATTTTGACAGCTGTTTATGTCAAAATTTGGCTTGTGAAATTTGAGATCGTCAAACAGCTGTCAAATATTTGATCAGTCGATTAGTAATCCGTGAAATCAACCCTTAGTCTTAAAACTGTAAATTGTTTGGTGCTTTTGCATTAAAAAAATGTCTACTGTACCATCATAGTAGAAACAAAATGACTGTTAATACTCATACATTTTTTTCTCAATACTCATATAACAAATATCTACGTTCATCAAACAAGTTTTCTGCCATCTGTCACGCGCAGACTTATTTTGCGCGAACTCTACTACCAACTGAGCTATTCATCTATGCATAGATTCAACTACGTAACGTATTGCTTCAAACTTATTCAAAGTGCGACGTTTGACAGTACGTCGAAACGACGTAGTTTGAAACGGTTCTTGTGTCGCCAGATTAGCATATTGACGCTCGCATACAAACTTACTCACGTACATTCAGCATAAAAAGTAGCTTGGCAATTTCAGTTAGTACTTTTTTCGCTGGTTTGTCACAGGTACAGTTTTTTTTTCAAAGGAAAGGTCGTAGGAAAGAGAAAGGGGAAGACCAAGGCTAAGCTACATATGGGCCAAATAAAAGCGAAGATTGCCGTCATGTCGCATAAGGAGGTCAAGAATCCCCCCAAAAGAAGTACCTGGAGAAAAATGCATACATTACGCCGACAAGAGCATTGCTCTTATATTAGAAGAATATTTTTTTAACATAACTGCGCTGATGGAACATGCATATTAATCAAAATAATGTTAGGAGATAACGATTGCCTTAACAAAGCATTGCCACTGTCACGCACGTCAAGAACGTGCCATAAGATGCATTGCCCTGCGTCCATCAACTTGAGGCATACAGATGTTCAGCCTCACGTGCCAGTAATTTCACCGGCAACCACACCCTTCAAACCGAAACACACATGCTGTTTCACGGCAGCAATAGGCATGGTGGTAGTACGCACCCGGACGAGCAACACGCAAAAAGCTCTACTACTACAGTAGGCCTACCACAAGCTCTGTCTGGCTCTGTCTCTGGCTCTGGTTTTGAGTCTGTGTGAGTGCTCACTAGTGTATGTGTGTGTTTGACGTAGGATTTATTTAGACACCACTCACACAGACTCTTAACCAGAGCCAGAGACAAAGCTAGACAGAGCTTGTGGTAGGCTTACTGAACTTAACTTCTGTCTTATAAATAATTGTCTCTCAAAGCGGATTCTTAAATAAAGTTCAAAATTGAGAGGTTTAAGAAATACTCACAGCTTACAAACCAGAAAAGACAATTTTCTTTCGATGGTGACTGTACCAACATTCAGCGGTTTTATGCCTTTAAAAATGTGGAAAGGTGCGAGCTTAAAGTTGTTTCCTAGTGAGCCTCTTAATTAAAGTTCAAAACAACACGTTAATGCCCGTTTTAGGTACAAGATAAGACCTTCTTAGGCCTGTATTCAGAAACCGAGCTTAAGTCTGAGTCGAACATAGATTTTGGTCATTTTTCAATGGGGAACTGTCAAAAAATCTATGCTTGAGAATGCACTGTCAAGCACTGTTTCTAAATACGGGCCTTAGATATCACATATTCTAGTAGGTTTTAAGTATCTATACTTAAAGATTTTAGAAGATATTCTGGGTATTAGAGTTCTGGGAAGTTTTGTTTCATTTTAGTATTTAAAAGAAATAAAAACAAATACATGTTACGTCAGAAGCCTATACGGGATGCCATAGTTTTTTTTAACTAACTGGCTGATGGAACAAGCATAATACCTATGTTATAATCCTGATATTATGATGACTCTGAGTATAATATGCTCAACACCACATATGACGATATATTATGATGCATATATGATACTTACCGCATATGATAAGTGGCAACCATCGCCTATAACAAAGTATTGCCTCATTGTCCATAAACTTGAGGCATACAGATGTTCAGCCTCACGTGCCAGTAATTTCACCGGCAACCACACCCCTCAAACCAAAACACAGTAATGCTTCACGGCAGAAATAGGCATGGCGGTAGTATTTCCCCGGACGAACCCTTCACAATGAGCTCTACTACTATTTAATGCCTGGGCCAGGGTTTTAGATGGCTTGCCCAGCTCCTATGCCATCCTGACACCTTAGTCAGCCTGATCCACAGGAAAGACATTGTGTTGTGGAGCTAACTTATAAGTTACAAGAAAATCGTACAATTTCGATTGGACTTTGAAAAAAAATTATGTTTGAAAAAAATGCAATGCGGATGATAAAAGAAATAATCAAATTGTATTGACTTATTAGTTACAAGAAAATCGTACAATTTCCATTGGAATAACAAAAAAAATTATGTTTGAAAAAAATGGTAGACGAAATGTGGTAGGAAAACTGGGACTCGGGGTACTGGTCACTTCAAATTTTAAATTAGAACTTTATTTGTTGATTCGTTTTATACCATAGCTATTTGCAAACTGATGGTAAAATTGCCAATCTACGTTTGATGCTGACTGTACTTACTAGCAGGAAAACGATACCGCGAGCAAGACAGTATGTAAACATATCTAATAAGACTAAAGTAAATACTTCTAGAGCTTGTAGCTACACAAACATACCCCCAGGCTAACGACAGTAAAATAAAACCTTCATGACTCACCCCTCATGCATTTCTAAGGAAAAACATGTTACATTTTAAAGTGTACTTTACCGTAGCTTATGGAAAAACCTCTCATGTAAAACATCCTTGTTAAATAACAACGTGTTGGCAAGACAAAAAGCAGATTGTGACACTTCATCATTTTAGTTGTAGTAGAGTTTTTTGCGTGTGGCTCGTCCGGGAAAGTGCTACTAATATTTATTTCTGCCGTGAAGCTATGTTTAGGTATGAAGGGTGTGAGTGCTGGAGAAATTACTGGTACGTGAGGCGAATATTTATGTATGTATGCCTCAAGCTTATGGACGCAGGGCAGTGCACCGTCGTGTACTTTCCTGACGTGCGTGACCTACGAAGCGATGATTATAACTTAACATCAGGTGGGCTATAAGCTTGTTTCATCAGCTCATTGTCCATAAAAATATTATCTATATTAAATATTATGGTCGCGGGTTTGAATGCAGTCGGGAACTTGTGACTTACCTGGTACTATTTTTGTACTCGAAAATGTATGTTCTCAATGTTCTATCTTCAATCTCTAGTGCTATCAAACGATGAATGATAACATAGTGAGGTAAACCCATGGCTTAGTCAGCTCTACATGTACTGACCATAATGTCTTTCCTTAGGAATAAACCGACTAAGCTGTGAGGATGGTATAGGTGCTATGTGAGCTTATTTCATCTAAAATCTTGTCTCAGGCAATATAGCGAAGTAGGGGCATATGGGTAAACACCAGTTTCCCCTGGCGTTATATAAATCATCTACGAAGGCCAGTTTAATTTCAGTACCTGTCAAAAGGTGCTTATAGGCATGCCAGTGCTAAAGACGAATGCACGCAGAGCATCCAGCATTTTATCTTTTTACTGCATTTATTTGTATTTCCACAGCGTTCGGTTTTACGATTGTAGGTAGAAAAGTGGTATAAATGGAATACTACGAGTTTTTGATGAATGAAGGAATGTTCTATTTCACTGAAATATGACTTGTACAATTTTTATATTCAGCTGTTATGGCTGTAAAACTACGTTTGAAGCTAGATGAAGAAGAAAAAGTGCTTTTAAGTTAAATATTTCGATGCTTAACATAAAAACACTTTTTCTTATCCGTTTGAAAGAACCAGTGGCACGATAAGAAGTGAAAGGATTTTAAGGTTGGTGTAGTAATTTTGTCACTGTTGGTAATTTCTTTTAAGAAACAACTGTAAGTGAACCTTCAATAATCTGTTTCTTGAAACTGATCGCCATCACTTCGGCCATCATACGCATCATCGACCGACTTCCTGTGAACTTAAAAATTTCGTCGGTCCATCTGGTGGGTGGGCCCTACGTTTCGCAAAAATCTCAAAAACTGAAAACCAGCGCTACAAGGGTTACCATGCCCTTGTAGCAAATGCTGAGTGGTCTACCTTTTTTGCCGTCATGTAATCTAAGTTAAATACCTGTACCTTTTATTTTTAAGTTGACGCAAAATAAATTATTTCTATTCTATTCTAAGATTTTATTTCATTGCTATTTTCAAATAAGACATCGGAAAATGTCGGTTTCGTTTATAAACTCAAAACGAATGCTAAAGTAACATTATTATTTATGAAGGGCAGACTAAACGTATTCCCTGTTATTCATAAAGTATGACAGCAAGTTCAAACCCATTCATGCACCAGGAATTTTATATAATATTTATGTTTGCATTATTCCATAGAGTAGTGGTAAGACAAAGAAGAGAAAAAAAATATTGTGGGCAATTTGCACATCGCTATCTAGCCCCAAGTTAAGCAGAGATTTTAGTATAAGAATCAGATACCTGTAATACTTATAATACATTTTATCTATGAAAACCAGATAGCTGATATATTATAATATATTTTTTTTTGTAAATGCATAGAATACAATATAACACCCGGGCAGAGAACAAACATCTGCGTTCACAACACAAATATTAGTTTACGGTGAGGATCGAACTCACGACTTACGGCGCAGAAGGCAGAACTACTACCAACAGAGCTGAGACACCAGTCAACATGGATGAAAAAGCTTGGGTGGTTATTGGTTGATCATGCATCGACAATAATTGTCCCAGGCGTGACTTTTTTATTTACTTACATAAATATAGCCAATTCAAAAACTTAAAGATAAGTAAACAGGTCTTTGTATCTATTCCAGATGATTTATATAGCGTCAGGGGCAACGGCTTTAGCTCAAACCCTTACTTACAGGCACTTATAGCTGTTATAACACCTTTTACTTCATTATAAGGGGTAACTAGCAGTTGGTGCCCGAGCTTCGCTCGGTATTTTTTTTTTGGTAAACTGTTGTGAATTATATTTAAATACGAATTACTTACATACTGATTAAATAGTAATATTTTTCGATCTTACCGACATAATAATAAACCCCACTACTCGTCAATAGATGGCGTTCTCTGTCCCACTAACTCTTGACTTAATCAACAGATGGCGCTAGGAGTTATTAGTCGATTTATCGCCCCCGAAAACCCCTGTATACTTAATTTCATGAAAATCGTTGGAGCCGTTTCCGAGATCCTGAATATATATATATGTATACAAGATTTTATCGTTTAAAGGTATAAGATATAAATAAAAAGGTTAGCTTCAAAGTCTAATAGCGTGAAGTTTTTATGAATAGCAGGTGCTTTATCGGCGAATGTAAATGGTTTTACGACGAGGTACGATCTAAAGGCTTGCCTGCAAATTGAGCATTTTGTGGACGTTCAGAGTAGCGGCTTTGATTATGAACTTATCTACGTAAGCACGTCTGCCCACGACCTTGGCTGTTGTAACACGGTTGAAACGTCGGGAATTAATAAAGATAAGCGCGATTAATATATATTTCCTCCGGGTAATTATCAACGTAATTCAACTAAATTCAAAAGTCAAAGATGTATTTATTCAGTAGTTTCCTAAAAATCACTTTGAAACGTCTTAAAGCAAGGTGAGTCTAGGTGCCAGTTCTACGCAACCAATTCTAGAAGAACAGGCAACAAACTACGGCTCTGTTCCTACCGTTTTTTGTATGATCCTTTAACAAATCAAAAATAATAATATTATCAGTGAAGTTGCCTACGTCTAGCTAAGTCAAGTGGCACAAAAATAATACAAAAGCAAAAGACAGCTCACGCTACGCTTAGAAGTAAGACTAAGACAGCATATAAAAATAAGATACTAAAATAGTAGGTACATTGCAAATTGACACGTTGCAGCAGGTGATATAGCGGTCAATTGCAAGCCTAAATATTGTAAAAAGAAAATGTATAATACCTAGTTGGTAGCCCAGATAACTAAGAAAATAGGTTCTTCTACGTAATTGGCTACGAAACTTAGTTACGTACATATAAAGGGTAAAGGCAATTCGACGTTAGTGTGTACAGGCACAAAGCCGCGCATTAAATCGATATTGCAACAGCTGGTACCGCCTGATATACGGATAGTACCCGTATCTGTGTATACAGACCACGGTAACTAAAGGATAGAATCACAATGCTTCATCATCATCAACATAAACTTATATTCAGATGTATCAAGGACAGAAATGTCGTAGAACCTAAAAAGTTCGAAATAATGTGTCAAGTGCAAGAAAGGAGCCTCTTTGTGGTGCACTTAAAATCTTTTCACCACGTTTGGTTCTAAAGAATCAGTGACACGAAAAGAAAAATAAGTACTTTTTAAACTTTCGCGATCATAAGACATAACCGAAACGTCGAGCCGAAACGTCGGGAAAATAAATAAAATAAGGTAATATATGCGATAAATACCCGTGTAATAGTATAAAAAAAACGAAGAAAAAGGCCGGAAGATGGGCCTGGTGACCCGATCTACAGGTTTTAATTTAAAACCTCCTTGGGTACCAGCTCTCAGTTTAGGCTTAGTTATATGATATAAATAAATAGAACTAAATTTATTCTTGTGCTTATTCTAAATGAGAGAAATAAATAAATACAAATACCAATCCGTTGCTGGACGTAGGTCTCTCCTTAGACGGGCCACTAAGCCTGGTCGTTAGCTTTTCTCCTCCAGTGCTTGCCAGTTACATTTTACAGTTCGCTAAATATTTGTTTAAATAATTAAATTCTTATTTCATACCAATTATGAAATAAGTAATATTAATTAAAGTTTGTAATTTGTGGGGATTCAAATATGAAGTATCTTATTTATTTTCCCGACGTTTTGGGCTATAGAGATGTTTAAATAATCTCCCAATAACACATGCATATTAATGCATGCCCATATTTGTTGCAATGCAAATTCAATTTTTGCATTCATCTTTGCGAACGCAAGATGTGACGGTAGTCCAGTTTTTCATGTTGTTTACCATCTGACACGCGTGATCTTACTTGGGATCTAGGGTTCAGTTCAGCTAGATGGCATATTTATCAAATTAAAATTAAAATATTTATTTATTATTGAATAAATCATAATCATCATTTTCAATCATAATGATCATTTCAGGAATCATAATGATCATTTTGAAACGTCATAAAGCTAATAATGTATCCATTTTGATGATCGTGGTGTTCATGGACTTCCACGTCAATTCAGTGAACCATCTGAGCGCAATTTCGCAGTATTGTGTTCATGCCTTTAAGTTTGTAGATGTGTTGTATGCACGTCAAACGATTCAGGCTACGCTTCGTAGCAATACGAGCTACGGAGCTACGAAGTTTCGTAGAACCTCTAATTTTAAGTTGTTTGAAACAGCTTATTTGGTGAAGAAACAAAACTGTACAGCTGCCCCATTTATTTATTTAATAGCAACTGCCGGCGGTGTTGGTCGCGTTGCACCTAAATACATAAAAATCAGCCTTTGTGTTAGTCTAGGTCAAGAATTTTGTAAATACTCCAAGTTTAATACAAATTCATTCAGCCGTTACACAAATTAGTGGAAACAAACACACATGTACTGTGTTAGTAACCAGCTCAACATTACGGCGGTAATAACAAGGTTTTAGTTATTTGAATACTTCAGATCGTTTTAATCTAAACGGTTTCCAAAACAAACTTAGTCAAAAACCACTAAATAGCTAACTATGATCAAACGCAAATATTGTAACTATGTTAATAAACGAACAAACTACGCGTTCTGCTATAGTTGAAACTATTTGTGTACCTGTGGCCATAGGATTTTGTAAGTGATGGGATAAAAATAAAATATTTTCGAAGAAATTACGGAAAAGTTAGCTACGAATAAATATGTTTTTTCTGATACATGCTGTTAGAACACCCATATTGCCAACCTGATGTTAAATGGTAATTTAAAACATACATTCTTTGTGTTTTCCATGTATGTAATAAAACTCGAGCAGTATATCGTAGGGCACGTTCTTAACGTACGTATAGTAATACGTCATGGTTACCACTTAACATCAGGTGGGTCATCAGCATGTTATATTAAAATATGGGGACATTCGGAGACTTTCACAAGAACTAAATCAGTGAAGCTGAACTTCATCATCATCATAATAAATTAATTAATTATTTTTATTTTCGAATACTTATTTATTAATTTATGGCTTTTGTAAATACATACTTAGAATACAATAAATATAACACCCAGACAGAGAACAAACATCTGTGTTCAGCACACAAATATTTGTTCTCGGTGGGGATCGAACCCATGACCTATCTCAGAAGGCAGAGCTACTACCAACTAAGCTGAGAGGCCAGTCTAATCCAAAAATAAAACAAAATAATGGTTTATTTCTCCAAAACGCGCTATAATAAAAGTGTCAACAAGGAAAACGTCGTACAAATCCTCTTTTCAAGCAAAATGACTGTTTATATTATTAGATGGTTGCTTACCTTTTCCTGTTGTCTGATTTAGTTTCCGCGCAAACATCCCTCACGTGGAATAAATGAAAAAGTCACGGCTGTGATTCGAAGCGTTTCCTTTATAAACAACCTTCATCACCTATAAAGCTCAGTTCGTACTTAGTAGCTCTGCCTTTTGCGCTGGAGAGCGTGGGTTCGTTCCCCATTGAAAACAAATATTTGTGTGTTGAAAGCAGATGATTGTTCTCTTTCTGCATGTTTTATTATATTCTTAGTATTTTTTTACAAAAATATTCATAAGTTTTGTATCAGCTATCTGATTCCAATAGCTTTGCTTAATTTGGAGCTAGATAAGTAAATTGTTCAAAACATTTATTTGATTTATAAAACAAAAAACAGTAAAATAAATATCATACGGATACGGGAACGAAACAGCACATCACTATTTATAAAGCTATTAATTGAAAAGTTACAAGCTTTGAAGTATTTCGTTTGAAGTTTATAAAGTTAAAAGCCTGTAAAACTATCTATCTAATTTGAACAGACGGGTTATAGTTGTATAATACAAGCTGTTGCTCGCGACTTGACTTGTATTTGTATTGTATTGATTAAAAGTATACTTTTTTTTTTTTTTATTCACATCTGATGTTAAGTGGTAACCATGCCAAAAAGCATTGTGGCGTAGGTCACGAACGTAAGGAACGTGCCTTACGATGAACTTCCCTGCGTCCATCAACTTGAGGCAGATGTTCAGCCTCACATTTTTTTTTGAGAGCACTGGTGGTCTAGTGGTAGCGGCCCCGCCTTCCGATCCGAAGGTCGTGGGTTCAAATTCAATCGTGTACCAATGAGTTTTTCTGTCGAAAAATTTATGTACACTATGCCAGTACTCTCAAAAACGGTGAAGGAAAACATCGTGAGGAAACCGGCGTGTCAAGGCTCACGCAAAAAGGGCCCGGCAGCGGCCTACTTGCAAAAAAACCCGCCCGCACATCAAGTGCGGATGATAAAAATTTGCCGTAATTTTTTTTCAGCCTCACCTGTGCGAGTAATTTCACCGGCACCCACCCCTTCAAACCGAAACACAGCCATGCGTCTTCACAGCAGAGATAAGCATAGTGTACTAATTCCCCGGACGGGTCTTAAAAGATAAGGCATCTCATACTTCAATAAACAATTTCTGAACTAATGATACATCTCCACACTCACAGTAGAGCACCATTTTCATCAAAGTGCTCTACATCTTTGAATTAATTTTCTATGTCACCGCTCGCCTTAATTGCGCGACAGCCATCTCAAATTTAAGTACCATTTTACGTTTCAGCACATTTACTTGTTAGAAATACTTTTAAACGAAGTAAAACGAAAGTGAAGTGTGTGAAATTATCACTATTATAAATAATAAATATGTAAAATTTGTTTATTGGTACAGTAGGTATAGTAGGCCTACCACAAGCTCTGCCTGACTCTGGTTTTGAGCCTGTGTGCTGATGTCAAAATAAATAAGCGTAGGATCCATTCTGCCTAAAAAACTTAGTAGAACAACTAATTTTGTCAAATACCTACAATTACGGCAAACAACGAACAACACTATTTTTGCCCGCGTTAAAGTGTTCATTTTTTATTTATAAACAGCATGTTTTGCAAGCCAGTTCGAAATTTAAATAAAATCGTTGATAAGTTACCTCCGTGATTGATATGTTTTGGAGTAAAAAGAGCGTTCCATTTTCAAAATACATAACCGTTATGGAATATATTTGGCCGCAAAACACGACAGTAGTGGATTTTCATACAACTTTAGCCGACTACTGCTCGCATGTATTTGGCCAGTACAGCAATTTTTTTATCTCGAAGTAAGCCTTTGCATCTATTTTAGATGATTTATTTAGCATCAAGGACAACTGAAAATCACTCAAGCCTCACTTGCAGGACGCTATAGTGCCTGGGACAATATTTTAGATGGATTTAAATTTTGAGTTTATTTATGAAAACTCTGTTGGCTTTGTGTGCTTTCATTTATTAATACAGAGTACGAATTACAAATTAGCTTTTGAAAGCTGTGTGACAGTTTTGTTAATAATAAACAAATTCTAAAAATAATATCTACGCAAAATTTAAGAGCAAACCGCAGACGCGTGTCTGCTGGCAAAAGTTAAGCCGTTGGCAAAACCGTCTAACTGTTGTAATTTTACATTAATTAACAAAAAGCAGACACTAAACCAATTACCCACCATTCTTCTTAAATATTACTTAAAATTTTAAAAGTCTTCTATTTAATTAATGGCATCTCTCCGTTCGGACATTTTTCCAATTTCGAGTGATTAAATAAATTTGTTTTTAGTCATGGCAGTCAATAGACAAGTCAGCCGTCTTTGGCTTTGAAGAAAATGGAGGCCAACTAAAGGCTCGAACACACCTAGTTCGCTGGCGGTAGCGATCAGTGAAACGCTGTCAAATATCGCTGTCAGATTTGAGATTTGACAGCGATATTTGACAGCGTTTCATTGATCGCTACCGTAAGCGAACTAGGTGTACGCAGGCCTTAACGGAAATTTACGTTAGAATCAGGATAATTATCACATCATTCACTTTCAATCCAATTGCTTAGACTATGTGCTAATACCTATTAGTAATGTAGGTTAAAATACCACAGAAATACACAAATAATGAAACACGGCAGAGTGAGTCTACCTACAATAGACCAAGCAAGAAACTTACAGCTTGATCCATTTTTATGATTCTTTACAAAATCAGAACGTCAAATTAAGATTGAAACGTGTGCTTTCAGAAATAGTTCAAACACAGCATTGCAGGAATCCTACTTCAATTCCTTTGAGGCTTTTGATTGCGTCAAAGAACGTGTGTGACGAGCGGAAGCCTTACTAGTCGATTTCGAATGGAACTCGACAAGGGTTTAACTTCAAACGATTGACATAAATATAAATTTGATGCTAGTACGTTTTCTTACACAAAAGCTTACACAAGTACGAAAGCTAATCAGAAAATAATTTAAAGTTATCTAAATGTTATTATCACCTGTATGGTTTTGCACTGCTTAATTTGGGGCTAGATAATGTTGTGTGGTAATAAATATTGTCAACAGTATTCATTTATTTGACACTGACTGGGCTGATTTGTGATCTGATAGAACCTGATCAGAGAATACAGATTTTATTGTTGACTGGTTTTCCTGCAACCCAATTTCCCATGTTGTATCCTAAGCCAGCGCTCCCAAACGGTGAAGGAAAACATCGTGAGATATGTCGTAGAAAGTATGTGTTAAATGTGTGAAAGAAGCTTCTTTGAGACGCGCTTAAAATCTTCTCACCACACTTGGTTCAAAAAAACCAGTGACACGATAAGAAGAGTAGATTTCCAGTTCAGAAGGCGTGTGACACAATACATGATTAGTTCATTTTGATTTGATTGTCCAAATAATATTCGATTCATAACACTAAAATCAAAATCAAAATTGTATTTATTCTCTTGAATCGCAAGGATCACTTTCAAACGTCTTTAAGCTAGGTGAGTCTTGGTGCCAGTTCCACGCGACCAAGCCTAGAAGTCATCAATTAACAAGTCAATCGGCATTATATATTATTAAGAAATACAATTTGACCTTAATTGTGCTGTAGGAACCGGCCGTAAGACATTAAGGGAGAATGGCTACCGTGTCTGTAAAACAAGTGACAAGGAAGACAGTAGTAGAAGCTAACAACAAATATCGCCGAGTAAACGTTTGTTCAACAGCTTTGTTTCAAACACAAGAATGAAATGCAAATTGGCTAAGCAAGTGTTTTGTGGGATATATTCTCAAGGGAGTGCTGAGTTCTTGTAAAAATATGTCCGTTATACAAATCAAAATAACCTTGTGTAGTAATTTTATTTTTGACGTGACCATGTCTTATAACTCGATGGGGCCGGCTGCACGCACGAAAAAACGTGACGTCATGCGGCGTTACCTCGCTCTGAAGCGTTCCATTTAGGGCTTGAATCGGCCTCCGGGTTCGGCAGCGTTCGACATCTGTCTCTCTCTTACTTGAGTGAGCGATGCGTCCGCGTGGACAGCTGTATGACGTTGTCACGTTCAACTATCATCAGTAAACCAACTTTACAGACAACCGATTTTTATATAACTTGTTGATGGAACAAGCTTTATGACTTTTTTTATTGATTTTATAGTGTTTACTACACTTAAGGAATCAATAAAAATTATGAAAAACGCAAGGTGACATCTCTCGTCGATTCAACTGAATGCAATATCGGTTATCGAGCAGGTTAATTGACTGTAACGTCCAACCTGTAGATGGAGCCACGGTCGCGTTAGTGCCGAACAGTCCCTAAGAGTTATTCGTCGAGTGTGATTAGGATCCGTTGGCGCAGTGGTCAGCGCAGCCCCGTACCGAGGGGAAGGTCGCGGGTTCAAATCCCACTCGGCTCTTAACTTTTGGGACATTATAAACAAAAGCTTTATGACCTTATGCTAAGTGGTGACTATCGCTAAACATAGCATTGTCTCGTAGGTCACGCACGTCAGGAACGTGCCTACGATGCACTGCCTTGCGTCAATCAACTGTAGATATACAGATGTTCAGCCTCACGTCAAAGTCAAAGTCAAAGTCAAAGTGGATTTATTTACAGAATTACAGGTACAGTGTTGTTAATGGTTCATTTTTATAGATCCATTGTAATTCTGCCCTTATGGGCATGTAAAATTTAAATTAACAATGGCACTTAAAAACTAACAAAAAAGGTTTGTCTAACATTTGTTATAAATGTCAATGATAAAAAATAATAATATTAATAACTTAAGTAAATCAACTAATTGTAATGTTTGTCAGTAGGTCGTCCGTCATAAATTGATTTACTGTGTAATAACATTTGTCACGTGCCAGTAATTTCACCACACTCTTCAAACAGTAAAAAAAAAACTTTTTTTATTGTTTAAAAATGAAGGGATACTTCTAAGCTAGTTTTAAGCCCCTATCTAGGATCTGCGATGGCAATCAGTTGCCAGCATGTGGAGTTTTACATCCGCACACACTACCGCGAACTTTAACAACGATACCCTGGTCGCCGTCGTAAGTGATCTAGATGTGCCCTAAGCTTTACTTATTAATACGTTAATTTTTATTTTGTAGCTAAAACCAAAACATATAGTAGGTAAGTATAGTTACATTAGATGGGCATAATAATAAGCTAAACAATTCATTAAAAAAAAAACTATTATTTTTTTCGATTTCGCATATTTTACGAGCGTTATATGACGTTATAATCTTTTTAGAAAGGCTATACCATTGTGTAGCATTTAAATTAGATACTTAAAACATTGAAGAAGCTTTGGTGTAGCTTTGTATTTGTTTAGCTGGTGATATTTTGTCTTGTTAATAATAAACAAGTTATAAAGGATCTGCAGCCCTACCATAAACTCTGTCTGGCTCTGTCTCTGGCTCTGGTTTTGAGTTTGTGTGAGTGCTGTTTAAATAAATCCTACTTCGAAATATTACACGCACTGTGCTAGTACTGTACTGCACAGTACTGTACTGTAGTACTGTAGTACTGCACTAGTACGCACTCACACAGACACAAAACCAGAGCCAGATACAGAGCTAGACAGAGTTTGTGGTAGGTCTACTGAATAATATTTATGCATAGAGCCTTATTCATATCGGTTCCCCAGTAGTCAACTAACTTCAGGGCATTTAGTCTGTTGACATCTGTTTTCTTTTGACAGGATTCGCGGCTCAGTTAGTAGTAATACTGCCTGATACGCTGTAGGTCGTGGGTTCGATACTCACCGAGAACTAATATTTTGTAAGGTGGACACTGATGTTTGTGTTTGTGTTTGTGTCTGGGTGATATATTGTATTCAAAGTAAGTTGTATTAACTAAAAAAATATTATATTAGTATTGTATCCAATACCTGTAGGCTTACCATGAGCTCTGTCTGGCTCTGTCTCTGGCTCTGGTTTTGAGTCTGTGTGAGAGCTCACTAGTGCAATAAACTGTGTGTGTGACGTTTTGACGTATGATTTATTTATCCAACACTCATACAGACCCAATACCAGAACTAGAGACAGAGCCAGACAGAGCTCATGGTAGGCCCATAATACAAGCTTTGCTGAATTTGAGGCTTGGTAGTGATGTGTGAATTGTCCAAAATATTTATTTATTTTATTTAGGTATTTACTATTCTATTTTTTCGATCCATAGATAAATTGATGCATCCGATAAAAATATATTCATATCTTTTTAGACATATCAAAAACAAGGACTGACATTTTTAATTTGACGAATATCATTATTATATGTATTCCGTAGATGAAAAATCTAGCTTTAAATTAAATACCTGTTTTCCCTTCTAAGTACCCTTAAGGAAATACGTTGAAACTACGAGCCGGTCTAAGAAGGCAGCAATGATATTGTCAGGCTTGAAAAGGGTAGATGAAGGGTGTAAGGCCAGTGAGGGTCCTTAATTATACAGCCAAGGTGGGTTTTAAGCTCATCAATCATCCCTTACTCCCATAGCTCGGGTTTTATTCCGAGGGTAGTTGGCTTCGTCTATAGAGGGTCAGTTTAGTCTATAATATATACATTTACCTTTTGACTTCAAAATAGGTTATATTGTTGGTGAAGTGGAATTATAGAGTGGTATAGATTACTGCTCAACATCGAGTAGGCAGGATGGTTTTCTGCTACTTTTCTCATCAAAATGGGCTCTTGTAGCTATAAAATATATTTCCGACGAGATTTAAAAGAGAAGTATCTCTGGGAACTAAAATTTGTTGCTAACAATGCAAGCATTTGATGATTGAACCAGCACAGTACCTTCAACATCTTAATCGGCTAGTCACACGCTAGGCTACTAACACCAACGGAAACGGTACTAATTGTGCCTCTGATCGTATGCAGAGTTTTTTTTAAACTCATTTATTCTATATCTTTATCCTAACTTGGGATGAAAAGAAAAAGGGGAAGCAGATGTTAGTCAATAACCGTCATATTATTTAATTAGGTATTTTTTATTCTATCTAAGTTACAGTGTTTATGTAACACCACCAGATTACTTACAAGAACATAGGCAGAGTTCTCTGTAAGTCACGCAAAATTAATGACGTTAGATTATCTCGTGTTAAGGCGAACGCAAACTAAGCAATTTCATGAAAAGTTTAAACTTTTTAAGAATTTAATAATAACATCACGAAAGGAACCTCTTTGGGGTGCACTTAAAATTAAGTATAGTAGATGTACTATGCATGTAAAATCTTTTCACCACACTAGGTTCAAAACACATTAAGAAGAAGAAGAATGTTTCGTTATATCATTAGTTAACCTATTGTGTTCCACTGGTAAGCAAAATAGGTCTTCCCAAAGACTTTTTTTATGCGTTTTGGTATTTGATGGTATTGTAAAAATGTTGTGAGACATTTTAGACAGAACCGTCAAGCTCTAATCTATGCAAAGCTTGTAGAAACTTTAGTAGTAGTAGAGCTCCTTGTGATCTGTGATTGTGCTCTTCCGGGGAAGTACTACCACCATGCCTATTTCTGCCGTGAAGCAGCATCGCTGTGTTTCGGTTTGAAGGGCTTGGGTGCAGGTGTAATTACTGGCACGTGAGGCGAAACAACTGTAAGCTTCAAGTTGATGGACGCAGGGCAGTGCATCGTAGGGCACGTTCCAGACGTGCGTGACCTACGAGGCAATGCTTTGTTATAGGCGATGGTTACCGCTTAACATCAGGTGGGCTATATGCTTGTTCCTTCAGTTAGAAGTACCTATAAAAAAAAAAACCTTATGGCACATAGAAAACTTACAAAAAACTTTTGACCATGAATATCTTATGGCACTCAGATATAGCAAAGTATTTCATCACACAAATGTATTTCAATGTTGTTTGTGTCTGAGAAAAACAAACAAAGTTATAGACATTGATACTTGAAGCAAAAATGCTTGTCCTTGCTTTATTGCTCTCTTACTGAAAGTTTATTTTTTGAGCAATATGTTGCTTAGTTTGCACCGACCCTTATCCTGCGCAATATTTCCGTCGGCAATAAGTAAGCTTACCTCGAGCGTCAATTAAGAGTTAAGTGTGACATAAACCGGTGGTTAAGTCGTACTTAGCCATCTAAGCACAGCTTAGCGGCTTTGAGATATAGATTTAATAGTTTTTTCGATTGTTTCTCATAAAAAGAGCTACTTGCTAAAATCAGAAATAAATAAATTGTGAACAACCCACACAACACTATCTAGCCCCAAACTAAGCAGAGCTTGTACGATGGGCACCAGATAGCTGTTATTATAATACTAACATACTTTATTTTGTAAATTCATTCAAATCGGAACATAATGAAGCTACAGACAAACAAACAAACACAATTATCAAACCTATAATACTTATTCGTGCGAAAGCAAGCTTAGCGACAACTTGATTATAAAAATCGGGGTAGACAGAATATTTCCTAGAATCACATCTCCTTTCTATACGAGATTTAGGTAAATCGGAAAACCGTCTGTGCGTAAAATTGAAGTGTCAAGTGTCTCTTTTGGTATTTCGCGACAATCTCAACGTAATGTTTTATTATGGGAACTGTTCTTACCTTGTGTAGGCTACAATAATAGAGAGTATATAATATTTATTTTATAAAATCAAAATCAAAAGTGTATTTATTCAGTGGAATCGCAAGGACCACTTTGAAACGTCTTAAAGCTAGGTGAGCCTAGGTGCCAGTTTCACGTGACCAAGCCTAAAAGAACAAGCAACAAACTACGGCTTGGTTCCTACCATTTTGATATAATGACAATAATGGGACAAGCAAGTGGCCCTTCTGATGTTAAAAAGTTACCATCACCTATAACAAAGCGACGCCTCGTAAGTCACGCACTTCAGCAACGTGCCCTATGATGCACTGTTTTGCGTGCATCAACTTGAGGCATACAAGTGTTCCCTCAAGTGTCGCCTCACGTGGCAGTAATTTCACCGGCACCCACACTCTTTAAACCAAAACACAGCGATGCTGCTTCACGGCAGAAAAATGCATGGTGATTGGTGGTAGGTGTTTGAATAGTAAACCTTTCTACGTGGTCCTTTCACCACGGTGATTCCGAAGGGTTGTGACCAGAGAAGAAGAAGTAAAAGCCTATTCAAAGCTTTTCCCATAAAAGAATTTACGTCTCATTTCAACCAATTACGGTTGCGAGTTTTCAAAAAAGTAATGAGTATAATTTTTTTTTGAAAACTGATACCTAGATTTTGTATTACCAAAATAAATTTTGGACGTTAATCTGACTACCTCTTTTAGACATCTCCAAAATATGTGGATATTTTGGAGATGTCTAAAAGTAAGTAGGAGCCAACGTTCATATAAACCAAACCTGAAAAGAAAACAGTTTATTAGTTGAATCGCGATTCCAAAAATTCTGTTCAATTAACAAATACTAAAAAAAGTTTTTCTGTATTTATGACTTTCTTTTAACTTCAATTTGACAATATCAAATTGAGTTACTTTACAAAGCAAAGTTATAAAAAATGGAAATACTTGTATCTTGAGTCAATACAGTACATTCTGTGTAAAATAAAGTCACATGTATGGCCACTAAACCAACTACTAGAGGCGCGTTTTCACTGTTGCAGAAAAAAAACGAAAATACGTGTCAAGTGAACGAAAGGAGCCTCTTTGAGGCGCACTTAAAATCCTTTCACCACGCTTGGTTTGAAAGAATCAGTGACACAATAAGAAGAAAAAGAACTGTTGCAGCGTAGAGCTATAAGAAAAAAGAATACACATTGAAACATACACAAAAACAGGGGGTAAAAAGTTTTGCTTTCTCTCAAAATGGGTAAGATCGGTTGTATTTTAGGCCGACTCTGTTGTTTTGGTGGTTTTGGTCGACGGACAAAGAAGGAGCCTTAGGGTCTCGTTTCATCCTTTGGGTACGGAACCTTTCAAATCGTGGTGCCCTTCTTTTTCGTGGCCCCAAATCTCAGAACGCTTCAGTAACAAGAAAAGTCGAGAGTATCAAAACTTTGGCGCGTCTTTGATGTGATCACCATTCCATTTGAAATATTGACAAAACCCTTTGACAAGTATTCAAACTATTCAAACTGTTATTCAGGATTTCGCGAAGATATAGTTGATTTGTAAAAGTTATAATCGGTTTCGGTCAAGGTAAACGGATTTATTTAATCGGAAAAATCATGAAAATATTAATATAGAGGTAATAAGCCAGTCTGACCGTCACGCAATGCAGTCTTTATATACAGAGATGATGATTTTTAACCGAGGCCGTTTTAGCCACGTTTTACAAAAAACATTGTTCACACTTCTTTTAAGGCGATGAACACCGTGAAAAAACGTATCGTTCACATATTTTGACCTTTTATATCGTTTGTAAAAACTGAGAAACCAACTTCATAGCCAAATTGCTGAACAGATTTTAATAAAATTTCTATGGAACTTATCTGAAAGTATAACCTTCTAGATAAAAAATAATTTTAAATCGGCTAATTTAAATGAAGGAGGTAGGTATGTAAAACATAAAAAAACAACTAAAATAAAACGGCTAAAACAATTTTGATGAAATTTCTATCAGACCAATCTGAAAATATTGCCTTTCAGATAAAAGACGATTTATAAATAAAAAATATTAATTGGCTTATATTAAGACGCAGATATTAGTAAAAAATATTTTTTTTATTTAAAAATTTATATCTCCATTGAAATTTCATTAAGGGCCCCTTATGTCGAAGATTTAGGTATTTAACTCACCCAGTCGACTTTCATCCGCGTTACGCGGGAGCCGACTTGATATGAACTCCGGTGACCCTTTGACGGCTGGTGAAAACGCCATCGAACGAAATTCATCTGATTGTGTAACTGTAAGCGAATTGTACTCTGTAAGATCCTCAACTAAAACATATATTTTATTCAGAATTTTACGTTAATTTTTGACTGATTCATATTGATTTTACAACAGCATTTGCGGCATAAGGAGCTCTTAATAGTTTGGCCATGAAGTCAGTTTCTCAAGTTTTTAATAATTATTATTTGAGGTCGGGTAATAATCACTGAACTTGTTCGGGTACTTACCTACGCGAGAGAAAACATGCTTACACAGGGTTCAAGCTCAAAGTCAGAACGAAGTCGCAGTTATCTCAATATTTTACGCGACTTTCAGTAATTTACGACTAAACTTAACGCTGAGTTCCGAAGGTGAACGCTTATCGGGTTTTGGTAAGTGCTTTTAAAACGAGAGCCGTTATTAGACGGCCGTCAACCCACTTATGCAATGCTCAACGATAAAAATACTAAATAAATGTTGTGGATACAACAGTATTTTGCCCTAAATTAAGCAGAGCTCCGTAATATGGGAAACCAGATAACTGATACATTTTTTTTATAAATAAATACTTAGAATACAATACACCCCTATAGAGAACAAACATACACATTACACCATTACATAAATATTTGTTATCGGTGGGGATCAAATCAACGCCTTCGAGCGCAGAAGGCAGAGCTACTACCAAATTGCTCAACCAACAATGTTTGTTCTGTGTCTCGGTTTTACTATTTATATTCTTAGTATGTAATTACAAGAAAAAAATATGCAAGTCCAAAATATTTATTTATTTACTTTTTAAGGATCGTATGTAAGCCATCCGTGTGCGCGTCAGCAAACATACCCGATTAAAACACGGCCGCCGTTTTATAAAAACGTTATACGGAGTAGGTAAGTTTAGAAAATCTCTCTCACAATTTATTATATTTGGGTAGCAGGTTGTCGCCTAAAGTGTAGGATAATAAAGCCAGGTATAACCGACGCACGGTCATTTTACCCGGTGAGTTTGCTGAAGTTGTTAAATTGCGGAATTTAAGAGTTTAACGCTTTCAAAACGTATTTCAGGCAGAATTTACTTCTTTTATTTAGTGAGGGTTAGTCTTCATGGAAAATTAAAAAAAAATAGAGCTTGCTAGTGTTTTTATAGACAACTAGCTGATGGAACAAGCTAATGGCTCACCTGATGTTAAGTGGTAACCATCGCCCACCTTATAAGCGCAAGGCTTAAGAGGAATTAGCTTGGCACTTTAAATGTATACCTAAAGTGGTGAAAATTGTACCTACATATAATGCGAAACTACCCACATCTATCGTCGTCTTGTGCCATTAATTCTAATGGAACTTTGCGTTGAGGTTTGCTTTCTTACAAGACAGTGACCGCAATGTTAAAAACTGTGTATAATGTAGATGTGTCATTAAACTTTTGAACTGACGTGCGTGATCTACGATGCTAAGCTTAGCTTTTTTTATAAAAAAAATCTCTCTCAATTTTAGTTTTTTTTTTTGACAGATAATATTAATAAGTTTGTAAAATACCTGCTTATAATGCGGTAAAATAAAACTATCAAAGTCACTTATTTACCTATGAAATCGTGTCACCGGTTCTTTCAAACCAAGTGTGGTGAAAGGGTTTTAGGTGCGCCTCAAAGATACTTTCAGGCAAGAACTACCTTAAATCATCATCATCAACAAGGATTCGAGCAACGATCTAAAGCCGTTATAGTTTTAACGCAGCCTATGTAGAAATTGATCGCATCACGTCCGTCATTGACGGCAGCCGCTTACTAGATGATCAAGGTCTTACCATACTATCATTATTAATTATACTGGTACATTTCCGTTTAATTTGGCCTTTCTGAAATGCCTCACTAAGGCTCTATTTGACTGAGTCACGATGTTCTCGTCGAATTAGTACCCTAATGTGACGTATTAATTCATGCTTAAATTAATTGGTCCATTACCTAGGTACTCACTTTTATTAAATAAATAGTGGCCGCCCGCGGCTTCGCTCGCCCGTTCCCGTAGCACCCTGTTTCCGTTGCTTTTTCGGGATAAAAAGTATCCTATGTCCTTCTCCCGGTTCTAAGCTACCTCTCCACTAATTATCTGCCAAATCGGTTCCGCCGTTCTTGAGTTATAAGTGGTGTAACTAGCACGACTTTCTTTTATATATATAGATAGCGACTTATCCTGCCTTTGCATGGGCCTCTCAGCTCAGTTGGTAGTAGCTTTCTTCTGCGCCGTAGGTCGTGGGTCGAAAATTATTGTGTTTTTTATTTGAGTATCCGTTACAAACATACAAAAACACAAATCCTACTTATATTAGTATGACTATCTCTAAAACTGTTCCTGAAAATGTAGGTGTAAGAGAGATCTATGCCCAGCTGTGGACTTCTTCAGGCTGACGGAGACGAAAATTACTATATGAATTAATATTTTCTTAAAAATGGATGCATTTTAAATACCTTTGTTAACGCATAACTTCGTCATATTTTATGAATCGATTTGTTTGTTTCTTGCATCTGAAAAATTACTTTCAATTTTATATTGATTTTATAGTGTTTACTACACTTAAGGAAATCAAAGAGATTTTTATAATGTCCTAAAATGAAAATGTGTTCCGTGATAAGGATCCGATGGCACAGTGGTCAGCGCAGCCCCGTACCAAAGGGAAGGTCGCAGGTTCAAATACTTTCAATTTAGTTCCATATATTTTTTTTTAAAGTCAGATCTGCAGTTTTGGCAATGTCGGTTTCTCAAGGTTTTTAACCTTCACTTGTATTTATTGTTACCTGTTAATCCGGCGCGCGCGTGAGGTAATGTCTATAATTATAATCGTCAAACCGAATATCACAGAATCCTCTTAATACATTCCTGAGAAAACAACCCTCCGGGTATTATTTACGTGACACCGTATTTTGGGCGGCACAATATCGTCATTAACAGTAAATTTACTACAGAAGTTTGATCTGCTGCAGTTTCATTTTCATTTCATTTGTTCACTAACAATCTTTTTACAAATCGTGTTTGAATGTTTACTATAAACTAACATTCTACAAAAAATAAAACAATAATACATTTAAATACACAGTCATCACAGTTTGTACCATTTTTTTATTTGACAATCTAGACAACACCGTCTGGCCTACAAACTAAGCACAGCTTGTACTATGAGAACCAGATTACTGATATACTACTTAATCACCCTTACAATAATATCAAAACAAAAGTAATAAAATTGTACTTAATTATACCTACTGAGTATTCATTTAGTTTCAAAAAACAACTATATAGAAAAGAAACAACTGAAACACTCGAGTCGTCAAATAAAAAATCTGATATGTATATTATATTATATATATATATATTTGTAAATACATACTTAAAATACAATATTAAAATCCAGACCCAGACAGAGAACAAACATCCGAGTTCACCACAAAAATACTTTTTCTCAGTGGACATCGAACCCACAACTTACGGCGCAGAAGCTAGTAAGTACTGAGCTGAGAGGCCAGTCGTATACTAATATATTTTTTTTAATTCGTTAACTTATTCTCGGCTGTCTTCTTCCCCGTTTTTCTTCAACCTTTCCTTGGATTTAACTTTCTTCTCATAATAATATGAGTTTTTTACTGTTTGCAAGTTATACTGTGTTTCAAAGCTTGTCGCGTACCGCCCCGGGCCAAAATAACCAAATTAACTCAGCTGGTGTCTCTTACGCGTTATCACGAACACTTTAATATCCTTTATGTATCGCTTTATCATATTCTAGAGATATTATCTTGATTATGTCAGAATTAGCTACGCTAAAGTGACAGTTTTAGAGTGAATCTGATCAAGAGAAATTGGAAAGAAGAGGGCAAGGAATCGTTCTTCCTGGAAATGTATAAAGCTTTGCGCACATCTAGCAGTGAAACGCTGTTAAATATGACAGCGAACGCTTAGATGTGCGCAGGGAAAAATACTTTGAATTATGTTTTTTTTTCCATAAGCCATAATTTTTTGCAATTTTGAATTTGGAACACATTGATGCTGCATTGTGTTCAAAATTCAAAATTGCCTTGTCAAACTTTGCTATTTAAAATATCTACGTTGGTTCTAAGTACACAAGAATACGTATCAGAATATACCCTCCTAGCTCTTAAATCCTTGCAGTAAGCGTCATTTTTAGGGCTTCCGTAGCCAAATTATGGCAAAAACGGAACCCTTATAGATTCGTCCATTCTATTCGATTCGTAATGAATCACAAGTCATCACTCGTTTTTCTTTATTTTTAGGTAACTTGAGCTGTGTATTTTTTTTTATTCAACAACATTGCTACTTTTGGTATTGAATCATTATAGGTGCTGATTATTTTTAGAAGAATCTTTAATACCTCAGCCGAGGTTTGAAACCCAGACAGGGTCAGAAAAACAAATCCACGAATAGAAATGTCCGTTATTAAAGTGTCGCCGGCACTTGCGTCTAATTGGTCCCTCATCACGTCAATATAATGTGACAGAGGTCAAGAAAGGTTGTCCCTTTCTTTCGGTGTGCCAATGAAAGAGATACAAGCTCGTTGGCCCTCGTCAATGTCTTACCCGGGTGTGAGAAGTGTTGCGTAGCTTTAATATGAGTGTTGGCAACAAAAAATAGGATTTATGAAAAAAAACTTGGGGATTACACAGTTATTTAATTTAATTTAACGAGTGGTATATTTTAGAAAATATTTTTTATTGAGATTTATAAATGTATAATTAATCATTTTAACGAATTTTAAATGTGCTCTTAGAGACTCTTTTCGTGCACTTGACACATTAACTTTTTAGGTTTACCGCTTACCGTCAGGTGGGCCGTATGCTTATTTTTCTGCTTTGTTGCGTAGACAAAAGTACGGAACCCTAAAAACAATGATGATGAAACACATCGGTGTAGGAAGTAAAATGCGACATTGGGTATATCATTGAACAATTGGCCATAATCCAAGTATATTAGTCTCCAGTCAGTTTGTTATGGCTCTATATATAGAATTGTATCATAGTTGCTCTTACACTGGTATTTTTATTACTATCATCGTTTATTTTAATATAACTAATACACTAGAAACATTTGACTAACGGTGAAGGAAAACATCGTGAGGAAACCTGCGGCTTATTCAGTTCCGCACGTATTGACCATGTTTTTCCTGTGGGTTAGGCTGACTAAGATGTCAGGATGGTATAGGTGCTAGGCAAGCCTATTTCATTTAAAATTCTGTCTTTCATGTAAAATTCTGGTCTAAAGTGCTGTGTCCCTGTTGTCTGTGCTGTCTGTCTGGATATAATTATTTGTATTCTAAGTATCATCATCATCATCATCAGCCTGAAGAAGTCCACTGCTCGACATAGGCCTCCCCTATACATTTCCTGGAAGAACGATTCTGAGCCCTTTCCATCCATCGACATCCCGCGATCTTAACAATGATGATGAGCAACACGCACTGATTATAGACTTTCTTCTTGAGACTATGTGGTATTTGGCCTTAGATTATTAAAAACGATACCTACCTATCCTAAAAACTGTTTCAGAAATGAAAAAGAGGCAAATCTAGGAATATTAAAGCAATAAATTCTAAAGGTTTCTCAGTCCGTACGCACATTTGTGGGCCATTCGTATGCAAATCCAGGTGATTTACGGAAAGGCTTTACTTCGATTGCGACGGAGGCACTTACTCAAAGATTATGGAAACTACCTCATTTGGTCACTGGGTTTCTCTACCTGAGGTTTATAAAGGCCTACGCAGACCAGCAGCCTCATTGTATAATTTCAAATCCATTATCAGTGATCTATAGGCCGACTGTCAGTGATCGACCCAGTCTGTTTTTTTTTTTGGCAGTGACCATAACACAGCCCCAACCCATTTTTTTAATGCCGTAGTCATGACGTAGCATTTATTTAATTGATTTCATAAAGGTTTAAAATAAAATACAATTACGAAACAATTTCGTTTATTTTGCAAAAAGCATAATTTGATTACACGCACAATTATGTTAAAATCTCACCACGCATCAATATTTTAAATTAGTTTAACTAAATTATATAAATATAATATAATAAATAATTTCAACTTTATCACTCTTGTCGTTTGAAATAATTATAAAAATATTTACATCATTTGGTTTTAAACTGGAGGTAACCCATCATCATCAAAGCACTTCATATTTAATAATATGATCCGCTTTTATATTTTAAAGGTGCTTTGGTAGATTTTGGCATAATAATATTGATTGATTATTTAACTAAATTGGTAACATTTAGTTATCACAGTCCTAAAGATGCGTTAACAATGAAATTACTAAATTAACAATAATAAACAACAAAAATATATTTTCAATTAACAAATGTAACTTAGATACAAAATGAGAACTTTTGAGCGTCAAAACAAAAAAAAAAACTAATTCTAAGAGATGTCAAATAGCTTTTTGAATCTACTAAATCCACAATCTACCGTTACGTTAGTATTATTCTATTACATTTATATATTGCTGTTTTTTTATATTTATATAATCTAAACTTCCACATATAAATTTGTTTGCTAGTAAAATTTAAGTAGTAAGTACTTGTAAAATTTAAATATCTCTACAACGGTTTAGAATTATAATACAAAAGTGAATAAAGAATTATGTACATACAGAATAATTATGTGATGTATTTGATCTGCATAGTTCTAATACATAAGTAAATAATATCTACGATAGGGTTAAAAAGATGAACATAAGTGTTGGACGGATTTAATAAATTATAATTAACAAAATCTAAAGAAAAGTATATTTTGATATTAACGAAGCAGAAATTACATAATTTACTGATGAAGAATAATTACAAAATGGACTACAGTAAGTAGATTATACAGTACAAGTAGGTATATAGTTGTAATAATCTAATGAATTCACAACCGTATATTATTACTTGTTTTACACATACATATACAGCCTGTTTTTTACCCAGTACATAATATAAATTTGGGTACAATACATCAAACATTTATATTGGCTACACAATTTCAACTAATTCCTATTTATACAATGTTGAGCCTAATTATAATAATTACTTATTTAAAGGAAGACACATTTAATTTTAATTAGCTTTGTTAAATACTGATAGATTACAAAAAATACTGTATTTACTGGGGATCTATATAATTAAACGTTTTAAAACTGCTGGTTTGTTTGCAAGTAAAATGTGTTCTTTTAATATTTGTAACCCATTAGTGTTTAACATTAAGATTACGAATGCAGAAAATGTAAGCTAAGGGTAATAGTCCACATCGACGATAGTATTGTACATTTTAGAAAACAAGATTTTATAATATAAGATTTGGAAATTGGCTGCAGATTTTTTTATTTATAAACGCTGATTTTGAATAATTTATTAAAAAAAGATTACAGAAAGTAAGAGAATTACGTCTTATTATTTACTTTACAGAAAAATTGTATAAAAATTTATAAATCATTTACTTTACAGAAAAAGTGTATTAAAATTTATAAATATAAATTTTCTGTAAAGTAAATAATAAGACGTAATTCTCTTACTAAAAATCTTGTTAAAATTAACACACATATTCAAATTAAAAGGAGATACCTAGTAAAATATGTTACAAACAGTGATTACAATTTCCAAATCTTATACCATTGAAGCTAAGAGCCAATTGGAGAATAAGTTTTTTAGTTAGTTAATTTGTAACATTTAGTAATATTAATAAAAATTTATTGACACAACACTGACACACCAAATCTAACGGTTTTTATATTATTATTAGTAATCGTAGCACATCAATAATAATAATTATATTCTTTAAAATTGTATTTTTTTCTCTATTGAAGCGTTATTTGTCCCCATTTTATCGTATCTTCCTAACAAGTACTTTTCCTTAATTATTTCTAGATTAATTTATTCTAAAATAATATCCTAATAATTATGATTAAATAATACCATAAAGTTAAAACATATTATTATGTCATTGTCATTGTATTATTATGTGTGTAAACACTTTGTGTGAGTTTGAACTATTTCATCTATGAACCTAAAAAAATATACTTATAGTTTAAATAAATTTATATTAACGCCCAACTGCTTGAAAAAACACTTTTTATTTCTTAAATTGAAGTCAAATTTAATTTAATTTTACTCTTAGGTTGGTATTTTAGCTCAAAACTAAACGTGCTCAAAAATGTATGAAATGAATTTAATAAAAAAATGAAAATTATGTCAAACAAACTTAGGTTTAAACAATGTAGGTTAATACAATATTAACTGTATTCTTATTCTATTGAACAGGTTCTTTTATAAATTATTTAAAATTACATTTTATTATTAAACTAGTTACATAATTAGATGATTTTGATTTTTTATTCACAATGCTTTGGCCTCAATACAAAAGGTAGCTTATTAGAAAATTAGGCCACAAAATGATATTATTTATACATTTTATATAATTATTATTGTTACCTTATGATGAAAACCCCGTATTTTCTGACTAAGTTGACAGGTTACTATGGAATGATACTACGACATAAAATACTTCTATGTTTACAATGAGCTACATTATATAATTACGTATTAAAAAAAAATATAGGAACATACAACATAATTATATTATAGTCACTATGATATTAATAGGTACTGGCATTTATAAGCATGAGCCAATGTTTTTAATGATTTTTAAGAATAAAATCATGGTTTCTACATGAAAAAATAACATTTCTTTAAAATTTATTTATAATTGCAGTAAGAGTTTTTTTTTTAATAAATATTTCAATAATTAACAATATAATTACAATGCTGAATCTATTCAAATAACATAATGTTGATATCCAGGTCAGCTGGCTGCTAGTTGTAGATATTTTATTTTTAGGGTAGTACCATTTTTTTGACCTCTTGTTTATAAATACCAGCATAGAGGAAAAAATGGCAACGAAATAAACAAAATTCTGTGATAGTTTAAGTGAATAGTAACTACAATTTGATAAAATGTACAATCTATAAAGAAAACCTTGGATTATAATTATTAAAAGCCTATAAAACTTATATAAAGATTTCTTATACAATCTCATTAAAATTTGATAAATACTATGATCATACCTATTCATAATTATTATTCTAAAATACATCTAACACGTCTATGAGTACGTACGATACTAAAGGTAATGAAACGTTCTATTCTATAGCATACTAAAGAATATTTTGACCTCTTTACGTATAAAATGATTAGAATGTTTAAAAGGAAACATATCCGTCTGTGCTTTGATCATAAATCAGAACTCAAATTACAGCTTAGTTTGGTTTAAAAATGCGCCTACACTCTCTATCGAAACCACTGCGTCTAAAATATCAGTCACACCAACTTTGGGAATAAGTACAACACCATAATAAAATACTTCGTTGAGACGTACCTAGGCCTCACAATGGCTGTGATTGAAGACTGATGTTCAAAGGGATGCGAGGTCGCTCGCCCTTCTTGATGGCAACGGCACCCTTAACTGACCTGACCCTCGCCTGTCTAACCTTTCCATCGCGTCCAAATCAGACGCTCTCCGCTTGCAAAAACTACAGAACGCACACGCTAAAGTATTTTTAAAAGCGTTGCGGAAGTCTCTGTTGAAGTAGGCGTATATAATCGGATTCAACGCTGAGTTGAAGTAACCAGTCCAGAACATGATCACTGTCACTACATCGGGGCACTGGCACGAGTCGCACAAAGACGTTGATACGTAGAATAAGAAGAACGGGAGCCAGCAGAGGATGAAAGCACCCATGATGATGCCTAGCGTCCTCGCTGCCTTGTGCTCCCGTTTCATCTTTAGAATATTTCTGTCTTTGGTGGGGGTATTTGCATTGATTTGCAATGTTCCATTCTTATCCCCCACTTCTCGGGAATGTCGATGCATCAGCATAGCGTTCCCCGCTCTCGCATGAAGAGCTTTCTCCTGGCGATTAGCTTCTTTAAATATCGCTAAGTAAGTAAATATCATTATGGTACAAGGTATCCAGAAGGATATTGAACTCGATATCACTGCGTAGGGTTTGTTTACTTTGAAATCGCATTGTTCGGTTTGCTCACTTCGTATTTCGGCGTAGGTTCGCAGGTTTTCCTTTGTTGTGTACCATCCCATGAAAATTGGGACGTATGATATTGTTATAGGGCTAAGCCAAGTAGCCGCCAACATCAGATAAGCCATCTGAAACAACGAAATATAATTGTGTTTAAAATTCCACAATGCGTCGAGCAGTCAGTCAGTAAGTTAGCTGTCAGAAAATAAAATACACCTGTTGCAATGTCTATAGTTTTTGATACCGCATTCTTCATTACCAAAACGGGTCGGAAAAATGTACAACGGAGTGGTTGTTATATTATTATCTTCACATCGATAAATTATTATTTTATCTTAGATATATATTAAAGAAATTATACAGAGTGATGTACTTCTATGTGCCTGATTTAAAGACTTACCTTCTTCGTCATTTTGATAGGATACTTTAATGGCTTCACAATTGCATAGTACCGATCAACAGATATACAGCACAGATGGAGTATACTCGCAGAAGACAAGTAAACATCTGAGGAGTTCCACAGATCACAGATAACGGGACCGAATATCCATTTATTGTTGAATTGGACGCTGAAGTTGAAAGGCATAACCACCATGGCGACAAGGATGTCAGCAAAAGCCAGGGAGACGACGAAGTAGTTGGTGATGACGCGGAGTTTTCTGAAACAGATTTAATAACATTAATTGAGTCTATCAATCTCGCTCAAACTACTGGCCTAGTACTTCTTTTTAGCATAAATTGGGTCAAAAATGTATTTGCAAAATTTCTCAGTGCCATCAAATTGTAAATAAAAATAGAGACCATTTTAATAACCTGGCTTGGTTTGATGTAATACTAACTTTATCAAAATATAATATTGAAAAAGTTATTTTTCATTTTTGCCTCTCTCACACAGACTCAAAATCGGAACCATTTCCTTAATCTGCACAAGGCTAGAATTCGTTCTTCTACCAGGAACCAACTCTCTTCTATATAAACTATTTTTTTCTATATCAACTGGAGATGCTTATGTCAAGCTAATTATGACGTTCATCATGGAGAAAAACCCTTCAAAAAATTAAATGTTTTACCTGTGCCTCATAACACTGACGATGACGAGCAGGTTCCCCAGCACCGCCATTATAACAATAAGAAGCAGCACTGATATGCTGATCTTGTAGACTATCCCATGGCCCAGCGTGACGTCATGGCCGCTGGAGTTACCGACGGCGCCGTCCGTCGAAGTGACGTAGTTCAACACGATTTCTGGATCCATATGTGGCGGTCTGGAAGTAACATTTTTTTATATTTGCGCGCGAAGTTTATTCTTTAAACACATACGGGACTTTAGGGCTGTTAATTTTTTACTTTTGAGTTATGAACTGTCAAATATTTGATTGTCGATTACGGTTCCTATAAAGGCCCACTTCCAAAAACGGAAGGCACCTGCTAAATTAAGACATTATTATTATGGGAAGGCGTTGTAATGGAACCTTTGAAAAGCTGGCCACCGATAAAAACGTAAAAAAAGCAATCTCATTATTATAGAACCTCGTACTAAGAGGAAGATGCCAGTTTGTGGTGAGAGTGGTCACAAACCAAAATCGCTCGAGACAATGCCTTTCATATTGCAATAAGGATATCCTGTACTATCTAAGTACCAGGTTTATCTAGTGAGGGATTATTTTAGTTCTCACCTTATCTCACTTCTATCGTTTTCGTTTCTAAAATCCAACCGCCTTCCTTCCTACTCCTTCGTATTTCTTCAGCATTCATCATTACCGTGCTCATTCACAAAAGAATCATCGAAAGCTGCGCAGTCAACTGTTCTTTTTTCTTCACTGTCTCAGATTTCAGATGTTGTGTGCGTTGTAGCTCACACATCTTCAGTCTGGGCGTTTCATTGGTTTGGTTTTGTGTTTATTTTGTATGAATCTGTAACAATAGAAAACTTTGATAAGTGACTGAATTACATAATGAAATGAGAAAATTGCAGGTTTTTTATGCCACAGTAGTTTAGCCCTGTAAATATTTGTTGTGCGAAACAAATTCAAAAAAATAAAAAAAGTGTTGTACTGTACAGTACAATATGAAAACTAATGATGCTTTCAAAAAGAAAAGAAAATTATTGTAATTATCCTAAAATCTATACGGCTACAAATTATTTCAACAGAGGATACCGAGTGATTTATGTTTTTATTTCGTGATAGGATCAAATAAAACGAAGTAAGTTTTTACTTGGGTATTCGTGTCTAGACGTCTGTATTTATTGCTTTATTTGGCCGAAACAAAAAATAGGAGTGTGTTTTTAGAGCAGAGATAGTTGATTAACTTCGAGTTGCTTAAATCTTTTTTGTTGTTTTGGTTGCTTTAGTTTATTTAAAATTACACGCAACATTCATTTGTCATTAAGGCATTCTATGAGGCTAGTTCAAAATAAAGAATTTCATAGCCGTAGATGCCAAAAAAAATATCTTTCGATTGTAGTAGTTCACTTAGAGCAGGGATTCCCAAACTATTTTAGACAAGTGACCCCTTTTCCAAAATGAACGGTTACCTCAGACCCCCATGGCCAAATTACCTATTTTTAAGATCAACTCCCTTATTCACAATGGTCCGTTAACTTAAAACAGCTGCTACAGTGTGTTATTTTTCCACAGGTCTCTCTCGACTTAGGTCAATAGAAGAAGACAGAGTGAAAAATTAGCAATGCTTTAATTTAGCAGACTATTATGAATAAGGGGGCTTATCTTTAGTTTTTTCATAATGATACAAAATAGCTAGGTACTAAGGTACCAATTGGAAAACTTTGCACTTCGTTAAGTGAGTAAAGTTGACTTCATTTTCTCATCAAAATTTGACGAAGTAAACGTACGTTGTACAAATTTGAGACTTTAAATGACTACAACAATGCTATTTCCTACAAAAATATTAATTATTCTTAGTACACGTAACACAACATAAACAATACAGTACCTATCTTGAAACTTTGAAATAAGAACTTGTGTTAATTTAAAAGGGGTCGATTTTTTGACCTCGTCGACCCCCAAAATCAGTTTTCATTTTTGTCGACCCCTAGGAAACCAAAATCGACCCCAAGGGGTCGATATCGACAACTTTGGGAATCCCTGACTTAGAGCATTACTAAGCTTATATTAGAGGACTAGCAGACGTACGGCTCAGCACCATCCAAACATGGTTAGGATACTTTCCATTCAAGGTAAGTGTTTTTGCTCCACCTTTATTCTGCGAATCTCCAGGAAATGGAACTCAAACTCATATGCCGTTGGCTGTTTTTCTTGTCAACTACAATCTGGGCCTCTTTAAAGCAAGACTGAATAGTTGTCTTCTAGACACTAGCCTACTCTATTGTCGGCTACATTGTCGCTTACCATCAGGTGAGATTGTAGCGAAAGGATGATCTACATATATCATGTAAAAAAAAGCTAATTGTGTGCCATTTTATTTTCATTTAACTTGCAACGAATAGCTAGCAACCTAAGTTTTTTAGTTTTCTTTTAAAACGCCAAGAGCAAAAAAGGTATCGAAAAGACACCTCTTAAAGTGCTTTTCTAAGTGGTGTGCCAAATGTGTACCAGGTGTGAAAATCAATGTTGACACTCCACGGAAAGGCACGCCGTTCCTAAATTACTGACGACGTCACAGTAGCAGTCATGAACAATTTTGTAATCAGGTCTTTTTTATACAACCAGCTAATGGAACAAGCATATGGCCCACCTGATGTTGAGTGGTTGCCATCGCCTATAACAAAGCATTACCTCGTAGGTCACGCACGTCAAGAACGTGCCATACAATGCTCTTCCCTGCGTCCATCAGCGAGAGGCATACAGATGTTCAGCCTCACGTGCCAGTAATTTCACGCCGGTACCCACA
The DNA here is from genome assembly GCA_939531255.2 of Thera britannica. NCBI lineage: Eukaryota > Metazoa > Arthropoda > Insecta > Lepidoptera > Geometridae > Thera > Thera britannica. The sequence continues at coordinate 15,407,222 of OW618040.2, read as the reverse complement.
CCCTTCAAACCGAAACACAGCAATGCTGCTTCACGGCAGATATAAGCATGGTGGTAGTACTTCCCCGGACGAGCCACATACAAAAAGCTCTTAGGCCTATAGGAATTCTTGAAGGTTCTTAGAAACTGTTGCCAACCAAATAAGCCCCCAACCACAGAGATTAATATTCTTGGAATACCTATGAAAATAGTTGCGTAGATTTCTACCAAACATGGCTAAGAACCATCTCAGAACTTAAGCAGTGCAGTTCAGTTCAGCCCATGAATATGGTGCATGCAACTGTACCGAAATAACAAAAGTTGAAAAAATATCTATAATCTGTTATTGTAACACAAGGATCACTTTAAACGTTTCAAAGCTAGGTGAGTCTATTAGGCAGTTTCCACGCAACCAAACTAAGAAAAAACAGGCAACAAACTACGGCTTGGTTTCTACCGTCACCAATTAAATAATCGTGATAGCGGTCACCGTATCTCAAAAACCAAGGGTTTACAAGCCTTTCTCAATCTGTCCCGAATGTTTGGGCATTCTAAACATACACACGGCCCGATTAGCCGCTCCCTCGCTCAAATTAAGGGTTCAAGAGCACGTGAAGGTATTGTCCTCAAGGGAGGAATTTGCCAAAATGGCATACGCAGACCTTTTCACGGTGCTTTGTGTTACCCTGGTGATTCTAAGCTTGTCTTAGATATGGTTACAGGGAATTACTTGTAAGTCCACACCCACACCCAAATTATGTGTTTGATTTTGACTGGCCTCTCAGCTCAGCTGGCCTTCCATGAGCTTCATATGGTTATGGTTATGGCTGTCAAAATTGTGTCAACAGTGCCAACACATTCAAACCCAAGTTGACTTCTTCAACCCAATTTGACAGCCATAGCCATAACCATATGGAGCTCACGGAAGCCCTGCTGTTTTCTGTTTCTTCTGTATTCTACGCCGCACGTGACGACTAGATTACCCACCCTACCACCACCTACCTACATACATATTGTGACCTATAATTTGTGAATTATTATCAATAAAATGTTTAATTCTGTTTAGGCTATAGTAAACGAAAGGAGCCTTTTTGAAGCTCACTGAAAATTCTTTCAACACACTAGGTTTGAAAGAATCAGTGACACGATGAGAAGAAGAAGAAGGCTAAGTAAAAACATGAAATATATTTATTTACATTTGGGGTATTAACCGTGCCTGGGAATTAACGCTGTGACTATTGCTTATGTATTGTTTTTCTATGACATCAGCATCACACAAGAAGATGATGGAGATAAAGTAAAAAGTGACTGCTCAACATTAGGTTTTCTATCAATTTATTCCATCAGTTATAAAAATGGTGCTTTTGAAAAATGTTTTATGAACTATTTCGAGACTTTAGTTTACGAATAGAAGTTCAATTAAGCTTTGAAATAAGTATTTAGATTTATTTTATTCGTAAAATGAAACAACCTTCCATTACCTTCATTTAGACTAGCCTCTTAGCTCAGTTGGTAGTAGCTCTGCCTTCTGAGCTGTAGGTCGTGGGTTCGATCCCCACCGAGAACAAATATTTGTGTGGTGAACGCAGATATTTGTTCTCTGTCTGGGTGTTATATTGTATTCTAAGTATGTATTTACAAAAAAATATATATTTAAGTATTATATCAACTATCTGGTTCCCATAGTACAAGCTCTGCTTAGTTTGGGGCTAGAAGGTGTTGTGTGGATTGTCTATAAAAAAAAAAAAAAAAAAAAACTTTACAAACAAGAGTCCTACTCTGATATTCCTACAAATGCAAAACATAGCAATACAGGAACCGTTTATTATAACTTGTTGAAGTGTTCTCTCGTTACAAGGAAATATCAAATACTGGAAGTAACGCAAATTTTTATTTTTTTACGAACTCCAAGTTATGTTCTCTAAGTTTTCGTTTGGTATAACGCCAATATGCCATATATGTAGGTTTGTTTATTTGTTTGTAATATTCATAGTTCTGCCGTGAAGCAGCATTGCTGTGTTTCGGTTTGAAGGGTGTGGGTGCCGGTGAAATTACTGGCACGTGAACCGAACATCTGGTTGCCTCATGTTGATCGTAGCAATTGGACGCAGGAGAGTGGATCGTAGGCCACGTTCCTGACGTGCGTGACCTATGAGACAATGCTTTGTTATAGGCTATGATTACCACTAAACATCAGGTGGGTCATTGCTTGTTCTATCAATTATATAAATAAAAAAAATGCCATCGCAAGGCACACACACTGCCGTGAACTTTAATAGTGATATATTAATCGCCATTGCAGGCAATCTATATGTGCGCCAGCCTTTAGAAGTAGGTACCTGTATCTTAGAAACTTAAACTATTACGAGTACAAGCCATAGAGAAATTGATTTTTTTTACACAAAATGATATCATTTCTAGTATTCATATATCTAAGTGGCAGCAACACCGGATGCGCTCGTGGCTCTAATGTGCTATTTCCTCTCCTCAAACTCAAACCAATCAAAACTTCGGACGCATCAAAAGAATAAACAACTCTAAATGCTTCTATAAATAGAACTGACAACCTACAAAATAATATTAAATGGTGAATTTCATTATTTAAATAAATTGGAAATACTTTTCTGTGAAGTGTCAGTTATAATAAGGTACCTATTTAATTGGAAATTCTATAATCAGGATTTTCAAATTTAATTATCTGTTAATTGGCGCACAATCTGAAGTTTAAATAAATTTTATTCGAAATCCGTGTTAATTAAAGGCCTGCGCACACCTAGGTCGCTGGCAATGGCGATAAGTTAAAACGCTGTCAAATTTGACAGCGATATTTGACAGCGTTTCATTGATCGCCATTGCCAGCGACCTAAAGTGAGCGCAGGCTTTTAATTTCAACTTCAGTCACTTGTTTTAGATAAGTAGTAGTTTGCTATTTTTTTTCCAAATATTCATCAATTTTTGAATTGGGAAAAAATTCAACACCCTAAAATCAAAACAAAACGCTTTAGCCGACTTTATCGCCAGCCGTCCGGCAGACAACAGTAAAGGGATAAACAAACTGCTATCAAAATTTTCAAAATTGTATAGATAATGATATTGTTATATCATCTTATTGTTCTTTGATTAGCTGAAATAAAAAAATCAATTTTTTTATGCATAATTTTGTTAACACATCTCTAATTTCATATAGGTAAGACCTAAACATCTAAATCCACATTAGTTACTTTTTGCGGGTATTTTGATCTAGGGCAGTACTATTATCATCCTTTTGATATTTACTCACTAAGATAGGAAGCATAATTCAGCTTAATATAATTAAACCCTAGGTTAATGATGTTAAAGTTACCGGTCAGCTTCCGGACCGGACAGCACAAGCTTAATTTAGTTTGAGAATATTATTACCATACTTCTTGAAAGGATTGTGACACAATACGATGAAGAAGTACTTATTAAAATATACACATAAGAATAAGAACATAAGGACATAAGGTGCATTTGGTGGTTTGAAATGCATGAAAAAAGCAAGCTCTGCAAAAAAACAAATTGAAGTCTTTACAAAGTTTTAAATTGAACGTTGTGTAGTTGGGCTAGATCTAAAGCGCTGCATTCAGTCTGAAACCGCATTCAGTTAAACTTTTTTGTGGTAAAAACTCTTGAAACCCGTTTAGAATATCGAAGAGACGAGTTCGTGAATGGAAATAAATTTACAAATTTGAATCATTAAAAATGCTTAGAGCCAAAGTATATTTTGTGAATGAAAATAATTTTACAAAATGGTACCAGTATCATTAAAAACTCTTTCAAAGCTTTGAGGCGTAGTTTTTTGCTCATTTCCAACCAATCGACTGCCAACTTGGAAGAAACAGTCTGTCTCAGCTTTAGAGAGCGTTAAGACACTGACAACTGCACACATCTCAGAATTTTAATTATAAAACACTGACAGCAGCATTGCAGCAAGCGAAAAGTTGTTAAACGGCTTTCTCCATCTTAAATCAATGACGCCCGCAATTCCCCAATATAGTGGCTATAACGGTCGTACCCTGACCCAATGGTTTTGAGAGTTTCGTTCGTAGCAACCCACCGCTCCTCAACAATACTGCGCCTGGCAAAACGCGCACGAATTTGTGATTTTTAGTTTATAAAAAATTTTTTTTTCTTTTTTTTTTTTTCATTAATTCTATGACTTAACTATCTATTGTTGTAAACAAAAAAATAAACAATATCAACTTACGGAGGAGTTGCAAATTTATATCTCCTTTTTTGCTTCTTTTCGTTAATTTTTTATTGAGTAAATACGACGATAAACAAATATTAAGAATGGGCAAACTTCTACCTCCTTTAATTACACACTGAAAACATACTCAGTAGGAGCTCAGCAGCAAGTTAGCTCTATGAACGACCTTAATATGGTACTGGCAGATCCATGTCAGCATCAGTAATAAATTTACTGAATCAGTTGATAAATGACCATAATTTAGCACTAAGAGTCCTATTATTAGTTCAATGACCTCGTTCTATCAGCTCTTAAGGTTAAGTTTGTTAGTAACCTTAAGGTCAACCATAAATTTGTTATAGCTAAACTTTTGGGCAACACTTTGACTCCTGATAAGTGCGTGGGTTCAACCTTATGCCAAATATAAATAAACTACCCTCACAGATATTACGATGTCTGCAACCTCGCTAATATCCAATATTACCTGGACTGTGAAGTCATTACAACTCTGACAAATGGGAGCTCACGTAATTTCGGTTTATTAAATTTTGCTGAGCTGTCGTGAACTACAGATAGGTATACTTAGAACTGAACCCTTTAAATCTCTGAGTAATGTGTTCAGCACTCTAAAATTTGCCGTAAGTTAAATTATCATCAGCAGAAGTAACCACTCCACATCGGGTGGATCACCTGTTTGTTCCATTATCATTTCTCTTAAAAATTACCCATTAAGAGCAAATTTCAACAGAAAACCAACACATGCATTATACTTATTAAATTTATTTGTAGTCCGCATTATTTAAAAAAAAATAATGTGGACAATCCACACAACACTATCTAGCCCCAAATTAAGCAGAGCTTGTATTATGGGAACCAGATAGCTGATATAATATTAATCACATTATTTTTTTTCAAATACGTACCTACTTACACAATGATACATAAAATAACACCCAGACACAGCACAAACATCTGTGTTCACCATACAAATATCTGTTTTCGGTGGGAATCAAAATCAAAATTAAATTATTTATTCAGTAGGATTACAAGAATCACTTTGAAACGTTGAATTGAAAGTTGGATTGAACCCTCTCTCACCTCTCTCTGGTCTGGTACGGAAAGCCGACTAGGTGAGCTGAGAGGCTAGATACTGAAGGAAATGAATTTCTTCTCGTTTCCTTTGGATATTTTCCTGCATTCAGTAGTATTTTGTGTACAACAAAGTATTAATCTATCTATCTATCTTTCTCATTCAAAACTGAGAAAATGATGCAACTAAGTCTACTCCATAAACAAAGACACCTAATTAATAAAATGAAAGACAATATCTGTCTAGCCACAAATTAACTAAATTGTAAGTTATAGCATTCCTGACGTTATATTTCAATTAAAATGTTTGTGTCTGACTGACTGATAACTATTTAGCACATAACATAAACCACCAATTATTCTTCAAACTTTTAATTTGTGTAGTGCCATTCTTTTGGATTCAATTACGCACGATACAAGTTTTTTTCTCACTAACACTCTTCTAGCTGCAATAGTAGGGTTTTCTATTATCACATAAAATATCATGTCGAACTGCTAATGCAGTTGCAGCAATAAATTGCCTTGTTTACAAGTGCCTCAAGCTCTCTAAGACTAGTTTTGCTGCAAACTGCTGCTCCAATTGTACACAGAACCATGCATGCACCTACGTAAACATAACTCTCATTACAGCAATAAATTGCCAATATTACAAATATTTGCTGCAACTACAAAAAAAATCATATTATTATCATACAATTTGCAGCAACAAATTTGTCACAAAACAAGCCTTACAAGTTTCAGAAGAGCCATGCCGTTGAAAAATAAGAGGACGCGAGGGAAGCCACTTAAAATCAATAACTTATTGCTATAATATTATACCAGCATTACGTAATTCAACTCATTGCGTTAATTGGTGGTTGTAATTTTAAAGAGGAGATGGAACAAGTATCACAATGTTTTTTAACTCCTTGTAGTACTCCTGTGGTAGGCATCATTATGCCTACCACAAGCTCTGTCTGGCTCTGTCTTTGGCTTTAGTTTTGAGTCTGTGTGAGTGCTCACCAGTGTATTATATGATGTGTGTGTGACTTTTCGACGTAGGATTTATATATTCAGCACTCACATGGACTCAAAACCAAAGCCAAAGACAGAGCTTGTGGTAGGTCTAAAGTTTCCTGGGCAAAGAAAATCTGTAGAAAAAATCTTCAAGTCCCACGGAAAAACAAATCGACGCAGTCAAACCCGCGAACAAAAACTAGCGTGGTAATTTAACAGTAGGTCGATTTCCATTAGGAATGCGTTTGACAACTAGTTGTAGACGGATTAATTATCAAGGCATGCAATTAATTAAATACATCAATTGTCTTATGCATAATCAATTCGACAAGTCTATTAATATATTACCTGGAAATTACTTTGAGCACTGATAACTGATGGAACGTATAAACTGCTAGAGAGGAAGCTTGATACTTTTTTTTTCGTGCAAATAAGAAGTCTGCAGTTTAACCACGAATGCATTTTGATATTATTAAAGCTCTTTGTGTGTGTTCGTCCGAGGAAGTAAGACTATGCTTATTCCTGCCGTGAAGCAGCATTGCTGTGTTTCGGTTTGAAGGAAGGGTGGGTGCTGGTGAAATTACATTTATAGTAAACTAGCCATCCGCCCCACCTTCGCACGGCTGGCTAGTAGAAAATAGCCTGATGTTATAACCTTTGTGGTTAAATGGACTATCCAACACAAAAATAATTTAGGACCTGCAGTTTCCGAGATTAGCGCGTCCAACCAAAGAAACAATCAAACTCCTCAGCTTTATAATATTAGTCTATATTCAATAATAACACTCAACAGAAAAACTGTTATAAAAACATTTGTTTATAAACAGCTCCAAAAGTAGCAAGATTAGTGACAAAGTAGCCATACGGAAGTTCGAAAATAGGTGAAAACCATATACGAAAAGTAAATAAAAAAGCGGCGTAAATAACACCATCAAACTGTCACCAACGTAGATTTATTTCTAAAGCGAAAATATTATTCCAAGATATCAAAAGAACTATTCTTTTGACCTTAATAAAACGCGTGGTCCATTTATCCCAACCTTCCTCCAGGAATGTGGCATTGTTATGCGAATTGTCTGCCATCGCCTTTACAGTGCAGCTAGTACACATAATCTATACAAGTTGCCGGTTTATTAGTAGATTTTTACATAAAGAGTTAGTTTTTTATTACAAATTTACATGGGTAAAATATTGTAGTTTAATGCTGCTAGTTACATAACGTTATAGGTGATGATCCACCACTCAACATCAGGTGGGCTACTTCCATCAGCTTGTTGTATAAAAAAAATTTTCAAAGTCAATTACTTAATATGTATCAATTAAATTGTATCACATGAATCACTTTGAAAATTCATAAAGCCAGTTTAAGCATTTTCGTGGTTCATGCATATAAATACCAGCATAATTTTTTTGCACGCAACAACACGGAATTAATACCCACGTAAGGAAGAATTAAGTTTATTTCCAAACAAAAGACTTTAATATTGGCACGGTAAAGTATTTGATTTATTAAAGTCAATATTCCGACGTACCCTAACTTTGGTTTAGCAAAAGTTAGCTGAGTTAACATTGGAATTGTCAGTCTAGCAAAAAGTTGGTCCGGATTGAGATCAACCAAAAGTTTTGAGCCCCGGTTTACTCGGTTTATGTATATCACTGTTTTTGGAGAACAAACTTTGTTCAAACCATGGTTTACTACTGCTTTAAAATAATTTAGGTAATGAACTAGTGGCTGCTTGTGGCTTTGCTCACATGGTAACTGTCTATAAAATATAAATTAAATCCCTAATCTCTTGATCACGCCATCGCGCGGGAACGGCTGGTCCGATTTGACTGAAATTGTTTGGGAGGTAGCTTAAAACTAGGAGGCAGACATTGCATCGTTCTTGACTTTTAATTTCAAATAAGTATTGGGAACAGGGCGTAACGGAAACGGGGAACGAGCGAAGCAGTGGGCGGCCGCTGGCTGGTCATCAATATTTAAGTTTTTGTCTCTTTTTTGGGTAATGTAATTTTATATTTCTCGTCCCTGTGCGTAAATTTTTAATAATAAGCAATACTAGGTGTGGGTTAAGCCACAAACAATTGTATTCTTAAATTTATCGTCAATAATAAGTTACGCTTTAAGAAATCGAACTTTTTTTTTTTAAATTCATTTATATGCATCAATTATTTTATTCCCACTACCTACATACTAAACTGTGTTATAAGTTAACATCTAAGGGCATTAATAATCCTGGCGCAACGCTGGAGTAGTTAAATCGTGTTTTGTCACATTTGTTCGAGTTGACAATTGCATGTCAATGCAAGAGACAAAACACGGATCAACCAGTCCAACGCTACGCTAGGATTATTAATAAGACCCAATGGGTGTTATTAATAATCCTGGCGCAACGCTGGAGTAGTTAAATCGTGTTTTGTCACATTGTTCGAGTTGACAATTGCATGTCAATGCAAGAGATAAAACACGGATCAACCAGTCTAACGCTACGCTAGGATTATTAATAAGACCCTTGGAGTTTGGCTACATCCAGGTCATAATTATACTGGCGATAACCTGTAATATTTAACAGCGATAGATACTGTCAAATATGTTTAGTAGTAGTGAAGTGGCACCACACTGGAACTTCACAGCTATTGTTATTTTTGTTTTGTAAAAGAATCATAACAAAAATGTAGGCAGCAAGCCGTAGTATGCTGTCTGTTCTTCCAGTCGATGGTCACGTGGAACTGGCACCTAGGCTTGTGATATAAATAAATAAAAAGTTATTTGAATTTGAAGTACAAGTGACTGTACCAGCTGTTTGAAGATCTGTGTCTACGATTTACGAGCTATGCCAGAGGAGGGTGGGGGAACTTGACCTCGCTTTAATTAAAACTGTGAGATATGTCAGTTCTTCAGTCGAACTGACGTACTTATTGCTTTAATAATTTCAGTAATTGTTGTAAATGACAACGGTGTGGCTTTTCAAATAACGATCTCTGGAGCACAACTGGTTCAGTTTCAATTAGTGAGACTAATGTGTAGACATTAACATTGAAATACATTTATTTGCAGTCTAGGACGTAATACCATGTTAAGAATAGGTTTTAGAACACTGGTGGCCAGGTGGTAGTGGCCCTGCTTTCCAAGCCTAAGGTTGTAGGTTCAAACCCAGATTTCTATCAAAAACTTTTTACGTATACTTCCTTCCGTTTAGTAAAATTTTTATAGAGATAAAAAAACTCTAAAGAAGCTGTAAAATAAAGCTAAAGCCTTAAACAAAATGGACCTTTAAATTTTAAAGCCACAAAACCCAGAGAAATACAAAACATTAAAAGATAAAAGTACCTAAGTATTATGCTTGTAAGCCACAAAAGCGCAAATTCCCTTTTTATTCAAAAAATATGAATAAGGTCAAATTAAAAACTCCTTTGAGGTGAAGCGGGTCAGTCTTCACAAAAAGTAAGCTTTCGCCTACAGTTTTGCTAGCTTTTGTGTCTGTGTACACAATTTGGTTATTTTATGAAATGTCACAAATGCTCGTGTACTTAGATAAAGTTAAAATTTTGTTCTTTTTTCCTAAAACTGTACCAAAATGTGTTGCGTTATTTTCGTCAGTTTTTCTCTGGAACAAAAAATGTGAAACTTTTTTTGCGTCTTTTGTAATCTCAGTTATGTAATAAATGTTTCTGCAAAGGTAAACCATAAATAATTTAAGGTATTCACTAAATAATGCATGCCATTTACTACAAAAATCTAAATATATAAAACTCTTACGTTACTGACTGACTGACAATCAACGCACAGCCTAAACTAAAAGTCCTAGGAATATGATGATGATGCACTAAGAAATAAATTCTTGAAACTCAACCTCTAAAGGTTACAGCGGGGGTTTAATTTGGTTCGGAAAAAGCATAGCGCGAACGAAGTCGCGCGGGATTTCACTAGTAATAATATAAAACTGTGTTTTTTATGTTAAAAGGGGTGCTGATACTAGCATTAAATATTTTTATTAGGATTCCGTAATGACACCGTAACGAACGATCGTGATAGCGTGACAGTGTGATTGCGGCCAAGCACGCATTCAAAATGACTGGTTTTACACCTTTACTTAGTAAAGTTGACTTATTGGCTAGATTTTATAATAAAACATTTCTAAACAACTAGCTGATGGAGTGTGGTGAGCATTCACATTGACTCAAAACCAGAGCCAGAGCCAAACAGAGCTTGTGCTATCTCTATAAGCTTGTGATATAGGCTTGTCTCTAAAACCAGTACTAAGACAACAAATAAAAAAAACTATTATCTAGTTTTAACGTAATATAGAACTCAATATCATTTCCACAAACGAAAAACGATGTCATAGTTCAAGCAAGTCTATTCTCCAAACTAGCGACAGCAACTCAATAAGAAAGCTTTAGCAACTCGCAAAGTTCTATGAACTATCAAACTAAACACAAAGTTGGGGCAAGTCCCATCATTTGCAATATAACTGTACTTACTTACTGCTCAAGTTTTATTGGAGGATTAGGGTTGTGGACCACTGTGTAGCTTACAGATTTTTCTATCTTGCAATTGGTCAGCGATATAAGAGCACTGATGGCCTAGCCATAGCAGCCTCACCTTCCGATCCTAAGATCGTGGTTTCAAATCCGGTTTCTCCGTAAAAATATATAAATAAATATTGTGGACAATCCACGCGATGCTTTCTTTCACCGTTTCAAAGTTTACTTTGCACATGCATACTTAATATCGTGGGTTCCATCCCCACCGTAAACAAATATTAGTGTAGTGAACACAGATTTTTGTTCTGTGTCTGGGTGTTATATTGTACTATAAGTATGTATTTACAAAAAAAAAATATTTAAGATTTATTTCAGCTGTCTGGGTCAAATAGTACAAGCTCTGCTTAATTTATAATTTAGGGCTAGATAGTGTTTGTGGATTGTCTACAATATTAAAATGTTCAAACCTTTTTATGACGGATAGCTTATAACGATTATGTTTTTTTTTTTTGAAGTGTATTTACTACACCTAAGGAAATCGCAAAGGAAGTTTTGCGATTTCCTTAGGTGTAGTAAACACTTTAAAATCAATAGAAAAAAATGTATGCAAAACTATAATAGTACATTATGATATAAGTGCGGTAGGTTGAAAATTACAGCCGAGGCGTTATTGAAGCCCGAGCCGTAGGCGAGGGCTACAAGAAAGCAGAGGCTGTAATTATCAAAGCGCACGTATGTCATGCGACGTTTTATAACACATTTGCGAGGAAATAAATAAAAATTAAACGAATAAATTGTTTATCACTTGTTAATAGCAGTTAGAGAATTTGAAATGAAATGAAATGACATAACAGGTTGTAAATGTCTTTTCATTTAATTTCATTCCAATTCATCCCGTTTCATTCAGTTTCATTCGGTTTCATTCATTTTAATTCAGTTTCATTCAGTTTTATTCAGTTTCATTCAGCTTCATTCAGTTTCATTCAGTTTCATTCGGTTTTATTCGGTTTCATGCAGTTTCATTCGGTTTTATTCAGTTTCATTCATTTTCATTCGGTATCATTCGGTTTCATTCGGTTTCATTCGGTTTCATTCGGTTTCATTCGGTTTCATTCGGTTTCATTCGGTTTCATTCGGTTTCATTCGGTTTCATTCGGTTTCATTCGGTTTCATTCGGTTTCATTCGGTTTCATTCGATTTCATTCGGTTTCATTCAGTTTCGTTCGGTTTCATGCAGTTTCATTGGTTTTATTCAGTTTCATTCGGTATCATTCGGTATCATTCGGTATCATTCGGTTTCATTCAATTTCATTCGGTTTCATGCAGTTTCATTCGGTTTCATGCAGTTTCATTCGGTTTCATTCAGTTTCATTCGGTTTCATTCGGTATCATTCGGTTTAATTTTGTTTTATTCGGTTTCATTCGGTTTCATGCAGTTTCATTCGGTTATAATCAGTTTCATTAATTTTCATTCAGTTTCATTCGGTTCCATGCAGTTTCATTTGGTTTCATTCAGTTTCATTCAGTCATTCGGTTTTATTCGGTTTTATTCGGTTTTATTCATTTTCATTCAGCTTCATTCAGTTTCATTCAGTTTCATTCAGTTTTTTCGTTTTCATTCGGTTCCATGCAGTTTCATTCGGTTTCATTCAGTTTCATTCAGTTTCATTCGGTTTCATTCGGTATCATTCGGTTTAATTTTGTTTCATTCGGTTTCATTCGGTTTCATGCAGTTTCATTCGGTTATAATCAGTTTCATTAATTTTCATTCAGTTTCATTCGGTTCCATGCAGTTTCATTCGGTTTCATTCAGTTTCATTCAGTCATTCGGTTTCATTCGGTTTTATTCGGTTTTATTCAGTTTCATTCAGCTTCATTCAGTTTCATTCAGTTTCATTCAGTTTCATTCAGTTTCATTCAGTTTTTTCGTTTTCATTCGGTTCCATGCAGTTTCATTCAGTTTCATTCGGTTTCATTCGGGTTTATTCAGTTTCATTCATCTTCATTTACTTTCATTCGGTTTCATTCGGTTTTATTCAGTTTCATTCGGTTCCATGCAGTTTCATTCAGTTTCATTTCATAAATTTAGCATCTTGATAAACCGTACGTTTTACCTTATGAGAAAGCAACCCGTGCGTTTTACATTACATTACCGCACTAGTGCGTAATGACATACACAACGATAATGAAATTAGTGGAATAAGAGACCCTTTTCGAGCAAATGTGTTATAAAAATATGATCAACCTTGCAGTGGAAAAACAGCTTTATGTCCCAAGAACAAGCAAGCAATCTACCTACTGTCTCAATCATCGTAATATTTTTAGTACGTACGTAACGTAGGTACTCATTTTCCTTTTGTTCACTAGTTTATGTGATTTTAGGCCAATTCTATTATGTTTTATAGTTCTATGGTTTATATAGGTATGGTGGCTGATTAAATGTCTCTATTGTCAATATATCTATCTTTTGATCGATCTTTACATCTATCTTTAAATATATCTTTCTATCTAGCTTTATATCTATCTTTATATTACCTATCTATCTTTCTATCCTTCTTTATATTTATCTTCTTATTCATCTTTATATACATATATCTTTCAATCTATTCTTGTATTTATCCATCTTTCTGACGGTATATCAGTCATAAATTTTCCGCAATATCCCTCTATTTTACTTTCAGATTAGTTTTTAAAGAAAGCCTGCTCACTCGAGCCACTAAGCCTCTTGATCGTTTCCCAATGAAGCCGTAAGTACACCCAAAGTGGAGTGTTCCTGGAAATTAACCCGAATGAGAGACCGTATATATGAAACTTTTTTAATTTGGATTCGGTCCAAAAAGGCCCGGTGCTGTAAGATGTAGCTTTTGATAGATGCGCTATGGGTAAAGTTCTGGGGAGTAGTTTGAAAATATACTCTAGTTCATTTTAAAGAACACGCTGGGGGCATAAAAAACTTTAGCTAAAATTGGTGACACATTGGAAGAAGTAAGGATTTTTTGGTAACCCTTTTTTGTTTTCGGTTTTAGTTTTTTTTAGTTACTTACCGCGTTTTTTAGTGCTTAAAATGGGTGTGCAATAAATAAACGTATTTCTTTCTCTCTTTCTTTATAGTGATGTCTACCGTGCCTGGGAATACCGTACAAGATCAGATAGTAACCATCACCTGTAACAAAGATTTGCCCCGTATGTCACGCACGGCAGGAACGTGCCCTACGATGCACTGTCCTGCGTCCATGTAATAATTATCTGTTTTAGTACTACTAGTAGCCCCTTCCCACGGTCTGTGATATCGCGCACGGAGAGGCGGATCAGCTCGCACGACACACCATGGGAACGGTCTCGTGCGCCGAGGTGCGCACAGGAGCCTTGTCTGTCGGCGTTGCTGTGCGTCGTCGTCGGCTGTGCGTGATGATCTGCAGAACTACGCACCGTAGGAAGGCAGCATGCACGTAGAATGTGTCAACAGGGCATTAGTTTATGCATCTGTCAGAAGTTGCTTAGTACAATGATATACACTGGTGGCTCATGCATGAAATTTTGATGAATCGAGTATAAGGGATGATTTATGTTCCTAACTCGGGGTTGATATTGAAATGCTTGCGGTAGGAATATTTGAACTGAGATGTTGGTATTCAAGATTATATCATAAGGTCAGTGTACACTGGTGGACGATACGATAGAAGAATCAAATTCAATGTCTATTTTATATGCCTTTAGGCTGACCTAGTGAGACCAACCTAGATATATTTACTAACACCACATTTCAAACCTAGGTTCATAGACAATAAATATATTTTATCTTTATCTTTTATATCTATCTTTAAACGTAGGATTACAAAAGGGGCTCTTTGGGGCGCACTTAAAATCCTTTCACCACACTGGTAAGAACTAGTAACATGACAAAAAGAAGAAATGTAGGATTACTAATACCTAGAACCTTTTATGTGTAATCTTTATGTAATAGATCTTGACATCTAATTAAAAAAAATCTTACTTTGTTTTTCTTAACCTGTTTCGTCTCAACTGCTGGGCAAAGATCTTATCCCCCAAAAACTTCTACTTATCTTTCTCTCGAGTATTCTCCTACCATCATCAAAAAAATCTTACAGATATAAAACAATCTGTCTGGAAATGGAGACAACACACAGCCTAATGGACGGGTAGCAAGAGTGATAAGTAAAGTTAGCAAGCCAGCAGCTCTAGCTTCATGTAAATAAAACTGCTATATGAAAAATTAAGCTAGTTCTGTTCACACGAAGCTAGAACTGCTAGCTTGCTAGCTTACTATCGCTATCTTGCTCCCCAATATCCTGGCTTGAGAAACTGGGTATCCCGGGTGCGTTTCTTTCTGACTTGGATCGGGGCCGGTCAAAGCAAGGAGTTTGGAAACCAGCAAAGAGTTTTCCTAAGTCAATGTGATCAAAATTGTTTCGCCTCCACACTGCTCCGCATTGCTCCGTTCCGCGTCAGTGTGAACGCAACTTTATCCGACGGCCGCAGAGACATGACATTTCGAGGATACATTTGTCTCAGATATATCTGTCGTATTATTTTTGTTTTGCTCAAAGATTATACAAAATAACGGTACCAAAGCCATTGTTTGTTGCCTGTTCTTCTATGCTTGGTCGCGTGGAACTGGAACTAAGACTCTCATTCTTGTAATTGAACTGAATATAGACAATTTGATTTGATTTGAATGTAAATACTAAAACTTTAGCAAAGTCCAATAAGCTAGTCCAATAGTTCCAACAGTCTTCTCGCTATGAGCGATCTCTTCCAGACAACCTTAGATGGACATAGTTATTGTTAACGGATGAATTATAGTTGGTATTCCATACGTGACATTGTGAAAGATAATATTAACCTTGACATAATCGATTAAATTTACCTTATGATTGCCAAAGTGAAGTAACAAGACGATAATGAAAGGGAACAAGAACATGGTAATAAGCGTCGAGCGAAATATTATGCATGATGTGAAGAAGCAGGTGTTACAATCGATAATCTATTAGCTCTAGGTAATCGATTGTGACCTGGGTATTTTTTATGTATTTAATGAAATAAATTGTAATAGAATTTATTTTTTTTAAATTTTCTAATATAAATTATTATCTTTTGTATTTATCTATGATTTTAGCTTTTTTAGTTAAGATAGTTATTTAGGGAAATAAAAATGAATAAGCCTTTATAAAACAAAAAGCATCTATCGTGGTCTAAAGATCATGTTAGTTTCAAAAGTTATAGTTTTCATTTCATTTTATTTTATGACGTTGTTTCATAAAAATTGTGAAAAAAATATTTGTTTTTTTACATTTTCTTGGAAATTATAAAACGTGTATCAATCACCAAAAAAAAAATTTTGAAGGCGTAAAAGCTTGGCGTGCTTTAATACAAAGCCAGTTAATAAGTTTAGGCCTAGTATGAGGCAGCCTGTTTCCCACACTGAAAGTTGGCACCAACAATAAAAGTAGAATATTCTGGAACCCAAATTTCAAAGCCATAAAAAAGTTCCAAAATTCGGCTCGTATCATTAAACACGTTTCATTCATTATATTCAACTTACCCTCCTATCTGATATGTTAGCACGAGTGCACACACAAGTCTGAATTTGTGTCTGACTAACGCCAGTTAAACACATATCCCTACTAAAGTCAATGACAAATATGTATTTATTCTATTGTATCACCAGGATCACTTTGAAACGTCTTAAAGCTAATAGGTTAGTCTAGGTGCCAGTTCCACGCGATCAAGCCTCGAAGAACGGGCACAAAACTACGGTTTGGTTCCCACCGTTTTTTGTACGATCCTTACACAAAAAAAAATTGACAACAATAGCAGTGAATCAAGAAACAATCTCTTTAATCAAAACATGTCAAAAAATGTCACAAACACAAATGATCTTTCACACAATCCATCCATCTTTTCTTTGGCCTACCCCTTCTTTTATACCTTTCGTAGAGAGTATTATATTCCTTGTTCAATACCATCCACATTCATTACTAGCACTCTTCTCGTTACATGACAGCGATACACTGATCGTAGGCGATCTAGATGTGCGCTTAGCTGAACAGTGATGCTCAGATGACTCATAACGTCAAAAACTAGTGCTCATCTAGCTCTAAACCATGATTTGTATTTAATCGCTCCCAAGCTCCTAACTTTTGTCACGACACGAACACAAACTTCATCAAATTGTGTTTAATGACTATTCGGGGAGGTAAAAACATACCGGATTCTCTACGGGCTGAAAGTTATTGTTTAATGTTAAACCTAGGGTTTAATGCATGATTTATTAAACAAGGTTTCAATGGAATATAATATAATTTATACAAAGTTATGTAAAGTCGATGTTATTCTTTGTGGTGCGTTATATTAATGCCGTGGTGATCATTGCATACATAAAATAAAGTTCCCCGTACAAGGGGAAGGTCGCGGGTACAAATCCTATAAGCTTCAAAAACGTAAAAAACGACTTCATGGCCAAACTACTGATTTTGATGGAATTCTACTTGGATGAAATCTATGGCATCAATCTAGAAGTATAACCTTTCACATAACAAAAAAAAAAGCAGCCAAGTGCGAGTCGGACTCGCCCATGAAGGGTTCCGTAGCACGACGAACTACAAGAACCTTTATATTATGTTACTTGATGTAACATAATAAGGTTCTTGTAGTTCGTCGAAAGGTAAATTGCGGTTTACGGTTTATGACGTATAAAAAAAAAACTACTGACTAGATCTCGTTCAAATCAAATATCGTTGAAAGTTTACATATTAATGTACAACATATATTTTTTTTAGTATTATCATTCTCTTACTTTAGAAGTTAGAGGGGGGGGGACCAACTTTTTTCCACTTTGGAAGTGTCTCTCGCGCAAACTATTCAGTTTAGAAAAAAACGATATTAGAAACCTCAACATCATTTTTGAAGACCTATTCATAGATACCCCACACGTATGGGTTCGATGAAAAAAAAAATTTTAAGTTTCAGTTTCAAGTATATACCCCCGAAATTTATAGTTTTTTTTTTTTTATTTTTATGTAAAAATCTTAATGCGGTTCACAGAATACATCTACTCGCCAAGTTTCATCAGTCTAGCTCTTACGGTTTCGGAGAAAAATGGCTGTGACATACGGACGGACAGACAGACAGACAGACAGACAGACAGACAGACAGACAGACAGACAGACATGACGAATCTATAAGGGTTCCGTTTTTGCCATTTGGCTACGGAACCCTAAAAAACAACTGAATTGATAACCTCCTCTTTTTTTCGCCCCACCTTGCTGGAGGATGTCCTACACTACGCTTATCTAAACGCAGTCTGTTTATCCTGAAATTTCATTTGTAACAAACTGAATTAGACTCTACAAATTGACTAAAAGAAAATTTATTGAGTCGTTCTGCAATTTTCACGACGAGATAAATTATTTCGATACAAATTGTTTCAGTAGCCTGATTTACGGATCGTAAAAAAAATCTGAATCCAATAAATTCTTGATTCTTTGAACCATCAATAAAATTACTGATGTGTAAAATATAACCACGGTCACACTGTAGTGTATTTTTTTTTACTAATAAATTAGAAAACAAGCATACGACCCATCTGATGGAAGGCGGTTACCGTGGTCTATCGACGCTTTCAACACCAGAGGCATCACTTACGCGTTGCTGACAAATATTATACACACACACAAACATAGCACGCTACGGCAGATTTATATATAATATTAATACAACATTCTAAGTCCATCACACAAATTTATATCCTCGGTGGGGATCGAACCCACGGCGCAGAGGGCAGAGCTTCTACCAACTGAGCTGTGAGAGCTGTCAATATACAGGGTTATTCATTAATAACTACACAAACTGACAGGGCCTAATTTTTGGGTCCTGAATATTTGTTTGGCTGAATCAATTTAATTCCTAAACTGATTTAAGTTTTTGTATCAAAATTTGATTTTTATTAATTTCTCTAGGACATAATTACATAATTATTGCCACGGAGAACAAGACGATGACTCCACCCAGGCGGTGACTGAACGCAGAGTGTCGCTCGCGGCGCGCGAGCGCGGACCAAAGGTCAAAAAAGGTCAGGCGGCTCGACTTTGATAAGAAATGGACTGTTAGATGTAACACGACGCGCCAATGATTCGAAAGAATAATCTATATCGATTTTCTCGGGGTTTTCATAACAAAACTTTAAAAAATAATTTCATAAATATTTTTAATTTTATTTGTTGAATCTGAGTATTTTTGTAGCTAATAATGAATAACCCTGTATAGTTAAGGCAACGACCGCAATACACCTTGATGAGCATTGAATCTATTTAAGACGAGACGACAGATGACAGCCGATGAATATAAATTACACAACTCGATAATCTGCGAGCTTTGAAGTTTATTAATAAGCTATTATAAGATATCTGCTTTAGAACAGTCAATGTAAATTGAGATAGGTATTGAAATTCATATAAACTGACGTATTTGGTAATTTAAGCTGACTTTAAAATAGTACGACATGTTCTCAAGTTCTTAGACATATTTTACGAACATGCCTTGTTTTGACTATTGCTCGCTTTTATATGCACAAGAAAAAATCGGTTGTATTTTTTATTTGTAATGTTTGTTGTCGCTTTTCTATTTTTTCTTTGTCATTTATGAACTGATTTAACAACATTTTTTTTTTCTCTAAGATAAGATAGAATTCCAGATTGGTCTTATAGAAATTTCATCAAAATTGTTTCAGCAGTTTCGCCATGAAATTGTTATCCAGTTTTTTTATTTCATGTGATTATATATTTCACAGGTACCTTTCAGAAATATCACATTCATAGAACAACTGAAATGTTACACGTTAAATTTCACATAGCTGCGTATTACAGTGTAACAGCCTACCTAGCAGTTCACAAGGCGATAAAATCCAATAGGGGACATAAACTGTTAGGTACGTTTTTATGCTCAACATAAAACCTGAAATTTGTGCAAATTGACTCTTCTTGAGCTTATAATTGTTGCTTGTTATAATAAAAGAGGAAAATATGAACGGCTTTTAAGATATTCATTAAAAAACATACATTTTCCAAGAATGAATTGGCGTGGCGGGACGAACTTGACTTCCACCTTAGATCGCGGGCTGTCACTGCGTTGAGACGCGAAGAGTGGAAAGAGGGAAGGGAGGACTTTGCCTTGCAGTGGGACAAAAACGCCTAGATAATAATTCAGTCAAATCGGTTCAGCCGTTCTTGAGTTTTATATACCTGGTGTAACTAACACGACTTCCTTTTATATACATAAATGAATTTTCTAAGTCTAAAATTGACATAAAAACTAATCAGTAAAAATTCAAAGTTCATCATTTAAAACTAACCGTATACAGGGGGGTGTCACTTCACACGATAGCCATGCGTGTCACGGACACCGGGTACCAAGATTGCATTGCACAAACGGTGGCTAGAGCTTCAGTCCCATTTGTATGGATTCCAAATAAAACCTCTATCCCAATGGAAGGAAATTTAAGAATGTAGTAGTAGAGCTCTTTGTAAAGGACTCGTCCGGGTGCGTACTACCACCATGCCTATTTCTGCCGTGAAGCAGCATCGCTGTGTTTTGGTTTGAAGAGTGTGGGTGCCGGTGAAATTACTGGCATGTGAGGCTGAACATCTGTACGCCTCAAGTTGACGGACGCTTGGAAGTGCATCGTAGGGCACGTTCCTGACGTGCGTGACCTACGAGGCAATGCTTTGTTCCGTTTTACTACCGTGTTAAAGTCCCCAAACAATAACAATGCATTTCTGATTGAACTTTAAATACTTTAACATTGAATTTTTATTGAATATGATGAGTACACAGTAACAAATTTCATTTTGAGTCTTTGGAAGTTTTTTTAAAGGTGAAGATAGCTCCAAATTGGATAGGCAGCGTTCGCGCCATATTCTCGTCGCAAATACCACAGAGCCTCAAGAGACAATATCTGTTGGCCTCTCAACTCAGTTGGTAGTAGCTCTGCCTAAATCTGATAAAAAAATGCTATTATAATTTAAATGACTTCTTGAATGATACACTGCCTGCGTTATAATAATAATTTGATTGTCTTCATAATAATATAAAAATAACAACTAGCTTTTAATTTATCTATTTTTTCAGACTTCGGCCCGCTTCCACTCCAAATATTGCTATGCCCTGAACATTAGGGCATATTATGTATTCACTATTTTTAATTTTAAGACCTCACCATGTAACATAATAATTGCAATAAATAATATGAGTATGGGTATGAGTATGCCTTCTGCGCTGTAGCTCGTGGGTTCGATCTCCACCGAGAATAAATATCTGTGTGGTGAATACAGATGTTTGTTCTCTGTCTTTGTGTTATATTGTACAAATATTATACCATCAGATAACTGGTTCTCATAGTACGAGCTCTACGTAATTTGGAGCTAGATAGTTTTGTGTGGATTGTTCACAGTATTTCTTCATTAATATGGGGTTGAAGCCTTTCATTTGAATGTCCAGTGGCGCACTGCAGTCCTGTTCATAGCTTAGAATAATTAATTCAAATCAGAGTGCTTTTTGCAAGCTCTAGCTTACATTGTGCGAACTAGGAACAAATTCATTTGAACGTTTTTGCTGTTAAGTAAAACATTACTTACCCTCTAGCTCAGTTGACTGGCCTCTAGCTCAGTTGGTAGTAGCTCTGCCTTCTGCGCCGTAGGTCGTGGGTTCGATCCCCACCGAGAACAAATATTTGTGTGGTGAACATAAATGTTTGTTCTCTGTCTGGGTGTTATATTGTATTATAAGTATGTATTTACAAAAAAAAAAATTATTCAAGTATTATATCAGCTATCCGGTTCCCATATTACAAGCTCTGCTTAGTTTGGGGCTGAGTAGTGTTGTGTGAATTGTCCACAATTTTTTATTTATTTTTTTATTTATTACGACTTTCATCCTTATGCCTTTATTGTTGTAACATTTGGCAGTGATATTACTCTAGTTAGTCTGATAGTCAATTTATTAATAACTAGAGGCATGTCCCGGATTTGCCTAGATTTGCGCAAAGCGTCAGGCAGAGTAGATGTATTCTTAGTATATATTACTTAAAGATTCCTTGAACATGTAATAAATAGGGTAGTCAGAGGTACGTTTACATTATTACTTTTGGCACGCACAAATCCTAGTGGTTTTTTGGATACATGACAGATTGCATGCCTATTACCGCTGCTAGAATATTAACTGACGATAATAAATGTTCCTTTACAGTTCTAGAACACTCACATTGTACAAATATTTTGTCATAATGGGCTTGGTTTCGAACCTACGATCTTAGGATCGGAAGAAAGGGTTGCTTCCACTAGAACATTTGTGCCTTTTGTGCTTTTTGTGACTCGGTGGCTTTTATAACACATGTTGCAATAACATAATAAGGTTTATAAACCTATTTTACGACGCGCAGTTTGAAAATAGCTCACATTTTCGTTTTATTTTGTTAGTTTGCTAATTTCAAATATTGAAATTCGTCCAATACCACAACCTCCCAATATTTAATCATAGTTAAAATATTTAATATTTTATCGAGCATTGAATTTCACATTTCAACATTTTGCTTTCGACAACATGGTGATCAATATTGTAAAATACACGTTGTTTTCGTTTTGTATGTTTGTTACATAAAAATACTGTTTATTTTTTATTTGCAATGTCTAATCATCATCATCATCAGCCTGAAGAATTCCACTGCTGGACATAGGCCTCCCCTACACATTTCCAGGAAGAACGATTCTGAGCCCTTTCCATCCTTCCCGTGATACGTTTAATTTTTCGGTTCGTGGTCGCCATTCGAGAATCTTTATTCCCCAACGGTTGTTGGTTCTTCGAGCTATATGACCTGCCCATTGCCACTTCAACTTAATGTCTATTATTGAGGTAAAATTACAATATAAAAATATACATAAATTAGGCCAAGTTAGAAAAACACTATTCAAACACTAGTAACACACTATTCAGCACGAATTATTTTTCCAAAAGATCAACAAATTACAAGCTCACAAATCATTTTATTGTAACTGGATTATTTTATTCAGTTTAAATAACAAATCAACAAAGACCTAAACCTATGCCTTCAAAGAAATTCCAACCCAAGTAAACCCAATTTGTTTTGTCAGAAAATTCTTACCCAATAAAAATTTACTCGATAGAAAAATTCTTCAGATTATTCGACATAAAAAATACAAGACTTATTTAGTCGTAAAAAATACAAATTCTCAAAGCTAAATGGATAAATTCCTGAGCTTCTTAGATCAAAAGATTTACATTTTGTCGATTGTATCTGAATCTAAATGCGAGTAGTATTTGAAAAGAGTGCAAAGTGGATGTCCAACCTTAATAAGAGTCCTTCTAGAAGCCACCTCCTACTTTTTTGCTATCCTAGTATTTCAATCACTTTTTTATTTAGATAATTTACCCATTTGATTTCATTCTGGCGTGGCGTGGTTTAAACGTGGTGGTGGTAAACTGTATTTTCTGTTTAGGTTTTTTTGCAAATAGTCATTATACAATTTAGAACTTTTACGTAGTAGGTACTCAAAATATGGGGTTTACATACCTTGGATTCAAAAATATCTTCAATCTGAATGCTGAAATCTGAAACAATACAATTAAAATATTATTTATCTACAAAGTTTTGGTTGCATTAATTTTATGTAAAATTTTATTAATAATTTTGGTAATTAACCAAAACTGCAAAAGACATGTTTTTCATGTATCATAAAAAAGGGATTAATTTGAATAAAAATGTGTATGATATTTTGAAATTTGGGAACATAAGCAAGAGTTTCCGATTATACATCAATTATGCATTTTTAACAAGTCTTCAAAAACTTTAATGGTTTTCACTAATTTTATGAACAACGGGATATTTACCATGATTTAATTTTGTGAGTTTTAACTCCCGATATATCGGCACAGTTGCATGCACCATGATCACGGTTGAACTGAAGATCACAAGTAAAATGAATGTTATTGGAAGACAAATCGATCTACCCTCTTTCGCACTCACCAATTAAATCATGGTAAATATCCCGTTGTTCATAAAAAATATTGGACATTTGCCAACAGCGTTTCCATGCAACAATATATACCTCAACGGAAACAAAGTAGGTTGTAAGACTTTTTAATCATGAAAACCGTTGTACCCTATGAAATCGCCCAAGCCCCTACAAAGGAAAAACCTATAGGTATGTGTAAAGTCTCCAAAGATTAAAACTCGGTCAAAGGATCGTCTATAAATTAAAAGATTTACTACCCCGTCTTTGAGGGTTTAATTTCAGGCTCACATAAGGGGACCCTTAAGCTGGGGATCGGGAGGCTCAAAGAGCTCAAGTATCAATATCACCCCGCAACTTAAGGGGCACTTTCGGTTTTGGGGTAATGAAAAAGAAAAACTTGGGTATAATTTGAGAAGTGTATGAGAGTGGATGAACTTAAATACATACTTAGGTCCGTATATTATAAAAACAGTGCTCGAGTCTGAGTCGAGCTTCAAGCATAAATTGTTATCAGTTTCAAATGAGAACTGTCAAAAAATTTATGCTTGAGACTCGTCTCAGACTCAAGCACTATTTCTAAATCGGACCTTAGAATACAGAATAACACTCAGGCAGAGAACAAACAACAGTGTGCACCACACAAATACTTGTTCTCGGTTTGGATCAAACCCACGATTTATGGCACAGAAGGCTGAGCTACTACCAACTAAGCTGAGAGGCCAATCAAAACTGGATAGAATGTATTGCAAAACACGAATATTACAAACGGTAAACTTCAGACCCACCGAGGTCAAGGCTAGTAGTACTACTGTATGTCATACTACAGCCTTAAGTACGTATGACATGGATTTTTCTACCTACGTGAGCGGAGCCGGGAAAACGGGGAAATGGATGGGGAAACGATGGCCAAGAATAAACTACATGAGCCAGATAAAAAAAAGGTTGCTGTCATGTAGTCTATGGAAGTCATGGTGGCAGCATTCGAAAGACTTAATTGGAGAAAACTGCATCAAAACCACGACAACAGCTAACCACTTAAATTTAAGAGAGAGAGAGAGAGAACGTAGCCACGGGCGGATGCTAGTACAACAGAATGCCATTAAAACAGGTAGAACAGTTGGCCATGAATAGTTAAAACAATAGCCCACAACGAGAACAATTGTTTAATTGCATACTTACGGAGGAAGTAACTATTTAATGAACATAGGCAGGCATATAAATAGCTCTGACACTAATTTATGGGCTAGTTAGGAATACTAAGCTAGTTAAAGACTGCAGTAAAAAA
The DNA here is from genome assembly GCA_939531255.2 of Thera britannica. Lineage (NCBI taxonomy): Eukaryota > Metazoa > Arthropoda > Insecta > Lepidoptera > Geometridae > Thera > Thera britannica. Next base: position 15,382,130 of record OW618040.2, on the reverse strand, counting down.
CTTTAAAACCCATTTTTTACCATTTAGCGGCGATTAGAGTATATACGGTGATAAAACGTACAGTGAAATAAATCTGGTTGGCCAACCTGAAAGTTGGTCTTTATTTCTGGCGAGTTTTATTAAGGTGAAGATAACTGTAGATTTAAAGTAATAAAGACTTAAAATATTACACTATAAATTGTAAACAAAAAGAGGATGGATACCTAAGGCTCCTTAAAAGTTTCCACTTATAGATAAGGCCTGCGCACACCTAGGTCGCTGGCAATAGCGATTAGTGTAACGCTGTCAAATATCGCTGTCAAATTTGACAGCATTTCACTGATCGCCGACGCCAGTGACCTAGGTTTGTGCAGTCGAATGAAGTTGACGGAAAACGTTACACAACGGTTTTAAATTTTGAATTTGAATAACTAATAAGAAACTTTTGTTTTGAACTTGATTAGTATTCGGTGATAACTTTGTAAGAGAAAATAAATGCATAATTTAGTTTTTACTATCAACACAATCACCGTGAGTGTTCAAAAAAGTTTCTGAATGTAAATAAAAAGTAAAAAAAAAAATTTATGCCGAATTGACACAAGCCCGTATTGTCTGTTTACTGTTTATTCTGATACGTGTCCATGCAAGTATAGGTCCTTACAATTTATTCTGGTTAACCAAGTAGTACCCTTGGGAGACGTTAACTTTTATTGTTTTTGCGTCAATTCTCACGGGTGTGGGAAAATGTATAAAACTCGTAGAGGATGTTGATGACAGTTTTGAAATAAAGCCTGGCGGCGAAGTTGGATCAGCCTCCTGTGGTCGTCGTGGGTTTGGTAGCAAGCAAGGCCAATAACTTTTGCGGGGAATATTGATATTTGTTCTGCGTCCATCAATATTATTTATGTACCTATACGAAAACTAAATATATATAATATTTTTTTATTGTAATAGTAATTTTTTTTTTATTTATTTAGGGCATCCAACAGAGAAATCACACGTTGTGTCTCTCTAATTACAGGACGCCACAGCGCGCGCAAAATATACAACTAGACAAGGGTAGGCGCAAAATATACAACTAGGTAGTAGGTAAATTATATAACATTATTGTAACATGTATTTACCAAATTGAGAGCCTCCTTCATTTTTATTTGAAGTCGGTCACCTTGTTTGTCTTATTGGCAAAAGTGGTCAAGGACAATTGAATCAATGTTAATAAATTAACTGTTAACTGAATAAACAGCCCCACAAAGTCAAGTTGTCAGCAAAATTAGAAATATAAAATAATGCTGACAGCTGACAAAAAGACAAATCTTTATGTGTAAGGTGATAAAAATGCCTAAAGCAAAAACATAACACTTGAAAAAGCATCAACATTTTTCACTATCAGAAATTTTTATAAATCTCTTCTTATCCAAACTGAATCTGAAAACCATTGTTATAAAGCTCATTTTCATCTGACAGCTTCAGCAATACATTGCAGGTGCTACGTATTGTGTGTTCGTCGTAAACTAAGCACGTAAAGGATTTCGCTTCTGATTTTTTGACGTTTTGAAGCGCTTTTGTTTGTGATTGTACAAAGGGAAATACAAACAAAGAAGCAGCGATAAGTTTGTGTTCCTTTATATGTGAAATGCAAACTAGGCATGTTGTCACTCAACATCAGGTGAGATTGTGGTCTTATAGAACTTCAAAAGCAGAAAACAACAGAATCATTAATTTATATCAGCCTATTAATCCACTTTTGAAACGGTTACAACTTAAAAAAAATATGTACCTATGCCTCAAGGTGATGGATGCAGGGGAGTGCATCGTAGGACACGTTTCCGACGTGCGTGACTTACGAGGCAATGCTTTGTTATACGCGATGGTTGGATAGATGGCCGGTCATGTTTGCCGTAGAACAGACAATCGTTGGAGCAAACGAATACTAGAGTGGAGACCGCGTTTAGGTAAGCGTAGTGTAGGACGCCCTCCTGCAAGGTGGGGCGACGATCTGCGAAATGTAGCTGGCAAGCACTGGAGGAGAAGAGCCGAAGACCGGGCTCAGTGACGCGTCTTGGGAGAGACCTACGTCCAGCAGTGGACTAATATAGGTTGATGATGATGATGATGATGATGACGCGATGGTTACCACTTAACATACGGTAGAGCATTATGCTTGTTCCATCAGCAAGTCGTATAAAGATAAATTAATATTTTTACTAAATAATATTTTTTCTCCAAATCTCCTAAATATATTGAGAGCCCCTAGGGCACGATTTTCGTTCGCAGTAATCTATTGAATTTTTAATTTACTTTACATTGTTGAATGGTAAGCAATAAATTTTAATTTTAATCGTAACTTTCCAATGAAACCCTATCTGATTGAAACCCGATTGTTTTTCTTGTTGAAGAGTTGATTGGATTGTTTGAACGGCTTCAATTCATTATTCATTTAATGGATAAAATACTTCGATCAATTGATTGTGACGGATCTCCCAACGATTTCAATCGTGTGTTCTTAGTAATTTTCTGTTCCTGTTAAATTTTAATTTAAAAAAAATTACGCTCTCTATCCCCAAACTAAGCAGAGCTTGAGCGATGGGAACCAGTTAGTTGCTTAATTAGTATACATTTATTTTGCAAATACATACTTAGTAAACGTTTATAATTAGTATACATTTATTTTACAAATACATAATACACTATAACACCCAGCCAGAGACCATCTGAGTTCACCACACAAATACAAAAATAGGAATAAAATGTGAAATGTTTAGTTTAAGTATCAAGTAAACATTAAACTTACCCTCAAGTTACCTTTAACTCATCGTAGGAATAGAAAGTTTGCTCGACAAGCCAACACTTTCATTAATTTTTAGTGGAAATCATCTACAATAGATGCAAAAGCCCTACATAGTATATCTTCAAACGTGGCAAAGTTACAGTCATCAATTATTACTGTCTTAATGACGATTAGCAATCTACCAACGGACGCACGTACTCAATAAGCTGCGGAACGTTTTATTTATTCCAAGCAGTTTCATTACCATAATGCGAGCTAACGCTTTGCAAAAATCTACAACCGCTATTTCATAAACGTAATCTTAGAAATTAAAAAAAAATTGAAAATACAAGTGAAAAAAAATTAAGAAGCAATAGGCTGGCGTGGTATGGGCGTGTAGGAGAGAGGTAAGTCATGTGACGGAGAGCACTGAGTATGGATATGTATAGATAATGTGACAGAGGTAGCTCAAAGAAAACATAGATGAACGTGTGAAAGATGACATCGAAAACAGAGGAGTTATGCAGAGAAAAACATTGTGTGGCGACCCCACTTAAAGTCGGATAATAGCAGGAAGAAGAAGAATCATAGAGAGTATGAAAACTTTTTATTTCCTAATGGTGGAAATTGTTGACCATTTTAGACATTTTGTTTTACCAGTTTTGAAAATGGCATTTTTTTATTGTAGTAACAAATAATGAAAAAAAATGCTCTACACCAAATTGTAGGTAAACCACATTTTTTTTTAACGAGCAATATATTTACTCTCATTATTTACCTCTGTTATCCATCAGTAAAAGTCACCGTATTAGTAGAACAAGACAACCCACGCAAGCAATACGTTTGGGTACGACAGACCCTGTCTAAGCTTACGTATGTTTGACAGAGTTAGGTTACATGCGCCTTTGTCATTAGGTTAACGATATTCAATAACAAGCTAGTGTATGTACACAATGCTAGTGCTCTCAAACGGTGAAGGAAAACATCGTGAGGAAACCCGCGGCTTAGTCAGCTCCGCACGTATTGACCATGTTATTCCTGTAGATTAGGCCGACTAAGCTGTGAGAATGGTATAGGTGCTGGACAAGCCTATTCCATCTAAAATCTAGTCCCAGGCGCTATAGCGTCCCGCGATTAGAGCTTGTGTAATCACCCCGCCTCTGACTCTATATAAATCATCTAAAATAGATGCAAAGGCCTGTTTTTTAGCTAGTGTAGTAGAGCTTTTTGTTTAGGCCTTGTCCGGGGAAGTACTATCACCATACTTATTTCTGCCGTGAGGCAGCATTGCTGTGTTTCAGTTTAAAGGGTGCTTAAATTTAAGACGTTTTAAAGTGAGTCGTTTGTAGTTCAAACGAATTAATTATCTATTTTTGTTGACCACTTTCGTGCAGTCAACAAAAATAAAACAAAGTGAGCAGTTAAAATGTGCAGTTTTATGGTCCTTTTCCTAAACTTAAATTGGCGATACTATTTCTACTTGGCAACCCCAGTTGGTAATTTCAAAGTCTTTTTATTACTACAATCTACATGCACCTCCGTACTCGCTTAGTTTTGAACGATGTCGTAATGGTTAGCGAGCTTTGGCATCTAGTACAAGCTCTGCGTAGTTTGGGGCTGCCAATATTTTATACAAGGTGCTACCAGACTACTGCTGAAAACTTCATCAAACTAACTATAAATATGAATAAGTTGCTGTAAGAGTATTTTTAAACTTAAGCTCGCCTTTGTACATGTTTTAAATTTTAAGTTTTCTAAATTTATTTTTCTATGTGAGAATAACTTTTTTCACGAAAAATTAAACTTTTTCAATTTCTTTAACCAAGTAGGTATCGAATTTTTGTGTGGAACAGCTTTTTTTTCAGTTTCCTAGTGTAAGTTATTGTTAAAATCATTAATGTTGTACAGTAGGATACAGCTCAAGTTACCTAAAAACAAAGAAAAATGACGCTTACTGCAAGGACATAAGAGCTAGCAGTGTGTAGTCTGATGCGTATCCTTGTGTACATTAATGTTAACCACTTCAAGTTTTCGGATTGGTAGCACCCTGTATGTTTTTTACATTAGCTCTCCAACGGCGGAGAAAACCAATTAGTTTACCTACTTATTATTAGTTAACTAGAGTACACATGTTTTGAATATTTTCTATGCAAAACATTCCAATGCGGCGATACTGACTTAAAATATATTTTTAATTCTATTCAATAATTTATATATTTTCACGAATTACCTTGTAAATCTAAATATTGCATGCCTAGACATAAGCAGAATACATTGTACATTACCTATTATAATTGACCATCTTTTCGACATGTATTTCAAGCATTAAAAAAACTCTGACTCTGACTCTGAAAATGTACAGTGACGAATTGTATACATTTTAGTATACCGTGCCTGATTTCCATACTACTACGTTGTTTCATTCCGCAATTGTATAATTCCAGAAATATCTGCCGCAAAGGGTGCGCACAATTCCTTTAATCAACCCTTATTCACAATAGTTACAATGTTATCAAAAGGCAGAACACAAAGCAAACAATTTCACCGTTTAATTGTAAAACCGCCATTTTGGCAACAATGGAGAATATTACATCGACAGACACGATTTCAGAATTCACTTTACGCAGCAGAGTGTATGTTGGTGCAATCACTTATGCCTTTTTCTGCAGTGAAGTAGCATCGCTGTGTTTCGGTTTAAAGGGCGTGGGTGCCGGTGATATTACTAGCATGTTAGGCGCAACAATGATGCCTCAAGTTGATGGCAAGGCAGTGTATCGTAGCGCACGTAACTGACGTGTGTGACCTACGAGGCAATGCATTGCATTAGGCGATGTATATCACTTAATATCAGGTGGGCTATATGCTTGGTCAATATTTCAGTCTTTCTGAAAATATAAACTCACTGAATGTATACATAGCAATCAACAAAGTTGAGTGCACTGACAAAATTCATTAAAATATTATTGCAATATATAAATAAAAATAACTATAGTATTTTACTGCTGTGCGATGAATCTTGTTTCCATTTTTTGCGGATCGAATAATCTTTCTTTCTAGGCCTTCTACATAGAACCACCACAACCACATAGAACATTTAATATGCTAGAAATTTCTTTTTATAAATAAATGTTGCAAAAAGTCGTGTCGAAAGTACTAAAACTTTCACTCCATTGTCTGCCATTCGGCCATTTTCCCCACCTTTGTTTCGCTCCTGTGCGTGTTTTCGGGAGTTTTTCGCCAATTTTGTCTACGAACGGTACGGATTTACGAATTGCGTGCTCAGGTAGTTTTATTTATTGATTATTTCTTTCCTCGCTTTTTGTTTCTTATTTATGTGAAATAAATAAAGGTTCTTTCGGAGAATACCAAGGAAATACGTGTAAGTTTGGTTCAAGTGTGTTATTGTTAGTTGAATTGGCAATGGGTATTCCTAACACATCGTTGAAGTGAAAGCTGTTGGGGAATAAAGAATTTAGAATCTAGAAGACAAAGAAATGGAAGAAGAAGCGTAGGATGTTTCTTGAACAAAAGACTAACGATAATGTAAAACCCGCCTACAGCAAGTGGGTTGAAATGACAAATTTTCTTGGTATGGTATTACCTAAGTAACTTTTGAAACTATCATGGTTCTCAACCCTTTTTTTCTATGAACAAACGGGGTATTTCCCTTCAAAGCCTCGTAATAATTTCAGTATGCGTTAAAACTTACTTCGAACGCAAAAATAAAATGTGTCATCAATTTGCTGACATCAATTCAAACTCCGCGCGTTAACGTAAAATCCGCCAATATTCCTCGATAAAAAACCCATTAGCTTAATTAAAAGCCCAGTTACCCCAAGTGAGATTAATTCGATGGTGAGCCTCCGAGCCAGCCGTATTGGGAGCTATTTCAGCGCGGCATTTTTCATATTTCCGACGCCCGGTTGGTAGAATGCCGAGAAAAATTCCTTATAATATACATTTTATATAAGGGTGTGGTCTGAGCTACAGCAGAAAAAATACAATGATATTTTTTTTGATGACCATAAAATTGTTTTTTTTAAAGATGATTGAACAAGTACCTACCTGTATGGCTCATCCGATGTTAAGTGGTAACTATCGCCTAAAGCAAATCATTGCCTTGCAGGTCACGGGTTATATGGAAGCGTTTTGCTACACGTTTGTTGTCAATATTATTTTAATATTAGCAAAAATGAAAAACTTTCTGAAAATTATTCTGATATCAATGATTATATATTTTACTTTGTTCTTAATAATATCTTTGGTTATGCCTAAACGATGTAATGTTTATAGTATAATGTATTGTTTATTATTATTTTTTTTCTCTTCCGCTTTAACTATGACCAAACCCTGCCAGAGAAAAATAATGAAAAACATCCGCATAGTTTTCGAATCCGAGAACTCTGTAGTTATATATACATATATGTAATCAGAAATATTTGTTTTTCCTGTAGTTTTAGTAAACAAAAATAAAAATAATATCATGGCAATCTGTATTTACGTACCTACTTGTAAAAATCTATCAAAAATTTGGCCAAGACAAAGAAAGTTTTTCACGTGATAGTTTCACGACACATTATAATAAAGTAGGCGGCGATTGACGGAAAAGTTTGGCAAATTGTACTTCGTTATTTTCGAATAAGTCATAGTGCCTTGCGCACATCTACGCTTTCTGCGATGGCGATCAGTGAAACCCTGTTTACTATTAACCCAGTGACACGATGAGAGGAAGAAGTCTATGTGTAGTGCACCGTATTACAAGCATACATTATGTTTCTTCAGTATTAGTGGCCATGGCTAACTTCATGTCCACTCTTTCATGGTTTGGTAATCATAGCTTGCACTGGAATAACACACATAAAAAAAAAGAATTGAAGCCCTCCCTTTTTTATTTGTTTTATTAGTAGTAGAGCTCTTTGTGAAGAGCTCATCGGGGTGCGTACTACCACCATGCCTATTTCTGCCGTGAAGCAGCATCAATGTGTTTCGGTTTGAAGGGTGGTGGGTGCCGGAGAAATTACTGACACGTGAGGATGAACATCTGCTGTATGCCTCAAGTTGATGGACGCAGGGCAGTGCATCTTAGAGCACGTTCCTGACGTGCGTGACCTATGACGCAATGCTTGGTTATAGGTGATGGTTACCACTTATTATCAGGTACTTATTACCACATATTCTTGTTCCATCAGCAAGTTGTATAGAAAAAAAAAGTTACGTAAAAGTAGGTACTTAGAATACATAAATTATATCTAAGCTTGAAAAAAATACAAGGTCAACTTACACAGTCCCATTACGTATGAGTAAGGGCGCTTGTACACGCTAAGAAAAAACGCCGGGTCTACCCAAGAATTCGTGTCGTAACTAGAAAATAACTGTGTACACTGCTCGCAGCGGTGCACGAAAAAAATCTTATCTGCGCAAGACACGACGCGGCGAACGTTGTTGCGTTTTCGTGTGTGGAAAAGACAAAATTCTTGTCTTGCGCAGATAAGATTTTTTTCGTGCACCGCTGCGAGCAGTGTACACAGTTATTTTCTTGTTACGACACGAATTCTTGGGTAGGCCCGGCGTTTTTTCTTAGCGTGTACAAGCGCCCTAAGTGTAATTTCATGTCAGAAACGGTGTAAGTATATAATTTACAACAATGGGTGGGTTTTACTGTTAAAAATTGTAACAAAAATACTAATTTGAAACCGAGTCACGTATAATAACGTCATTTTTGTATCATTAATAAAATTTATTCTATAATCATGTCTATGTACAGAAACAAAGTAGCCATTAGTGCATATATTGTGGCAGGACACACGGACAGGAAGGAACGTAAACTAATGACCCATTGAGCCAATTTTAAAAGATAATTGTAAACAAATTCCAAATTAAACTATTTCAAGGACTTACGCTACTTCTTTACGCTTTGCGCACATGTAGGCGTTGTCAAATATGACATATTGCCACCATAGAAGGCTTAGATGTGCGCCAGGATAAACTTCACAGGTGGAGTCTTATAAAAAATATTATTATCATCTTCTTCTTTAGCCTGACGAAGTCCACTAATGGACATAGGTTTCATATATTATATAAACGATAGATTAATTATTCCTGAACGTCTAATAAGCCTGCTAAAGATTTCAAAATTCAAACATGTAATTAGTAGTATTATAAGGATCATTTTGAAACTTCTTAAAGCTAGGTGCCAGTTCTACGCGACCAAGCCTAGAAAAGCAGGCAACAAACTATGGTGACTATAGTGACTAGCGTTGTTTAAAATGACCACCGATATTTATTTCGTTTAAGTTATTTTTATAACAGAATAAACATAGTTTACAAAAACTATTACTATGAACCATTATTTAAATAAACTTAAACTACATAAAAACATATTTTTTATAATCAATAAAAAAAACAATCATATGACATTTTACAAAAACTGTAAGCAAACTATTTTCTACACACGAATGAAGAATGCAAGAAGAATTTGAAAAGCCGTATTACTGGCGTCATCTTTATCCTGAGGGACTTAGATGTTTTCCTGCGGTTAAAGTAATACATTTCTGCTCTAGAATACCAACAATTTCTGCATTTCAATAGATCGCTCCTTGAGAATAACTTGTATTGAAATAATAATCATTGTAATGAACTAAAATCATATCGTCTTCGTTCAATAGTATTTTGTTTTAGGCTAATGATGACTTAATTATGTACTGACTAAAATTTGAACATTATTTCAGTTCCATGACTGAAATTATTACGGTCGGAAAACAAAGCAACGCTGTACTAATAGCATTGTTATTATGCGTGACACACGGCTACTGCGGCGAACGAACTTAGGCCGAGCCAAAATCAATAAACCAAATAATTGATTGTCACAGTCGCCTCTAAAGCAAAGCATAATTTTGGCATAGGTATAGATTTGGTTCTTTTAGTACTAAGCGCAAAAAGCTTGGCAACAATAACTTTTATTAAATTCACAAGAATAATTTGACGTTGCTAAGCATAATTATGAAGTTAAGTAATGGTAATAAGTTCGATGTCCTTTGTAATTCTGCCCTATAAGGGCATGTAAAACTTTGAATTAGTAAGCAACTAAACTAATAAATCATTAACAGTTATTTAATAATATAGCAGAAAGGTATACACAGGTAACTTATTGAATTTTATTAAAAATTATTCTTGGTCTAGTAAAACTCACTTCACTAAAAATAATCTCTATGACAATGCCATAGGATTTATTTCAGCTTGTAGCATATTAAATCGTACGACACGCGTCCTTTTTACTGCATGACAATTCATTCATGCAAATAAACGGCATGAGCACGCATGCAAATGATCATTGTGTTTACAATTGGAATCCAAATTGAGTTTATTTTTATTTATGCGTCGACACAACACTGGCACACTTAGTAATAATAAAGTTTTACAATTTATGATAGTATTATCTTGGATCACAATATCATGCGTTAAGCCAGCTATTTTGAGACATTATTAATATTGTGGAAATTCCACCTAATGCCATCTAGCCTAAAACTAAGTAGAGCTTGTACTATGGGAACCAGATTAACTGATACAATACTTTTTTTCTTTAAACATATAGGTACTTAGAATACAATATAACGTCCAAGCAGAAATCAAGCATTCACGGCAAAATATATTAGTTCTAGGTGGGAACCAAACCCTCGTCTACCAAATCTAAGTTGAAAAATAATACATTATCTTTATCAATAATTCATGATGCCTTCATCATATAGAATTAAAATTTGTTTGGTCTTTTTATTAGAACTCTCGGGACAGAAAGCTGGTCTACTGTTTAAATTCAGCCAAAAACACGTACCTTAACTAAATCATTAGTCACAAATTATAACTAGAACTCCGAAATTAGATTAAAATGTGTAGGTATATTTTATCAACCGCATTCATTTATTAATTTCAACCGAAAACACTCAGAACGAAATTCGTCAAATATATTAAATAAATTAACTAACATGAATTAATACATCAGTATTTGCACTACACACAGCCGCTTAGATCAGTGAGCGTGTAATATAACAATGGGCTATTAGTCACGCACTGGTTAATAAACCGCATAGCACCGGTACACACGTGCACAATGAACAATACATATAATATCTGCATTTATTATGCATATCCGTTCAAAATGAGTACCTATATTCAATTATTTATAAGAAATAAATTCAGAATAAAATTGAATCCCTGGTTGGTATATAGGTTTTAGTCTGCTTCCCTAGAAGCTAAACTCTAGTACTTACTCACCTAAAATTATATTTTCTAAAAATCATTTTGAGTAAGTTTTTAAGATTTCTAGTGGCATTTGTAAACATAACATTTGGCATTACGTAATTCGTTCTTTTACAATTTTACTCGTAAGTGACAAATTGCAAGGCAATTGCCACAGCTATTAGGATAAATCAAAATAAAAAAACAAAACTAGAAAATTCATTGCAAAATACAGATAAATTTTGAGTTGGTATTTAAAGCTTTTAAAGGCTTATTTATTTCGTAAACAGTGTCATGAGTGCTCCATTAGTAGGATTGGGGTCGATTTAAATTAGCTTTTTCAGAGATGGAGTGTTCTGTTAATGGATTTAAAATATAAGGCTTTTTGTTTGTTCAGATTAAAAGGTTGATCATTTGAACTAATAAAAATATCTTTAGGGTACAAAATATTTAATGTATAATTGTGTAAACCACATTAGTTGATATTTTTTATAGGTCCGTTCAAATTAGAATTTTAATAAAACAAGAATTTTAGTAATGTGGTAATAGACCACCAAAAAAGGACATAATATGATTTAAATATCACTCGAATAATTAAAAAAAAAAACATAAAAATTGTGTCTCTAAACGGTACTTTGATGAATACAAAACCTACAAAATATTTGGTTACATTAATTTAATGATACTAAAACTCTAAAAATTCAACAACTTTTGATACCGACTATACCTACTGGCTTCCGAACCGGCTGCGTCAAGTGTCAAGTACGAACGAACAAACTGTCAAGAGCCAGCCAGCGTGATGGAGTAAATCCGTCAAAAAACTGTCAACTCGTACTTTTACGAACAAAAGATTTATCATTCATATTCACATACGCTGTCAACTCGCTGTTTGTACCAGCAGTTGTCATTTTCCATGTGGTTCCAATATAAACTGATTTTTAAAATCTTTCTAAAATGTATTCTTGTGTATTTAAATTATTCTAAGCGAATGCGAAAATGAATTTGTATAGATATTTAATCAACTTTATAATCATTTTCAAGCCTTAACGATGTCTAATTTTCTTATAACTAAATAGAATAATCACTTGGCTTTAAATAATCCTCAAAAATTTGACCAGCGACCTTCTGTCGCATTCAGTAAACCTCGATTTGGGTTTCACAGCTAATAAGCAGAACTGAAAACATGAAATTGAATTCCCGCAATTCGTAGAAATGTACAAAGGATTTGTATAATGGAACAGTCGACGACAGATTTACGTTCTAACCTACGTAGTACGCACTCTATACAGGGTGTTATAAGATATCTCTCGAGTTCTGAAGATTTTTAGACACCTGCAACACCAAAGTTGGTGCTTAAGGCCTTTTAAGAACAGATAGACCCGCCTTTTGAAGGACCCCATGTCGAAGCTCCAAGGAAAAACCGCATAAGGCAGTTCATTCCACAACTTACTCGAGCAGTTGTGGATCCAGGGGATGAAGATGGAAAAGTACTTACAGCTTTAAAAATATAGATAAGTAAAATAATGTATTGGCTGTGAGTTCATTCACGCCAAAGGAAAAAAACATTTCACTTTGTAACGCACGCAGTCAGTACTGTACTTCAAACTTGCGGCTGTGGCGGAAGGGAATAGGTACACAAAATTGATGAATGTGCTGTCAAAATGATTTAAGTGTTTGAGTGCCATTTCTGGTGTCGTATTACAGATTTTTTCAACCTATCTCAGGCACCAGCTTCTCGCATAACAGGTTTATACCTCACCTTCATCCACTTTCATTATAGCTAGCATTATAACTAAATAAGGTTTCTGTTTACCTACTTCATGAAGAGAAAAATAAGCAATTTATAATCATTTGATAATAGATCATGAATGCATAATTATGATTTGATAATATACATGCGTTCAACAGTTTTTATTTTAGTTGGGTATTCTTAAAACACCCTGTATAGAGCTTTAGTACTGATGTTATCTCAAAACTGTTACTAGAACTAGTAATAATGGTGGATGGCTTTTTGGTCGTAACATAATATTCATGATTCCATTTACAGCTTATTGCAGATTATGTATTGTTCGCTCTCACTCTTGTTACTTTTTATAGAGTGAGTGAGTGTATGACACAAACTACCCTAAATATTTTTTATTTATTTCTTTTTGTTTTGTACCAAAACAAGTTCATATAAAAGGAGAGCTTAACGCTATACAGTATTGACTACCAGCCAACTTTGTCAGGGGAAAAACAAAGAAGTAAATATGAGATCTTCTAATTACATCACTGTTGCATATTTGACATTATGCCTCCCTAATAATTTGAGGGACGGGTTGCAATTTTTACAGTTTTAGCATACCAGCTGTTAGTTTTAAAGTAGGTAAGTATTTGAAACTGGTCAAACTGCAAAATTGTCTTCATAGTTTTGATTCCCATGACCGTTTGGTAGCTCTGACAGTGCTTATAAATAAGTGGGTTAAGAATTACGTGCATAAAGTACAGAATTAGATGATATAATTTCGTCAACAGAATATTTTTACACTTGTTATTAGAAAGATGAAAGATTAAACTATGTAAAAATAACACGTAATTATTTAAGTAGGAGTTTGGTTGGCACCAATGTTTTTCTTCATTGAAGTGCTGCCCACGTGTTTTTCCCTACTTTTTATTATATACTTTATACAAAAGTTTCTAGGCTTGGTCACGTGGAACTGGCACTTAGACTCACTAAGCTTTATGGCGTTTCAAAGTGATCCTTGTGATACAAGTGCTGAATAAACATATTTTTGGCTTTGACAGATTTTCAGAGAAATGGCCCCCAACAAAGTTTTTACTCTTCTTCTTTGTCCTTTGTCCCACTTTATGTGGGGTCAGCATAACAGGTTCTCCTCTTCCGTTTTTCAGCTGTCATCCTTGCATTCACTTCTTTCTTATCCATGTCATCTTTCACACTGTTCATCCATGTTTTATTTGGTCTACCTCTGCTCTTAAACATTAATTATATCCAATCCACATTCATACTCATCACTCTCCTAGTCACATGACTTTCATCCCTCCTCATGACATGCCCGACATGCCCGTACCACGTCGTCGGCCTGTTCGAACGCCCTTCAGCTAGTAAAAAATATGATAGTATCTCAAAAAAAATACCTGCCTTGTTGGTTACTATAGAGTATATAAATACTTAAAAGTCAAATAAATGGTTACCAACACGATAAATGCTTCTACAATTAAAAACCTACGCAATTTGTTTTTATTTACAGAAAATAGACTACAAATTAATTTAAAACTAGTTGTGTAAAATCTCGCTCTAAAAATATCGAATAAATAATTTCGCATGACATTTTGACAGTGATCTTGTCACGACTTACAACTAAGTTGACATTTTATCTTCAAACGAAACTCCTTCTTAAAACTAGTTAGTGACAGTCCACTTTCAAGTGACATAATGTTTATTGACATTGTATTTCTGGATCGGATCCAATAAAATAGATTCTAAATAGATGTACGTGAATTTTGTTAAGAGCAAACATTAAAAAAGCAGCCAAGTGCGAGTCGGACTCGCCCATGAAGGGTTCCGTAGCATCAATTAACATAATATAAAGGTTTTTGTTGTTCGTCGAAAGGTAAATTGCGTTTTACGATTTATGACGTATAAAAAAAAAACTACTGACTAGATCTCGTTTAAACCAAATATCGTTGGAAGTTTGCATAGTAATGTACAACATATATTTTTTTTGGATTTATCATTCTCTTATTTTAGAAGTTAGAGGGGGGGGACCAACTTTTTTCCACTTTGGAAGTGTCTCTCGCGCAAACTATTCAGTTTAGAAAAAAACGATATTAAAAACCTCAACATCATTTTTGAAGACCTATCCATAGATACCCCACACGTAGGGGTTCGATGAAAAAAAATTTTTTGAGTTTCAGTTTCAAGTATGGGGACCCCCAAACTTTATAGTTTTTTTTCTATTTTTGTGTAAAAACCTTAATGCGGTTCACAGAATACATCTACTCACCAAGTTTCATCAGTCTAGCTTTTATGGTTTCGGAGAAAAATGGCTGTGACTCGGCCGGACAGACAGACAGACAGACAGACAGACAGACAGACAGACAGACAGACAGACATGACGAATCTATAAGGGTTCCGTTTTTGCCATTTGGCTACGGAACCCTAAAAAGATGTATTATAATAAAACTTCATGTATTTTGTTAAATATTGGGAAATAAATTTTATGTCGCTTGGAATAAATATAAAACAAACTTATTCAATTCAAAATAAAATATATTAAAACCCAAGGAAAGAGCAAGAAAGAAAAGCATTTTTATGAAAAAAAAGCAAATTCTGAAGTGCTGCTTTTGAATTTTTCCAGATTCTGATTATAATTAGAGCAAATTAAACTTTTCTATATGAATTTCTCTAATATTATTTACTTTAATTTAACCTCTTTGGTGTGCACTTAAAATCCTTTCACCACACTAGTTTGAAAGAGCCAGTGACACGATTAAAATAAGTTTTTAATGTAGGTAGGTACTATTCTTCCAACACAATAAGCAAAAATAGTTCTCTTCTACGTTTAAATCGCTTACAGCTGAAGGCCTGCACACATCTAAGCAATGGCGATGGCGATCCGCTGAAATACTGTCAAATATCGCTGTTATATTTGACAATGTTTCAGCTGATCGCCATCGCAATCGCCTAGATGTGCGCAAGCTTTTACGCAAAACCACATAACTCGAGCATAGAACATATAAATGGTTAATGTGTTTGTTGTGGGTTTTAGTATCCTATCTATATTATTCTGACATTTATTACGAGCGATTGATTTTCTATTTAAAACATTTACGCCTTGCGCATTTATCTAAGCGTTCTGCGGTGGCGATTAGTGAAACGCTGTCAAATATAGCTGTCACATTTGGTGTTTCTTGCGGGATGTATGAATGCTTTGTTTAATTTCAATAGTTTTTCAATAAATGTTGCAAACTGTTGGCAGCTGTGGCCGGCTTTTGAGAATAATTTTTAGGTTATAATAATTAATGATATGCCAAAACTGGATCTGTCAGTATCTTGACTCTGACAGTTGTGTCCAAAAGGGTCGGGTGACTGTCGTCGCTAGTGTGCCTTCGCGACACAAGAACCATCGTGAGCCAGAACATTTGACAACATTTCACGGATCGCCACCACAGAACGCTTAGATGTGTGCAAGGCTTTACTTCGACATCATTTGCCGGTGATTGTGTAATTCTGTTGCCATCAAAAGTTTGATGCTAACAAGGAATAGCGATCACATTATCTTGTTCCCATCAATTTTCGACCGCTATCTATCTTTTGCCATTTTTTTTTATACTACTAGTTGATGGAACAAGCATATGGCCAACCTGATGCTAAGCGGTAACCATCGCTATAACAAAGCATTCCCATACGAGTTTCATAGGTTTTTTTCTCATCCAGTTGCTATTATAGAGGAAAATTACATACTTTTTAATTGCGGATAACACCGCGGGGAATAATCGCGGGTAGTTAGTAGGTACTCTATTGCTCAAAAATCATTATCTTCTAACAGTCGGGTAAAAGTTTTGTATAAGATAAAAAATATTCCGTCAACCACAATAATTGAAGACTGGTTTCTCTGTCAGTAATAAAACATAGTTGTCACCACACCGTCGAGACTATCCCAATTGAATTTCAGTTCCGTATGTCAAACGCTATAAGGTTGATATTCGCACAACACTTGGCTATCGTCTATACAGGATAAAAGCTCGCTCTATTTGGATCGTTACAAAGAAAATTCTGAGGTTAAAGTTTGTAAGGCTTTTGAGGTATTGTGTGGCCGTACAATAGAAATACTTTAAAAATAACTTTGACCACAGGAAGATAAATTTATTATACTTTGGGTGCGTTTTACCCATGCTTGAGTGAAGCTATTATTGTAATATCTTTTGTAAATAAGGAAATATCACAAAAAAACGAAATCTATGGCTTTATAAAAGAGTCGTGTTAAATGAACTATTTATAACTCAAGAACGACTGAACCGATTTGTCTGAAAATTGCTGGGGAGTTTAGAACCAGGAGACGGACATAGAATACTTTTCATTCCGAAAATGTAATGGGAAAAAGACGAGGGCCTCGTAAGTCACACACGTTAGAAACGTGCTTTACGACACACTGCCCTGCGTCCAGCAACTTGAGGCAGATGTTCACTGTTCAGCCTCACGTGCCAGTTATTATGCACCCACACTTTTCAAACCGAAACACAGCAATGCTGCTTCACGGCAAAAATTGGCATGGTGGTAGTACGCACCGGACGAGCTCCTCACAAATAACTTTTATACGTACTACTAAAATGGTCTTTACCTAATTTCAAATTAGCTAATATTAGTAAATTTGAAATTAAATTTCATAAGCTGAGCAATTTTTTTGCGCTCTGAGCCCAAACTCCCAAGCATCTAAACTTTTGCGCCAAAAGATAATAAAGCCAGTCTTACCCGATTACTTATAAAAATAGGCACAAAAATGACTAATAAGATTTTATGAAACTTTTTCTGAAATTCTCGACTGTCTCAGCTTAAACTTTTTATGCTGAACAGGAAGAAAACACATAAAGGGCATCAGGTGTTTTCCATTCTGTCTCAGTCGTAAAAGCCATAGCGAGGGTTTTTACGGCACTTGGACACGGATAATGTGTTTTAAGATGCCACTGCTTGCAGAATTGTAGATAGCTTTAAGAATACTACTTGACTATACTTTCAGTTTACCTGTAGCCTCTGTTTGGCTCTGCCTCTAGCTCTGGTATTGAGTCTGTTTATTAGATGTGTGTTGAATAAATAAATGCTACATCGAAATATCAAACACAGTATAATACACTGGTGAGCACTCACACAGCCTCAAAACCAGAGTCAAAGACAGAGCCAGACAGAGCTTGTGGTAGGCCTACTGTTGGGAGAAAGATTAAATACTGCACACTTAGTAGTAGAGCTCTTTGAGATGCTCGTTCAGGGAGGTACTACCACCATGCTATATACCTGCCGTAAAACAGCATTGCATGTTTCAGCTTGAAGGGTGTGGGTGATGGTGAAATTACTGGCACGTGAAGCAGATCTGTATGCCTCAAGTTGATAGACGCAGGACAGTGCATTGTGAGGCTTGTAATGCTGAAAATCTCCTAGTTACGGGGTAGGAAGATAAGAAACACTTATATTACAAAAGTTTTTATTGGTGCTTTATTCGGTTAACAAACATAGGAAAATATTAGGTTCTAATTACTCTAAGGGGCCCGCTATGTCCCTAGGCTTCTTCGGATCCTTGAGAACTTATTAGGTGCCTATAACTTATTACTATCTAAACTTATTGTCCGTAACTAGAAATATCTTGGGTTGGTGACCTGCCTGCCTTGAATTCGGTTTGGCTACTAATAAGGAGTTGCGTTAGTTTATCCTACAGGGGTTGAACAGGATTAGGTCCGTCGTAAGGGTATATGGTCCGTGGGAGGACTGTGTGATGGTGGCAACAGGGAACAACGGCGGGCCTTAGGGCGCCGAAGATAGCGGCCGCAGCCGGTGTGTTGGTGCTTCCACGAGCACCTTGACTAACCTCGGAGGCTGAGATCTAACCAATATCACGTTCGCAAGTCGGTAACGGCCTCGGAACGGACCTGGCGTGGGCAAATGCGCGCTGGTCCTTCAGCCGAAGTTTCGACCACGGGGAGTGACAGTCGGTGCTCCCTTGTCGAAGAGACGAGTGCCAATATTCGGAGCCTGGGGCCCGTATGCAGCAGGAACCTCCAGGAGCTACCAGACGGCCTCTACTGATCACGAGAAAAGGGAACAAATTTAATATCGGCACTTTACAAAAACACTGAACTCGCTCGCAACTAGGAATATTCGACTCACTTGAGGCTGATAAAATATTATGCGTAGGGTATATTTTTATCCACTACGGGACAATAAAATCGACAGAAATCTGTTAAATAAGATGTCGAAGAATCAATTCGGTTTCTACGGGTCGTTGCTCTCTCTGTCAGCTCGCTGTTTCAAAATCCAGACCATAGACTAGAGTAGAGAGATTCGCGCTAGCGATCTTATAATCGATTTTCAAATGAAATCGATGGAGAAAAAAAACAAACGAATCGGCCCGAATTCAGCCGTGAAAAGGCGGACGGAGGTCTAGGACGAATGCATAACGTTTTGAAAATCCTGTATCCTGTAAAAACAGGGCACATTCTCGTAACAATGGCAATATGTTAGTAGGATAATCGATTCTCGATACTCGATGCCGATCAATAGACAATCCCTCGGATCGATAAGCCCCTATTCGCAATAGACAGTCTGTGGCACGTCGCGCGGGCATGTTGCCAGCTACCGGTTTGCGGTTACCCTAAATTCAACTCCGCAGTATCGATCGCAAACTCTGATCATCATTATTTTACTATGAACAAGACCGTAAGCTCGGATATGGAATCGCGTAAGCATTTTAAGACGTAGTAAGTATTCAATGATGGATAATATGGAGGTATAAATAATTTAATGGGCTCTCGGGGTTGGGTGTCAAGCCGACTCACCCAACCCTTAGTGTGAACCGTACTGAGCGGGCAACCCCGAACCAGCTGGTGTAAATGAGATAACTACGAACAAAAATCATGTCTTCAAGCTCATGTGATAATAAAATAATATGTTTTGTGGACACTGTGACAGAAGGACTGATGTTTCCGTCGCACGGCGCCGAAGGCGACGTGCGGAAAAAACTAAATAATGCGGAGGCGTTCCATTTGGCGATCTTATGGTATAAAAACTATCTCAATGAAAGGAAGCTTCAAAATGAATGGCGGGAACGTTTGAAAAGGTATGAGTTTATTCGATCGTTACTATGGGGTTTACCTATTAGAAATCGGGTGTTACAGGCTCGTTCCTAACGTGCGTGACCTACGAGACAATGCTTTGTTAATGGCAACCACCTAGGCAACTAAAACTTTTGCTGCTGGAAAAAAAAACTAGTTCAAAATATGAATGCCATGTTAAAAAAACAACAGCTATCTCGTTCCTATGAGTCGATAATAATAATAAATATGGTGGACAATCCACACAATTTTTATTAAGCTCCAAATTAATCAATATTTGAATTAGAGAAACCAGAATATATTATTTATAATACTTACATTCATTTTTATTGTATACTTGGAGGAACTTCCTCCCGCGCACTCTTAAGGTGGTGTAATACTCTTACTGCTGAGGTTTTCTTTAGAGACTTCAGTAAGTGTACGGCCTGAGTGCACGCTCTATTCGAGCGTTGGGCGGGGAGGGGCGTGCAGCGTTCATGTTAAACACGTGCTACCCGTAGTGGCCGTCCTGAGTGCGGCCGAGCGGAGCGTGGGCAGCAGCGGGCTTGTTTGCGTCGAGCAGGGCGTCGCGTGCAATTTCAAACCAGTTTGTGTTTTGCAGCGGTGATACGTGCGTTCTTGAAGGATGTGTTGAAATTAGTACTACTCAATTTTAATCTTGATTCAATTCTCTGTAATATGTAATCAAAAGTTGCCACTGTCATCCTTGTATACTCATGAAATTTATCTTCATTCACCCTTATTGTTTCAAATAACGTAGAAAACTCTCCAAATTGTTTTCTTTGCTTCACAATGTTACTAGGACCTTGTCTTGACTCATAATTAAATTTTAGCCACAAATTTTCTTCTAAATGCATATCAATAATATCGTACGACGCAGACGCCATGATGAAAAATGTGACCGGCTCACACGAACGCTAAGCGTGCACTAAGGCCATTCGGTGAACGCTCTTTCGCCGCATGCACGCAACGCTGAACGCTCCGCTAGACGCCTTTTCACTCAGACCGTACACTTAGTCTTCAAAAAGAGCGTTTAGAAAAATTAAAGGGTCAGCACGCGCGAGTGATGCCTCGCTGGTGTTGCGAGCGTCCATATGCTACGGTAACCGCTTTCCACCAGGTGGTTTGTATGCTTGTTTGACTGTTGATTGACCGTAAACAGTTGACCTTGCAACAAACATAACCTTGGTGTAGTGAACTCATCCCAAAATAGTTTTGTCCCCACATATAATGAGACATGGCGACGTGCCAGCCTATAAGAATTATCAACGCAAAACCGAAACACGGATGAAACGTTTTATTAAATTGATAAATAAACTTTGGAGGTCTTATAACCACGGATACAGTCCATGGACGACTGACCTCTCAGCTCATTTTGTAGATCTTGGGTTCGACACAGATGTTTGTTCTCTGTCTGAGTGTTATATTGTAGCTTAACTGTATGAATTTACAAAGAAAAAATAAGTATTATATCTATCAGCTATCTGGCTCCCATAGAATAAGCTCTGCTTAGTGTGGGGCTAAATAATGACGTGTCGATTGTCTACAATATTTATTTATTTCATTTATGGATATAGCATGACCACTCCCAAAAAAATACACTTTACGTAATACATTATGCATATAATTTCCAAAAAAAAATTGCTTTTAATAAACTTATTGAGATTTTATGTTTACTGAGCCAAATAAGAAACATAACTCTCAATTTTAAAAATAAATAAATACGGTAGTCCAATCACACATCACTACCTGACCCCAAACTAAGCAGAGCTTGTACTATGGGAACCAAGTAGCTGATATAATACTTACTAAATTTTTTTGTTCTCTCTGGGAATCGAACCCGCGGCCTACGGCGCAGAAGGCAGAGCTACTACCAACTGAGCTTAGAGGCCAGTTAAAGTAATGTAAGGAAAGCCCCTTTTTCCATACCCTTCATTAATAACTGTCATCATTCTTGTCAAAGATTGACAGCAAAACCAATTAAGTTGACAAAGAGCGTTTATAAACTACCTTGAAAGATTTCGGCAGAAAAAACATATTATTACTATAAATAGTATACGTGAGTGGGTCTGTAACGTTTGTCTGTTAGTAACGTCACCACGGACTGAACTAACTTGGATGATATTTATTTTAAAAAAAGTTATTCATTTTCGAAATTAGAATTGTATAGTTTTTACAGTCACAGTCACAGTCGAGGTATAAAAATGTCCGTCACCCTAAGGTGACGGACATTTTAAAAACCGACTCTAAAGTCGGTTTTCGCTTGCACCAGTGCCTTGATAATGAACACATTTTGACATAACTTGTGACGTTAACTTAACGGTGTATTCTGTCTATTCAGTTTCAAAAGGAGTATGTGATCGTGATACGTTGAACAAATCAAGTTGAAAATCTACGAACATTTTCATTCCGCCACTATACATACCTTCAAAGACTACATTGTTCTATACCATCAACAAGTCATCAAAAAACATGTTTTGTCGCTGAAGCATGTTTTTCTTTACTCATTAGTTGCTTCTTATTGACATTAACAAAAAAACAAAATAATCATCAATCAAAAGTCAAAAATCATGACAGTCACATCATATTATTGTGTCAAGTTTTGACATTCGTTTAAAAAAATTATGAAAATGCTCTTGAAAACCTTTGATGTTTTGAGTTTCCTTTTTTACAGTTTCAGTGACAGCGAAACCAGGGGAGAACAGTAGGTAAAAAAAATATAAACGCACTGTATCCGTCATTTGTCTCTGTCAAGGTGACAGCTAAAAACAATACAATGAGCGTAGAAGATAATTTGGCATACAAAAAAGTGACATACAAATAGAAACTTAAAACCATTATCACAGTAGCCTTGCGTAAAGGCCCGGCCACATCATCGTCCAGCATCTCTGTCATGTTCTGGCGGTGTTATCGTAGATTGCTGTGTTATGGGCTTGATGTGGCCGGGCTTAAATAAATTTGCGCTACACCAAAATAGAAAATTAATAATATCTTTTTCGTTGTTGATAATTTAATATTTCCCAAGAAAAAATAACCACTGACTAATAAAGCACTGGGTGAGAAGACCCAAAGACAGGCTCATTGGCGCGTCTTGGGAAAGACTAACTTCCGTGGAAACTGGATGAGAAAAGCTGAAGACCGAGCTCAGTGGAGCCTTTTGAGAGTCCTACATCCAGCAGTGGACTTATGAAAAATAATAATGATGAAAATAGAATTGATGTGAGTGAGGACTTCCTATTTGTGTTTTCGTGCGAAGAGTATTGTACCTAGTTATTCAAAAAGCTATTTCAATAAGCAGACTATTATAATACCATTTAAGGCTGTTTTTAGGGTTCCGTAGCCAAATGGCAAAAACGGAACCCTTATAGATTCGTCATGTCTGTCTGTCTGTCTGTCTGTCTGTCCGGCCGTGTCACTGCCATTTTTCTCCGAAACCATAAGAGCTAGACTGATGAAACTTGGTGAGTAGATGTATTCTGTGAACCGCATTAAGGTTTTTACACAAAAATAGAAAAAAAACTATAAATTTTGGGGGTCCCCATACTTGAAACTGAAACTCAAAAATTTTTTTTTCATCGAACCCATACGTTTGGGCTATCTATGAATAGGTCTTCAAAAATTATGTTGAGGTTTTTAACATCGTTTTTTTCTAAAACTATAAATTTTGGGGGTCCCCATACTTGAAACTGAAACTCAAAAAATTTGTTTTCATCGAACCCATACGTGTGGGGTATCTATGAATAGGTCTTCAAAAATGATGTTGAGGTTTCTAATATTGTTTTTTTCTAAACTGAATAGTTTGCGCGAGAGACACTTCCTAAGTGGAAAAAAGTTGGTCCCCCCCCCTCTAACTTCTAAAATAAGAGAATGATAAATCAAAAAAAAATATATGTTGTACATTACTATGCAAACTTCCAACAATATTTGGTTTGAACGAGATCTAGTCCGTAGTTTTTTTTTTATACGTCATAAATCGTAAACCGCAATTTACCTTTCGACGAACTACAAAAACCTTTATATTATGTTAATTGATGCTACGGAACCCTTCATGGGCGAGTCCGACTCGCACTTGGCTGCTTTTTTTCTATCTACGGAACAACGCTATCCATCGAATGAAAAATTGACAATCCTTGTTTTTTTTTAGCTATAGTGTACGCTATGTTGTTTATCCTACTCTAATAATATAACAATCTAGCCATAATTTGAGGTTAATAAGTAATTTGTGACTGACCAAATTTCTATGTCAACAAGAATGTCTAACACTTTTCTTACTATCTCTATTTATGATGAAGACAATTTGTTATTGTGTTTGTATTAACACTCTTTGCATTTTACTTTGGATATATGAATAACTATTCAACACTACAATAGCTCAAGTTTAAGTCTTTTCACTATGTCCGTGTCTTTTGCTTTTGACAAGCCAAAAAAAGAAATTCGATTACTTATTTTTAACTACGGATTTTCTGTGCATTGAAAATTTTGGTCTTAGATTATGCAATTACAACGAGTATTATGAAGATGATAAATACGACTATTAAAATAATTTGCGTGGTATAAAACCAATTAAAAACAAAAATAGAAGGATCATTAATAAACGCTACGGTACTTCAGATTATAATTATCAATGACGTTGATACTTCAAAATAAACACTATGAAATATTACTACAAACTAGTAGAACCACCCGGCACTTGAGGTTTTGGTCTCAAGTAAAAGGACGCAGGACAGGGCATCGTAAGGCATTTTCCTGATATGCGAGACTTGCAAAGAAATTACTTGTTATATGCAGGCGTTGGTTTACACTAAAAAAGTCCGAACTAAAATCCTTTCACCACACCAGTTTGAAAAAACAAGTGACACGACGAGAAGAGGAAGAATATTATGCTTGTTTGACCAACAATGGTTTTTTTTACAAAATGATACGACTAATTAAACTTCGATTCGAGGAGAGTTAATTTCAAAAAAACAAAATCAAAATTCGTTCATCCGTTTGGGAGCTACAATGCCAAGCACACACAGCCACAGCCAAGCACATACACACACGTAAAATTTAAAACATCTCGTAGTTTTCGGTTTCAGAGGTTTAATAGGAAAACTACTAAGGTCCAATTTCACCGTTGAAATTGAACGCGTTCTACTGACGTTTAAACTCGCTTAAGCATTCAGTTGGTACATTTTTCTCTAAACGCGCTTAAAGACCTGTCAATGTCGTTGCATTTCTTTTGTGTACGTACATATAAACGAGTTTAGTTAAACGCGTTTAACGGTGAAATTGGACCTAAACAGATTCACATAAAATAAACCCATGTTTGTTTCTGGAAGTTAGTCTATTTTTAAATCAAATTGCATCTATAACGGTTGAGTGGTTTAGTCGTAAAAGCGTAACAATCATACAAACCTTTTTCATTTATGAATTGGTAGGGATTTTTTATGTGCTTTTTAAAGGTTCAATTCTGTAGGGCACGTATATTTTTAACTCAACCAAATTAGAATCGAAAATCACGATAGTATAGACATGCTATCTTACTGATATTGCTAAGGAAAGTTTTGTAAATATAATAATAAACTTAAAAACTACTGGTCCGTTCAAAAGTTCTTTCACCATCATTAGAATGCTACTTAATCCCTCGGTAAAAAGTAAGTGCACGAAAGGAGTATCTGAGGCGCACTTGAAATCCTTTCACCACACTGCACTGGTTTGAAAGAACCAGTGACACGGTCAAAAGAAGAAAAAGATCCCTCGGTAACTAAATGCTATATTTATTACTACAGACCGAATTTGCACGAAAAAAATGTTCAAAATGTGAAGTAACTGCCTTTAAATTTTCCCACCCGTGCAAAGTCAGGGCAAGGTGCTAACAACAATAAAAAAATAGATGATTTAATTCTCAATTAATATTATTGTTTTTGTTTTGGCATTTACCCAAAGAAACGGCCCTATTACTAGTTTTCTATCAAATGCCAAACATAATGACTAAAAAAGCAAAAAAACAGTGACTCATATCATCGTCAGAGTCATAAAAAAATTAATATGCACTCTTAACTACTGACAATAAAAGCTAAAATCGAGTGTACTGGTTCTACGTGGATGCGGAAAGCATGGTTTTGATAGGAATACTGCCAAAACAGTGAGTGTTGCCAAATTAGGTTGATTGTGGGGAGAGATATATTGAGGTCACTAAACCTATTTTTGCACCTACCGTGATATTGACCTGTAGAACTTCAAGTCTTAGTATTGCATTTAGCAAGTTTATAATAAAGTAGTATACAATATACAGTATAGAAATATACTGCTATACTAATATGTATGTATGTATAGCAGGGCTATAAAACTCAGACGTGGTCGCTTAATACCATTAGCCTCAACAGCCAAAAAACTCTATTCTCCAAAATAATTTCATAACAACTCAATAAAATAAAGTAATCCTAATAGCTTTTACCCAATGAATAGGTTTATAATATTGATAGGATTATTTTGTTACATAATGCTTGATACGAGACATAATTATTTGTATGTCATAATTCCCACATAAAAGCTTCGGCTGAAATTAATACCTCAGCTGAGATAACAGTCACTGCCAGTGCATAAAAGATGTTATACCATCAATGATAGCCCATTTTGCTAATTGGCTATTACTGAATTTTCTAATATGATGAGGTGGGCGTTGAAACGATAAGCATATAATTATGGACTTTTTAGTAAAGCATAGAATCAAACTTACAATGACAAAACTTTTCGTTTAGTACTTTTCAATTGTTTGTTGAAAACGTACCTTATTTTTAACCGCCTTCAAATAAAAAAGGAGGTTCTTAATTCAGTTATATTTTATTTTTTGTTATCCTTCAATTTCATGAATTAACCAATTTTTTTTATTAGACTTTACTTTGGTTTTTGGTCTTCCAAATTTTAACAAAATTAGCTTAGCTTTTTGTGTTCGTTTTTTTAAATGTTTGTTACTGCATACTTACCTCCATCATTTAACCCGATTTAGTAGTTTTTCTTTTTTTACAAAAACTTATTTTATTCATTTATGAATTGCACTTAAGTAAAAGTTATTGCACGAAACCAGATGCGGTGGTAGGTAATACAAAACTAATTACTCCATTAACCATTAGCTGGCTATTAAGAGCAACCAAACTATTGACCCGAATTTTAGTATCTTTGGGAGGAAAAAGTCTGGAAGTATGTGTTTATTATTTTACATCATCCTGAAACTTAAAACTGTTCCTATTCGCCTATTTTATTTTTATTTCATCAACACTCAGTCTTGTTACAATCTTTGCTTGCGTGTGATACGTTATTTCCCTATTCTTTTTTTATTGCAGTCGAATCTCAAAATAATGTTTAAACTGGTAGACTTCAATACCTTGGCTAGATCCTAAATAGATTTGATAGGCTTTAAAAAAAATTGTTATAAAAAGGAAATCTAATCGACGGAAATCTAGTATTTAAATTAACGACGTAATGATCAAAGACGCTCAAATCGAATTGGTTCATGGTAACATAACTGCAGGTCATTTACAATATTTAGATGGTATTGTACGAGTAAGATAACTTCAAAATGATTATACATTTTAAATATAAGGCTTGGTTCCTACCGTTTTTATTCTTTAGCGAAATAAATAATATAATAATGTGAATGTGTGTAGTGAAGTTCCAGTGGGCTCCTGTTCTACAAGTTATTGAGCAAGCGTATAATGAATGGGTGGCAAGTGGCTGAAATGTGGGAAATAAAATACGACATTCATTTATAGATGAGAACGAATTCTGAAGTAACATTCTACTTTATCTTCGGCGGACTAATGTATTGAGTGATAAATGTATAGAGTATAATTTAGGTTGAAAAACTTGAGAAACCAATTTCATGGCCAAACTGTAAGCCTACCATGAGCTCTGTCTGGCTCTGTCTCTGGTTCTGGTTTCTCTGAGTCTGTGTGAGTGCTCACCATTGCATTATTAGTGTGGCCCATTTCTGGGCAAAACACATCTAAGCACAAAATATCAGGGGAAACATCGACACGACGAAGAAGAATTGCATTATACTGTGCGTGTGACGTTTTGACGTAGGATTTATTTAGTCAACACTCACACAGACTCAAAACCAGAACCAGAGACAGAACCAGACAGAGCTCATGGTAGGCCTAACTGCTCAACTGATTTTGATAAATTTTCTATGGGACTAATATGGAGGCTCATAAATGACGAAATAAAGCGATAATAAACCTTTAAAAATACAACTGACTCCTTCTTTTTTATTTGAAGTTGGTTAAATAAGACTTTAGATTGTAATTCATAGCCACGTTATAGACGGCCGGGTTGACTTGTCTACTCAAAAATCTTAATTAGAATTAAATACTGAATATTTCTACTAAATATTGTCAAAAATTAGCTTATAAATGGCTATTATTACTATTATATTATTCAAATTTATTTACTTAATTTATTTATTTTTTGTAATTTTTTTACAGTATTATTATTAAAAAAACATATTATAAATAAAAACTTAAAAACAAGTGAGCTTCCAACAGGGGCTATAACTATTATAATAATGTTCATCAAAATTGTTTAAAAATACAACCTGAAACCGATACCGAAAACATAAAAGTCCTGGAAAAAAACTTCCACGCAGGTGAAGCCGTGGGCGGCCGCTAGTAAGCAATAACCCACGTAAATAAAGGTTACGAAATCGTACTAACACAATTTTCGTCAAGAAAATACCAAAGTAGGTATTGTATCCAATAATACCGAAGTTTTATTGGATTATAGTAATGTTGTTTGTCTCTATTGTTCGTGTTTGTCGTGTTTTAGGTAGTGTGGGATGAGATTAGGGGAGATAGTAGACTGAGCAAGTATCATACGATAACAGTGACACTTGCTCAGTCTACAAAAAAAAATGCCTATTTTTATTACTAATAATTGTATTTGCAATTAGTTAATTATTTAACATTATTTACAAATAACAAGTACACAGGCTTTTGTATTTATTATAGATGATTTATATTGCAAGTCAGGGTAAAACAATTATTTTTATTATTAAAACTTTTATTATAAACTACCTATTATTTGAATTAAACTTAAAATAACTAGCGGCCTGTCCCGGCTTTGCAAGCGTGGAATTTTTTTTTTAACATATAAATAATAAAGCCTATGTTACTCAGAGTGAATGTAGCTTTCTAATGGTGAAATAATTTTTGAAATCGGAAAGTTTTAGCGTTTATTCATAACAAACATACAAAAAAAAAATTGTCCTCTTTATAATGTATAATAATATTTTATTTTACTTTATGGTGAATCTACATACCAATACCCTTATCCTTTTCAAAGTGAAATATAAAGACCTCATTATTTTCACGAATATTAACTTCAGGAAATCATCCCTCGAATTACAAAGATAAAAACCACCGACCATAAAATTATTTCCAAGATTTTGAGTAAGAAAATCAACATTTTTCTTTTTACAGACGAAGCGGAAAAATATAGGTCTTAGGGTTGTACTTTAGATTGTTACTAATCATCATGATCATCAACCTGCATAGACAAACGTCACGGCTTTGTAGTAACCCTGCCTGCTGCGTCGTAGGCAGTGGGTTCGATCCCCATCGAGAACCAGTATTTGTGAAGTGAAAATATTATGTTTGTTTTTGTTTGTTATTTTTTTTTTCTCTGACTGACGGTGTTGTCTAATATTAAATAAATAAATAAAATAAATATTGTGGACATTTCACACAACACTACCCAGCCCCAAACTAAGCAGAGCTTGTAATATGGGAACCGGATAGCTGATATAATACATGAATACATTTTTTTTTGTAAATACATACAAAGTCATATTTAAAAAAAAAAGCTTTTTATCAGCTATCTGGTTCCCATAGTAATACAATGTAGTTCTATGCTTAGTCTGGGGCTAAATAGTGTTTCAAACAACAAAAAATCGGACAGCTGGAAAGAAACATTATCCATATTCGGAGGGATTTGTCATAGTAACTACAATTGGTGCGGTGGATTGATAAATGCAATTTTGATTTTAAGTTGTTGTAGTACTGCATCATTATTATTAGTTTACAGTTAGCAGGTTTCTTGGCCATAGTCCTCCAATTTTACTTTCTAGAAATTATTTTGAGAAGAATGATTTTCAGCCCTCTATTCGCTGAATTCCCGCGTGGGCTGCGTGGGCGTCCTACGTTTCGTATGTTTATTTCGCAATATTTATTTATTTATTTTTAATTTATTTTTTTTAATTAAGTAATCTATAGACTTAAAATATATGCAAAAGATTATCAATATTTTTATGGTACAAATTTCTCACCTGAGAGGTATTTAGGAGTTTTCAATCCGCTCCTCGCTACGCTTATGCAGAATTACACCCTTAGAACTCCCCAGCCTGAACGCTGCAACTAGGTCAAGCATCGTAGGCCTTTCATACAGAAATACTATGTGTAAAAACATGCCTACTGAAATCAGCTTGAATTAAAAATGAGCGGTAATTCGTTGATTTAAGACGCAATTTTGCACAGCACAAGCTTGATTTTGTCTACAAGCCAGTCTGGTTCCGTCAAGTGGAATATGGATTGTAACATGCTTGTTTTAAGGGTGTTTACTGCTTGTATAAGGCGACAGTTTAAGGCGTTGCGTCTATTTCTTATGTCATTTTTAAATGTGACTTTGTAGTTTTAGCAGCGTTTTAAAAAGAAAGTTATTTATTCTAAATGAGTGTTGCTTTTTAAATGTTTAGCCACAGCAGTAGGCTTATCTCTGGCACTGTCTCTGGCTCTGGTTTTGAGTCTGTGTGAGTGTTGACTATATGTATGGCACTCGTGAGCACTCACACTGACTCAAAATCAGAACCAGATACAGACAGAGCTTGTGCTAGGCCTACAGTTAAGCTAAATAAGAAGGATTTGTCATTACAACATTAAGAACCGACATTGGCGAATAAAGGTTCCCGAATGGCGACCACGAACCGTAACTGGATTTTCTCGACATACCTCAAGAACTATTTGGAACATGAGTTTCCTCTTGTTTCTTAGTTCATGTCCCGATTATGAACTAAGAACTGAATGACATAACTTTTTTTAGTTCGTATACGGGTTACGAATTAAGAAAAAAGACCTTCGTAGCTGGTTACGAAACCCGGTTACGTACCAGCACTAAAGGAACTCAAAGCATAAGACGGACCGACGACACTATACATTTTTATGACGCAATATTAAAACTTTTTCCGCTGATAAATAAACCCGTGTTCCCGAATAATTCAGTTCTACGAGTAGAATAAAAGTTAGCAAACTCTTTCAAAAGACAGTTTAAGCTTTTAAAAGCTGGGCTCTCAAGAGACTTTGTGCCCTAAATGAACCAAATAACGAATAATAGCCGCTTCCCAAACAATAGCTTTACAACAATAATGTTCGTTAGCGATGCTTTGATTGTTGGCATAATTGAACAAGTTGGTGCTAAGCAAGTTCACTGCTAAATTAGTTTGAATAATTAGAAAGACGAAAATCCTCTCACTTACAGTTCGGATCTATATATTTCGGATCGGCGTGCTGGGATCTATGCTTTTCAAAACTATAAAAACAATACTGTTGAAACTTGGTAAGTAAAGTAAGTATTCTGTGAACTGCATTAAGATTTTCACACAACAATAGAAAAAAAACACAAACAATTTTGGGGGACCCCAGAACTGAAAATCAATTTTTTTTTTCATCAAAACCATTCATGTGGAGAAATTATGGATATATCCTTAAAATTGATGTTGAGGTTTCCAATTTAGTTTTTTTCTAAACTGAAAAGTTTGCGCGTGAGACACTTCCAAAGTGTACTTCCAAATGTGAAAAAAAAACAAAGAACTACAAGCACTTTTATATTATGTATATTTGCTGCTACGGAACCCTTCAGGGGTGAATCCGACTCACACTTGGCCGCTTTTTCTTAATTTTTGTCTCAAGTGAAGCTAGGCAAGATTAAAATGGTGCATACTAAGTCATAATCTGCTGTTCACTCTTGTCTTAAAAAACCCTAAATTAAACTGTTCCGGAAATAACGACGCCGGTATATTTTTTGGTTAACCCATATATGCCCAGAAAGATTTTGGTCTCCGATTTTCGTGATTTTTGCATATGTTGTTCCTAATGAAATATAATTAGACCCATATTTTTTTATTTTGAGTTTCAGTAACTGAAAGTTTTTTTTTTTGTAAGGGTCGTTATCGACCCCGTGGGCAAATAACAGTTTGACAAGAGTGAAAAATGTATGGGTAAATTAAACGCAGTATGTTATTATTAAACGACAAAATGTTATATTTTAACTAATGTACTAGCAAGTTAAACAATTAGGAACTTAGGCAGCTAAGGCATCAAAGTATCATCACATAAAAAACCACGTAACATCAGGTTGTACATGGAATTTCGCAAACCATTTGTCATGAAGATTAACACAACATGTGCTGCAAATTTTTACCGTTTTATTCTTACAAACAGCATACCGTGTTCTGTTCTGGGTAACCATAATCATATGATTAGCCGCGTGTTTCCTCGAAACTCCATGGTATCGACGTTGGCTCCTATTGATCTAGCCAGCAGAGCAGAGTTGTTCACCATAACATCAACCAGCCATGTCAGGATTGACGTGTAACCACTTCTTGCCTCGAATGTATGCCTGTAATGTATGTTCTGCTCGTGGTAGAGGATCTGTCCACTGACTGTGGTAAATCCCGCTTGATTCTCTTGGTTGTGGTTGAGATCCAGAACTTCGTGGTTGCCTCGATGTGGATGGGATGACTGGATCAGTAGGTACTTCTTGAGTTACTGATTGAATCCGTGATAGTCCGTGTTCTTGTTGATGACTGACCTGGTGGGAGTACAGCAGTTGAAATAGCCTCAGCACTCTTGGATATCTTGGGTATGTAAAATTAACTCGGCAGGGGCAAGTAGCTGATGTTGGTTCAACCTTTCAATATCACCGCAGTTTTCATCTCCCGAATCACCATCTGATAACGCTCCATCACAAAGCGGGTCTAAATAGACTTCAACATTTTGAAGACCTTCGTCGTCACCCAAACTCTCCGAGACATTTATTAGGTATATCATTGATAGATAGTACTCGACATGACCTGAGAAAAATGTGAAGATTCTGTATCATATCTGCCCAGAGGGTCGGTAGTGACCCATCCAAATGTTCGTTCAAATAACGTAGTGAAAACCATATTTTACACAAAACTTATTTATATTTTTACCTATATTATATATTTACTTAGCTAATAATTCAAAAACACAAACCAAAACTCTTGTAAATAAATAAATACTTACATTTTTGTCGGAGCCGGTGCATAAATTTCACTATAGAAATCAAGCCACGACTTGCACTGCAATTATTCAACCGAAATTGAGCTGTGTTGACATGTGAACTACATTGGGCGATTAGATATTTTATCACTAAATAGATAGATGGCATTAAAAACTATTTATTATAAGTAATTTTAATTTTAGAGGCATTCATGCGCGATTAGAAAGTTTGGGTCGTTTTCGTGCTTTTGGGCATATATGGGTTAATATTTTTCGTGTTCATGTATACCCTTGTGCTGTACATTTTTCATGTATTGCTTGGTAGCCATGCAGCCACCATCCTACCTCCTACTTAATATTATAAACGCGAAAGTTTGTAGGTAAGTATGGGTGAATGGATGGATGTTTGTTACTCTTTCACGTTAAAACTGCTAAATGGATGATAATGAAACTTTACAATAATATAGCTTACATTAGAAAAACACATAGGCTAGAATTTATAAAGACCCGTACCAAGGGGAAGGTCGCGGGTTTAAATCCCACTCTAAGAGTCGAATGATGGGATTTGAACTTTTGGGACATTAAAAAGATATTGTAACGGAGAATGGATGTAAGTAACGGGAACGGGGCGAGCGAAGCCGTGGGCGGCCGCTAGTAATATAGATAAGTACCCTGAAAATTTACAATCTACGGCGGTCTATAATTTTAGTCAGCCGACAAAGATTTATATTTAGATTGAATAAGTGAAAGTTTGTTTTGTGTTGGAGTTTGGAGTAAATCCTAAGACTACGGTAATACTAGAAGTAAATTGTGATTAAGAGGGCATCACACAGGCGACTCTCCATACAAACGTAGACCCCTATTTCCTCCCTGGATAATGCCCCTAGAGTAACCATTTTTTCTCATAAAATCCAGAGCGGCTATATACGTGCGCGTATGTTTTCTTTTTTTTCAGAAACTTATTGATAAAGAAAATATTATGACCCTCATATGATTTATATAAATTATGATATTTTCTTTATCAATAAGTTTCTGAAAAAAAGGAAAACATACGAGAAGATCTGGATTTTATGAGAAAAAATGGTTACTCTAGAGGCATTATCCAGGGAGGAAATAGGGGACTACGTTTGTATGGAGAGTCGCCTGTGTGATTCCCTCTTAATATAAGGCTCGAGTTTACTAATTGAATATTATAGATCCTTGCTTTTGAAACGGTTGTTTATGTTTAAGTTAGAAATAAGAAAGTAAACAGGCTTTTTCATCTATTGTAGATGATTTATAAATCTTCAGGGGCAACTGTTGATAACTCAAGCTCTATTTGCGAGACGCTATAGTGCCTGGGACAGGATTTTAGATAGAATAGACTTGCCCAGCACCTATACCATCCTAACAACTTTGATAGCCTAATCCACAGAAAAGCATGGTCAATACGTGCGGAGCTGACTAAACATTGCTTATTAGCATTGCTTAGGGCTTCCTCACGATGTTTTCCTTCACCATTTGAGAGCACTAGCATTGTGTACATAAATTTTACGAACAGAAAAATTCATAGGTACACGATTCAAACCGGGGTGGTTTAAATAGATGTTTCAAAGTCGTTGTAATTAAATTAAATTTGATCTGTCGGCCTTTTTTATTTTGACTAAAACCCACCATGGTACAAAAGCCACAGTCCCAATTTCCACACCCAATTGTGCCTTAAACCGGACATTTATTCCGGTTGTGTGACGTATAGGAACCGGAATTGTCGTGACACCAATCACTGACAATTCCGGTTCCCATTCGTCACTGTATTGGGATTTCCGGGAAGCATAGCCCAGGATTTTTGTTTTTTAGAAACAGTTTCAATTAAAATTTATTTAAAAAAAATATTTTTTTCCAGTTGTGGTTAATTTCATCTCATATCCGTATTACTCAGTATTAACCAAAACTCTTTGGGTAGAAAAAAAGGGTAATCAAAGTGCAAACTAACATTAATTATTTGGTATTCATGGTAGGTTTCAAACCCATCGAAACTGTCATGTAAAAACGGTAGGAACCAAGACGTAGTTTTGCCTGTTCTTCTAGGCTTGGTCGCGTGGAACTGGTACCTAAACTCACTTAGCTATAAGACGTTTCAAAGTGATACAACTGAATAAAATAATTTTGACATCTAGTTTGTCATAGAAGAAAAATAAGCAAAAACCTAGTAAACATTTTACTTGACAAAGTCCCAGAGGAATAGGTTTCTCTGGTCCCATATTATCTGGTTCTCACAGTAATCATTAATTTAGAGCTAGTGCGGAATGCCTGTAAATATTTTTTATTCTAAGAATGTAAAGGTAAAGTGGATGGAAAGAGCTCGGAATCGTTCTCCCGGAAACGTGAGGCCTGTGTCCAGCAGTGGACTTTTTCAGGCTGATTATGATGATGGTGAAGAACGCTTAAATCACCACCTTAACACCAGCACCACCACTTATTTTCTTCTTGTGTCATTCTTTCAAACTAGTGTGGTCAAATAATTTTAATTTGTCCACTGTGGATTGTCCATCAGTCAGTAACGTAAGAGCTTTATTGGGCACATAAATAGGTGGTTGAATCTTCTATATCTATAAAACTCAAAGGTGACTGACTGACATAGTGATCTATCAACACACAGCCCAAACCACTGGACGGATCGGGCTAAAATTTGGCATGCAGGTAGATGTTATGACGTAGGCATCCGCTAAGAAAGGAAAATGGAAAATTATTTTCCAAAGAGGAGAAAAAGGGGAAAAATGGTTTAAAGAAAAATCAACGCACAGCCTAAACCGTTTGCCCCAGAAGCATGAAACTTAGAAGGTGTGTTCCTCTAATAAAGCAGAGGTGCACTAAGAAAGAAAATAGGAAAATTCTTTCCCTAAAAGAAGAAAAAACGGAAAATGATTTTAAGAAAAATCACAAAAAATAGCTTTACAAAATACGCAAAAAAAAACATTAAAAATTTTCGGCTACCGCAGTATCTGGCACCAGGTTCGATTACACACAAAAAGGTTCACAAACAAACCAATGATAACCACTACGACACAATCAATCTGATTCGATTATACACCAACACCCATACGAAACCCCAAATTAGCCACTAATATAACATAAAATCACAAAAATGGCTTTACAAAATACGAAAAAATAAAACATCAAAAAATTTTCAGCTACCGCAGCGTTTGTCAGCAGGTTTTAATACACACAAATGTTAACAAAAAAACCGATGATAACCACTAAGACAAAATCACGGAAAACATCTATCATACTTAAACTAAACACTGCTGAAAAAAATCGGCTCCAACAGCACTCGCCTTCAAATTCAAATACACTCTAAAGTACAAGCTCAAAACTATAGTAACCAGCAATTGGTCATGTCAAATAAAAAAAATCTGATTCGATTATACACCAACACGCATACGAAACCCCTAATTAGCCACTAATATAACATAAAATCACAAAAAATAGCTTTACAAAATACGAAAAAAAACATTAAAAAATTTTCAGCCACCGCAGCATTTGTTACCAGGTTTTAATACACACAAATGTTGACAAAAAAACCGATGATAACCACTAAGATAAAATCGCGGGAAACATCTATCATACTTTAACTAAACACTGCTGAAAAAAATCGGCTCCAACAGCACTCGCCTTCAAATTCAAATACACTCTAAAGTATAAGCTCAAAACTATAGTAACCAGCAATTGGTCATGTCAAATAAAAAAAAATCTGATTCGATTATACACTAGCACGCATACCACTAATATAATATAAAATCACAAAAAATGGCTTTACAAAATACACAAAAAAAACATTAAAAATTTTCAGCTACCGCAGCATCTGGCACCAGGTTCGATTACACACAGAGGTTCACAAACAAACCAATGATAACCACTACGACACAATCAATCTCATTCGATTATACACCAACACCCATACGAAACCCCAAATTAGCCACTAATATAACTTATAATAGCTTTACAAAATACGAAAAAAAAAAAAAAAAAAAAACAGCTACCGCAGCATTTGTCAGCAGGTTTTAATACACACAAATGTTAACAAAAAAAACCGATGATAACCACTAAAACAAAATCACGGAAAACATCTATCATACTTAAACTAAACACTGCTGAAAAAAATTGGCTCCAACAGCACTCGCCTTCAAATTTAAATACACTCTAAAGTATAAGCTCAAAACTATAGTAACCAGCAATTGGTCATGTCAAATAAAAAAAATCTGATTCGATTATACACCAACACGCATACAAAACCCCTAATTAGCCACTAATATAACATAAAAACACAAAAAATAGCTTTACAAAATACGAAAAAAAAAACATTTAAAATTTTTCAGATACCGCAGCATTTGTTACCAGGTTTTAATACACACAAATGTTTACAAAAAAACCGATGATAACCGCTAAGACAAAATCGCGGGAAACATCTATCATACTTAAACTAAACACTGCTAAAAAAACTCGGCTCCAACAGCACTCGCCTTCAAATTCAAATACACTCTAAAGTATAAGCTCAAAACTATAGCAACCAGCAATTGGTCATGTCAAATAAAAAAAATCTGATTCGATAATACACCAAACACGCATACGAAACCCTAAATTAGCCACTAATCTATATCTATAAAACTCAAAGGTGACTGACTGACATAGTGATCTATCAACACACAGCCCAAACCACTGGACGGATCGGGCTAAAATTTGGCATGCAGGTAGATGTTATGACGTAGGCATCCGCTAAGAAAGGAAAATGGAAAATTATTTTCCAAAGAGGAGAAAAAGGGGAAAAATGGTTTAAAGAAAAATCAACGCACAGCCTAAACCGTTTGCCCCAGAAGCATGAAACTTAGAAGGTGTGTTCCTCTAATAAAGCAGAGGTGCACTAAGAAAGAAAATAGGAAAATTCTTTCCCTAAAAGAAGAAAAAACGGAAAATGATTTTAAGAAAAATCACAAAAAATAGCTTTACAAAATACGCAAAAAAAAACATTAAAAATTTTCGGCTACCGCAGTATCTGGCACCAGGTTCGATTACACACAAAAAGGTTCACAAACAAACCAATGATAACCACTACGACACAATCAATCTGATTCGATTATACACCAACACCCATACGAAACCCCAAATTAGCCACTAATATAACATAAAATCACAAAAATGGCTTTACAAAATACGAAAAAATAAAACATCAAAAAATTTTCAGCTACCGCAGCGTTTGTCAGCAGGTTTTAATACACACAAATGTTAACAAAAAAACCGATGATAACCACTAAGACAAAATCACGGAAAACATCTATCATACTTAAACTAAACACTGCTGAAAAAAATCGGCTCCAACAGCACTCGCCTTCAAATTCAAATACACTCTAAAGTACAAGCTCAAAACTATAGTAACCAGCAATTGGTCATGTCAAATAAAAAAAATCTGATTCGATTATACACCAACACGCATACGAAACCCCTAATTAGCCACTAATATAACATAAAATCACAAAAAATAGCTTTACAAAATACGAAAAAAAACATTAAAAAATTTTCAGCCACCGCAGCATTTGTTACCAGGTTTTAATACACACAAATGTTGACAAAAAAACCGATGATAACCACTAAGATAAAATCGCGGGAAACATCTATCATACTTTAACTAAACACTGCTGAAAAAAATCGGCTCCAACAGCACTCGCCTTCAAATTCAAATACACTCTAAAGTATAAGCTCAAAACTATAGTAACCAGCAATTGGTCATGTCAAATAAAAAAAAATCTGATTCGATTATACACTAGCACGCATACCACTAATATAATATAAAATCACAAAAAATGGCTTTACAAAATACACAAAAAAAACATTAAAAATTTTCAGCTACCGCAGCATCTGGCACCAGGTTCGATTACACACAGAGGTTCACAAACAAACCAATGATAACCACTACGACACAATCAATCTCATTCGATTATACACCAACACCCATACGAAACCCCAAATTAGCCACTAATATAACTTATAATAGCTTTACAAAATACGAAAAAAAAAAAAAAAAAAAAACAGCTACCGCAGCATTTGTCAGCAGGTTTTAATACACACAAATGTTAACAAAAAAAACCGATGATAACCACTAAGACAAAATCACGGAAAACATCTATCATACTTAAACTAAACACTGCTGAAAAAAATTGGCTCCAACAGCACTCGCCTTCAAATTTAAATACACTCTAAAGTATAAGCTCAAAACTATAGTAACCAGCAATTGGTCATGTCAAATAAAAAAAATCTGATTCGATTATACACCAACACGCATACAAAACCCCTAATTAGCCACTAATATAACATAAAAACACAAAAAATAGCTTTACAAAATACGAAAAAAAAAACATTTAAAAATTTTCAGATACCGCAGCATTTGTTACCAGGTTTTAATACACACAAATGTTTACAAAAAAACCGATGATAACCGCTAAGACAAAATCGCGGGAAACATCTATCATACTTAAACTAAACACTGCTAAAAAAACTCGGCTCCAACAGCACTCGCCTTCAAATTCAAATACACTCTAAAGTATAAGCTCAAAACTATAGCAACCAGCAATTGGTCATGTCAAATAAAAAAAATCTGATTCGATAATACACCAAACACGCATACGAAACCCTAAATTAGCCACTAATATAACATAAAATCACAAAAAATAGCTTTACAAAATACAAAAAAAAAAACATCAAAAAATTTTCAGCTACCGCAGCATTTGTCACCAGGTTTGAATACACACAAATGTTTACAAAAAAACCGATGATAACCACTAAGACAAAATCGCGGGAAACATCTATAATACTTAAACTAAACACTGCTGAAAAAAATCTGCTACAACAGCACTCACCTTCAAATTCAAATACACTCTAAATTACAAGCTCAAAACAATGGTAACTAGCAGTTGGTCTTATCAAACTAAAAAAACGAACTCAAATATCCACGCGGACGAAGTCGCGGGTCATCAGCTAGTGTAGTATATTGGGGTTACAACCCTTATCGGAACCACCCCGGGTGCACGTCAGTTTGACTGATTGCACTGTCTCTCTTCGGTTATACGTAGGCACACTGGTTATAGGATAGGTACACGGTACGCTCGTTGCATTTGCGCATTTGTCTGAGAACGGCGAAGTCAAGTAAGCATTTTTATTTGTATAATAAAGAGTGCAAGAGTTATTTATTTTGTGTTAATATGTAACCAAGACTAGTAATTTTTATTAGGCCAGTAGGCCTACCACAAGCTCTGTCTGGCTCTGTCTCTGTCTCTGGTTTTGAGTCTGTGTGAGTGTTCACCAGTGTAATTATACAATGTGTGTGACGTTTCAATATAGAATTTATTTAGTCAACACTCACACAGACTCAAAACCAGAGACAGAGCTAGACGTAGCTTGTGGTAGGCCTAATGGAAATGCTTATTTTTTTGTCGTATCATCAATATATGCACTATTTTGACTATGGAAAGATAATATAAAATACTAATCCTTTTTAACTTACTTCAGGCACCAGTCTTACACAAAGTCGGCATTCCATACTACGCTTGCTTTAATAAAAAAAAAAAACCTTTTTACTTTTTTGTGTCCCAGCTGGACAATCGTCTGCAACCTTCCCAGAAAGGAAAAAATAAATAAGGGATTTCTCCTCGCCCACAGGACTTATAGTACATTTTATAAACTCAGATTACGGCCTGAGGGCTCAATATAAATTACGAGATTATTTGCTGGGCGGAAAGTAAGGCAGAGAATTTATGTAGCAGTGTTTTGAAAAAGACGGCTGTGAGGATGCGGTGGCAGTTTGATTAGACTTTTCCTGGAAATGTATTGATAATTATTTTTAGTAAGAAGTGGAGGTAGCGGGCTGTTGATGATGAGATTGGTGACCTATGTCACCTAGTACGGTTTTATGCTTTAACAATGAAGCTCTACGAAAGTTTGTAAGCATGGATGTTTGTTGCTTTCTCACGTAAAAACTACTAAATGGATTTTAATGAAACTTTACAATAATATAGCATAAACATCAAAATAACACATAGGCTACAATTTATAAAGATATTGTAACGGAAAACGGACGTAGGTAACGGGAACGAGGCGAGCGAAGCCGCGGGTGGCCACTCGTATAAAATATGTTTTTCTCGTAGAAATAAGGTTTCCTATAAAAAGCAAGAATTTCTTAAATAACATTTATTTAGGTGAAAATCTAACACTCATTATATTTTGATAAAGCTTCGAATTTCAACTTAAAAATATTGCTTAATAGTTTTATTTTCTTCTGAGATTATTTAACAAGTCAGAGAGGAAAAGGCCACAAACATTTCAATACCACCGACCAAAGTGATGATTATATTCAGAATATGGAAACATTATCATCATCATCATCTAAATCATTGATTCCCAACGTGGTCCAGGTGGACCCCCAAGGGTCCACGGGAGACTCGACGGGGGTCTACGTTGGCGTGCCAAAAAAAAATAAGGGTTCACAATTCGTCCACGAAAACTTATCTGGTTTCGATAGTGAAGAAATAAAATGTTGGCTTCACCTATGAATTAATGGAGCAACATTTTAATTTGGTTTTTTTTTCCAAAACTGTTAATTCGTGGCAGGAACTCAGCCGCAACCCAAATGTCAAATGACCAAATGGCAGCAGTGTAGATAATTAGTTAGATCCAATAATATTTTTAGGCCGACTAGGAATACAGTAAAAATGTAGCTGCAGGGCACTGGAACCAGCAAAGTTTTGAAAGTAGGTCTATGAGAAAAAAAAGGTTGGGAACCTCTGATCTAGATGATACAACGTGCTATAATTCCAGTGGAACATCACTTAGGTACTGGGTAAATTTGTTTAGCTGTTAAAATCTTTGTGTGACTAGTTCTTACAAACCAGTGTGGAGAAAGGCTACAAGGCTCTTTTTGGGCACTTGAAGCATGTTGATTAATTATAACTTAGCAGATATTTCACTCAACGTAATGTAGCTCCTAACTAAGCAACGCTCTATGAGAAGTATAGTGGACGTCTTGCTAGTAGAAAAACTCTTTGTATGACAAGTATTACTAAGGCTATAAACATAATTATTGTTTGCTCGGAACAGCTCTTAAGAGTACTTAAAGTTACAGCTGAGTTATACTTGAAAAGACTTGGGGGTACAGTTGACGACAAAAGTATAAGCACAAAAGAGTATTTAGTAAAATCGGTTGTCTGTAAAGTCGGTTTACTGACGATAGTTGAACGTGATAACGTCATAAGAAAATACTGATGGAATGGTTGCATTTTTCAAAAGAATTTTAATTAATATTTGTGACTCGCGGACTCGCGGACTCGAGGATTCGGACTCGGACTCGAACTCTCGGACCCGGACCCGGAACCCGACCGAACCCTTACCCTCATTTACCCTTACCCATTACCCGACCCTTGCTCGGGCTCAGGTAAATGGAACGACGAAACGACGTAACGACGCATGAGTCATGTTTTATCGTGCGTGCAGCCGGCTCCATCGATTTATAAGACGTTATCACGTCAAAAATTTTCAACGCGAGTAAGTTTATAAAAGATTTTTTAAAACTAAATAGAAAACGTTTCAAAGTGACCCATGTGATACAACTTAACAACTATTTTTTTAGTTTTGATCATATTTTTTTAACAAAAAATTAAGCCACGGTAAAAACTGTCTATCTAAACACCGATAAATAATAAGCAAGCACAAAATAATCTTATTCTTCTTGTCGTTCTTCTTTTAAAGAGTTTGAAAGCATGTGTCAGGCATGATTGTGTCACTAAAAATCCTTTCTCCACACTGGTTTAAAAAAACTAATAACATGATAAGAAGAACTATTTATTTTGACCCTTGCGGATTGGTAAAAAGAGAAAAAGAAAGGGGCTCAAAGAGGCTTTTTGCACTTGACATATTTTTTTAACAAATAACATTTGTGTAGCTGACAGTACTACTTAAATAAGAAGGCTATTGAGCCAGA
Organism: Thera britannica; assembly: GCA_939531255.2. Taxonomy (NCBI): domain Eukaryota; kingdom Metazoa; phylum Arthropoda; class Insecta; order Lepidoptera; family Geometridae; genus Thera; species Thera britannica. The sequence goes on along the minus strand of OW618040.2, from coordinate 15,339,055 downwards.
TGTCGGTCCCTCGTGGCTATTTAGAGAAATATAACTGAAGGAAGATTATTTATTATTTTATTTATTTTCCTGTATTTCATTTTGTCTCTTTGCAAAAATATGAAGCTTCTATTATGTACTTAAAACTGTAATTAAGTTAGTAAGCTGATATTTTTAGAGTAATCGTCTTAAGAGCGGGTCGTGCGAAAATTTGAGATGCGTTTTTAAAAATTAATAACTAAATAACTAAGTGACATTTTAAAAATCGCAAAAGGACTAATTGTAGACTATACATTTGAGATCAATTTGAATTTAAGTGTGTTAAAAAAATATACTATTTAACATGACATTCTATTTAACGCTGACATACGATTTTCATTAGCGTTAAATAGATTGTCATGTTAAATAGTATATTTTTTTAACACACTTAAATTCGAATTAATCTCAAATGTATAGTCTACAATTAGTCCTTTTGCGATTTTTAAAATGTCACTTAGTTATTTAGTTATTAATTTTTAAAAACGCATCTCAAATTTTCGCACGACCCGCTCTTAATAGTTAGGTAAGATTGATAACATTATAATAACAGTCAGTCTTGGGGACGTTTTCGATTAGAACTGATTTGGATCAGTTGACCTATCTCTAGATTGTTTTTAACGGTCTGCAGATAGTTCAACTGTTTAACAAATTAATACCACTAATATTTAAATGTAAAAAAAAATTGTGTGTATGGATGTTTGTTACTCGATAACGCCAGAACGACTGAACGGATCTGGATGAAATTTTCACAGATAGATTATAATCTGGAATAGCACATTGGCTACTTTTTGTCCCGGTATAATATGTGTGGTTCCTGTAGGATGGATTTATTTAAATATATCATAGAGCAAAGGACCGACATGATTTTTTGTATGGGTATTTGTATGGTGGCCGTTAAAGGGGCAGAAAACGGCAGGCTAATTTGTATCCCTGGAAAATACACTGGGATAGCATGCAAGAACCGTGTTTTTAAAGGTTTTTTTTTCCCATCCAGTTGCTAAAGAGGATTAACTCATCATAGACATAGAAAAATACATACTTTTTAATCAAAGGTTTAAGGGGGCTGCGGGGCGCAGCTGGTATTTTATATATTTATTACGAGTTTAAATATATAAAATACTACTACTCGATTTATAAAAATCTCTAAGCCTCTCTCTAAAAATTTTAACGTTTCTATAAAATAATAAAGTCCGAGAGCCCTACACGGCAGGGTAAATCCAATTTTCATCAATTTTCAGCTTCATTTCAGGCCATCTGTGTCTCAAGTGCTCTTTCAGGCTTCACTTGAAATCCTGCTCGGCTCACGGTAGCTCACTTCCTGGAAGAACAAAACTGGTCAAGTGTGAGTCTCTTCTACCATGTAGGTAATTGTTCCAACACATAATAGTTATATGTGTTTTTTTACTTCCTAGTAGAGGTGGTACTATTTGTTTTGTGCAATAAGCCAGTATTCTCAAATGGTGAAATAAAAGAAAATGTGTCAAATGCACGTACCTCTGTGAGGTGCACTCAAAATCCTTTTACCACACTGGTTTTAACGAACCAATGACACGATGAGAAGAAGACTACCAGATACTCAATGTGGGTGGATAAATCTTAACATTGCACGCCTAGTTTTAAGTAGAATATTATATAGGATATTTATAAATTTAACACCTTTTCTAACATGTATTTCATGCAATACACTGACTTTGACGTTGGATGGTTAATAATATCATCAACTTTTTTATCATAATTATGATAAAAAATCGGTTGTCTGTAAAGTCGGTTTACTGACTATAGTTGAACGTGACAACGTCATACAGCTGTCCACGCGGAAGCTTCGCTCACTCAAGTAGGAGAGAGACAGATGTCGAACGCTGCCAAACGCGGAGGCCGATTGTGCCTCTTTGTCGCTCGTTTCGTGCTCTCGCTTACACTACAAACTTTAAATGGAACGCCTCAGAGCGAGGTAACGCCGCATGAGTCATTTTTTCGTGCGTGCAGCCGGCTCCATCGAATTATAAGACGTCGTCACGTCAAAATGGTTCTACAATTGGCCCGTGTTTTACGCCTGTTGATCAGTGACTCGATCAGCATCACGCCTACATCATTGTCCTGAGCAAGGCCGGATATATTACGTATAGTCTACATTCCATTCAAGCATTTACGTTGGCTCAGTTCTGGCACAGTATAGCTTGAAACAGTAGTAATAAGACTGCTTTTTTGTGTGCTTAGACGTAACAGATAGTTAATCAACAACCACAGAAAACTGCACCTCGGAACATCAAATGGGTATTACGTATAAATGTATAATATTATGTACTTACATCATCTATTTAATTAATAAATAAAAGCTTTATCGCGGACAACTTAGAGTAACTAACATAGACACAGTAGTTAATGCCTTTTCAGGCAGTAAAAAACGGAGTCGGGCCTATTTGGCATATTTTATCTACCATTATTCATTGTTTATGTATGAACATAAATAAATTAAATGTATTTTTTTCTTCTTTCTTCTTCAACAGTTTTGATACAAAAATGTAGCTTCACGTTGGTTTAGGACAAGTAGTCTTCAGATTCAGATTTCAGAGACTCGCAAAGGATCTTTAAGATTAGCGCAATAAAGGGGAGAGTGCAAACACTTAGAAAAGTCAAAATATATTTAAATATTATCGTCTACGTCGTCTATGTCGTATCGTCGTATTTACAATCATTGTAAATTGTTGGATTTAGTAGAATGAAAGATTTTTATTATTTATTATTTGCTAATTCGTCATTTTCTGGACTGAATTTTGTAGACAACTCATTTGAACTATATTTATTGACATATTTAATTGAATTTATAAATACTTTTCATCCATTTAACAACTCGTTGAAGGTCGTTGTTAAGCGGGATCCTATACTATTACGTTTGAGCTTGTGTGTGTGACTCGAGCGCAGTTTGAGATGACTCACTATGTCAATTTATTGTGTCACACACAGTTTATTGGGCATTCGGTTCAATGAACCACTTGTGCCTTTGAAGTGTCACGGTCAGACTGTAAATTCTGTTATTATACAAATCGCCCTTTGTCAATCAAAATAGCCTTTATTGCGATTACTTTAAGGTTACTTTTACAATATAATATAAAACCTAGGTATCGAAAACTTCGTCTGTTTACCCAATTTTGGCAAACGCATCCATTTTTTTCATTCTTCTCTATATCCATACGTGTGGGTGCTAGTGAAATTACTGGCACGTGAGGCTGAACATCTGTAGGCCTCAAGTTAATGGACGTAGGGTAGTGCATCATAGGGCACGTTCCTGACGTGTGTGACTTACGAGGCAATGCTGTAGGCGATAGTTACCAATTAACATCAGGTAAGACATAAAGGTTACCATCAGCTAGCTGTATAACAGGATAAAAAATATAGTAATCCTTTTTGTGCATTCAGTTAGAGATATCCCATGGACACAGCATTCAATGACTAGTGCTACTGCGTTCACGTTCAATTCAAGTCAGTAACTGCTGAAAGTGTGCCAAACCTTAGGTTTTTTTTTAAATAGAGACAGAAAAGGTTAAGTTTAAAAAAAATTAGGAACAGGGTTCCACAAAAATACACAATTTGAGCAATTATTGAAGGCTTTATGCTAAATACATTTTCTATATCAGCTACCTTTTACTCGTACTGAAAGGTATAGATTAGAGCCGCTGTTGAATTCACTCGTTTATTGGTCCTTTTAATTAGTACAGACAAAATGCCATTCAAAGACGAATCCTGCACGTTCCCGTAATCCAGCGATCTTTCTTCGTTAATGGAATATTCTGGAAGCAAAGGCAACCTTGTAATCAGTACTAAGCTACCCGATTAGTATCACAAAGGATAAATAGGATCTAAGAGCTATAGAGCTAACTATATCCTATCTGAAGATGGAAAGAACACGAAACAAGTGGAGTTTAAATAGTCGAGTTCTCACCCCACTTCATGACCAATATGCTGAATCAATTTTGATAATATATTTCTATGGGGTTAACCTGAAAATGTAAAAAAACTTTTTCAAATCGGTTATTAAATGATGAAGTCATGTTATCACAAACAGATTTGTGTAAAGTATCAAAGTTTTAATACTGACAAAATAAACGATAATAGCAAAGAACAGTGAACACATAAATACATAAATATATTAAATATTGTGGACAATCCACACACAACACTATCTAGCCCTAATTTAAGCGAAGCTTGTACTATGGGAAACCAAATAGCTATTATAATACGTAAAATAACTCTCAACTCAACTGAGCCATAGCCACGTTCATACCAGTTTTATCCGCTATGGCTATAGCTAAGTGATACTACTCTGTAAGAAGATAGAGTTTGGAATTAATTAGTGATTCAATCTTGACCTTTTAAAGGAAATGGCGCTCATGGAAGACGATTCAATCGGACCCTTTTGCAAAAAGATTTATCACGGTGTTTTGTGAACCGCGGTTTTTAGGGTTCCGTAGCCAAATGGCAAAAACGGAACCCTTATAGATTCGTCATGTCTGTCTATCTGTCTGTCTGTCTGTCCGTCCGTATGTCACAGCCATTTTTCTCCGAAACCGTTAGAGCTAGACTGATGAAACTTGGCGAGTAGATGTATTCTGTGAACCGCATTAAGATTTTTACATAAAAATAGAAAAAAAACTATAAATTTTGGGGGTCCCCATACTTGAAACTGAAACTCAAAATTTTTTTTTTCATCGAACCCATACGTGTGGGGTATCTATGAATAGGTCTTCAAAAATTATGTTGAGGTTTCTAATATCGTTTTTTTCTAAACTTAATAGTTTGTGCGAAAGACACTTCCAAAGTGGAAAAAAGTTGGTCCCCCCCCCTCTAACTTCTAAAATAAGAGAAAGATAAAACTAAAATAAATATATGTTGTACATTACTATGCAAACTTTCAACGATATTTGGTTTGAACGAGATCTAGCCAGTAGTTTTTTTTTTATACGTCATAAATCGTAAACTGCAATTTACCTTTCGACGAACTACAAGAACCTTTATATTATGTTACTTGTTGCTACGGAACCCTTCATGGGCGAGTCCGACTCGCACTTGGCTGCTTTTTTTATAACTAGCTGATGGAAAAAACGAATGGCCCACCTGATGTTAAGTAGTTTGTCGTTTTGTGATGTTTGGTTCGGAATAAAAATAGTCTATGCGATAATCCAACATTCATACAAAACTGTATCCATATCTAGAAACTTGCACTGTTTCCATAGTGCGATAATAAACATAAATAATTTAAGTTGAAAAACTTGAGAAACCGACTTCATGGCAAAACGGCTGAACCGATTTTGATCAAGATTCTATAAAACCTTTATATAATTAGGATAAGTACCTTTAATACCTTTCAGATAAAAAAATAATTTTTCGAATCGGCTTATAAATGACGAAATTATCTGACAACAAACATTAAAAAACAGTTAAATCAAAACGGCTATACTTTTGATTAAATTTCTATGGGACCATTATGGAAGTACTTATTACCTTATAGATAACAAAGATTTTTTCAAATCGGCTATAACGGACGAATTTATGCAATAAAAAACATAAAAAAACCCAACCAAATTGAGAACCTCTTTTTTTCATTTAACCAACTGGTTAAAAGAGCTGGATTAAAAACAGGCGTGAATACAGATTTGCTATAAAACTACCCATTTAGTACCTTAGTACCACCACCACGGCAATTTATTTCAAAAACGAGAAAACAAAAAAAACGAGAGTTAATAAATACGACATTAAATCTTATTACTAGTTGGAATTTCCAATATGAAAAGGTTCCATTATTCCCGAACGAATGATTACAATCACGAATGAGTGAACGATTGAATGATTGACGAGACAAGTGCAATGAAAAGATTGGATACTCAGCGGAAGAAGTAATAGCCAATATGCTTTGGAGTGTAAAGTTATTGAATATGGTAAGAAAATACTTTAGTTTTAGAATTCAAAGTACCTAAGTAATGTTACAGTAGTTTTAATAACAGTCACTATTACCATAGACAAAGGAAAATGCTATTACTAAGGAAGGAAATGGTAAAAGAAGAGGTGGGAGGTGGCAAATGGTGGGAGGAGGCTCAAAATAGAAATTGGGAGAGGTCTTTGCCCAGCAGTGGGACGATATTATGCTAGTAAAAAAAACTACTATTTAAACCAAACTTTTCCAAATCTATATAACCAAAAATGGATTGTAGAAACACTTCCACAATTCCTGTCTTACCAGCCTTAATAATCAGCCCTTACCACAGCATTCTCCAACAGACACAATCACAAATAAAAAAAAAAGGCGAATAAGTTACAAGGAGTCATGTTTTAATTAATTTTAAAATGTCTTTAAAAATTCTTGAAAACAAGACGACTAATAATTGCGAAAGAATCCGAGTTAGGCAATCGATTTTCTATAATTAAATGCCACATCCATTCCTTCGATGCTCTTCACCCATTGTGACGGCGACCTATATTGCAGTGACGCACCATTCACTTCGCCGTACACTGCGTGGTAAAAAGCATTAATGATAGTTCCGAACTCTGAATAGCGTTCGATGGATAGCGCGCAGTTCGATAGTGACATGGTGAAGTGATTTGATGAGAAGCTTCCTGTATGACGATTGGGATTTAAAGTACGAGTACATTTTCAATGGAATAATGCGTCAAATTTCCTACGAAATCTCAGTACCTGTTTTCTTTTTGGTCTGAAATACTTGTGAAATTGACGATTTGTGCACCATTTATTTGTATTTATTTTTGTTCTAATAAGATTTGTTCTTTCTGTTTATTATTTAAAAATCTTATTGTTACTTTGTTTGTGCTGTTTTAAGTGTGTTGTGTGTCCAAAATAAATGTTAGTATTTTCTTTCTTTTTCTTTTTCTTTCCTTCTTACTATATATTTACTCAAGTTAATTTATGCTTAACAATGGAATTCTGCAAAGTCACGCCTGAATCAATTCATTAGAGAACATTTTGTAAAAACAAAGTTTATATAACACACACAATTTTCGTATACGAAACATCTTCAAAACTCCAGGACCTACTTATCACTTTATCAGCAAAATCTCATTATAACTTTGAACGACTTAATTCAGTTCATTAAAACTTCATTAACTCTCTTAATTAGCTACTTAACTGACATAGACTACAGAAAATAAAATTAAGCAAAGATGTTACTTTGTCAAAACGAAACAATATTTTCGAAATGTTCAACGTAGACTTCATAAACGTATTAAAACAATCCCTTGTAGAATTTATACTTAAGGGTTCCATCTCACTAAATATACGAAGTCTGTGGTACGGCCACATCTAGGCGATAAGCTGCGTTAATTCTTCTTCTTCTCAGTCATTTCACTCTTGTAGGAGCGGTCGTGGTCGTCATTAACATCGTATGGTTTATCTATAACACGGGCTGTGGCACGCCTCACGATTATCTCGCCACTTCTTTTTAGTTGTTCGGGATCCGGGTGCATTCCTGCTTTTGCGTCCTAAAACATGATGATGCACACCAAAAATATAATAAATAGCAATAAGTAACGAAAAAAGGCTTCCACTCCACACCATTTGCCAAAAAAGTGGCTTATTTATAACGCAACCCGCCAACATATTGCCTAGATGTGGCCGTACCTATAGAAGTGAGAATATTTTATACAGCTGCCTAGCTGCTACAAAGTAGCAAGCTAGGCAAGCTAGCAAGCAAGGAAATATGAATAAAATCGAATGTTTTTTATACACTATGTATACACTAGCAGTTGGTGCCCGAGCTTCGCTCGGTATTTTTTTTTGGTAAATTGTTGTTGTGAATTATATTTAAATACGAATTACTCACATACTGATTTAATATTAATATTTTTCGATCTTACCGACATAATAATAAACTCCACTACTCGTCAATAGATGGCGTTCTCTATCCCACTAACTCATGACTTAATCAACAGATAGCGCTAGGAGTTATGATTTTATGATAAAGTTGATTATTTACTTTACGATTAGGGGGACATTTTCTAAAAATGAATCCTAGCTAGATCGTTTTATCGTCCCCGAAAACCCCTGTATACTTAATTTCATGAAAATCGTTGGCTCAGTTTCCGAGATCCTAAATATATATATATATATATATATATACAAGATTTTCTCGTTTAAAGGTATAAGATATAAAACTTTGGTAATAGCTATAAAGTAATGACTCAAAGTCAGCATGAAAATGAAAGTAAATGTCAGCGTCAAGTCAACATCTTATTCACGGCAGTCGACTTCAATTCCAATAATATAGTTAATAGCCAAGTTCCAGTTCTTCTTCAGTAGGCCTACCACAAGCTCTGTCTGGCTCTGGTTTTAAGTCTGTGTGAGTGCTCACCAGTGTGTTACACTGTGTGTGTGACGTTTCAACACAGACACAAAACCAGAGCCAGAAACAGCCAAACAGAACTTGTGTTATGCCTACAGATGGTAGATGTCCTAGATGTAGACCAGAATGCCCCAAGTTGATGGCCGCTGGGCAGTGTATCCTAGGGCACGTTCCTAACGTGCGTGACCTACGAGGCAATGCTTTGTTGGCGATGGTTATCACTTAATATCATGTGGGTCATAAATAAGTTTGTTGTATAAAAAATAGGCATGATGTTTAGTGGTAGTACTTCCCTGGATGAGTTCTACTTACGGAGCTCTACGGCTACTGAGTGTGTACATGTGTGTGTCACTCGCATCATGATTGCATCAAGTTTAACTTCTGTAGTCATCTTACTGTGTTCTGAGATGGTACTCGTATATGCTTCAAAAATATCGTTCGTATTGAAGAGATGGCACGAATAATCACATCTATAAATTTGCTCTCAATTATCGGTAAGTACTGAATTATATTCGTCTAAGTCGTATAATTATATTACTAGTAAAAAAACATGCAAGCAATGTGTGAGAAAAACTAAATGTCTGCCCAGATTCATAGACCGAACTTTGACTTTACTTTGATGGAAAGTTCTACTTTCAACCAAAAATATATTTCATAGTTCTGTCAAGCTCTTCTTTATTCAAAATGTTGAACGTAAACTTCTATAAACAAAGCTTACTTTGCGAAGACTCCTTTGCTGTAAAGCAAAGTCACGACTATAAATCTGAGGAATTGTGATCCCAATTCTTGTTTTTATCTATTTTGTTTAGGTTTAGTAACTCCAGGAAAAATCTGGTTGACTACTAAAAACGATATAACAACTACCACGGAGAAGAACTACGTCTTTGAAGGCGTCGACTACGAGCTATTGCCTCCAAGAATACGAAACCACCATAACGACTGCGATGGTCAACATCTAAGGTGTATTCGAGCAAGGTGAGGATCATGATTCACATTTGCTATCTGGTTCCCTTAGTACAAGCTCTGCTTAGTTTGGGGCTAGATAGTGTTGTGTGGATCGTCTATAATATTTATATTCAAATCTGTTTTATTGTTTAAAATTGCAAGAGTTGCTTCTTCTTCTTATCGTATCCCTGATTCTTTTTTAAAACCATTGTGATAAAAGGATTCGAAGTGCGCCTCAAAGAGGCTCTTTTTGTGCATTCGTCATATGTTTTTCGAACTAATTAGGTTCTTGACATGTCAGTTTCCTCGCGACGTTTACCTTCACCGTTTGAGAGTACTGACAAAGTGCACATACATAAATATTTCAACAGAAAAACTCATTAGAAGGATCACTGTGGAACGTATTACAGTTAGGTGAGTCTAGGTGCTAATTCGAGGCAACCAAGCCTAGAAAAACAGTAGGCCTACCATGAGCTGTGTCTAGCTCTGTCTGTGGTTCTGGTTTTGAGTCTGTGTGAGTGTTGACTAAAAAAATCAAACGTCTTACACAACAAATTATACGAAGTTTTTTCTTCGTTTTCAGGAATTATTTGCATCCTATTTGCGGTTATGACACCAGGAACTGGTATTATGAAGACTTCTACAGTCCTTGTGAACTGGAGCTCTATAACTGCAAAGCTCGCATCCAGTCAAAATTAGGGGTTTTTGGCACAAATTACACAAACGGTAAAAATATTACCTTAGTAAAAGAAAGAATAACTATTATTTGATTACCTTGACGCAATTCGATTCAGGAAACAGATTTTAACTAAAAAAAACAGTCACAATAATACATTGGCCGGCCATAGCTCAGACAGCGATCTCTACCAGGCTAATAATACGGGGAAAGTTAATAAATGTATGTGAAACGGTGTGTATACACCTTTATTCACCTGCCTTCTGCGCTGTGGGTTCGATCCCCATCGAGAACAATTTTTTGTGTGGTGAACAAAAATGTTTGATCTCTGTCTAGGTGTTTTACTGTATTCTAAGTATGTATTTACAATAAAATTTATGTAAGTATTACTGTATGACTATATGATTCCCATCGTTCACGCTCTGCTTAGTTTGGGGCTAAATAGTGCTGCGTGGATTGTCCATAATATTTATTTGAAATAAGAAGCTTTTTTCATATTCACTATGCATCACCTCAATCGGATTTTTTTTAACTTTTTGTAAAATAAACCTACTAAAAAAACGCTTTATGCTGCCAATATTAGGTTTCCAAATGTCTTTGTATTTACTTTCAGATAGGGTGTACTACAATGGTGAAGAACTGAACTGCTTATATTACTACCGAAGGGTAAAAAGCGCGGAAGAAATGGATAGGCTGTACTTTGGAGATAATCCTCCGTATAGGTCCTTGCCGACTCCTGAAAAGTATTTAGGAAGAATGCTATAACACATGAAAGTATTTAATTTTCTGATAATACCTATATTAATAAAAATAATACAAATAAATCTATACTTCTATACTAATATTATAAAGAGGAAAGATTTGTGCCTATTTTTGTATGTTTGTATGTTTGTAATGAATAGGCTCAAAAAGTACTGGGCCGATTTAAAAAATTCTTTCACCAATAGAATGCTACATTCTTCCAATTTCACATAGGCTACATTCCATTTTGAAAAAAATTAGGGATCCTTGGTAAAATTTGAACAATGTAACCGAAGGTGTAGAAAAATGAGTCTTAAAATGTCTTTCGTCGAATGCGCTGCCGAAACTATTAGCGATAGAACAAAATAATGTACAACAATATTGTCTACCCCGTGCGAAGCCGGGACGGGCTGCTTGTACGAGTATATTATAAAGCTGAAGAGTTTGATTGTTTGTTTGGTTGAACGCGCTATCTCGGGAACTGCTGGTCCGAATTGTTTTTTTTTTGTGATGGATAGTCCATTTATCGAGGAAGGCTAAAGGCTATAAAACATCACGCTACGACTACAAAAAACAGCATGAATGCAAAATGTTGAAAATCCAAGTCTTACCTTTTTCTAACACGTAGGGACTTTTCTATGTTTATCCTTTTCTATCGCGTAAGGACGTTTCTGTAAATTCTAGATTTTGTCAAAATGTTCTAGAATAGAATTCTTCTAAAGGCTTGCGCAAACCTAGTTCGCTGGCGGTAGCGATCAGTGAAACGCTGTCAAATCTCAAATCTGACAGCGATATTTGACAGCGTCAAATCTCAAATCTGACAGCGATATTTGACAGCGTTTCACTGATCGCTACCGCCAGCGAACTAGGTGTGCGCAGGCCTTAAAAGTTCTAGAATGTCCAGAATGTTAAAATCTTTAACATTCTGGAATAACCGAGCAACGCTGCTAGTATTAAATAATATTACTCACACGATAGATTTAAGTCTTCAGCTCTTTCAGTGCGTGATATCTACCTGAAAATACAAACACAATTCAGTTACAACAAACATTAGAAGTAGTAGAGCTCTTTGTGTGTGGCTCGTCCGGGTGCGTACTACCACCATGCCTATTTCTGCCGTGAAGCAGCATTGCTGTGTTTCGGTTTGAAGGGTGTGAGTGCCGGTGAAATTACTGGCACGTGAGGCTAAACATCAGCTGTTTGCCTCAAGTTGATGGACGCAGGGGAGTGCATCGTCGGGACCGCGAGATAAGCTTTTATCAATGTCTCTAAACTTTAAATATATTAGAACTTTTCTTTAAAACGATATAAAACGTTATCAACTTTGGTTGCGGACTGACCAAAATTTATAACGGTTAGAAAATTTGAGAAATTCATCAACCGCACTTGGTGTGCGGACTGGTTTCCTTTTTGCGTGTCGCTTGACATGTGTTGCTCAAACTTTTTTAGGTTTTACAACACGTCGGTTTCATAACGATGTTTTCCTTCACCGTTTTGAGAGTACTAGCATAGTGCACCAAAATTTTTCGACAGAAAAACTCATTGGTTCATGACTAGATTTGAGCCCACTACCCTAGAATCGGAAGGCGGAGCCGCTACCACTAGACCACCCAGTGTTCTCTATTTATGACGGTTATGTACGACTGCTGTACTGAAGTCCGAGTTTTGCTACCACAATTCGTTAGCAAAAATACGTTACGTAGTTAGAGTTGTTGTCTCATCTTTTTTTCATACAAAAGACAGAAACACGTAGGCGAAACGAAAACATAATGGTAACGAAATGTGGTAGCAAAACTCGGACTTCGGGTACAGATCGTATATTTAAGAAAAAACATCACATTCATTCATTTTGTTGTTTCTGGAAGAGATCGCTCAAAGCGATAAGGTCGCTCATTGTTTTGCCAAAAATCTTCATGAATCCTGTATTATGTTTCTGTGTGGTGAACAATAAAGAGCTATCTATCTATCTATCTATCTATTTATAGCAATTCGATAGCGTTAGAAACTGGTGCTCACTCCTCAGAAGTAATAAGTAGCAGCCGGTGCCCTAACTAATGCACATAAATCTTACATTATTAATTCTTACATTCAAGTTGGGGAAGTTAAGTTTGGTTTTAATAACTTTGAAGTTTTTAGGAATAAGGAACCAGAAGAGTTCTTTTAATGAAAACTCTTGAGGGGTTGAGACAAATGGTTTTTTGAAGGGAAAAATATAAAATATGAATTAAGTTTAAATTAAGTCATTTTCGACACAGCTCAGTCCTGCCTTCTTAGCTTTTCTTCTAGTATTTTTGCTATCTAGTTCCCATGGTACAAGTTTTGCTTAGTTTGTGGCTAGATAGTACTGTGTGAAATATGTTTATGCGATTACAGGGATAAAAAGTAAACAGTAGTCTTATGAATACCAGGAAAAATAAACTCGCAAGCAAAAGCAAGTTTTTGTTTCCATAAGCAGAATAACAAACTACAAAAGTAATGATTCAGCTGAATCTACTAACAATCAAAACTACCCTCGTTATAACAATAGTTATTTGTTAAACAAGAGTGCAAAGTTGCTTTTTAACCGCGTGCTCAACTTTTATGACCGAGCAAGCGAGTGATTCAAAAATTAGAATCATGAGTGTTAGTGAGAGAATCAAAAGAGCACGAGTTAAAAAATCTGTCTGAAGAAGTCCACTGCTGGACATACCTACCTACCACCATACAGACATACATTCTTTGACCTATTGCCATATTGATATTTGACCTATTGCCATTAGAATGTTTAACCTGTTTATACCTAACCTTGATCTTTTTTATACAACTAGTTTATAGAACAAGCATTTTGCCCCACTTGATGTTACTTATCGATGCTTTGCATGATAAAGCATTGCCTCGTAGGTCAAGCATGTCAGAAACGTGCCCTACGATTCACTGCCCTGCGTCCATCAACTTGAGGCGTACAGATGAAACCCACACCCTTCGAACCGAAACACAGCAATGCTGCTTCACGACAGAAATAAGTGTTGGGTACTTGACTGGGTACCTGTACTATGTAGTTTTGATATCCACGACACTGGGAATCCTAGTGTGGGGTCAAGACTATGCATATGGGTGCCAGTTATTATTTGTTATCAGATTTTGTGACCAATGTATTCTAGTCTCTGCCTTCAGTGTCTACACCTTAGTTTATCTTACAAGTACTATGGATTTAGCCTTAATTTTACTTGTATGTTATTTTTTTTTTTTTTTTTTTTTTTTTACATATTATAGGCTTGCGTTTGACCGCAATCTCACCTGCTGTTAAGTGATGATGCGGTCGACGGTGTAGCACGCTTACCTAGAAGATACCTGTTCACTCTACTCTTAAAAACATCCAAGTTATAAGTGTCCGGAAAAACAGACGCCGGCAAGGAATTCCACTCCTTGGCTGTCCGCAACAAAAAAGTTGAAGCAAAGCGCTTGGTGCGGACAGTTGGAACATCAACTATGTATGGATGTCGCATTTCCGTACGTCTAGTCGTCCGATGATAAAATGGGGATGGGGGAACTAAATCGTGAAGTTCCATCGCACACTCTCCGAAATGTAACCTGTAAAATACCGATAGACTGGCTACTTTACGGCGATGTTCGAGACTCAGGAGCTTAGACTCGACTAGAGTGTCACTACCAATGAGTCTTTTGGCTCGTCTCTCAATAGATTCCAACGCCTCAAGCTGGTATTTGGCAGAGCCATCCCAGAGATGAGAACAGTACTCCATACACGATCGGACTTGTGCTTGGTACAGGTTGAGAAGCTGTCCCGGAGTGAAGTACTGTCTCACCTTCGATAGAACGCCTAGCTTCTTCGCAGCTGTCTTGGCCTTGGACTCTATGAACGAGCAAAAATTCAATTTTCTGGTTAGCGAGAACCCTAGAAGCTCAAGTTGGTCCGAAATCGGAAGAGATACATCACGGAAAGAAGGAGTCACGTGGAATTGACTCTTTTTAGTAGAAAATAGACACGCCTGGGTCTTCGAAGCATTGAACTTGACCAGATTGGCATCCCCCCAATCAGCAACTGCTTTCAAAGTCAAGTTCATTCGATCAACCATGGCCTCTCTACAAGACTGGATCTGCAATCCGCTAGAACGTGTGTCGGGTATGTAGCTCTCTACGACTGTGCTGTCATCTGCATACCCAATGATTCCGGGCTTAAGCAGATCATTGATGTGCAGCAAAAACAGTGTCGCAGAGAGAACTGATCCCTGAGGAACCCCGGCATTAATTGCCATGTGATCAGACGAGCAACCGTCAACGACTACTCGAAGTGATCGGTCCCTCAGAAAGTCTGATACCCAAACACAAAAGCCAGCGGGTAAGCCGTACGATGGAAGCTTGCCTAAAAGGCCGTCGTGCCAAACCCTGTCAAATGCCTTTGAGATGTCCAGAGATACTGCAAGAGCTTCTCCGTTTTTCTCAATGGCTTCGCTCCATACATGCGTGACATACGCAAGAAGATCTCCAGCAGACCGGTTTCGGCGAAACCCGTATTGCCGGTCGCTTAGGAGGTCATTGTCTTCGAGGTATGCCAGGAGCTTGTTGTTAAGTATACGTTCCATACTCTTGCACAGTATGGACGTTACTGAGATTGGTCTGTAATTGGCAGGATTGGCGCGACTTCCCTTCTTGGGTACAGGCTGCACATTGGCAAACTTCCAAGACTTAGGCACTACACCAGTCTTAATTGAGAGTCGAAAAAGGCGTGTCAAAACTGGAGACAACTCAGGCGCACAAGTCCTCAGAACAATAGCTGGAATACCATCCGGGCCACTAGCTTTGTTCACGTCCAGATTACGCAGGGTTTTGCGAACCTCTATCTGTCGGATACGAATATCTGGCATGACCGCCTCGCATCTACTCGAGACAGTTATAGGGGTTGCACTACCAGCATCCAGACGTGAAGACTCCGCAAAAAGAGAAGCAAATAAGTTTGCCTTTTCTTCAGCAGTGTGGGCTAGCGAACCATCAGGCTTCAGCATAGGAGGCAATGACGGCTTGCAGAAGTTCGATTCGACCGACTTAGCAAGGGACCAAAAAGCTTTGCTGCCTGCAGGGTATGAAGCTAATTTAGTCCCTACTCTGCTGATGTGATCAAACCTAGCCTTCCGAAGTGCCTTCTTGCAGGACTTGGCAGCTCTGTTAAAGGCTTTCTTCCGTTCACGCATATCATTCGACTTGCGGTTTCGAGCGCCAACCCATGCTAGGTATGCCTCATGTTTCCGCGCCTTAGCGCGGGAGCATTCAGCTCCAAACCATGGGTCAGCTTTGCCAGACAGTGGCACGTCGGCAAATGGGATAAAATATTCCATTGCCTGCCGCAACACATCTGTCACGGCATCCGCACAGGCCGAAGAATCGCCGGAAGAGAAGCAGACTGACTGCCAAGGGTAGGATGCAAAAAAGGACCGCATCTCATCCCAATCTGCTGACCTGTATCGCCATACTCGCCGGTTACCTCTAAGGGTAGGGTCCGGTGGGGAATACGTCGATACAGATTTCACCAGACAGTGGTCGGAGCTTCCCAATGGTGGGGCTACCGATACCGAGTAACGGTCTGGATCTGTTGTCAGCAGAAGGTCCAAGCAGTTGGCTGTGTGGCCATCAACATCAGGTATCCGGGTCGCTTCTTTAACAAGCTGGGTGAGACTTAAAGATATCGCAAGTTTTCTGATCTCTCTCCCAGCGTGGTCCGTATTCTGGTATGGGTATAGCCACTCCTGATGGTGAGCATTAAAGTCCCCCAGAAGAACCAGTTGAGCAGTCGGATAGGTCTGTTGGGCCTCATCAGCCTTGTCACTGATTTATTTGTTTACAAATAAATAAATAAGCTATAAGAAAAGAAAAAAAAAAAAGTGTATGCAATAGTGGTAGTACTTCCCCAAACAAACAATAAGCTCGACAATTATTGAAAAATAAGTGTTTTGAGTTCTAACTTTCGTTTTAAAAAGGTCCAAAGTCAAAGTCAAAATATGTGTATTAATTAAATGGTATCACAAGGATCACCTTAAAACGTTTTAAAGCAAGGTGAGTCTAGGCGCCAGTTCCACGGGACCAAGCCTAAAAGAACAGCAGAGCTACCATGAGCTCAATATGGTTATGGCTATGGCTGTCAAATTGTATGTATAGATAGGCTGACCCCACACATTCATTTTCTTCTTGGTTTGAATGTGTTGAACTGTTGACACAATTTTGGCAGCCATAACCATAACCATATGAAGCTCATGGTAGGCCAGCAGGCAACAAACTACGGCTTGGTTCTTTTTGTATAGTCCTTTTACAACAAAAAAAATATTATTATGATAATATCACTATCAAACTAGTGTTGGCCTGTTAAAGTTCATAATTACTACTTTTAGAAGCAATCCATGTAATTGAATTCAATAAATATTTTGACTTTGCCGATATTCCAAAATTTCCTGATATTGCAAACTTCATAACCGATAGTTTGAGCAGCGATTAATCAAAGCTAGACCCGAAACTTTGAAATACCTAATGAGGCTTTTGGCTAACTTTAGACTGGTGACTTCAACTAAGTATTTTGTACTCGTCATACCTACTAATACTAATTACTAATCTACCATCATCATCATGATCACTGCTGAGTATAGGCCTCCTCTTTGGCGCCACTTTGAGTAGCCCTTCTAACAAATTTATATACTAGTAATATTATAAAGAAGAAAAGTTTTTATTTTTGTATTGCTATTCAGCGTGGCAATGCCACCAGGCACTGATTTGGATCAGTTGAGCTATCTCTAGATCGTTTGTAACGATCTGGATTTTGTAAATATTTTGTTTAATTGTAAGTTTCTTTGTGTAAATAAATATTTTTGTAGTTTTATACTTCCTCTAAAATCTTTGTATCTTTGTAACAATTCAAAAACTACTGACCGATTTCAAAATATGTTTTACGATGACTTAATTACATTATCATTTCGCACTACAGAGCCACTGGGACGTTCAGCTCTCTGCAGACCGATCTAGAGATAGCTAAACTGATCCAATCATATCTATATCATATCATTTCACAAGTATAAACTTCTTACACTTGAAAAAAGACAAAAACAGCTTGAAATCATATTGCTATATGACCTTTACCATAATAGATATGACTGTATTCCTCTTACTAATAAATAATGTTATAGAATTCCTACTAGAACGCACTGCCGTAATTCATGCCAATTATTTGCAACAGCTCGCTGTCGCACTGATGCTGGTAAGCGATCTCCTTTGTACCGCTTAGTTCACTCTTTTAATACCAACTTCAATTCTTTAGACATTGCGGTAGCGCGTCCTAGCAGCTTCAAAAAAATGATTCTTGAGAATTTAGTATAGTACTTACTACACACTTCTCATAACTTAGGTTACGTTAAAACTTTTGAAATAACCTGTGGTAAACGGTGTTGGTACCACAATTAATAAAACTTAGATATAACATTTACTTTAGCCATATGTATTGTGATACTGTTTGTTTAAAGTAATAAAAAAAATACAAAAATAAAAAACTGAGTAACATAGGATACATTGATAACTAGCCGTCATCGGTGCCCTCACACGGGGGATATTTAAATAAAAAGAAAGCCTGAATATTTTAAAGCAGTGGCTTTTGTTCTCCTTTGAATTTGTCTACTCTTCCGAAGCCAAAGCAACCAAAATGTTGAAGACCCGCAAGGCCTCGGTTCCCTTCGGACCTAAAGAGGCCAAAAAATATATTGAATACAGCCCATAAAACCCCATCAGTTTGTGTAGTTAATATTAGATAACCCAATATTCCAATTTCATTATGCTGGTAGAATACTATCCCAAAACTTTAGGCTAACCACAAGCTCTGTCTGGCTCTGTCTCTGGCTTTGATTTTGAGTCTGTGTGAGTGCTGTCAAAAAAAACCCTTAGCCGAAACGTCACACGCAGAGAATTATAAACTGGTGAGCCCTCCCACAGGCTCAAAACAAAAGTCAGAAACAGAGCCAGACAGAGCATGTGGTAGGCCTACTTGATTGGCTTTACCGATGGTAAAATCCGGATCAAAGCCAATATTATCCCATTTTGCAATCAAATATTGGTAAGCACATAAACTTCAGAATAATTATTATTTTGACTATTCATGCAAGAAAATAGGGTAATTTTAGTTTCCAATTTAGCAAAACCGATTTCAGCCAAAATAATTACCGGATCCTATTTATATTCACCGTCTTGTTTGTTATATCCTTTTCCTATCAGTATAGGAAAAGGATATAACAAAGCTTGGTCCGATATTAGTGAAGTCATCAAGAACAGGCAACAAACAACGGCTTGGTTCCTACCGTTTTTTGTGTGATTCTTTTAAAGAGGCCTTAACAGAAAAGCACATTAAGGCGATGGCGATGGTGATCAGTGAAATACTGTCCAATATCGCTGTCATATTTGACGGTATTTCACTGATTTCCACCGCAGAACACTTAGATGCACATCATCAAGATAAAATAGCAGTGAAGCTCCTGAAAGTTACAGATAATATTAAGCCTTAACAAGATTTCCTAAAAGTCAAGGTATTTCAGTTAAAATATTTTAACACAATGGTTTTTCTTCGACAGAATAATTAAGTTCCACGAAAGGTTACTTTGGTACAATATTGTTAAAAAATCGGTTGTCTGTAAAGTCGGTTTACTGATGACGATAGTTGAACATGCCAACGTCATACAGCTGTCCACGCGGAAGCATCGCTCACTCAAGTAGGAGAGAGACAGATGTCATACGCTGCCGAACGCGGAGGGCGATTGTGCCTCTTTGTCGCTCGTTCCACGCTCCTGCTTGCACTTCAAGCCTTAAATGGAACGCCTCAGAGCAAGGTAGCACCGCATGAATTCATGTTTTTTCGTGCGTGCAGCCAGCTCCATCGAATTATAAGACGTTGTCACGTCAAAATCGACGCTAGAAATTTCCATCCAGGATTTCAACGTAATCCCAAAAGCTAAAATAATTTATATTCATATTTAAGTGCACGAAAGGAACCTCTTTGAGGCGTGCTTAAAATCCTTTCACCACATTGGTTTTAAAGAACTAGTGACACAACAAGAAGAAGAAAACGTCGCAACCAGTTCTATACTGACTCTAGCTGAATGCGTTGGTTTGGCCTAGCTTTTACTAAAGATTTTTTGTGTTTTTATCTGATAGATGACGGTGAATGTAAGGCTATATAAAATACTAGCACTGAGAATAGAGTAAGTTTGAGAAGCAATTTGTATATGCGAGCTCTACAGTAATGTATTCCTAGGATTCCATCTCTTTGTGGACTTATCACACACTGCGCCTAAAAACGTGCGGTTTTTAAAGCTGATGCTGGGCCGAATACAATTTTTACGAAAAAAGGAGTTATAAGTTCTTAATTCTACTAATAGCTACACATAAATAAATAACTGTATTACTAATAATAATAAATAAAAAAAACTAGAGTGTATGACTATTTCCCAAAACTTTTTATCTTCGTAGCGGCTGAGTGAGAAAATAAAATGATAATTAGAAATCTAGTGCTTGCCCCCATTTCACCTCGCTTTGCCGGAAAGTGTCCTACACTAGATACGCTTACATAACGTGGTCTCCATTTTCGTATTCGTTTGCTCCAACGAATCTGTTCTACTACAAACAAGATGCCCTGCCACCTGCTGGGGAGGAGAATGGCGTATACAGAGTTCTAACTGTATTCAATAGATTGTTTTCGCCTTAATACCTACACGTTAATTAATAAAAATAACAGTACATTCAACATTATTATTTTGCTAGCGTTACAGACGCGCGTTTTCTATCACAGTGCATGCTGAAAGAGGGCTTGGAATATCAGCGACTCCATTAGAGAGATAGTTTGACGGTTGATGTGTTTTTTCCGGTGACTTACAATTTGAGCAAGAAGATAGAAAAATATTCAAATATCCGTTTAAATTGACAATTGAAATAACATTTGACTGTATATAGGCACGGTAGACATTCCCTTTCATTATTTTGTCTTACGGGGTTAGATAAAGGCTCGCTCCCCTAAATAAATCAAAATCGGTTTAATAGTTTGGCCATGAAGTTTGTCTCAAGTTTTGTAAACTAAAATTATTTTACATAATAGACAGTATATTTTATAGCACGTTTTAAATATTAAAGGTTGTTTTAAATACTCAATCGTGCTAAAATAATCTGTATAATTAATCGTTTGAATGACTGAGCACAGTGTCACGCTGGCGCTGGTCGCATTAATAGTCACTCCACGTCACACTCATAACGCTATAGTGGATGCTTTATATACAGGGTGTATAAAGAACACTCAAAACTGTAGGAGCAGTAATATATTTAGAAAAAAATTATGATTTAAATTTTCAGGGTGTTATATTGTATTCTAAATATGTATTTACAAAAAAAAAAGGATATAATTATAAGTAATATATCAGCTATCTGGTTCCCCTAATACAAGCTCGGCTTAATTTGGGGCTAGATAGTGTGGGTATTGTCTATAATATTTATTATTTATTATTTTATTATCAACAAAGTTTATTAATTTTATGTGGTGTGCAATAAAGTATTTTCTATATACCTATCTATCTAAAAAGTGTATTACAAATAATTTCATATTAATAAAACATTAATTTGATTTTTTTTATGATGCCATGCGAATAAGGAATCTGGCATGTCTGTAAAAAGTTTGAAAACATGTTTCAAGCGCTCCTTTTTACCAAGAAGAATTTAGAAAGACACCAAAAAAGCAGACACGCCACAAGCTTATGACAATCGTTTATTTGAGGTATCACAAGGATCACTTTGAGCAGTTTGTTACCGGCTTTAGTGTTTAACACCCTGTATAAGATTCGTATTGACCACGTTTTTGCTTTACGACCGTATTATTCCGCAGTCGATTGTAATTGAAAGTGAGGTTGTGGTTGTGTTGTGGTCTGTATGTCATAATTAATACGTACTTACTTGGAGATGAGTTGAATTTAGGGTCGAAAACCGACCATAACTTAGGACTTACAAGCCGTAATTTGCTGCCTGTTCTTCTAGACTTGGTCGCGTGGAACTGGCACTTAAACTCACCTATAGCTTTAAGACGTTTCAAGGAGATCCTTGTGATACAATTGAATAAATACATTTTTGAATTGATTTGATTTGAAAGCTTTCTTACAAAATATTACTTATGATTTGGTACTCCTGTAGGCCTACCATGAACTCTGTCTGGCTCTATCTCTGGTTTTGGTTTTAAGTATGTGTGAATGGTTTTAAGTATGTGTGTATGTGGTGCTGGCGGAAACTGCTTCGAATCCCATGGACGGCGCATCGTACCAACGTATCAATTCTGAAGGAGCTCAACATAAAAGCAAGACTTTCCTCCATCTGTCTTCACAGAGTCCTCGAGTTTTTTGGCCACATTGCCAGGAAGGAAGGGAGTAATCTCGAAAAGTTGGTGGTGACTGGCAAGGTGGAGGGAAAGAGGCCGCGAGGACGGAGCCCGATGCGTTGGAGCGACCAAGTGCGCTCAGTAACAGACTCCTCCGTGAGCGAAGCCATCCATGCCGCGGAGGACAGAACCAAATGGAGAAACATAGTGCAGACTAGGGTCCTGCACAAAGGTCACGACCCTCAACAGTGAGGATACCGATGCAAGGAGGAGGAGGAGTGTTTACTAAATAAATTCTATGTCAAAACGTCGCACGCACACAGTATAATGCACTGATAAGCACTCACACAGACTCACAACCAGAGCCAGGGACAGAGCCAGACAGAGCCTTGTGATCGTATAATATCAATAAATATTGGCGAATATATTCACACGGAGCAATCTGGGTCAAAATAGGCAAGGCTATGAGAAATCAGATGGCCGTTAAAGTACTTACTTTATTTAAACTGCCCTCACAGATCAGTTGGTAGACGCTATGCCTTCTGCGCTGGAGGTCTGATCCCCACAGAGAACAAATATTTGTATGGTGAACGCAGATGTTTGTTTTCTGTTTGGGTGTTATATTGGATTCTAGGAATGAATTTACAAAATAAATAATTAATAAGTATTATATATCAGCTATAATTCTGGTTCCCATAGTACAAGGTGTGTTTAATTTGGGGCTTTTGTATCTAGAAGCTATTACCTACTTTCAGATTTCATCAAAACCGGCTCCGCAGTTTGGCCATGAAGTTCTGTTTCTCAGGTTTTTTAAACTTCACTTATTGTTATTTACTAAACAGTTTAGTAATAAGTGATTAAGTACTAAGCTCGTGCAAACTAAGCATTTCGTACCTACCTATTCATAATAATTAAGCCTCCGGAATGCTACCAAAACTCGTCCATTTTTAGTGTCCTACCGAACTATGACCTTTCGAGGTCAGAAGGCATAGTCCGGGTTCGGCACATTACAGTATCATCATCATCATCATCATCGCCCTGAAGCCCAATGCTGGGCATCTCCTCTACACATTTTGAAAGACTAGTAGGCACTAAGTAGGTACACAAATAATGTTGTGCCTACATTTTCTGTCTGTCTTCAGCTGTCCGTTCTGTGTGTTTATTACGTGTACGCCTTTATGTCAAATAACTGTATTTTTTTCTTTCTTTCTATTCACACCGATTTGTAATAACTATTAACACAAGAAGTTTGCCAACCCAGACTTGACCTTCAGTGGGGTGACAAATGCGTATCTTTTCTTGCAATCTAAAAACCTAGTCGCATCTGTCAGTTTAAGCTTCGATTATTACCATATCGACATTATTTTTAGCTTCGATTGCAATAAAACGGAATTGAAATAAAACTTATTTTTCACAAGGAACGATTGCAACATTAATGAATGCTGACGTAATAAACATGAGATAGCGAATACGAATCGTTTTGTAAAACTAGTTTGGGAACAGAAAGATAGTGGTCGAAAAATGATAGCAACAAGATTATGTTATCGCTGTTCTTTGTTAGTATCATTTATTTGTTAATATCAAACTTTTGATTGCAACAGAATTACACAATCGCTCAGCTGATACACGTGTATGTGTGAGTGATCCACCATCGTCAATACAAACACTCACTTATACATGTACACGGTGGGAATTGAAATGCTGACCTTTTAGATTTGAGATCATTTTCACACATAAAACAGGTTTCTACTGCTAAATAAGAGAAAGAGTGGAACTTTTTACCGGCGACAGTATTCCCGGAACGTTTCAAATTAGGAATTTAAAAAAAAGTGCATACAGTTGGATTAAGGCTAAACATGCTCCATCTTCGGCTGCATCACTTTCCATTATGGATGATGGCAGTCCAATGATTAGCTATATAATATTGTAAAAAAAAAAAGATAGCGGTTTAATCCTTGCAGAAGATAACCAGTCTGATAACCAGTGGCTGCCCGCAAGGAGGAGTACTGTCTCCTCTGCTGTGGGTACTTGTAGCCAATGAGTTACTTGACTCCCTCAATAAGGACGGGCTGCAAACCATAGGCTATGCCGATGATCTCGCAATCATGATTTCGGGATTGTTTGAATCGACCCTATGCGAGAAAATGCAGAAAGCACTCCGTATCGTGGAGGCTTGGTGCCACACGCACAGCCTAACAGTAAACCCCAGCAAGACAGAACTGGTGCTATTCACTCGCAAGCTGAAGCTACCAAATCTAAATTTACCTTCTCTTTTTGGAACCAAACTGGCTCTCAGCAAAGAGGTAAAATATCTCGGAATATGGCTAGACAGCAAGCTCCTATGGGGCAAACAACTAGAACATGTAACGACAAAAGCCACAAACGTACTAGGGCAGTGCAGACGCGCCGTTGGCAAGGATTGGGGGCTAAAACCCAAGCTTTGTCTCTGGATGTACACGGTCATGGTACGGCCAGTGCTAACCTACGGTGCAGTGGTATGGTGGCCCAGAACAAACCTAGTCACCACAATCAGCAAGTTGCAGCAGGTACAAAGGCTCGCCTGCGCCCTGATTAGCGGTTGCGCAAAATCCACACCGTCTGCGGGACTGGATATGATACTAGGGCTAACGCCCCTCCATCTCCACATACAACAGGAGGCGATGGCAGCAGCGTTAAGGATAAGATCCACAAACCAGTGGAAAAGCAGTGGTAAACCAACAAACCACTCAAGAATTCTGGACAAGGCCATACAAGCCATCCCGGAGGCCGTAAAGGGAACCGACAGAATAGCCACGACATACCTAACGGACAAAAAGTACCAAATAGAAAGCCAAAGAAGAACGGTAGATCCTATCTCGACCTCCAACATCTATCACGTTTATACCGATGGCTCCAAACAGAAAGCAGGAGCGGGCTGCGGCTTCTACTGCCCCGAAATGGGGCTATCACGCGCGCAACCCCTCAGCAACGCAACAACTGCTTTCCAGGCAGAAACTCTCGGGCTTCTCCTGGCAGCAGCAGAGATGCTTACAATTTTAGAGTCTAAGACGAGCGCGGATATAGCAATCGAACGGACAATATTAATCTTTACAACAGACAGCGCAGCACTCATCAACGCACTGGGCAGATCCGATACAAGATCAGAATCAGTCGCACAATGCCACACTGCGCTACAAGAACTAGCTAAAATGCATACTGTCAAAATAAAATGGACAAAAAGTCATGGCTCGTGTTCAGGGAACAATGAAGCCGACTCCCTAGCAAAAGAGGGTGCGAAGCAGACACCTACCACAGACGACCTAGGCCTCTGCAAGCCCCCATCGGCAGAAATAAGGAATAGACTGAAGATGTACTCCCACAAGGAACATCAAAAGCAATGGGAGCGCAGATCAGACTGCAAACACACAAAAACGATGCTGCCAGCGATGGATAAGCACATCACAACAAACCTACTCAAAATGAAAAGAGAGGACTTAAAACTAATGGTAGGAATCATCACGGGCCATTGCGACCTAAACTACCACCTTATGAAAACTGGAGCTACAGACAGCGACCTGTGTCGGGGCTGCCTACAGGACAAGGAAACTGTGGAGCATGTGGTACTGCACTGCTCCGCAACAGAAGAGGCGAGGTCCAAGACAGGGCTCAGGGAACTCATTGAGTCGTGTCCCTCCACATCCACATCCGTGTCACCATCAGGTTTACTGGAGCACTGCTGCCACCAACCCAAAGTCCTTCTCCGTTATTTTAAGGAGTTGGGCTGGCTGGGGTGAGGTTTGGCAGGGGGATAATGCACAATACACCCCATCGCGGGACGTCAGTGCAGATCGTATTCCCCCAAATCAAATTAGAATTAGAATTAGAACCAGTGATCTGCGAAGAATGTTTGTTCTCTGAGATAACTGGCTATTTCCTTACGATTGAATATTGATTAGCATGACAAATATATTCCTTCTTGCTTATTTGCGCAGGTGAATGTGAAAAATAACATGGATAAGAAAGAAGTAAATACACAGATGACGGCTGATAGAGGAGAATGGATAAGGAGAACATGTTGTGCCGACCGATACAGTGGGATAAGGGCAGGAAGAAGAACGTTAGTTATTTTTTTAAACTTAGCGATATTTTGACGCTCGCGTATTAGCAATGGTTTTAGGTCTTTGCGATGAGCTTATAAGTCTCACTGGCAGAAAACTGGTAAAACAGTAGGGACTAAGCTTACGCTGTAAATGCAGCCATTCATTACCACGACAAATAGACAGCTTACAGTCTAAATGCAATCACGTGATTAGCCTGATCACACAGAGTAAACAGGGAGGCATAGGCTCTGCGTACTGACACACGATAGTACGAAATGCAAACATACTCGATTCGGGGTACATGTTTAATGGTAAACAAACCTTCAGTACCTTTGAATAATTTAACTTAGGCTTTGACAAATACATGGCTTTTGTAGCACGCGTCAAAACGTTGAAACGCCGCCGCGTTTAAACACCGCGCTTTGACGAACGTTTGGAATACGCTCTTTGAAAAAGTCATTAGGTAGTAGCGGTTTTAGATTTTTTGATATCTCTAGCTCATCGTATCACTGGATCTTTCGAACCAAGTGTGGTGAAAAGATATTAAGTGCGCCTCAAAGAGGCTTTTTTCGTGCAAATTATGTTTAAAACTCAGAATGAGCCCTCAGATTACTCAATAGTGTACTCAATATAATTCAGGGTCAGCAGTTATTCATTCAATGGTCATAAGCACATAATGATAAGCAATTTGTGTCTGTGATGCGAAGATCTGTGCTTAAGATTGAGTTTGAATGACGATAGAGAAAACATAATAGTTTTTTTTACTTCATTCTTTAAAAATAAAAGCATCAGGATTTTACTTTTGTACAACGCCGTTTTTTAAATTTCGTAAATCCTTTTCATCCAAAGGTTTTCTGGAAGAGATCACTCTTAGTGATTAGGCCATCTTTTTACCTTTATTGTTCGCAATATTTATTTTATATACAAGTTTAGAAAAAAATATTAGCAAACTGGACACTATTGGTACCCTACTAATATTATAAACTCGAAAGTTGGTGTATGGATGGATTTGTTACTCTTTCACGTAAAAACTACAGAATGGATTTTGATAAAACTGTACAATAATATAGCTTGTACATCAGAATAACACATAGGCTACAATTTATAAAGATACTGTAACGTAGAACGGATGTAAGCAACGGGAACGGGGCGAGCGAAGCCGCGGGTGGCAATTAATAAATGCATAAAAATGTATTTCATTCATTTTAATCGTTCTGACATTGGGAATTCTCAAAACTGTTATTAAAAATTATCAAGGTAGTTGTTTATGGTGTTTAGTTAAATTGGTTTTAATTATTGTTGGAATTCCGTGTACAAGTGTTACGATAAACTCCATTAAAAAATTAAAAATATAAGCTCTCGACCTACAAAATGAAATAATTTGTACCTATAAAATAACATCTAAATATATAAAACTCTTTCGTTACTGACTGACTGACTCACTGACTGACTGACAATCAACGCACAGCCTAAACCGTTAGTCCTAGAAGCATGAAACTTGGAGGGTATGTTCCTCTTATAGCGTAGAGGTGTACTAAGAAAGGAAATTGGAAAATTCTTTCCCGAAGAGGAGAAAAAGGGGAAAAAAGGTTTAAAGAAAAATCAACACACAGCCTAAACCATTAGTCCTAGAAACATGAAACTTGGAAGATGTGTTCCTCTTATAGAGCAAAGGTGCACTAAGAAAGAAAATAGGAAAATTATTTCCCTAAAAGAAGAAAAAAAGGAAAACTGGTTTAAAGAAAAATCACAAAAAATTGCTTTACAAAATACGCAAAAAAACAGTAAAAAAAAATCTGCTACCGCAGCTTCTGTCACCAAATTTGAATACACACAAAAGTTTACATAAGCCCCACCGTAACCACTAAGACAACTAAACACCGCACCGCTTCAAAAAATGGCTAAAGAACATGCTCAAAACTATGGTAACCAGCTGGTCAAATCAAATTAAAAAAATCTGTTTCGATTATACACCAACACGTATTCGAAACCCTAAATTAGCCACTAATACAACATGAAATCACAAAAAATTGCTTTACAAAATACGCAAAAAAAACCATTAAAAAATTTTCAGCTACCGCAGCATCTGTCACCAGGTTTGAATACACACAAAGGTTTACAAAAATAACAATGATAATCACTTAGACAAAATTGCGGGAATCATCTATCATACTTAAGCTAAACACCGCTGAAAAAAATCGGCTACAACAGCACTCGCCTTCAAATTCAAATAAACTCTAAAGTACATGCTCTAAACTATGGTAACCAGCAGTTGGTCACGTCAAATTAAAAAAAATGATTCGATTATACACCAACACGCATACGAAACCCAAAATTAGCCACTAATCTAAATATATAAAACTCTTTCGTTACTGACTGACTGACTCACTGACTGACTGACAATCAACGCACAGCCTAAACCGTTAGTCCTAGAAGCATGAAACTTGGAGGGTATGTTCCTCTTATAGCGTAGAGGTGTACTAAGAAAGGAAATTGGAAAATTCTTTCCCGAAGAGGAGAAAAAGGGGAAAAAAGGTTTAAAGAAAAATCAACACACAGCCTAAACCATTAGTCCTAGAAACATGAAACTTGGAAGATGTGTTCCTCTTATAGAGCAAAGGTGCACTAAGAAAGAAAATAGGAAAATTATTTCCCTAAAAGAAGAAAAAAAAGGAAAACTGGTTTAAAGAAAAATCACAAAAAATTGCTTTACAAAATACGCAAAAAAACAGTAAAAAAAAATCTGCTGCCGCAGCTTCTGTCACCAAATTTGAATACACACAAAAGTTTACATAAGCCCCACCGTAACCACTAAGACAAAATCGCGGAAAACACCTATCATACCGAAACTAAACACCGCACCGCTTCAAAAAATGGCTAAAGAACATGCTCAAAACTATGGTAACCAGCTGGTCAAATCAAATTAAAAAAATCTGTTTCGATTATACACCAACACGTATTCGAAACCCTAAATTAGCCACTAATACAACATGAAATCACAAAAAATTGCTTTACAAAATACGCAAAAAAAACCATTAAAAAATTTTCAGCTACCGCAGCATCTGTCACCAGGTTTGAATACACACAAAGGTTTACAAAAATAACAATGATAATCACTTAGACAAAATTGCGGGAATCATCTATCATACTTAAGCTAAACACCGCTGAAAAAAATCGGCTACAACAGCACTCGCCTTCAAATTCAAATAAACTCTAAAGTACATGCTCTAAACTATGGTAACCAGCAGTTGGTCACGTCAAATTAAAAAAAATGATTCGATTATACACCAACACGCATACGAAACCCAAAATTAGCCACTAATATAACATAAAATCACAAAAAATAGCTTTACAAAATACGCAAAAAAAAACGTTAAAAAAATTTCTGCTACCGCAGCATTTGTCACCAGGTTTTAATACAAACAAATGTTTACAAAAAAACCGATGATAACCACCAAGACAAAATTGCGGGAATCATCTATCAAACTTAAACTAAACACCGCTGAAAAAAAACAGCTACAACAGAACTCGCCTTCAAATTCAAATACACTCTAAAGTACAAGCTCAAAACTATGGTAACTTGCATTTGATCATGTCAAACTAAAAAACCAGATTCGATCATACACCAACGAATACGATAGCCCAAATTAGCCACTAAAACAAATCACGAAAACGAGCTTTACAAAATACGCAAAAAAAACATTAAAAAAATTTCAGCTACCGCTGCATCTGTCACCAGGTTTGAATACACACAAAGGTTTACAATAAAACCAAAGATAACCACTTAGACAAAATTGCGGGAATTATCTATCATACTTAAACTAAACACCTCTGAAAGAAATCGGCTACAACAGCACTCGCCTTCAAATTCAAAGACACTCTAAAGCACATGCTTAAAACTATGGTAACCAGCAGTTGGTCATGTCAAATTAAAAATTCAGATTCGATTATACACCAACATGCATACGAAACCCCAAATTAGCCACTAATATAACATAAAATCACAAAAAATAGCTTTACAAAATACGCAAAAAAAAACATAAAAAATTTTCAGCTACCGCAGCATCTGTCACCAGGTTTTAATACACACAAATGTTTACAAAAAAACCGATGATAACCACCAAGACAAAATCGCGGGAATCATCCATCATACTTAAACTAAACACCACTGAAAAAAAACGGCTACAACAGCACTCACCTTCAAATTCAAATACACTCTAAAGTACAAGCTCAAAACGATGGTAACTTGCATTTGATCATGTCAAACTAAAAAAACAAGATTCAATTATACACCAACGAATACGATAGCCCAAATTAGCCACTAAAACAAAATCACGAAAAAGAGCTTTACAAAATACGCAAAAAAAACATTTAAAAAATTCTGCTACCGCAGCATGTGTCACCAGGTTTGAATACACACAAAGGTTTACAAAAAACCCCATGATAACCACTAAGACAAAATCGCGGGAAGCACCTATCATACCAAAACTAAACACAGCTGAAGAAAATCGGCTACAACAGCATTTACCATCTTTCGAACACACTTTATATAGTTTTGAATGCAAACTCAAAACTAAGGTAACCAGCACTTGGTCATGTAAAACCAACGCATACATAACCCAACTTAGCCACTAAGGCAAATTCACGAAAAATAACTCTCAAAAAATACGCAAAAACCAGTGAAAACATATCAATAGTTGTCCGCTTTCCACCATAAAATAGTTTCTTTTAAACGAACTCAAACTATGACTTTATACTAACCACGCGGACGAAGTCGCGGGTGACAGCTAGTAAGTAAATAAAAATAGTAATAGTAAATTGTATAAAATAATGTTTTTATTTACGTTTTGGCCAATTTTTTGTGTGATATGTATCTCACAGCCATGGAACTAGATATCTATATTATAATTATTATAGTGAGTCATACAAATGTAATCAAAATTCAAAAAAACATTATCTGAAAGGTTTTCCAGATTAGTCTCATAGAAATTTTATCAAGATCGGTACAGCGGTTTGACCATGACGTTCTCAAGATTTTCAAACTTCCGAACCGATTGAAAGAAAAATCTTCTAAATATATAAAACTCTTTCGTTACTGACTGACTGACTGACTCACTGACTGACTGACAATCAACGCACAGCCTAAACCGTTAGTCCTAGAAGCATGAAACTTGGAGGGTATGTTCCTCTTATAGCGTAGAGGTGTACTAAGAAAGGAAATTGGAAAATTCTTTCCCGAAGAGGAGAAAAAGGGGAAAAAAGGTTTAAAGAAAAATCAACACACAGCCTAAACCATTAGTCCTAGAAGCATGAAACTTGGAAGATGTGTTCCTCTTATAGAGCAAAGGTGCACTAAGAAAGAAAATAGGAAAATTATTTCCCTAAAAGAAGAAAAAAGGGAAAAATAGTTTAAAGAAAAATCACAAAAAATTGCTTTACAAAATACGCAAAAAAACAGTAAAAAAAAATCTGCTACCGCAGCTTCTGTCACCAAATTTGAATACACACAAAAGTTTACATAAACCCCACCGTAACCACTAAGACAAAATCGCGGAAAACACCTATCATACCGAAACTAAACACCGCACCGCTTCAAAAAATGGCTAAAGAACATACCCAAAACTATGGTAACCAGCTGGTCATGTCAAATTAAAAAAATCTGATTCGATTATACACCAACACGCATACGAAACCCTAAATTAGCCACTAATACAACATAAAACCACAAAAAATTGCTTACAAAATACGCAAAAAAAAACATTAAAAAAATTTCAGCTACCGCAGCATCTGTCACCAGGTTTGAATACACACAAAGTTTTGCAAAAAAACAATGATAACCACTTAGACAAAATTTCGGGAATCATCTATCATACTTAAACTAAACACCGCTGAAAAAAATCGGCTACAACAGCACTCGCCTTCAAATTCAAATACACTCTAAAGTACATGCTCAAAACTATGGTAACCAGCAGTTGTTCATGTCAAATTAAAAAAATCTAATTCGATTATACACCAAAACGCATACGAAATCCCAAATTAGCCACTAATATAACATAAAATCACAAAAAATAGCTTTTTAAAATACGCAAAAAAAAAACATTAAAAAAATTTCAGCTACCGCAGTATTTGTCACCAGGTTTTAATACACACAAATGTTTACAAAAAAACCGATGATAACCACCAAGACAAAATCGCGGGAATCATCTATCATACTTAAACTAAACACCGCTGAAAAAAAACGGCTACAACAGCACTCGCCTTCAAATTCAAATACACTCTAAAGTACAAGCTCAAAACGATGGTAACTTGCATTTGATCATGTCAAACTAAAACAACAAGATTCGATTATACACCAACGAATACGATAGCCCAAATTAGCCCCTAAAACAAAATCACGAAAAAAAGCTTTACAAAATACGCAAAAAAACATTTAAAAAATTCAGCTACCGCAGCATCTGTCACCAGGTTTGAATACACACAAAGGTTTGTTACAAAAAACCCCATGATAACCACTAAGACAAAATCGCGGGAAGCACCTATCATACCAAAACTAAACTCAGCTGAAAAAAATCGGCTACAACAGCATTTACCATCTTTCGAACACACTTTATATAGTTTTGAATGCAAACTCAAAACTAAGGTAACCAGCACTTGGTCATGTAAAACCAACGCATACATAACCCAACTTAGCCACTAAGGCAAATTCACGAAAAATAACTCTCAAAAAATACGCAAAAAACAGTGAAAACATATCAATAGTTGTCCGCTTTCCACCATAAAATAGTTTCTTTTAAACGAACTCAAACTATGACTTTATACTAACCACGCGGACGAAGTCGCGGGTGACAGCTAGTTTGATATAATTATGTTAAGCTTAATTTTGCTTACAAAATTTGAGATAAACATAACAACTGACAAATTAAATGGTCGATTAGTAATCGCTAAACCGGCTGTTATATAGAACTTATACTGATAATAATTGGAATGTACATAAATTAAATAATAAAAGTCGGTTATTTGACACCAAAATTAAATGCCTTATTCTATCTCCGAGTTGCTATGCGTTGAGTAAAAACCTTTCCATTAGGCACAAGAACTGATGATGATGATGTCCATTTCATGTTGGTCCGCCATGTTTTGGTGCGTTGTGTTGCTCTTTTTGACCAAGAAAACCACCAAAAAGTATAATTGAAGAAAAATAACATAATATATTAAATAGAATTCTACACTGCTAAGCTGTATTTAAGATTGGTGTACATAGACCTGGCGTGGGTTCCATAGTTCCATGAAACATCTCATTTATTACAACCCTATACAGATATTTACACAGCCATGTATGCGAATAAACATAAAATAAAATTGTCTACAACTGTCGCAAACAAATAAAATAGGGTTTTTATAACGTTGTTATTTTCCTAGTTGTATTTTCGCTTCTTGTTTTCATATGACGGCACACGGCAGAATACAACACACACAGACATTTTAAACAAACACAAAAATAGTACTTAATCTATCCTACTTCGTTCTGTAAGCTTACCATAAGCTCTGTCTGGCTCTGTCTGTGTATAGTGTATTCTACGACGATGTTTTTCTTCACCGTTTGAGTGTGCATAGCGCACACACCTACATTTTTAGAAAACTCATTGGTACACGACTGGGTTTGAACCCACGATCGGAAGGCGGGGCTGCTACCAGTGCTTTCCGTGCCATTTAGTGCCATTTTCATGTTCCGAGGATATAAAATATACCATGCTCCAAAGAAATAAATGAAATTTTATAAATAACTAGCTGTCACCCGCGACTTCGTCCGCGTGGTTAGTATAAAGTCATAGTTTGAGTTCGTTTAAAAGAAACTATTTTATGGTGGAAAGCGGACAACTATTGATATGTTTTCAC
Source organism: Thera britannica (assembly GCA_939531255.2). Lineage (NCBI taxonomy): Eukaryota > Metazoa > Arthropoda > Insecta > Lepidoptera > Geometridae > Thera > Thera britannica. The sequence continues at coordinate 15,304,984 of OW618040.2, read as the reverse complement.
TGTTTTTTGCGTATTTTTTGAGAGTTATTTTTCGTGAATTTGCCTTAGTGGCTACGTTGGGTTATGTATGCGTTGGTTTTACATGACCAAGTGCTGGTTACCTTAGTTTTGAGTTTGCATTCAAAACTATATAAAGTGTGTTCGAAAGATGGTAAATGCTGTTGTAGCCGATTTTTTTCAGCTGAGTTTAGTTTTGGTATGATAGGTGCTTCCCGCGATTTTGTCTTAGTGGTTATCATGGGGTTTTTTGTAACAAACCTTTGTGTGTATTCAAACCTGGTGCCAGATGCTGCGGTAGCTGAATTTTTTAAATGTTTTTTTGCGTATTTTGTAAAGCTTTTTTTCGTGATTTTGTTTTAGGGGCTAATTTGGGCTATCGTATTCGTTGGTGTATAATCGAATCTTGTTGTTTTAGTTTGACATGATCAAATGCAAGTTACCATCGTTTTGAGCTTGTACTTTAGAGTGTATTTGAATTTGAAGGCGAGTGCTGTTGTAGCCGTTTTTTTTCAGCGGTGTTTAGTTTAAGTATGATAGATGATTCCCGCGATTTTGTCTTGGTGGTTATCATCGGTTTTTTTGTAAACATTTGTGTGTATTAAAACCTGGTGACAAATACTGCGGTAGCTGAAATTTTTTTAATGTTTTTTTTTTGCGTATTTTAAAAAGCTATTTTTTGTGATTTTATGTTATATTAGTGGCTAATTTGGGATTTCGTATGCGTTTTGGTGTATAATCGAATTAGATTTTTTTAATTTGACATGAACAACTGCTGGTTACCATAGTTTTGAGCATGTACTTTAGAGTGTATTTGAATTTGAAGGCGAGTGCTGTTGTAGCCGATTTTTTTCAGCGGTGTTTAGTTTAAGTATGATAGATGATTCCCGAAATTTTGTCTAAGTGGTTATCATTGTTTTTTTGCAAAACTTTGTGTGTATTCAAACCTGGTGACAGATGCTGCGGTAGCTGAAATTTTTTTAATGTTTTTTTTTGCGTATTTTGTAAGCAATTTTTTGTGGTTTTATGTTGTATTAGTGGCTAATTTAGGGTTTCGTATGCGTGTTGGTGTATAATCGAATCAGATTTTTTTAATTTGACATGACCAGCTGGTTACCATAGTTTTGGGTATGTTCTTTAGCCATTTTTTGAAGCGGTGCGGTGTTTAGTTTCGGTATGATAGGTGTTTTCCGCGATTTTGTCTTAGTGGTTACGGTGGGGTTTATGTAAACTTTTGTGTGTATTCAAATTTGGTGACAGAAGCTGCGGTAGCAGATTTTTTTTTACTGTTTTTTTGCGTATTTTGTAAAGCAATTTTTTGTGATTTTTCTTTAAACTATTTTTCCCTTTTTTCTTCTTTTAGGGAAATAATTTTCCTATTTTCTTTCTTAGTGCACCTTTGCTCTATAAGAGGAACACATCTTCCAAGTTTCATGCTTCTAGGACTAATGGTTTAGGCTGTGTGTTGATTTTTCTTTAAACCTTTTTTCCCCTTTTTCTCCTCTTCGGGAAAGAATTTTCCAATTTCCTTTCTTAGTACACCTCTACGCTATAAGAGGAACATACCCTCCAAGTTTCATGCTTCTAGGACTAACGGTTTAGGCTGTGCGTTGATTGTCAGTCAGTCAGTGAGTCAGTCAGTCAGTCAGTAACGAAAGAGTTTTATATATTTAGATATTTTAATAGTTGCTAAGTAATCTTGGGGCAACTGGTGTTTTACTCATAATTATGCTTCTAATTACGGAGCGCCTGGGACAGGATTTTATTTTATTTTATTTTAGAACTTTTATTTTGGTTTTAGAGCTGTGGATTTTTCCACAGCTCTTAAGATACAATGTAAAAACTTAAATTTGTAACACACAGCAATACATTTTTTGTACAAGAAATATAAATAAACAAAAATCGACGACAGTTTTTAGATGGAATAGACTTGCCCAGCACCTATACCACCCTGACACCTTAGTCGGCCTAATCGTGAAAAACATGGTCAATAAGTGCGGAACTGACTAAGCCGTGGGTTCCCTCACGATGTTTTCCTTCAATGTTAACACCAGTTGCCCATGCCATGACGTTATAATCATCTACAATAGATGCAAAGTCCTGTTTATTTTTTTCTTTTAGTAATGCTGGAAACCGACGCTTATGGCCTGCGCACATCTAGCGCTCTCAAATATGACAGCGGTATTTTACAGCGTTTAACTGTACCGCCAGCTTTGTCTCTGGCTCTAGTTTTGAGTCTGTGTGAGTGCTCACCAGTGTGTGGGACTATTCGACGTAGGATTTATTTAGACAGCACTCACAAAAACTCTAAACCAGAGCCAGAGACAGAGCCAGACAGAGCTTATGGTAGGCCTACAGATCGCCATCGCCATCGCACTAGATGCGCAAAAGGCTTTAGCCACTAATCTTAGTAGACATTACAAATTAGCTCAAGTTATTTTAACCGTTTATGAACGCCGCATCTTAAATAAAATATATAATGGAGGCACTTGGCCGAATTAACGTATTATTTATTCAAGAAAACTCGTAAACCATCGCGGAATAATACATTAAACTGTAATGGCTGCAAAAAAGCCATGAAACAACATCTTACAAATAATTTTGTGAATACTAGTAACATGACTAACTGATAGACAGAAAAACCTTTATAAACTAGATTCTGAAACTTGACATTCTGAACGTGGTTATTTGACACTTACGTACTAAAAAACTAATTAAAATAATAATAAGAAAATAGTGAATAATAGGTACTATAAATTCTCAGAAATCTATTGCCACGGCAGAGGTGATATTTGTTCGTGAATTCGGTACAATGGGGATTTTGTTTTTTATTTTTCACCTTCTACCCAATTTTTTTTGGGGTGAACTCAGATGTATGTTCCCTGTCTGGGTGTTATATTCTATTTTAAGTCTTTATTAACAAAAAATCTATCAGGTTCCCATCGTACAAGCTCTGCTTAGTTTGGGGCTAGATAGTGCTGTGTGGATTGCTCCGAATAATTATTTATTTATTTATCGGCAGACGAAGTCGCCGTAATTCTTACAGTCTATTCCCGGTGAATAATGAAGGCATAATAAAGCATAGTGCGCTCTTGACAGCTACATCATAAATTCACATATCATTTCAGTGAGTGTAATGTGTATCCATCAGCGTAAGTCGATTGTTCTCGCTCAAATTACAGGAACTGAAAAACGGCGTCGGTTTCACCACAGGCATAATAAAATAGGAGTAGCAATAAAATATCGTATGGGTTAATCACGGTTGTAGTAAAACGGAAACACACAATATTTATTTTGACGTAATGTTACCCATTTCAAATTAATATAAAAAGTCATTTAAAAAACATTAATGTTTGGTATTTAATTTTGAACTGAATTCAATTAAAAAATGAGGAAGTTCTCAATTCGGTTGTATTTTTTTATGTATGTTATCATCTACGTTATTTAGGAACTGATTTCCAAAAAAACTTTTTTTTAATTTGAAATGCAATGCTTTTATATTACTCCCATATAAGTTTAATTAAATGCAGTTTAGTCAACATGAAGTCGGTTTCTCAACTGTTTTAAACTTCACTTGTCATACAAACGCGCTACGCCCGGTTCATACCTACTGACGAGTTATGTCTTTTTCTTACTCTAAGTTTCTCGCGTATACATCTAGATAATTTAATATCAGGGGATGTGAAATGAGAATAAATGTTGATAAATCATTTTCGTACCATTCTCGTAACATCGATCTCAATATTATTGTTAGGTGATGTGAGGATAATGTTCTTGTTATTGTTTATTCCGCCCTTTTGTCATGACCTTTGGAAAGGTTTATTTATAGCATGCTTTTGTTTTATTTTGATTATTATAAAGACTAAAGTGGCTTAGCTTAAAGTAGGACTTGTTGTCTATTGGAAGCGGCTTCGCCTTTCGATCCTAAGGTCGTGGGCTCAAATCCAGTCGTGCACCAATGACTTTTTTTGCTCTAAAATTTATGTGGGCCATTTGAGAGTATTGCCACTCTCAACCCTACCCCGACCCTACCCTTGAAATAACACATAAAAAAGTAGTAGATGGGCATACGTGTTTTAGTTGCATAATACTTCTAAAAGTAAAAAAGTAAACAAGCGTAATGTAGTTTTTTTATAGAGCTTCAGGGACAACTGGTGTTTACTCAAACCCTACTTGCGGGATGCTATGTTACCTGGGACAAGTTTTAGATGGAATAGTCTTGCTTTGCTTTTTAATAAAATTTCAGCAATTCATCATCCGCATTTGATGTGCGGACTAGTTTTCCGCACTTAGGCCGCTAGCGGGCTCTTTTTGCGTGACGCTTGACACGTGTTGCTCGAACTTTTTTAGGTTCTACGACACGCCGCGGGTTTCCTCACGATGTTTTCCTTCACCGTTTTGAGCATAGTGCACATAAATTTTTCGACAGAAAAACTCATTGGTACACGACTGGATTTGAACCCACGACCTTAGTTAGGATCGGAAGGCGGAGCCGCTACCACTAGACCACCAGTGCTCTCTTTGCTTACTAATAATAGGTAAAGTATTACACAGCCAAATCACGTGGCGCAAAATGGATCCAAAATGCAACTCCCATTAAATTTACATGTACCGAGCAATTACGTATTTTATAACACATTTGCTCATAAAGGGTCTCCTACTTCACCGATTTCAATATCGTTATGTATGTTTTTACGTACTTGTGCGTTATCGTAATGTAAAACGCACGGTAATCAATCCACGAACGGTACCTTTTTAAATCTTATCAAAGAGTTTTTATGTCAGAAAACTGACATAAAAACTCTTTGCTAAGATTTTTTTGTGGTAAACATTTTATGAATAAAATTAACTCTGGGAGATAAAATATGGAAAATACACATTTATTCTTTAATTTAATTAATTTTAACAATAAATTAATACCATTTATTTGTAACAAAAACAAAAAAATATTAATTTACTCTATTAGTAATACTGGCTGTTTTTGTGCCTTTGCCTTAAAAAAAAAAAAATAGCTAATTTGTGAAAAAGTAAAAAGTTATTCCGCGCGCTTTTTCTTTTCGCTGTATTATTTTTGTTTGAAAATGTCGTCAAGTAATGATGAATTTATTAATTCGAACCGCCAAAATTCTCAATTGAGAGGCAGTGAAAAAGGCTACTTTAAGCCTCTTGCCTGAAAAATCGCACGATAGATACTTACAAGCGTATCAAAACTTCATCTTATGGAAAACAAGCAAAGATGCCAATTCATTTTCACAGAAAGTGTGTTTTTAGCCTATTTCATGGAACTTTCTTAAAAATATAAGTCAAGCTCATTGTGGTGGCAACGTAAATCAACTTTACAAATTGTTCAAATTTTTCCAACTGTTTTAACAAGTAATTAATTACTACAAGTAAGTAAGTTCGTCTGAAAGTCCGAGTATTATTTGTTTCCTCGCAAATGTGTTATAAAACGTCGTATGACATACGTGCGCTTTGATAATTACAGCCTCTGCTTTCTTGTAGCCCTCGCCTACGGCTCGGGCTTGCAATAACGCCTCGGCTGTAATTTTCAACTTACCGCACTTATATCATAATGTACTATTACAGCACTCAATCCAAATGATTGACATGTCATCATGCGATACTCAATAATGCGATTAGCACCAGCGTTTGGTGCTTTCGCCAGTCACTTTTAACATTATTACCCGTTTTTGTAATAGTTGGGGGAAATTGATTGATTTGCATTCAAAGACACACAGAATTCTTCTATACACACAAATTTGTATGATCGTTGCATGCAAAATTAGTTAAATTTCAGCCGTTCAAGGCTTCAAACATATTACTCAAATACGCCAACTTCCAATAAAATTGCTAATCGTTGAACAACGACAAAAAAATCATTATTTCTTTTAACTCAAAGAAGGAGGAGCGAAAGCGCGGTGTTCAGTATACAAGTCTTAAACAGTGCGTGATAGAACAAAATTGTGGAAAAGCGTAGTAGTTAGTTCGGCCGATTGGAACTAGGTGGCAGTACTAAATCTGTGTGTAAATGTTTTAAATTATAAACAACTAGTGGCCACCCGCGGCTTCGCTCGCCTCGTTCTCGTTACGCTCCGTTTCTGTTATTTTTTCAGAATTAAAGTAGCCTATATCTGTGTCTAATTTCATCCAAATTCGTTCCGTTGTTTTAAAGTTATTGAGTAACAAACATCCATCCAGAAATATTTCACATTTATAATATTAGTACAAATACAAATACAAATAGTTCCCCTCAGTTACCCTCAGTTCTAACAGGAGTTGATCGCCCATGAATCCATGTCTCGTTTCCGATTCCGTCAGGAACTGGTGCTGAGGGCACATAAGTGCAGTATCAGTACATTTGGCTCGTCGAACTGTTTGGACCAAGTCCAAGCTTTTAGTAATGCACCCGCTCCAGATGTCGAATCGGTGTTCCCTTATTTACAAAATAATCTTTATTAGCAATAAGTACCATTTACGAGTACATTCGAACATGATCGTGCTGTTATCTATTTAATCAATTTTATTGCCAAATTGAAAGACGAATAGATTCTTCTTCTTCATATCTTGTCACTGGTTTTATTAACCATCGTGGTAAAAGGATTTTAAATGCCTCTCAAAGAGGCTCACAAGATTAATAGAGGAACCAACTTCATGCATCACCAAACTGCTAAACCGATAAATTTTTATGGGAACAATTTTTCAGATAAAAAATCTCCAAAGATCTTTAGAGATTTTTAGAGACTTTATCTCTCACGAAGATAAACGTAAGCGTTGACAAAAAAAAAAGTTGATTTTATTATTAAAATGTTTGATACACTTGATGTTCGTGCAAACTAGTGCTGATGGTTCCGCAAACATTGTCACTCGGCCAACGTCGAAACCTTGACGCGTGGATTATCTCGAAAACTCTGTTTTCTGTTTTCGTGACAATTATATCGCGTCAAATGGAGAGCGACGGTTAAACCCGGAGGAATACGCCAGCTGGGCTCCAACGGCGGAAATGGGGTTAATTTTGAACAATTATTGCTAAATTATGAACACTGCTTAGTGCCGTAGTGCATGCGTGTGAAATAATTGAAACAGTCAATCTTAATGATAAAAATCGACCAAGTGCTAATCGGATTCGCACACGAAAGGTACCATTATCTATAAACGGGGAAAAACACGGTTGTTGGAAACCCCTCTTAAATATTTGTTTTATTTTATTTGAATATTTACTTTTAATGTGAATATAAATTTGTCACAAAATGCATCGTAAAAAATATCCAATTCAAAAACAATTTCAACCACAATAAAGCTGTCATGTCAGGGAACCAGATTATTTAACAGAAAGGCCTACGTACTTATTTGACCAATTAATTGACTACTATCATATTTTTTTCTATTTTTCATTCATACAAGAAACTTTTATTTATTACAAGAAAATTTTTATTTTGGCAAAAGACCTAAACGACACTTACAAAACAGTCGGCATGAATCTGAAACTACACGGGACTAATGGATTCGCCATAGATGCCAGTTAGTATCATCAGCACAGAGTAAATATAACTATACTTAGAGAATGTTCACTTCTTTGTTTTCTTTCTGAGGAAAAGTGTTGCAAAATACGAACACAGAAACATAGATATAAACATTCATTTATTTACTGCTTCAGCACATATACACACTATTAAAATAAGAAATGAAAACAAAGAATGATACACGATATTACAAACTAAGTACCAAACCGACTTTCATGGCCAAACTGCTGGAATGATTTTGATGAAATTTCAAAGAAACCTCGTGAAACTAACTCAAAATGAATTCACTCCAACTCGAGTTCAAAAACCGGCTGAAACTGACAAGGAGCTATGTTTGCCGATCATTTGAGACTATGTCATTCATAACAAACAAGTGTCACATTTAGGTAGATTTGTGATTAACTACACATTTAAGATTTGTGTAAATAAATATTTCTAAAACTTAAAAGTCAAGCCGAAAATAGTTATAAAATGATTCGGTTCGACTCACAACACACATTATAAAAATACCTATAGTACATATTTTCAAATGAAATAACTTACACAGGAAAATATAACCCAAAGAATGTTCCATTTTTTTATTATTGAGGAAATAAATTGGTATAAATTCAAAAAATGATATACTCTTCCGGTAACTTCAGGTAACTCGGGTTCAACCCGAGTTACGTGATTTTTAACTCGGGGTTAAATCGAATTAAGTTTATTCCGAGTTGGCACATCACTAATCAAAAGTGACACAGCTACTGAGTGAACGCTGAAGGTTAAAATCATCAGTTCGTTGGAAATCGTCACGCTAACTCAACGGTTATCTTGATTTGCATGAGAATTTATGGGTTTTAGGATGTTGTTTGTGTGAATATATCATTAAAAAATCGGTTATCTGTAAAGTCGGTTTACTGACGATAGTTGAACGTGACAACGCCATACAGCTGTCCATGCGGACGCATCGCTCACTCAAGTAGGAGAGAGGTAGATGTCGAACGCTGCCGAACGCGAAGGGCGATTGTGCCTCTTTGTCGCTCGTTCCACGCTCTCGCTTTCACTTCAAGCCTTAAATGGAACGCCTCAGAGCGAGGGAACACCGCATGAGTCATGTTTTTTCGTGCGTGCAGCCGGCTCCTTCGAATTATAAGACGTTGTCACGTCAAAAATGACAGCAAAGGTAAGAAATATAACAAGAACATGTTTTTTATACTGATGGAACAAGCATAGGGTTACCTGATGTTGAGTGGCATTAAATAAATATGACAGCTGTAACAACCTTTTGAACTTGTTACCTTTGCTGCAAAGGTAACAAGTTTTTAAGGTTCAAAAGGTTTTTTATACAAATTGAACAAGCATATAGGGTCCACCTGACGTTACGTGGTAACCATCGTCTTTACAAAGAAAACAAGGTACTTATAAGTTTACCTGGAATACATTTTTGACGTGACAACGTCTTATAATTTTATGAAACCGGCTGCACGCACGAAAAAACATGGCTCATGCGACGTTACCTCGCTCTGAGGCGTTCCACTTAAAGCTTAAAGTGCAAGCGAGAGCGCGGAAAGAAAGATAAAAAGGCACAGTCGGCCTCCGAGTTTGGCATCTGTCTCTCTCCTATTTGAGTGAGCGATGCGTCCGCGTGGACAGCTGTATGACGTTATCACGTTCAACTTTAAATAAATAAATATTGTGGACAATTCACACAACACTACCCAGCCCCAAACTAAGCAGAGCTTGTAATATGGGAACCGGATAGCTGATATAATACTTGAATACATTTTTTTTTGTAAATACAATACTTAGAATACAATAAAACACCCAGACAGAGAACAAACATTTATGTTAACCACACAAATATTTGTTCTCGATGGGGATCGAACCCACGACCTACGGCGCAGAAGGCAGAGCTACTACCAACTGAGCTAGAGGCCAGTCTATCGTCAGTAAACCGACTTTACAGACAACAGATTTTGTTTTACACTAAATAGACCATCCTTTGCCTACAATCTCAACTGATGGTAAGCGACGATGTAGCCGACGATGGAGTAGGATGGTCACTTATTCACTCTTGCCTTGAAAGATGCCCAGTTTGTATTGGTCAGAAAAAACTGCCGAAGGCAATTAAATACCATTCCCAAAAAAAAAATTCTATTAAAAATACTAAAAACGCGATTTGGTGGACCTATCCTATCTACTTATATCAATATACTATCAATCTACTTCATTTTGTGTTGAATGAAGTGTCTACTAAGTACAATTTGACACTAGGAAAAAATCTAAACTCAAAAAATCAAGATAATTGAATCTCAGAATATTATAAATTGTCTCAAATTGTCTGACAGTAGATGACAAATACTGAAACAATCCACAGATCGCGAAGGTGATCTCTACAACCTCAGCGTAAGGTTGATAGTCGGCTATTCTTGGCTTTGTCGCGATTGACTGGTTTTACAATTTTGGTTGGACATTATAGGCTTAAACCGATGTATGATGACCTTTCAAGCGAGATGGGAGTTTGCTAAGATTTTTGTATTAAACTATAGCTGGTGGACCAAGCATGTCACACACCTGATCTTAAGGGGTAACCGTCGCCTATAACAAAGTATGGTACGTAGGTCACGCACGTCAAATTCGTGCCCTACGATGTACTGCCCTGCGTCCTTCACTGCGACACCACGCCCTGCCAAGTGTCTTGCCCAACTCTATTTGAGCTCCATTATTTGTGTTCCTTTGTATAGCTGACATAATACTGAAATACTTTTTTTTTTGTCAATACATACTTAAAATACAATATAACACCCAGACAGAGAACAAACATGTATGTGTGAACAGTAAGATTATGTCATCTAAAATTTAGTTATACGCAAAATGATAATAAATCGATCTTACCACCATCCTCAGGATCCTGAAATTACGTTTCAGGTGAATAATTTCCTCTGTAATCCCATTTCACATGTCATTAATTTTCAATATTACATTTATAGAACCAGAGCTCACGACCAAAACTATACCTTATCGTGTTACAACAAAAATCTCGATTACGTGACTCCCGACATGTCTGCGACAGGCGTAAATAGGTAAGTTTAACAAATTGTTTTTAAACTGATGTCCTCAGTAGATATAAAGGCCATATAAGGCCATAGCATACCATATAAGGTGCGTAGGCCTTAACACGGTTAGGAAAACTCAAATCAGCAGCATTTGGCAACAAAATTTGACGTATTCTAAAATGTGTAAAATAATTGAATGATAAATTCCCATCATAGCATTTAATTTGACCTAGGTATGACAAACAATTTTCGCAATCAAACCATCTTTTTTTTACACGTTCTTTACCATAACTACTCAAGTGCTCACCTTTTCGAGTTGTTCAATAATAATAAAATAACAAATACTGTACATAGACACTCAAAACTATCTAGCCCCAAACAAAGCACAGCTTGAAATATGGGAACCCGATAGCTGATATACTTATATACATTTTTTTGTAAATACTTAGAATACAATAGGTATAACAACACCCAGACTGAGAACAAATATCTGTTTACGGTGGGGATCGAACCCACGGCATATGGCGCAGAAGGCAGAGCTACTACCAACTGAGCTGAGAGGCCAATCTAACTTTTGCGGTTTTAGTTGGTATTGCTATGAGTTTCAAACCGTAGCTGTTGGCTCTCGTACTATTATGTACCTGTGGAGGTAACAGCGTCGAAAATTTCATCTTGCCACAGTAATTGATTTGCTAAATATTTCTTCTTGTCTTGTGACATCATCATCCAAGAGTGAAAATTATAGCTTCATCAAGGCAGAAGATCATCAAGTCAGAAGATTGTAGTGACTGGCAAGAATGGGAGGAGGCCTGTGCCAAACAGTGGGACAATACGGGTTAGTAGTAAGTAGTAGTAAGTAAGTAAGCAAAGTGTTATTGAAAAAATAAATATTTTCAAAGCAAAGCTATCAAAGAATATTGTTCCTAGGTAATAGCGCATTCAAAGTCACCTGTGTTGGCTAGTACACAAGGATACGCATCAGACTATACCATGCTAGCTCTTATGTCCTTACAGTAAGCGTCATTTTTCTTTGTTTTTAGGTAACTTGAGCTGTAAGTATCCCACTGTACAAGATAACCAATAGCACTATTGAACAGTAGACTTACCACAAGCTCTGTCTCTGGCTCTGGTTTTGAGTCTGTGTGAGTGCTGTCTAAATAAATCCTACGTCGAAACGTCACACACACAGTATAATAATCTAATAATCTCGAGTCGCTTGCTCTTTTAATAAAATTTCACCAGCATATCTGCAGATAACTCAAATATTATTGTTTCTTGTGTATTGTGAACATTTTGTAAATATTTCTTTAAATTTTAATGTTCTTTGTGTACGTAAATGTAATTGACATTGTCAAAAAAAAAGAAATTACGTACGATCACTATTAGATACACACTTAATTTTTTTGGTAGCATTGTTTGTAGTCAAACCTACGCTTTATCTTTATTTTTATTAAAAACAAAAAAAACTATCATTATAAGACCCGCACTAACTAATTATGATAGCATTATCTGTGGTCGAACAAACGCTTTACAATTTTTTTTTATTTGAAATATACTAAAATGTTATGCAATCGGTTTTGAGCTTAAAAACAGAGCGCTTTAAGACTTATTTTAGGCCGATAGCAACTTCAAGTACCAGTTCGATACACAATAGTGTTGACACAGTTGTTCAAGAATGGATCTACTGGGGATTCATCGAGTATTTGAAAAGTGGAATAAAATATAGGCGGAGCTAGTTATGTGTTACTTTATTTTATTCTAGTGGAATACTGCGCGAATTTAGGGGTTGAGTTTCGAGAATTCTTTTCTTAGTGCACCCCTACCCTACACCAGGAATTTACTCTCCAAATTTCATATTCCTAAGACCATTTTAGTTTAGGCTACGCGTTGATTGTCAGTCAGTCCAGTAACGTTACAGGAGTTTTATATATTTAGAAGATCACAAACGATACAATAACAAAATATATTATTATTATCGTAGCATTGCTTCACTGACTGGCCTCTCAGATGAGTTAGCAGTAGCTCTGCCTTTTGCGGCGTAGGTCGTGGGTTCGATCACCACCCAGAACAAAAATATTGGTTCTCTTACTGGGTGTGGTTGTTATATTTGTATTCTAAGTACCTATGTATAAAAAAAATGCTTAAATAATGTACCTATAAATTTTATTCAGCGATCTGGTTCCCATAGTCCAAGCTTTGCTTTGTTTAGGGCCAGATAGTGTCGAGTGGATTGTCCACAATATTTTGTTTTATATTTTTTACATCAGGAATTGGATAAAGTACACAGGCCTTTGCATCTATTGTAGATTACTTATACAAGGTGTATCTAAATATGTGTACTATGCGAAGGTGGGGGGTTTCAGACCACAATGGTGATCAGTTGTGGAGGGGAGATAATTAAAAATTCCTATTTTCAGTTTCCCATACAAAAATATTTAATTTCATAATGCCTAAATAAATTGACAACCCTATCCTTGTAACCCCTTGACCCCTTGACCTACTACCTCTGTAGGTCTACTACTACTACCTACTACCTCTGTAGCTGAGTTTAGGGTTGTCACTTTGTATAAAGTCAGCTGTTAATGTTGAAACTTCGTTGCAGTTTTTTTCAGAGATACCAATCGAAGTTCGAAAAGTCGTTGAACAAAAGTTGTTCCCCGGGGGGTGGAAATTCACCCCCCTTCAGGATAGTACACATATTTTGATACACGTTGTATAACGTCAGGGGCAAGTGGTGATAACTCAAGCTCTACTTGCGGGACGCTATCAATATTAATACGTGCAGAGCTGACTAAGCCATGAGTTTCCTCAACATGTGTTCCATCACCGTTTGGGAGCACTGGCATTGTGTTTAAATTTTCCGAACAGAAAAATCCATAGATACACGACTGGATTCGAACCCATGACCTTAGGATAGGAAGGCGGGTAACTACCACTAGGCCACCAGTGCACTCCGTATTTGAACCGTATCCGTATTTCCGTATTTGGATAAGGATGTAACAATTACGCTACTGGCTCTGAGACTACAATTTAAGTACTTTGTTTACAACCAAGTTTTATTTGTTTTCGCAAATCGTTCACATAATATCATGCATATTCTTGAGTGTAAATACAGCTGATTTTTGTATGTAACTATGTAAAATAATGTAAGCATATGAAGTGCAATGCCACATAGAGCACGTCCTCGTAAATATGCTTTATGATGTAATACAATTGATATAGGCAGAGGTGACCGTCCAATATTTTTTTTTCAGAGAATTAATAACCGACTTCAAATAACAAATTGTCAATTCAAGGCTGTCATTGAAGTTCTCAATTCAGCTGTATTTTTTTAAATTTTTATTATAGCATAACTTTGTCATTTATGAGCTGATTTAAAAAAACCTGAAAATAGACTTTTCATTCGTGACATTCTACATGGTTAACATCAGTAGACCTACAACAAGCTTCGTCTGGCTCTGTCTCTAGCTCTGGTAGTAGTTTAGTCTGTGTGAGTGCTGACTAAATAAATCGTACGTTGAAACGTCACACACAGCATAACAAACTGGTGAGTACTCACACAGACTCAAAACCAGAGCAGCAGAGGCTTACAGATCCATAAAAAGTAATAAAAGGGCAAAGAAAAGGGGCCCCGATTGCATTGCCTAGGGGCCCCAATAGGTTTAATTCGGCCCCGACTACAATCAGCTTGCCATTCAACGCGGTGAAGTAGTCAGCGTCTTGGGGACGTTTCCGATTAGTATTGATTTTGATCTCAACACCGTTAATAGAGAGTTTGCAACGGTCTCCCTGGTAGTTAAACTGGTTCTGAGCTTGTATTAATACAAGTATTTATCTACAAGTACATACATATTGTTTTAAAACAATCACTTTTCCGAAAGATGGTACTTACTCATTACTTATATGTCTTTGCCAATTTAGCAAATTTTGGAAAGTTTCATCAAAAAATAACTGAGTTGTATCAACAATATTTAGATGTTTTATTGCTTAAAAATTGTTTTATTTACACAATTAAAATAAAAAAGACGTTTGACCAAAATGGTTTTTATTTTTATTTTGAATTAACCGACAAAAAATGCCTTTAATCACATGGCAGAGAAGGAAAGGCTCAAACACATTTTTTATTTTTTCGTTACCATACCTAAGGCTTTCGAGGTACCAAAACAAAAGAATTAAACACAGACATCTTATTTAAATATATTTTCGTCACTTAATAAGGTAACTAAACTTCAACCGCCAGAACAAATCAACGCTCAACATTTGAAACATTTTTTAAATAAACATCTAATGAATATTCATAATTCTTTTGGACATTTCTTCAAAGAAACTGTTCGTAGACAGCGTAAAGAATTCTACCTTGCTTAATGAGTTTGATTTTACTGTTAGATAAAATATAATAAGCTGGGCTAAGAAACGCGTTCAACTTTTGTGCTTGGCAGTGTGGAAGAGCAATTGGAGACACGTAGGATCGGGCAATTCTCAGTTGCCAATAAATAAAAAAATACCCAAATATCTAGCCCCAAATTATGCAGAGCTTGTCGCCAATACGTGTAATACCTTTATTTAAAACTTTCACACAAATTTAGTGCTAGGAAGACTTCAATCTGATATCATTGTCTACCGGTCTTCTTGGGTGTGCAAAAAGATGGTGTTGCGTGTTTTTTAGTGAGAGAGTAAATAATAAAATACTAATGATATTTTCTATCGAAAAATGACCTGTGTCTCAAACGGGAAAGAAAACATCGTGAGGCCACAAGCATGTCGTATAATCTAAAAAGTTTGAAAACATTGTGTTGAGTGCACGAAAGGAGCCCCTTTGCTCTTTGCTTAGTTTGTGCACTTGATATCCTTTCATCTCACTGGTTTGAAAGAACCTGGGACACGATACGAAAAAGAATACGAAGAAATGACATCGTGAGATCTCAGTTCTGGGGTTACTTCTAATTATCTATTTTTCGATAATTATTCATCTCTTAGCTTCATTAATTCACCATTTGAAATATAAATTAAAACCTCTGTCGGGTTCGTTACAAGAATCTACCAAAATTAAAAAAAATCTTGGTAGAATTACCCTGAAATAGAACCATTTTCAATCACTTTACTTTTCGTTTTTTATTAAAATAGGGGAAGACTGCCGAATAATGTACTCCGTATTTAGAGATTTAATAGATTTGCTTCCTAAAAAATAGCGCCCGTAGTTTGACGGATTTAAAACTTTGGAAGTGAAATCGTAAATATGCTCATACCTGTAGGCCTACCATGAGCTCTGTCTGGCTCTGTTTCTGGCTATGGTTTTGAGTCTGTGTACTCACACAGACTCACCAGTCAGGGTCACCAGTGCATTATACTGTGTGTGTGGCGTTTTGACGTAGGATTTATTTAGTTAACACGCACACAGACTCAAAACCTAAACCAGAGACAGAGCCAGACAGAGCTCAGGGTAGACCTACTGAATACTCAGGCTCCCGTAGATATTGTCTCTTATCTGTTGACACTAACCTCGGAGGTACAGCTGCACAAAAATGTACCTATACCTAACAGACCCACATACAATTTCGCAGATTGTCGCCCCGCCTTGCCGGAGGGCGTCCTACACTATACGCTTACCTAAACATTGTAGCTAGGTACTGTAGTATGTAACTGGCAAGCACTGGAGAAGAGCCGAATACCGGGCTCAGAGGCGCGTCTTGGGAGAGATCTACGTCCAGCAGTGGACGATGGATGCTGCTGATGTCAACTATAATTGATTTTCAAATTATGACTTTTAACTGATTTCATAATGTTTATGTTTTTGGCCAATAATTTATTTCTAAGAACGTTAATTTCAGAGAAAACTATTTTGACGTGACAACGTCTTATAATTCGATGAAGCCGGCTATATGCACGAAAAAACATAACTCATGCGGCGTTACCTCGCTCTGAGGCGTTCCATTTTAAGGCTTGAAGTGCAAGCGAGAGCGCGGAACGAGCGACAAAGAGGCAAAATCGGCCTCCGCGTTCAGCAGCGTTCGACATCTGTCTCTCTCTTGAGTGAGCGATGCATCCGCGTAGACAGCTGTATGACGTTGTCGCGTTCAATTATCGTCAGTAAACCGACTTTACAGACAACCGATTTTTTTATTAACTAATTTCATCATGATCAGCCCGACTTCACCCACTACTAGGTATAATAAGGCTCCCCTTAGTTTGTGCCATCTACCGCGATCCTGTGCCACCTAACCACAACACTGACACACACACTGAAACACTGTGCTGTGTGTGTGATCCTATAACCCATTTCCGCACCGCGACTTTGACTATGTCATCCATCTTTAACCAGTTTTTGAAGTGAAAACTTCTTTAGCGGCGTTGAGCACTTTTTCTGTAATGGGTATAAAATCTTAAACTCGCGTCAGGGCGTCAGGGCGTCAGGATCACGTGACTTGATCGAAAAAGCGTAAGACGCTACAGATACGCTAGTAGTTACTATGACACGGTAACGTCACAAAATAGATAATAGTTAGTAGCAAGCATACCAAGGCGTTTTTCGTGACTGTAGTAGGTATAGGTACATACCTATTATAGATTTTATGAACTAGCGGCCGCCCGCGGCAGGTAGTAGTGGTCATTGGTACATGATTTTATAGATCTACTGTATTTATTTAGGTATTATGAATAGCGAAAGAAAATGAGTGAGTACTTTATAAGTTTTAATACGAGCGGCAAGTTTTCACTTCTGCCGGCACTCCCGGAGTGCAACCCGTCTTTTTTTTTATCTATATACGGTCGTCAGTTTTTGAGAAACCAAAGCTTAAGAACTCTATCATCTCAAGCTTACCGCGAGCCTCAATAGGGGTTTATCGAAAATTGCAGAAAATCCAACAAAAGACGTCGATTCAGCGTCTCCCATATTTTCCTTACCACTAAAAGAGTGATGAAATCTGGATAAATATCCATACTGTAGGCCTACCATGAGCTTTATTTGTCTAACTCTGTCTTTGGTTCTGCTTTTGAGTCTGTGTGCGTGTTGACTAAATATTACGTCAAAACGTCACACACACAGCATAATGCACTGGTGAGCACTCACACAGACTCAAAACCAAAGCCAGAGACAGAGCCAGACAAAGCTCATGGTAGGCCTACTGTTCTACAGACGAAAAAACATGCACCTATGTCTTCTTGTTTCGTGTTTACGGCCCACTTATATACCGTCAAAGGTTAATTGATACAGGGATACTTTTACGGAAATATTGCCAAATGTATTATTTTTGAAATACAGAAGGAAAACACATTTATTTGCAAACGCTTAGCAATCTAAGGAACACGATATACATTATATATACAGAAATAGCTAATTCTGACCTACTAGAAGGGCAAGTCGTAATTTTACTCGATCAGTTTGAACACATTGTTGCTGTCTCATTTTTTCTCCATGCAAAAGAGAAAGACACGTAGGCAAAACGAATTGTGCAAACTGATCTATAGTAAAACTCAGACTACGGGTACAGGCAAAACGGCGTCCTGACTCAGCGTGAAGTTAGTTAGCCAGCAACTAACGCTGGTCTTCCGTCAGGGTCTGGGTCAGGGTAGATTAGTTTATCCGTTTGTTAAAAATAAATCCATAGTACTTTTTAAACTTTCGCGCTCATAACATATACTGAATCTATTACGCGGGTATTTATCGCGTTAATTACATTATTTTATTTATTTTCTCGACGTTTCGGCCATAGCCACAGACAACAGATGAAAAAAATAGAACTTTAGTAATTTACAATGTAAGCATGTTTATGTACTTCATTTGTAGAAACATTATTAGGGTAATAAAAATGAGGAAAAATGGTATGACTGTTTTGTAAAAAAATACTGCTAAAAAAAATAATGTGTTTTTAGTTCATAAACCTCGGTCGTGAGAATCGTAAAATAATTATTATACGATTGTTTTTGTAATTTTTTACAGTGTTTAAAGCCTTCAAGTATTTTTTTTTTAAATACTTTAACTTGTGACCGTAAATATTTTTGTGTTGGTAAATTGAGATTTGGCGTTATTGAGCAATTATTGTCAATAAAAAATAACATTAACATATTTTTTGAGTAATCGTTAGTAACTTCTATAACTGGCAGTAAATGACAGCCCTCACAGTTCGATTGGGAGTAGCTCTACCTTCTGTGCAGAAGGGCGTGGGTTCGATACTCAGCGAGACCTAACGTTTGTGTGGTAAACGCAAATGTTTGTTCTCTGACTGGGTGTAATTTTGTATTCTAAAGATTTATTTTACCAAAACTAAGCAAATTTCTAGCCACAAACTAACTTAAAACTCAATAAATATTAAGGATAATCTACACTACACAATCACACTACACTATTTGGCCCCAAACTAAGCATAGCTAGTACTATGGGAAACAGATATAATACCTAATTCAGTACATTTTTAATTTTTTTTAATGATAAAGCATTGCTAAAAATAAGATGGATATCATTCGTTCATTCATCCATTCATTCATTTATTGCATAGTCACTAAAGTACATATTTTGTGACATCATTCCCAAGTGATTTGATTTACTCTGTCTTTGTGCTTACAAAGTTAGTAATCATGTTATCTACAGCCTTTTATGTGCCTTTGTTTCTGTTTTTCTATCGTCTTTAGAATATTAAACTCGATTTCTTTTACTTTGACAGCATAATTTACATTAAAAAACCCGAAGACTTACGCTTTTGGGGAACAAGAAAGAAAGTTGGCTGAATAAAATCTATATCTATATCTATACTAATATTATAAAGAGGAAAGATTTGTACCTATTTTTGTATGTTTGTAATGAATAGGCTCAAAAAGTACTGGGCCGATTTAAAAAAATTTTTCACCAATAGAATGCTACATTCTTCCAATTTGACATAGGCTACATTTCAAATTGAAAAAAATTAGGGATCCTTGGTAGAATTTGAACAATGTAACCGAAGGTGTAGAAAAATGAGTCTTAAAATGTCTTTCGTCGAATGCGCTGCCGAAACTATTAGCGATAGAACAAAATAATGTACAACAATATTGTCTACCCCGTGCGAAGCCGGGACGGGCTGCTAGTATATTATATTTTGTTTAATACCCAAGGGCTGGTGGGTATCTGGCGCAGCGCATTAGCATTGCTATTCAGATTGGCAATGCCACCAGCGTCTTGAGGACGATTCAGGCACTAATTTTTATCAGTTGAACTATCTCTAGATCAGTTGTAACGATCTGCAGATATCATAACTATTTCTGTTTTTTTTTATAAATTTTGAAAATACTTGCATTAATTGATAACTTTCTTTGTGTAAATAAATATTTGATTTTTATTGATCACAGGATATCAAGCCCCTAACTAGGCAAAACATTTTTTCAGAGAAGGCAACGCAACGACAATGCCCTTATTATTGTTGTCTATGGGAGCAGTGACTGCATACCATCAAGTGGACAGTTAGCTCATATTTGTCTTTCATTTAACTTAAGCACTGGTATTCTAGTGGCAGGTCTAGTGGTAGTGGCCTTACGATCCTAAGGTCGTGGGTTCAAATCCAGTCGTGTACCAATGAGTTTTTCCGTCGAAAAATGTATGTATACAATGCTAGTGCTCTTAAACAGTGCAGGAAACATCGTGAGGAAACCCGCGCCTTAGTCAACTCCGCACGTATTGACCATGTCATTCCTGTGGATCAGGCTGATTAACCTGTCAGGATGGTATAGGTGCTAAGCAAGCCTATTCCATCTAAAATCCTGTCCTAAAAACTATAGCGTCCCGTAAGTAGGGTCATGAGTAATCACCAGTTGCCCCTGCGCTATATAAATCATCTACAATATAGATGCAAAAGCGTGTAGTGCTTCTACTTTCATATAAAATGCACAATTAATTTGATACACCTTTTGCAGTAATTTGTAGTAGGTACTCCATACGATGATAGGTTGCAAGCTTATTGCCACTATTCGTTTACTTACTCGTTTCCATATTTTGGTTCTTTTTCGAGAAAACTGACATTGCATACAAACAAAAGTTATTTAATAAAAATATTAACAAAAAAATTAAAGGGTAAATAAATTAGTTACTTCAGAAAGAAAAATTAAATTTTCATGGGGTTTTCACAGTCGCCAAGGGAATAAATATTTCACAGAAAGTTAACTTTTTCATCAAATTTACAATTTGTTTAGGTTATTCTAATTACAAGGGTCCATCCGACCCCTTGTCACAGATAAAGTACTAGTAAGAACATACCAAAATCCCACTGCCAAACTAAATACATCAAAAAAATCATAACAGACACAAGTACCACTTAGCTCCAACTCACTCAGTCCCCCTGTCGCCGCGTGCATATCTCAGGAGGTGACTAGCGGTAGCGCGTATATTATAATTGCAGTTTTACGTTCGCTTAAACTTATAGCAACCTTCGTAAAGTCAGTTCTACATTGGTAAATTAAAGAGACGGTTACTTTGTGGGCCATCGAAGGGAAATGCGTGGATAATCATTTAATTTAATTTAACCCAAAAGTTACAGTTTTGGCTTTGAGACATTTCCATGTGACCAGATTTTGCAATCAGTTTTTTATTATTCGACTAGCTTGATGGTTTTTCCACGGTTATTTTTTAATCGATAGCTGTTTGCCTTTATTTTGTATTGTACTAGCGGCCTGTCCCGGCTTTTCACGGGTGGATATTTATTTTTTAAACACATAAATATAGCCTATGTTACTTAAAGTAAAAGTAGGTATATAGCTTTCCAATGGTGAATGAATTTTTGAAATCGGCACAGTAGTTTTTGAGTTTATTTATTACAGACATATACACAAAAATACAAAGCTTTCCTCTTTATAATATTAGTCTACATGGTATAGATATAGATTTATCTAGACGAGCCCTTTATAAAGAGTTTTACTACTCTCAAATGCAGGCTATTTATCAAAATCAAAGTAAAAAATATTGTATATTATATTAAAAAATTAGAAGTGACACTAGCAACCAAGCCAAGAAGAACAAGCAACAACTTAATAATAGCCAATCGTAAAATTATGTAGTAACAGAGGCATTGACTTTAAATCTTTGACCATGTCAAAAGAATTCGTCATAGCCATGTAGGTAATCCTCATGGCCTTTGTAGTTTATGGTAAAAATTATCTAGTTTGACCACTACTCATGGCAATAAAACCATTAATTTCAGTTTCAAATAAATGTCATAATACTGGTGAATAAAGTTGAAATCAGCAGAATGACGCTTGTGACTTTCTGTGTTCGAATATTATGGGAAAAGTATTTTTAGGAATCCGTCAGCAAAAAACGAGTTTAATTAATAAAATGCTAATATTTTTAAGATGGAAATAAAAATTGAAATACCAAATGTTCATCACAAAGATATTTAATGTTGTCCTTGGTATGGATCGAACCTACAGTCTACATCATAGAAGGCAGAAATACTAGCAAAGTCAAAGTCAAAAATGTATATTCAGTTTTCACAAGGATCACTTTGAAACGTTTTATAGCTATAGGTGAGTCTCGGTGCCAGTTCCACGCGTCCAAACCTAGAAGAACAGGCAACAAACTACGGCTTGGTTCCTACCGTTTTTTTTTAAATGATTCTTTTACAAATCAATAATAATATTCAAGCTCCAGTGTGGTACCAACTGAGCTGTAAGGGTCTTCAGTCCATTCCGGGTCCGTTCCCAACAGTTATTTCTCTAAGTATTTTCGTCTTCAAACTCTAAACAATGCCCAAACAAAGTAACGAGAAGATAGTTGATTCTTTGGAGAAACTTTTACCGATACTTTCTTAATGAAATGTCCAAGTGAATGGGATCAGAATAAAAGAGAGAGAAAAGAATAATGGTATGATAGAGAACATATTGTGCAGACTCCACATAAAACGGGATATGGGCAAGAAGAAGAAGAAGAATATTATATAATATATACCTATCAGCATGGTTAGATTGGTCAGCCTAATAAACAGGAAAGATAAAAGTCTACGGGTTTTCCAAGGGGTGTTTTCCTTCCCGTTTAAGAGCACTGACGTTTTGTAAATGCATTTTGAATATCAAATAAAGAAATGCAATACGTACCTATAACTACCTAAATTGAACCGATCGAAACCTAGGACACCCACCCGATGGAACAACGACACTAAGATCAATGAAATGCTTTATTAAGAAATAAAAACAGAGTAAGTACTATGGGCGGTATTATCGCTTAATAACGATCTCTTCCAGACAACCTTTGGATAGATAAAATCGGATAGACGGTGATGCAAAAATACTTTATAAAGCTGATATTTTAGTAACTAATTTTGCTACTTATCTGTCTTCTATTTTGTTTATCGTGTGTGTTGAACAAAGAAATAAGTTCTCTTTCTTTCGTTCTAGTTCCTACATTTTCGTACAAAAAGTTTTTTGCTAGCATTGATTGCTTATTTACGCCAGTTCACGCCTGTCACAGACTTGTCAATACGTAATCTGACGGTTGATTGGAAGACGAGGTCGTTTCCATCTACCATTACGAAGATTAAAAAAAAACAACTATGAGACTTCGAAACATAGATATAGATATATTATTATTTCATTCTATATTTAGATTTCTGTCAGAGTATCAGAAGTAGTAGTTTGCTAATGCATTCGTAGTAATAAATATTTTTTTTATTTTAAATTTGAATTTCGAATCTTTAAATCGACAAGTCGATGGATGGAAAGGGCTCCAAATCGTTCTTCCTGGCAATGTGTAGGGGAGGCCAATGTCCAGCATTGGACTTCCTCAGGCTGATGATGATGATATTTTTTACAAAACAGATTACAATCAAATTAGTCTAGATATGCACATAAAAATCTCGATTTTTACTTTTTATATTATTTTCTTCTTACTTTTCTCAGTGTTTTTATTTATTTTATTCATTGTTTTCTTAGTTCGTGATGTGACCCGCTCTAGGCCTAGGCAGAAAACCCGGCTTTCACTGTGTAGTGTGACGTCATGTGACCTACACGGTGCAACTATAACATTTTCATGAAGAAGTAGTGAGCCTCATTAAGGCGCATTTAAAATCCTTTCACCATACTTGTTTCGAAAGAACCTTGACACAATAAGAAGAAGAGGAAGAAGTAAGCGAGCTCTCTCCATCCACAGACTTCATGCGATCTTAAAAATGACGTTAGATCATCATAAAAAAAGTAGAACGATATCGTAGTTTATTTCGGATGACGGTGACAAAAAAGTATATTTTTAGACTTGGAATTAAAAAATTGGCAACCACGTCTGCTCTCATTTGGTAATTGATGATAATTTCATTAAATAACTCCATTTGATCGAAAGTGAGCTGTAAATTGTAGCTGAAACACATTTTTAGTGAAATCACTGTTTTTTATCACAAAGTAATGTTTTTTTTCAGACGTATCTTTGACTTCTTCTTATCGTGCCGATTTTCCACTAAATAACTTTTACTAAGTAGGCTACCTTTATGACACTTGCTTTAGCTGCATTGAAGTCTTCCATTGTGCAGGTATGACAGCGTTTTTCTGTTCTGTAAGTGTGAGGGCACAAGGGCCAAGCCAGCAAGTGCTGCATTGGAGCGCCATAGTTGCATGCAGCTAGACCAGCGTTCCACATGGAGCGTAAATTTTCAAACATTTGCGTATACTTCATACATTATTTAAATATTTTTGACAAATTTCAGACCAGGGGCTCAATTCTAGACTTTTAGAGATTTACGTTAGTAATAGAGATTTGAAATGTCGCGAAAGCAGTGTCATATCACAAAATTTGTCTAACCGCGCTAAAATGCGTATTCTAGCCACCGATAGACTTTTACGTTATTAAAGATGTCAGAAAGAAGGTTCATTCTTAGAACTTCAGCCTAATTACAGCCTCCTCGACAACATCAACCACAAACCCTACGATAAATTCGTCCATTTTTATTTTGTTATTGATTTTCCTTAAATTTTCACAACAAAAACAAAACTTTGTCACTAATGCCCAAAGTCACCCAAAGTATATTAGAGATGTCAATTTCTACTACTACCCACCACTCGACACATATCTACCGGCCTTCGCTCGATAAAATGTCTAAGGTGATATTGCTGGAATACGATATCTATTGAAAATGTCATGTCTATTTAAATTTAACAGTTCTTGTGATATATATCTACCGTGACAAAAAGTCACTGGTCTAGAATTCTATTCTATTTTGCCTATTCATTGAACTCATTTACAGACAATCTGATTCAAATTATGCAAAATCGGAATTCAAAATGGCGGTCATTTCATTCGCGTCTATTTTACAAATTCAGAAGAAAACCCAAAAATGCTTGGCGACAATTGCCACAAAACGCTTTGTAATTTGAAATTCCTTTTCTGGCATTCGCTTGAATTAATAAACCTTTGTCTGATTACTTTGTTTGACAACGGAAAGCATAGAATTTAATTTCTTGGAGTCTATTAGTCGGTTTTCATTTTTTATAAACAAACATTTGAAGATAAATTTGAGCAAATATGCACCACCTCCACGAACCATTAAGTTGCGACGATAAAATATCATAATCGTATATCTAAAATAAGGAAAAGAAAAAAAAATATAATTAAATAATAAATATTGTAGACAATCCACACAACACTATCTAGCCACAAACTAAGCAGAGCTTGTAATATGGGAACCAAATAGCTGATATAATACTTGTATCCTTTTTTTACATCTGCGTTCAACACACAAAATGTTTGTTCTCGGTTGGGATCGAATCCAGCACAGAAGGCAGAGCCAACTGAGCTGAGAGTACAGTCAATATAAGTGTTATATAAATCAGCTATTTGATTCTCATAGTACAAGCTCTGCTTAGTTTAGGGTTAGATAGCGGATGGGTGGATTGCCCAGAATAATAGATAGATAGATAGATTAACTCTTTATTGCACACAAGGATACATACAGAAACTATTACAAAATAATGAGTACAATGGGCGGCCTTATCGCTAAGAGCGATCTCTTCCAGACAACCTTAGTAATTTTAATATTTATTAACCTTAGTAGTTTTAATATTTATTTATTTATTTAAAATAATGTCAAAACTAACAGATAATGTGACTAGGTTTTGATTGCAACTAAAGATACAATCACCAAAGTGGTCTCAATACTTATTTCATTACAAATCGTTCAACAATCGTTGAAGTTCAAGTTCGTTTAACTCGTTGTACAATTGTCTATTATTGAACGCCATAAACATTATCTCGATGAGTAGTGTACAGCACATTGTTACGATGTACGATGTTACCATTCAGTATGTTAGCGAGCTGTGTTCAATTGTATTCATAGTAATAAAAGGTTACATTGTGCCGATTAGCGTTTAACGGTTAAAAGTATCTTTGTGCTAAACTAAAAAATCTTTTACCACAGTGTTTCGATAGAACTCTTCTTCCTCTTCCTGACCATATCCCACTCACAATCAGACTGGCCTCTCAGCTCAGTTGGTAGTTGCTCTGCCTTCTGAGCCGTAGGTCATGGGTTCGATCCCCACTGCGAACAAATATTTGTGTGGTGAACGCAGATGTTTGCTCTCTGTCTGGTTGGTATATTGTATTCTAAGTATGTATTTACAAAAAAAAATTAAGTATTATATCAGGTATCTGGTTCCCATTGTGCAAGTTCTGCTTAGTTTAGGGCTAGATAGTGTTGTGTGAATTGTCTATCATATTTATTTATACAATCGCCACACGATGTCTTCCTTTTTAACCGACTTCCAATCAAAAAGGAGGAGGTTCTCAATTCGGTTGTATGTTTTTTTTTTTTTTTTTTTTTTTTTTTTTTTTAATGTTTGTTACCGCATAACTTCGTCATTTGTGAGCCGATTTGAAAAATTATTTTTTTATCTGAAAGGTACTGCTTCCAGATTGGTTCCATTTTAATTTTATTAAAATCGGTGTTGCCATTTTTTTTAAATAATTTTTTTAATGTTTGTAACTGCATGCCTCCGTCATTTATGAACCGATTTAGAAAATTATTTTTTTTATTTGGTTATTCTTACGTCCAGATTGTCCTAAACAAATTTGATTAAAATCGGTTTAGCCGTTTGACAATGAAGTCGGTTTCTCAAGTTTTTTAAACTTATAATTATTCATAAATGTAACCTTAAAAATGAATTAAAAAATTAGCCATGCAAAGTTCTTCAATTCGTATTGTAATCATGTCATCTTAAATAATTGATTATAATCATCTTCTTTCTGAATTTAGACCGACTTCGCTAAGTGATTGAGTGTCGGGCAAGCCTACTCCATCTAACTGAAGCATGTTCCTGACACTTACATCTCCCGTAAATAGGGGTGTGGCACGGGTGAAAAATTTACCCTCATGGTGTGAAAATTCACAAGACGAAGCTTTTTTATTAATTTCCTGGTTTAAGACAGGAAAAATTAGATAGAAATATAGAAAGTACTTTATTGCACGCAACAAAATATTAAAGTTTTTGTAGTTATTTTAAAAACTTAAAACTATTTGCTTAAACACAATGGGCGGTCTTATCGATAAACAGCAACCTCTACCAGATAACCTTAGGATCGAATGGACTTAAGATATTTACAAGGGGACTTTAAATATCCAGTGCTTAAATTAATTACAATAGAAGGATATTTTTTTTACGATATTTGATTACCATACAGTTTAAGCCTTAAGTCGTCTTCCTGCTGAAAAAATACCTCCACCATAGAATAACAGAAACAATAAGATATAAGATCATGTAGTTACTGGCACGTGAGGCTGAACATCTGTATACCTCAAGTTGACGGACGCAGGGATGTGCATCGTAGGGCACGTTCCTGACGTGCCGGACCTAAGAGGCAATTCTTTGTTATAGGCGATGGTTACCACTTAATATCAGGTGAACCATATGCTTGTTCCTTCAGCTACTTACATAAAAAAAAACTGAATTGGTAGATTGCTCTTAATAGTAGATGTGGGAGTGACCTATGTCCAGCAGTGACCTTGATCCAGCTGATACTGATGATATGGCGTGCTAAAATAAAATCAACAGCTTCATTTAGTCAAGGTTTATCATTTTGACTAGGTACCTACTAATCGAGTCCGTCCCAAGGTAGTCTGGAAGAGATCGCTTTTAGCGGTAAGAACACCCATTTTAGTCCACTCTGATGTTTTTCTGTACTCCTTTATTAGTTTTATCTGTGCAGTAAAGTGTTTTTTAAGCAGGTATCTTCTATCTATCTACTAATTGTTGAAACTTAATATCATACACGCCCAATAATATGTTAAATACTCGTAATCAGGTGATCAAATACACAGAGCGTTGGCTTGTCCAAACACTACAGAATCGTCCAATTAAAATAATTAGAAACGGAAAATTTCATCAACTGCGCGACCTATTTCCTATTTTATTTATCAATCAAATCTCCATTGACCAATTGACGAATCAGCGGTCCGAGAACGGAATGAACCGACAAACGAAATGCATCAACGAACAATAAAAAAAAAACAGATTTTTTTTAATTTTTTGAAGCGCTAAAATTCAAATTTCGAACTTACCCTCGTCAGCGTCGTGGTCCAGATAAAAAAAGATCCCACACTCACATCACGACACTCGCACTGTCACATATTAATTTTATCCTCCACAAAATTGCTTTTATAATTTTTATATTTTTAGTCACACAGTCGAAAATAGCGGTTGTGAAAAATCACAGCGCAGTTCGAGCGACGCGCGTGCGTTCCGAACAGCGATGGCGAACGACTGAGTACTTCGTGCCTGGGCACGGGAAAGCGCGGGAAAACGCGACGGAAAACGCGCGAAATTTTCGCAGAGCTTCGGGAGGTAGAAGGTGGTAAGTAGGCTTTTAGCGTTTATGGAGCAAGTCTTATTTTATTTGTTTTTCATGACATTATTACTTTTGATGATACCATTGGTGGAATTCATATATCGTGAAATATAAAGCCGTTGAGCCGTACAAAATCATGGTTTTGTGTGAATTGTCTGCCGTTCATCCAAATGACGTCATGACGTCACGACGATGACCTCACATTTCCTTAGACTGAACTGAAAATTATTTTAAAGCGAGCACCATAAAAAAAATTTACTGCTAAACATCTAATAATGCGTTTACTCCAACACCGCTATTTAACACAAATAATACAAAGTTCAGTGTTTTTAAACAAATGGGTCTTCTTCTTCTTATCGGTTCTTTTAAACCAGTGTGGTGAATGGGTTTCGAGTGCACCCCAGAGAGGCTCCTTTCGTGCACTTTCGTTAACTGGGCTTAAGTTAGTTATTTATCCCATTACGACCGTTATATTATGACCCCCGTTTCTTGAGCTAAAGGGGTCAATGATGCCCCTTGCATCACAATCGCCTATTTACTTGTTAGCGTAAGGGTGATTATGCTAATGTGATGTGAAATATCGGTCGACCCCGAATTAGAGTTATAGGTTTGTGGGGTACAAACTTTGAATGGTGGACGTTTGGGGTTGAATTACTAATGAATTGAAAACTATCTATTTGCGTTTCTGATGTTGGTCTTCTGTGGATAGATAGATAACTCTTTATTGATTACACACAAGGTAAGTAAGATACACTTTTAAGCTTAAAAATCACACACATTAAGTCACAGTGATACAATGGACGGCCTTATCGCTAACAGCGATCTCTTCCAGGCAATATTGATCTGTAATGTCAACTAAAATTTCAGTTCAATCAAATTTAATTAATTTACACAACGAAACTATTTGGATCAGTTGAGCTATCTCTAGATTGTTTGTAACGGTCTGCAGATGATCTTGTGTATTTTGTAAATATTTGTTTAATTGTAAGTTTCTTTGTGTTAATAATTCGATGGAAGCGTCCTACTAAATAAAATTTTATTGTATAAGTAATAAAAACTTAACATCCAGCGTTCATAGGCCACGGTAACCGCTTTCCCCCAGGTGGGTTGTAAGTTTACTTACTAGAAATAAAATAATTAGTAGACTAAAAACCCTTTTCTCTCATTAAAACAATCAAAAGAGCTCGTTTTCTTCTTACAAGAAAACATTGAGTTTATACCGCCGGATGTTTGGCGAAAACAATGAATGTTACGTCACGCATGCGGGATTTAATTTCCTACGAATACAGAATACGTATTAGAATCGCCGTTTGATCGGAAAAGTGTCGCCAACAACCTGAGCACACGGTTTATATAAAAAAAACCTAGGAACCGAGCCGTAGTTTATCTATTAGGCTTGGTCGCATGGAACTGGCACCTAGACTCACCTAGCTATAAGCAGTTCCTCAGAACACTCCCCATTGTAAATTCGATAGAGCACGCACAGAGAACTAACGTCTCTCCGTAGACCTAATGGCTCTATATAATCTGAGAGCTTGGAATCGTCGACAATGTTTCAAAATCCTTTCACACAATGATTTGAAAAAACCAGTGACATCATAAAAAAGACACCTAATGAAAGTGAGCCTTGTGATACATACATAAAATCACGCCTCTTTTCCATAGGGGTAGGCAGATATCACGGTTTCCTACTTGCTAGCTTTGTGAAGCAACTAAATAAAACGAATTTTGATCTTAATTTTGCTGAAGTGAAAGGGCTCAATTATTATAACAAGGATCATTTTGAAACGTATTATAAACTAAATAGACAGAAGATGCGGGTTCTATTCCGGCAATCAATATTTGCATAATCTGTATTTGGTCGGGTAGTTTCTGATAGTTGTGTAAACACACACAAAGGGAGTATTAGTACAGAGTCAGTGTGTGCTAAATTGTTGTGTGAACATAGTACTGTCAGCGGTAAAAGTAGATTCTTTTCACGTAACACACCCACCCATTTCATATTATTGACATTCCTAGAGAAAATAAATAAATACTTAATGCAGACACTCCTCACAACTTTATCTAGCCCCAAACTGAGCAGAGCTTGTACTATGGAAACCAGATGTATACTATCTATAGATGTATATATGAAGACTTGTATCCATTTTTATTGTAAATACATACATGGAATACAATAAAACACCAAGACAAAGAACCAACATCAATGTTCACCACACAAATATTTGTTCTCGGTGGGTATCGAACCCACGCCCTCTACCGCCAAAGGCAGAGATTCTACCAACTGAGTTGTGAAAGCAGTCTAAAAGGATAACACTGAGTCAATTCAATTCAATAATATTTAATCCATTTTGATACTTTTATTCACTCAGAAAAGTAATATTTAACAAAGCAAATCACATAAAACATTAAAAATGAAAATAAAATGTAATAAAAAGTTAAAATGGCACATAATGTTTACATACAGAAGTTTTTTTTACGTACTAAAATCATCAGCCAAGGCTTCAACAATAGTCGACCGCATCATCACTTAAAAGCAGGTGAGATGGTCAAACGCAAACCTATAATTAATTATAATGAAAAAAAAACTCTTGAATGTGCGAATTTAGATAACAAAACCAAAGTTATAGATAGATAGATAACACTTTATTGTACACCACAAGAATAGGACATTACACATAGCGAAAAACTAAAACTATAGCGAAGCACAATGGGCATTCTCTTCCAGACAACCTTTGTTATAGTTATCAGCATTTTTATTTTATTTTAACGAAGTAGTAGTGTATTACGAAAAAGTAGCAGTAGTGATGACTGGTGGCTATAGAATTTTGTGTAAAGAAATTAGTCACCAATCTTCACTAATTTTCCTACCCCGAACACCGGTTCCAATTTTCTTGGAAACTCCCTAAAAAGCGGCAAACTTCGGCGAATTACCGAATGAACCCATCAGCAGGCTGGGATCGAATACAAACACGAGTCGCGAAATATTTGAACAACATATTGATTCGCGGATGTATTTCTGTCACATTTTAGGATTCCACAAGTAAATTGTACATCATCTTCATCATCAGCAAACTGTACAACGTCAAAGTTCTTTATACAACTACATAATATGCTTGTTCCATTAGGTAGTTGTACATAAAAACTTTGATTATGATCAACCTGATGCACAGCCTATAAAAAAGCATTGCCTCATAGGTCAAGCACGTCAGAAACGTGCCCTACGATGCACTGCCCTGCCGTCCAACAACCTTAGGCATATAGTTTAGCCTCAAGTGCAAGTAATTTCACCGGCACCCACACCCAATAATCAAAAAAATCGGTTGTCTGTAAAGTCGGTTTACTGACGATAGTTGAACGTGATAACGTCATAAGAAAATACTCGCGGACTCGCGGACTCGGACTCGGACTCGGACTCGAACTCTCGGACCCGGACCCGGAACCCGACCGAACCCTTACCCTTACCCTCATTTAACCTTACCCTCATTTACCCTTACCCATTACCCGACCCGGGCTCGGGCTCAGGTAAATGGAACGACGAAACGACGTAACGACGCATGAGTCATGTTTTTTCGTGCGTGCAGCCGGCTCCATCGATTTATAAGACGTTATCACGTCAAAACCGTTCAGTCAGTTGCATCACAAGGATCACTTTGAAATGCCTCATTATGCCTGATTGGTACTATGTTTATTTTGTAAAAAATTCATACTTAAATATCGATGGAACCGAGACATAATTTTGATGCCTGTTCTTTTGTTAATACCAAATTCCTCCCCTTTCTACATTTAAATGGTATAAATTTAAATTTGGCTTGATATAGTATAGGTTTCATAAACCTAAAAGTTCAACAAACTGGTGTCTAGTGCTCGAAAGGAGCCTCCTTTGGGCGCACCTAACATCGTTTCACGACACTGGTTTGCAAGAACTAGGGACACGACAAGAAGAAGATAGCTCTCATTATTATTTTTGACGTGATAACGTCTTATAAATCGATGGAGCCGGCTGCACGCTCGAAAAAACATGACTCATGCGTCGTTACGTCGTTTCGTCGTTCCATTTACCTGAGCCCAAGCCCGGGTCGGGTAATGGGTAAGGGTAAATGAGGGTAAGGGTAAATGAGGGTAAGGGTAAGGGTTCAGTCTGGGTCCGGGTCCGGGTCCAGATTTTCATTCAGTTCCATTCAGTTTCATTCAGTTTCATTCAGTATCATTCAGTTTCATTCACATTCAATTCAATTCAGTAAAACTAAAATTTTCTTTTGAAAAATGCAACCATTCCATCAGTATTTTCTAATGACGTTATCACGTTCAACTATCGTCAGTAAACCGACTTTACAGACAACCGATTTTTATGAAACATCGGGATATTTACCATGATTAAATTTTGTTGAGTTTACTTCCGATCAGTTCAACCGTGATCATGGTGCATGCAACTGTGCCGAAATATCGGAAGTAAACTCAACAAAATTTAATCACTGTAAATATCCCGTTGTTTCAAAAAACTAATGTTAAAAACCATGATAGTTTCAAAAGTTAGCTCTCATTATGCTTGCTGCATCAGCAAATTCTAAAAAAATACTTCAGTGGAACACTCATGCGTCACAAATACTCACACTTCACATTTTTCCTGGCGTCTTTAAAAGCCAATTTATTTTACATGTGACATGAACAGAACATCTTAGGATATTTGATGAAGAGCTGTCGATACATTTGTGATGTCTGTTTGTTGTTGTAAATCACTTGTTTTGAAGTTTTAGTAGGCTTACCAAAAGTTCGGTCTGGCTCTGTCTCTGGCTCTGGTTTTGAGTCTGTGTGAATGTTGACTAAATAAATCTTACGTCGAAACGTCACACACACAGTACCTACATAAAATACACTGGTGAGCACTCACACAGACTCACAACCAGAGCCAGAGACAGAGCCAGACAGAGCTTGTGGTAGGCCTATGAACTTATTAAGTTTATTTATAAGGCTTTTAAAAAAATGTATTATGCACTTTTTCCGTACCTACTTTTTCCTTTTGGAAAAAGTAAGCACGTCTAAAATCGAACGTACGTCGCCTTTTAAAAAAAAATTAAATCCTCTCCTTTCTTTAATTTTGATAATATATGACCTTTTTTGATACCTATTTACAACGCTATAGAATTTACTTTCCCTTGAACCCCAGTTTCAGTAAACCAGTCTTGTACCAGTTAACTTCATCCCCCCGACCATAAATCTCAGTTATTGTCAAGCCTTCTTGTCCAATCCGTATTGAATGTATCCGGTGCCACCACACTCGTGTTGGTTGTAGCTCTTATTGCAACGATGTAAGGGTTAGTTTCGAAGGTTAATCGTTAGCCAGTCGAACATCAATAATTGTCAAGCCTGTGCAAGCAAAGTGGGAAGGCACAGTGTGGGAAAAGAGGCAGTAAGGACAATCAGAGTAGGGTATTTTAAATTTTGATAGCTTTTCAGTCAGTAACATACGCTATTGCGACATTAACTTTTTAAATATATGAAAAAACTACAGTCGTACTCTTAAACGCAATTTAAATTAAATTATTGCTTAAAGTTAGCCCTGTCACTGTTTGTCATTATCCAGTGGTAAGAGATGACAATAATGTAACAACTGTTTATCTTTTGGCATATTTTTATACAGTTTTAGACAAATTCTGTTTATATTTAAAAACTTGTACATAAGGTACCATTTATTTTTTATTTTCTCGTATGAATATTTCATTGACAAACTGTTAATTAATTTGATAGTGTTGTCATCACGCTTTATAAGATTTTACACGTTTAATTGCAACATAAAAAAACTTCGAATCCGTAGTCCATACAACGTGTAAATAAGCCCTAACAACCCTACCTGTTTCATTTTACTGTTCTCGTGTGTAGTAATAATGGTCATCTTTTAGCATTTATGTGTTTTTTTCTCTTTTTTCAACGTATTTAATAAAAATAATTATTGATTCTATAGTTTTAACTAAACGTAGGGAAATCACAGAGATTTTTATAATTTCTCAAAAGTTAAGAGCTGAGCGGGATTTGAACCCGCAACCGCGACCGCGACGTGTTTCCTAATTATCATGTAGGTATTGTATGTGTGTCCCGTACGTTTGTTTGTCAGTTACACAAGTAAATGTATTTTTTTTTATAACAGGTATAAAGGTTCTAAAAAAAGAAAATTGAGAAAAACAATTCATCCTACTGCTTCAATTGATCCGTGGCCGGCACTTCAACAGAACTAGCCCACTCGACGAGCTTTATATAACTAAGGAGAAATACCAATAAATACCAAGATCTTACTTCATTGCTCACTTGAACTTACTAACAAGCTTAGAGCTTAAAAGAACTGGGGGCTAATTCTCGGGTCAATCTCGATCATTTTGCAATTTTATTTTAATGCTTATTTTCACAACCCCGCACTTTTTCTACATTTTTTTGGAAATCATCCATTCTCTCTTCGAAAAGAAGCAATAAAATAAAATTGCAAAATGATCGAGATCGGCCCGAGAATTAGCCCCCTGACCAGCTGTTAGTTAAAGGCTGTAGCCATAGTTGGCTGCCTTTTCTTCTAGGCTTGGTTGCATAGAACTGGCACCTAGGCTCACCTAGCTTTAAAACGTTTCAAAGTGATCCTTGTAACACAACCGACTAAACATATTCTTGATTTACAGCTATACTTATAAACGCAATTTAAATTTAATAATTGCTTAAAGTTAGCCCTGTCACTGTTTGTCATTACCCAGTGGTAAGAGATGGCAATAGTTTAAGCACTGTTTATCTTTTGATATTTTTTTATAAGTAAGGTCATTAATTTTTAACCCCTAATTGATAATACGGGTGCTTGTTTGCGGCCTTATTGTGTATCTATAGCCTTATAGCTCCAAAGCTATAAGGCTATAGATATATACTATGCTCCGCAGCTTAAAATATTTCTACCTTGTTTTTCTTAAGTCTAAAGTTGAGACGGAAATATTCTATCGTGTCCGAATTCCTCATTTTCTGCAAACAATGTTTGCATGAATTTTAAACTTACCCTGTTCAATATGGAGGAAGTTTAGTTAGTATTCCACTAAGACGCCGCAAAACACTATCTACGCTATAACGTGGTCAGGGAGTTCGTGTGTACATAGGTACAGGTACCGCTTTTAGTTACTGTGGTGTGGAACAAGAAATAAACTTTACAAAACATGTTATTGGCACTGATCAGGAAATTGCTTTATTCTTTATTCTTTTATTGCACACATATAGACAACATTTAGAAAATGTAAAGTTAAGACATGTACAAAGGCGAGCTTAACCCTAAAAAGAGTTCTCTTCCAGCAAACCTTTAAGGATAGATATGTGTAAATAGAGGTGGGTACGTGTACAAAAAGAGGGTTTGAAAATATTAATATAATATAAGTATAATGTATTAATAACACAATAAATAAACTAAATATACCTACACATAATTTACATAAATATACACACAAAATATCAGTATATACATACATGAATAACGATATATAAGACACTATACATATAATATATATATATACAAGTTATATTGCTGCACTGATTTGTACAAAATATGACGTGTAAACAATATTCCTATTCAGATTTTTACAAAAAGAACAATTTGTTTCCAGGCAACCTTGGGAAATACAGAACTGAACATAAAAAAGGTGGGGTGGAGTTGAAGAAATACGGCTATGAAATAAAACCATGCTGAAAGAACTGAGGTAATGACTGAAAGAAGTGAGTGAAAAAAGAAATTAATCAAAGTCAAAGTATAGCTATAGTTATTTGCTGAATAACATGTAGTGAAGATGTTAAAAAATATGCTCTTATATCAACGTAGTTCCAACATGGCATGCCAAAATAGAATTATAAACATTATAAATTATATATTATAAATATTCAAAATGTATTTACTCTGTTACAAGGATCTCTTTGAGACCCCTGTCGATTTGATTCAACAGAGAAGGATAAAGACACATTATGATGTATGAAGTTATTCTTATACCTTGCACCATCCAATTATTATTGATGTAGGAGAACAATACCGAAAGTTGGGTAAGTGTCATAGTTTCAGTTCGTATGAACATCAAACCTGCGTTCAGTGCCGCATACTCTTGGTGAACTTACAAACATTATAATGTTAGAAACGAAATGATAATTATCAGTTTGTAGAGTACGTTCAAACTGGATACATAATAATTATAAGTTTAAAAAACTTGAGAAACCGACTTCATTGCCAAACGGCTAAATATATTTTAATGAAATTAGTTTGGGACAATCAAAACGTAAAAATAAGCTTCCAAATAAAAAAAAAATTTTCTAAATCGGTTCATAAATGACGGAGGCATGCAGTTACAAACATTAAAAAAATTATTTAAAAAAAAATGGCAACATCGATTTTAATAAAACTAAAATGGGACTAATCTGAAAGCAGTACCTTTCTGATAAAAACATAATTTTTCAAATCGGCTCACAAATTACGAACTAATGCGGTAACAAACATTAAAAAAAATCGGTTGTCTGTAAAGTCGGTTTACTGACGATAGTTGAACGTGATAACGTCATAAGAAAATACCTCGTGGACTCGTGGACTCGCGGACTCGCGGACTCGGACTCGGACTCGGACTCGGACTCGGACTCGAACTCTCGGACCCGGACCCGGAACCCGACCGAACCCTTACCCTTACCCTCATTTACCCTTACCCTCATTTACCCTTACCCATTACCCGACCCGGGCTCGGGCTCAGGTAAATGGAACGACGAAACGACGTAACGACGCATGAGTCATGTTTTTTCGTGCGTGCAGCCGGCTCCATCGATTTATAAGACGTTATCACGTCAAAAAAATACAACCGAATTGAGAACCTCCTCCTTTTTGACTGGAAGTCAGTTAAAAAGGAAAAAAGAAGACCACTTTTTTTATGCAACTAACTGATGAAACAAGCACTTATGGCCCACCTGATGTTAGATGGTTTCTTTGTCAAACAAAGCATTGCCTCGTAGGTCACGCACGTCAGGAATGTGCCTTATGTTATGAGGTACCCCCCTGCGTTCATCAACCGTTTCCATTCTAACCGAAGCACAGCCAATGCTGCTTTATGGCTGAAATAGGCGTGGTGGTAGTACTTCCCTGGACGAGCCTTTCACAAAGAGCTCTACTATTAATATTTTGAATGGTGTTCTTTTTTTCTACTTACGACACATGACATTCTACCGAAAGCCTGTGATTTTGTATAATATAAACATATCTGAATAAAAAAATAAAAGGGTACATAAAAAAATAAATAATTAGTTAATTTTAATTAATTAATATTTAAGGGCGTTTTAAAATATTTAAAGGGTCAGCAACGCGCGAGTGATGCCTCTGGTGTTGCAAGCGTCCATAGGCTACGGTAACCGCTTTCCATCAGGTGGGCCGTATGCTTGTTTGCTAACTTTGTTGTATAAAAAAAAAAAAAAAAAAACCGCGATAGGATCATGACTGAATCTAAAAACTTGCCAATTTTCTATTATTATTTTTATTTTTTTTATTATGGCAGCGCCAGTAAAAATACGGCCAAATTGAAAAGTTCTGAAAAATTACGCCAAAACCTCTATATATAAAATTTAAAAAAAAAAAGAAAATACAAACAAAGTTTGTGGAACGAAGAAATTATTCACGCGGTTGGAGGAGTATGACCAAGAAAACAAGAGAGAGAGACGATTGGCGATCCTTGGAGGAGGCTTATACCGCCAAGGACGGTCCATAAAAACCTTTAATATCTTAGTTTTTTAATATATTTTTTAATTTAGTATTAAATTAAGCTTTTTTTTAACTAGAGTACGTTCACTCACTAGCTACATTTGATGTATTGAATAAAGATTCTCGACCGATGGCGACCACGAACCGGAAGGTGCCACTTACTCTTATGCCACCCTCACCCGACGGACCAATTTCAATTTTATTTATTCGCCACACTATCACATTGATTGTCAAGCATGGTCCAAAATTTATAAGACCAACGATGTTTTTCGTGTTGTGTTATAGAAGAAAAAAAAAAATTGAGAATCTCTTCCTTTTTTATTTGAAGTCGGTTAATAATAATGATAATGAAGTTTCAGTCTTGTACCATTCGTATTGAGACGTCGGCAAAGCAAAAATAATTATGGTATGTATAAGCTTCCTCCTATGTAGGTTAAGGCCCTAACCACATTGTTCCGGGATCAATGGTTGGGACAATGACATGCCACGCTCCATGCAGGTATAGTATATTACAGGCATAATACCCACAGCTAAAGCCACAGCGATGTTAGAAACCTACGACATACGACATTCTACTGAAAGTCTGTTGATTATGTACAATATTAAACAAAACTGAATAAAATAAAGAAAAATGGCGATAGTGACCGGAACAAAAAATACGCCATTTTTCCAATATGGCGGCGTGAGCGGTAAAATACGACCAAATTGAAAAGTTCATAAAAATCTTAAATCTAAATTTTCATTACTTCCGGGAAACGTTCCTTTTCCCAACAACGTTTTCTTTCACTGAAAAGAAGTTGAATCATCTTTGTCCCTTTCTTTTGTTTGAAGGATAGAGTGACAGAAATATTTTTAGCCTATTTTTCTTAGACAAATCGTTGCGTTCATCTAAGCCAGTAGGCCGCAGTAATA
This sequence comes from Thera britannica, assembly GCA_939531255.2. NCBI lineage: Eukaryota > Metazoa > Arthropoda > Insecta > Lepidoptera > Geometridae > Thera > Thera britannica. Next base: position 15,266,008 of record OW618040.2, on the reverse strand, counting down.
CTCACACGGTCTCCTTTAAATAATTGTTCTGTGGTCCAAACCGTAATTTACCGCACACATGCACGCTCTAGGCACCAGACAATGACATGCACAGTGATTGCACACTATGCCTGGTTCACGTTATGCCAGTCTAGTATACTAATGCGGATTGCAACTAGAACACCCAGTGAAATGAATTCTGTTTTAACTGCCGACCGAAAAAGTCAAAAGAGAAGGGCTTAAAGGGTTGGACCACAAAAAGTGGTCAGATTTACTACGCGTAAAACATCTCAGGTGATAAAAAAAATTGTGGCAATCAAACAAAAAAATCTTGGAATGATGACAAAAATGAAAACTTAACAATTACCCCCTGACCCTCCTTGATCACGTCCTTTCCTCGACTCTCCCTTAATCATCCCCCCCCTTCCCCAACTTTTGGCGAAGTTTGACAATCTTTGCCGAGAGAGGTGTCGGTCAAAGTGACGTTGACGTGACGCGAGTTAATAGATTTTTTCACACTTCATAAAATGCTCAAGCTTGTCTAAAACAAGGATTTTATATACTATCTGGATAACGCACGAAGATTTAAAACCAATATTTCATTCATACAAACTAACGCTGTAATTACTATACCATAAAGTTTATTTTTTTCTGTCTCAACTCAGAATAGAAAAACGTACTTCATGAGAGACTCAAAAATAGAGATATAAAAAGTACAGATGTGTGGACATCCTACTAGAAAGAGATGCGTTACGACTTTGGTGCTCTCACCGGGCTCGTTTTTAGGAAACACTGCGTTATCCAGTTTACGAAGTATGTAGATTCATGGTCTAAAATGACTTTTCACATGCAAGAAACAAGAGCATCAAACCCAGTTACAATAACCTAACTAGTCAGTGTTCAAGTAGTTTGCCAACCGTACTTCAGTGGGCCCCAAAACATAAAAAAGCGCTGCCAATTCAGTCGTAACACGGAACCAATCGACACTACGCGAAATGAGTTCTGGGATGTACGAGGTACAGTCAGCGAAATAAGGTACATACTGTACCCGAAGTCGGAGTTTTGCTACCACATTTCGTTACCAAATGTTGTTTTCGTTTCGCCTATTTGTCTCTCTCTATTGTATGGAGAAAATATGAGACGGCAAAAATACGTTACGTAGTTAGAGTTGTTGTCTCTTCTTTTCTACATACAATAGACGCGAGACAAATAGGCGAAACGAAAACAGCACTGGGACTTCGGGTACTGTTCATAGTTTTCATAACAAAAACTAAAGTTTAAAAGTAATGGTGAAAATGGTGAGAAGAAAGTCATGTGATGAAAAGAGTGTTGGGCAGGAATGTAGTTGGATATTATAAAGTTAGATAAAGGATGGATGGATTGTGTGAGAGATGATTATGTCCAAGAAATGAGTGAGTGCTGAGATGAGGAATAGAATAAAAAGACATGCAGACCCCACTTAAGGGTTATGGGCAGAGAGAAAAATATGTTTTTGAAACAAAAATGCTAAAAACTAATTTCCTTTTCTGATTTATTTATTTGTTTTTGTATAATATTTATCTATTACAGTGTATCCTCTAAGACACACAATATTAAGTGTATAAAGTTCCAAGAAGAACGATTTTATGCCTTCTTCATCCACAATTTTATTTTTTCAAAGATGATAAGGATATAGAAAAAAGAAAAAAATATTACCAAAAAATAAGGTAAGCAACACACCCAGAACAACACAAACAGATTGAAGACAAGCAAACTGGTTTGAAATCCAAAATTGGCAGTTCCCTTTTTATGCTGACTGTACCTACCTACTAACAATGTAGCAAGCTGTGTTGAAACATCTAATGCACGTTCAATTCGACTGAAACTTTCAGTTCCAACTTTCAGCTGGTTTCAGGCTGAAACTTTGCCTATCTACTAGTATTTACCAACCAGTGGTTTTTGTAGCTGGCAGGGTGAACTAAGCTAGATAGATAGATAGATAGCACTTTACTGTGCACTTTAAGCATAATTATCATCATCATCATCAGCCTGAAGACCACTGCTGAACATAGGCCAGGGGTCTTATTGTCTAATAGCCCCTTCCCACTGGTGCGTGATATCGCGCACCAGCCCGCACCAGCACGCACGACACACCATGGGAGCGGTCTCGTGCGCCGAGGTGCGCGGTATAGATGGTGCAATCCACGAAGGCGCGCCCCACTATTCCTCCTAACCGTTTATAGTATATGTGTGCAAGCTTCCGTCAATGTTTGAGTGTTATCGGTACACACTAATTACCTATGAGTGCACACGCACACTACAATGAATAGACTATGGTTCGCGACTGCCGCTCGGAGCAAACTCCCCGCACCCCGCGAGGGGCGCGTCTTCGTGAATTGCACTATCTAATAGCACAGGAGCATTTTCTGTGTGCGTTGCCGTGCGTCGTCGTGCGCGGTGCGGGCTGGTGCGTGATATCACGCACCGTAGGAAGGCGGCATAAGTCAACTCGTAATCGACATCGGCTTCATTTTTGACATTTGAAACCTAGCCTAGACTTTTCGTATTGTATTCTGACATAAACAACACCGCTTTTGTCTCTTGGTTAGCGAAATTTAAACCTAGTGAATGAATTAAACTTGATAGAAATTCGTATTTTGTAATTGCGTAACGCCGAAATGAACTTCAGTTGAATACCTTAGACGAGACCAATAAAATTCAGGCTGGGTCGACCAGTGACAATCGGCCTAAAGTTCACTGACAATGGATTTCAGGTTAGACAATAAGACTGCAAGCCTCCCCTATACATATAACAGTAGTAGAGCTCTTTGTGTGTGGCTCGTCCGGTTGCGTAATACCACCATGCCTATTTCTGCCGTGAAGCATTGCTGTGCTTCGGTTTGAAGGGTGTGGGTGCCGGTGAAATTACTGGAACGTGAGGATGAACATCTGTATGCCTCAAATTGATGGACGCAGGGCGCATTGTATAGCACTGTTACTAATGTATATATATATATATATCTACCTTTTATAGTTATACTCGTACCAATCAACTACCTGTGAACGCAAAATAGATGGTAGTTCGGTTTTAGTCTAAATTGCCCCTCGTTACCATCAAATAAGGCACCTGTAAAAGCCCTTCCAAACCCCTGAGCTCCAATTATTTGTTCCACAAAGTGTTTAGTTCCACGATCCAATCCAAAATCTATCGATAAAATGAAATTAAAACTTTGTCGAGCTTATCAAAATTGACCCCCCCGTATTCTGTAACGTTACAGAATAATAATAAAATATTAAATGAATAAATAATGCAGACAATCCGCACAACACTTTCTAGCCCCAAACTAAGCAGAGCGCTATGGGAACCAGATAGCTGATATTATTATAAAATTAATACTTAAATACTTTTTTTCTTCTTAATACATACATAATAGAATACAATATACCATCCAGACAGAGAACAAACATCTGTAATCACCACACAAATACGTGTTTTCGGTGGGGATCGAAACAGCGACCGCAAAAGGCAGAGCTACTACCAACTGAGATCAGCCCAAATCTAATAAAACATATCACATAAGTACAATGTTCCTCCAATTATAATTATACAGCCTTCACCTTCAGAGAGTTTACATGTAGTAGTTGTACGTACAACACGAACTAGCTCGCACAATAACTTTAGAGATAGAAAGAGAAAAAACACATCGCCTTTCATTCTGCCCTGAGGCTGTCTCCTCATTATTGTCCGTGCGCTCACGGCTACCGCACAAGTGAAACCCAAAAAATAATATATAATTATGCCCAAGCGGCACCAGGAAGAAACAAAAGAAGATAGATGGAGGAGGAAGAAGAGGAAGTACGAGGATAAATTGAAGATGGAACGAAATAGCTATCGTCGAATATTATATTCAGATGATGACGAAGATGAAGGTAAATATTTTATTTCTACAGGCACGTAAGCTACAATACAAGTGGTTTTTTTTAAGTATCCGTTGAATTCTGCGGGTACCTCGATGCATTCATCGAGCCGTGCACGTTCTTATCAAAATTTTGGAAGAACAAACGGAAACATCCGACCTATTTTTATCCATATTCGTTGTATTCTACGAATAAATATTTATGGTTCATGTTTTATTTCGCTGCATTCATCGAAATACATGCTTAAGTGGAACGATATTGTTACCTATCGAAATACCGACCTATTTTTTATCCATATTCGTTGTATTCTACGAATTATGGAATGACCGCTACAAGTTTTACTTGTCATTATTACCAGCTACTTAGCTACTACCTACTCATAGGTTCATTGGTCTTTACAGATCATCTAGACAACGACTTAATCGTCGAGGAAGTGACCGTTTCAAGCCCCGCGGCTGAGGTGGATCGAACAGGCGTGGACGAGCCTACCTTTCCAGTGGTAGAAGTTACCGAGGAGGTCGATTCTTTCGACCCAAGTTTACTGGAGGCACTCGGCGAGATCGAAGTAGATTCTGTGGATTTTGGTGATGACATACAGACTGATTTGGCAGCGAGACTTCAAAAAATTCTTCTCAGCGGGCTAAATGTTGAAGCAAAAGAAGAAATATCAAAGAAATACTTATTTCCAAAAAACTTAGCTTTAGCTAAAGGTCCTACTCTAAACTTGGAGGTGGGAGCAATGCTAGCCGAGCCATGTAAGCTGCGGGACAAGCGCCTACTTGGTAAACAAGATCAGCTCGGTAAAACGCTTTCAGTTTTAACAATAGCTATGACTAGTCTGATGAAAAAGAACTCAAATATTCAGGATATTATCCGTACATTAAATGACGCCGCCAGACTGTTAGCGGACTCCCACTTCGCTGAAACCGATACAAGACGTTCCGTGATCATCCCGCTGATTGATAAACCTCTCATGGAACCTTTCAAAGACAGAAAAAGGGATAGTCTCTTATTCGGCGAAAACCTGGGAGATCTTGTAAGAAACTCGAGAGGTATTAAGAAGACAAGTGAGCTGATACAAGCATCGACCTCATCGACTCATTTAAACCGGAAAGGCTCATCGGCGCGCGGTGCGAAGAACCAACAGCGCGGCGGTCGGAACCAGCGGGGCGGTGGGCCGAGATCAATGACGTCATACCAGTATCCGCGCCGTTGGGCACCGTCGTCTGCTCCCCAACCGCCGCCGCACGCGCCGAGGCGCCCTTCCCCGCCCCCCGCTCCCCGCCGCCGCCAGTACACGGCGAGCACGGCGGCGGCGCCTCGCTACGCCAGTACGCAGCGCAGGCTATAGACCCAAACGCCCAGGTACACGCAGGTCGTCTAAAATATTTTATAAATGAATGGCTATCCATTACAGACGATGACTTTATCCTAGATATTTTATCAGGTTATAAAATACCATTCATAGAGATTCCTAACCAATGTCCAAAAAGTTACCAACACCGCAAGTTTTCTAAAACTGAGTCATCGGCGATAATGGAGGAGCTAGGTCACTTATCGAATATTGGCGCTATAAGGAAATGTGAACATACGGCAGGACAATTTATATCCGATATATTTTTGATTCCCAAAAGTGACGGGAGTAATCGATTTATTTTAAACTTAAAGAAGTTAAATAAATACATTCGTACGGAACACTTCAAGATGGAAGATGTACGCACTGCCACCAAACTTTTGACAAAAGGTTGTCACATGATTCATATTGATATCAAAGAGGCTTATTTTTTGATTCCTATTCACGAATCACATGCCAAATATTTAAGATTTTACTTTAATGGCGATTTATGGGAGTTTGTGGCGTTAGCATTTGGACTTTGCTCTGCGCCGTATGTATTTACAAAAATATTGCAACCAGTCATGTCTCACTTAAGCTCTCGGGGCTTCCTCTCTGTAAGATATTTGGACGACATTCTTTGTATTGGACGATCCGCTAGTGATTGCCTTCGTAATGCAAATGAAACAATAAAATGTCTCACGCGCTTAGGTTTTGTTATAAATGATAAAAAGAGCATTTTAATTCCAAAGAAGTCGTGTAAATACTTAGGCTTTATTCTGGATTCTGAAACGATGACTTTACAACTTCCCGACACGAAGAGACAAAAATTATTTAAGGAAACGAATAATATTTTAAATTTAAAGCAAATGCGCATAAGAGATTTTGCAAGCTATTTAGGGTCTCTCACAGCAGCTTGTCCGGCTATTCCATATATGGCTTTATACGAAATCCCTAGAGAGGGAAAAATATTTAGCTCTTCTTAAACACGCTGATAACTACGATGCTGTTATGAAGATTCCCGATAAGTTACATAAAGACTTACATTGGTGGAATAAAAACATTTTACGAGCTGTTAATCCTATTCGTGAACATAAATATGACATAGAAATATTTACGGACGCCTCGACCACAGGTTGGGGCGTAGCTTGTGGTTCTGAAAAAAGTGGCGGACACTGGACAACCACTGAACGAGCTAATCATATTAACTATTTGGAGTTATTAGCCATTTATTTCGGATTAAAATCAATTGCGGATAAGAAACGGCACTGCGAAATTCTTTTACGCGTAGCTAACACCACAGCTATTTCCTACGTAAACAGGATGGGTGGTGTCCAGTACCCTCACTTGAATAAGATATCTAGTAAGATTTGGGAATGGTGTGAGAAGAGGAGAATATTCATTTTCGCATCGTACATTCCTTCATCACAAAACGTAATAGCAGATACGGAATCTAGGAAACTAAATATCGATACGGAGTGGGAATTAGGTTCTAAAGAATTTTCAAAAATAGTTTGTTCTTTTAATATGCCGGATATTGATTTATTTGCCACTCGCCTAAATGCAAAATGTCCTGTATACATTTCGTGGAAAAGAGATCCTTTTGCCCATAACATTGACGCTTTTACTATCAATTGGTCTCAATTTTATTTTTATGCGTTCCCACCGTTTGCTTTAATTTTGAAGACCTTAAATAAAATTATATCCGACGAGGCGACTGGTATTGTAGTGGTACCATTATGGACTTCCCAGCCGTGGTATCCATTGTTTATGTCACTATGCATTAGAGAAATAATTATATTCCCTCCAAGTATGCATCTCTTGCTCTCTCCTTTCAGGTCAATTCACCCGCTCCACCGCCACCTTTCCCTGGTGGCGTGTGTGTTATCAGGGAAGGCTTCCGAAGGCAAGCAGTACCGGAATCGGCTTTGGATGTAATGCTTTCATCTATTTCGCATAACACTAGATCTCAATATAATAGTAGCTATAAGCAATGGTGGGAATATTGCGTCGCAAATAATTGTGATTTTTACAAAGTTGAAATACCATCTCTCTTGAATTTCCTCACAGTATGTTTCAACAAAGGCTCTTCTTACGGTACCTTAAATAGTCATAGGTCGGCTATATCTCTCATATCTTCAAATAAGGTCGGAGAGGACATGAGAGTCAAACGATTTTTTAAAGGGATTTTCAAATTAAAGCCAACGTTCCCACGATATACATTAACGTGGAATCCAAGTATTGTGTTGGATTATTTAGAAAAAATACCACATGATTCCTGCAATTTAGAAAAATTAAGTAAAAAATTGATCATGCTTTTAGCGTTGTCAACTGGTCAAAGAATGCAAACTTTATCGCTGATTAAGACATCGAATATCAAGTCATTTAATAATCGAATTGTAATTTCAATTACTGATTTAATAAAAACTTCTGGAATAGGTCGAATTCAACCAGTTTTAAACTTACCATACTTTAATCAGCGACCTGGAGTTTGCCCTGCATCAGTTTTGCAAAAATATCTGTTAGAAACTGCCTCTATCAGACCCGATTCTGTTGATCGTCTTATTATTACTTTTAAAAAGCCTCATAAAGCTGCTACATCTCAGACTATTGGCCGCTGGTTGAAGCAGACTTTAGGGGATAGTGGTATAGATATCTCTATATTCGGCGCTCACAGCACGAGGCATGCCTCTACTTCTGCTGCCTCACGCGCCGGTGTTAGTATCGATGTAATTAGGAGGTCGGCGGGTTGGTCTGAACAATCAGCAGTATTTGCAAATTTTTATAACAGGCCTATCGTTGACTCCACCACCAGTTTGTTAGACTCTATTGTTTAAGTTTGATTATTCCTAAGGACAGGTTATGTTTTGTTATTTGATAATGATATTGATTCTGTTAACTATTCTTTTGTTGCTATTTATTAAAATAATAAACATTAAGAAAGTTTCAAAAATCATTTCTATGATTTTTATTTTACGACCCTTGGCAACATAGATCAATTCTCTAAACATCTACATGTAAACTCTCTGAAGGTGAAGGCTGTATAATTGAATGATCAAGCGAGTCTTCCTGAAGCGAAGCTCGATCTTGATTATACAGCCTTCACCGAAGAGAGTCTGGGTCCCTCCCTACCCTTACCTACGTAGATACCTAGCTATCCCTGGTAGATCAATGTTGCTGATGTTTGTTTACTCTGAAAATAATGAGGAGACAGCCTCAGGGCAGAATGAAAGGCGATGTGTTTTTTCTCTTTCTATCTCTAAAGTTATTGTGCGAGCTAGTTCGTGTTGTACGTACAACTACTACATGTAAACTCTCTTCGGTGAAGGCTGTATAATCAAGATCGAGCTTCGCTTCAGGAAGACTCGCTTGATCATTCAATTATAATCATCAGTCCTATTTTGAAATAATTTCAAAACATATCGAAATCGCTTATCGATGAGTTTCGCTTAATGAGTCTTTTTAACCGACTTCCAATCAAAAAGGAAGAGGTTCTCAATTCGGTTGTATGTTTTTTTTTTTTTTTTTTTTTTATGTTTGTTACCGCATAACTTCGTCATTTGTGAGCCGATTTGAAAAAATATTTTTTTATCTGAAAGGTACTGCTTCCAGATTGGTCCCATTTTAATTTTATTAAAATTGATGTTGCTATTTTTTTTTTAAATAATTTTTTTAATGTTTGTAACTGCATGCCTCCGTCATTTATAAACCGATTTAGAAAATTATTTTTTTATTTGGAAGGTTATTCTTACGTCCAGATTGTCCCAAACAAATTTGATTAAAATCGGTTTAGCCGTTTGACAATGAAGTCGGTTTCTCAAGTTTTTTAAACTTATAATTATCTAATCTTGCGTTCATCAGTCTCAGACGTAAAAGTGATATTAAAAACGATTAGATGAGTGAAGGACCCAAGATACGAGTATTTCAGTATCTTGAAGCGACTGATTGCGTACTTGTCTATATTTTGAAGTGAAGTGTTGATTTCCTAAAAGGCGACGACTTTCATAATACTGCCTCTATATGAGAAAATTACTAAATTTTCAACGTAATTATATATTCTATCTCGTCCTTACCGTTTCTTGTCTTGTATTCTCTATTTAATTAATCAGTGGCATAAAGCTTAAACGCAATCATAAATAAAATAAAAATAAATGTGGACAATCCACACAACACTATCAAATCCAAAATTAAGCAGAGCTTGTATAGTGGCGGAATGAAAATGTTCGTCGATTTTCAACTTGATTTGTTCAATGTATCACGATCGCATACTACCTTTTGAAACTGAATAGACAGAATACACCGATAAGTTAACGTCACAAATTATGTCAAAATGTGTTCATGATCAAGACACTGACTGGTGCAAGCGAAAACCGACTCTAAGGTTACGAACATTTTCATACCGCGACTGTACTATGGGAACCAGATAGCTAATATAATACTAATATACTTTTTTTTTGTAAATTCATACTTATAATACTATAGCACCCCAACATACAACAAACATCTGCGTTCCCAACACAAATATTTGTTCTCGGTAGGGATCGAACCCACGACCTATTATTTTAATGAAACTTAAGTAAGCTTGACCATCACGCTTTAAGCCTTGCGCACATCTATAGCTTAGATGTGCGCAAGTCTTAAAGCGTGATGGTAATCAGTGATTCACTGTCAAATATGACAGCGATATATGACAACGTTTCATTTATTTATTTTTAAATTGGCATATTAAATTACTAAATTAGCTATTAGAAACTTGTAATGGATAGGTGCTTATTTATTAGTTAGTTAAGAGCAATAACGGTGATTATTTTTAAAATTTAAATTTTAGTTGAAATTCCACACACAAATGTATTTTTTCATATTTTGGAATGAATTAATTGATGTGAATATATTATGAATATTAGATGTGCGCAAGGCTTAAAACCCATTTTTTTTAATAGATAGAAGAACAAGTTTACATCCCACCTGATGGTAAGCGGTCACCGTCGCCCATAGACACCAAAAACACCAAAGGTCATTGCGTTGCCTACCCTGGAGGAGTTTTTTAACGTTTTGTTAAAGTTAGACGATGTCACAACTTGAATTCTCAGGCACGATAGATAGAGATATAATATATTATTTGAAATATACACGTATGCCAAACTTTATATTCAAATATAAGTATCCAAACTATATCTTAAAGAAAGCAAGACAAATACCCGCGTCCGAATGTTATCAATCCTGTAGGATTACGTGGGTCGCGTAACACAATGTACATGGCACTACAGAAGACATGCTCCTGGGTTAGCCATTCCTAGCCTTGCTCATTCCTAACTAAAGCCAAAAGACATTAAAGACCTGCACATATCTAGGCGATGGCAATGGCGAACAATGGAACGCGGTCAAATATCGATTTCATATTTGATAGCGTTTCACTGATCGCGATCGCAGAACGCTTCGATGTTCACAAGGCTTAATTTAAGTTGAACTGGCTAGTCTTTCAGCTCAGTTGGCACTGCCTTCTGCGTCGTAGTCGTGGGTTCCATCTCCACCGAGAACAAATATTTGTGTAGTGAACGCAGACGTTTGTTCTTTGTTTGGGTGTTATATTGTATTCTAACGGGTATATTATAGTACCTATAGACATCCATCGTAGGGCACGTTCCAAGCTTGCAAGACTTCCAAGACAATGACTTTTGTCCATCAGGAGGTTGAAAAAAAAATAAAAAAAGCAGCCAAGTGCGAGTCGGACTCGCCCATGAAGGGTTCCGTAGCATCAAGTAACATAATATAAAGGTTCTTGTAGTTCGTCGAAAGGTAAATTGCGGTTTACGATTTATGACGTATAAAAAAAAAACTACTGACTAGATCTCGTTCAAACCAAATATCGTTGGAAGTTTGCATAGTAATGTACAACATATATTTCTTTTAGATTTATTATTCTCTTATTTTAGAAGTTAGAGGGGGGGGGACCAACTTTTTTCCACTTTGGAAGTGTCTCTCCCGCAAACTATTCAGTTTAGAAAAAAACTATATTAGAAACCTCAACATCATTTTTGAAGACCTATTCATAGATACCCCACACGTATGGGTTCGATGAAAAAAAATTTTTTGAGTTTCAGTTTGTAGTATGGGGACCCCCAAATTGTATAGTTTTTTTTCTATTTTTGTGTAAAAATATTAATGCGGTTCACAGAATACATCTCTCATCACATCTACTCGCCAAATTTCATCAGTCTAGCTCTCACGGTTTCGGAGGAAAATGGCTGTGACATACGGACGGACAGACAGACAGACAGACAGACAGACAGGCAGACATGACGAATCTATAAGGGTTCCGTTTTTGCCATTTGGCTACGGAACCCTAAAAAGGTTTAGTACCTACGTCAAAAGTAAATAAATCTAGATACCAGTTTCAAACGCTTAAGACTACTTCAATAAATCCATACTCCAATATAGGTAATAATATTCCAAGAAACAATGATTTTAAGCCTTTTTAGGGTTCCGTAGCCAAATGGCAAAAACGGAACCCTTATAGATTCGTCATGTCTGTCTGTCTGTCTGTCTGTCTGTCTGTCTGTCTGTCCGTCCGTCCGTATGTCACAGCCATTTTTCTCCGAAACCGTAAGAGCTAGACTGATGAAACTTGGCGAGTAGATGTATTCTGTGAACCGCATTAAGTTTTTTACATAAAAATAAAAAAAAAACTATAAATTTCGGGGGTCCCCATACTTGAAACTGAAACTCAAAAAATTTTTTTTCATCGAACCCATACGTGTGGGGTATCTATGAATAGGTCTTCAAAAATGATGTAGAGGTTTCTAATATCGTTTTTTTCTAAACTGAATAGTTTGCGCGAGAGACACTTCCAAAGTGGAAAAAAGTTGGTCCCCCCCCCTCTAACTTCTAAAGTAAGAGAATGATAAAACTAAAAAAAATATATGTTGTACATTACTATGCAAACTTCCAACGATTTTTGGTTTGAACGAAATCTAGTCAGTAGTTTTTTTTTTATACGTCATAAACCGTAAACCGCAATTTACCTTTCGACGAACTACAAGAACCTTATTATGTTACATCAAGTAACATAATTAAAGGTTTTTGTAGTTCGTCGTGCTACGGAACCCTTCATGGACGAGTCCGACTCGCACTTGGCTGCTTTTTTAGGGTTCCGTAGCCAAATGGCAAAAACGGAACCCTTATAGATTCGTCATGTCTGTCTGTCTGTCTGTCTGTCTGTCTGTCTGTCTGTCTGTCTGTCTGTCTGTCTGTCCGTCCGTATGTCACAGCCATTTTTCTCCGAAACCGTAAAAGCTAGACTGATGAAACTTGGCAAGTAGATGTATTCTGTGAACCGCATTAAGATTTTTACACAAAAATAGAAAAAAAACTAAAAATTTTGGGGGTCCCCATACTTGAAACTGAAACTCAAAAAATTTTTTTTCATCAAACCCATACGTGTGGGGTATCTATGAATAGGTCTTCAAAAATGATGTTGAGGTTTCTAATATTGTTTTTTTCTAAACTGAATAGTTTGCGCGAGAGACACTTCCAAAGTGGAAAAAAGTTGGTCCCCCCCCCTCTAACTTCTAAAATAAGTGACTGATAAAGCTAAAAAAAATATATGTTGTACATTACTATGGAAACTTCCAACGATATTTGGTTTGAACGAGATCTAGTCAGTAGTTTTTTTTTTATACGTCATAAATCGTAAACCGCAATTTACCTTTCGACGAACTACTAGAACTTCTAGAACTCTATGTTATATTACTTACTGCTACGGAACCCTTCATGGGCGAGTCCGACTCGCACTTGGCCGCTTTTTTATTTATACATCGCATTCTTATGACCTGTAACTACTGTTCAATATTTTACTGTGAGTTGGGTCACCAAACTAATCCTAACCAATGATCATCGTTTGTCCTGCTCTTACTACATGCAGTAGACAGGGATAGCTCGTTATGTCTCCCTACACGCCTCTGGTTTTTTGGATGTGAGGCAAACGGATATATTTTTTGTTGTGTATGGAAAACAAAGGTTTTCTTGCTATTACTTAAGGGATCAAAAATAGGGAAGTTTACCCTAGCAGTAATAAGATTAACGTTTTTATACTCATTTATAAAAAAAATGAGGCTGTATATATAGTAAAAAACAGTGATAATATGATGAGCAGAAGAAGAAGCCTGTTATATTTTTCAGGATCATATACCAAGCCCTAAAAGTCGCATAAAAAACTGAATAGCTACATGCTTCCGGTACAAGAAAATATCACATTTAGGGACATCAATCATTATAAAAGTGGCGTTTTGTAAAATCGGGTGGAAGGCAAGAAATAAACTCTTTAAGTTAAGAAAATATTGGCAGACATTATTTAACGAAAGGCTGAATAGCCCTTTTGAGCAAGGTTTTGCGCAAAACCCTTGTTTTTATGTACCAAAGTTATAATAATCATATTATTTGGTGCAATGAGCAGTAGACCTACCCATGAGCTATGTCTGGCTGTATCTCTGGCTCTAGTTTTGAGTCTGTGTGAGTGCTCACCAGTGCATTATACTGTGTGTGTGACGTTTTGACGTATAATTTATTTAGTCAACACTCACCCAGACTCAAAACCAGAACCAGAGGCAGCGCCAGACCGAGTTCATGGTTGGCCTGCAGGTAGGATCAAGGATTTGATCCTACCTGCAGGCAAGGATTTGGTCAAGGATTTGAGAACCGCTGGGGAATAATTTTGTTATTTACTTTTGGTTTTCGAATGGTAACTTAAAAGACAAAACAATGCCCATCCACACGATGCACCGACGACATTTTTAAGATCGCGGGAAGTCGATGGATTGAGATAACTCAGAATCATTCTTGGTTATAATTTCACTCACATCATTCAAACCGAAACACAGTTTCTATCTGTAACGACAAAAATAAGCATGGTGATACTTCCCCGCACAAGCCCTTCCAAGGGGTAACCTTAATACCTTTCTACGTTTCCACAAATCAATAAGCGGTCAAGAAAATTCGCCGACTATTCGGTGGAGCCTTACAGCCCTCTAGGGTACCGTGTAGTGGAAGCTAATCCAATCAGCGGCAGACGATAGTCACAAATAAGGCTGCTGTGTTCACAGGCTTAGCGACGAGCAAGGCGGAATATATACTTTTTTGCACTGTAGTTGATTTCTAAGTGGGTTGCATTGAAATTGGAATCGTGTGTCGAGAGTATAGCAATTTTTACAAAGACGTCAAAGTACCACTAAAAACCAGCGCTGCAAGAGCTACCGTGCCTTTGTAGCTAATGCTGAGTCGTTTACTTTTTTAACCGTCATTACATTTAAGTTGAACTGTACCAATTAATTTTAGCTAAAGCAAAATAATTTATTTCTATCTCTATTCTATAAGTTTCATTATTTTTAGCTATTATTTTAATTAATAAGTGCTTTCTTAATTGCAATGCACTGGCTCTTTTAAAGGTTTAGTAGTTGTGTCAATTTGAATGGTGCTAACATTTACCAGTTACATACAAATGTACCAATAATGGGTCAAATCAATGGGGCAAACGTAGCCGCGGGATAGTCGCAATGTGAACTGCGATAATATCTGGTTTTTTAATTAGCAGCCTTCGTGTTAGCGTTTTTTTTCACACCAGTATCGACGGAGTGTTAAAATAGGAAATCGCTGCGCCTGTGCCTATAACCTCACCCTTACTCTAAGCACACAAAAGGATTGACCGACCAATGTTCGGGTTCGGACTGCTTGTAGAAAGCTTTACTGGGGTTTCAGTAAATATTTTATTACAAGAAAATAGACAGAATTTTATTATATAGTCTGGGTCATTCAAGTATAAAATAGGTCAAAAATCTCATTTATTTTAGAATATTATTTAGAAAACCCCAAGTTTTTAGGTACGGTAGACTATATTTGAGAATTCTTGATTTTAAACGAGTACTAAGAGTAAAGAGGTTTGTCCAAAAATTACACTCCTCAAAGTTTGTCATTTTTGACAGCGTCTCACTGATCACCACCGGAGAACGCTTGGATGTGCACAAGACTTGGTGTAGGTAAGCTTTCTATATGATACAATTTTCGAAGATTGTTGTTGTGATTGTTGATGAAGAGTGTTGAAAAGGGGCGTCAAGGTTTGCATGCAAATACATAGCTATACGCAAAAGTAGTCGCGCGGGTTTCTACAACATAGAATAATATAACAAAACTCTATTATATTTTCTGTGAAAAGCTTATGACCTACGTACCTACGTAGTTGACCAGTGATAATGTTAGCAGGCTAAACTACGCGCTCCGTAGAACCTGTTCGTAGAACCCATCCGCGCCACCAATTCCCGCGAATGTTGGTTCTACGAAACGCGGACAGTGGAAACAGAAAACAGAACCAAGCACATCTGTTGTACCGGTGACAACACGGTGATAATAGAAGATAGTCTGTTCCCTAAATAGTTTTACAAAAAAGGTTTCCAAACATTTTTGGATCAAGAAACAAAAAGCTGAAAGAGAAAATACAAATTCATTTCATCAACATTCGACTGATTTTTTCGCAGACAAAACAACCCCTATTTTGCTGACAATACAAAACATATTGTACAACACGCTGAATAAATAATCTGTGAATCTACCCTATTTTTACCCTAAAAAGTTTCACCGAGATATTCCGAGAAATCTCGTCACCGGAAGCGGATCGGGTTTCCGTATCCGCCGGAAATGAGAGACCGGAAACCGCGGCCAACAATTACTAAGACATAAACTTGAGAGAATAGTTAGGCATTGTATTTTTGCGAAGAATAGGCTAATTGTTGCAAATAAGTTACAACTTTGGTTTACAGAAATAGATCTTCCTGTAAATCAAAGTTGGAAGAAGCAACGATCAACACTTTGATCAAAACTGAACTTTGAACTAGAATTTTTATTCTTTTGACCCCTAAATTATCGCTTATTCCTTGCAGATATCTGGCATCTGATAACCAGTGATCCAGGAAGATTTTTAGGGTTCCGTAGCCAAATGGCAAAAACGGAACCCTTATAGATTCGCCATGTCTGTCTGTCTGTCTGTCTGTCCGTCTGTATGTCACAGCCATTTTTCTCCGAAACCGTAAGAGCTAGACTAATGAAACTTGGCGAGTAGATGTATTCTGTGAACCGCATTAAGATTTTTACACAAAAATAGAAAAAAAACTATAAATTTGGGGGGTCCCCATACTTGAAACCGAAAGTCAAAACATTTTTTTTCATTGAACCCATACGTGTGGGGTAGCTATGAATAGGTCTTCAAAAATGATGTTGAGGTTTCTAATATCGTTTTTTTCTAAACTGAATAGTTTGCGCGAGAGATACTTCCAAAGTGATAAAAAGTTGGTCCCCCCCCTCTAACTTCTAAAATAAGAGAATGATAAAACTAAAAAAAATGTATGTTGTACATTACTATGTAAACTTCCAACGATATTTGGTTTGAACGAGATCTAATCAGTAGTTTTTTTTTTATACGTAATAAATCGTAAACCGTAATTTACCTTTCGACGAACTACAAGAACCTTTATATTATGTTACTTGTTGTTACGGAACCCTTTATGGGCGAGTCCAACTCGCACTTGGCCGCTTTTTTTTTCCTCTGAGATAGGTAAGTGGTTATTTCAAAGGTATTTATTTTCTTCGCAGATCATTCCTAAGCAGAACACATTGTACATTACCTGTTTTATTGAACATCTTTTCGGCATGGTATTTCAAGCAATAAATATACTCTGACTCTGATAACAATTATTGACATTTGAAATCTGCTAAGAAAAAATAATTTTATTTTTATTTATTTATTTATCAGACATCTTTGTGCTCCATTTGTTTTTTACAAGATAACAAATAAATTTACATGACATAATAAAGCCTTAACAATTTCACAGCAAGAAAAAAAGCTAAAAAGTGATTACATTAACCGGACCCGATTATTTATTCCTCAGTGTAATATACACAAAGAATCCTAGTAGCGGAGTTTGGAACATTCTACCTTGAAACGATTCCATGGTGGCTCAGTGTAGCTTAAATAAGGGTGCGTTATACGATTACATACTTCTGTGGACTGTGAGAATTTGTTAGAAAATGATAAGGTTATAAAATTTTACTATTTTCAAATTTTTTGAATTTATTATTATTATTATGTGCCCCCTGGGTCTTAATATTGCTAAGCAAAAGCCTCCCCCCATTCCTTCCAGACATCGCAACCCTTAGCTATGCTTGTCCTGTCCTGTATCAAGCTCGTCTCGCCCTCTCCATTTTGGTCTGCCGCGTCGCCTTCTCGCTACGTCAGGATGCCAATCCGTGGCTATCCTTGCCAACAGCTCATACTGCAGACATGCCCAGCCCAGTTCCATTTCAGCTTGGCAGCTTTTGAAGCAAGATCTATTATTTTTATTTGTGAATTTGCGAATTTTTTGTATATCCTAATATTTTATATAAAACCTATGTTTCATAATCTTTAGAAATTGACTTTATGGCCAAACTATTAACCCGATTTTGATGAAATTTATATGGGGCCAATCTGGAAATATAACTTTTCAGATAAAAGAAAATTTGAAATTGGCATAAAAATTACGAAATTATGAGATAACAAACATTTAAAAAATGCTCCCGAATTGAGAACTTCTTTTTTAATTGAAGTTGGTTTAAAATTAACATCCCTCGTTACCATTCCGTTAAATACAAGCTATTACTAATTCATCTTTGTCGTTAGAACTTTTGATTTTTAAACCAAAACAACCCAAAACCGCCCCATCAAACTCCAGTAATTAAACCAAACTAAACTAATAAACAAACCACAGTTCTATGGAACTAGTGTGAATCACTAATAGCTAGATTATGCAAATAGAACTCCTCCAAACCAACATTGTTTAAGTTAAGATCACGCAACTTGCTTATCAATATTAATAAGCTTTATCATTCAGTTTCGTAAGAACCTCTATGGTTTCCAAAAACCTTTGCACGTCAGATGACGGCCGTAAAGTACCAGTTCATTGCTAACCAATCCAGTTAGTTAGGAGGTTGACAGCCGTCAAACAACTTCTCGCACACTTCAACGCTTTTGAAAATATAAAATCACTGAATGTATTTATGAATGAGTACTGGTGGTCTATGTCTATGTTGAAAAGACGTGAGTTCAAATCCAGTCGTGCACCAATGACTTATAATATAAAGCCATCAGCGCATCGGTACCACCTCTGGTGTTGTAGGTGTCGTGAGGAAACTGGCAACTAACTGGCTTTCGTAGAATCCAAAACGTGTCAAGTGCACGAATGTTTTTCCGAGGTGCACTCAAATCCTTTCATCACACTGGTTTTAAAAGAACCAGTGACACGATAAGAGGAAGAAGACTGAATCTTTATAACAACCCCGAATCAGGAATTTCCAATATCGCGTGTGTGGAGACCTCGTTTATGTAAGCGTAGTGTAAGACTCCCTCCGGCAATGTGGGGCGACGATCTGCGAAATCTAGCCGGTAAGCACTAGAGGAGAAAAACCGAAGACCGGGCTCAGTGGCGCGTCTTGAGAGAGACCTACGTCCAATAGTGGACTGATAATAGTATATTTAATTTCATTTCTTTTATTCATTCATTAACAATTATTATTAAACATTTGTCTATTAATTTTATAGTGTTTACTACACTTAAGGAAATCACAAAGATTTTTATAATGTCCCAAAAGTTAAGAGCCGAGTGGGATTTGAACCCGCGACCTTCCCCTCGGTACGGGGCTGCGCTGACCACTGCGCCATCGGATCCTAATCACACTCGACGAATAACTCTTAGGGACTGTTCAGCACAAACGCGACCGTGGCGTTAGTGCCGGCTCTTAACTTTTGGGACATTATAAAAAAATTATACATTTTGTATCTGAAAAAGTACATAATTAGCAAAAATAATATAAATAAGTGATAACATACATTAAAAAATAAATCAAAGAACTTGTAATGAAATATTAATACTAGCAATGTCATTATTGATAAAATCACCAATCACCAGTAGAATTAAAACACCCTTTCAACAAAAGCCGTTTTAGTCTAGTTTTGAATAAATGTAGACTATCTATTATTTTAATGTCAATGGGTAATGATTTATTAAGGTAATGGCCCGATATCTACAGCAATAATTCAACTCACAGGTTGATGATGATGAATATAGTCTTAATGATGAGCCTAAAAGTGTATTCGACCATAAAAACAATTATTATAGACAAGCATCAGATAATAATTACCGACTGAATTCTCCTTACTTGTTGATTTTTCATTAATTAATACAAATGTGTTTGTAATTAAGTTAATAAGTGTAAGTGGATTGACTCGTGTAATTTGACCTCATTCAGTTCAATCGGCACCACATCGAAGCTTAATTAATGTATTATTTTGTAGCAAGGATCATACAAAAAAAATTAAGAATCATAAATTTTTGGGCAGAAAAACTCATTGGTATACGACTGGATTTGAACCCACGACCTTAGGATCGGAAGGCGGAACCGCTACCACTAGGCCACCAGCGCTCTTATGTATTAGAAGAAATAATGAAGTAATTCTGTATTTCTTCTTCACAGCGTGTCACTAGTTCCTTCAAAAAAGGACTTTAAGTGCACCTCAAAAAGGCTCCTTTCGTGCACTTGACACATAGTTTTGGAACTTTTTAGGAAATTTAGCACTACATTATTACATTTTATAGACTAGGTAGCTGTTACCTAAAAACTAAAACCTTTTAGAAATTTAAAGTGCAAATGAATTTGTAAATGTTTCAAAGTTTGTAGTTTTCGGCTGCTGCCTGGCACAACGCTGATGCTTTAAAGGAAAGATGAAAGACTGCCTGTTACGGTTAAAATATTATATTTAGGCTAGATGATCATGAATTGTTATTATTTTTTAAATATTATTTGATTTTGTGTTACAATGTTAACATAAAACAATAAAAAAGCAGCTTCAAAAGTAAAAACTGTACAAGATAATTATATTTTGTTCATTCTATTCCTAGTTTGTTACCCGCTCACGAAGAACATTTTACATTTTGACGGCATTGAAGGATGTGCCATATCAACAGCCGATAACTGTAGATGCAGTGGCGTGTCATTAAGCGCCAGGTGAGTTCGGAGCACTTAACGAAATATCGTCTTAAAAGCTTGTAAGCCTTTGCATAAAGCTCGCGACATTTCTGCTTAAACTAACTTGTACATGCGGTTTCTTTCGTCCTTAACGAATATTGGTATTTATTTTATACATCTAGCTGATGAAACAAGCATGATACTACCAAGCTGGCCTACCATGAGCTTCATATGGTTATGGTTATGGCTGCCAAAATTGTGTCAACAGTGTCAATACATTCAAACCTAAGAAGAAATGAATGTGTGGGTCAGCCGATCTATACACAATTTGACAGCCATAGCCATAACCATATGGAACTCGTGGTAGCTCTGCTGATGATGTTTAGTTTTAACAATCACCAATAACAAAGCATTTCCTGCAGGTCACGCCGTCAGAAACGTGCCATATGATTCTCTGCCCTGTGTTTATCTAATTAGGGCATACAGATGTTCAGCCTCACGTGCCAGTAATTTCACCGGCACCCACACCCTTCAAACCGAAACACAGCAATCCTGCTTCACGGCAGAAATAGGCAAAGGGGACGAGACACACACAAAGAGCTACTACTGTACTAGGTGGGAATCAAACCCACGCCCTACAGCACAGGAAGGAAGGCTACCAACTGAGCTGTGAAGGCTGTCTGAAATATAGGTACTATACATATTTAGTAATAATTATGTCAAGTAAATACAAACAAACATTTGTATCTTGATATTTTATTGAAAAAGGGTATAATCTATGAAACCTATTCGTATTTTACGTGAAAAGGGTCTATCAATATGGATTTTACGCTCTCTGCGTTTTACCCGTGAATTCTATAGGATTTAAAAGGGTTTATTCGATTTACCCATGTGACCTAAAAAATTAGAGTGCTCTTAATAGTGAGGGAAAACATCAGAAAACTCGCGATGTAGTCAGCAGTGGTAGTGACGGTGTTTATTGGATTGTAAGTGTTGCTCGTCGTTTTTTTTTTTTTTTATTATTTAAGTGTGGCTCGATTTGCTAAAAAAAAACTTCATTTCATTGGCACGTGAGGCTGAACATCTGTATGTCTCAAATTGATGGACGTGCATCATAAGGCACGTTTTTGACGTGCGTGACCTAACAGGCAATATTTTGTTATAGGCAGTGGTTGCCATTTTGATGTTTAAATGTTTGTCTTATCACAATTTTAACATCTTTTCTACACAATATGTATAAATACTTTGACTTTCATCAGCTTGTTGTTTAAAAAAAGAGAACCTCTCACCACTCGCATACCTTAGGAGGTGACTAGCGGTATCGCGTATACTATTACACCTATATGTGTAATATATATCTATAAATTTATTTACACAAAGAAACTTACAATTAAACAAATATTTACAAAATGTACAAAATACACAAGAAACAGTTGAGCTATCTGCAGATCGTTACAAACGAACTAAAGATAGCTCAACTGATCCAAATCAGTGCCAGACGGAAGCGTCCCCAAGACGCTGGCGGCATTGCCACGCTGAATAGCAATGCTTATACGCCAGATACCCACCAGCTCTTGAGTCACGCGTCGCTTCGATCAGTCGCCTAGACAATTTTTTTTTTGTTATTTATTGTATCTAGTTCGTACTGTAAAAATAGGGCTTCAACTGTCACAATGAAAGCCATCAGCAGTTTACCAGAAGAGCCTTCGTTTCGTTTATTTTTTCAACGGCATTTTCCCCCTTCAGTATTCTTAAGTGAGTTTTAATATTTAGAGTTGCCTCGTTTATGTTAAGCTTTATTATTCTGTAGCGTTTCAAATTAAATTGTAAATAAGTAATAGAAATAAGAGCTTTTTACCAGAACTGTTCAAAATGCCAGTCATTTGTTTTTCCAGTATAAAAATAAAATTCTGCTTCTTAATTAAGAGCAACGCTCTTGTCGGCGTAATGTATGTATTTTTCTCAAAGAATTTATTTTGAGGGCAACTTCCTTGACCTCTTAATATGATATGACAATATTTTGCTTATATTTGGCTCATGTAGTTAACCTATTTATCTTCCCCTTCCTCTCTTTCCTTCTACCTTTCCTTCAATGATATTTCAGATAAAGCTGTCATGTTAAAGATAGCCTTTCCTTTTCTCCTCCTACCCTCTTCCAAGATGGTCTTTCCTTTTCTGTCCTCAACAACTTTTTGCAACGCAACAACTTTCAAAATTGTTTATTTCTCTCAAGCAAAGTAGGTAAACAGAAACCTAAGGTACATAATGCTAGCAAGAATGAAAGTGGATTGAGGCTTTTTTGTTTTTCCAGTTTGGTGAATGCTTATCTTTTGTTGCAATCAAAACCTAGTCGTATCTGTTAGTTTTGACATTAATTTGAGCAATAGAAATCAATAAGAACAAAATTTATCTTTGATAAGGAACGATTGCAACAAGACGTATTAAACATGAGATAGCGATTACGAACTTCACTTTGTAAGAATAGTATGGTAACAGATAGATAGATAGATAGATTAACTCTTTATTGTACACAAGGATAAAAACAGAAACTATAGATAGATAGATAGATAGTAGTTGAAAGTAAATGATGACAACACGATATAATATGTGTGAGAACCTTTTATACCCAGTGGTTGTTGGTGCAAGAGATAATCTTCTTCTTCTTCCTGCCCTTATCCCACTTTATGTCGGGTCGGTACATGTTCTCCTCTTCCGTCCTCTTCTATCAGCCGTCATCTCTGTATTCACTTCTTTCTTATCCATCTACATTCACACTCATCACTCTCCTAATCACATGAGTTTCACCCCAATTCACAGATCCGCAAGATCGCATGGAGCAAGAGATAATGTGTCCAAAATAAATACATTTAGTTTTTTTTTTTTCAAATAGAAGGGTGATAAACCTGATAGGTGTAGGTACCATCATTTGGGTCGATGGTAATAGTTAATTATTAACTTCCGCACAAAGTACAAGATCGTTTTTACCGGTGAGAAAAGTATACGGCGACAAATTCTTTTGAACACTTAATTGGGTTTTTGAAGGTATTGGGAACGGAAGTTGAATAAAAAAGTCAAACGAAGACTTTTTTATTAGTTCGGTGACGTTTTGGGAATTTTAAAAGATTTTCGTTATACGAACCAGTTTATTTAAATCATCGATCGAGGCTTATATTTGTTTTATTTATTTTAATCTTTTCAACCTGTATTTATTCAACCTTACGGTAGGTATATGTATGTGTAACAATGTGGAACACTTTGCCAAATCCATTCATCTAAGTTGGATTCGTCCCTTTTTCTCAAAGTTTGTATAAGTACCTAAAAAACATAGCGTCGTTAAAATATTACTGACCTTCACACTTTTTTCTTTTTTAAGCTATCGCCTTCTTACAAATCCAATCTCTCATAAACCTAATTCATTATAAAAGCTTTTTCAAATATTTTGTAAAGCAAATGAAGACAAAGACCTGATTTGAGGATCGAGAGCTCCAAGCGTTTCTCAATAACCTACTTTCTTTAAGTATTCATTAGACCCATCCCCTCGTCCGTAGAGTATGAAGTCTATATAGAAACGAAACTTAATTCTACGAGTATGTTCAATGTATTTTTATGCAACTAGTTTTGAATGAGACTCGTGAGAGACCGGAAAGAGTAGCGCAATAAACAGGAGGCCTTTACTCAGCAGTGGGTGCAAACGGGCTGAGATGATGATGATGATGACAACTAGCTGATGAGACAACCATTGACCAAATCTGATGTTAGGTGGTAACCATCGCTTATAACAAGGCAATGCCTCGTAGATCACGCACGTCAAGAACTGCCCTCCGATGCACCACCCTTTGTCCTCGTCTTGAGGCATACAGATGTTCAGCCTCACGTGCCAGTAATTTCACCGGTACCCACGCCCTTAAAAACAAAACACAGTGATGCTGCTTCATAGCAGAAATAGGCATGACATGTCTCTTAGCCAAGTCACATTCTATGACGTTAGAGGTATAGGCAAAGTGAAATTAACAAGTCGTTTATTCCTGGTTTTTTCACAAGGATCACATTGAATCATCTCATAGCTAAGTGAGTCTAAGTGCCAGTTCCAATTCCACTACATTTGATTTTTCTTACAGTTTTTCGATGGTTTTAGGATCACGTATAAGAAGTAGGTATTGAAACCGTTACGTTAGCGTGGAATATACAAAATTAAATAAATGAACAAGTTGTTAGATAAACACAACCACGAGGTCAAATTTCTAAGGAAAGTAATGGTTTCAGATGCAGCATTTAATTTCGCTTCTATCAATGGACGACGTGACATACTCTATGGTTGAGCCTTAATTGCGCCCTCCAAACGATTTGCATTCAATCTAATGTTCAACTACCCTTCTTATCTTTCTTAATTCTGTCTTTTGAACTGGGTTTTTGTGATTTTAAGAATATTATCATTCCTATTTGCAACAATTGTAATGTTTTATAGCGATGGTTTTTTGTTTGTGATAAAATAACTATAGCCAAAATGTACCTAAATCATGTTTGGTTTTTGAGGTGTATGGCTTTTTTAACTGACTTCATCATTCAATACACCAAAACCACTAAACCAAAAAATATTTTAAGTCTTAAAAATTTTATAGAAAATCTGGGAACTTTTAGAAAACGATTTTATCAAAGAAAGCAGGAAAGAAGGTAAAAAGAGAAGCGTGACGAGCTACTTGATTGCACAAAGCTAATCATATTTAAGGCCGTAGTAGAACTGGCACCTAGGCTCACCTAGCTTTAAGACATTTCAAATTGATCCTTGTGATATCATTGAATAAAGAAATTGTATATTTTGACTTGAAGGAATCTGCCAGCGTCTTGGGGACGCTTCCGTCTGGCACTGATTTGGATCAGTTGAGCTATCTCTAGATCGTTTGTAACGATCTGCAGATAGCTCAACTGTCTTGTATATTTTGTACATTTTGTAAATATTTGTTTAATTGTAAGTTTCTTTGTGTAAATAAATGTATTGCTTACCATTTAAGGAATCTGTTATCGCTATGGCACGCTACGGCACTCTACGGCGTAGCATATCGTAGCATGTCGTAGCAGATGGATCCAGTGATTTTTGCATGGACTGACCTCTCAGCGCAGTTGGTAATAGCTCTGCCTTTTGCACTGTAGGTCGTAGGTTCGATTACCTCCGAGAACAAATGTTTGAACACGGATGTTTTTTCTCTGTCTGGGTTGGTTATTGTATTCTAAGTATAGATTTACAAAAAAATTACGTGTATTAGTATTGTATCAATTATCTGATTCCCATTATACAAATTTACTTAGTCTGGGGCTAGATATTGTTGTATGGATTGTCCACAATATTGGTTTATTTATTTGTTTTTAGTGGTTTTTCGAGTAGGCTAACAAGATTCGCCATTTTCTTTTCTCATTCTTTATTAACGCTTTCTATACTAGAGGTATAACATGAAGATATTAACTCCGCATAAAACAAAGCAGCCAGTATTAGTATTACAGAATGGCAGTCACTCGTGTGAACGTGCCCTAATACTACAGCAAAGCAGTCAGTATTAGTACAACTGCCAACCAAAGCTGGTATCCTGCAATACGTGACAGTACGTGACTCACAGTCTACTTATCTATCATAGCCTTGGAGTATATACAGCTGGAGAGAGCTAAAAATAGAATTTAAAACGCTAGTAGGTGTTTGCTGGTAGGTTTGATTTTCATTACATGAACCGTTGCTATAAGATTCATGTTTCATAGTCATGACAAGTAAAACTACACATAAAACATTGGTAAGCATATAATGAATGAATTAAAACGTTTTTCTTAGTTTGCATCATTTTTAATTTTTATTTAAGTTTTGGGTGTGTTTGAAAGAGTACCACAAATTAACGTTTTTTTTTTCAAATACGGCATAAAAAATACATTTTATCCTGTAAAAGTTTTTCCAACGAGAACTAATAAAGGATGTACAAACTAAGGACATTAGGTCACCCAACCAGAGAACAAACAACTTTACACAAATTACGGCGCATTAGGCAGAGGTACTTCCAACTGAGGCTGTAGTTTAAAAAAAAGTGTTATTCTCCATATTTTTTTATTGATTTTATAGTGGACTACACATATAGAAATCACAAAGATTTTCAAAATGTCCCAAAAGTTAAGACCCGAGCGGTCAGCGCATCCCAGTCCCAAAGGGAAGGTCGCGGGGTCAAATCCCGCTCGGCTCTTAACTTTTTGGACATTGTAAAAGTCTTTGTTCTCCATAGTTTTTAGCTCTGCGACCTCAGGCTACCTAGATCTAGTCAAACTTATCGCCGCAATCCTCGGTGGCCGTTTCCTAAACTGCTACCCATAAATCGTGGCCGGTGACAACCGTACCTTGAAACTAATCACACGCTTTTCGACTCTATTCTCTCCCCTCTTAAGCTTCAATTTATTTGAACCAATAACCACTGGAGGATGCTCGAGCTAGAAGCTACTATCCATTTTATTTTCAACAGTAACGCTTTAAAAATAAGGACTAAGTTAGATTGTTGAGGGTAGATTGAGGACAAGTTCATACTACCTTAGTGATTAGTTGATGGCGTTTTAGACCTTATTTATTGGACAGTAAGAGCAAAGTTCTGTGTAGTGCTGATTGGACTAGAAATACTGTTTTGTCTGACTTGATAAAGCATACAAGAAGTTTAAGCTTTTTAGGCCTAGCTTCATACATTTGTGAGGATTTTATAAAAAACTGTACACAAAAAACATTATTTCAAACTACTGAAATAATTACAAACCCGATGAAAAGATGACTTACGTAAAAATAAGAAAGTCGGTAGATGGAGAGGGCTCAGAATAGTTTTTTCTGGAAATGTGTAGAGATGACCAATAGTGAACTTCTTCAGGCTGATGATGATGATGATGAGGCACAACGTCTTGGACCTCATGTTGATGGACGCAGGCCACATTTTAGACGAGCGTGCCCTGCGAAGCATTGCTTTGTTATAGGCCATGGCTACCACTTAACATTAGGTGGGCTAAATACTTGTTCAATCTGCAAGTTTCATAAAGTAAGCGATTAAGTCGAATTCTAGAATAACAGAAAATGGAAGAAACATGGAGACGCAATAAACTTCTATAGCGAATATGCTGAGAGCTATGTAATATGACTGGCTTCTTAGTTCAGCTGGCCTGTACCATGAGCTTCATATGGTTATGGTTATGGCTGTCAAAATTGTGTCAACAGTGTCAACACATTCAAACCCAAAAAGAAAATGAATGTGTGGGTCAGCCTATCTATACACAATTTGGCAGCCATAGCCATAACCATATGAAGCTCGTGGTAGCTCTGCTTGGTAGTAGCTCTGCCTTCTGCGCCGTAGGTTTGGGGATCGATCCCAACCGAGAACAAGTATTTGTGTGGTGAACACAGATGTTTGTTCTCTGCCTGGGTGTTATATAGTATTCTAAGTATGTATTAACAAAAAAAAACTCAGCATTACATCAACTCTCTGGTTCCCATAGTACAAGCTATGCTTAGTTTGGGACTAGATAGTGCTGTGAGGATTTCTCATAATATTATCCACTTGAGCGTCCCATACACAGCGACTTGCGTCCAAAACGCGTCCGAAACGTCAGAAAACGTCACTTCCGGAAGCTGGTTATATGTTCAGCAGTAGGCTTCTCAGGCAAACGGCAAGATGTGATTCTAACTGTTTAATAAATCGATGTAACTGGGCTAAAATAACAAACGTACACAGCGGAAAAGATAAAGTTTGAGCATAAATCCAGCCTTGTCAGACGTGCGCGATAAGCCAGTTTGCTTAGCCCTCTCTTTACCTGAGCCCACTGTTACACTGTAATGTAACATATAGCTTAATTTGCTTTTAACAAAGCGCGTGTAACATAGAGCATCTAATTCTTATTCGGGAGTGGAAATAAAATCGGCATTGACGTCCCTCAATGGATTGTGTGCATTATTTAGTTTATTTTTACACGTTTTAGAGTTTTTTAGAGTGCCTCGGCATGGCTGACCATGACCAATAAAAATGCGAAAAACAGAGAAAAGATTAAAATTTTGAAAGATCATTATTAAAGATTTTTTTACCGCATCTCTTGATCTAGATCACGCCTTATTTTTATTAGTTTCTTTCCCTCTAGATAATCAATATCTGATGATGCTTACTGTAGTGTACCCTTCTGTACAATAAAGTGTAATCTATCTAACAGTCTATCTAGAGATTTTTTTTAAATAGCTAATTTTTCACGATTTTGGCCACTCCCCGAAAACAAATCCATGCAAAGTTTCAGTTTCAGTTTCAGTTAATTTATTCATTAAACAATTAAAACCATAATTCCGTATTCGAATATGACTTAAAACTAGTAATATAATAATAACAATGACACAAATAAGTCGCAAATAACCGCTAATTAATGACAGCAGGTGCACTTTTTTTTAATGCTTAGCGTTTAATTTCTATTACTTTTAATGATAATTAAAAATGCGGCCTAAGGTGGAGCACGCTTAGCTATAATCCACTTGTTCCCTCTTAACTTGAAAATTCAAGATATTTATTAAAAAGTGAAAGCGAAGTTCCATGTGCCTTTTTCTTCTTCTTCCTGCCCTTATCTCACTTTGTCTTATTCCTCCATTTCCCTCTGTCATCCGTCGTTCGTGTACGGAATACTAATCAACTTTTGTATTTTTAACCGACTTCCAATCAAAAAGGAGGAGGTTCTCAATTCGGTTGTATTTTTTTTTTTTTTTTTTTAATGTTTGTTACTGCATAACTTCGTCATTTGTGAGCCGATTTGAAAAATTATTTTTTTATCTGAAAGGTACTGCTTCCAGATTGGTCCCATTTTAATTTTATTAAAATTGGTGTTGCCTTTTTTTTTTAAATATTTTTTTTAATGTTTGTAACTGCATGCCTCCGTCATTTATGAACCGATTTAGAAAATTATTTTTTTATTTGGAAGGTTATTCTTATTGGCAATGAAGTCGGTTTCTCAAGTTTTTTAACTTATAATTATTAAATGTTTTATCATAACCACACTACGGTGTGACTGCGGCCGTAACATTCGGCCTCGCTTACACCGCAACGTTAGTCCGTAATGAATTTAATGGTTATGATATTAATTCTGTTAGCGTCTTGGGACACAATATATGTCTATTTACTGTTAATTCCATAATATGTCAAGTTCTGGATTTAATTATGTAAAGGGGTGGGATTTTGTAATGCAATTAGTTATTCGTGAGATAGATTAAAGCTCATGGCTTTGCCTGTGTAGGTTTTGATTTTTGCTCCTTAGTACAGTTTTTAAAAACATTTATTTACACAAAGATACTTAGAATTAAACAAATATTTATAAAATGTACAAAATACTTTGGAATCAGTTGAGCTATCTGCAGACCGTTACAAGCGATCTAGAGATAGTACCAGACGGAAGGGTCCCCAAGACGCTGACGGCATACATTTTTTTGTACAAAGTTAACTTAAGTACGATAACCAGTTGCGAAAACTTTTAAGTAGGAAAACGTGTTAGGATGAAACATATTTTATTGCTAAACTGTGTGCAATCGGATTGGAACACAAGATCGCGATTTTTGTTAAATAAGTTTAGTAATTTTATATTTTTGAAAATATCAAAGTAAACGAGCGAGAAATCGTTTCTTGGTTTTCATCGTCTTAACGTTACTAATGGAACCCTCATTGTCCAACGGGGTAGTTAAAGGCACATCCAGAATTATTTTACAACCTTGCTTACAGAATTTTACAACTGTTTTATTACGGACACCAATTATTGAAAACATTTTAGAATTCAACGCCATTATGGAAGTTTATTATTTTAATTTACCAATAATCCATTAATTTTCGTATAGGCGATAATGCCTGAAAATTTCATGAAATATGGGGAAATTTGCGTGAAATTGCAGTTTCAGTAGTATCATTATTTAACAGATTATCCCCTGGACATTGTAATTTTTTACACTTTAGTTAGTATTTTACAAAATGGTAATTTGGAACATTTTTTTTCTAACTAATATAATTTATATTTTTGGCGGACAATATGAAGCAAAGACTGTTCTAAGAAAAATACTTTACGGAAAAAACACAGGCAACCACTCAACATCAGGTGATACAGTGTTCCATCACTTCTGTAATAAAAATTGAAAAGGAAAATCCAATTGTGCTGTAACTAGATTTGAACACATCCCCTTTTGTAATTCTCTTTGTTCCAAATCACAGGCCTACAAAAACAGATGAGATATAGACATTCCTTTCGCCATACATTATGCATTGTCAAATCTTCAAAACAAACGTAACTAAAAGGGTTTATTGTATTTTTCCTTTAAGACCATTATTTTTACTACTTACTCGGGTTCCCTTTCACTAGGAGTCAAGATTGCAAAAGTTGACAAAAGCTATGGAATATTGTGTCTTCATCATCTCCCATGGATTTTTACAATTTCAATTTGAAGTACTTAATATGATATCGGTAGTAGTAAGACTTTCCATAGGCCTCCCCCGAACTATTTCATAATTGGCATCGCTCTTTTTCTTCCAATGTACGATGTAAAGATACTGTAGTGTTCTGGATTGTAAAGACTACAGACTGGTATGATGATGATGAAGCTCCAGCGATCGGCCAGTTTCAGCCTGACTGAAGGTAGGTATTGTATACGACTCGACACTACAGTGAAAATCGAGTACAGCGAGCAGCGTTGTGTCGTCGTGAGCTCCCCCTGAAAAGTAGAGCATTGGCTGTGGTACAAGTTACAGACGCTCAGATTGTAGAAGTAACACACACACACATCATGTGAGGCACAGCATGTGAGGTTAAACCTCTGTAAGCATGCTTTTGTTCCGCACTTCACCAATTTACACACTTCACACGAGATTGGTCTATGCCGATTTTCTCTAAAATAACGTATAACACATGGAGTGTTCGTGTAGAAATAATAATGTCCACAATCGTGTTTATTTAGCAAACGCTGGTGGTCTAGTGGCGTAGTGCCATCGGATCCTAAGGTTGTATACCTATCCTTACAGGTCTGTTGGAAGAGAACTCTTCTTAGGGTTATTAAAAGCTTGCGTTTGTACGTGTCTTCTTTTTAAGTTTTCTAAAGGCCTGCGCACACCTAGGTCGCTGGGGTCGGCGATCAGTGAAACGCTGTCAAATTTGACAGCGATATTTGACAGCGTTTAACTGATCGCTAGCTCCAGCGACCTAGGTGTGCGCAGGCCTTAAAATATGTGTGTGCAATAAAGGAAGTAGGCTAACGTTCCTGCAGTAGACGCCTATGACATGGACCACACTTGATGGCACGGTGCAAGCCTCCAGCTCGGTACACGGCAAGTTTCAGTCCAGTTTTATTTCCAACTAGTTCAGTAGAGTATCTCCCCGCATTTTAGGACAACCAGTTCAAAAACAGTGAAACTCAAGTAGAGTACTTGAGTTTCATTGTTTTTGAACTGGTTATAAAGTGACAGACGTTATGGCTCAGTTGGTAGTAATCCTGCTTTTTGCGCCTTAGGCCGTGGGATTAATCCCCACCAAGAGCTAAAATTTGTGTGGTGAACAAATATGTTTGTTCTCTGTCTTGGTGTTATATTGAGTTCTAAGTGAGTATTTACAAAAAAAATATTAAAGTTTTTTTCATATCTTTCTAGTGTCACTAATTCTGTATTCAGTGCGGTGAAAGGGTTTTAAGGCAATGAGCTTGCAACCTGTCACTAATGAAGTTTTAATACCATTTGAAAATGAAACAAACACCTGGTCCTGGCCACTTAAGGGGCCGGCGGAGCGCGAATTTTCATACAAACGTAATACCAAAATGATTACTAATTTAAGCAGATTTACACTTTATTATTGTAATAATTGTATTTGTATTGTATTTAGCTAGGTTCCTGAACAGTTTTTATTTCAAATTACTTACCTCAAATAAAATTAACGCCAATCACATTTTGCAATGAAAAAAATGTGTAAAATGCGATTGGTGTTTATTTCATTTTAGGTAAGATATTTCAAATAAAAACTGTTCAGGAACCTATATAAATATTATACGAATACAGTTATTACAATAAAATAGTGAAAATCTGCCTCAACTAGTAATAATTTTGGTATTACGTTTATATGAAAATTCGCCCTCCACCGGCCTCTTAATGTCAAGGGGGTGCCATCAATTCACAGCCCAACAACTTGGGTGCAGAGAGAACTCATGTGCCAGTAATTTCATTGGCACCCACACCCTTCAAACCGAAACACAGCAATGCTGCTTCACGATAGAATTAGGCATGGTGGTAGTACTACCCCGGACGAGATGACAGTACCTAGGTATTGAATTTAATATCTTAATCAAAATTAAAAATACGCATAGGGAAAAGTTTTTAATAACAACGAATCTTCGTAAGGCATAAATCTATGTTAATTCAAGAATCCCGCAGTATTCAATTAAACCAAATACATATTCATAGTTCGTAAGTCTGTAACAGTGACACTCGAGTTGTGGAATATTCATGAAAACAAAGGTATTTTGATAAACAAAGACTCAAACCTACCCTGAATATTTGCTCGCAAACGGCCGTAGGTTGTTGCCTGTTCTTCTAGGCATGGTCGCGTGAAACTGGCACCTAGACTCACCTAGCTTTAAGACGTTTCAAAGTGATTCTTGTGAATTGTGAACAAAAAGAACCAGATAAATAATATAAACCTTTCACATTTTATTGTTATTACATATTGAGAATACGATTCAACACTGTATTCACCACAAAAATATCGGTTCTCGGTGGGGAACGAACCCACAACAAAGACAGGGTTACTACAAACTGAGCCGTAAAGCCTATCTAAGCATTAATTAGCCATTGGTTTTATACATAGAATTTATTATTATTAATTAAATAAATTTTTGACTTTGACTCTGGAGGTCACACAACCCAAAACCCCTTATTACTACAATTCCAAATCCAGTTAGGATCAGACAAACAAACATACAAACATGTCCAAGTTGATTTAAGATGTGGCTCGCTTCGCTTACTCGTGAACTAATAACCCAGGGGATTTGTGAAACCGTCCCCTTGATTAGGGGTATTTCTTGACCAACTGGAGTTGATTGGTTTGGCCTTAAATCCCAATTGATATAAATAACTTTTGGGATATTACAGAAAACTTTGCTGTATTGTCATTAATAGTTTATACCACTAGTTAAGGGTTATTTTAATTGGTGCCAGTAATGGATGCCCATGATGATGGGCAGTTACCTCTGCTTATAAATATTACATTACTTCAAAAAATATGTTCATTGAGTTATTGCTTCTGTGAAAATGGGATAAAAATAAAACAGAAAATAGCAGGAGCTTGAAGCGATTTTAAATAACACATTTTTTTCATACATTCAAAAAACACATTATTTACTTTTATAGCCCTTAACTTTTTGAAATACGATTTAAATTTTTATAACCAGTTAACATTGAGCCCCCATAGGTAAGAATTACAATTAAATCGTAGGTCATATTGGTGCAGGCACGGTAAATTTAATTTCGTTAACCAGTCTAAAGTGAGCTCTTCATGATAATAAGAGTTAAAATGACTTCGCAATTCAGGTAACATTGGACTGTTGATCGTGGTCATACCGAATTCTCAATTTTGGCAAAGAACTAATATAATACTAAGAGCCTGTCCAGATGGAGCGTTTTACGCGCGAGTGCCCTCGCGCGTTTCAATTTATATTGCGTCCAGATGCCGCGTTTTACGCGCGCTCCTACCAAATAGTTGCTCGCGTTTTAGGGCGCTTGTACACGCTAAGAAAATTTGCCGTTCCTGCGGCAGACAAGACAAATTCTTCGTGTAGACGACAAGAATTTTGTCTTTTCCACACACGAAAACGCAACAACGTTCGCCGCGTCGTGTCTTGCGCAGATAAGATTTTTTTCGTGCACCGCTGCGAGCAGTGTACACAGTTATTTTCTAGTTACGACACGAATTCTTGGGTAGACCCGGCGTTTTTTCTTAGCGTGTACAAGCGCCCTTACGCGCGATTGAGGAATCGCGCGTAAAACGCCCCATCTGGACAGGCTCTAAAGTCAATAAAAAATTGCGTCGTGACGTAAATACATATTATTTATATGGTTTCGTATGAATAGATCTCAACCCTATTACTGGTGCATAAAGATTCTATTCGATTGTTTTGTAACATGTACCAAAATCTCTCAGAAATAAACTCCACGTGGCAAGGAAACACCTGTCACGATCATTTACTAAAACAAGATTATGTGCCAACTTGTTCTCAAACTATCCGGGAACTTTCAACCTTAATATCTAAGATTTAGAGTCGAAGTTGAACGTGTTTTATCGAAAATCAATAGTGGAAATAGATGAGGTGATGTTGAGAAATGAACTTTGTGACGGGCTTTGAACCTTATTTTAATAAGCTTAGAGTTGATATTCTTGATAAATATTAGTACTAATAAACACTTACTGACTTGGTGGTAGTGTATTTGAATTTGATGATCATGGGTTCAAATCCAGCTATACCTAACAAAAATATTCTTTGAGGCAATTACTCTTACAATTGTCATTGGTTAAGAAAAAAACCGTTAAAACCCGGTGTTTTTCCTCACCAATTGAGACTAATACAAAATAAATTGTCAAGCCAGCCCTTACCACTCAGTTGTTAATATCTCTGCTTTGTGCGTTGGAGGGCGTAGGTTCATTTCTCACCGTGAACAAATATTTTGTGTGGTGAACACAGATGTTTGTTCTCTCTATATTTTGGTATTCTAGGTAGGTATACCTAATTAAAAAAAACTCTAACTATACATTATATGACTATTATAAGCTATCTGGTTCCCATAGTACGAGCTCGGCTTAGTTTAAGCTTGATTGTGAAATATGGATTGACCTCAATTTTGTATTTTATACATACATATATATGGTTATTCAGTGTTAAGATGATTTCAATCCGCTGTTAATCTGTGAAGCGCTGTTAAAATAAAGTGCTTTTTGATAAGCGCTTTATAGATTTCAGAATATCGAAAGCCTATTGAATTCGGAATTCCTACGAATACAATCCCTTTTTACAATTTTATAAAATACGCGTGTAAAAATACGCATTGAGTTTAAGGTTGTTCGATTCCGATACAAACTGAATTTACACAACTATGGGCAAACAAAGTATAAATGTACACTGAAATAGCTGTAATAGAATTTTACAGTGGTCTTTATTGCCGGCCAGTTATACAAAATTGGAGAAAACTGTAGGATAACAGAAATATTAATAAAAAACCAAAAAAGTAATTTTTTCGTAAATGTTTTTTTAATAGATTTTCACTAGGCTCTATAATCTAATTTTTCTTAATAACATGTCACTAGTTCTTGCAAAACAGTGTGGTGAAAGTGTTTAAAGTGTCCCTTATAAAAGCTTCTTTCGTGCACTATTTTATCACTTCTTATGTAATTCATATCATGTCGAATATGTTTGATACACCTTGTAATCTCACATAAGTTTGATTTACTTTGGAATATCACATAAGTTTGGTACACTTTGGAGTCTCACACAAGTTTGATACGCCTTGGAATCTCACATAAGTTTGGTACACTTTGGAGTCTCACACAAGTTTTATACGCGTTGGAATCTCACGTATGTTTGATACACCTTGGATTCTCACACAAGTTTGATACGCCTTGAAATCTCACTTAAGTTTTATACACCTTAGAATCTCATTTAAGTTTGATGCATCTTGGAATCTTGCATACGTTTGATACACCTTGGAATCTGACATTACTTTGATATACCTTGGAATATCACATAAGTTTGATATCCTTGGAATCTGACATAACTTTGATACACCTTGGAATCTCACATAAATTTGGTACACTTTAGAGTCTCACACAAGTTTGATACGCCTTGGAATCTCACGTATGTTTAATACGCCTTGGAATCTCATATAAATTTGATATGGTATATCAAACTTATTGGATTCTCCAATAAGTTTGGGAATCTCACAAAAGTTTGATATACCTACCTGGAAATCTCACATAAGTTTGATACGCCTTAGAAAGTATAATGAAATAAGCTCTAATCTCACGGCCGTGTTGGGTAGGATAATGATGTTGAGCGTCTTGGGACAGAGGTGCGAGGCATAAGCTGAAGCAATGAAAGTTTCCAGAACTGCGACTACTGAGCCAAATATTTTAGGCCACATAGGTCACACAGCCTAAAATAGGTTTTCCTATATCTAGGTCCTATTTATTTGTCGCTGCTGGCCACGGCTTGGTTTGCGAAAAAGAGACAACTGCCACTGCCAGACAACCCCTAATAGAAAAGAGAGATAAGTATTAAAGTTTGAGGTTTCAGCGGGTCTGTTTCGTTGTCATTTTTTTCTGTGACCTCGTTGCTCGATACCAAAGCTTTAAGTTCAATGCAGTTTTTTTTTGTTTATAAGTTGTTAGTTCTGATAGGTTTGTTTGAAACTCATGCAGTGGTATTTGTGTTCTAAGGATATTTATCACCTCAGTTAAGGGTAGCCAATTGTTCATAAAATGTTTTGCTTTGTTTTTTTTGTTTGTTGTTTTTTAAACAAACTAGCAGCCCGTCCCGGCTTCGCACGGGGTAGACAATATTGTTGTACATTATTTTGTTCTATCCCTAATAGTTTCAGCAGCGCATTCGACGTAAGACATTTAAGACACATTTTTCTACACCTTCGGTTACATTGTTCAAATTTTACCAAGGATCCCTAATTTTTTTCAAAATGAAATGTAGCCTATGTCTAATTGGAAAAATGTAGCATTCTATTGTTGAAAGAATTTTTTAAATCGGCCCAGTACTTTTTGACCCTATTCATTACAAACATACAAACATATAGGTACAAATCTTTCCTCTTTATAATATTAGTATAGATAACGATCCCCACCAAAGAGCAAATATTTGTGTGGCGGAAAATGTAATACAAAAAAATGTATAAGTATAAGTAATTGCTATCTGATTCCCATAGTGTGCCATAGGAAGACTTGTTTAGTAGTCAAGTTGGTTAGTGACTCTGGTTTCTGCGCCGTGGGTCGTGGTTTCAATCCCCACCAATAATAAGTACTTATTTGTATGGTTAACACAAATGTTTGTTCTCTGTCTAGGTGTTATATTGTGTTCTAAAAATGTATTATAAATATACATATCTTATACCTTTAAACGAGAAAATCTTGTATATATATATATATATATATATATTTATATATATACAAGATTTTCTCGTTATATATATATATATATATATATATATATATATATATTTAGGATCTCGGAAACTGCACCAACGATTTTCACGAAATTTAGTATACAGGGGTTTTTGGGGGTGATAAATTGATCTAGCTAGGATTCATTTTAAGAAAATGATTATTTCTTTCCGAGTTCAATAATGAAACATAAACTGAATATGTGACTGCTCCTGCCATCTATTGACGATTGTGAGCAACTAACTGCAAGCATGACGAGCTGATGGCGTTGTTCAGTAAGAATAAACCAGTAAAGATGATAATAATTATGACTCTTATGATTTCTTAACAAATTAACGAATTAACAACGCTTAACAAATTAACAAATTAACGAAAAAAATTCCGAGCGAAGCTCGGTTACCAACTGCTAGTATAAATTTTATATCAGCTACCTGGTTCCCATAATACTAGCTCGAGTTTAGGTTTACATAGTGTTGTGTGGATTTTCCATAATATTACTTTTTAAACTTTTAGGGCCATATTAATAATCCTGGCGTAGCGTTGGACTAGTTAATCCGTGTTTTGTCACATTTGTTCGAGTTGACAATTGCATGTCAATGCAAGAGACAAAACACGGATTAACTAGTCCAACGCTACGCCAGTATTATTAATAACACCCTTAACTTTTAACTTTTTTTTTTACTTTTTAAACTTTCGCGAACGGAACACATACTCGAAACATCAGGAAAATAAATAAAATAAGGTAATTTACGCGATAAATACCCGTGTAATTGGCTCCACAATATTTATTTATTAAAACGCTTTGTCTTAAAACATGAGCCTAATACTGAGATGGTTCTACGCAAGTCGTTGTAAGGGGGTCGCAGGAGGTAATATAATCAGTCTGATTATGACCTTTTTAGATTTGCTGGTGGACAATGGAGAACCCTCGACATTTTCCTGTTTGGAGAAGTTTGATTGGAGAAATAAATGGTCTATTAGAAACGAGTGGCCGGAGTGAACGAAGAATATTATGGCAAAAAGCACTGATATTACCTGGTTTTATTTATTTACTTTGGCAATGGGATTGGTCGCGTGAAGCTGGCGCCAAGATACACAAAGCCTTAAATGTGAAGCTTAACATCTGTATGCCTCTGGTGATGAACGCAGGGCAGTGTATCGTAGGGCACGTTCTTAACATGCGTGATTATTGAGCTTTGTTATAGGCGATGGTTACCACTTAACATTGAGAACAGGGGTGGCCTTGTGGAAGCAGCCCTGCCTTCCAATTCTAAGATCGTGGAATTCCAGTCGCTATCCAGTTCGCTCAAATCGGACTATACTAAACGCACGGAAATGCGACATCCATACATGGTTGATTTTCCAACTGTCCGCACCAAACGCTTTGCTTACTTTTACGTTGCGGACAGCCAAGGAATGGAATTTCTTACCAGCAGCGTCTGTTTTTCCGAACACCTATAACTTGGACGTTGTTAAGAGTAGAGTGAACAGGTATATTCTAGGTAAGCATGCTACACTGCAGCCTAGCTAGCCTAGCTAGCTATGCTGTCAGCAGGTGAGATTGCCGTCAAATGCAAGCCTATATTATGTAAAAAAAGTTAAAAGTTTTGTACCATACTGTTTCGAAAAAAACCAGTGACTTAATAAGAATAAGAGCCACTTAACATCTGGTGAGCCATATTGCTTGGTCCATCAGCTATGTGTGAAACATGCTGGGTTATTCACCTGAGTATAAATTATTAACAATGGTGATTTAATTACCATGTGACTACCCACCACGCTCTCTCTCAAAATGTGTAATCCCAGTCCCAGTACACAAGAGTTGGTCGCCATTACGGTACCCCTAGCATGCGTTAAACAATTAAATACATTTTAAAACTTGAGAAACCGACTTTATGGCCAAACTAAACCAATTTTGATAAAATTTCTATGGGACCAATCTAAAATTATTGCGTTCATTTTTTTTTTATTCCCTCTAAATTATGTGAAAAATTTACAACTGAAATGAGAACTTTTTTTAAGTCGGTTAATATGGGACTGGCATATAAGCCATGTAGGTAAAAGTCTCTAAAAAATTTAAGAATAAAAAAAAAAAAAAGAAGTCGGTTAATAATATTTTTTTTATTAAGCTGTAACCATTGCCTATATCGAAGCATTGCCTCGTAGGTCACGCACGTCAGGGACGTGCCCTAGGATGCACTGCCCTGCGTCCATCAAAATGAGGTATACAGAGATCCAGCTTCACGTGCCACACACTTCAAACCTTTTGCTTCTTTTGATTAATGAACAGATACTTTTTTAATTAAATACGAAATCCTTGTAAATACTACGTAATAAGTAGTGCCACCCATCCATAGGTCCTCCAAGCGATACGTGGTGGTACTAATTGAGTAAGCTCGCAAGCTCGTCTTTGATCGGATGCTGTTTGTGCCAAGCCAATGTTGGACCAGTTCCGTGAAGCGATGTGAAAACTTATTCAAACCAGTCACCAACACAGGATGAATAAACAGTTTAGTATGTACAGTAGGGTGTCCCGAGATTTTTTTTTTGGTTTCTGTTAATTCAAGACCTCTCAAAAGTTGTGTATTTGATCATAGATTACGAAATTATTTTTTTAAACATTATAAAACTATGTCTTTAGGGCTCTACCGATCTTTAAAGTTTTGAAAAAAAAAAACTTTTATGGTAATCTTTAATTTAGGTTCCTGAATAGTATAATAATAAATATTTACTTTTTCTTACATATAGGTGTAATAAATAGACGACATTTCGATTTGCATGTAAGGACATGTTACCAGCGACTTAAGATTTGATAGGTTTCAACTTGCTTGCACCGTCAAGTTTCAACTCGCTTCGACGACTTTCTTGACTTGACTCGCGAGTGTTTTCTTCATAGGCAAAGTGATTTTTATGCTATAAAAGTACAGTTTCAGGTATTTCAGTTTTCAGTATTATTTAATTTTGTATTATTTTATGTTAGATAGAAAAGTTCTGTAAAATCGTAAAGTTTTCAAAACTTAAAAGTGCGGTAGAGGCCTCAAGATGGCATATAATTCTATTATTTTTACCTTTTTCGTAATCTGTGTAAAACTACACAAGTTTCGATACCTCTTGCGTTAGTCTACCTTGAAAAAAAAAAATCTCATACATGGACGGGACACCCTAATGTACAGCGGACGGTCCATGGAAGGAGCGGAATACTGGGGGAAAAATTGGTCAAGCACTGAGTTTTCAGAAAAAAAATTAGCTACACGACACGCTTTTATCAGATGGGTGACCGCTGCTTGTCAATTTACAGTAGTACTTAAAAACGCAATTTAAATTTAAAGTTAGCCCTGTCACTGTTCGAGGCATCACGGCTCAATTGGTATGTAGCCCTGCCTTTTGCACCGTAGGTCGTAGGTTCGATCCCCACCAAGAAAATATAAATGTGTGGCGAACGTCAATGTTTGTTCTCTGTCTGGGTGTTATATTGTATTCTAAGCTAAAATTTACAAAAAAAAAATATACCTGTTATCTGGTTTGCATAGTACAAGTTCTGATTAGCTTGGGGTTTAATATTGTTGTGTTGATTGTCCATTATATAAGAAAACTAGCAGCCCGTCCCGGCTTCGCACGGGGTAGACAATATTGTTGTAGGTACATTATTTTGTTCTATCGCTAATAGTTTCGGCAGCGCATTCGACGAACTCATTTTCCTACACCTTCGGTTACATTGTTCAAATTTTACCAACGATCCCTAATTTTTTTCAAAATGAAATGTAGCCTATGTCAAATTTGAAAAATGTAGCATTCTATTGGTGAAATATTTTTTTAAATCGGCCCAGTACTTTTTGAGCCTATTCATTACAAACATACAAAAATAGGTACAAATCTTTCCTCTTTATAATATTAGTATAGATCACCAAAATGATAACCCACAATAGCAAAATGTCGAAGTCACACAACGACAAATTCGAATGACAGTCACACAACAAAAGGTAACTGCGTGCGAGTCGTTGGAGTTGAAGCCTGCCTACCCCGAACAAAGCACAAATGTTTTTTCCAAGATGTCACTTCAATTCTACATAGTAAGTAGAAGTACAGTCGTCTGCAACAAGATGGTTACACTTCATGAATTTTCAGCAGAAATCAGAAATCATTTCTAGCATTTAATATTGTAGATTGGAAGTAAGATTTTAAATTGTTACAAAATGCGTTAGTCTGTTAAAATATCAACGACAAAAAGTAATCAATAGGATAACTGTTACAAGGTTTATTGACAAAAAAATCATTGTATTTTTTAAATCATTGTATTTGTAGGTAGATTAATGTTCTAAATGTTTTTTTTTTAATGAAATATTTATTTGCAAGAAGCATGGTACAATTTGATCGTCATGTAAGAAAAAGTGGCTCGTATATTTCATACAAAATTCATAATATAAATAGGTATTATATATGTTAAATTAAAAAAAAAACGGCAAGTCAGAATAATAATAATTGTCAAAAATATTAATTAATTCAAAAAAATAATAATTCATAGAACATAACAACATAACAAAGAAAATATTACCGTTTTTCCCCCGAAGGGATAAAAACGGATATTTTGAGTCCAGCCGAAGCTTGACCCACCTTGAGATTACAACCCTTGTTTTTGCCCCTAAACGTACCCTTCAGATCGTTTCCCTACCTATATTTCCTCTAATGGCAACACTGCCGTGACGTCACGGTCGGTTACAGATAAAACCGCGCGCCGGCTAGCTGTGGCTTCAGTACCTTTTAATTGCCGGCAAGGCATTAAACTACGGTGGGTCAAGCTTCGGCTGGACTCAAAATATCCGTTTTTATCCCTTCGGGGGAAAAACGGTAATATTTGGAGGTCCGAGCCTTTGCTTGACCCACCTTGAGACGTGTTTGGATTCTGCCGGCAAATGTGCGCGGTGTTCGTACTGTGACTATGATTGTATCAACGACAGTGTTTCATTTATGATTAACATAATTAAGCGTACCACATACCTACATAGGTACATTCAAAATAAATCAGTTTATTTACAGAGTACGCAATAATAATATGTAATCATTTTTCGATAAAGAAATTTATGTAAAATTGTATTGTGATTGAGAGCAGTCTGCTAAAGGCTTCAATTTCCTTTTGATTTTAATACATAATGTGCAATTATTTGCATACCTACATATTTTTTATTTTGTACCGTTACCGCAGTTTGAACCCTGCTGATAGTACTAATTCCTGCTTCATTATAGCAAGATTATTTTAATCGAACTTGTTATTGATAACTAACTTATTAGACAACACCTCGAGTGTAGTAATAAAATAAAAGCTATCTAAGTCCTAGTGGACTGATACGTAGAATTGTGACAATTCTAGGAGTTTCTTTACCCAAAATACGATGTCAAGATTCTTTAGCCCATTAATTATTATCAATCTGTTTTAGAGCCAAAAGATGGTCAAGGATTCATACAGCTTTCGGTAATTTGAAATGGTTTACCGATATGAGTTATGCAACGTGGAACACTTCTTGCAGAATGCAATAAGATTAGGAAACGCCGTATTCTACTTACAGATTATCTGAAATGCAGGGGCATTCAATTTCTTCCGAGATGTAAATGGATTATAAATCCAGTGTTCTTTTGGTATAGATTATCTTCCGCATGCTAGTAGCCTTATAGATCAACAAATCATTGGAAACAATTTACGTTCAGTGGAATGTAAAAATAATTCTTCTTCTTCTTCTATCGTGACACAGATTTTTCCGAGCCAAGTGAAAAGATTTTAAATATGCCTCAAATAGGCCCCTTTCGTGCACTGTGAAAAGTATTAAGCAGACCAGTAACAACAATTCGATGTGGTTATGTTCATTAAACAAGCAGTGATTATCCCAATCCAGTTTTTCCATACTAACTGGGCAGCGTTTTTACTTTTTCTCCATGAATTAGTAGTTCCGTATTCCCGTTATATCAGAAGGTATTTATGTCCTTGACACTAGAGAAGTCTACAGTGCAGTGGAGGCACAATAGTCTATTGCACTTAAATACGGCTGCAATTTCTCGGGATTTGAGCTTGGGACGTCAGTAAACCCAAAACCATCTCGTATGTATGCCCGATAGGTCTGTCATAATGATCATTGTCTATAGTTATCGGTGAATAGGCGAGACATTGAATAGATGTAGTCTCTGTGTAAAAAGCAGCATTGACGTTTGCATAAAGGCACCACAAAGCTAAGATTAAAGTTAGTCGTCCCAAAATACGTTTTGCTTGTTGCAGCAGGTAGCTTTGTGACATCTAGTAGCTGTTTCTACGCGTTGTCAAGGTGTTGTGGCATGGTTTTTGGTTTGCCAAAAGAGGGTTGTCCCAGTATGCAACAACCAGTATTTCTTGATTTTGGAAATGTTCGTTAACCCTGCAAACGTCAGTAAAGCCGAGGCTAAACTAGAAAGTAGGCCGGTTATTTGGTATGGAAATATCGTGGAATTTTTAATGGAAAACAGTGGTGTTTTATGTCAATGGCCAATGTCAATGGCAATGGCTTGTGTCCATTTCCGTTGTT
Source organism: Thera britannica (assembly GCA_939531255.2). Taxonomy (NCBI): domain Eukaryota; kingdom Metazoa; phylum Arthropoda; class Insecta; order Lepidoptera; family Geometridae; genus Thera; species Thera britannica. The sequence goes on along the minus strand of OW618040.2, from coordinate 15,222,007 downwards.
GAGCCTTTATTACCATTTAGTTTACGTTGCAGTACTTTCTAAGTTATACGACAGGTTATTAGTCAGATTGTGAACTTCTTGTGTTTGAAATATTTGTAAAAGCTTTCAGGTCGATCAAATAGTTTGTAGGGTCCCGATGGTTTTTTCCTTTTTGGAATATACGTAAGAGGGATTCCGATTGAGCTGTTGACAGCTCTATGCCCATAATGTTTGTAGTTCCTGCATTTCCGTTTATATTGCGGTGTTAAAATTCGTTTTCACAGCGTTGGTAAATCGGATAATAATAATCTTCACAAGAAGTTCTCTGATGAATAGGTTCAGTAGCCCATGATATTCAGCAACCTGTACTGGCCATTGAATCCACCAAGCGTTCTTATTTCATACGAATCCTCTATCCAGGCACTCTGCAAGCTGTTCTTGCTAAAACACCGCAAGTCTGTTAAAATTTCAGGAGTATATCTGCACTTGCACACATAGTTCCCAGACGTGCTTAACTCTAGTTCAGATAATTAGGAGTCAGCTTCGGCTATCTCCAAATCAGAAGCCGATATAATTTTTTGAGGATTATTTGCAATTCAAATTTCATTTATTACCACAGTAAGCATAGTAGATGAAGCATTCATCATGTCCTCAAACATCAGTTCTATTTTATTTGGAAGAGTACCATTCATTGTTTATCGAAGCTTTAGCCACGATGTCAGGTTTTGTGGATTTGACAGCAGTTTTGTCTACTTGGATTTCCATGGATTAAGGCGCATAAAATATGGGTTCTTGTGAACGGCTAATTGTTTTAACTTTATGCTGGGTTAAGTTTTTCGGATAGCTCCGTCAGAGCGAAAGCGGTAGCTATAGATGAGGTTCGTATGTCATAGCTTACTTTATAAGTGGTTTTGGATCTGGTGGATTGCCTAACAGAGGTCTCCGTTGGAGGTCCACTATCTTTCAGGCTTTCCAAAAGTTTGTATCATATTATATTATGATGAAATTGCCGCGAGCAATTTTATCCATGATCATAATCTTCTGCACCAGACTAGAACAAAGTCATTTCTTATAGGCACCATCTCGAATCTTCTCGAAACGATCCGTCAGCTCGATGGACGTGCCTAATTGATCCGTCGGCTGGACCGGACGGTAATGTTTGGTTGAGCCGTCGGCTCGATGGTCGTGCCAAATTGATCCGTCGGCTCAATCGACCCGTCGGCTCGATGGACGTGCCAAATTGACCCGTCGGCTCAGTCGAGCCGTCGGCTCGATGGACGTACCAAATTGACCCGTCGGCTGGGCCGGACGGTAATGTTTGGTTTAGCCGTTGGCTCAAAACAAGGTAATGGCGTGTGCGCAGTTACCGTATAGTATAGATCAAGAGGTTTTTGATCTGTAGACTATTTAGTAGGTAGTAGGTACGCTACTAAACGTAATTGTAATGCATAGTTGAGAGACAGACAGGTCCATTTCTCTTCCATAACCCACAATTACTTAGAATCCCTTGGTCCAAGCTCGCTTGGGTTTTATCTCTGGGTGAGGCTGAAGCCGTCGACCCGAGTCGGGATTTTTCAAAACCAGAAACGAGACGTCTTATTGAATCTTATGTGATCCTCATCCTCATCCCAAGTCGAGCCGTTGGCTCAGTCGAGCCGTCGGCCCAATCAATCGAGCCGTCGGCCCAATCGAGCCGTCGGCCCAATCAATCGAGCCGTCGGCCCAATCGATCCGTCGGCCCAAGTCGAGCCGTCGGCCCAATCAATCGAGCCGTCGGCCCAATCGATCCGTCGGCCCAAGTCGAGCCGTCGGCCCAATCAATCGAGCCGTCGGCCCAATCGAGCCGTCGGCCCAATCGAGCTGTCGGCTCAATTAATCGAGCCGTCGGCTCAATCAACCGAGCCGTCGGCTCAAAATAGGGTAATGGCGTGTGCGCAGTTACCGTTTAGACCAAGATGGTCTGTTGATTATTAGTAGGTAATAGGTACGCTACTATGCGTAAGTATGGTGCATAGTTGAGACACAGACAAGTCCATTTCTCTTCTATAACACGCAATTACTTACAATCCCTTGATCCAAGCTTGCTTAGATCTTATCTCTGGGTGAGGTTGGAACCGTCGACCCGAGTCGGGATTTTCTTAAAACTAGAATAAAAACTAAAATTCTTACCTTAAACGATCTTCCAATGAAGGGTTTTCTTTATGTTACGCTTGCACGAACGATCACACGACGTTATCGGGGAAAAAACAAAAGCGTACTGAAGCCACAGCTAGCCGGCGCGCGGTTTTATCTGTAACCGACCGTGACGTCACGGCAGTGTTGCCATTAGAGGAAATATAGGTAGGGAAACGATCTGAAGGGTACGTTTAGGGGCAAAAACAAGGGTTGTAATCTCAAGGTGGGTCAAGCAAAGGCTCGGACCTCCAAATAATTAAATAATTTTGGAAATAAAGGTTATAATTATGTGTTTGCTCTATCAATAGGTAAAATAAAAACATTATAATTTTAACATTATTTTTCTTATTGTGTCACTGCTTCTCTCAAACCAGTGTGTTGAAAGGATTAAGTGCGCAGCAGGAATCAGTTAGTGAAGCTCCTTTCGTGCACTCAACACAAACCATTTTTTCGACCAGTTTATATTCTACGATAATGCCGGTATACTCACGATGTTTTCCTGCACCATTTGAGAGAACGGGATAGTGCACATACATCTTATGCTAAAAAAGTTATTGATGCGCAACTGGATATGAACCCAGGATCGGAAAGCCACTACCACTAGACCATAAGTAGGCCTACGATGAGCTCTGTCTGGCTCTGTCTCTGGTTCTGGTTTTGAGTCTGTGTGAGTGTTGACCAAATAAATCCGACGTCAAAACGTCACACACACAGTATAATGCACTGGTGAGCACTCACACAGACTCAAAACCAGAGCCAGAGACAAAGTCAGACAGAGCTCATGATAGGCCTATTAGTTATTCTGAACTTCATAATCTAAACATTTAATGTAGCTGACTATACTAGAATTGACAAAACTCAGTAGCCACAAAGATGGCTGCTATTTGAGAATACAAAACAGAAATATATTATGCGTTGTGTTTTTTATTCAAATGTATATTTAAATAGAGAAGTTCTTTGTTTCGCATTTTCTTTGTGCCGGTAAGTAGGACATAATAAGTACCTTATTTGTATACTCCTCGGGGAAAACTACATACCATGCAACAAAATTGTGCTAAATATAATATTATATTATATGTCAATATAATAATATTATACAGGGTGTTACCAATCTACCCGTAAAGTCAAAAGGAGATTTAATGGGGCCTTATAACTAGTCCATTCACAATTTTATTTACTTTAAAAGTAGAAAAACTAATAAAGTAGTCAATTATTACGCAAAATAGACGTAGGCCTTTCTGTCAAATAATCTGGTTTCCTGACATGACAACTCCTAGGGTTTTGGCTTTGATAATTAACTATATATTTTTACGTGGTATTTTGTAACACGTTGTAATTATATTGGGCTACATAGTGCTGTGTGAATTGCCCATAATACTTTGTGTTAATAAAAAATAATTATAAGTTTAAAAAACTTAAGAAACCGACTTCATTGCCAAACGGCTAAACCGATTTTAATGAAATTTGTTTGGGACAATCTGGACATAAGAATAACCTTCCAAATAAAAAAATAATTTTATAAATCGGTTCATAAATGACGGAGGCATGCAGTTACAAACATTAAAAAAATTATTTAAAAAAAAATGGCGACACCGATTTTAATAAAATTAAAATGGGACCAATCTGGAAGCAGTACCTTTCAGGTAAAAAAATATTTTTTCAAATCGGCTCACAAATGACGAAGTTATGCGGTAACAAACATTAAAAAAAAAAAAAAATATATATATATATATATATATATACAACCGAATTGAGAACCTCCTCCTTTTTGATTGGAAGTCGGTTAATAAAAAAAACTGACACGATATTAAATTACGTCAGATTTTTTATATTTTCCGCCATCTGTTATGCGCAAACTTATCTGGCGCGGACTTAACAAACAAAATATGCCTGTTTATTCTTTTTACTGAAGGCTGGTAGTGCTATGTAGTCTAACCCTAACTTTTCTTTTAAAAACGAGCATTTTGCAATACCTAGGCGGAAGTCGAGCAACTGAAGTAAAAAGACAAACATTCCTCTTTTTCGCAAAAAATACCCCGCGCTGTTCCTGTAAAGTTTTTCTTTATACAAACAAATTGTTGAATAGGTAATTCATTTAATTATAATTAACTAGTGGCATCCCTCGCGACTTCGTTCGCATTAAGTTTTTTCCATACAAACTTCTGCTGCACCCTTTAGGGGTTGAGTTTCGGGAATCCCTTGCTTGGTGCACCTTTGCTCTACACAAGCAATTCAATAATTTTTAAAGAATGAAACATAGATTTTGACAGTTCTCCATTGAAGAATGTCAAAAACCTATGCTTGAGGCTCGTCTCAGACTCAAGCGCTGTTTCTGAGTACGGGCCTAAGTCTTCTTTAAGAATTTTTGTGGTTACCTTTAACTTAACCTTTGTGATTACCTGACAAAAAGAGCCTCGATTTGTCAAAAACGGTTATAATCAATCAAAAAACGGTTTATATTTGCTAAACCCTCATCACACACTCCGGTGGATATCTTTTATATTTGGATATACCGTTCGAAGGATAGGTAAATATCCCAAGGGTGTTTGGAAGCCGTAGGATATTTGGATATTTTTTTTGAATTCCGTACTTTGTAAACATAACCTCAATTTGGGAGAAGAGGAAATACTTTTGTTATGGGACGCTCAATGCGTCGAAAAGTATTATCTGAGGACAAGTAAACAAATCTCACTGCTACCACGATAAATGTACTGCTAAAAATATTTTTTCTTCTTCTTCCTGCCCTTAACCCACTTTATATGATGGTGTCAGCCCAATATATCTGCCTCCTCCATTCCCATCTGTCAGCATCAGCGTCATCTTTGCATTCTCTCCTCTCTTAACTATGTCATCTTTCACACAATAAATTATCCATGTTTTATTTGGCACACATCTTCCACATCTATACTCATCACTCTCCTTGTTACAACTTTCATCCTTCCTCATGACATGCCCTTATCAAGCCAGCCTGTTGTTCCTCAATTTTTTTGTCACTGGCACTTTCAAACTTCCCTGATATAATTACTCATTCCGTTAAAAATATATTTTAGCACATTATAATTTCCATTAGAGAGCCAGTTGTCGATCGAATGCGAATCAACGACGTAATTTCAAAACAATGCCTAAAATCAGACAGTCAGTATTTCAAAAGCACCCGTTTTATTATCCACCCCTTAAATAATAACCCCATTCGGCAGTAGGGTAATAAAAGCCCCGTGCACCCGGTTTCATCCCATTTTGCTCCTGTAATCGCCCATTAGTTTTATCTTGGATGGGTATCTCATTTACACTGAATTCATTTACAAAAGTGTCACCCAAATTATGTAAAAGTCAGTTATTATCCAAATTTGTATCATTTTGTATTCCGATTGTTGAATAAAATATAAATTTTTATTATATCTAAGTTACTTTTAACCATGAAAATCACCGAATCACACTCAAGGTAAAAAAAAGGAGAAGACCATTCTAGAACCTAGCATGTATTTATCGGCGTCACAGTGAATACAAAACCCAGCAATCAATCTCCATTTGATAAAATGTCACAAGATACTAAGTTGATTTTTAGGGTTCCGTAGCCAAATGGCAAAAACGGAACCCTTATAGATTCGTCATGTCTGTCTGTCCATCCGTATGTCACAGGCATTTTTCTCCGAAACTATAAAAGCTAGACTGATGAAACTTGGCGAGTAGATGTATTCTGTAAATCGCATTAAGATTTTTATACAAAAGTTGAAAAAAAAACAATAGATTTTGGGGGTCCCAATACTTAGAACTGAAATTCAAAAAACTTTTTTTCATCAAACCCATAGGTACGAGGGGAGGCTGATAAGTTCGCGGCCTAAGGTACTTAAATATTACCTATCGTCTTATTATCGAAATCACTTATTGCGTGGTTCAATGGTATTTGAAACAACCATCTAATTAATTTTTAAAGTCATAACTCAATATTTTGTGGAACATCAAACAACATCATGTCAGCCGAATTTACGAATTCTCGCAATTTGGAACACCGTGCCGTAATAAAGTACCTTGTAAAAAAGGGGAAATCGTCAAAAAACATTTTCGAAGACATGTCATCTATTCTTCAGGATTCTGGGCCTTCATACACGATGGTTAAAAAATGGGTACGTTTATTTCAACAAGGACGAGAAAGCTGCGAAGATGACCCCCGCCCGGGACGTCCAATAACGGTAGTGACCGAAGAAAATGTTAAAAAAGTCGAAAAATTGGTACTGGCCGATCAAAGAGTTCAATTGTGGCAGATAGCAGAAGAGTTGCAGATCAGCAAAGAATGGTTTGAAGAAATTTTACATCAACATTTGAGCATGAAAAAAAATTGTGCGCGTTGGGTACCAAAAATGCTTAGGCGCACAACAAAGAGCGACGTCTCCAGGCTTTCATGGATTTTTTGGAGTTAGACGGCGAAAATTTGGACGCAATTTGCGATCGTATCGTGACCGTTGATGCAACATGGGTTTGCCAGTATGATCTGGAGTCCAAAAAAGAATCCATGCAATGGATGAAAAAAGGAGAAAGGGCGCCGAAGAAATTTAAGGTGGAAAAGTCAGCGTCAAAGCTTTTTCTGGGATAGCGAAAGCATTTTGCTAATTAATTACCTACCTAAGAGAACTACAATGAATGGTCAGTATTATGCAAATTTATTGGCTCAGGTCCGTCAGGCCATTGTTCAGAAGAGACGCTGGAAGTTAGCGCGTGGAGTGCTCGTTTTGCAAGACAACGCGCCCGTTCATAAGGCGCGCATTGCGAGGCGGGCCCTACAAGACACCGGCTTTTCTGAAATAGACCATCCTCCCTACAGTTTAGACCTAGCTCCTAGCGACTTTTTCCTTTTTTCCAATTTGAAAAAGAACTTAAGGGGCCGGAGATTTTCAGATGACAATGAAATGATAGCCGCCGAAAATACACATTTTGAAGGCATAGGCAAGGAATATTTTTTTGGTGGTTTAAAGGCGTTATACGCCAGATGTAAGAAGTGCATATGCCTTGAGGGAGATTATATTGAGAAATAAAAAATATAAAACTTGACTTTTCGTTCTTTAAGTACCTTAGGCCGCGGACTTATCAGCCTGCCCTCGTACGTGTGGGGTATCAATGAAAAGGTCAAAAATTATGTTGAGGTTTCTTAAATCATTTTTTTCTAAACTTAATAGTTTTTGCGAGAGACACTTCCAAAGTGGTAAAATGTTGGTTCACCCCCGTCTAACTTCTAAAATAAGAGAATGATAAAAGATAAAAAAAAATATATGATGTACATTACTATGCAAACTTTCAACGATATTTGGTTTGAACGAGATTTAGTGAGTAGTTTTTTTTTTATACGTCATAAATCGTAAACCGCAATTTACCTTTCGACGAACTACAAGAACTTTTATATATTATTATGTTACTTGTTGCTATGGAACCCTTCATAGGCGAGTCCGACTCGAACTTAGCCGCTTTTTTCTTTCATTTTCCAGTCAAACGGTGTAGAAAAACATCGTGAAAAAACACGCGACTTAGTCAGCTCCACGTGACGTATTGACCATGTGGATTAGATCGACTTAGCTGTCAGGATCGTAAAATATAATATGTATTATTTCAGCTATCTGATTCTCATAATACAAGCTCTGCTTAATTTGGGGCTACATACTACACAGATTTATTATTTCATAATTATTTATTTTCCCAAAATAGCTAAAATACAGCCTAATGTCTAGATTATTGGTCCTTATGCAAACATTACTCTGTGCCTTACATTATTAATAGCTACACACGTGAAATTAGGTGCAACACGCCTACATCCAATTCGTTATGAGTCGTCAGGATTGTGTTACCGGAAATTACAATAATGGGTCTTTCTCATTTCCGTCACCAGAACGATGTAAATGAAAAAGTTGATCATATTTTATAAGGTTCCTATTTATACTGCTACGTAAGTGATGGCAAAATTAAGCAATATTATGAAGTGTGTGTGAAGTGGCATCGGGTAACAGAAAGTGACATAAAATTAAATGAGATATGTTAAAATACAATTTTTCTTCAATTCTGCTTCGTTTGGTTGTACGTAGAGATTTTTTTGGTCAAAGAGAGCACACAACACACCCAAAACATGGTGGACCGACATGACATGGACATGAAGATAAGTAGTAGAAATGACATTTTGACAACTAACGCTGTCAATTAGCATGACACTGACACTTATAAACCATAAACTAAACTAAACCATGAGTGCAAATATATTGAGTATTGAGTATTATTTGTGTCAGGCACTGCGGTAAAAATACAAAGGTACGTGTAAAAGTGAAAAATACATACCTACGTATTTTAACACTTTTGACAGTTGCATAAAATCATTTAACATTTTGATTATTCCTTGCAGATAACTAGCGACAGATAACCAGTGATCTACGTAGTTTTTTTCCTCAGAGGTAAAGTTATTTCAAATCTACGCGGACTGGTAGTAGGTACATCGCTACAGCCGACTGAAAGCTTCAATCAAAATAATCAAATCTCGTAATTCGTTAAATATTTGATTTTCCTCTCCAACAGCCGTAATCATGTCAATAACTCGCTCAAATCTTCAGCCGTGTAATTCTAGGTAATGTCACCACAGCTTTCACATAAACAGCTAGATCATAATTATATTATGGAAGAAACGGGTATTTATCGCGTATACATTTTTTTAAGAGGTGGTAGTCTAGTGGTGGCGTCCCCGCTTTCTGATCCGAAGGTCATGGGTTCATATCCAGCCGTGTATCAATGAGTTTTTCTGTCGAAAAACTTATGTGATGGAAAACACCGTGAGGAAACCGGCGTGTTGTAGAACCTAAAAAAGTTCAAGCAACAAAATAATGTACCTAATAATCCTTAAAGGGTATATAAGCAAGAAACAAACTTTATTTATTTAAAACAACATACACAGAACGGCTACATTGACGAACATAATACTAAGCAATCCATAACAAATAGAATTTTAATAATAAACTAGATCCTTACAAAAAATATACCCAAAGTAAACCTCAAAGCTTTGAAGCAAATTGCACATTTCTTCAAAAAACACTGAATGTACAAAAATCGTAGAGCTTTCAACATACTATTTCTGGATAACCTTGCTTTTATTAAAATCAAAAAGTTACCAGATAAATCGCTGGCAGTTGGTAGTGATAGTACTTAGTCTCAGTATAGTTTAACTTGAAAAGCTATCTGGTTCCCATATCTGGTAACTCTGGTCAATTTGGGGCTAGATCGTGTTGCGTAGACCAAAATTTTTGATTATTATTTTTTTAGTCAGCTGTTCATAGATTACCTGTGGTCATGTTCTTATTATTCTGCTTATAAGCAACCTAATATTTGCAAGGCGTAGTATCTCGCTCTAATGCACAGCAATTTGAGAAAAGGAGAAGGGTTTGCTTACCTTACAGTTAAACTAAATGTAATCATAATATTGTTGGATATTCAACAGCGCCATCTAGTTCCAAATGAAGCAACTTTTTTTTTTTTATAGCCAAAATAACAATAATTGTATGTATTTTTGACGTGACAACGTCTTATAATTCGATGGAGCCGGCTGCCCTCACGAAAAAACATGACTCATGCGGCGTCACCTTGCTCTGAGGCGTTCCATTTAAGGCTTGAAGTGCAAGCGAGAGTGCATAACGTGGTGTGTATGACGATGTCACGTTCAACTATCGTCAGTAAACCGACTTAACAGATAAACGATTTTTAATGAAAATATATACATATTTTTATTAAAAAGAAATTACTGGAACGTGACGCTGATTGTATGCCTTATGTTGATGGAGACAGGACAGTGTATTGTAGGGCACGTTCCTGACGTGCTTGAATTACGTGGTAATACTTTTTTATAGGCGATGATTACCACTTAACATCAGGTGGGCCATAAAGTGTGTTCCATTACCTAGTTAGTATAAAAAAAAACAATCTAAAAGTACAAATATGAGCCCCTTTGGAGCACACTTAAAATCCTTTCTATTCGGCTCGAGCCAGTGACGATAAGAAAAACTATAAAATATCTTACATACTAAATTAGACAGATTTATTTAAACAAAGAAACTTACAGTTAAACAAATATATTTTACAAAATGTACAAAATACACAAGAAAGTTGAGCTATCTGCAGACCGTTACAAACGATCTAGAGATAACTCATAAATTGATATGGGGTTAGATATTTATTTTGTCAACTAAGTAGCTAATGGAACAATCATAATTGCCCACCTGATGTGTTTTAGTTTGCTTAATAAGCGTGCATTATTCAGCAAATATCTACTATGCAATTTTACTGCAGAGCACACCCATTCATAAAAGAAAATATAAAACCAACATCCTGTAATCCTGGAAGACTTCTTCGCTTCCGGTTCTTGAAAACCATTCAATAATCCATTCTGTACGTTGAAAGTTCTAAAAAACTATAAAAAGTATGCAATAAATTCGGCCTTTGCCTAGCTTCCCGGAAACTTATAATGAGTTTCTTGGACTCAGCACGATTAGAAATAAACTCTATTACAAAGGAATAAAAACTACTTTGTGTAAAAATCTTACCTTTGGGAACTAGTTTCTTTTATATTTTCTGTGAATAAATATACCGTAAGGATTTCATATCCAGTACTAGTACTCACAATATGAAATTATCGAAACTGCCTATGCACTGATTTGGATCAGTTGAGCATAATTATAATCCATGATATAATCTCTTATATGATATATGTTACGGCTAATACCCGAAGTGCGGCTACACCTAGTTTTAGCCGGTTAGAATTAGGTGTAGCCACTTACTCTTGGTTAAACCTAGTACGAGCGGATTGTTTTCGGGTACTGCCATGCACTATTCTTGAAATTAAGTAGGTAAAAGAAAAAAAAAACCTAACAACCTACTGTTACTTTTGTGACTTAAGTCGGGGTGCCCCGAGTTTGAATCTGCAATGGCTCAGCCAGAACACTCGCGAGGAGCCCTACACCTAGTTCTAACCGGCTAAAACTAGGTGTAGCCGCACTTCGGGTATTAGCCGTAACATATATACTCCATATCGATCGTTTGTATTGTAACGGTCTGTAGATACTCAGACTCAACTATTTCTTGTGTATTTTGTACATTTTGTAAATATTTGTTAAATTATAAGTTTCTTTGTTTAAATAAATGTATACCTACTTTTATTTTTTTATATATGGAAAATATATTTTTTCTATATTGCAGCAACTGAAAATTAATACAATTTGAAAAATAATCACAAGCATAATAAAACGCACCACCACCATATTTGTTACGTCATAATGGTATAGGATTGGCTCTGTATCATTATCAGCTATAGGCTACGATGAGTAGAAATAAAGTAGAAATCGATCTTTGTGACGTCACACTCAGTCGGCTTAGTTCGGAAACTCTCGTGTTTTCGGAAATTTCGAAAATATTTTGAAATTAAATTTCAAACAGCACCATCTAACACCAGACTAAGCAAACCTAATACTATCGGAACCAGGTATTTGGTTGTAAAACCAAGGAAGCACAAACATTTGAACCGATCTTACAAATATTAGTCCGTGATGTAGACCGAACCCACAACCTGACAGTTTGTTAGTACGCTAAAATATTAACTTACGAAAAAAGCACGTCTCAATACTAAAGAAAAAACAGTTGTAAAATAAACAATTCCCTTCAGCAGTATTCTTGCAAATGTCTTTGTAAATTTTACAATCGTAACACTCTAAGGGTTCAAACCACTTATAAACGCACGGATCCACACTTTGCAACTGTATTATACAAACTACTTTCTTTGATTTTCATTTCTTTTATCTTTTAAATACACAAATAAAAAAGTATACCTCTTTCAGCACAACTAAACATTAAATCATTTTAAAAATGTTACATTTTTTCTTCTTGTTCTCTCAAACCAGTGTGGTGAAAGGATGAGGCTCCTTTTGTGCACTCGATATACAAAATGGTCTTCTAACATCCGCTCATACAGCTGCTGCTGCCTACCGCGAGGTCTAATATGGCTTTGTATCATGGTTGTCAAAACTGACCCACACATTCAAAGCTAAGAAGATAATGAATGTGTCAGTTAGCCGATCTGTACACAATTTGACAGCCATATACATATGACGGTAGCCCTGCTGGACATAATATTTTCCCTATACATATCCCTATGCATATCCCTATACATTTCCAGGGAGAACGATTCTGAGCCCCTGTTAAAGGGTGATTGCATGCAGATAGATAGTGTTGAAGCATAACATTAGCGCCACCATATTGCGAAGAAGCGACACTAAAAAACTCACATTCTCATGAAAACTGAATACTGTGTGTGATGTTTGGTTACTTTATTTTACGTTATATTTTTTCGTAGGGCACGTTTACGTGCGTGACCTGCGAGGCAATGCTGCTAGATACGATGGTTACTACTTATCATCAGGTGGGCCGTAAATGCTCGTTTTGGGAGAGACATTAACCTAAAAATAAGACAGTATTAGTCAATCAAAAATAAGTCACTGTTCGGGTCAGTAGGTACGAGAGTGTGCGCACGTAAAATATGTTTTAGTTGTGTTTTTTTGAACACCCTGTATTTGCTATAGGCTATTAGCCGTCGATGCTAACATTAAAGAGATTTATAAAGGAAGCTCGTAAAACCAGCCTCTTAAGAGCAAAATAGCTCTTTCGAGATTTGCTATTGTACCTTTTCAGATGAGATCTAGAAATGGATTGGTTTATTGCTGAGGTTTTATTGTTTGTTGGGAAATTATAGGTTTTAATATTAAATCAATCAACATTACTGACTGACTTACAACACACTGTAGTATGTTGTAAGTATTACGCATAATTATGCTACGAAGGAGCCATGATGTCAAGGTTCATGGCGAGTTATGTTATGTTTCACCCTGTATAGGACAGGGTGGAACTTATTATCCCTCGTCGTGGCATCTTCATGTTTTACGACTTTAGAAATAACGATGATTTTCTGAATAAACTTTATTCATCACGATCACGAAGCACTTGGCCTGCGTACACCTAGGCGATATGACACCTGTCAAATATGACAGCGTTTCAGCTGATCGTCATCGCCATCGCCTAGATATGCGCAGGCCAGTGTATTTAAGTGTCTTAGTATAAAACTACCGGTCAAACATAATTTTGTTTGAAGTACCAGCCAACATAATATTGTGATAAAAAGAATAAAAAGATACAAATAAAAAAAATCTTTTTTGCCTAATTTACTAATAGACATTTTCTATAGAGGCATCTAATACCATTTAGGTAATCGACAGCGTTTCAGTGATTACCACCACAGGACGCTTAGATGTAAAAGGCTTACACAACAAAAGAAAAAAACCATATAAAATAGACGAGCTACAAAAAAATCATTATTTAATAAAAAAATTATAGATAGAAAGATAAAGCCTTTATTGTTTGTCCACGAACACAATATACACAGAACTACAGACCACTCTATACAGAAATAACAAAAACTTTTTACAAATAAAATGTATATTTTTATCGTAAATAATTTAGTCGACTACTAGTTAGTTTAGTAAAAAAAAACAATTTAGGTTTACAGAACACACTAAAAAACGTAAAATAGAATTCTATTACCAAAAACCACCACCATCAGTCAGCACCACCTCTGGTGTTGCAAGTGTCTATGGGCCACGGTGACTACTTTTCATCAGGTTTCAGCAATCCGTGATTTATCCGTCATACATCAGATCCAGTCGACAAAGAGTTTCCTACTTTTGAAGTTGGCCTAACAATTAACAAAACTATATGAAAGATAAATACGTTCTATTGTATTTAACCACCCTAGACAATGACCCGCCTATTACCCAGTAAATAGTCTTAGAGTCGGTTTACATTATGCCAGTACTTTGGCCAGACAGTGAATCGAGTGTTGACTTGCAAATTAGTAGTAATAAAGTGGGTACACCTTCATCATCATCATCATCCACTCCACAGCCCGACTTCACCCACTGCTGGATAGACCTCCCTTAGTTTGTGCCATCTACCTCGATCCTGTGCCAGTCTAAACCATTACCACCCCGCGACCCTGACTAATTGACTATGTCGTCCATCCATATTGCTGCAGGGCACCCGACAGCTTCATTTTCAGCAAAAAAAAAATCTTCATTCAATCTTTATCACAGTATTGGGTAAGTCTAATTGCCAGTTCCACGCAACCAAGCCCAGAAGAACAGGCAACAAAGTACAGCTTGGTTCCTACCGTTTTGTTTGCTCTGTTTTACAACAACCCTTACGGGTTGTCAAATACCGGTGTGAATTCAGAGATACTCAGGCTAGTAACTAAACTCGTGTAAGCCAAGCTTTACTCAATTACGTACTAAAATAAATAAAACAGGAGATGCCAAATTAATATAATAGCTTTTTTATTGGGTAATAATGTTTAACTGCTATTTTCCTTGAAAGGTTATTTGAGTAGGTTTTTGTTGTATTTTTACGTATCTAGGCATTATAAAAATTACAGAACAAGCAGAAAGCCCGCCAGATGTTGAGCTGTTACTTTTTAGATTTAGATTTTTTTATAACCAACGTTCACATACATTATTGACAAAGCTTAGGTCTTTATTCTCAACATGATCATAATCATAATCATTTATTTGCCTCAATGAAGTGTATACATGAAAGATCTTAAAAATAATAAATAAGTGTCACTCATTCCCCATAGCTGGGATGCAAATTTTGGGATAGGCGCAGTGCATTTGTTCTGTGGGTTAATTTTTGGTATGAGGCAGAAATAACCACTCAACATCAGGTGGATCATCTTATTTCCTTGTAAATAAATACGAAAATGATGTCAAATAAATTCTATTTATTAACGCTCGATAAAACGCTTGACGTATTCTGTGAATCTAGCTTTCAGTCAATACACGTTTCCTGAAAATCACTCTTTCTAATGAAATCGATATAGGGCATTAGCTAAATTGAGTCTTTGACTACTTTTCAGTCCCTAGAGTTTCCTTTGAAACACGGTAGACATGTTTTCATTTTATGGTTTGTAAGTTTTTTTTATGCAATTGATAGGCAAACGAGCTTACAGCTCAAGGGTGCTGTCGTTGCGTTACCTACCCTCAAAGCACTTTTTTCAATTTTCTTAAACTAGTTCATGTTATAACTGAGGGGAAAGACCTCTGGTGGTCGCTCATTCCACAATGGGGGAGAAACAATCTCGAGAAGTGAGCCATGCGAGAAACCCAGGGATCTATCAAAATCATAATATTTTAGTTTCAGCAAGAGTTGCAGGCCTATTTCTGCCATGAAGCAGCATTACTGTGTTTCGTTTTGAAGGTTATTCTCTCTAAAGCAAAGAAAAACAGGTCTAAGATCTTAAGCTGAATGGACTTCCTTTGCTGACTGTACAGCTAGAAGAAGAGATGCCAGTGATATCAGCTACGGACGAAAAGCGTCCCGTAAATTGCCTTACGGATTCCACTCCGGACCATTTCCAAATTGAATTATTTCGCGGAAAAGTCCCTTTGACTTTTATTTCTTTGATTAAATCCGTTACATTAAGGCGCGGACACACCGCAGTGCACGCTGTGCACGGGTACGCAGCTTAGTTTAGCTGTGTGTATTAATTTGTTTGACAACGTGGGTCTACGTTTCCACTGGAGTACATGAATATACTGTGGCACGGCGCACGGAGAGGCTACGCACGCGCCACTGCAATCCACGGACGAACTGCGTTGCGATAAGCAAGCTGTACGTAGCCGTGGGACCCACGTCAACTGCGTTGAGCTATTTAATCGAACCTATGCGAGCAAGCCACGCGTGTGTCAATGAAGTCAATTCATGCGTGGCCGTTCCGTGGGTTGCAGTGGACACAACCAATACATTATTTAAAAAGTAAAGCTCAATTCACGTGCGTAGCCTCTCAGCAGCGTGTGTGGGTCCGCGCCTTTAGATTGAGAGCTTGTAGTGGTTTCGTAGTTACGTTTGCACCATTGTTGATTTGCCC
The DNA here is from genome assembly GCA_939531255.2 of Thera britannica. Classification (NCBI taxonomy): domain Eukaryota; kingdom Metazoa; phylum Arthropoda; class Insecta; order Lepidoptera; family Geometridae; genus Thera; species Thera britannica. Next base: position 15,205,872 of record OW618040.2, on the reverse strand, counting down.
CATTGTTGGTGCACACGTAACTATAGTTAGTTATTTTTGCACCATTCAAATTGATACAACTAATAAACCTTGCTTTCCTCGCCGTAAATAAAAACAACAAAAAAAATATTGTTCATTGTCAATTTTATGGAGAATATTTTAGTTTTTCTGACCATGTTTTTTCAACACCTATTTTTTTTTATCAAATTTATTTTTTATAAATTATGAATTAATAGCTCGAACGTAACTAAGACTCGGTAAAATAAATGTAACACAAACACAATAAAAAACAAACACGAATGAATTAAAAGAATTGCATTTAGAAAATAATTTTTGACATAATATAATACCTACTTGCTGATTATAATCACCCATTTTCCAATTTTACTCCAAAACCCAAAACTAATTGAACGAATGAATATCAAAATTTTTGGCATGGGTTTCGTACAATTTCGTGTTCCGCACAAAATTGATATTTTAAAAATGTATAGCTTGTTTTTCAACCTATGAGGCATAAATATTACAAGGTGCTACTAAATGTGCATAATATAGGATACAAAAATAGTTAACAAGATGACTGGAAAGGATAACATGGTTTTCTTATTTAAATTTTAACCGTTTTTACTCATAGTTTTTTTCATTCAACTAGCTGATAGAACACAATATGGCCCATAACAAAGCAATGCCTCGTAGGCCATGCACGTCAGGAACGTGCACTACGATGCACTTCCCTGTGTCCATCAACTTATGGCATACAGAATCAGATGTTCAGCCTCACGTGCCAGTAATTTCACGGCACCCTTCAAATCGAAACAGCAATGCTGCTTCAAGACAGTAATAAGACAGACTTAGTTCGAGTCGAGCTTCAAACATAGGTTTTTTTAACAGTTTCCATTAATTTATTTTTGATACTTTTCAATGAAGAACAATCTAAAAAATGTATGTTCCAATTCAGACTCGGGATTTATTTTATGACATTTTGGGAAGTCACACAGCTTTCTCATTTTAACTGTTTTATATGATATTATTTTAAGTTTTGCTGTGAAATTCCGGTGGTATTGAACCAACATTTCGTGAAGTCTTAACAAAAAGTGTGATCAGTTGGAATGAAAGTGTACCTATGTGATATCCTGATTAGAAGAAAATATTTCTGTTGGTTCTGAAGAAAACCGCCATCTTTTTTTCAAAGCCAATGACAGTCAACTTGTCTATTGACTGTCTTGACTAAAAACTATTTTATTTATGTAAATCCTTACTGGCTACTGGCAAAATTTATCCAAAATAGACAGATGCCATTAATAAAAAAGAAGAAGACTCAGGTCCGTATTCCGAAACAGCGCTTGAGTCCGAGTCGAGCCTCAAGAAGGCCTCAAGCATAGATTTTATGACAGTTCTCCATTGAAAAGTGTCAAAAATCTGTGCTTGAGGCTCGACTCAGACTTGAGCATTGTTTCTGCATACGGGCCTAACTACTTGAGTGTAAAGTCCATGGTCTATGGTATAAATATCTACTCTATGCCCAAACAGCTGGCTGTGCTAGAACATCGTATATCACTTGGCCATCTATTTTTAATTTCCGCCACAAGAACGATACATCATTTTGTTTGTATAGTCTGTGGACACTTTCAGCGGTATTTCAGTAGTTTTTTTATAGCTGTGAATATAGATAAACTGGGTTCTTTTTGGAAAATATTTCATAAAGTAGCTCTTACTTTTGGCCTAATTTATATCACAAAGATTTTTATAATGTCCCCAAAGTTAAGAACCGAGCGGGATTTAAATCCACGACCTTCCATGGGCTGCGCTGAACGCTACGCCATCGGATCCTAATCACACTCTATTTTAGATCAGTTTTACATAAATGTCCAATGGTTCAATGGTTCTTAAAACAAAACATTTTTGTCATGTCATTAGCTGATAAAAAAAACACCAAAACTAACTTCTTCAAGGCAATAAAGTTAGTGGGAGTCTCCTACACTTACTATTCGATCCATCATCACTTCCCATCAGGTGCGAATGTTGAAATCAGGTGAAATTCATAGTATATTAGCACAGTAGGGTATTCGTAAGATAAAAGAGAAGCTCGCTGTCATGTCGTACTGTCATGTCGTATAAGAAAGGAGGCCGCATTCGAAAGACTCATTTTTTTTTATCAGAGGAAACTGCATCAAAACCATACCGGAGCTATAACCTCTTTTTAAGAAGAGGTATTCGTAGTTATACTCTACGTATCCCAAAAGTTATAAATCCAAAGAACAGATTTATCTTTTCGTCCCTGACGTAGCAGGATAGAACAACAATAGGCCTACCACAAGCTCTGTCTGGCTCTGTCTCTGGCTCTAGTTTTGAGCCTGTGTGAGTGCTCACCAGCGTATTATACTGTGTGTGTGAAGTTTCAACGTAGGATTTATTACGACAGCACACGCACAGTCTCAGACCAGAGCCAGAGACAGAGCCAGATAGAGCTTGTGGTAGGCTTACTGGACAGGAAGAACTTTTGATATGTTGAATTCGAAAGTAACGTTCGACTTCTGAAAGCACATACAAACATCAACAATCGATAGAACTGTCTGTCATCGCGAGGAGCGCAATATACAAATAGTTTGCACGCGGCGTCCCATGGCTCTGAGGACCCACTGCGAAAGATACGTCTACTAGGACTTTTTTTAATAATTTATAGCTTTTACCTACGGCGCACAAACCTTTCATCTTTCATGGTCTTTGACAGCTCAGCAAAGGTTTGCACTCGAGGTTTGCCAGCGTGCCGTGGAACGCAGTATTCTTGGAGTTAAGCTCATGGACCTACGCAACCCCATACTGCGCTCCAAAACGCAAATTGCCGACGTCACCCAGAAAGTTGCTAGCCTAAAGTGGAATTGGACTGGCCATGTCTGACACATGTCAAACGATCTTTGGGCCAAAATAACAAAGTGTACATCATATATATTTTTTAGTTTTATCATTCTCTTATTTTAGAAGTTAGAGGGGGGGGGGGGGACCAACTTTTTTCCACTCTGGAAGTGTCTCTCGCGCAAACTATTAAGTTTAGAATTATATAAGAAACCTCAACATCATTTTTGAAGACCTATCTAAAGATAACCCACACGTATGGGTTTGATGAAAAAAAGTTTTTATGAATTTCAGTTCTAAGTATGCGGACCCCCATAATTTATTGTTTTTTTCTATGTTTGTGAGAAAATCTTAATGCGGTTTACACAATACATCTATTTACCAAGTTTCATTAGTTGTAGCTCTTATAGTTTCGGAGAAAAATGGCTGTGACATACGGACGGACAGACAGACAGACATGACGAATCTATAAGGGTTCCGTTTTTGCCATTTGGCTACGGAACCACAGCATCCAGCAGTGGAAGGGGGTTATGGAGGTCTTTGCCCTGCAATGGGACGATGCAGGCTAAAAATAATAATCATTTTGACTGCGATCACACCTGATGGAATGTGAGGATGCATGCTTATCCATAATCCACCTGTTAATGTCAATTAATTCTGTGTAATTTAGTGCGTGTAATTTAATATTATTCTATCATCACGGGCATGTCTAGCAGGCTGTCTCAGTCTAGTACGTAGATAATATTACTTGCATTTGGTTCCTCACTCACATTGGTTTGGTATGTGCACAAAGCATTTTGTATTTAGCTTAGTCATTTCTTTGTTAGTTTTAGTTAGTTTTTTTCATAGTGTTTTATAACGTTTTTATTTTAAGAAAGTTTTTTTGTACTCTACTGTAATTTGGTCTTAGTGGGTAAATTGTCCGTGGCATCACTAACCGGCTCTGACGGAAGACCAGCGTTGGTTGCAAACAAACCAGCATTATGCTGAGTCAGAGTCCAGTTTTGTGACACACAGGCTTACTTATAAATTTATTAATTAGAATTTTAGTTGTTTATGAATAGTGTAAGTTCTGGTTTCACAAAATAAATAAATCATTCATTCATTCATTCATTCATTCACTCTTCTCTTTAAAATTCCTTAATGATTTACTGACGCGAGAAAGTTTCAGTCTTTGGCTCTTGAACTGAAGCACATTTTTTTTATTAATTAATCGTTATTTTTTTAAATCATAAACGGGTGATGAACTATAAATTGAATGACAGTAGTTTTTTACTCGTAGCCCGGTTACGAACTAAGACAAAATCATCCAAAAAACCTGCTACGTAGCTGGTTACGAAATCTGGTTATGTAGAAGCACTATAGAGTTTTTATGTGCATTAAAGTATTTTCAATCTATTTAAACTTTGCCTTCCACAGTAGCGCACTTGTCTGGTATTCCGCCTACCCTACCCTAGCATATTTTCAGCAGCACTTTGGGAATAGTTCGCCCAATCCGCGCAATGCAATGCAGCATCAAATTATTTTCTATACGGGCCCTGTACTATAAACTGACGGCCAGTAATATTCATAAAATAAAAATCCATGAAAATCTTACTGAAGAATATGTGAGTCCTCATAGGAAAATATTAAAATAATCAAAATCAACCCCATAATATTCGTCTCCTCCAGTATTATCTTGCTACATTTTTTATAAGGCAGGCGTCACGGCTCAGTTGGTAGTAACCCTACCTTTTGCGGCCGTGGGTTCGATCCCCACCGAAAACAAATATTTATGTGATGAACTTAGATGTTTGTTCTCTGTTTTGTTGTTAAATTGTATTGTAAGTAGGTATGTATTTATAAAAAAAAGTATTACATCAGATATCTTGTTCCCATAGTACAAACTCTGCTTAATTTGGGGCTAGATAAAATTGTGTGAGCTGTCCATAATATTTATTTATTTATTATAGATCAATTATTAAACAGCGTAGTCTGTGTTGGTTTGATGGGTATGTATGGGTGCCGATGAAATTACTGGCACGTGAGGATGAGCGGTATATCTATCAAATTGATGGACGCAGGGCATTGAATCGTAGGGCACGTTCATGACGTGCATGACCTACGAAGCAATTTGCTATAGGCTATAGTTACTACTTAACATCAGGCAGGCCATATTAGTATGCTTATTCTATCAGGTAGAAATATATAAAAAAGGGGTGTTTTTATATATAGCTATATTTTTTATTCTAGCAGGTACTAAAATAAGTCAAATAAAAAATTATAAACGCATACATCATTTTGAATAGTGTGTAGGTATGATAAAGGGCCCATTGTGCCTGGCACCTGAAAGGAATTTGTTGATTGAAAATATCAATATAGGAGCTTGGAACTCTACACTGAAAATGTCAGTATTGGGGCCTAGGCTGACACTCCACACCGAAAGTATTTCCATGTGGAATGACCTATCGAGGTCATTGACTGTGACACGACACATTGAAAAAACAGCATTTCTAAGTTTTGGGTTAATGAACTTTGCACAACAAGAGCTATGTGTTTTTTTATACATTTTACTGATGTAACACTTAATGGGAGACCTATGTCCAACAGTGGACTTCTTCAGGCTGATGATGATGACTGATGTAACAAGCATATAGCCCATCTAATGTTAAGTGGTAACCATCGCCTATAACCATTGACTCTTAGGTCACGCACGTCAGGAATGTGTTCTACAATGCACTGCACCGCGACCATCAACTTGAGTTGTTTCAGAACCTGATACAATGAAAAGAGAAGTATGCTGAGATTAAAGAAGGCAAAGCGTGAAAAACCCATGTCTTAGTCAGCTCTGCACGTATTGACCAAGTATTTCCTGTGGATTAGGCGGACGAACCTGTCAAGATGTTAAAGGTGCTGGGCAAGCCTATTCCATCTAAAACCCAAGCCCTATAGCGTTCCTCAAGTAGGGTTTTTGAGTTGGTAGTAGCTCAGCTTTCTGCGCCGTAGGTCATGCGTTCGATTCCCACTGAAAACAAATATTTGTGTGGTGAACGCAAATGTTTATCCCCTGTTTTTTTAAACAAAAATCTAAGTAAGAATATTAGCTTTCTGGTTCTCATTGTAAAAGCTCTGCTTTGGGGCTAATATTATATTGTGTGGATTGCCCCAAAATATTTATTCATGTTATTTAATCATCTAACCCCGAACTAAGCCAAGCAGCACCGAAGGTAGAGCTACTACTCTCTTCCAACTGAGTTTTAAAGCTTTGTTTCAAATTATCCCTTTTTTTAAAGGACAAGTCTAAGGTCAAGTGGCCTGTAATCCGTATTCACAAATGACAGATGAACGCGTGTTAGGCCGGATGATTACGCGTGGCATAGATTGAGCACTCGCCATTTCTAATTAACTTTGAGGGCTTGTGAGGGCTATTCTAAAAGTCACACGCTGATATCACAAGATCACAAGTTAACACGTTTGTTGAAGTAACTGCCACACGCTTTTTTTACAAGATGACAAGAATGCCGTTGGATGTAAATTGATCAAATCAAATCAAATGAAATGGATATGTGAGCAGAGCTAAATAAAAGAAAACGTAGACGAACTGTGTGAAAGATGACATGGATAAGAAAAGGAGTGAATGCAGCGAGTGCTGACAGAGGATAATGGAGAAGGAAGACATTTTGTGCCGACCCCACATGAAGTGGGATGAAGGCAGGAAGAAGAAAAAATTGGTTGTTTGTTAAAAGGCTGTTTTATTAAGACAAAGTGATGGAAAAAACCAAAGCCCGGCTGATGTTGAGTGGTTACGTCTGTTTAATGATATTTAAATCTTAATTCACAGAGCAGATACCATTGAGAGACGCTGCAATGCATAGGGCAAATTTGCGGTGAACGTACTCAAAACATTGATACGATGGTTATAGACATAATGTAGGAAACCAGATATCACTAGATTGGTTTTTATCATAAAATACATGCAAATTCGACTATTATGCTCATGATGGAGATTTTATATTGCCCTAAAAACTCCGTAAATAGAGTTGAACACTAATTTCATACAAGCTACAAAGTATCTTTGAGGATAGCCCCCCAATACGAGCTTAAGCCATTCGTTGTACGGCACAGAAAAATGGCTTTATTACATCAACGGGTTCTTTTGAAGCAAGTAAGTACATTAATCTTAGGAGCCAGATACATAGCCAGACAGAGCTTGTGGTACTGGCCTGGCCTACTGGCATATAAAGACACATACAACACAGAAAAAATTATAGGACAAAGTGATTCATTTTCGACATAAAAAAATGGGGAAATTATGGATTCACATTAAAAATCGCGTTTTTAAATCTCGAGATTTTTTGTTTTAGTAGGTTTTTTTATTAAATTAATTTATTTAAGAAAGACCAACAGCTGTATAAAAGTTTAGTCACTAATTCATCTAGTCTAGGTTATCAGAGAAACCAATTAGCGGTCTTCAAGAAGAGAAGAAGACAATAAGTGTGCGTTAGAAAGAGATAGCGCTCTACAAAGCCTAAAATCCGATGCAAATTTATTGCCTACAACCGTACGTAGGTAAGTACGCAAATAGGCTGTAGTTGGTCATCTGGTGGTGCAAGAGATTAAATGGTGATGTCATTGCCATAACTACTAACCATATTTCAAGCAAATAAACATTTCATTTCATTTCATTTCATTTCATTGGTATGTAGCATAGTATTATTGCTTTAATAAGAGGTTACAAAATGTTTTTTTCGTGTGAGCACGTGTCTCTCTCTTTTGTATGGAAAATTGATGAAACAACAACTCGTTTCGATCATTTCCACTTAACGTATGTCGCTTTTCTCCAAACAATAGAGAGAGACAAAATAGGCGAAACGAAAACAACATTTCGTTGACGAAATATCATATATACCTTTAAACGAGAAAATCTTCTATATATATATATATTTAGGATCTCGGAAACTGCACCAACAATTTTCACGAAATTTACTATACAGGGGTTTTCGGGGGCGATAAATCGATCTAGCTAGGATTCATTTTTAGAAAATGACGAGAAGTTTGTGTTTTGCAATAATCAAACATAAACTCAATATACGACTGTTCCTGCCATCTATTGGCGATTGTGAGCAACTAACTGCAAGCTAGATGGCGTTGTTAATTAAAAATAAGCCAATAAAGATACGACTCTTCCTGACATCTATTGGCAAATAATAAAACTATTTTTTTAAACCCGAGCGAAGCTCGGTCATACCGGCTCGTTTTAAATGAAGTGGGAATTGCCCTTTTGATAATTTATCTACCGCGTCTGATTACAGTCATTAAAGTATTCCATACCAAAAGATCAGCCAGCGTCTACCGTGCCTGAGGATTGTATAAGCTCATTTCATTTTCATTTTGAAATACCATTTCCACGGTAGTCATTATTTCAAAGCTAGCTCACGTTCAGCCTCATACCATAATTTTAGAGTATGTTTTCTGCAAAGCCAACATCCAGCCAAGCGATTATCAACTTTAATTCCTAAGTAACTAAGGTGATTCTACCTTCTGCCAATGTTAGCTGGAGTTACTTTATTTTACAGGTACATTTGTACATTTTATAAAGCCTCTAGAAGCCAACTACTAGTGGAGTTACTATCATCAACATTATTAGCCTATTTTAAAAGCCGAGTCCGATCAATTGTATTCATTTTCTTGAATGTATTAGATTTTAATTTACTCTAAGTTGTTCTCAAATTTTTAGAATGTTTTTATTTTGTTTGTTGGTTAAAACTGCAAACAACAGTATATATTAATATACTCCGAAGATATTCATTACCTCGTTTTTATTGCACAACCTCATTAGGTTACCTGAGTTCTCAAGTCCAATATATTTTTTCTCTTCACTTCAACTTTCTTGTTTAGTTTACAAACTTATAAAACTAACAGCGACTCCGAAGTTAATTGGACTCTTACAAGTGAAGAGTGCAACTCATCAAAAGAATAACGGGAATTATAACTAGATTAGTTATAACTTTTGTGAATAAGGCGTGCGTTCACTAGACAGATAGCTTCTCGTGTCTCACTCGCACAATCAACAATATTTTTTATATACAACTATCTGATGGAACAAGCATATGACCCACCTGATGCTAAGTGGTTCTAGAATAAAGTATTTCCTCGTAGGTCACGCACGTCAAGAACGTGCCCTACGATGCACTGCCCTATGTCCAACAGCTTGAGACATACAGATGTTCAGCCTCACGTGCCAGTAATTTAACCGGCACCGACATCTTTAAAATCAAAATAAGGCAATGCTGCTTCACGGCAGAAATAAGGCATGGTGGTAGTACTTCCCCGGACGAGCCCTTCACAAAGAGCTCTACTGCTACTAAGTCTTCACTTCTATTGGCCTTCCGGAATTTGAAAAGCTGATGACGCCTACTATAAAGAGTGATCCACAGGGGCACGAAATAGAAACGACTGGAGAGAATGAAGGTCTTTGCCCTGTAGTGGAATACCACAGGTTCATACAAAAAAAAGCTGGGATGGTTCTTATCCATGTTTGGTAGAAATGTTTGTGCACCGACATTGGTAAAGCATGTTTGTACGGTCCATTAATTGTACACCATCTTAATTTTAAATGCATATGCATAATAGTTATTTGTAATTATACAAGAGTGCAAAGTTGATTTTTAACCGCGTGCTTAATTTTAATGACCGAGCAAGCGAAGTATTCTAAAATGTACGACGAGCGTAGCGAGTGGTTTAAAAATGAGAATCCTGAGCGTTAGTGATGAAATAAAAAGGGCGCGAGATGAAAAATCTTTGCACCCGATTGCAACATGTAACTTTTCATCCCACCACAACGAGGAAATAACTTAATGCAAAAAAAAATGGCACGCGTTAAGCAAATTCAAATAAAAGTAACATACCAAGAAGGTTCCGAGTGTTTTTGTTTTTGTTCCAACGATTGTCTGTTCTACAGTACTCAGTCAGGAGTTTTTTATTTTGTAAACTTGTTAGAAATAAATCCAGTTTTATCTAATCCAATGAACACGCGGCTTAATGTTGCAAAGTTTTATTTATTTGAAGCAGTTTCCAACGAAGGTTCTTGTTTTAAACTCTGTATCAAACAAACTTTGGACTGAAGCGAGGTTTTAAGTTTAGTAACTCGCTTGCAAGTTGCAACTGTTCCTAAAATAATATTTAAGTTCTTCTTCTTCTTAAATAGATGGCTTATGTGGATTCGGACACTTACCAATGTCAAGTACGGATAATTTACATGAATAAAATAGTTTTTAGTCAAGTCAGTCAATATTTATGTTAAAAGTTAGCGGACACTCTTTTTTGTTCTTAAATACAGAACCTATTAAAAATAATGAGTACCTACCTACAATGGGTGGCTTAATTGCTAAGAGCGATCTTTTCCAGACAACCTTTCTATGGAGATACTAAATAAAAATCGTGTAATTAACGTGTAATTTTACTTTTATCAGGAGCCAATTAAATATATTTTTACTGAAGTACACTGGTTTACAAATAACAAAATTAATTATCTACGTAGACCTTATAAGAAAATCCAAGTCTTTTTGCATCTATGGTGAGTATTAGGAAGAAAAAGATCCCAACCTTTACCCCTATACAATACAATACAATCATTTATTTGCTACGCCTTACAATAAAAAATGCCTTAGGTTTTCAGCTTTAAGCTTCTTTCGTATAAATATTTAGATATCTAAAACATTGTAGCCTACGCTGAAAAAGCCCACAGTAAGTGAAGGGTTAGATACCTACTCGGAAGATAAAAAATCGTGAATAAATAACATCTTCCTTGCTTATACACACAGTATTTTTGTTCATCTTACAAATGTAGCAACCACATAAAAAAAGTTGAGAATTTGCCCACCACTCTCTAGCCCCAAACTAAGTCGAGCTTGTAATATGGATATGTATCTTATTTTTATATCCTGTATAGGTACTTTATTATTACTTTGAAGCGTAGCGTGAGCTGTCTTGTGCTTTTGTATTACATATTATAACGTCTCACTAACTGGAGTGGCACCACACTGGAATTTCACAGCTTTTAATTATTACTTTTGTTTTGTAAAAGAATCATACAAAAAAACGGTAGGCACCAAGCTGTAGTTTGTTGCTTGTTCTTTTAAGGCTTGGTTGCGTGGAACTGGCACATAGACTCACCTAGCTTTAAGACGTTTCAAAGTGATCCTTGTGATACTACTGATTAAATATCTAATATTTTTTTTTATATACAACCCACCTAACACTTTCTAGCCCCACACTAAACAGAGCGTGTACTATGAGAATCAGATAGCTGATACCTATTTGGACATCCAAATAGGTAGGTCATTAGAACATTGCTCGCCATTCTTAAGCACCATGTGTCCACGGAGTTTGCCGATTTTATAGCTCCCCTCCAAAGGTCTATCCATTCGATAAGACATCTTTATAGGCTCCGTGCTCGGGGAGGACGTGGCGAATTATGTTGAACGTGAGTTTAGCGCCTGTAGCACTGGGAAGCGCTTTCCAGTGGGGTACGTATCTTTTACTGGCACGTGAGGCTGAACATCTGTATGCCTCAAGTTAGTGGACGCAGGGAAGTGCATCGTAGGGCACGTTCCTGACGTGCGTGACCTACGAGGTAATGCTTTGTTATAGGCGATGGTTACCACTTAATATCAGGTGGGCCATATGCTTGTACCATCAGCAAATTGTTTTTAAAAAATTTAGTCGCATCTGTAAGTTTTGACATTATTTTAGGCTTCGATAGCAATAAAAAACGAATTGAAACGAAGCTTATTTTTGACAAGGAACGATTGCAACAAGACTGAATGTTGACGTAATAAAAATGAGATAGCTAATAGGAACTTTGCATTCTAAAACTAGCAAAGCAGATAGATAATGGTCGAAAAATTATGGCAACAAGATTATGTGATCGCTGTTCCTTGTTAGTATCATTAAATTGTTGGTATCAAACTTTTGATGACAACGTAATTACACAATCGCCAATCTGTTTCTTGTTAGCTTAATATTTAGTCCCATCAGCAGTGGACTTCTTCAGGTGGAGAATATTTTTGATAACCTGATTTGTTTCTAGATTTGCAACGGTAAGAACTTTTCGTTCTAGATTATTAAGTCAAAAATTACGTATCATTACATAATACAATTCATTAACACACATTTTCAATACAACTTCGTACAACTGTTTCGCTTAAAACTGATAGATTAAGTAACTCGTGCTTTGAGCACAGGTTTATATCTGGTTCGTGTTAATGGGAATTTTGGGGCATTTGTATTTCTTTGTAATAAAATAAAAGTACTGTATTCGGGTAATATTTTTTATTTATTGCATGAATTATTGTAAGTCCATGGACTTACTCTGGTATACTCAATTATATTATTTCTTAACATTAAATATATTTTTAGACCTCGATGTTCAAGGAGTCTATTTTTGATTTTAGCATTTTATTAAAATAACAACGAATTTCTATATTTTTTACTGCTAACATAATATTCAATTTGTTTTTGTTTTAGTAGCATCTTAAACGAGAAGAAGACGACGAACCTTGATGGTCAGAGGAAATATTGGTGGGAGGCCGCTAAAGACTGAAATGAGTGGAAGTTTTAGGAGAGACCTTTGCCTAGCAGTGGAACAATGATAGCTAAAAAAAGTGGCACCATATTAGATTTAGCTTTAATAGTAAATAACTAGTTCCTAGAAATATAAGACGTCTCAAATTGAAACTCCTGAGTCATATAGACAAAGGTAGCAACATCCATGTCTACTAAAATTATGTAGGCATTTTTTTGAAAACGGATGTTGCTGTGCTTGCTTTAAATGCTTTTAAAATGAAGGGATTAAGCTGTTTTTGCTACCAACCACAATCTAAAACACTCATTTTGTATAGGATGCTACTAGTTTTGACACGTTTTTATTATTCGGTCAAGTAAACTAGTCAGAACACTATCAAACTGCATTAAAAGTTGCCACATGAAAAAAATGGGATGTTGCTAAGTTTGCTTCTATATGACTCTCCTGTAAAAAAGCTATTTTGGTTTTATTTTAAATTCAAACCGAGAAAGTCTTACTATCAAAAAAACCTCGCACTTTTATCAAAAACCAATGATGATTTAATTATAGAGATCCTCTCAAGCGCTAGGCAAACGTACCAAATGTAATCAAAAACAACCTGTAAACAGCAGTTATCATCGCAATATCTACCTTATCACATTGAGATAAGAGCGAAGTTTGAGTGAATCTTGAGCTGCGCGAGGGAATTCATTTCTGCGTTCGTTAGGTTTGGTGTACAATTTTAATTTCAGTTTACGCCTGCTTTGTAAGTGTGGTCGTTCATTTAGCGGCAAAGCGGCAAAAACGCAAACAATTCATTATAATAATTATAATCTTATAATTATTATTTTTTTTTCTTAGATAGTTTCAAAAGAAAAAAGTAGTGTTATAAATTAGTGAAAGTGCTTGTTTTGCAAATAAATAATTCAATAATTATTCTATTTAATTCAAAAAGTTTTAACGTCGAGTAAGTTACTATATTTTTAACTCAAGAACGGTTGAACTGATTTGACTGAAAAGGCCTGAAATTAAAGATTTACCAACTAGACAATTTTTAAAAAAGCTACGATTATTGCTCAATGCTCATTGACAGAACTCTATACAGCGTAGGTGAATTTATGAATGGATAATAACAATTTGTATAATGTATATTTCATTTCCTTTTAATTATAATGCTTTTATGACATTATTTGTAAGTACATAAACAAAGACGTTTATGTTAAGTAAGGTGTAATTGACTAAGTTTTGTGACAATTTTTTTTTGAACCTTTATTTTTGCATCCCAGCAATGTAGTGGGGAATGTGTGCTACTTACTTATTATATTTAAGATCTTATGTACATACACCATTCAGGCAAATAAATGATTATGATTATGATTATGAAGGGGAGGTAAAATAGAGCCAGGAAACGTACATAGGTAACAGAAACGGAAACGGGGTGAGTGAAGCCGCAGGCGGGCGCTATTAATATTATAACGATCTTGGTTTTTAACAGCAAGCATGTTTATTATATACCTATACAGTTTTTCAACCATAAAAGTGATAAAATAACCAGGCATCAGGCTATTAAATCTATTAAAATAAAGCGGCTACTAACGAACTTTACAGAAAATCATTTCCAAGAAAAGTAACTTGAAATTTTAAGTTTAGATGTAAATTGCCATTGCCCGACTTTACTTCGCCGAGCGAACGAATCGAATTTGAAAACTCTTTGCATTCAATATGCTATGAAACCACAACCTCGATTTATGCTACACAAATCGATCGCCTATATGAAATCCATCTCATCGAAATATGGACCGCACTGCTTCGCAATAAAGTCGCATGTTGATAAGCAAATTCGCTTCGTTCGGAATATTTAGCGCGATCTGTAATATATGGTGTCACTTATAAAAATGCTAAATGGACGGCCACCTTTATTTTTTATTTACATTGAAGTTAGAAATAATTTTAGTTCTACTTTAATGAGGTCAATTATTTTTAATTTATTTTGAATTCCATTACAGTTTTATTTTACAACTTTTACACATACAATTCTGGAAGATGTTTTTTTATTATTTGGTTAATTAAAAAACGATGCACTACCGTGCGTCCAACTTGAGGCCTACAGGTGTTAAACCTCACTCGATTTCTTTTTTATTGCAATCGAAGGTCATTATAACGTCACAACTGACTGATGCGAGTAAGTTTTGATTGCAACAAAAGATACGCAATCACCCCACAGATGCCAACATAACGTTCAAAATGTTGGTAGCTGCTACCGTAAGAACAGATAGACGTAATTCGCGAAATCAGCCAGCGCTGCAGATTTATGTGCTTAAGCGCTTTGGAACTTCAAGCGAAGTTATTGAATATACGGCAGTTGGGTAACTACTACTTATTAAGAAGCTACCACCGTTTTCTAGCAGACAGACGTTAGATAAATTATACCAGATATACGACGATTTTATACGATGCTAGATATACGAGTACCAGTAACCAGTACCAGTTTTTTTTTAAATAAATATTATAGACAATCCACACAACACTATCTAGCCCCAAACTAAGCAGAGCTTGAACTAAGGGAATCATTATAGCTGATATAATACTAATATAATTATTTTTTGTAAATACATACTTAGGATACAATATAACACCCAGACAGAGAACAAACATCTGTGTTCACCACACAAATATTTGTTCTCTTTGGGGATCGAACCCACGACCTACGGCTCAGAAGGCAGAGCTACTACCAACTGAGCTGAGAGGCCAGACCATTTTTTTTATAATTGC
Organism: Thera britannica; assembly: GCA_939531255.2. NCBI lineage: Eukaryota > Metazoa > Arthropoda > Insecta > Lepidoptera > Geometridae > Thera > Thera britannica. Next base: position 15,190,727 of record OW618040.2, on the reverse strand, counting down.
TATGATCCTCAGGCATGGTAGACATATTTTTGAGACTCTTTTAAAAGGTCATCGATACCATAATTGAAACTACATAGTTCGATGTTCGATATAAATATAAATATAAATATAAATATAAATATAAATATAAATATAAATATAAATATAAATATAAATATAAATATAAATATAAATATAAATATAAATATAAATATAAATATAAATATAAATATAAATATAAATATAAATATTGATGAACTACGATGGTGGTTGAAGGTGGAGTTAACAATATGCTCCAAAACAATATGACTGGCCTCTAGCTCAGTTGGTAGTAGCTCTGCCTTCTGCGCCGTAGGTCGTGGGTTCGATCCCCACCGAGAACAAATATTTGTGTGGTGAACATAAATGTTTGTTCTCTGTCTGGGTGTAATATTGTATTCTAATTTCTAAGTATGTATTTACAAAAAAAAAAAATGTATTCAAGTACCTATTATATCAGCTATCTGGTTCCCATATTACAAGCTCTGCTTAGTTTGGGGCTGGGTAGTGTTGTGTGAATTGTCCACAATTTTTTTTATGCTCTCTTGTGTCGTATAGTTAGATTGCTTTTTTACGGTAGCTGCTTTAAGCAAAATCAAGGTTTCAAAGCGGAATGTAACCTAATAAATTAGGTTCTTAGAACCACCTACCTATTTATTAGGTTTCATTTCAAACTTGTCAAGATTTGAAACAAAATTGGAAATAAGTTACGCAAATTAGTTTAGTACCTATTGTTTTTAGTTATGTACCTACTTATGTTTACCGACTTCAAATAAAAGAAGGAGGCTCTCGATTTGGTTGTATTTAAATGTTCATCATCGCATAACTTCGCCATTTATGAGCCAAAATAATAAAGCTTTTTTATTAGAAAAATAAAAAGCTATTTTAATTTAGGTTATACTTCCAGATTATTTTTTTAGAAATGTTATTAAAATCGGTTTAGCAGTTTCGGTTCAAGCCGGTTTCTAAAGTTTTTAAAACTTTTTTTATATTATTTACAATCGACATAAATTATGGTTATACGTGTTGACCAGCCTGATTTTGAGCGGTTACCAAACGACATACTGCATTATAAGTAAATAACATAAACACTAGCATTGTGTACATTGTGTGTGAGTGATCTTATATAAATGGTCTACAGTCCACTATTAGAGGCATTAGCTCAATTCCTTTGTTTTTCAGGTTTACACGTCTTTCGACATTGAACCTTCTACTTGTGACTTATACCTTTTTACACCAAAACACGCACAGGGCCTGTGGCGATACCTGAATACGTTGACCGTCAAAAGAAGCTCGTTTTTCGATGCCGTCGTCAATTCTGCCCATACGATCCACAGTCGTGGGTTGTGCTAGGACTTTTTTTATACTGCTACCTAGTGGAACAATATGGTTAACCTGATGATAAGAGTTACCTAATCATTCATCAAAGCATTGCTTCGTAGGTCAGAAACGTGCCCTACGACGCACTGCCCTGCGTCTATCAACTTGAGGCATACAGATGTTCAGCCTCACGTGCCAGTAATTTCTCCGGCACCCACACCATTCAAACCGAAACACAGCAATGCTGCTTCACGGCAGGAATAGGCATGCAAGTTGATATACGATCCCATACGGTCGTGAGCTGTGCCTGCTAATATGTTATAACATAGTTTTTTTTATTTGATAAAATAGTTTTTAATTGATAAAATACTAGTTGTAATTTTATGTGCTGAATGGAAGAGCTGCATAGCTATTTGGCAGCTATGTTGGAGGGGTTAAAAAGCGTCCGTGATCAAATAACCGTTGGTTTAAACGCGTCTCGATAGTATTTTTGGAAAAATGTCCGCCCTAAAATATATCACGTTAAATTACGAGGGTGCGCCTTCAAACGAAGAGTTATTAGGTTCCTAACTTGAAACACAAGCTTTGGTTTGAGAATTTGCTTGTGCTTGTGCTTAGCTGGCTTAGTTTATTTAGGCTGTAGGGTTTTTGAAAATATAAAAAAGTCATTTAACATCAGGTGGGATTGTGGTCAAGCAGTTACCCTAGCCGAATAATAAAAAGGTCTTTGAAATTATATTAAATAGATTTAAAAAATTGAATTGATGTAGTGAGACGTTTTATATTACTATAGGTAGTATTTATTTATTATACAATCCAATTTGCCTCACCAACTGAGAGAAGAAAACTTTGAAATTGAATGTTGTATGAATTTCAATTCTATTTAAGTTTAACCATGACCTTTATTGTTTGACCTTTTTTAACTTGGGCCCACCAACTTGGGTCTTTATAAATTAAATGTGACGCTAATTTGATTAATTATTTGTGTGATAAAATTAAATATACATCAGCTGTAAAAATACCACTCCCAACAAGCAAAGATTGTATTGAACAAAGCCGCTGCATTGCACAAAATACAAAAGAGTTTTATTGACATACAGCGTGGTTATTGAATCTAGGTTCCAGACCTAGTGAAAACCGTATTTCAGGAACCAGTGTATATATACACTTTTAATGAAGCTGACTGTACCATGCGAGCCAAGAAGTTAAAGTCAAATATGTATTTATTCAATAGTATCACAAGGATCACGTTGAAACGTCTTAAAACTAGGCGAGTCTAGGTGCCAGTTCCGCGCGACCAAGCCTAGAAGAACAGCCGAACAGTGTGTACTAGTAATTTTTAACAACCTAACCCTGGTCAAACTGAATTTTATACACCTTCAAAATACCCCCGAACAGCATTACCCTACCGCGAAACTACCCTCATTTTAACGTAAAAGAATTCAGCTACCCGCTAAATCCTTAAATAGGTTTTTTCCTCGTGAAGGCGGCCGCTGAAACGTCATCTCGAGTTTTTTCCCCAAGTCATTAGGCACACGGCGGAGATAACGAGTGACGTGGATCTACTGACAAGAATGGATACGGTACTAACAAAAATAACAAAAACATATTGCAGACAATCCACACAACACTATCTAGCCCCAAACTAAGCAGAGCTTTTACTATGGCTTTCACTTTACACTAATTAAGCAGCTGATTTATACTTGCATACATTTTTTTATAAATACATTATTATAATATCTTAGAATAGGTTCAATAAAAGAAAATAAAACAAAAGAAAATAATACAATAGATTACAATATACTATGTACTGTACACTATCTGTGTACGTAAGTTCACATCTGTTAATCTCAACGATGCTTTGAAGAGATCACTGTTAGCGATAAGGCTGCTCATTGCATTATTGTCACTGTTTTTTTTAAGCTTAAAGCTGTGTATTCTACTTACTTAGTTCGTCTTATTAATCAATAAAAAACTATCTATCTATCTATTTATTAAAAGAGTTGCCCAAGATTTCGAATCAACTTGATTTCTTTTTTTTATTTAGCTAGCTGATGAAACAAGCCTATGGCCCACCTGATGTTAAGTGGTAATCATCGCCTATAACAAAACATTGGCTCGCAAATAACGCATGTTAGGATCGTGCCCTACGATGCACTGCCCTATTTTCATTAACTTTGATCTGACTTATTCTACCGTAGTAACGGTTTTATGCCTCCCTCATTAATTTTCCAGAGTAAGTGGTCTTCTGTAATTAGATAATTTTGGCCCCTCCAAAATGAATCTCCATTTTTATGATCTTATTTCGTACATCAGTGTTTTACGTTTGCAACAAGGATTTATTTAAAATAAATAATATTTTTTTCAGTTTATTCATTATTTTCTATTCACGTTTCAATCGCGATAAAGTTTCACTTTGCAGTCACTGCTTATTTTATATTTATTAGGTAATGATAGATACATGGCATTATTTAATGAGACTGATGTCATTATTATGTTCCTGATGTCATAATTTCGTATGTATTTAGTATGATCAGTCGAAATAGTTGAGCTATCTACAGATCGTGCAAACGATCTAGAGATAGCTCAAAATTTAATTTACTTTAAATTGTGTTATTTGTTAAGTGTACACACTGATTTGTATTCCACAAGTTTATGGACGCAGGGAAGTGCATCGTAGGACACGTTCGTGACGTGCGTGACCTACAAAGATTGCTTTGTAACAGGCGATGGTTACCATTTAACATCAGGTGGCCAAATGCTTGTTCTATCAGCTGGTTAAATCAAAATCAAATAGTTATTTGTTATACAAGAGTGCAAAGCTGCTTTTTAACCGCGTGCTCAATTTTGATGACTGAGCAAGCGCAGGATTCTAAAGTTTAACCACGAGCGTAGCGAGTGGTTTAAAAGTTAGAATCCTAAGCGTTGGCGATGGAATCAAAAGAGCACAAGGTGAAAAATCTTTGCACTCGAGTGCAACACGTAACTTTTCATCCCACCTCAGCGAGGAAATGACTAAATGCAAAAAAGAACATGGCGCGACTAAAAGTAACACACCAAGAAGGTTCCGAGTATGAGTTTTGAACAAATTTAAAAAGGTTGTATGATAAATTCGGCCCCATGCAGGTAGAAGTAAATAGGTTTAATGATGTTTTGAATTCACAAATACACCAAGAAGGTTACGAGTGCGACTTTTTAACAAATTAAAAAAGGTTGTATGATAAATTCGGCACCATGGAGGTAGAAGTAAATAGGTTGTGTATTCACAAACTTAGTGAACACGATATTCTAAATTCAAATTTACTTTATCCTCTAGAGGATAAAAACGGCTTTTGCAGTCAGATATTGAACAGCAAAAACACACTTTCAGAGCTGGTGGGATGAAAAGTGTATTTATTCAGTAGGATTGCAAGGATCACTTTGAAACGTCTTATAGCTAGGTGAGTCTAGGTGCCAGTTCCACGCGACCAAGCCTAGAAGAATAGGTATCAAACTGCGGCTCGGTTTCTATAATTACCGTTTTGTTATATCATCTTTTTACAAATCAAAAATAATCCAAAATAATAGCAGTGAAGTTCTAGTGTGGTGCCAGGGTGCCACTACACTTAATACAATAATACAAAAGCAAAATAAAAAAACCCTAAATTATTGTCATTACTTTTAGTGGTGAAGAAGTTTTTTTTGTTTGCTTAATATTCTCGCGAATTTGGGCTCAATACTATAAAACCGTGAACTTACCTTTAACTATATATAATACTCTACAAAATATCCTCTTTAATGGGCACCCTCCGTCCAGTAGTTCATTGCTTTCCAAAACCAGTATAACAATCATTTATAACTCACTTGTGAAATCAAATCTAGAATATCTAATTGAAGTATGGGGAACAGCAGCAAAAACAAATTTAAAAGAACTACAAATTGCGCAAAACAAAATAATAAAAGTTTTATTTCACTACGACTTCCTGACACCGACACAAAAACTATACAAAGAAACTCAACTGATGAGTTTAAACCAAATGTACACTTACAACACTTGCTGTCTAATTCGTAAAATAATTTCAAAAGAAATACACACTGATATATCATTTAAAAGAAAAAACCAAATTCACAAATACTACACAAGAAGCTCGAAAAATTTTGTATTAGTACGACCTAGAACAAACTATGGAAAGAAAAACATTACCTTTGAAGGAGCACAACTATATAATAAATTGCCTAACAGTATTAAGGAAGCTATAAGTATATATACATTTAAAAAAATATTAAAGGAACACATCATAAAAAACATTGCTATCTTATAAACTGTAATAATTGTCAATTCTAATGTTATGTATTTATTAAATATCACTGTTACACCACTGGACTCAAACCAGTACACTGTGTACACACTCTCTGTAAAAATGTATTATTCTCTGTAAGTGAATTTATTGTTCTTTGAGAAATAAATATCTATCTATAGATAAGAATAACAAGCAGCTATTAATTTTTAGATCATTAATTTCAAATCGTTCGTTCTCCATTAAAAACGACCATTTATTTTTTCCGGCAATTTAACAAATTGCCTCCCAATAAAAGGTTTCGGGAAACAATTGTGAAAATAATAGCTTTTAGCGAGCACCGAGATTGAATTATTTCAGTGCTTAAATCCGTTATAAAAAAAGGAAACTTTTTAATATAAAAAAAAGAACAAAATATACAGACAAACACTTCCTACACCAAAACCAAATATAAAAAAAAATGATGAGTTCTACCTACAGAAGTAATTAACATTACCAAAGAAGATGGTCATGGAACAGAGGATGGTAGAAGGTAATCCAAGGACCTACAATTATAGGGTTACTTTCACTTGGTTCTGACGAACCAGTGTGGTGAAAGGATTTAAAGTGTGCCTCTAATAGGCTCTTTTCATTTTGGCATGATTTCGAACTTGTTAGATTCTACGATACATCAGTTTGCTCACGGTGGTTTTCTTCACCGATTAGAAATACTGGCATAGTGGACAGAAAAACTAACACGACTGGATTTTAACCTACGACTTTGGGGTTGAAAGGCAGGGCCACTACCAATGGGCCACCAATGCTCAGGTTAAGTTTAACTAATAAAATCTAATTAAAGTATTTTTGAACTCAATAAAATAATCTCGACTAACCAATTAACTAGTATAAGATTGTAAAAGCACCGTCTATTGTTCACTGAATATTCTAAATACCTTGAAAAGTTTTAATCAAATCTGGGCTTCGATAATAGTTGATTAACTCTATCCATTTGCACAGTATAAGCAAATGTTTTAGAGCAGTAGTGAAACTTGCAAGCTTCTAGCAATTGAGTTGTCAATATACGATAGAACGACGATTTTTCCAATTTAAGGAGTAAGAAAAGAAAAACTAGTAAGTATTTGATTACTAAATTTATTTACACAAACAAACATACAATATATTTTTTTTACAAGATACAGATGAGCTTTCTGTAGATCGTTACAAACGATCTATAGATAGCTTAACTGATCCAAATCAGTGCCAGATGGCTTGGTGGCATTGCCACGCTGAATAGCAATGCTAATGCGCTGCGCCAGATACCCAACAGCCCTTGGGTCACGCGTCTCTTCGATATTACCCAAGAATATTTTTGAGTGGAATTGCACCTATTCGTTTTAAATTGACGCAAAGTAAATTAATTCTATTTCTATTTCTGTTTACTTGATTACTCTTGGTACGGTTGTAGGCAATAAATATTGCACATCGGGTTTTCTGCTTTCGTAGAGCGCTGTCCTTTTCTGACGCAATCTACGCCATAGGAAGCCGAAATTAGTCGATTGCATTATTTGTTGCCTACATAGCAAATCATTTCTTTTTAACCGATTTCCAATCAAAAAGGAGGAGGTTCTCAATTCGGTTGTATTTTTTTTTAATTTTTTTTTTAATGTTTGTTACCGCATAACTTCGTCATGTGTGAGCCCGATTTGAATAATTATTTTTTTATCTGAAAGGTACTGCTTCCAGATTGGTCCCATTTTAATTTTATTCAAATCGGTGTTGCCATTTTTTTTTAAATAATTTTTTTAATGTTTGTAACTGCATGCCTCCGTCACTTATGAACCGATTTAGAAAATTATTTTTTTATTTGGAAGGTTATTCTTACGTCCTGATTGTCCCAAACAAATTTGATTAAAATCGGTTTAGCCGTTTGACAATGAAGTCGGTTTCTCAAGTTTTTTAAACTTTTAATTATTAATTTTGAGCATTGAGTGGGAAAAGTGGCATTGGTGAGAGTACCCCAGTGTGACTACTGATTGTGACGTCCAATCTATTCCAGTCATTTATATAGGTAGATTAAAATCTCCGGCCGAGGGCTCAGGGCGAAATGGCCTTTAGAGATTGCGAGTTCAGACTTTCTAAATTGGTTTGTTATAACTTTGGAGTTAGTTTGACGTTTTTGATGCGGTGAAGTTGTTGCCAAATTTAATTGTCACCCTTTAAATGACAGGATAACTACTAAAAATAGAGGCCTTTGCATCTATTGTAGATGATTAAAACGTCTCGTCTAAGTAGACATCTATTATCCTGACAGCTTAGTTGGCCTTATCCACAGGAAAAACATGGTCAATACCTGATTACCTCATGCCTGACTATATACCTAACTAACCGACTGGCTAACTATCTGACTGCCTAAGCCACAGGCTTGCTCACGATGTTTTTCTTCGCCTAGCAAATTTTTACATATCGAACAGAAAAATCCATTGTTACACAACTGGATTTAAACTCGCGACCGTAGGATCGGTGGCGGTGCTACTACCACTAGGCAACCAATGTTCTCACAGCAGAACTGTTGAGTTGGGTAAATTGTCCACCACATAACACAATTGAACGCTGTTTAACTAAAACGTTCCAATCCATAATTATGAAATTTCCAGAGAAGAACTCCGAGTCCATACAAAAAAGGAGGGAACGCAAAGTCTTAGTTCATGGGATACAAAATAGATGGCGTTGATTTTTTTCAATTCAAAGAGGCTACCGTTTCCGGGTTCGAACCAGGATTCCATGTCTTAATACTATTGAGTAGAATTCGAGACGTTGATTGACTGGGCCACAGTGGAGATATATTTTAAGACAAAATTATCGATGACTCTCATTCGCCTTCTCGCTCACCACTTATAACCCCTTGTAAATAGTCCCCACTCCCCAGACACAGTTGACAGAGCCTATAGTTGTCCACAATAATCATGTATTTTTATTTAATTGTTGGCATGAAAGGGACAATCAAGACACTTTTAGCGAGCTGTTAAAAGGTGTCAGACATTTTGTTTCCTTTTCCCTGGTCCGCCATTATGAGGGACCCTCTGTAGTTTAAAAATTTCGTATTATGTGAGTCATTCAGTGGACTTCATGTTAATTAAATTATAGATTTTAAAAGGAAGGTAAGGAAGTGAAGGTATTTCCAAAACCTGTCCAGGTTCAAATATTTTCAGGTGAAGTCATTATTAATTAAAAAAGTTTTCAGAAATCGAACTTACCTAATTATCTTTGCAAAGTCGATAGTCTTTGATGGCTCACTAACACGATTTGGTGTTGTTGTTTGAGGCTTGGACCCTATTAAACTGCATACCTTTAAATGGGCAAATTCATCATTCTCACTGGTTTTCTGCTAGTAGGCCGCTTGCGGGCGGTTCTACGACTCGCTGGTTTCCTCACAATGTCTTCCTTCACCGTTTTGAGAGTACTGGCACAGTGCACATACATTTTTCTACAAAAAAATCTTATAAAAACAAATATTTATCGATGGTGATCGAACTCACGCCCTCCAGCACAGAAAGCAAAGCAACCAACTGAGTTGCAAAGACTGTCAAAGTAATAAACTATGTATATTTGGTAGTAACTTGTAGTAATAACTATTGTACATTACAATACAACACAGCTTGTTCTAGGGGGGATCAAACCCACGACCTACGGCACAGGCGGCAGATCTACTACCAATTGAGCTTAGAGGCCAGTCAAATAGTACTGAAGTTATTAAATCCATGCTTCAATTTTTAACGTGCTAATCACATTTTCTGTCCTTGTTGATCGTTGATTGGACCACAAAAACCTCGTATTCGTAGGACTAAGTCTTTGATACCTTCAAGAGGAAGAAGCATACTCATGTCACGTCCCGAAGCCGTCACGAGGCTGTAATTACCAGCTTTAGAAGAACATCAAAGGACTCAAAGTTGGAACTTGTTCCAAAGGTCTTAGGGTCGAAGGGCTTATGTAAGTTTACGGTTTACCAAAGAGGCGGTTGGAATAATAATTTAGTTTTGTGCTCCAAAAAATAGTAAGATCTAATGGTCATTTTGTTTAATCTGTTAAAAAAAGTCGGCAAGCTAGAGACATCAACACAGGCAGTGGGTCATTGACACTTATCTACTATTTTCCCAGTTGTTGTATACAAGAGTGCAAAGCTGCTTTTTAACCGCGTGCTCAATTTTGATGACCGAGCAAGCGCAGGATTCTAAAATTTAACCACGAGCGGAGCGAGTGGTTTAAATGTTAGAATCCTAAGCGTTGGCGAAGGAATCAAAAGAGCACAAGGTAAAAAATCTTTGCACTCGAGTGCAACACGTAACTTTTCATCCCACCTCAGCGAGGAAATGACTAAATGCAAAAAAGGACATGGCGCGACTAAAAGTAACACACCAAGAAGGTTCCAAGTATGAGTTTTTAACAAATTTAAAAAGGTTGTATGATAAATTCGGCACCATGCAGGTAGAAGTAATTAGGTTTAATGATGTTTTGAATTCGCAAATACACCAAGAAGGTTACGAGTAGGAGTTTTTAACAAATTAAAAAAGGTTGTATGATAAATTCGGCACCGTGGAGGTAAAAGTAAATAGGTTGTGTATTCACAAACAACCTATTTACACACAATGTAGGTTGTGTGAACAAGATATTCTAAATTCAAATTCACTTTATCCTCTAGCGGATAAAAACGGATTTTCCAGTCAGATATTGAACAGCAAAAACCCACTTTCAGAGCTGGTGGGATGAAAAATACTTTTCCGTCAAATCGTCAGTCGTCTGTCAGGTCAGCCCTATCTAATTGTCTTTGGATAAAATACGGCCGTTTTTTCCAAATCCATCTGAAACATTTTCCAACTGCTAACACTCAGCTAAGACCTCAAGTAATGTTGGTTAAAATACCACCGAAATTACACAACAGAACTCAAAATAACACCAGAAAAACAATTAAAATCAAAAAGCTATGTTCCTTCCCGAAATGACGGAAAACGAATCCTGCTATCTTCAGGATGATGTTGGTGCTGCCCCGCACTCTGCTGAGCAGTAGGCAGTTTGCTTGCGAATGAAATGATTTAACTGCTTATAGTATGGTTGTGTACAGGTCTTATAACTAATTGAGTTCGCACACTTCACCGCCTAAAGGCCTGCGCACACCTAGTTCGCTGGCGGTAGTGATCAGTGAAACGCTGACAAATATAGCCGTCAAATTTGACAGCGTTTCACTGGTCGCCAACGCCAGCGGCCTAGGTGAGCGCAGGCCTTAACTCGGCATGCAAAAAAGAAATAAACATAATTTGTTAATATCAAAATTAAAAAATAAATAATTGGATGGCAATGTCAGTAAATAATAATATTTTGTTGGTATGTCAAAAGTAAAGCTAAGCTAATGACAGTAAAAATTAAACATGATTTTACATCTCTCATGTTCGGTAAAAAGGTTCTTATTACCTCCAAATGGGGTTTGTAGGTGACTAATTAGCGCTTTAGGGAACCTAATAATGTAGCTAGAAAAGACCTAGGGCGGTAAGTAATTAAACGAAAACACTTTATTCTTTCAAAAAGTTCGCGTACCTACATGTAACCATCATACTGGCAAATAGACATCATGCATTCAGCCCAATAACCAAAGAGGTCGCTTTGCTATTCAGCCTTGCCTTCGTGTGAGTATAATAGTCATCAATTTTAAATATCGGACGGCGCAGCTCAATTACGTTCTTGAAAAAAAAATGTTTTATTGTTGAAATGCCGGTTTTGTACCTCACAATCGAGATGTAAAGCAGAATAGTAAGCTCGGGCTTCAATTGATGCCATACAGCCCTTGGCTACTAATCAACTATTATTCTTGCGGATGATGGCATGAAAGTCAGCGAGCTGCGCCTCAGCGAACATGCTTGATGTACTTTAATTTTATTTTTCTTAGATTTTTAGAATTCAAACGAAGCTATCTTTTGTTTAGAACTCTTTAGTTCGTTAGGCTTTGTAAAACAACCTATTCATGGTGGTAAGCGCAATATCCCTCACTACAAGGTGATTATACGGAGTTAACTTTACTAATAGTATCATCCCCTAAGCCTATAGTCGGCCTAATCCGCAAGAAAAACATGACTAGTACGTGAGCTGACTAAGCCACGGATTCCGTACGATGTTTTCTTTCTACGTTTGAGGGCACTGGCCAACTATTAATCTTAATTAAAAAAAAATGGTCATGAAGATGCTATATTGTCTAACAAATGGGTAAAAAATAAATATAATGGACAATCCACGCAACCTATCTAGCCCCAAATTAAGCAGAGCTTGTACTATTGGAACCAGATATAGCTGCTATAATAAAAAACATTTTTTTGTAAATACTGTTAACCGGTTTTGGGATAGGACATCCCTAATCAGTTCAAGCAGCGTGACATCCCTAGAGTAGAAGAAGCGGAGGAAGGAAGAAGGCGTGGAGATACGTAGTTGTATTGTTTGCCGTGTATTAAAGGAACACAATACATAGTTGTAGCTTTATTCAATGAAGAGTTTTCGCCGTAACAATGCATATAATGTAAGTACTTAAAATAACAATACGGGTTTTTGGTCAATATTTAAGAAATTGAAAAATGAGGCTTAATCTGTAGGTGTGCCTTGTAGAAGTATAGAGATACATGGTAGTGCATCAATTAAATTTCAAGTTCAATTCAATTTATTCACTTAAACAATAACATCGAAAGGCGTATGACGCAATGCTTTTTATTATAAGCCATGGTTACCACTTAACATCAGGTGAGACACAAACTAGTAAGTCACAAACTAGCAATTCGTATAAAAAAATGCATAACAAATGGATAAAATGCGCAATTATTTTAATGAAATTGTTTTGTAGTGACTGTCCCACACAGGGGTTGATTTTCGATGATGTCGTTTGTGGAAAAACTATAAAAGCAGCAACATATCGACAGATCTATAAAGTGCACGTGGGTATAAACACAAACGTTATCCGACACCGCAGGGCACTGAATATCACCTAAATTATACTTTGGGCTCAATTAATTTCGCGTTAAACCGAATTATGTACAGAATCGAGGCTATTTTGTAGATAGTCTACTCTGATATTCCTTTTATTATACTAACCTGTAATTTATAGGGTACTGTTATATTTACCTACAATTTCCGTTATAATTTAGGGTAATTATTACGTAGCAATTTTTTATGGGGTCAATACAAACTCCATTACCAAATCGGTAAATATCTCTTAATAATGACCTTACTTTTAATGTAAAATCTATTTGATAAAATAAAAAATTGCTTAAAATCAGTCTCCTCACTTTTGGTGTTACTAAGTTTTTTCACCTTCACTTGCACTGGCCTGTCAGCTCAGTAGGTAGTAGTTCTGCCTTCTGCGCCGTCGGTCGTGGGTTTGATCCCCACCGAGAATAAATATTGTGTGGTGAAAACAAATGTTTGTTCCCTGTCTGGGTGTTATACAACGTGTATCAAAATATGTGTACTATCCTGAAGGGGGGTGAATTTCCACCCCCCGGGGAACAACTTTTGTTCAACGACTTTTCGAACTTCGATTGGTATCTCTGAAAAAAACTGCAACGAAGTTTCAACATGAACAGCTGACTTTATACAAAGTGACAACCCTAAACTCAGCTACAGAGGTAGTAGGTAGTAGTAGTAGACCTACAGAGGTAGTAATTCAAGGGGTCAAGGGGTTACAAGGATAGGGTTGTCAATTTATTTAGGCATTATGAAATTAAATATTTTTGTATGGGAAACTGAAAATAGGAATTTTTAATTATCTCCCCCCCACAACTGATCACCATTGTGGTCTGAAACCCCCCACCTTCGCATAGTACACATATTTAGATACACCTTGTATAGTACCTACCTAGTACTATTATGCATACTTTTACTGCTACTTTTCATATATAGGTAAATGACGAAGTTAAAACAATATCAAACATAATAAAAATACAACCGAATTCACCACCACCTTTTTTTTTGAAGTTGGATTAAATAAAAAACATTGAATGTATTCATTTGTTTCCATTTGTCTAAAACCCACGGCGCAACCACAAACCTAGACAATCTCAATTCTATAAACAACCAACTTTGTGCCTTTGTTGTGGTGGATGGGTCACGTGATATATTTCTGTCCTATAGTATGTCCAAGGGTCACCAACGTAACCGACACTGGAATGGATTAAGGGTTTCAATTGTCTAAAACATCGGGACGCAAATAATTTCTAACAGAACCACAGAACACCTGAGTTTATCTGAAAAGGATGTAGAACATTTCAGACTTTATAAGATTTGAAAAGGATTATATTCTAACATTCAAAATGCTGATTTTACTAACTCAAGTTTTTTGGGTAATTATTATTAATATTAAAAGTCTCTTGTGTTACAACTGACTACAGGGCCTCTCTCTCTTAATTTATCTCCATTCATTTCATAAAGGCATCAATTTCGTCTCTCTATCTTTGCCGTGGTTTTCCGCGTGGTTGCATTATACCGTAAGTTTTTTTATAAATAAAAGCCAGCGCAGAGCTAAGAAAGCACTAATAGGTAACATAAAAGAAAAAATAACACTGCAGTTTATCTAAACTTCTTCTTGTCGGTGTAATGTATTATGATGATGATCAATTCAACCACCTTAAAAACAATGGTTCTGCGATAACTATTTGATTTGATTCGAAATAGATTCAAATCAAATAGTTATTGCAGAACCATCCTTCGCAAATAATATAAATGTCGAAAGGCATGCGCCGTCAAGCTCAAGTAAGTGCCGTGAAGATACCTCGGAGCTCCAATTTGCGTATGAATGAGCTCCAATCCCCATATATTACGAAGTCGGTATATTACGTAGGTATCAGTGTTGCTCGCTTGGGACCGAATATCTATCAGTTTACTTATGTAGATTGATACGGGACGGGGTTAGTTTAGTTAGACGCCTATTAGGCTCCAAGATACAGTTTTGTAAAAGTTCGGAGTGTATTGCAAATCTGAATAACATCACATCATCACACTACTACCAATTTTGCTAAATGTACCGATTAATTTATTTAGATTGTTATTATACCTACTATCTATTATATGACTGGCCTTTCAGTTGGTAGTAGCTCTGCTTTCTGCGCCGTAGGTATAGGTCGTGGGTTCGATCCCCACCAAGAACAAGCATTAGGACAAATTGTTCCTTCTTCTTGGTTGGTTCTTAATTCTTGATAGACTCGTATCTTATTTTTATATCTGTGTAGATACTTTATTATAACTTTGAAGCGTAGCGTGTGCTGCCTTTGAAACTTTTGCTTTTGTATTACGACTAAGTGAAGTGGCACCACACTGGAACTTCACTGCTATTATTTTAGACTATTTTTGATTTGTAAAAGGATCATATAAAAAAACGGTAGGAACCGTAGTTTGTTGCCTGTTCTTCTAGGCTTGGTCGCGTGGAACTGGCACCTAGACTCACCTAGCTTTAAGACGTTTCAAAGTGATTCTTGTATCGTATTGAATAAACGCTTATTGAATCTTGAACTGACAACATTTTTATGATCGCGGGAAGTCGGTGGATGGAGAGGTCTCAGACGGAATTCTTCTCTGACAGTGATATTTTACATATTTGACAGCTTTTCAGTGATCTCCACCGCGGAATGCTTAGATGTGCAAAGTTTCTTACAGTTAGGCGAGTCTAGGTGCCAGTTCCACGTGACCAAGCCTAGAAAAAAGGCGTTCTTTTGGAAGAATGGAGTAATTTGATTTGTAGAAAAGAAAATCATGAGTTTTGGGTTACAATAATATATTTGATCTTTGGATATAATTTATAATATAAAATCTCACTTTTATTGATATCACTCATGAATGTTATCATCTTTAATAATAATATCACAATATTCATTAAGTTTCAATCATTTCACTAATACTAGATCTAGAATAGATATAAATAAAAATACTCGTTTTTTTATACTACAAATTACACCTAATTATAAACCTTGAGCCTAAATACACACTAGAATTTCGTGGTCACTCAACTTCCATAGTTCATCAGTCAGCCACGTGCAAAAGATGGTGACCTACACTTTATAAGGAATCACTTTGAAACTTCATAAAGTAATCAAATTCCAACCACGCCTCGAAGAAAGGCAACAAACTACACAATAAACTCATTATTTTCCTTTTCACTCGTACTTATTTTATAAATAAAAAAATATTTTTCAAACATTTAAGTATCAAATAAATATATAACATAGGCAATAATCCACTTAAAAAGCACTATGTTAATTTTTTAATTGAATATAAATATGAATGAATATAAATAATTGAATATACATTCACTTATTTTAACATAAAATTTAAATATTTTAAATAGTTTATTGCTGTAGCTCACATTTTGTCGAAAAACATCAAGTTTTTGGTTAAAATGCACCAAGAACGTAAAGATCATTAATAATAATGTGTGATTAACATTTAATTTTATATACAGGGTGGAATTTTGTAATGCCACCTGGAGGGAATGTACTCTTAATACTGCAGATAGAAAATTTTACTCAAAGGAAACATTCCTTTATTATTGAATAGAAAGCAAACTGCATTCAAAGATTTTCGAAAATTCTCTTCTCCCACACCCGGGAATCGAACCGGCTAAATTCTGAAAAAAATATACCCTGTACTTTTATTGCATCGATCGTTAGGGTCAATTATAAGGATGAAATCTCTTTAACAAACATGATAAATTAAATGAAAGGAAAACCAGGTTATTTCATTTTTTGTAAATAAATAAATAAATTTAAGATTTCCTGGTTATTCTTTCATTTAATTTATCATGTTTGTTAGAGAGATTTTATCCTTATAATTGACCCTAACGATCGATGCAATAAAAGTACAGGGTGTATTTTTTTCAGATTTTAGTCGGTTCGATTCCCGGGTGTGGGAGAAGAGAATTTTCGAAAATCTTTGAATGCAGTTTGCTTACTATTCAAAAATAAAGGAATGTTTCCTTTAAGTAAAATTTTCTATCTGCAGTATTAAGAGTACTTTCCCTCCAGGTGGCATTACAAAACTCCACCCTGTATATTATAATGAATATAAAAATAATACAGTTTTGTCCTAGATTGAGATTTATCCAGTTAAAAGGTACCTTCCAAAGCCTTGCGGGTTTGACAGCGTTTCACTGATTGCCACCGCAGAATGTTTAAATGTGCGCAAGGCTTAACTCAATAACAGTGAAAGAAAACACCGTAAGGAAACTCGCAGCTAAGTCAGTCCCGCATGACGACGTTCCTGTGCAATACCAGCTTAGATTCCAAGAATAGCATAAGCCTTGGTAAGCATATTTCAGAATCATGGTACTACTTACAGACTAGCGTTTGTTAAATCATCATCATCAGCCTTAAAATCCTTTCACTACACTGGTTTGAAAGAACTGACACGATAAGAGGATCAGCCTGAAGAAGTCCACTGCTGGAGATAGGCTTCCCCTATACATTTCTAGGAATAACGATTCTGAGCCCTTTCCATCCACCAACTTCCCGCAATTTTAACAATGTCATCGTTCCATCGGATGGGTAGCTTTGTAGATAAAGGGTTCCTTTTGTAGTCTATAAAAGCAATAAAAAATGAATAATAATATGCGGAACTCAGCCCCTAAAACTCCCTGCAAGGGGTACTAAAGTTTGTATGAAAGTTCCATTAGTAATTTTAATGCCTATCACAAATTCTAAAGTTAGTAAATTCGTATATCTACCTTAATTATAACAGTCACTTATGTCTAGGTCTTACAAGAACTGGCGAGTGCCTAGGATTAGAGTCATACGCGTCAAATAACCTACAATTACTGGAAGAGAGTCCTGATACCACTTCTGGTACTTCAGAGTATACCTCAGATTCAGGAGGGACATAGTCTTTGACTGTATACCTCCCTGTGTTGGTCCCTTCAAATTTAGCTGTAAGTTTCACTTCAGATGTTTTTTTTGGCCGCACCGATACATTGGCATCACTTTTGACGTCATCGGAGACAGTGATTTCAGTCTTAACCGAAGATTCCTTTTCGTTTTCAGTCTTCTCTGTGGAGAAGGTTCGCTTCTCTCCTGGTATCTTGCGGTAGACTTTAGCGATGAATGGATGGAGAAGTCTTTCATTGAACTTATCGCTCTCTTTGCCTGTGAAAGCACCAACGATGTTGCCGACGATGACGCATGTAAGTGTACCGATGACTGCGTACCACATGTAGGAAATTGCGTACATTTTGTAAAGGCCTGAGTCACTGGAAAAGAAGACGATGATGATATTATTAAATCGAATGATACACTGAAAGCACTGGTGGTCTAGTAGTAGGTTGTTCTGATCTAAAAATCGTGAGATCAAAGCCATTCGTTTACCAATTTCGTTCACCAATGATCTGTTGAAAAATGTATGTTCACTATGCCAGTACTCTGCAACCAACGGTGAAGGAAAACATCGTGACGAAACCGGCATGCTTAGAATCTAAAAAGTTCGAAAAAGAGCCAACAAAAAAGTCACTGGGGCTCAATTCTAGACCAGTGACTTTTTTGTCACGGTAGACAAGAAATCTCAAATCTGACAGCGATATTTGACAGCGTTTCACTGATCGCTACCGCCAGTGAACTAGGTGTGCGCAGGCCTTTAGTGAATTTGACAGTTCTTGTGATATATATCTACCGTGACATAAAAGTCACTGGTCTAGAATTGAGCCCCAGGTTTGAAAGAACTAGTGACACGATACTAAGAAGATCTGATAATAAAACTTGAGAAATAATCCATGATGATAGTATAAATACAAACAATAATAGGTTAATAGTGGCTAACCACTAGACTGATTTGGATGAAACTTGCAATAAATATAACTCGTATCCCGTATTCTAAATAATTCTAATCAATCAGCAGTCGTCGCAAGACAAGCAAAAAGACAAGGAGTAGCTTGTAAGAACAATTGCCTCGATTGGTCAATCTTATAAGACAAGGGCTATGCAAATTAACAAATAAACTAAAAAAAAAGTGGTAAGCGCCATGCATCGAAGGTAAAAAGTAAGGAGGTACTTACTAGAAGGAATCATGAGCAGCAATGACCCGTCTGTTGGTATCCAACAACGGTGCTAGATGTTTGAGAGTCTGGTTAACAATAGCCGGCAGTGCTGGGGTTTCTAAGAAGATGTTCACTGTGCTGTTGAGGCAACCCTAGGACAGAAAAAAAATCATTCACCACAATAGATAAAAATAAGTAGTGACCTAGCAAGAAAGCTCAAATAATTATATGGTTTAGGCACATATTGCAATCATAAAATTGATAGAACTATACAAAGCCTAGTCAATTCAAAAGCCATGCAGTATATAGTATCGATGTGTTTCTGTTTGAAGGGGGCCGGTAAAATTACTGGCACGTGAGAGTGAACATTATCTGTATGCCTTAAGTTGATGGACGCAGGGCAATACATCGTAGGGCACGTTCTGGACGTGCGTGACCTACGAGGCAATGCTTTGTTTAAGGCGATGGTTAATCATCAGGCGGGCCATCCACAAGCTTGTTCCATCAGCTAGTTATTATATCAAATAAAGGGATGGCATGGACAAAAAAACACAAGAAATCTATAATATCTTTCTTCTTTTAGTGTCCTTGTTTTTTACTGGTTTTTGTGCTTATGTACCTAGTAAATAAATAAACGTCTATGTCTATGTCTAAAGTATCTCTGGCAACTGCAAAAGTCTCGAGTTGGTCAGAAATGTATATTACTGTGTATATTGTATATTGACTTTAACTGGGGAGATTACTATATATGTTTTATTTTACTCACCTCTGTTGAAATAGGCAGCATATCCACCTTCTTATCGACATAAAGCAACCTTCCCGCAGCCATCCAAATTGTTATAAAATGTGAAGCGATTATCCCACAGAGAGCTCCAGTGCCATTAGCGAGCGGGCATAGAGCGGCCAGTGTGAAAACTCCGAGTAGGGCTCCGCTGGTGGCTGATGTGACGAGGAGAGAGCCTTCGATCACACCCCCAACCATGCCCACGCAGAGAGATAGCAGCATTATTATAATAGCTGGAACAAAACGAATCCTATAAAAACATGTTTGGATGTTTAGAAGCAACTCAATCATGTTATTGTATGTGGGTCTTAAGATGTTTGTCAAATCATTATTGTCATCACACATACAAATGTATAGAAAAGGACTCCCCTATACATTTCCTGGAAGAAACATTCTGAGCCCTTTCCATGGTCTATGCATGAAAAGAGTGGAGTTCTTACGATATTTACAATGTCGTAGATCTATCGAGAGTGTCATTGTTGAGTAGGGTCCTACGTTTTGTCTTCTGGTTTGTAGTCGCCATTTGAGAACCTTTATACCTTAACTACGTCGTACTCAATCTAAATGAAACTCCAAATGGTTAAACTGACCTGATCTACGTAGTATCAGTACAATGCCAGAAATATAGATACTCGTTGAACAAATACAAACACAAAAACCCCATGTTTAAAGAACCCCATACATTTGTAGGGAAAACCTCTAGAAATTTATGAACCTCAGAACTTACCGTAAATGACTCCAATGATCTTGATGACGGTCAGCTGCTGCTTATCATTGATGTCCTTGAAAGATGGAGCAGCAGAGACAAAGTCCTCCCAAGTCACCGTTGCTAGGGAGTTCACGTTTGACACCAGGAAACTGAAAAATGTTATTGAAATAAGAGGTCGAGGTTCAAGACCAGTATGATAAATACAGAATTAGAAAAAAACAACTAAGAACCAACCAAACCAATCACCTGAGATCTACAAGGGACACGTGGGTTAAAAGTAACTTTCAGCCTTTTAGAGGGCGTTATTTTTAACTCATTCATTCATCCTTCCATTATAAAGCTTGAGAACAGAAAAACCATAGATATCGTCACATAAAAAGAACGCTGGAAGAAAGTGAAGGGGGTATTTGGGGGTATGAGGATACCCTCTTCTCCTCCTCTCATTGTTATTTTACGTTACACAAACTAGCTTACCTCAAAGCTCCATTAAACAAACTGCCCAAGAACAGCCCGAGCATCCCGGGTAAGAAAGCGAACTGGTCTTCCACGTAGAACGGAAGCACTTCATCAGGGGCTGAGATCATGCCGGTCGCTAGTGGATCACAGTTCTTGTACACTGCATAGATAGCCATCCCCACTACCCAAGACAGACTGAACAGAATTGTTACTGCTGGAACGTTGGCTAAGAGAGTTTTTCGTACCCTGGAAGTAGAATAAATATGCATAACGTAAATACGTTTTTCTTCTTGTAAACGTTTTTAGAAACTAAATATTGCTGTTGTTGTTGTATTTTCGTTCATAATCTTTTAGTCATCATCATTAAAAACAGCACATTTTCCTGCAGACAACTCTTAGTTTTACTGTTGTGTTAGGTTAGGCTTTTCATCCAGGTCTTTCCACCCAACCTGCTTTTCTTGGTCTGCCTTGACCGACTGTGAATCACATCATTGGTGAAAACCAATGATCGGTCCCCTAGAAAAGCTAAGAAGACTAACCTGGCTTCAGAAGACATGGATAAAAACCGCTGGACAAAGGTCTGCTGGCATCCATAGATGGAGACAGACATGAAAAGCTGGCCGAAGATTGCGGACAGCGTATCCACTCGTACTGTAGGATCCATTGTGAATCTGGAAGGACATTTCAAGGTTGTTTGAACTGCTGGAATACTTAAAATATGTTTTCATGTGACTAAAGATCACCATGGCCATCCATGACGGAAATCACAGGTGGAGCATTTCACTATCTCAAAAAATAACTCAAAAAAAGACGAAATATCAATTTTTCAATGATCTAACGCTGTATGTTTTTTTTTTTGTAAATAAAAAGTATTCTACATACTCATTATAATATTACATTATTCCAAATATTCATATTTATATCAAATCTTCACAGGCAGGTATTTTAATATAATGATGACGAAAATAAACTGAACTTATTTTTTATTGCTCTGTTTGTATAGTTTTTTGTTCTGTTCGCTTGTTGGGCTTCGAGTCTTCACCAATCTATTACAATGACTGAGTTTCTCACGGTGTTTTCCTTCAATTTAATAATACTGTTTTGTTTTGTTTTCTTATCACCTAACTTTTAATCTTTTGAGAGATCATTTGGAGAAGTGCAGATTTATATTTTGTGTGCATGACCAAGAACAACTTTAAACATTTTTTAAAGAACAAGTTGATGGAACAAGCATATGGCTCACCTGATGTTAATTGGTAACCATCGCCTAATAACAAAGCATTGCTTCGTAGGTCATGCACGTCAGGAACGTGCCTTACGATGCACTTCCCTGCGTCCATCAACTTGAGGCATACAGATATTCAGCCTCATGCGCCAGTAATTTCACTGGCACCCAAATTCTTCAACCGAAACACAGCAATGCTGCTTCACGGCAGAAATAGGCATAATAAATAAATATTGTGGACAATTCACACAACACTATCTAGCCCCAAATTAAGCAGAGCTTGTTTTATGGGAACCAGATAGCTGATTTAATACTTATACATATACATTATTTTTGTTTGTAAACACATACTTAGAAAACAATACAACGCCCAGACAGAGAACAAACATCTGTGTTCACCACACAAATATTTATTCTCGGTGGGAATCGAACCCACGACCTACAGCGCAGAAGGCAGAGCTACTACCAACTGAGCTGAGAGACCAGTCAAAAGGCATGGTAGAACTGGGAATGGAACTTACTGAAAGAACTTCAGCCGACCGCCCTCGATGTTATCATTGATCACCTTCTTCGGTCCACCAGCAGTGATGGTTGACTGGATGATGAAGGCGCCGCTTACGAGGATCATCGTCAGAGTTTGAATCACGTCAGCCCTTAAATAAGAACAATCGGAATTCATAAAATATGGGTCCTAATGGTGCGATTACAAAAATTCTCCATGAGTAAATGAGAAGACGTGATGAGAAGTACTTTGTCTTTAAGTTGTAGGCCAAAGAAAAGATGGATGGATTGCGTGAAAGACGAGATAAAATATGTAAGAAAGAATTGACTTCTCAGATGACGGATGATAGAAAAAAGTGAGTGAGGGGAAAAACCGGTCGGTTGCAAGAAGTAGTGCCGACCCTACAAGCAAAATGTTATTGATGAGATGTCCTGTTTTTATGAAGTTTGGTTCGGGTTATAACGAGAACTGCAAAGTCACTGCAAACTTGGATGTACGCTATTAGTCATATTATTAGAGGTCTTAACGACATATAACTTGTCGCTCGACTTCTCGTTTGGAGAGTAATTATTGCACAACACCCCCCAAAAAAAACTAATTAATTTGTATGGAGAAAAAAACACATGCTCATGCATTTTGGCGACACTTTTCTGGCCACACGGCCGTTCTATGTTCTGTGGGGTGATGGTGTACCTGATAGCAGCTGCTAGACCACCCAGAAGATTGAATACTATTGCCACAGCCGTCAGAGCAGCTGCCGACGCCCAGTGAGGTAAAGCCAGCACTGCGTGTAATGCCACTGTGGGCGTGTACACCGTGACAGCCAGGTTCAGGAGCTGTCTAATGAGGAAGGTGGCAGCTGCTAGTCTTCGGACCCAGTAGCAGTTGAAGCGCATCTAGGAATGAAGAATAAACAATTTAATGGGGAATTACCAGATGGGACTTCTTCTCGTCGTGTCACTAGTTCTTTCGAACCAGTCAGTGTGTTGAAAGGATTTGATTATCGTTCACTTGATGCACATTTTTTTAACTTTTTTAGGTTTTACGTTAATGCCGGTTTCCCTTCTCATATTTTTTGATAATGCAGGAGTTAGCGATTGACCTAACATAAAAGTAAATTATAAAGATAATAGGAGCAAAGAGAGAGAGTTACTAAATCTTCTTAATCATCATCCGCAGCTGGATTAGCGGATGATGATGAAGAAGATTTAGTAAGAGATGGCAGTATTAAAGCACTGCTTATTTATCGTTACCAATTTTGTATAGATAAAGCCAACGTCAATAATTTAACTATTTTGAGAGGTCTGACCAACTGGCAACAGAATTAAACGCTGACCTCAGACTATCCACTAAAGTGACACATCCTATTCTCCATAATCCTAATCCGGGTTAATGGAATTGAATGAACCAGCTGGAATCAGATACTGAAACTGAAAATTCAAACGAGTTGAGAAAAATAAGCTGTTTGTAAATTTACATGGTTTGGGCATGTGAGAAGACGGATGCCTTTAACACACACACACACTCGCTTCTCACAAGCTTCGTCGTTCTCCTTCCATCAAGGAGAACGACGAAGAAGGGTGAAGGTTATAGGTAGAGGAAAATCTCTGTATACGTCAATTGATCAGTTAAAAACACTTTAGGGAAAGGCCTAGTCTAAAGTAGGTACCTTATTAAACTGACAAGCATTATGAAGGATGCTACGAGAGTGAATAAAGCAAGAAGTACATTTTGTCCGGATTGTAACAAGGGAAAATTCTTAACCAATTTAATATGATAATGATAATCCCAGTAATATGTAATAGGACTCCTAAATAAAGGGCTCATCCAGGGAAGTATCACTACGTTGTCTATTTCTACCGTGAGAGCAGTGTTGCAAGGTAGCACATAAGGCATAAATGCCGAATATTTTTTCTTACCTGTAGGTATTCGTAGACAGAGTTAGTATGTAGTCTGTAGTAGACTGGCACGAAGACCCAGCAGACGATTGGAAAGGCTAAGATTATACCGTACAGCGTCTCCCACATAGCTGATCCATGGTAGACCAGCTCTGAAGGGAATCCTGAAGTAATAAATACATTTCTGAACACCAACTCTTCAAAATATTATTTGGAAAGTATGTCGTATGTGTATGCCGAGTCACTTAAAAGCAAGACTAAAGTCTTGCTTTTAAGTGGCGCTCATATTCATAATGGTTCAATGGCATTTATTAGCTAAAACTTAAAGTTTGTTGCCATCATTATGTTGTTTGTTGTTAATTAACATGAAAGAGATAGTAACAAAAGACTTTTTGCGAGCCACTAAAAGGTATCAGGCATTATGAATAAAGTGCTAATTACATTATTTTGACGACGACTAATTTTGACCAACCTTTTTTTCTTCCAGATTATATTACTTCACCATTTAGGTAAACCTCTTTTCCCCGTCACTTGTAAGAGCTAATTGGCCTGCCTATCATATTTCCACTTCATTTGAAGAGCTATGATCGGATCCAACGCTTCCGTAGGAGCTTACGAGACACCGCGATTGCCTGACACGGCGCAGACAATTTATAAATAAAATTGTCTTATTTTTAAGGTACCTATTTATATTAAGGTTTTTATTTTAATTACAATTGCTGTCTGAAATTATTATTATAATAATGCTGGCCTTGATTTTAGATTATGCTATAAAATAGAGCTATTATAAATTTAAGTTCCCAGCCTCAATGACAGAGATACAACACCATGTCTATATTACACGGCTAGCGAGCACGCTTACAAGCGCGACTTAAATGTTGATATTACGTTTATCTTTAGTTCTAATCTGTCATCGGTGCAAAACAGTTATTTTTGAAAAATGACTGACTGACGGCGATAGAACACTGCGGATAATATACATAGTGTATACCGAAAGGTAAATACATAAAAACCGGCTAAGTGTGAGTCGGACTCGCGAACGAATTATCCCGAACCCTATGAATTATCTAAAAAAAGACACGTTCGTTGTATGTAGTAAAAAAATAAATTTAGGTAACAACTCCACTAGCGAACACAGATGACGGCTAGAGATGGGCAGAGGGTTTAAACCCAGTTGGGCAAAAAGGCCATAAACTGGACAAATAGGGCAAAAACGAATTAACGTCCTTTTATATGTCCAAAATCAGGGCGGAAACTCTAATAAGTCAAAATCAGACTTTTTCATTGAGTATTCGTAAGATGTACCTGTTTAAACCATTTTAATATTAGAACAAATAGTAATTGACCAAAAAGGAGGATCTCACTGAAAATAAAAAATGTATTTGTTGCCAAATTACAGAATTATCAGCAGAATCACAGTCTGTCGGTATTATTTAAATCAACATTTTACCGCACATGGTATTCGTGATTCGTGCCTGCTAATCGCTGTCACTATCGTAATCATCATTAACCTTTTGAAGTCCACTGCTGGACATGGTCACTCCCATGGCGTGCCACTGAGCCCAGGGTTCGGTTTGGCTCTTCCTATCAAGTTGCTGCCCGCCACTCTGCATAAGTCGTCGCTCCATCTAATCTGAGGCATCCTACGCTACGTTTCCCTAAACGTGGTCTTCACATTATCGGTTCTTCGAATCATGACCGGCCCACTGCCACTTGAGCTTGCTAGTTCTTTGGGCTATGTTGACAACTTTGGTCCTCTATCGAATGACCTCGTTCCAGATCCTGTCTCTGAGAGAGACTCCGAGCATAGCCTTAACCATAGCTTTTTGAGCGACTTTTAATTTATGGACCCGTGTTATTATAACTGGTAGGACGCACTGGCTTTCGTTTTTGAGCACTGTGGGATAGGTTACTAGAAGACCTGACGAAGTTTCCCAAATACCGCCCAACGTAGCTGAATTCTCTTTCTTAACTCTATACTGTACTATCATAATAAAGTCGGGACAAATTCAAATATTCTGGATGTAGAAGTTGATGCTTGACCATTGCTTCTCTATTAGGTTCATATTTGGTTTACGCAAATATGACCATGTTTCCGATTTTTGTAATAAGCTTAAGTGGTTGCCTATTCGTTTTTGCAGGAATACTCGTCTCCTTTCCCTCTTGTACAGTGTCATGTTTAACCCTTCCACCCCCCTTATCTAAAAGCTAAACTAATCTCAACGCTTTGAATACCTAAATCTTTCTAACTCTCGTACTTTACGGTCTTCTGAAACTCTACAACTTCCTGTCCACTCTTATTCTGTCTATAAGCACTTATTCACTGTACAAGCTATCTGTATTTGGAACTCTCTTCCTATTGATATCAGAAAATTGATATCTCTTCCCATCTACAAAAAGCTTTTGCACAGCCGCTATTCAGTTGAATTAGGAAGTCGCTACTTTCGTCAGCCTATACGAGATCCGAACGGCTCTCAAGCAGCTTAAGAGTAACAAGGCACCGCGGGAAGTCGGAATAACGACAGAACTTCTGAAAGCGGGTGGAACGCCGATACTTGAGGTTCTTCAGAAGCTTTTTAATTCTGTCATCCTTGAGGGTACGATGCCTGAAGCGTGGGGCAGGAGCGTAGTGGTGCTCTTCTCCAAGAAGGGTAATAACACCCTCTTAAAGAACTATAGGCCCATCTCTCTGCTTAGCCACGTCTATAAGCTGTTTTCGAGAGTAGTTACCAATCGTCTCGCCCGATGGTTTGACGACTTTCAGCCTCCCGGACAAGCCGGGTTCCGGACATGCTTTAGCACCATAGACCACATCCACACGCTACGGCCGATTATACAGAAGACTGAGGTCTATAATCGGCCACTTTGCTTAGCGTTTTTAGACTATGAGAAAGCCTTCGATTCAGTCGAAACCTGGGCAGTGCTACAGTCGCTCCAGCCTTGTCAAATTGGCTATCGGTATATCGAAGTGTTGATATGTATCAACAGGAATGCCACAATGTCTATTTTAACTTCAGGATCAGAGTACAAATCCAATCCACATGCAAAAAGGGGTGAGACAGGGAGATGTCATATCTCCGAAACTGTTCACCTCGGCACTGGAGGATATTTTCAAGCTCGTGTCCTGGACAAGGTATGGCATTAACATCAACGGCGAATTCATCACTCACCTTCGATTTGCCGACGACTGGCCATTATGACTAAGTAGTCATAATGGCGGAGTCGCTGTAAGATTTAGGCACAATGCTCCTATATTGTCCACCTTTATATTGTCTCCCAATAGGTGGGTCTAAAAATGAACATGAGCAAAACAAAAATCATGTTTATTCATGCTCATGTTAATTGGGGTCAGACGATCCAATTACGTAGAGTCAACTTCGACAAAGAGGTCAGCCGACGAATCCAACTCAGATGGGCAGCGTCGGGAAATTGCGCCACATCTTCTCGTCGCAGGTACCGCAAAGCCTCAAGACAAAAGTCTTTAATCAGTGCTAGTTGCCAGTGATGACTTACGGAACTGAGACGTGGTCGCTAACTATTGGCTTCGTACACAAGCTCAAAGTCGCGCAAC
Source organism: Thera britannica (assembly GCA_939531255.2). Taxonomy (NCBI): domain Eukaryota; kingdom Metazoa; phylum Arthropoda; class Insecta; order Lepidoptera; family Geometridae; genus Thera; species Thera britannica. The sequence continues at coordinate 15,162,949 of OW618040.2, read as the reverse complement.
GAGCTATATATAGAGAGAGCTATGCTGGGAGTTTCACTACGTGATAGAATCAGAAATGAGATATCCGTAGAAGAACCAAGGTCACCTACACAGCTCTTAGAATTAGTTAAATTAATTAAATTGAAGTGGCAATGGGCAGGTCATATAGCTCGAAGAACCGACAACCGTTGGAGAATAAAGGTTCTCGAATGGCGTCCACGAACCGGAAGACGAAAAGTAGGACCCACCAGATGGACCGACGACATTGTTAAGATCGCGGGAAGCCGGTGGATGGAAAGAGCTCAGAATCGTTCTTCCTGGAAATGTGTGGGGGAGGCCTATGTCCAGCAGTGGACTTCTTCAGCGTGATGATGATTATAGATTAACTTAAAAAAACCTTTTTAGTCATTAGAACTTAGCATTGTGTAATAATTTGTGAATTTTGCGATATTTTACAATAAAAATATATCCGCCCTGTTTTGGGACGTTTACTGGGCGTAAATGGACGCTTACTCGGCATTTACTCAATACGTCCATAAATGGCCAGGCAAAAACCCATCTCTAATGACGGCTGATAGAAGAGATTGGAAGAAAACCCACCATACGATGAAGATATTTATTTTCCATAAAAACTAATGTTTTATAGCGTTAAGGGGGTACGATTTCCATACAAACTTAATTTACACAACTATGGGCGAATAAAGTATTAATGTACACCGAAATAGCTGCAATTAGGCTTTTACAGTGGTCCTTATTACCGGCCAGTTATGCATTATGCTACTTTTTAAGGTTCAGTACCCAAAACAACAGGTAAAACAGGACCCTCTACTGATAATGATCATGACTAAGACTCCGCTGTCCGTCCGCCTGTCTGTCTGTCCGTCTGTCCGTCTGTCACCAGGTCGTATCTAATGAACCGTGATAGTTAAACAGTTGAATTTCTCGCAGATTATGATTTTATGTTGCCGCTTTAACAAAAATACATATACCTATCATTATTGCGAATGCTGTGCATGCATGCCTTTAATTAGCACATATTTTTAACCGACTTCCAATCAAAAAGGAGGAGGTTCTCAATTCGGTTGTTTTTTTTTTTTTTTTATAATGTTTGTTACCGCATAACTTCGTCATTTGTGAGCCGATTTGAAAAATTATTTTTTTATCTGAAAGGTACTGCTTCCAGATTGGTCCCATTTTAATTTTATTAAAATCGGTGTTGCCATTTTTTTTAATAATTTTTTTAATGTTTGCATGCCTCTGTCATCTATTTTTTTATTTGGAAGGTTATTCTTACGTCCAGATTGTCCCAAACAAATTTGATTAAAATCGGTTTAGCCGTTTGACAATGAAGTCGGTTTCTCAAGTTTTTTAAACTAATAATTATTTTAAATAATTTAGTCTTTATTATGGTTTTGCATAATAAATGATAATAACCCTTCGAACTATGAACTACGAGTCCGCCTCGTTCTTAGCCGGGTTTTTAGGGTTCCGTAGCCAAATGGCAAAAACGGAACCCTTATAGATTCGTCATGTCTGTCTGTCTGTCTGTCTGTCTGTCCGGCCGTGTCACAGCCATTTTTCTCCGAAACTATAAGAGCTAGACTGATAAAACTTGGTAAGTAGATGTATTCTGTGAACCGCATTAAGGTTTTTACACAAAAATAGAAAAAAAAAAACTATAAATTTTGGGGGTCCCATACTTGAAACTGAAACTCAAAAATTTTTTTTTCATTGAACCCATGCGTGTGGTGGATTTATGGATAGGTCTTCAAAAATTATGTTGAGGTTTCTAATATAGTTTTTTTCTAAACTGAATAGTTTGCGCGAGAGACACTTCCAAAGTGGAAAAAAGTTGGTCCCCCCCCCCTCTAACTTCTAAAATAAGAGAATGATAAATCCAAAAAAAATATATGTTGTACATTACTATGCAAACTTTCAACGATATTTGGTTTGAACGAGATCTAGTCAGTATTTTTTTTTTTTATACGTCATAAATCGTAAACCGCAATTTACCTTTCGACGAACTACTAAAACCTTTATATTATGTTAATTGATGCTACGGAACCCTTCATGGGCGAGTCCGACTCGCACTTGGCTGCTTTTTTTATCTTTCTATCAATGGTGAGTCATCAGGTAATAAAGTTGGTTACGCTAGCTATGAGTAAAGCATTAGATACACGTACGAATAGTAGGTTTTTATTATTGTTCTATTGTGTATTATTAGTTGGTTAGACTAAAAAACGGAAAATCCACCGCATTTTGGATACAAAATACGTTCTGTTTATTTGATCCTAAGGTTGTGGGTTCAAATCCAGCCATGTACCAATTAGTGGTTTAGTCGGTTGAAAAATCTATACTTAAGTTTGCACTATGCTAGTACTCTCAAACGGTGAAGGAAAACATCGTTTGGAAACCAGCATGTCGTAGAACCTAAACAATATCGAAAACATGACATGTGTCAAGTGCCCGACGAAAGGGACCTCCCTGAGGTGCTCTTAAAATCCTTTCACCACACTGGTTTTAAAGAACCATTGATACGATAAGAAGAAGAAGATGATTGTGAGAATGGATAAGTTTATTAAATAAAATATCAATGGCCAGAGGAATCGCACGTGACTTAGTTCTTTTGGGGTGACTTAGTTCTTAGGTGACTTAGTTCTTTTATATTTTCAAACAAACTTCAACCAAGAGAGGTTTAATAAAAGAATTATTTTCTTATACAACCATATCGAGACCATTTCATAGTCCTAAGTTTTCTAATTTTGGATGTACGCTGATTGACAGTCAGTCAGTCAGTCGCATGAATGTTTTATACATACCAGTAGGCTTCAAGTATTGATACATAAATAAATAAACACATTGTGGACAATCCACACAACACTACTTAGTCCCAAATTAAGCAGAGCTTTTATAATAAGAACCGAATAGCTGATTTATTAGGTACTTGTATTATTTTTTTTTTAAATATTATACCTACATAAATTACAATATAACACCCAGAAGAGAACAAACATCTGCGTTCACCACACAAATATTTGTTCTCAGTTGGGATCGAACCCACGACCTACAAAAGTGGTTTTACGCAAGACGTTTTCAGCGCGTTTGTTGCAATTCAGATGTATTGCAAACTGAGTGATTTGTTACACGGTGAATAAATGCTGCGTGTATTCGCTTCGTGTAGCCAAAGCTTTATATACTCGTAAAAGAAAGATACGTGTGGTTATTTATAAAAACGTAGCGAGTAATCGTTTAGAAGTTTTTTATGCAATTCGCTGATGGAACATGCTTTTTACAAACTCTTTGATTCGGTAAAAAATACCATAAAAAACTTACAAATACAATTTTATGAGAGGGTTTCTTTAAATAACTATTGAATTTCAAAAAGTAAGAAGATAAAAAACTAATTGTTATTGAGTTCATAATTGACACGTGGCGTAGGTACTTTTTTGTGCATTGGGTAGGCATCATACCCAACCACAGAAGTAATAATTAGTTCCACGTATATCGAAACCACAGTACCTGGGTTTTACATTAAGACACACGTGACGTCTTATCATATAAAAAAAGCAGCCAACTGCGAGTCGGACTCGCACATGAAGGGTTCCGTAGCAACAAGTAACATAATAATTCTTGTAGTTTGTCGAAAGGTAAATTGCGGTTTACGATTTATGACTTATAAAAAAACTACTTACTAGATCTCGTTCAAACCTATTTTCGGTGGTAGTTTGCATGGTAATGTACACGATCATAAGACGATACAATGTGAAGGATACTACTGAATAAATACACATTTGACTTTGACATAGCGAAAGATAATGTAACTTTTACCTTACTGACTGACTGGAAGCCTAAGCTCAAAGTCCTGTTGTCTCTAAGAGGGATACCTAGGGTGTATATTAATGTGTCAATCAATCTTCTGGAATACCTATTATATACACCACTATTTTGTAACTACCAAAAAAAAATAGGGTAATGTAGTAGGGGTAGAACATTATGAATGTGCAATCAGAATATTTAGTTTCGATAAAATGACAAAGTAATTAAATGTTAAAACTTTCAGAAATCCTGCATAAAATTATGGACATACTTAGTAGGTATTAGTTACGTAGTAGGTACTAGAGAGAAACAAATTTACGCTGTTCGGTTCCGCTTGGTATTTAGCGTTTATGAATGAAATGATTTTTGCTTGTTGAATCATTTTTAAATATTTGACTATAAATTGTTGTTATTTAGGGATATTTTTTTTATTAGGTACTTCAATTTTTTTTTTCGTGGATGCGTTCAGTCACAGCCGCCAATATTGGCATTTTTTTGGTAATTACAAAATAGTGGTGTTGGATAGAAGACAAACAGTCACTACGTCAATAAAACTAGAACTGAGTTAATCTAGTAGTAATGACATTATGACAATGTGCCAAGAATAATAAGTTTAAAACACTTTGAGAAACCGACTTCATGGCCAAACAGCTGAACCAATTTGGATGAAATGTCTGGGAACAATCGGAAAGTATTCACTTTCATATTTTTTTTAAATCAGCTCATAAATGACAAAGTTATGAGATAACAAAATATTAATAAACATACTACCCAATTGAAAACCATTTTTTATTTGAATTCGGTTAAAAAGGAGTATTCTTCTTTTTTGTGAGGTGCAATAACAGAACAAGAATAAAGTTTGTACGAAAATATGATGACGCGAGCGAAGCCGCATGGTAGTTACTAGTTAGTTATTTACTAGTTAGTAAACGTGTGGTAAACAAGTAGCCAACCGTCACGCCATATATTTTCTCACATAAGTAGGTAATATTAGTTACATTATCATTACAATCACAGAATAAATAATATATTAGAGTTAAAGCACTAGCAATAGAGCAGTAATGGCTCCCTTTTGCTCTGTCTGGCTCTTTCTCTGGCTCTAGTTTTGAGTCTGTGTGAGTGTTAAATAAATAAATTCTACGTCGAAACGTCACACACACAGTCACACCCTCAGTCACATACACTGGTGAGCACTCACACAGACTCAAAACCAAAGCCAGAGACAAAGCCAGACAGAGCTTGTGGTAGGCCTACTGATGCTAACGTCGTGAGTTTAAACCTGATCGTGTACCAATGAGTTTATCTGTCCCAATTTTTTGGTGCAATAGTTTTACAAAAAAAAAACATCGTGAGAGACCGGCAATGTCGTAGAACCTAATGTCTTGCGCATATCTACGCGATCTGCGATTGCGATCAGTGAAACGCTGTTTAATATCGCTGTCATACTTAATAGCTTTTCACTAATTAATTATTACGATCGCCACCCTATAACGTTTAGATGTGCGAAAGGTTTTACATACATGTTCGAAAACCATTTGTTGAGTTCACGAATTTAATGCCCACTAATCCTTTCGGACTAATGATTTAAAAAAAAATTATGAAAGGATAAAGCTACCACTTGTTGTAAAGCCTTACCTAAAAAGCTTCTAACACCCAGCGTCCCTCTCGCCAGAGACAAGATCATAGCTAGCATGGAGACGCCGCCTTCAGCGAAGATGTAGGCAGTCTTAGCGCTGGACCCGGCAGCTGCATCCTTTCGTCTACTCCATAGAGGTGCAAGGGTAGATGCGCAGATGAAAATGGCGAAGACCACGCACTCCCAGACTAGCCAGCCGGTATTCATTTTTAATCTGAAAAATTAACAAATTAATTGGCACTTCACATTGTTACTCATATAGGTATATAGATAGCTGTGGTAGCTCTTTGTATGTGGCTCGTCCGGGGAAGTACTACAACCAAGTTTAGTTCGGCAAGTTTCGCACATCAAGGCATGCGCACTTGATGTGCGGGCAGGTTTTTCCGCAAGTAGGCCGCTGGTGGGCCCTTTTTGCGTGACCCTTGACACGTGTTGCTCGAACTTTTTTAGGTTCTACAACACGCCGGTTTCCTCACGATGTTTTCCTTCGCCGTTTTGAGAGTACTGGCATAGTGCACATACATTTTTCGACAGAAATACTCATTGGTACACGAGTGGATTTGAACCCACGACCTTCGGATCGGAAGGCGGGGCCACTACCACTAGACCACCAGTGCTCTCAAGTACTACCACGATGAAACAACACTGTGTTTCGGTTTGAAGGGTGCTGGTAAAATTGGCATATCTCAAGTTGATGGACGCATGGCAGTGCACCGTAGGGCACGGTACTGAGGTGCATGACCTGTGAGGCACTGCTTTGTTATTGATGATGGATACCAAGTGAAACAGAATAACCGTTACAACAACAACAAAAACAACAACTAATTCATAGTAAGCATTTTTTTTTATTTCAAACAAACAAGAAAATTAAAAATAAATTTACTTGATTAAAAAGAGCGGATTTTTTTATATTAGCTCTGTCAGGTTCTGTCTCTGGCTCTGGTTTTGAGTCTGTGTGAGTGTCGACTAAATCAATCCTACGTCGAAACGTCACACGCACAGCATAATACACTACATTAAATTAACTTACTTAGATTAGATTAGCGGATTAGTACTATATATTTGTTGTTCTACTTAGTTTATGTTTAACAATGGAATTCCACAAAGACACGCCTGAATCTATTAATTATTATAATACACTGGTTCAAAACCAGAGCCAGACACAGAGCCAGACAGAGCTTGTGGTAGGCGTAGGTACTGTTCATTGGTTTCTTTAGCTAAAAATAGGATCATGAACCAATTATTGGCATTTGTCCTAAAAATAGCACATTCTTAGCTGATATGACTACTTACCGGAGTCCTGCTCCAATTATGGACCCAACGCTCCTATTCCTGAAGGCGTAAGTACTGTGGAAGTACGTAATGCTTGCGTCAATTGTTGCTAATCACGATTACTCGTTTATGTAAGCAATAGCTAACGGAATTGTACACTCGCCCGCAAAAAAAGAGTCAAAACCAAATCAAAAAAATCTAAAGTTATTTATTTTACGTTACCCAGTATTCAGTATATTTATTGCCTTATTATGCATGTAAATTTAATATAGTCAAATCTTAGGACTAGTTTTTTGAATCAATACAGTTTACCCTGTAAGTGTGTTGCAACATTTTGAACCACACAAGCTACTCGTAGCTTTTCAGTTAGAAAGTAGCTGAAAAAAAATGTATAGATAAGCATAACAAACTGTAGTTTGATTCAAAATAATTATTTATTTTGATAATGAAATTAGTTATGCACCAAGTTTTTCTAAAATCAAATTACTCGAGTTGAATAAGGAAAATCAATTTCAAGTCTCATAATTAATTCTGCAATATTACAAAAACAAACAAATTAATAAACAGGCCGTTTTAACTGATAAAGCATGTTCTTATGCCATTACAGTAAAAGAGTTAAGTGAAGGGTTGCATACAGTCTTCATTATTATTATCCTCTTTTGGTTTAATTTCTTAAGCAAAAGATAAATCTTCATCATTTTCTTAAATATATTGCTGTTTTCAAAGGTGATCCTTTATTATCGCGGGCGGTAGTTGAACTTTTTCCTGCCCTAGCCTATGGACGCCTGCAAAGCAAAATACCAGATGCATCACAAGTGCCAACCCTTAAAACTTAATATACGCCATAAACATAAATCAAAGCAGGTAAGAAAGAACTCGTTTGTATCAACCCTTTTTTTTAAGTTAACATGTTCACTTTAAGGTACCGAGTACACAGTTACACACCTAAACATTTCAATTCTTTGTATGGGGATAACTTTAAACACGGCTTTAATAATAATTAAAGATGTGAATAATGACTCTTTCTAAGAAACTTTTTAACAAAGATCTTTATAATGTCCCAAAAGTTAAGAGCCGAGCGAAATCTTTGTGATTTCCTTAAATACACGATAAAATAAAATAAACTAAAATAACGTAACACAGTTGAAACGTCGGTTGGGAAATAATAAAGGTAATCGCGTTAGATACCCGTTTCTTCCATATAAATATTTTTTTGACTTTTACTTTGACTAATTAATAGAAAGAAGCTACTTTATAAATTTTAATTGGCATACGTCATAAAAAGTCGTGAGGAAACTTCGTTTACTAGTACAAAACGATGGTATTTATAATTATTACAGTATCCCAACAATAGATTTTGCATAAGAATACTAATTTATTTACTGCACTCTTCCGTCACGAACAAGCACACGCGCGGCTTAATAGATGTATACCTACTCGTATTCTTATTAGTGTCAGCCCTCATAGCTCAGTTGGCCTTCTGTGTAGGCCGTGGGTTCGATCCCCACAGACAGCACATAATACCTACTAAGTTGTATAAAAAACAAAGCCAAAACTAAATTATAATTCAAATCATATCAAATCAAAATGTCTTTATTTGTAACAAAAACAAGTGTTTTAGAATAATTACACCTATAACAGCTTTGAACACATTTAAGCGATCTTCGATGGCGATTAGTGAAACGCTGCCAATGACAGCGATATTTGAAAAATTTTGCTCTGCAAAGCTGCAACTCGCAAAATTTACGAATTGTATACATCCTAGTGCAGTTGACTGACTTGGTAAGAGAAAATTAATTAATTTCCGTGAAAACTCTTCTAACTATGATTTAATGCGTTCAGAATTGCCAACACAAAAGTTTGATAACCACTTTTAATCGAGTTTGAGCTAATTAGTTATGCTGTGGAATAGTAAATCACATTTGATTACTTTCTCTAGGGAATTACTTTTAAAAGAGTTGCTTGAAAATGGTGAAGGAAAACATCGTGAGGAAAACAGCTAGTATTTTAACAGTGGCAATGGGCTTGCAATCTATCACGTTAATAACAATTACCTACTTCAAAACGTGTGCCAAATGTTTCAGACGTGCCTCAGACTAATCCCCGTTAGACATCTTCAAATAATCTTGAGTTGGTACATACATAGATCTCTGGAAATCTTAGATGTGAAGTGTTTCTTATTTTTTACTTCTTAAAGATGAAGGAAATGATACCCCAAGTGTGGGAATCACACTGAAATAAACACTATCTAAGTACCTTCGTACCTTTCTTGAATTTTTAACGATCATGTTATTTCGTATAGATCGTCTGCGATAGCGATCAGTGTATCGCTGTCAAAATTCGCGACAGTGTGTTAAAACTGATCGCCATCGCTATCGCAGAACGCCTAAATGTGCACTCATTATCTATATTACGTAATTGAATGAAAGAAATAGTGATATTAAAACGGCACACAGATGTGGAAGCGCGAGCGTATGGATTAAACATCATTATTTGCGCAGAAAATTTCAACGAATACAAATAAGTATACCTACAGTATTTACTTACTTAACTTTGAAGTCTGTTTCAGGTCATCTATGAATAGATACAGATCGTTATCAATACTGATTGGAAGCCTCCTGTATTGCCACATAAACGTTAAATAGAAATAGAAATAATTTATTTTGCGTCAACTTAAATTAAATGACAGCAAAAAAGGTAAACCACTCATCAGCATTTGCTATTATGGCAAGGTAGCCCTTGCAGCGCTGGTTTTCAGTCACCCCTATGTTATCGCAGGAAGTCGGTGGATGGAAAGAGCTCAGAATCGTTCTTCCTGAAAATGTGTCCTAGTTTTTTATACAAATAAGTGGAATCAAAATTTTTTTGCTAAGCGATGAACAATCGGAATGCACACCAGATAGTTCACAATTTTCGATAAATAAAACTGTTAATACTTTGTATAGGAGGCAATGGTTACCGCATGCTTGTTCTTGTTGTTGATTCAACTTGTTTGTGGTTTATAACAAAAGATAGACCTACCTAACTTATACCTATACTTATCTGAGTAGTATACTACTATATGAAGAACATATTTTGTATTTTTTTTATGCAAAATTTATAGACAAACGAGCTTACGGCCCACCTGATTGTAAGCGGTCACCGTTGCCCATAAACACCAACAATAATAAGGGTGCTGTCGTTGCGTTGCTTACCCTGGAGAAGTATTTTAACATTTTTCTTGAAAATAGTAAAGAGAGAAACCTCTGGTGGTTCATTCCTCAATTTCTGGGTATTAAGTTTGACGATCTCGAGAAGCGAGCTATAAAGTATTTGTGTATGTAACGAATTAACTCGAAAACGACTGGGCCGATTTCAAAAACTCTTTCATCATTAGAATGCTACATTATTCTTGCATTAAATAGGCTATATTATTTACTAGCGCCTCACCTCGGCTTTGCACTGGTGTCTCTTGAAACTGGGGAGATCGCTAGTCTGAAGAATAAGATTACACAATACCCTAAACAATAACAACATTAGTCTGATTCAGTATTGATCTGAACTCTCTAGACTTGCTGGATGTAAGCCAAGTCACGTGCAAATAATTGTCTAGAAATGGCATAGTTTTCATTTACTAATTTGTTTATTTATAAAGTGCGTGACCTGCGAGGCAATGATTTCAAAGGTGATGGTTACCACTTAACATTAGGTGGGATATTATGCTTGTTCTATCAGCAATTTGCATAAAAAACTACTCTATAAACATTTCACTAGTTTTTTCTTTTGATCGAGTGTGGTGAAAAGAGGTACCCTCAAAATGAGGCTCATTTTTGTTGTAAACATTTTGAACATTTTTAATTAATTTGGTGATGACGTGCCGGTTGAAAGTATACTACTGAAGTATTCATTTTTAGGTATTTATAGAAAAACTCATCAGTGCCCGTAGGTTCAAATCTGGTCAAGATTTGAACCTACGACCGACCCTAAGATCTGAAGCTGGAAATGGTACCTCTAAACCACCAATCGCCCGACGTGATCATACAATCTATTCACATAGAAAACTGTGAGTTACTAGGCTGGCGGCTACGTGTAACATTTTTGTTAAGACGGTTGCCACCTTTTAGGTACAATAATTAAAGTTAGCATAAAGCCAGTCAAAAACATTATAGAAAAAAAACAATCAGTTTTGGTCAAGACTTTGGTGAATACCAAAGTAGTAAAATATAAAACAAAATGTCAGGACAATAAACACAATAAATTAGAAATTCACACATCTATAAATCACGCTCCTAATAATAAAAGTAATCCTAGTGATAAAATTATATACTACACAACTTTATAAGATGTTTTATGTTTTAAAGTGAATCCTATGTTTCTTCTTTGAAGCAAACAAAGTATTGTATACTAAAAAACTGTTCAAAATTCTGCACCATGAAAAGTTTTGTATTTGCACTCAAACTTACAAGTAGTACTTATCGTTCTTCAACGTGTGGGGAATTTAATCAGTTTACTTAATAAATTACGCTTATAACGCATGTATGATAAATTCTGCTATTATATATTATTGAGAAGATGGATGGATTGTGTGAAGGATGACATAGGTAAGAAAGGAGTGACTGCTGAAATGACGGCTAATTGAGGAGAGTGGACAACGAAAAGCTGTTGTGCCGACCCCACATGAAGTGGGATAGGGACAAGAAAATAACGATGATAAATTCTGCTATTCTTCAACCAGACCTACTAAAAATTGGCTCAAAATAATACATTTACTAACCAGCATAATTACTTCCAGGTCAATGACCTACCAGGGTGGCTAAGAAATAGCAAGCCAATAACGATATTTGGGTTGAAAGTAGTACATCTTGACAATGTTTTGACCGCGAATATATATTTTATAATTAGTTGAAATTATAAGAATCGGAAGAATTTTTATTGCTTCCTTAGATTCATAGATAAATTACCTACTTCTTATCGTGTCACTGATTCTTTCGAACCAAGTGTGGTGTGGGTACGCCTCAACGAGGCTTCTTTCGTGCACTTGACACATATTTTAGAACTTTTACCATTATAGGGTTCAATCACTCAGTTGGTGTCTACTACAATATTTCAGTCCGATGGCCAATTTCTGAAAATAATCTATTGAACACCTCATAAAATCCAGATTTGTCTCGCTTAGTGAATATGAAGGGGTAGCTGGTACATAATGTAGGCACCTACTTATTATACTTATACCTACTTAGAATAATAAAATTAACTCTAAAAAGTACCTAATTTCCGACTAATTATCAATAAACATAAAAACTAAGAGGTACTTATTAAATTTTGTTATGTAGGTATATCCACCTAGCCAGTTATTTCTAGCGTCTTCACAAAAAATATACCAAACATTTATTTCGAGTTTAGTTTGAACTTTTTTGTAGACCAACTAGTACAAAAAAGTCCCATTAATCTAACTCACAGTAAACTAAACCTTAGACGAATGACAATAGGAGAGTTTCCCACAACAATACCGTACTAGTAAGTATAAATATTATCGCCAAAATACTTACTGTCTTCCTGAAGATCCAAATATAAATTTTGGCTGCAATCCACTTACGCGCGCAGACCGGTAACACGGGACGAACCGACATGCACTGTGCCCTACGTCGCGACTGTGAATGAGCAAATGAACGAAGAACTGATGAACAGATCTGATGAGTGCTAATGCATTACTAGATATATACCTATACCTACCTACACGTGCGCACAATGCAAACATTACAACTGGGTTATGTACAAAACAGAATTAAGATGAGTGCGGTCACAGTTTTTGGGTGACTGCTATGGAGGCAGGTATCACGTTGACTACAGAATATAATGTGCACTAGATTTAAACAGCAGTAGGTATAGATACTATAGTTACTTAGTTTTATTTACACAAACTTAAAATTTACTTCATAATTATAACGTAAATGAAGAATTTAAATATGAGCGAAGATTGAAGCGAAAGAGGTATGTCAGAATCGTAGCAAGTGGAAATCCGTCATCTCTCCCTACTCCCATGGGAATGAGGCATGATTTTATGTATTTACCTACTTACAATTAATACGTTTAAAAATAGTAAATAGTTCTGCAGCGCCTCGGTATGTTTACCGAGGCGCGCGCTGACGGACGGTCTCGTCGTCGCCTGCAGGCGGAAAAAAGCCGCCAAGTGCGAGTCGGACTCGCCCATGAAGAGTTCCGTAGCATCAAGTAACATAATATAAAGGTTCTTACAAACCAAAACCAAAGGTTGATCGTAAACCGATATAAGACGTATAAAAAAAAACTGCCCTGGGCCATGCTATGATTTTTTACGCATAATTTTGTGGAATTTCACTGTATTATTTATATTTTTATTAAAATCGGTTGTCTGTAAAGTCGGTTTACTGACGATAGTTGAACGTGATAACGTCATAAGAAAATACTGATGGAATGGTTGCATTTTTCAAAAGAATTTTAATTAATATTTGTGACTCGCGGACTCGGACTCGGACTCGGACTCGAACTCCCGGACCCGGAACCCGACCGAACCCTTACCCTTACCCTCATTTACCCTTACCCATTACCCGACCCGGGCTCGGGCTCAGGTAAATGGAACGACGAAACGACGTAACGACGCATGAGTCATGTTTTTTCGTGAGTGCAGCTGGCTCCATCGATTTATAAGACGTTATCACGTCAAAAATACACAACCTGCGGCTGTAAATAATGCATACTTATAAAATAAACTTAGGTACTTTCTACTCGCAGGTCAATCGTAGCAGTGCTACGAAACTGTCTACGCGAAGTAGTAGACAGACAGACAGTCGTCTAGTAGTAGTTTTCTTACTGACTGACTGGAGCTCTTTGACTGTGGCTCGTCCGGGTGCGTACTACTACCACCATGCCTATTTCTGCCGTGAAGCAGCATCACTGTGTTTCGGTTAGAAGGGTGGTGAAATTACTGGCACATGAGGCTGAACATCTGTATGCCTCAAGTTGATGGATGCAGATCAGTGTATCGTAGTGCACGTTCCTGACGTACACGAACTACGAGGCAATGCTTTGTTATAGGCGATGGTTACCACTTAACGTCAGGTGGGCCATATGCTTGATACATTAGCTAGTTAGCTTAGTAAGTAGTTAGTAGTTAGTAGTAGTCACTTGAAGATTACAGTGTAATCATCCATCTTAGACGGAATTAAATTATCACAATCGGGGAGCTTCTTTGAGGCGCGCCTTAAATCTTTTCCCCACACTTGGTTAGAAAGAACCAGTGTCACTTTAAGAAGAAAAATAATCCAACTTATGGTACAAGCTACTGAACCACAGAAAATATAAAAAAAAACAGACGGACTAGCTCCTATCTAACTAATAATACCCATTACCTAAAAGGGAAATTCTGAGAGTGATTTTTATTCACGTTCTTCCCGGATAAAAACTTCAGAAAGAAGAGAAATTGGTGGAGCACTGCCTTAGTATAATAAGGGGGTACAATTACAATACAAATTAGTATTACCATTTATGTGCGATGGGAGTATAAATTAAGACTGCGACAGATGATTCAGGTGTTTGTTTGTCGTCAGATCTCCTTATCTTAAACTTGTCTGCCGAAACTAGAGCTCGTGGTCGTGCCGTGTTGTTTGCGTGGTTATATAATTCGTTTGGTAGGTAACTTTATTAATCTGTGTTTGGTAGTGCGATTCATCTATATCTGTGATACATCACACAGGATGCTGTATTTTCTACACAAATATGGATTTTTTTATTTCTTTTAAAGTTTCTAAAGTTGTAAATGTAGGAATAAGTAGCTGTATGCACGCAACATAAATTGTACTGACTAACAAATAAGTATCTATTACTTAACTTTGTTGATATCAGTTGACAATAGGCACATTTCTGTTTCACGGAGAATAAGGCTTTTTTTTATTCAACTAGCTAATTAACCAAGCTATGGCATATTTTTTTTTTAATACAGTTGCTCAAAAAGTGGCGTATTGCAGGGACGTATAATAGCGTTCGGGATGTGGGCTATTACACACGCGTGCTTTTTTTTTACCTTTCCCGCACTAGTGCTTTTTCTTTCCCAACTGTCAAAATAATGTCTAAAAAGAAAAACCAACCATGAAGTTGTTTTTTTTAGTAGTAGTAGAGCTCTTTGTGAAGGGCTCGTCCGGGGAAGTACTACCACCATGCCTATTTCTGCCGTGAAGCAGCATTGCTGTGTTTCGGTTTGAAGGGTGTGGGTGCCGGTGAAATTACTGGCACGTGAGGCTGAATATCTGTATGCCTCCAGTTGATGGACGCAGAGCAGTGCATCGTAGGGCACTTTCCTGACGTGCGTGACCTACGAGGCATGGCTTTGTTATAGGCGATGGTTACCACTTAACACCGTGGTGGGCATTGCAACTTGTTCCGACTGTCAACCCTCGCCTTCGGCTGGGGTAGACATTTGTCGGAACTCTTTGCAATGACAGCCTTCCCGCACTTGTAATGAAATATAATATTATGTCATAAGCTGGCAAACGAGCGGACAGACGGGCCACCTGATGGAAATCAGTCACCGTCTACCAGAGGTGGTGCTGATGCGCTGCCGGCCTTTTAAGAGATGATGGAACCCATGTCGAAGCTCGTGGGAAAACTGCAAAGGGCACCTGACCTGACTACAGGTAGTACAAAGCACTGCCTTGTAAGCACGCATGTCAGGAACGTGCCCTGTCATGCACTACCCTGCGTCTATCAACTTGAGGCATACAGTTGTTCAGCCTCACGTGCCAGTAATTTCACCGGTACCCACACCCTTCAAACCGAAACACAGCAATGCTGCTTCACGGCAGGAATAGGCATGGCGTTAGTAGCTGTACTTCCCCGGACGAGCTACACGCAAAGAGCTCTACTACTACTAAAAGTGGTTTGCGGTATACTTACCTAAGTATACAAAATACTGACGTTAGTAAATCAAAGGCATACCTACCTACTTAATATTCACAGTGCAGCTGTTTCGTGAAACAGCGATCATTTGAGGATTCCCAGCCGAGTGCTGACGTCAGGCCTTTTTTATTTGTTACCTTCTAAGTATTTGAGCAATATAATTATTATTATTTTTTGACTGGCCTCTCAGGTCAGTTATAAATAATAATAATAAATGAATATTGTAGACAATTCACACAACATTGTCTAGCCCCAAACTAAGCAGAGCTTGTACTTGGGAACCAGATGGCTAATATACCTAATACTTAAATACTTTTTTTGTAAATCCTTTGTGAACAAACATCTGTGTTCACCACACAAATATTTGTTCTCGGTGGAGATCGAACCCACGACCTACGGCGCAGAAGGCAGAGCTACTACCAACTGAGCTGTGAGGCCAGTGGTAGTAGCTCTGCCTTCTGCTCCTTTGGTCGTGGGCGAATGGAGAGGACTCAGGATCGTTCTTCCTGCAATGTTAGTATAGGAAGGCCTATTTCAAGCAGTGGACCTCTAAAAGAGTACTGTCCATCTAATGGTAACGACCCCGTCTCGGTCGCGGGTTCAACTCTAGTCGAGCCCTAATGAGTTTTTCTGTCTACAGGAAAACATCGAGAGCAAACCGACAGGTCGTAGAATCTTTAAAAGTTCGAAAACATGACGTCAAGTACACGAAGAAGGGGCTTCTGCAATTCGCCGCACATTGGTACTTATACCTACCGATCATGATTCACGGCTGAGATGATTCAGAAGGTAGGTACCTAACCTGCCGACTTGAATGAGTCGATAGCAGTGCAAGTAGGTCTAAGTACCTAACAGCATGTGGCGCCTACAAATTCGGTCACTCATACTGATAAGACAAACACCGAATAAGTTTCCATTGTAACTAGATTTTTCCGCTTTTGTATAATTTTTCCACTTTGTACCTAATTGCTTTGGCTTAGCCGACTTTTGAGTTCCACGTTTGGTCTGTAAATATCATAAAATAGAGGTAGGTAAGTGGGTTACTCGATTAAAAAACCTCAAGAAAACACTTGGGGACACTGACAACGCTTGAGATTTCTACTGATTTGGATGAGTTGAGTCAACTTTAGATTATTTGCGACTGTTTCAATGTGTATTTTGTAGATAACACATCATTATTATCGGCCTGAAGCCTACTGCTAGACCCCATGAAATTTCAAGAAAGTATTTTGGGTCTTCTCCATCTAACGACTTCCCGCGATCTTACAACTTTTGGTCATTCGGGTGGGGGATCCGGTATTTAAGTTAGGTTTTGGTAGGTAAGATAAAGGTAGGTCGTAGGTTCGATTCCCACCGAAAACAAATACTTGTGTGGTGAACACATCAGATGTTTGTTCTCAGTCTGCAACAGCTGGTGCAAAGGATTGACGGAGTGGTAGCCGAGTACTGTGAAAAGAAGCATTGGGTGTCCAGTAGCACGATGGGTCGACGACATTGTCAGCGTCGTGGGCCGCAGATGGATGAGGGTACTTTTTAAATTAACGCGATCGTTATACATAATTGTATAGAAGAAACGGGTAGGTATTTATCGCGATTACCTTTAATAGTTCCCGACGTTTCGACCGTGTTACAACAGCCGTGGTCGCGGGCAGTCGATAGATACCTAGATAGAAAATGAACAAACAATGGTATATACAAACTTAACAACTATTTGTAAAAACAATAGGTGGCATTATCGCTAAGCATTATCTCTACCAGACAACCGTTGGGTGGATAGGACTAATGTTACTTACAAGGGGTGGTTTGTGTGCGTGGATTAATTAAAATACTCACAAAAATGTGCTAGCTACATACCTAATACAAAAGAAAAATAAACCAAGAAATATAATTATAAAATACATTTATTTATTTTTTTATTTATTTTTAGCCTGGGTCGTCCCACTGCAGGGCAAAGGCCTCCCTCCCCTTCTTCCACACCTCTCGATCTTTGGCTACAATGCGCCAGTCGTTCATATGAGAATCGAGATCGTCCCGCCATCTTCTCCGGGGTCTTCCTCTACGACGCCGACCTTGTGGGACCCAATCGGTTAATATTTTGGCCCAAAGAATGTCCGGCATACGAGCCACATGCCCTGCCCAATCCCATTTAAGGTTTGCCGCTTTCATGGTTACATCGCCTATTTTTGTTTTGGAGCGCAGTATGGTGTTCTGTATGCGGTCTGTAAGTTTGACACTTAATATGCTGTCCTCCATGGCTCGTTGGCAAACCTCAAGTTGGTATCTCTCTTGAGCTGTCAGTGACGTCTGCGAACCGTACGTGAGTATCGGGAGAATGCACATGTCCATGAGTCTGCGTTTAAGGCATAGTGGCAATTCACCTTTCATGAGATGTTCCATCGACCAGTAACTCTTCCAGGCGTTCTCGGTGCGTCTAGCGATTTCATTTTGTTGCACCTTGAAAGAAATTATCTGGCCGAGATACACATACTCATGGACATATTCAATCTCCGCACCCTCAACGTACAATCGCCTCCTCGTGCCATTGGTCATCAACTTGGTCTTGGTCATATTCATCCTGAGTCCCACCTCGAGGCTTGCTTGGTTGAGTTCTTCGAGCATCTCGCCTAGTTCAGTTGCTGAGGAAGAGAAAAGAACAATATCGTCGGCGAAGCGAAGGTTTGTTAACCTACTGTCTCCGACAATAATGCCCTTCTCTGTCCAGCCAGGCGCCAGTCTCTTACACACCTCTTCTAAAGAAGCGGTAAAAAGTTTGGGGGACAGCGGGTCCCCTTGTTTAACCCCTTTATAAATACGGAAAGATGGCCCATTCATTGATGTTTTAATTGAAGCTGTACTACTATTGTAAATGTTACGGAGAAGGTTTACATAAGTTGGGTTTATATTTTGATTTAAAAGTGCCTTGAATAAAGCGTCGTGCGTTATACTGTCGAAGGCTTTTGAATAATCCACGAAGACAAGGTATAGTGGGATGTGGAACTCGACACACTTTTCTACGAGTTGGTTAAGAAGGGCTTGAAGATGATCAGTCGTGGAGAGGCCACGGCGGAAACCTGCTTGTTCAGGTGGTTGGTGTAAGTCTAATTGACCAGATATACGACTTTCTATGATCTTGATGAAGAGTTTGTAGATGTGAGAGACGAGACTGATAGGACGATAATTACCAATGTCGGACTTAGCACCCTTTTTATGTAGCAATATGATATCAGAGTGGCAGAAGTTATGTGGGAAAGAACCACTCTGAAGAATGGAGTTACAGAGGTTAGTGAGATATGGAAGTAATACCGGTTCCCCGACTTTTAAGGCTTCTGTGGTAATGCCGTCTGCACCAGGGCTTTTGCTATATTTCATGCTGAAAATACATTATTCAAAGGCTATTTAGCCATACTAATATAGGTACCTACATACTACGGTAGGTATATATTTACGTTGGGAATTATTAAAGGTAATCGCGATAAATACCCGTTTTTTCTTCTATATAATTATGGATGAGGGTAGCCCAAGATCGTGACTAGCAAGAACACAGGCCTATGCCCAGCAGTGGGTTAAGTCGGGCTGCGAATGATGATGATGAAATTCATTCAAGGTTAATTATAACTATAACTAATGATGCTTTAACTGCTCAGTTATCTAGGTGAGTCAAGGTTGGTCTATGTTTATCAAAAACTTAGCTTTACGTAATTATAGGTATAGCCACGTGTAGGTAAGCTATTTATTATGAGTAATTTGTTTTTAGGGTTCCGTAGCCAAATGGCAAAAACGGAACCCTTATAGATTCGTCATGTCTGTCTGTCTGTCTGTCCGTCCGTATGTCACAGCCATTTTTCTCCGAAACCGTAAGAGCTAGACTGATGGAACTTGGCGAGTAGATGTATTCTGTGAACCGCATTAAGATTTTTACATAAAAATAAAAAAAAAACTACTTGTAAATTTCGGGGGTCCCCATACTTGAAACTGAAACTCAAAAATGTTTTTTTCATCCAACCCATACGTATGGGGTATCTATGAATAGGTCTTCAAAAATGATGTTGAGGTTTTTAATATAGTTTTTTTCTAAACTGAGTAGTTTGCGCGAGAGACGCTTCCAAAGTGGAAAAAAGTTGGTCCCCCCCCCTCTAACTTCTAAAGTAAGGGAATGATAATACTAAAAAAAATATATGTTGTACATTACTATGCAAACTTCCAGCGATATTTGGTTTGAACGAGATCTAGTCAGTAGTTTTTTTTACACGTCATAAACCGTAAACCGCAATTTACCTTTCGACGAACTACAAGAACCTTATTACAAGTAACATAATATAAGTTCTTGTAGTTCGTCGTGCTACGGAACCCTTCATGGGCGAGTCCGACTCGCACTTGGCTGCTTTTTTATTATTATTAGAGTAATAAAAAGACTGACTGACAGTGCGATGGCGATTGCGATCAGCCGAAACGCTGTCAAATATCGCTGTCATATTTGACAGCGTTTCTCGTGATCGCAGGCTTTCATAATTGCGAGTACTAGTGATGGGCCGAATCGTAATTTCAGCGACTACGAATAATCGGCAAAACGTACGAAAAACTTTACCGAACCAAATATTCGGCCGAAAAATGTTTGGGTTAAAATAAAACACAAAAAGTTACATAAAAATCTATATTACTGGTATGTAATATTAAACTATGAGTATGACACAAGTATACCTACTAAGACAAATTATTGGTATCTAATGTAATAATAATATACAATATACACAAAATCAACAATATTTGGTATGCTCTATGGCATTTTAAGGGACACGATGGCTTAAGCTAAGCTATAATAGCGTAACGCCTTTAATGGCACATAATGTATTTCAAATTTACCGGATTCGAACCCACGATCTTAGGAAAACAGTGTAGGCACCACTAAGCCATTCGAGTTTTTAATCATAGAAGGAAAACATTTAGAGAAAACCCGTGGCGAGTTTCCTCACGATGTTTTCCTTCACTGTTTGAAAAATAACGGTATAAATTGTACACGACCGGATTCGAACCCACGCATGCCAATAAAGACACGTAATACAATTTGTTTTCATCAAAATCATAAAAGAAAAAAAATCAACAACTTTTACACTTAAATTAAGATGATGATTATTGCTTTGATAATATCAATTCTTATGACTAAAATATAAATACTTTAAACAAAATTTAGCACAAAGATTACGTCACCTAACTAAGCAGGGACAAAAAAAAACCAGTGACAAAACATTGGTCTCGCAAACATTTTTTTTTTAACTATACACGGTTTGTTTAAATAATTCGTTTTTAATTATCTACAGAAGCTACTCTTTCATTAATTATCGAGACAAAATTATAGTAGGTGCAAAGAAAATGAAAGTAATTCCCTCAATCCTACTTTTTTAATGTCGTCTGCCATAACTGGCATACGATAAGACGGAGTTTTCACGAACGTATTATAACAAAGTGTATGGAACGATTAATTTTCAGCACGTGACTAAGAAATAATGAACGCGACCATATTATTAAAATGAATTTGTTCATGTTTTTAATACTCTATTGTTTTAATAATTTTCTATTACTCGTACCGTATCTAGGGGCTTATGTCATAACGTTCATAAAGTCTTAATAACTAGGTGAGATGACTTTAATCTCACGAGACAACAGTTTCTTTGAAGGTGGCAATCGCGTAAATGTTAAACGATAATGTCTAAAAATACCAACGTTAATCAAGGCCACTGTATGCTAAATAGCATGAATATGACATGAAATTTCCTACGTCACTATTCTATGAATTACAGCAGCCAAAAACCTTGGATCCCAGAAAATTGTTGTCAGGAGTTTCTTCGGTATAATAGGGCCTTTAGCCTTTTTTATCATCTCGTTTATTATTGTCGAACGCTTCTGAGCTGGTTTTAATCTAGGTTAAAAAACAATTTTTTACAATCAACTTTGGATATATGGCATCTAGTCATATAATATCACATTTTGATATCATTTACTATAGCTCGTATTACAGAACAAAACTCAAGCAAAGATTTTCGCAAAGTAACATCAAAAAATGTGTACAAACATGTAATTGCACGAGTCTCGACTTCTCGATCAATGCGAGTTTCATTCTCGAATGCTTGAGTGTTGTTTAGAATAGGAGCCAATACACTTAAACCATGGTAACAATCTCATAAGTACTAAATTACTATGGTGGGGTATTATATTTTAAACTAAACTAAATTATGGCCGACATTATTGTATATTCTGTTGTTGTTGTTATAAATAAACTAATTTTACAGCACTAAGCAACGTTTCTCATAAACTGAAATAACAAAGCCATATTATTTTAGCAGTGTCTTAATAAATTGGTTTGGATATAACATAATGCTTATTCATAACAGTAATACTAGTTACAGCACATATTTTAAACTAATCTCTTTAAAATAACAGTCGATCAACGACCCACGGCTTTAAAAAATATGAGTTTTACAAATTTATCGCGTATGTTACCTTATTTTATTTATTTTGTCCGAAATGTAATACATTCAGTATGTGTTATGAACTCAAAAGTTGAAAAAGTACGAATATAATTTAGGTTTTAATGCATTTTTTAGAAATTGGTATTTGTATGACAAGGCAAATTATAAGCAATTACTAATTTTATTTACTACATGCACCTATGTCGGAATGTGTTTAAGAAATGCTTTGATAAAATTTAATGATTATGTTTTTTCTTCTTCTAACAAGTAAATTTATTCAGCCGTTATAAACGGCTCAAAACAGACAAAACGCAAGTTTTTCCGTTGTGTAGTATAGCAGCAAATTCACTGTTTTTTTTATTTGAAGCAGTATGTAGTTATCAAACTATTTTGCGTTGCGTTTTAAAACGCAAGTTTTATTTCTCTAGCAGTTTTGCAAACTATTGTGCGTTTCGTTTTTTAGGCGGGGGCGTAGGAGCTTTCTCCTTAGTCCTATTTGCCATAGAGTTATATAGAAAAGAGCCTCGCGGTGACAAGACGGTGTCGTAGTTATGTCTGGTGGGTAGTGGGTTCGATTCCCAGTTGTTGTTCGCTTCGTCTAGCTCCATACTTCGGTGGTTGGACTTCTTCGGGAGTGGTGGAGGCTCTTCTTCTTCTTGGTTCGAGTCTGTTGTACCTGAGATAAAATGTTCGGTTTAAAATAAATGTGCGAACAGAATTTAGCAGAAGACAAAATGCTACTTTATGAAAACATGCGGTAGGTATAACTTGAGGAATTTTCAAAGAAAAATGGCAGATTTTTTCACAGGTGGTATAGTTATTTTGAACTAAGTATCATTTTCTGTGTATTTTTTTGGAATGTTTGGCCTTATTCAATGTTTTAGGTACTCGATCAGTTTTAACCATTCGCCATTTCTCCACAAAGAGAGAGAGACTTAGGCGAAACTAATTATTCACTTGTTGTGAGTTATACTAGTTGAACATAAATGAATGGTTTTCTTTCCCACTGGATGTTATTTTTTATAATTAATAGGCTATTCTTTGGCCACGATCTCACTTGATCACCAACGATGTAGCAGGACAGAAGCCACCTACCTATTCACTCTAGCTTTAAAGAGGCCCAGATTGTATTGGCCAGGAAAAACAGACAACGGCAGTGAGTTCCACTCCTTGGATATTCGCATGACACTTTTATCATGCGAATATCCAAGGATAGAACTCACCGGATGGAGCCAAAGCGCTTGGTGGTATACTCACCTGGTAAGGGTGGTAATGGGCCGTGTGTCTGCTAGTCCTATGGTATTTCTTCTGTCTGAAATACATTTTAAAAAGCACTCACCCAAAGAGTCTCTATTAGAGGCCGGCGCAGACGTGCTTATGATACTCGCGCGTTGAGAAGACAATCTCTTCTCCTTCTCCACTTCCGCACGAAGAGGACGCTCCGTCACCAGCTGCAGACAGGAACGCTATACGCACGCTACCATGTAGTAACCACCACCGGACTATATCGCACACTTACTAGCTATCTAGATAATGCTAAAACACTACAAAGGCGTGTAGATATTGTTAGAGTACTAAGGTCAATGTGTGGTCAAGGTCAGGTCAATGTGATATCAAGGTCAGGGTCGAAGTGTGGTCAAAGTCAGGCCAATATGTGGTCATGGTCAGGGTCGATGTGTGGTCAAGGTCAGGTCAATGAGTGGTTAAAGTCAGGGTCGATGTGTGGTCGAAATCGGGGAAAGATGGTGGTCAATGTCAAATTAAGTGCCAGATTAAGAGACATAAGTCTTTATAAGAGGCCAGCGCGGAAGTGCTGTTGATACTCGTGAGCTGAGAGGAACACCTCTTCTTCATTTTTGCACGCAGCAAGAGGCGCCGTCACCAGCTGCAGACAGGAACGCCATACGCACGCTACCATGTAGTAACCACCACCGGACTAAGTCGCACATTTACTAGCTATCTAGATATTTATAAAACACTACAAAGGCGTGTAGATATTCCTAGAACACTATGAAAATGCGTAATACCTAAGGTCAATGTGTTATCAATGTGTGGTCAAGGTCAGGAAGGTCAAAGTCTGAGAAAGATGGTAGTCAAAGCCAAAATAAGTGTCGGATCAGAGTCAGTCTTTCTCCCGGCTCTTGCCACTTCCGCCCGGTAAAATAAGTGTCATGGTTATTTTAGGGCCGAAGTGGGTCAAAGTCAAGTCAGGTCAAAAAAGCTAAACATGTCTAATAAACTGATACATAATCAATAATGTGCTACATTAATTGCAAGCAAAATTACGTAATTATTATAGTAAAACACACTAAAACTACAACAAATACACACATGCGGGCAGGGATAGCTTCTAGGCACTCTCATAGTCTCAAGTTCCTTAAATATGTTTTAAGGGGAGTACGCTAGACATACATACCTCCTGAAAGCTAATATAATACTTATATGTTTACACTTAGGCAGAATGAATATCTGTGTTGACCACAGAAAGATTTGCTCTCAGTAGGGATCGAATCCACGCCCTCTAGCGCCAAAAGGCAGAGGGAAGAAAGCTGTCCAATACAAATCTTGGAGTAGGGGTAGCTAGGGTGCCGACTGTTAACTCCCGTAAGGATAGGGGTCTAATTAATAGGGTCAGTATCAGTAGTAGTAGTATTTTTGTATGGAACTGCTAGAAGGGGAAGACCTAGGCGCATGTATCTCGATCAGATCGCAGACGTTTTAGAGAAAGGCCAGGTTAGGAGTACCCTAAGCCGACGAGCATGTATGAAGAATGTTATGAGAGTGAATGAAGCGAAAGAGGTGTGTCAGGATCGTAGCAAGTGGAAATCCGTGATCTCTGCCTACCCCCATGGGAATAAGGCGTGATTTTATGTATGTACTATGTATCAAAAACGAAATCTACACTACATTACAGCTAGATTTATATTTTTCTATTTGTTTTATATGTGTAATTCTCTTTCTATTTCTCATGTTGACTTATAATAACGATTACCAATAAATTACTTATGACTTAGGGTGCCAACTTACTTCCTGCCTCAGCTCCCGTAGGGGTGAGTTGGCTGGGTTGTCCAGTGGGGTGGTATTGTTGAGCGGGTGCGTCTCTCGGTGCGGATGGGGGTGGTTGCCATTGGGGGTGGAAGACGTGTACCACTGACTGCCGCTTGACGTGCCTATCTCACTCTGTTAAATAAGGGGTATGTTTAGGGGTAAGGGGTACATTTTAACTTGAGAAAAGTTTGAGAGGTTTAAAGGGTAGTGAAAGAGAATTTAAATTAAAATAGAACAGTTAGAGTGTAGATTTAGATAATTATTATTTATGCATTTATTTCAGATAGATCAATCAAAGATAAACTACAAAGTGGAACATTTTAAATAGGAGAAAAATTTTATGGCAAGTATCTACGGAGTTTAAGAGAAAATTTGAACCAGAGCCCGAAGTCCCAGTGCATTTACAACATTTCGTTACCAAATGTTGTTTTCGTTTTGCCTATTTGTCTCTGTCTATTGTATGGAGAAAAGATGAGACAACAACTCTAACTACGTAACGTATTTTTGCCGTCTCATATTTTCTCCATGCAATAGAGAGAGACAAAAAGGCGAAACGAAAACAATATTTGGTAACGAAATGTGGTAGCAAAACCCCGACTTCGGGTACAGAGCCCGAAGTCCCAGTGCATTTACAACATTTCGTTACCAAATGTTGTTTTCGTTTTGCCTATTTGTCTCTGTCTATTGTATGGAGAAAAGATGAGACAACAACTTTGACTACGTAACGTATTTTTGCCGTCTCATATTTTCTCCATACAATAGACAGAGACAAATAGGCGAAACGAAAACAACATTTGGTAACGAAATGTGGTAGAAAAACTCCAACTTCGGGTACTGAAGAATGTAATATGAGTATTTATTAATGAAGTTCAGTTAAGGATCACTTTTATTGGAAGATAAAAGTTGACATAATATTTAGATAGAACAGGAAACTACAAAATTGTGAAAAGTTTTGAATGGAAGAAAATATATGAAAATTGGTGTTCTGCTATTTTGTGACATTCAT
The DNA here is from genome assembly GCA_939531255.2 of Thera britannica. NCBI lineage: Eukaryota > Metazoa > Arthropoda > Insecta > Lepidoptera > Geometridae > Thera > Thera britannica. Next base: position 15,136,818 of record OW618040.2, on the reverse strand, counting down.
GCCACAACAGCTAGATCGATTTGGATGAAACTTTACATTTGATACCGTGACCAAGATAAAATATAGTTTTGCCTTGATTTTTATTTTTAATTAAAGATTTATCATAAAACTAGCGGCCACTTGCGGCTTCGCTTGCCCCGTTTCCGTTACTTTTTCGGGATAAAAAGTGTCATATATCCGTATTCTGGTTTAAAGCTGCCTCCCCATTCATTTTCAGTCAAATCGGTTCAGCCGTTCTTGAGTTAAAAATAGTGTAACTAGCACTTTTATATACATATATTTATTAGAGAACCAAGAGCCTTGTAACTAAAGATTGAAAGAGAAAAAAGTTATATACACAGTGAGTATTATGTAGCTAAGATACAAACTAGATCGTGTAAATATAGGAATCTACTTTTCATACCTAATTTGGTATATAGATATAGATTTCATGGATGGTCTAAGCCCAGAATCGTGCTTAACTTTCGTAGATTAAATTCTAGATAATTATAATGTATAAAATTGTTTATAGAAAGCAAGCGAGTTTGAAATATTCAAATTAGTGACTACACGGATTAGTGACATGAGTATTGAAGTACCTTTCTGCCGCCTTGTTTCTTTTTTCTTCTAGGTGATCCTTGTAGTGTTAGGTAGTTTGAAAGATAGCTCGATCCTGAGCTATTTCTGGAAAGATAACATTTTTGGAGTTTACTCCTTAAGAATCGGTTTTTTTATATAAGGCGCCCGGTATGAGAAAAGTGTGAGGGGTAAAATCTACTGAACGAATGACCTCGTTACGTTTTTGGTGCGCAACCTATCTTGCGCAACTTTCTAATTTGGTGTGAGCAGTGCAGCTAGATCGTGGGTAGTGTGTACCCTTACTTTGCCTATACTTTATAATGCTTTCTCTCACTCTTACTGATGGCAAAACATCTTTTAGTGGGGGTACGCTCTACGCACGATCTGGCTGCACTGGTATAGAGTATGCCGCAAAGCGACTATATCTATATGTTATTGAGCTTGTTTTGTCTGTTTTGACAATCGTACTTAAGGAGTAAACTCCAGTCGTGCGTCGGAGCTGACACACACAATTTTTTTTAAACTTTATTATCTAGTTTACAACCATTACTAGCAGAGTACTAGCTTATCACAGTAGAGGCCTATACCCAGCAGTGGGTGAAGTCGGGCTGTGGACGATGATAATGATGATGACTAGAATACTCCGATAGTTTAATTTTTCTTTGTATCAAATTATTTAAAACGTACCTTGGAAAAAAACGCACAGGACTTTTTACCGATGACCTGAAAATATAAATAAGTGTTAGTAAACGTAGTAAGATGCTTGTGTATTTTTTGAAGGTAAGTAAAACCCAATTAACTCGCGTCACTGTCCCGTAACTAACGTCTCTTAGGCCAAGATTGTTAGGAACGTGCCCTACCATGCACTGCCTTAGTATTCACAGTTATTGGCGTCCGAAATAAGCATGGTGGTAGAACTTTCCCAAACGAGCCCTTTACGAAGAGTTCTACTACTACTAAGGTACTAGTAAGGTATCTTAATATGATGTGTTGTGATTGACTTACTCGTTTCCTGTAGAAATGTCTGATATCCGGTTGCTGCTATTGTTGCTTTGATCGGCGTACTGGGAATCTCGTAACGTCATCCGCAATTGGACTTCTGGCTCCACTTCCAAATCACACGTCTGTAAGTCAACATTTGTATATAAATTAAACGAATACATAATAAGGACAACCCACGCAACACTATCGAGCCCCAAACTAAGCGGAGCTTGTACTATATATAGATAGCCGATATAATTACAATCTTATGTACTTTTTTTTGTAACGTATAAAACGCACAAGTATGCACCTTTCAAATATAACAGTACTCTCAAACGGTGAAAGAAAACATTGCGAGAAACCGGCCAGTTGTAGAACCTATTAAAAAAGTTATATTCAAAATATGTCACGCGCACGAAAAGAGCCACCTTAAGGCGCTATGAAAATCCTTACACCACACTGGTTCGCAAGAACTAGTGATTACAAGATGTCAAAGTCATAATGTTTTATCTTCCAGGTTGTCTGTCACGGTTGCCTCGTCGCGGGTATCGAACCCGCGACTCTCACATTAACCGCTTCAAGGACATACCTTTCTCCCGTATCGCTGATGGACGTGTTGCTGTATCCTTCTGAAGCATTTAATCAAGTGCGCGTGTAATTCTTCTAACTCTGGAGGCGCTCGGTTGCCGTGGACATCCAAACCTAGAACAATTTAAAATTAATTTTAAAATACTTATATAAAAATGCTTCTTTTTGTAAAAATGTAAAGACCCCACGGTAGGCATAAACACGTACTTCATTATTTAGAAGGGTAGTCAGGGGCAGGTCATACAAAATATTTAGTAATAATATATAAAATGTTTAGTAATAATATTAATATTCGGTGCTTCGATTTTAAGGGTCTTTCATTAATTAATTTGTCAAAAAACACATTCTTTGCAGAATACTGAGGTAGTAGTTATAAGTTAAATTTTTGAATACATTTTATACTACTTGCTATGGTATTGTTCGGGTAGTCAAAGACAAGTCTTACCGAACTTGAGCAGCGGTATCTGATCAGCGATGAGGTCCTTCAGTTCAGTTAGTAGTTGCTTGTGTTCCGGATGCCTCGCTTCGTACGCGGGCGTTAGGAACGAACGCTCGTAGTTCACTATGCCGCCTTGGACGGCCGGGTCTAGCATTCCTGGAAGGAAATATTCATTTACATTTAAAAAGCTTATTTTATTAACTGAAAACATCAAATAAAAAGCCCTTTATACCACACCTCAATGGCAACACCGATTTAAATAAAACTAAAATGGGACACATCTGGAAGCTTTCAGATAAAAAATTAATTTTTAAAATCGGCTCACAAATGACAAAGTCATGCGGTAACAAACATCAAAAAGAAAAAAAGGGCCTATTGACGACTCAGTTGGTAACGCGGTGACTATAGTCGTGAAATTACAACTAATTCAACAAACGAGCGTTAACATAGGCATGGTGGTAGTACTTACCACTGAGCCTCATAGTGAGTGGTTGCACCGGTGAGTCTTGTGACCTCGCTTCTAGCACGAGAGACTTGAGCGTCCGGTTAGTGTTCCTCAAAGCCTCCACAGCCGCCTCTACGGGAGACACCCAGTATGTACGCTGGCTTACTACCGGAAACCATTTTAGGATACCTGCAATATCAATTTACAAATTAATAAAAGTTCAAAAAGTTCTTCCTGGAAGTGTTTAAGGGTCTAGGTTAGTGGATGTCTTCGGACTGATGATGAAATAATAAATAAAAAAATCTTTTTTTGGGGTGCGAATTGGATCTTCTTCTTGTCAATAGCTCTTTCCAAATAGATGAAAGGATTTTAAATGCGAAGAGGTTGAAAAGGTATGTCAAATTTTGTATGGAAATCAGTAATTAGTTAAAAAAATTAATGAGCATTTTAACAAAACGCTATCTTTTACTTTTTTTAATCTTGTCCTACACTAAGTTATGTTACAATATCGCAGGGGAATAAACTCTCGAAAGGAAAGCACGATTTAGAAACCACCCAGTTTGTGCTGAGAGGTCAGTTTGAGCTGAGAGTCCAGTCTGAGCTGTTAGGCTATTCTGAGCTGATAGGTCAATGATGATAACTTACCGGGTAGTTTATCACTAATCTCCAACTCTGTCCGTTCGAGCCACCGCGTCGCGAATTCATTTTGACTAGACACATCGTCATTAGACCCGTTCAATGATTCCTCTGGAACATAACACAAGACATTTTTGACGTAACAACGTCTTACAATTCGATGGAGCCGGCTGCAAGCACGAAAAAACATAACTCATGCGGCGTTACCTCGCTCTGAGGCGTTCCATTTAAGGCTTGAAGTGCAAGCGAGAGCGCAGAACGAGCGACAAAGAGGCACAATCGGCCTCCGCTTTCGCCAGCGTTCGACATCTCTCTCTCCTACTTGAGTGAGCGATGCGTCTGTGTGGACAGCTGTATGACGTTGTCACGTTCAATTATCGTCAGTAAACCGACTTTACAGACAACCGATTTATAAGCAAAGCACAGCTTTTACAAGAGCACTCGTGGCCTAGTTGTAGCGGCCTCGCCTTCCGATCCCAAGGCTAAGGGTTCAAATTTAGTCGTATACCAGTAAATTTTCCTGTCCAAAAATGTATAATGTAATGTGTAATGTAATAAAATATGCATACCAGTGAGTTTTTCATGTGAAATATGCCAGTACTCTCAAACAATGAAGGAAAACATCGAGAGGAAACCCGCATGTCGTAGAACCTAAAGTTCGAAAACATGTGTCAAGTGCACGAAAGGAGATGCACCTAAATAAATACAGATATGTCACTCACATGAGAATTTCTTAATGTAGTAATATTAATAATCCAATGGGGTAGAACCGAATTAATCAATATAATAATTGGCTGTTGACTGAAGAAGCGAGTTCCGAGATTCAAGGTGGTCTAAGTTCAAAGTAATTTTGCACGTACCTGGTCGATGGAATGGTCTGGAAAACATGAATTTGTCGACATTATTGTGTTTGTAATACTGTAGGATTTGTTCCGCGATCGGCTTGCCCGAGAGACGTTTCAGCTTGTCACTCATAACTGGTTCCACGGCGTTTATTTGTAAGTCTGGATTGTTTGGTAAAGGTATTACTGAGTAAATCGTATTTATTATAAATTGATCAACGTTTTTTCACCACGCCGCACCGATTCGAAAATCTAGTGTCATGACAAGAAGAAGACGAGGGCATTTTAAGTAGTTTCGTTTTACTGAAAAAAATCGTTTCAACTCCATTAATATTTATTTTTTAAATCTAGATACAATGCCTCTCAGCTCAGTTGAGCTTTGCTTACTTTGGGGCTAGATTGTGTCGTTTGGATTGTCCGCGTTATTATTGTTATTTTTTATTGATACCTACAACTCTGCTCATAACCGGTATAACTAGTGCACACGGGCCTAAGCCAAGTGTGCGCCAGTAATATGGGTGATGCTACGTTTGGTGGTAAAATTACAGTCGACTGGTATATTTGTAAAAATGTATTATTAAAGGATACATTGTCCATCGGAGTTGGTGATTTCGTCTCCGGGAGGGTCGAGTTTGACGAGTAGTTCTGCGTCAGGCCACTCGTCCAGCATTCGTTCCACGAAGCCTTGCAGCGGCTCGTACTCGTTGCCGCGGTAGATGAAGCCCTGGGATTAACAACATCTTATGTATGAATTTTTATACAGTCCCAAAAGTTATGAGCCGAGCGGGATTTGAACCCGCGACCTCCCCCTTGGTTGGCTGCGCTGACCGCTGCGCCATCGGATCAATTCGGATCCTAATCACACTCGAGGGAATAACTCTTATGGACACTAACGCGAACGTGGCTCCATCTACACGTTTGACGTTACAGTCAACCTACTACTACTAATAAACATCTTTGCGATTTCCGTGTTGATAACACTATAAAATCAATAAAAATATCATAAGTATATTTGAATATGTATGTTGAAAATTGTATTTATTAGACTATCTTCTATTTATTGGAATGTGTATTTTCTCATTGTGACTAACATTTGGACGCTTTTGAACGTCTAAATGTTAACATTTAGATTTTTTGTATGATTGATGATTGTAGATGGATATGTGGGTAGACGTAGGCCAAAGAAAACATGGATTAACAGTGTGAAAGATGACATGGATAGGAAAGAAGTGAATACAGAGATGACGCCTGATAGAAGACAATGGAAGAGGAGAACATGTTGTGCCGACGCCACATAAAGTGGGATAAGGGCAAGAAGAAGAAGTTACCTTAGGCACACGTAGAAGTTCTGGAAATCCTCTGCCATGGTAAACCACTCTGAAGTACCTGAAAATGAGATATCATATTTAGACTGTCTTTGTGTTAAAGTTATAGGAGTCTGGTGCAATGACATGGCCTCTCAGCACAGTGACTGGCCTCTAAGCTCAGTAGCTCTGCCTCTGCACCGTAGGTCGTTCGATCTAAGCTAAAGACTCGCCCTAGATGGCTCCTGGGCGTCTTAGTGATAGCCAGATACAACTGAGTCAATGCAAAGTCAGAGACTAAGTTAGAACGTGGCCGATTTTTTATCTGATTAAGTTAATCAGAGCGCTGGTGGCCTAGTGGTAGCAACCCCACTTTCCAATCCTAAGGTCGTGGGTTCAAATCCAGTCGTGTACCAATGAGTTTTTCTGGCCAAAAATGTATGTACACTATGCTAGTGCTCTCAAACGGCGAAAGAAAACATCTTGAGAAAACCTGCATGTCGTAGAACCTAAGAAGTTAGAAAATATGTGTCAAGTGCACGAAAGGAGCCTATTTTGAGGCGCACTTAAAATCCTTTCACCACACTTGGTTCGAAAGAACCAGTGACACGATAAGACGAAATCTGAATAAAGGTCAAAACAGAGTCAAGTTCAAGTCTGAGTAAAGGTCAAAACTAAGCTTACCCTGGATGGCTCCTAGGTGTCCTTATAATAACCATAATACAACTGAGCCAATGCAGAGTTAGGTTCTGGTCGATTTCAAATCTAATTATAGGACAAAACAGTGCCAATTTCAAGTCTCAGTAAAGGTCAAAACTAAGCTTACCCCGGATGGCTCCTAGGTGTCCTAGTGATAGCTAGATACAACTGAGCTAGTTGCGCATGTAATTCCGCCAAGGGTGCGTACCCTAACGCGGAATCCTCATACACCCTAACTAGTTCCTTCACGTTGGCTACTGCTCCCTCCCACTGGCGGCCGCGGGTTAGGAGGTCCGCTATTTCTAGGTATAGGTTTTCCTGGAAGAAAGAGTTTTTTTTAAATAATATTTCAATAGAATAGAATAATTAATTATTTGCGAAACCAGCACTTATACTAATTTATAATAACTCAAAAAAAATGAAATACTACATTTGTGTGAAGCTTGTGTGTCGCACGTTTACAACCAACGCTGGTCTTTCAATGACTGAGAGGTGGTCATTAAATTGATCAATTAATTTATTTGCTCTTTCATTCATTCATTCGTTCGTTCACAACTAAGCTTATGTTTTCTATTTGTGGTAGTCATGTTGCATAGTGGGATATTGTAATCTCGGCGGTACAGGGTCGTGTGTCCATAATATCAGTTAATTCGTTCAAAACAAACCTTCAGTTCTCTATGTGTAGTATGGTTGTCATGTTGCATAGTGGGATGCTGTAATCTCGGCGGCAAAGGGTCGTGGGTCCATAGTAGCAGTTTGGCGTGTAGTTGCAGAGTTAGTCCAGCTTCTACCCATTGCTGGGACGCTTGGTACATTTTAGCTAGTTTGTGGACGTACCTAGGACAGAACGATGGATGTAATAGGCGCATCTGTTTGGATTTGCGAAGTGTGACTAAGAACTAGATGAGAAAAGCCAAAGATTGAATTTATCAATAGAATTATGATCACTATTAATGTTTTTAATATTTATCAACCTATATCGTCCCACTGCTGGGCCTCCCGTCCGTAGGTACTGAGCATTAAGCCTACCCCACATAGTTTAAAGGGGTTTGTCGTAGGGACCAATTTCAAATTGAAATTTATTTATTCAGTTTACTACCGGATTGATGACAGTAGTAATTGGTGTCACTGAATTTCTATTGTAAATAACCATTTTTTTATCAAATTACGATTTGTTTTTTCTTATATATAAGTGTTCAATAATTTATTTATTCGTTCATTCCCAATGCTTACCGAATATACATGTGCGGCCTTTCAATCTGCTCATAGAAATGCAGTACTTTTGTCGTCAGATGCATTCTATGTGGAGTTGGAGACTTTTGCGCAGCCGTTCTGTAAATATGAAAAAAAAAGAAGAAAAATTATTGCAAATGCACACAAAACCTGAGGGTAGCCTTAGATTGTGGTGAATGGCAAGAGCAAGGAGAGGCCTATGCCAAACAGTGGATTAAGTCGGCCTGCGGATGATAATGATGACACAAAGAAATAAGGCTTTGAATGATACATAGATAAAAGACATGATTGTCAGACTTATTTAAATATGTAAATAAAATATTTTTTTAAACTTGAGAAACCGACTTCATGGCCAAACTGCTAAGCCGATTATGATGAAATTTTAATGGGAACAATCGGGAAGTACCTTTCAGACAACAATTTTTTCAAATCGTCTCACAAATTATGAGATTAATTTGTATCGCCCAGTGATACAAATTAATAAAAAAATATAGATTACGTATTGCTTATTTAAAAAAATCTTAAAACAAAGTTAGTCAAAATGCTAGTTCCACGCGACCAAGCCTAGAAGTACAGGCAACGCCGCCTAGATTCCTACAATTGTGGCAGTCCATCGGTTTTGAGCCTTACCTGTATAGCAACAAGGTGTCAAGTTGCCTAGCCGCGGCCGCCACTAGTGCCGCCGCGGCTTGCCTCAGGGCGCCGGTAGCGGCCCCAGCGAGCGCGCCACATAGCGACACGAAGCGAACTCTCCACGCCGCGTCTCCACAACCGTCTTCTACTAGAGTGTCCAGCTTGTCTATTAGCTCGCTCTCTAGATCTTTTAGGTAGCTGTCGCCTGTGGAAATAATGTACGAATAATGTAGCAGCAGGTTACCTACTAATTAATACTCCTCGAAGATAACCAGTGACATAGCTAAAAGGTTTATTTCGCGTTTATTGTTGGCCATGAGGTCACGATCAATAATCGCGCGGCTTTGCATAGCTGTTTCAGTAAAAAGTTTTTAAATTATATAGTTATAGCTAATTATGTTCATTTCATGATAAATTGTGGACGTTGAAAACAAGAAAAAAAGCAGACAAAATATGTAATTTTTTTAAGTAAACTCATGGTCTAACAACATGCACAGAGCAGTTTTTGGGATATAAATATGAGTGCACTAGTTATATTATAACTAGCTGCGGTTTCGATAGGAAAGTTTCTGTATTCCCCATAGAAACCGTGCATTTTTCTGGAATAAAAATTAGCCTTTCATTTTCTGACCTAACCTACCTATTACCTATGAAAAATGAAAAATGAAAACAAATCCATCCCACGTGATCCACACATTTTACCGGGATAAAAAAGCCTATGTGCTATTCTAGACTATAATCTGTCTCTGTGCCGAATTTCATTCAGATTCGTTAGCCGTCGTTAGCCGCCGTTAAATTCGTTAGTCAGATTCGAGCCATTTTGGCGTTATTGATAACAAACATCCATCCATCCAAACTTTCACATATAAAATAGTTTTGTTAATAGTACAATCTATAACTTACCATTTTCTCCGTGCATAACACTGTACGTATACTCTGTCTGCATCATGTCGAAGAAGATCGGTATCGTGGTGTTCCTTACTTCCTCGTCTCTGAGGAAACTCACTTGCAGGAATGGACCGACGAGGCAAGGAATGAAGGCGCGTTTGTGATCCCCTAGAAGAATAAGAAGATAATTTGAATTCAACAGAGTTTAGTTGACAAATGAAATGTATTTATTTGCATGAGGTAAATGGTGGTCTTAAAGAAGAAATCTGGTTCACATACTTCGCCGGAGCAGAGACCGACTTGCAAAAAGTTACATATTAAAAATAAATTAAATCTAAAGTAAAATCAAGTAAGAAGACATGAAAACAGGATAGTGATAAGTATAAATATGGATATATATTATGTGGCTAGAGATAGGCGGATAGGCCAAGAAAAGATGGATGAACTATGTGAAAGATGTAATGGATAAGAAAGGAGTGAATACGGAGATGACGGTTGATAGAGGAGAATAGAAGAGGAGAACATGTAGAATAAGGACAGGAAAACTATGAGGTCTAGAGTACAGACATATTTTTATATGACGGAAAACATTACTTTGAAATGACAAAACCTCCCAAAAGTGTCATTACCGAATGTCCTTAAACACAAGTCACCAACTTCAAACCACATCTTCATACACTCAGTGATCCCTAATCTAATATCTCTAAACTTCTATAACTATAACTTTCAGCTTCCTGACCGCGTGCAGTGTTTCCTACTTCTCTTTTAAGTGTGTTGAAAAGTCTCTCAGTATCTCTAAGTGTCTATAAGTATGTCGAAACTGAACTTACCAAGACCAAACCACATCTCTTTCATACACTCGGCGATTCCTCTTCTAATATCGCCGTACTGCGCTATAACTCTCTGCTTCCTGGCTGCGTGCAGTGTTTCCAACTGCAATGGCGCTTGTGTGGCAACACCGGCGCACGCTTCGAACCACAGCCGGCTTTGCTCTTGGACTGAGGAAAGACGATCACCCTCTTCGTTGGATATTCGCTCGCGTAGGGTTAACGATAGTAGTCTGGAAATACAGAATTATTGTTAAGAGCGCTAGTGGTTTTTTATATATCGCACCCACCTTCCGATCCTAAGGGGATGTGTTCAAGTCCGGTCATGCACCATTGATTTTTTCTCTTCAAAAATGCTGTGCATTATGCCGTTACTCTCAAACGGTGAAGAAAAACATCATCACATCTAAAGGATTGCCCCAAATGCATAAAAAAGGGAACTCTTTAAGGCACATTTAAAACCCCTACCACCAAACTGGATTCAAAAGAACTAATGACGAAGAAGTAGAGTATAAAGGACATAAGATATAATAGACAAAGAGTTTTAGGTGGTAATAAAACGCCCAACCTGAAGAAATACTGAGCTTTGAGGGTTGAAAAACAATATCAAGATGTTATGGTTGATTATATTTACTAACCTTAGCGCGTGTAGCATTACATGGAACTGCATAGTCAGCATATCAGCCCAATGCGACTTGAAAACTGGCTTCTGCAATAACTTCAGAAGCAGTCTTATTGCATCGTTGACCAGCGTGCCTGACCCATCACCGCACTCGTTCTCCAGAGCGCGGACGATCAGCCTATGCTGGTCTTCTGACATCTGTCTGATCATGTCGAGTAGAACGGAGACCATTCGACGCTGGAATTGAAGTATTGTATGAGATTCTATAGGTTTTGCAATAGTATGCTCTTGGGGTACCCAATTCAAATCAAATCAAAAGTGTATTCTTTCAGTAGAATCGCAAGGATTACTTTGAAACGACTTAAAGCTAGGCGAGTCTAGGTGCCAGGTCCATGCGACCAAGCCTAGAAATTCTGTGTCTTAAGCATAAATAGTAGAGCTTTTAGTTAAGGATTCGTCCGGACAGTACTACCATTAGGCTTAATATGCCAGGCAGCCCCACTGTGTTTCGGTTTGAAGGGTATGTATGAAATTACTGGCAAGCCAGGTTAAACATTTATATGTCTCCAGTAGTAAACCCAGGGCAGTACATCGTAGGGCACGTTCCTAAAGTACGCGATCTGCGATGCAATGCTTTGTTAAAGGCCATAAGGTGGTCCATATACTTTAACTCCATAGATATTGCAGTAGCACGTTTAAGCATCTAACAAAAAAAAAATATTCTTGAGCATTTGGTATAGTACACACTTCTCATAACTTAGGTTGATTTAAATCTTTTGAAATAATCTGTGGTAAACGGTGTTGATACCACAATTAATAAAATTTAGATTTCAACATTTACTTAAGGGGCCGGCGGAGGGCGAGTTTTCATACAAACGTAATACCAAAATGATTACTAATTTAAGCAGATTTTCACTATATTATAGTAATAATTATATTTGTATAGGATTTATCTAGGTTCCTGAACAGTTTTTGTTTTAAATTACTTACCTCAAATGAAATTAACGCCAATCACATTTTGCAATGAAAAAAATGTGTAAAATGCGATTTGTGTTTATTTCATTTGAGGTAAGTAATTTAAAATCAAAATTATTCAGGAACCTTGATCACCCTCCGCCGGCCCCTTAAGCCATAATGAATTGTGATATACTGTTTGTTTATACCCAAATAAAATGAGGAAATAAAAATATGCTTGTCCCATCAGCCAGTTATACAAAAAAAATACTACCCCCTTTGTTCGTCCATACCTGAAGAGCTTCATCAGTCTCGTTCCCCTCAAGCATCGAACCCGCGGTCCTCAACACTGTAGGCAGCAGTCTGATAGACAACTCGCCTATATCAGCCTCCACTGGTCCGACGTCGTCTCTCGCTAGGAGTGACATTACCTCGCCTAGCGTCTCCACGCATAACTCCACCTGAATGTACACGCTATTGTTTAGACGTACGGTTTGGAATTCAATGGAAGGTCCATAGTTCAGTATCCACCGTGATTTTAGACCGTTAAGCTTTGCGAGCATCTCGGCTATCTGCGATGGCGATGGTGATCAGTTTCAGCATAGGTACATCAACTTTGACAGTGCAATAATTGACAGCGATACACTGATCGCCATCGCATGCTATCTATATGGGCATGGCTTTAACTAATTGACTATGAATTATTAGGTATGTTTTAAATATGTTTTTAATGGACTTCAAATAATAATTCGGTTGTATTTTAATATTTTATAAAGAAAAACTTATTGTAATTTCCGTAAAAAACTTCCAGATTGGTCATCAAAATTAGTTTGATAGTTTGACCATGAAGTCTCTCCAGTTTAGGTATATATCTCAAGTTTAGATAGGTAATCGCGATAAATACCTACCCGTTTCATCCACATAATTATTTTAAGCGGTTGCAATAAAAAAAATCGGTTGTCTGAAAAGTCGGTTTACTGACGATAGTTGAACGTGACAACGTCATACAGCTGTCCACGCGGACGCATCGCTCACTCAAGTAGGAGAGAAACAGATATCGAACGCTGCCGAACGCAGAGGCCGATTGTGCCTCTTTGCCGCTCGTTCCACGCTCTCGCTTGCACTTCAAGCCTTAAATGGAACGCCTCAAAGCGAGGTAACGCCGCATGAGTCATGTTTCTTTGTGCGTGCAGCCGGCTCCATAGAATTATAAGACGTTGCCACGTCAAAAATATTTTGACAAGGAATAATTGCCACAAGACCAAATGTAGACATGAGATAAAAAAACAAGTAAAAGTAAAACTATTATGACAACAGATAGTGGTCGAGAAATTTTGGCAACAAGATACGTGATCGCTGTTCCTTGTTAGCATCATTTATTTGTTAGTATCAAACTGTTGATAACAAAATTACACAATTAAAAAATTACGCTTATTTATTGTGGGTTAACTTATATCCAGTAATTGATGGATTTCTACAGGCTGATTATAAAAATAGCGTTTAGAATCAGTATCTCAAAGACCAACCTTTTTAGATGCGACTCAGCTGCATGAAATCAAAATATATTATTTAATGTAAATAAGAACTTTATAATAATGAAGTTATGGCTTATTTTACAAATGGGAATTGCGAACATTAAAAGCTGAATAGCATGAAGAATAAGCTGAAACTTAAGCACGAACTAGAGCATAATGTACAGCTTACTTTACCATTTTTCGGACTGCGTTAGACTTTGAATCGTTTTTAGTACATTAACACGTGTCATTAAAGGTATGATATTTAGTAATCAAAGTTTCATGCACTCTTATTACAAACAATAATCAAGAACTGATTATTGGTAGTCGATCGCCTTGACTTATGTAACTAATAGAAAAGTGAAAAAAACGTACACACACAGTGTGTAATTTCGCGCTATATTGAGCCTTATTATAAGCATACATACGATCTGTGGTTGGGTGGTGTCCTGCAGCATGTGAACCGTGTCGGCGCCGAGCAGCCGAGCCGCCTTGCCTTTGGAGCGCGACTTGTGAGCCGCCGTAAGGTCCCGCTGCCACACCCGACACGATAGCGTATGCTACGGGCGCCCGTATGTGCTGGCTTTTTGTGTTGTTGCGTTATGACTTATCACGAATTGAGGTATGGCAGAATATGACCACACTCGAAAAATGAAATACTACCCTCGGAAAGCAATTCTACACATTCGACATTGACTTTGCTTGATATTTAGAGAACGACTAGCAGCGATGCCCGGCATTGCCCGGGTAGTCTTTGAATTAAATTTGATTATTGTAGATTATTCCAGAACAATCTACAACGTTTAGGAGCATTCTGGAAGACGATTTAAATCTGATGATTCTAAATCATTTTAAAGTCTTTGAATTTTAGATTATTCTAGGTCATTTCAGAATGTTAAAGAATAAACTGTGACGTTTAGGAGCATTCCATTCTAGAACATTTTGGTAAAAACTTGTATTTTTAGAAAAGTGTTTATTTGATACAAAACAATAGAAACCTACGTCCAACAGTAGACTAATATAGGCTACTGATGATGTCAAGACTCATCCCAAAATAAGCATCACACAAAAGTGCCTATAATTTTAGAAATCTTCTTTCTCGCTCGACTGCGACTATGAAACAAACTTAAGAAGTCATAACGCAACCTTCACAACACCATTGCTCACGTATCGGGCACACGTCAAAGCGTACACTAACATTAAAATGACTGATCATTGACAAAATACTCGCCTTATTTCTAATGAAATAATGAACTTTATTCGTACGATAATTAAAAAAGAATTACAGTCGAAACAACGTGTATATCGTAATGATCGGTCATCACACCCGTGAACTGTCATATTGACAATTCAAACCTGTCAAAGTGACAGCCCACAAATGCATACATGCAACACATCAAGAGTTTGCACACAATTTAGTGGTCAAGCTACATCAATAGCTTTTTTTAATTGTTTAATTTTTAAAACATCAAAATAAAATCGTTGCAATGTTATTTTTTGAAAACATCTATATTACAGAGATTATTTTTATAGAAGGGCGTCATGTATTGTGATAAAATAAATATTATAATGTTCTAGGCATAAAGTACTTATAAATAAGTAAAATAATAGAAACCTAGAATATTTCGACGAAGATTGAAGACATAAATATTAGTAAAGTGAACACACAGACAGACACACAGTGGCAGTTAGCAAAAGCACATACAAACCTTCTTTAGTACAACTATGGGAAAACGTTATTTTTGGCGCAGCCAAACTGTGTGTGGGATTTTTTTTGTAAAAGTGACACTCCTGGACTGCCGACAGAAGTGAAAACTTGAACAAATACGTATGTATTTCCTTCCCTGGCTGCCTGCGAGCGGACAGACTCCAACTTTTGGAAAACATTAACGATCTTTAACCAAGAGGTGTCGATTACGTGTCAGTGACGCAATAACGCGAGTTTATTGTATAAAAATGCTCAAGCCCGAAAGAAGAAAGAAGTTTTCACTCCAAAATAAGGGACAGATTAGGGAGATTTTAAAATGTCTCTTACAGAGAGGTACGAGTAAGTTATGGAGAGAAGGATTATTTAGATAATGTAAGATGGAAATATAAATGAAAGATGTTATTGTAATTGTTTTATGTCTTGACATTATAAATGCTTTATTGAAGAAGAAATATAAATGAGGGTTACTCTACATGCGTACACACATAAAAAAACACACAATGATGGCTCACTTTACATTTCCGACACTTAAGAAGCATTTTAGTTTTTTGTCTAAGCAGGCTATGATTAGTAAAATGAACACATAAAATATTAAAAAAACTAGTTAACTGAACGATTTTTTTGGATAATATGTAGAACAGATTATGTGAAGTTGAAGGAATAAGAATATTAAAAAACGGATATTAAAATAATACATACATTTGATATACATATAGACTGAATTAAACTGATCTCAAAAATAGATGCATTAATAAAAGCAACAGAAATAGAAAGAATCCCTCCGGCTACGCCAGATTTTTCTATTGCTTGATGATAAAAATTGATAATTTTACAAAATCAAATGTTAATTTTTGAAGTCAGTTAACAAAGTAGGTATATTATATGAAAAAATAAAACTGTTTTGTCATGGTGAAGTTAGAGAAAAATCACGATTTGTGTGCATATCTCACGATGCGGGTGCGACCAGGGGATTACAATAGCATTATATCTATATTATTAATATTTTGATAGTCAACTATCAACTATACTAAAACAGTATCGAAATGAAGCACAAAATCTCTTTAGAATCAATCACAGTGGTATTACTTTAAAAATAAAAAAATCAACATGGGAAATCTGGGTTTAATTTTTTTTTTTAAACAGTTTTTGCGGATAAGTTCAACACTTCGATACAATTCCAAGCATGCCAGATACATTTTAAAATATACGTGCGATTTAGTGTTAGTACGTACAATCATTATAATGATTTTCTTGTAGTGTCACTTGTTCTTTCGAACCAGTCTGGTGAAAGGTTTTTGAGTGCGCCTCAAAGAGACTCCTTTCGTACATGATTGTATTCTCTTTTAATTCAGGCGTTAGATTTAAGCAGTAAGTTTACATGGGTTTCTACTAAAAACTTTCTAAAAATGGCTGATATTTTAATTTTGCCATGTCACCTTTTGATATAAAAGGATGTCAATAATTAAGCTCAATTTTATATAAGTAAGATCAATACCATAAATGAGCTAAAACAGCAAGAAATAAATAAATACAATAAAATCCATACTAAATCCCACATGCAAACTTTTTATACACTTTAGAATACTTACAATAAATACCCCAAAAAATTCATTCTCAACACTCAGTTTCAGTGCTAAAGTTCGTCATTTTGAACCTTATCGATCACTACATAAAGTTTAAAATCTTATTTACTGACATTAGCAGTGTAACTTTGAACCTTACTGCGTACAACATAAAGTGCATTCGGGCTGCATGCATCGGCATGCGTGCTTACCTGGTGCCGTTGACTGCGACTCACGAACACAACTGCCATAAACCTTGTGTGGTGGAGTTGAGAGCGAGAATCGAATGACATCACTTAGTCCTGTATTTATTACACCTCAGATTTTTAAAGAATCTTGAATTCTGAATAACTAGAGTAAAAATGCAATCATAGACTTTGGAAACTTCTTGTTGCGCGGTATAGATGCATTAATAGGTACTCTAGCATGCCGCGCGTACTGGAACTTTTTGTCAAAAGCCTTTGAGATTTGTCAGAAAGTTCCAGCAAGTGACAACATTTCCATACCCCATACCACAGATTAAATTCAGCACGCAAAAAGTTAAACTATTGACTTTCCTCTCCAAATTCCTTGCGTAAAATCTATTTTGAAAATTGACAGATAAAACAAGATGGCGGCTCGATTCTCGCCCACAACTCAACAAATCAAAGTGACAGGTGACACACAACACGTAAACACTGGTGCGTACATACCAATTGACAGGTGATATAAAACAGGACGGACAAAGACAAACAGACATTGTGACATAACGAACAATTTAAAGATTGCAACTGTATGTACAGAACAAGCTTGCTCTTTTTATCCTATTTAAAAGTGATAGGGTAGAAAGAGACAACACCAAACACAAAGGTAAACCCAAACCAATGACAATATGTAAAAGGTGAATTCTTTAAAATGAGAGTATTATAAACTTTATTTTATTATAAATTTAAATGTTGCAGTCTTCAAAATTAAACTCATAACACTTGTTATTTACGTAGACAATAGAATGAGTAAAGTCATAACATGAAATAATCGTGTTTAAACTTCATTCAGTTGCTTATAATATTGTGTAATATCTAATTATATTTATTGCATTATTAGAATGATATATGAAAACTAAGCGCTTTGTATAAACTGGCGCCATCTATGAGCGACAAATTAAAACTAAAATTAGCCCTTAAATTGTGTACAAGAGCACTTGATACTGTTGCTAAAATAAAAACAGCTATAAATTGGATTCTACATAATCTGTATTCCACAAAAATAGTTAAAGTAAGATTTAACCAGAAGTCCAAACTCTATAAACTATGGATATTATGTTATGACTTTAATGGGAAAAGTGATGAACTGCAGATGGTCCTGATGTGGACTTACTCTGCTTATAACTATTGCATTACTTGAAAGAGAACGTCTAGTATGAACCTGCTCTTTTGTTACTTTGAGATAGCTTATATGTCAACTCAAAACTATTACTATTCCCCAAAAAAAAACAAGTTTATGGTCAGCAACTAACTTTTGATAAATATGGCCAACAGTATAAAAACAAGTAAGTACAAAAATAGAAGTAAAAGGATTCAAGTTCAGGACTAGGACAGGGCAAGGTGACTAGGACAGTGCAAGGTGACTAGGACAGGACAAAGTGAATAAGATAGGACAAAATGATTAGGACAGAACAAAGTGACTAGGATAAGACAAAATGACTAGGACAGAACAAAGTGAATAAGGCAGGACAAAGTGACTAGGATAAGACAAAATGGCTAGGACAGGACAAAATTAATAGACAGGACAACGTGACTATGACAGGACAAACAGACCAGGATAAGACAAAGTGACTATGGCAAGACAAGGTGACTAGAACAGGACAAGATGACTAGGATAAGACAAAGTGACTAGAACAGGACAAAGTGAATAGGCAGGACAAAATAAAGACAAAGTAACTAGGACAGGACAAAGTGAATAGGCAGGACAAAATAAAGACAAAGTAACTAGGACAGGACAAAGTGAATAGGCAGGACAAAATAAAGACAAAGTAACTAGGACAGGACCAAGTGACTATGGCAGGACAAGTTGACTAGGCCGGGACAAGAAGTCTAGGTCAGGATCAAGAAAGACAGCTCAACAAATTAACTCACCTCAGCTTTATCAGCCAACAACGCGTGCAAAGTATTCGCCAGATGAGGCAACAGAAGGCTTCTGGCTGCCGGAGTGGCGCAAAGAGGTCCCCTTACTAACTCCAACAGAGCCAGCATTCGCTGCTTGTTGAGCCGTGGGAAGGGCAATGCTTCTAGGGCTCGTACTACGTAGGCACTGGAATATATTGTTGATGTTTTTGGTAAATCCCTGTAAGCTCGTTTGCAGAACAACAATACCTGATAAGGTACAAATATTGTGTGCCTGGAATAGCTAGAGGGTATATCATGTTAATCACTGTATCATTCAAGAAGACACTAGAGACTAGACTTTATAATAGCAACTTTGTATATTATGTCATAATGCAGATTTATCTTTACATTCATATAAAGTATAGGAACAATCTTACATATTTTTACAGTTTTCCTGGCCAAATGTAGATAAAGAAAAATAATTAATTCACGTTTTTATCTGTATCTTGGCGCAGCCTGTTAGATCTGTGGGATCAAAACCAAGCCACATCTGTCAGTTTTAACATGATTTGATAAGGTACGAACAATATTATGTGCCTGGAATAGCTACAGTGTCAACATTTTTAAGGTCACTGGGGTCTATTATGTTTTTTCTGTAACTTGGCGAGCCTGTTAGGTCTGTGGGATCAAAACCAAGCCGTATCTGTCAGATATGACATGATTTTGAGCTTCGATTGCAATAAAAAAACGAAAACAAACAAAGTTTATCTTTGACAAGGAACGATTGCTACAAGACCGTTGACTTTATACATGTTGACTTAATAAATATGAGATGGCGAATAGGAACTTCGTCAAACTTTTCTTCTTTGTAAAACTAGTATGATAACCGACAGAGTGATCGAAAATAAAATGATGGCAACAGAATACCTACTTGATGGAATGGTATAATTGCCTGGCAGACCAATCCGCGCCATCTAGAGATATTATAATTTAGCATGAAGTTATGACTTACCACAAATCAGTTTCAGGGTATACTTTGATGATGTGCGGTACTGCATGAGGAAAGAACTTCAGCGCTGATCCTTGACACGTTAAGGCATGGTCACCGAAACGCATTAACCAAACTATTGATTCTAGAAAAGTCTGAAAAAAACAAATGATCTTTGAAGCTTTCACAGGAAAAAAATATATAAAATCTATAAATTATTATAAAGTATCAAGGACAAGGTATAAGTATCCAGTGCCAGAACAAAAAAGCGAATGATCAAGTTTGAATTGCTGGTGTGCATGTGGCTTAACTGGCATCGTAATAACAGTGTGTACAATAATATAATGTACATTATCGCCTCCCTTCTGGATGTTACTCACATCAAACAATCTCTTGAAGTCGTGATCGGAGGCCCGTTGCTGCAGTTCCCGGCGTAACTCCCGACTGCGCACTATGAGTCGCACGAGGCTCTCGATACACTTCATGCACACTAGCAGACGTTTTAATGCGGCCACATCCGACGCGGTTTGAGCGGCGCGGATTGTCCATACAACCACTGAGATCAGATTTCTGCAATATAAAAGAATAAAAAAAAAACAATCTGCGTCCCGCGGTGTTAAAATGTATGTAACGATAAAAGTAGGCAACGTAAAGTACGCATTAACATAGCAACAGTTACAGGCTATAACATAGTAATATATGTATATAAATAAACCTTAGTCAACTATGACTGTATTGTAGTCATAGTTGCCTAAGGAACAGTAATAGATTATTATGGTACAGTAATACATACTCGTAAGCCAATGGGTCACAGAAGCTGTCGTCGATATAGACGTGTAGCACGGGCAGGAAATGCTGGTACTTGTGGTCGGCTACAAGGGAGATGACTCGAAGTAGACATTCTAGTACAAGCACGCCGTAGCTTGTAGGAGAGAAGCCGTCAGATTCCACCTAGGACATAATAATTGAACTCAAATTTCTTCTAAAGATCGTATGTAGTGTTAGAGTAAAAATGCTAAACTGTTAGTTTTGTTGTTATTCATTGTGTGTAGCTTGAAGAACGACAACCGTTGGGCAATAAAGGTTCTCGAGGGGCGACCACGAACCGGAAGACGAAACTTAGGGCGCTCACCGACCAGATGGACTGACGACATTTTTAAGATCGCGGGAAGTAGATGGATGGAAAAGGCTCAGAATCGTTCTTCCTGGAAATGTGAAGGGGAGGCCTATGTCCAGCAGTGGACTTTTTCATTCTGATAATGATGATGATGATTGTGTGTATTGAAGACCTCAAGAGGTGGTCCAGTCAGTGTGTGCTCGTGGCCCAAATTTGAAAGACATGTCTTGCCTAATTAAATCATTATTTAAAACAATTGTGCTTTTATTGAGCATTCAGTATAAAAAATGCTTGAATCGGAGTCGATTATCAAGCATAGCTTTTTCCAGTTCTCTTTTGAAAAGTATAAAAAAACTCTGCTTGAGGCTTGTCTCAGACTCAAGCATCTGCTAAGATCCTGATTGGATACTAAGGCCCGTATTCTGAAACAGTGCTTAAGTCTGAGTTGAGCCTCAAGCACAGATTTTTGACACTTTTTAATGGAGAACTGTCATAAAATCTATGCTTGAGGCCCGACTCAGACTCAAGCGCTGTTTCGGAATACGGGCCTAAGAGATCTTAGGCAATGTCTACCATAAATTATTTTTATTCATTAGTCATGTTCGGACAACCCAAGTATTTAGACTGTTATCCCATTGTTTTTTGAAGTGAAAACTTCTTTAGCGGCGTTGAGCACTTTTTCTGTAATGGGTATAAAATCTTAAACTCGCGTCAGCGCGTCAGGACACGTGACCTGATCGAAAAAGCGTAAGACGGATGGAGAGTAGACAGCTATCCCCTCTCTACGGCGCGGCGAAAATGTATGCCTGGGCCTACTGTTTCGTTTAGGCAGCGCAGGGCGCTTGCGCGAATGTTCGTGTATGTTACAGCGTGCCAAATAACAAACAAGCCCCCCCTAACCATTCCAAAATATCAAACATGCTCAACGTTAATAATCAAGTTTTCACTTCTGCCGGCACTCCCGGAGTGCAACCCGTATTTTTGAAGTGAAAACTTCTTTAGCGGCGTTGAGCACTTTCTGTAATGGGTATAAAATCTTAAACTCGCGTCAGGATCACGTGACCCTGATCGAAAAAGCGTAAGACGGATGTTTTTGTAGAAATGTACCCTAAGACTACAACGTAGAGTTCATAATAAAAATCGAAAAAGCGTAAGACGGATGTTTTTGTAGAAATGTACCCTAAGACTACAACGTAGAGTTCATAATAAAAAAACATTAAACTGCACGAGAATTGCCCACTTTCACAGAACTGCACAATTATTGTGCAATAATTATAACAAGTGAAAAAAAGCCAAGGATCTCCAAATTAAATTATTGCAAATAATAAACAATAAAAAGCGGAGTCAATATAATTCTTATTCTATAAATGCAAAGTTTTTGAAGTGAAAACTTCTTTAGCGGCGTTGAGCACTTTTTTTTTTGGGTCATGTAGGGAAGGTGAGATTATTTTGAAAGCAATATAAATTTTTCCCCCCTTTCCCTCTAGACCCCTTTATTATTTAAAAAACCTAAAAATGCCCTATTTTTAAGCCTTTTTTTTCGAGTGGAGCATTGCGGCGAGCGAAGCGAGCCGCCATGCGACCATGGGAACAGCGCGGCGAGCGAAGCGAGCCGTGCTGTGACTCCCCCCAAGCCCCCCAGAACCCCCTCCTCCTGAACCCGGGGGGAGCGTCGCGGCGAGCGAAGCGAGCCGTGCTGTGACCCCCCCTAAGCCCCCCAGAACCCCCTCCTCCGAAACCCGGGGGGAGCGTCGCGGCGAGCGAAGCGAGCCGCCACGCGATCACGGGGAACAGCGTGGCGAGTGAAGCGAGCCGTGCTGTTACCCCCCTAAGCCCCCCAGAACCCCCTCTTCCTGAACCCGGGGGGAGCGTCGCGGCGAGCGAAGCGAGCCACCACGCGACCACGGGGAACAGCGCGGCGAGCGAAGCGAGCCGTGCTGTGACCCCCCTTAGCCCCCCAGAACCCCCTCCTCCTATGTCTGCCGTTTTACTTCATTTAGGACCTACTTGTAGGTCGCGCGACAAGGTCCCTTCTAGCGGTTCCGACCCGTTGAGGATTTGGCTTTACGTAAAATTTAGGGTTCCGTATAGGGTTTTGATTGGGGTTATACTATATTGAGGAATTTGATTAAATGGTCGACTTTTAGGGTTCCTTAGGACTTTGATTGGAGTTTCAACTACACTTAGAAGCTTGATAATGTTAAAATTTTTAGGGTTCCTTAGGACTTTGATTGGGGTTTTACTACATTGAGGAATTTGATTAAGTGGTCAACTTTTAGGGTTCCTTAGGACTTTGATTGGAGTTTCAACTACACTTAATAATATAATAATAATATAGCCTTTTATTTCCAGATCTCTTAAAGTTAGGTTTTACAGTTTGTGTGTTAGTTAAGTGTTAGTGTTTACTTTTAGCCTAGTTGTTAGTTTTAATGTTAGTTTTCTTAAATCTATGAGAAGTGGATCCCTTTTTGGGTAAAGGCCTCCTCCATCTTCTTCCACTGTTCTCTGTCCATTCCTGTGGACATCCAGTCTTTCCCAGCAATTTGGATTATGTCATCAGCCCACCGGCTATACGGTCTTCCAACTTTTCTTTTGCCTGGTGGCCCTTTCCAGTGAGTGGCACGCTTGGTCCATCTATCGTCGGTATTTCGTGAAATGTGCCCAGCCCATTGCCACTTGAGTTTAAGAGCTTGAGTGAGAGCGTCAGTAAGTTTAGTTTTTTGTCTGATTGTATCACTTCTTACTTTGTTTGTTTTTCTTAGGTTAAGTATGCTTCTTTCCATTGCTCGTTGAGTGGATCTTATCTTATGCTTTGTCTTTCTCGTAAATATCCATGTTTGGCAGCCGTACAATAGACAGGGCAAAAGGCATGTGTCGATCACGACTTTTTTTAATTTAAGACTGTAAGTTCCTTTCATAATTTCTTTAAATGACCAAAATTTTTTCCACGATATATTTACTCTACGTTCAATTTCATCTTCATTACTTGTTTGGGTGAATGATACTTTCTTCCCCAACTACATTCAACTACACTTAGGAGCTTGATAATGTTAACATTTTTAGGGTTCCTTAGGACTTTGATTGGAATTTCAACTACACTTAGGAGCTTGATAATGCTAAAATATTTAGGGTTCCTTAGGACTTTGATTGGGGTTTTACTACATTGAGGAACTTGATAAAATAAACAACTTTTAGGGTTCCTTAGGCCTTTAATTGGACTTTCAACTACACTTAGGACCTTGATTATGTAAACAATTTTAGGGTTCCTTAGCACTTTGATTGGAATTTCAACTACACTTAGGAGCTTGATAATGCTAAAATTTTTAGGGTTCCTTAGGACTTTGATTGGGGTTTTACTACATTGAGGAACTTGATAAAATAAACAACTTTTAGGGTTCCTACGTTAATAATCAAGTTTTCACTTCTGCCGGCACTCCCGGAGTGCAACCCGTATTTTTTTTTATGTAGAATGATTCAAAGTTCACAAAAACAAATAAGTATCATCATCTTGGCAAAACAAATAAGCATTATCAATAGGCTTTTTTATACTACTAGCTGATGGAACAAGCATATGGCCCACCTGATGTTAAGCGGTAACCATCGCCTATAACAAAGCATTGCCTCGTAGGTCAAGAACATCAGGAACGTGCTCTACGATGCACTTGCTTGGCTGTGGATGGCTAAAATGGATTCTTAATAAATATATGAGCCAAGTCGGCCGCTGTAGAGGGCTCTGCAAGTGACCTCCTTGACTTTTTACGACTGCGGTTATTACCTTATTAAGTATACCAAAGAGTGCGTCAAGAATATCTTGTAGAAACTTCACTAGCTCCTCACTCGGCACTTGCAATAGTCTCGTCAGCGCAGTTTGTAAGCTTCCTTCGGCGAGGTGGTAAGTGCTCCATTTCAAAACTCCTAGGATTTCCTCTGGAAATACAAAACATAAAAAATTATAGCAGCAGCGAGCTGATAAAAATGCAAACTGTTTAGTATAAAATAAATAAAAAAACGTTTATTATCTCGTTATAAGCCTAGAACTACATTATCATACTCAAAATCAAAAAAATCAAAAAATCAAAATTGTTTATTTTGGAATAAATACATGGCACAAATAAGGTCAAAGCACGACACGATAACGTTCGCAGAAGTTATAAACTGTGTCGCGAACATTAACGCCCTCCTCCGACTTAGGGAATTCCAAACTGTAGATACTTAACATAAACTAAAAATACGAGTACAAATGGTATAAATTCAGCTACGCTGGATGTACACCTTGGTTGGTTGTTCACCGAGGAATTTAGAGAAAGTGTAAATTCGTGTCTATTCGTGTCAATTCTTGCCTATTCTAGTCTATTCTAGTCTATTCTTGTATATTCGTGTCTTTTCGTGTCTATTCGTGTCTATTCGTGTCTATTATTGTCTATTATTGTGTATGATTTTCTATTGTATGTGTCTGTGTCTTATTTAATTTTCTCATAGAGGGGGATGAAAAGCAGAGTGTGCCACACGGTACCAAAATTATTTACCCTTGAGCGACGTACTTTGAATCCCTCGCTACGTTCAGGATTCTACTCTAGGACCCCTCGCTATGCTCGGGATCCTACTCTAGAATCCTTCACTTCACTCTGGATTCAAAAAATCGCTCTCGCCCTAAATACTTTATTTTGGTCCCTTATGACACAATCTACTATTTAGTTACCGCGCTGCGTGAGCTTAGTGCTGCAGAGCTTGGTAGCGACAGTGAGAGAGTCTCTCGGCACCAGCGATAGCACGCCTCGTGCCATGCCGCGCTCTGAACCCGCCGGGAGGGAATCGCGCCGCATCGGCAGGTCTAAACACGCCAAGGCTGCTTCTAGGTCCGCCATTGACGAGTTGCTTTTCTTATGATCGATCTACAACAAAACATTAAATTTAGACCCGTGTTCAGACCGTAGTGCTAGAGTCTGAGTCAAGCCATAGGCTACCTTATAAACACATAAGTTATGCATCGTATCAGGAGTAGTGGTGCCCTCTTTCTGCATCAGCCTCAGATAGGAGAGGGCGAAGTGCTTCTCCGAGCGATCCTTGGCTTCGTTCGAGCTGCGATGGCGGCAGAGGAATACTAGATGCGCTTCTTTGAACTCATCTATATCGAGGCAAACCTGCAAATATGAGAATTATGAGGATATTATGACTTTGCACTAGACATAGACATGTGTTTCGGTTTGAAGGGTGTGAGTGCCGGTGAAATTACTGGCACGTGAGGCTGAACATCTGTAAGCCTAAAATGGATGGACCAAGGGCAGTGCATCGTAGGGCACGTTCCTGACGTGTGTGACCTACGAGGCAATGCTTTGTTATAGGCGACGGTTACCACTTAACATCAGGTGAGCCATAGTTTGTTTCATCAGCTGGTTGTATAAAAAAAAAGACTAATTGGTTGAACTTTTCCTCTTTGACTACTACCCCTATATATTTAACTAGCTGTGTCTTGCGGTTTTACCCGGTTTAATTCGGGTTCGAGAAACCTAGCATAAAAGATATGTTATGCTAGGTTTTTTTTTCAATTATTTTTTTATAGTATTGCCATATTTTTGTATTGTCAATGGCATATTTACCTTGAATGTCTCTTGCCATCTAGGTCGGTCGTCGTGATAGTATACTATTGATGTATACTCATCCACTAGAGGCACGCCCGCGCCTATCGAGATCACGCCCTGAAAAATAATACATTTAAATTATTTAAAATAATATAATAAATAATAAATAAATATTGTGGACAATTCACACAACACTACCCAGCCCCAAACTAAGCAGAGCTTGTAAAATGGGAACCGGATAGCTGATATAATACTTGAATACATTTTTTTATTTTTTTTTTGTAAATACTTACTTAGAATACAATATAACACCCAGACAGAGAACAAACATTTGTGTTCACCACACAAATATTTGTTCTCGGTGGGGATCGAACCCACGACCTACGGCGCAGAAGGCAGAGCTACTACCAACTGAGCTAAAGGCCAGTCAAATAATATACTTATTTAAAACTAATTATTGACTTTCCTGAGAGAATCTATATTTACCTATTTAGTTCTATAATTTATCATGCTTCAAGCAATTAAAATTATTACGATTGCACTGAAATTAGGGCTACATTGCGTTGTGAAATATCTGCCAATATTATTGACCCCGCCCGACAGATAAGATTTATAATTTTTAGACCTTAGTATTTGTTTGTCTGTGGCCTCGTAGCTTCGAAACGAATGCTCTGATTTGATTGTACTTTTTTTGTCAGAGAGCTGATAGCTCAGAAATTACTCTTAGCCAAGTTTGGTAGACATCCATGAAGCCGTTTCCATGTTCTGAAGACATGTCATCTTAATCAGTTTATTTTTATAACTACCATGGTCCGTGACATTACTCGCTCCTAGGCTCTGGCAGAATACCAGTGTTGCACTGAGTGGGGTGATCTACACAGTGCAACAAACACTGAGCCGGGGTTTTTTTCCTAAATAAATGTACTATTGTATGGCACCTGCCTGCTTGCCTGCTGTTCTTATTTTATGTGATTTTTATTTTTTATTTTTAAGTAGGTAGGTATTCTTGTGTGTAAGCTAGGATCAATAAAATGGTTTTCTTTCTTTCAATCGGGTTTTTTTTTGTGCTCTTCTCAGAAGACTTCTGATTGATGGAAATTCTATTCAATGGCTCCGGTCACATTAAAACTCTTGACTATAGGAAACGCACCGGCATAGTCCTGCCCTGACCATCAGCAACCCTTGCCGTCAGCTCTATGTTCCTTTCGGATGACTTTCCCCCTCCCTTAGAGAAGGCTCCATGGCAGACGGTCACATACAGCTCGTTCCTGGCGTCTCCCGGGAGGATCACTTCGGGGAATCCCATCTTGCGAGCCTCGCACACGTTGCCGACCACCAGATGCGGGTTCTCTTCTCGAATCTGGAACAAGAATCAAGAAATTTTAGGTCAGTTTGTCTGTCTCTGATTTAGATCTCTGAACCAGATTGCTGATAAAATAACAAAATACATTTTTTTTTTTGTAAACACATACTTATGTAGGCCTGTATTTAGAAACAGTGCTTGAGTTTGAGTCGAGCCACAAGTGTAGAGTTTTGACATTTTCAATGGAGAACTGACAAAAAATAAAAACTTATATTTTTACGGGGCCCGTGCTCAGGGCCCCCATTCTCATGGGGCCCCGAAGGACCGACAATTTCTCTAACACATTAATTCTCAAAACATTTTTGTCGGGCACAATACATTTTTTTCACAATACTACGCCATTATATCCTACTGTATTTGATTACCTATAATAAATGGTTATACTTAGTAAAAAAATGTTATTATAATCAGCTTTTATTACTTTCCAAAAGGGCCCAAAATTCTTGTGTGCCCAAGGGCCCCAGCCTAGTTTAAGACGGCCTTGCCCACGGCATACGGCGCAGACGGTAGAGCTACTACCAACTGAGCTATGAGAACTGTCAATGAGCAAAGAATAAAGATAGCGATAATCACCTGTTTCAAGCCTCCTTCAACAAGTTGCAGCGACACCCACAATCCTTGCGAGTGTTTCGCGTCTTTTATATCTTTGTTTATGATCACTTTCTTCAGTAACGAGTCGAGATTTTCTTTTTCTAGTCTGAAAATAAAAAAAGTCTTACACTAGAAAGTAAAAAAAAAGTAAAAGTAGAAAAGTGAGTAAGATATTTCATTTTATTTTTTCTTTATTTAGTAGTTTAGAGTACAGAGGGGTCGAGATTTTATTTTTCGATAAGTGCGTATAATGGCCATAAAATCCGTTTCTTTTTATTAAAAAACGGGTTTCATGACAAAACTGCTGAACAGATTTTGATGAAATTTTTATGGGACCAATTAAGTAAGAATTGTTCAAATCGGCTCATAAACGACGAAGTTATGCAATGACAAACATAAAAAAAAAATACTATTGAATTGAACCTCATTTTTTATTTGAAGTCGGTTAAAAAAAGTCTGTTTAATAACTCACGCATAAAAAGGCAGTTGTCGATGTTTGTCCGGTATGTCGGCGATCAGTGATCGCTTGATGTCCGCCACCGCGATCCCGAAGGGGCGCCGCATGGCTCCCGCGGCCGATGGCGCCGGTACCGGGGTCGACATTGCCATAGAACTGCGTCTGGAATCGATGTATTCTGTACCATTTTTTTATACTACTAGCTGATGGAACAAGTATATGGTCCACCTAATGATAAGTGGTAACCATGGCCTATAACAAAGCATTGTTCCTCGTAGATCGCGCACGTCAGGAACGTGCCCTACGACGCACTGCCCTGCGTCCATCAACTTGAGGCTTACAGATGTTCGGCTCACGTGCCAGTAATTTCACCGGCACCCACACCCTTCAATCCGAAACACAGCAATGCTGCTTCACGGCAGAGATAAGCATGGTGGTAATACGCACTCAGATGAGCCCATCTGAAGGTCAGGACAGCGCTCATCATCATTTTCTTGTCTTTATCCCACTTCATGTGGGGTCGGCACAACCGGTTTTCGTTCTCCACTCTCCTCTATTAGGCGTCATTTCAGCAGTCACTCTTTTCTTACCCATGTCATCCTTCACATACTCCATCCATCTTTCCTTTGGCCTATCTCTACTAACTAGGCGGTTTGTCAATAAAAGAGCCGTGATAAAGTCGGGGTCAATGACAGCATACATTCAAAATGGCGACTGAATTCGAGAGGTGTGTTGCCGCCATCTTGATTTTAGGAGGGGAATCTTTTTTTCTCAATATCGTGGCAATAAGGGAGGCGAGGCGAGAAACTGGGCGTGATTTTATGCATGTTGAATCTTCTACATTTCTATCTATTTTTTCGGGCGGTCGAAGACGAGGGGCATGTTACAATATTTAGTAAATACCAAAATACTAACCTATGATCGACGTTTTGAGGCTCCATAGATCCTATTCTTACTATGTTACAGACTAGATAGATCTTCTCACTTTTCAGTATATCACTGCCGAAATCCTGGAAGAAAATAATAATAATGAGTGTCATGAGCGAGCGAAGCGAGCCCAGTTTTGGTTCGAAGGGTTTGGGTGAAATTACAGGCACGTGAGACTTAACATCTGTATGGCTCAGATTTGATGGACGCAGGGCCATGCATCGTAGGGCACTTCCTAATGTGCATGACTAGCAAGATAATGCTTTGTTATAGGCGATGCTTGCCACGAAATATCAGGTACCATTAGTTAGTTTTATAATTGTATAAGTTAAAAAAAAACTAGAGAAACCAACTTCATGATCAAACTATTAAACCGATTTGGATAAAAAAATTATGGGACCAATCTGGAAGACAGAAAAACCTTTTTTTTTAGTCGGCTTATAAATGGCCAATTTACTCGATAACAAACACAAATAAAATTAAAAAAGTATTGGCTGTAAAAAATGAACGTATTTACATAATATTTACGAGTTCTGGATTTTGTTCTAAAAAAAAAATACAACCGAATTGAGAACCTTATTTTTATTTGAAGTCGGATAAAAAACAGCATGTACAGAGGTTTACTCACAGTGAAGACAGCACAGGCGAGGGTAGACTGCAGGTTCTGTGTCGGCCACTTCAGCAGCAGATGCTCCGACAGCTTGTTCCCCTGCGCGTCGTACAGCGCCAGAGCCAGCTCCGCGCACGAGTTCATACGGCACACGAGGTTATGAACCCGCACTACTATGGAGTAGCTGCGCGCGCCGCCGCTAGGCCCGGGGGACGGGCTGGGGGGAGAGGGAGTTGACTCCTACGAAAGTCAAAGTATTTATGAAATACATGTTGAAAAGATGTCGAATTTATAATTGTCCAATGTATTTTTTTTTTTTTTTTTTTTACATGATATAGACCAGCCTTTGGCTACAATCTCACCTGGTGGTAAGTGACGATGTAGCCGACGATGGAGCAGGATGGTCTAGAAGACACCTATTCACTCTTGCCTTGAAGAGGCCCAGATTGTAGTGGTCAGGAAAAACATTTCATTTTTAAGGAGGCAAACGATGGACAAAGAACTCATTAGAAATGACATATACGTTTGTTCCTTGATGACGCATCACTAGTCATCGCTACGGCTCTTGTCATCTCAGGAGACGCTGAGACGAGCGACAGAAAACCGAATCCCACTTTTTATTAGATTTCTTAAGAGCATTTGATACGAACAACATCCCCATTTTATTAGCGAAATTATATTATTATGATTTAAATAGTCTTCAATAGTTACTTATGTGGACGCTCTCAACTCGTAAGTTCCGACAAGCCGGATGTTTCGTTACGTCTACTACCTTGCCTAAGACGCGGAGTTCCAGGGATCTATCGACGGGCCTATGGTCTTTATTTTATACTGTGTTTAGAATGTGCTGGCATTACACTAAATCTTAAAAATTTAAAATAGCTTATTATCTTCAGCTATTTTACTCTCACTAGCCTAAAGCGATCTTAAACTCACCATATTTTTATCAATACGTGAGTTGGCTTCGTCATGTAGTGCATTAAGTTTGTATGCGGATATCTGTGTAGGGTCAATCAGCTGGCCGTTAGGGTTTCTTACTGCTAGCTCCATGCCTAATGCTCTGTAAACAAAAATATTATGTTACCAGCGAAACTTTAATTAATAGATAAATATAATATTAGATTGGAGCATTGTAGCAATATTTATAGATTCAAGTATTTCTGCATACAGCCTCTAAAGTTCTTTAGAGCCTCTAAAGCTACGCATACTCCTAAATAATCATTTGCGTACCTATTTCCTTTATCCATGGCAGATGAGCGTTCCAGCCCTCCTAATCAGGTATTGTAGTAATGCAGCGCTCTCTGCTCTCTCTCTCGGCGCGGAGTTCCAACAGGGGTCACATACTCATTTCCACGAATTTGATCTCTATGTCATTGGCCAGAAGGTATATATTACCTATTTCCCTTATCCGTGGTGAAGATGACCGTCCTAGCCTTCCTTCTAAGCTGGTCTTGTGGTAAGGCGGCGCTTGCTGACTCGGCACGAAGCTCAAGCAAAGCTCGCATGCTCACTTCCACGAATTTGAGCCTTCCATCGTTGTTCTGAAAGCACACAATTCTTCATAATTTTGTGACGTGAATCCGTCTTTAAAATTGCTTCGGGACGCAATAAAAAAAACTAATGATACAGTTTAATGTTGCAGCTACATATTTATCACCCCCATCCAAATTTCAATTACACCAATGGATAGCTAAAGAATCATATAATGTATTACGCTAATTACGCAGTATTTGTTACAGTCCTTACTGTAACAAATCAAATCGCGCGCAGCGGAAGCTGAAGCCCCGAAGTTGCGAGACGTATTAACGTTAAACAAACGATCGTGTCCATAACACAGGCACACTCCATTTGTTTCCATTTTACGAAGAGTATATACTTACGATATACAAGTTTTTCCATTGAGGCAGCCATTCTCTCAATGTGATAGCTATATCGTGTACTATCCCACTGCCGCCAGCAGAGGCCACCACTGTCTCACCGCATCTGTCAACAAAACAGCAAAAATTAAAATTAATATGATGTCTTATCGCTGAAAGCTCTATGAAGTAAGATTTTCGATTTTCCAAAGGTAGTCAGTTACTTTCCCTTCATTATATTTCATCCGATTTTTTACGGCTAACGGTAAAAAAATCGCAGCAATCCCAAAACGGTGCCAGGACTCGCGATTATTACAACAATGTGACCGTGTCAATGACCGTCCATGATTATCATGGTCAGTTCCCCATGCAATGATTCACGCAGCCAATCAGTCGAATTTCAATCTTATAATCAAACACGTTAGCCACAATTATGAATGGTGGAAGTTTATAAAACAATTAGTACCTTATTAAAAGGCGATAAGGTCACAGTCGAATCACTATATTACGGTTTAATTAATTTATTACAGAGCAGTTTTCTAATAGACTATTTTTTGAACCTTATTAGACCCATACCCTACCTGGCAACTAGACTCGCCTTAGCTTTAAGACGTTTCAAAGTGATCCTTGTGATACAACTGAATAAATTGAATGCCTGGTAGGCAAACCAAGGTGTTAAATTCTAATTTCAATCTAACCTAATTATCCTTAACCTAACCTAATTTACAAGCAGCTGATCACCACCGTACAGGTAGAGCACGTGGGATTAGCCTTCGTTTATTTCGATGACAAATGACAAAACAATCCATAGATTTGATCTTTCCATTTACTCCAAAATAAATCGATTGAACCGACCAATTGAACGGAAATGAATGACGCACATATTATGCAAGGCTTCTGAATAACTGAAAACAACAAGCACGTCGACTTTGTCTGAAACTACGGGAAAAGTTCGCCACGGGCACTCGTTTGGCTAAAGATGAAAGGTTTGCCTATTTATCTCACGCTGGCAGGTAAACCACAGTAATAAGACTAGTCACCACAATGTTTGTTACACGAGGTTGACCTGCGATCTGGACCAGCCAACCGTTATGGCTATGTTATGTCGGCTCGGCGAACCGACAGTCTTGGGGTATAGAAAGGGTCTCTAGCGGAGACTTTGCAGATAGAAAGAAGACTTATTGAAGAATGGTTGGATGGAGCGGTTTGATGCCGCACAATCAGCTCTGGAATTTATTGGGAGACTAATGTTCATTAATAAAACCTACGACTATCATTATGTTAGTGATAGCTAAAGTATTCAAATGACAGTCAGTAGACGCATGTCGAGAGCACACAGCCTAAAATTAGTCATGGATGGCGTCTAATTCTTTTATCTAATTAACCTCTGACATTATCTGTGCAAAGAGACAAATTTACAGGGACCAAAAACAAAACCGCACATGCCAAACTAGCTTGTACTGAGGCTTCTTTAATACTTCTTTTTTTCAAGTATCAACGGGGAGAGCTACAGTCAAGAAAAAGTATCTATGATGCACCGAGATGAACTAAGCTGGTGAATACGGGCGGACTACGGGCAAAAAGAACCATGGTCAACCGTCACCCAGACTCTGAAATGGCACAAAGCCTCACCTGTCCACGACACAGTCGCGTATCGTCACGTAGCTCTTCGGAAAGGCACCGAGCCCATGTCTCCGGAGACTGGTGCCGTAGTACCAATGTTCTGTCTCCCGCACCAGATGGACCAACTCGCCCACTTCAAGGGAGAGATGGGCTTCGGACTTGCCCGTGAAGTTGTATATAGCTGGAAATTAATGGGATGTTAACTTTAGAAATACAAGGAACTGTGAAGCGCAGCTAATAAGAAACTGCGTGTGGAAACATTGAAAGTTTTCCCGTGGTGGGATACGAGTATGAATAATCTGCAAATTAATGATTGTTCTTCTTAGTCACTGATTTTTTCGAACCAATGTGGAAAAAGGATTTTAATTAATTGTTCCAGAGCCTAGTTTAAAAAAAACTTTCACGTAGTCAGGATTATTTATATTTTGTAACGGGTTGTTATAAAATTGAATAATAAATACCTCTAGGTCTGTTACATTATTCAATACACTGTTCTATTACAACGGATTTCGAGCAAAAGCAAACCGTTTATGTTAATGATACATTACGTTTTGACACAGCAGGCTTTTATAGGACGATTCATTTCCTGTTACTGTCCCTTTTAAGGACATCTTTCTGATTCGGAACAATGTACTATCAAAGATGTACCTAGGTAGGTACTGGTACATTTTCATGTTGATAATTCGATCGAATATTACTCGGACCAACTAACGCACGGAATTTGTTTTTATCCAACTAATATTATAAACGCGAAAGTTTGTGAGTATGGATGGATGAATGTTTGTTACTCAATAACGCTAGAACGACTGAACGGATTTGGATGAAATTTGGCACAGAGATACTATACTAGGCTATAGTCTGGATTAGCAAATAGGCTACTTTTTATCCCGGTAAAACTTATGGTTCCCGTGGGATGGATCGTGTTTATATTTTAACTCAAGAACGGCTAAACAGATTTGGCCGAAAATTGGCGGAGAATTAGGTTAAAACCAGGAGACGGGAACGGGGCGAGCAAATCCGCGCGTGGTCGCTTGTTGTTCATAATTTTCCTACTGCGTTATCTATTTCTATAATAATCAATAACACAATATTTTCCACCAACAGTTCTACGTTGTGTCATACTCTAAGGAAGAACAGCGTTATAGAAGCACTCGCTACTATAGTATAAATTATTATGCTGAGTGTCGGCCAATTTTATGTCATTGTTACTTTTTATTAGGGTTCCGTAGCCAAATGGCAAAAACGGAACCCTTATAGATTCGTCATGTCTGTCTGTCTGTCCGTCCGTGTCACAGCTACTTTTCTCCGAAACTATAAGAGCTACACTGATGAAACTTGGTAAGTACACAAACATATAAAAAAAACAATAAATTTGGGTCCCCATACATAGAACTGAAATTCAAAAAACTTTTTTTCATCAAACCCATACGGGGGTATCTATGAATAGGTCTTCAAAAATGATGTTGAGGTTTCTTTTATCGTTTTTTTCTAAACTAAATAGTTTGCGCGAGAGACACTTCCAAAGTGGAAAAAAGTTGGGGGACCAACTTTTTTCCCCCTCTAACTTCTAAAATAAGAGAATGATAAAACTAAAAAAAATACATGTTGTACATTACTATGCAAACTTTCAACGATATTTGGTTTGAACGAGATCTAGTCAGTAGTTTTTTTTTATACGTCATAAATCGTAAACCGCAATTTACCTTTCGACGAACTACAAGAACCTTTATATTATGTTACTTGATGCTACGGAACCCTTCATGGGCGAGTCCAACTCGCACTTGGCTGCTTTTTTATAGTTGTTCATTCTTGTTAATAACTCCTGGAGTCCTGTATGTGGCATAAAATAAATAACTTTTGATTTGAGTTGAAACCAAGAACAAGAAACTAGTAATAGGTAGGTACTATTATTTACTCTATAATTTAGGATTGAAGTTAATCTTAAAAACGCCCAAATATGGCCCTGATACTAAAACTGATAGCTCCTAGATTCACCTAGTCTCTAAAGGCCTGCGCACATCTAGGCGATGGTGATCAGCTGAAACGCTGTCAAATATGACAGCGATATCTCATAGTGATCCTTGCGATTTCATAAAACCAACATCTTTTAACTAATGGCTTATGCCTAAGGAGATCATTGCCATGCCGTTTAACTCTAAACGTGTCAGCAACAGTTTTTATAACTCTAATTAGTCTGTACATGTAAATAAACTTAGACCTCAATTACCCACATCCTGTGTGGCACTTGTGGTGCAAAAAAACTTTCTTGACTTACTAAATATGCACATTTGTGAAGCTCACATGAGGATGTCTAAAGGGGGGGTAGTCAGATGCCAGTCTTAACATTACGTTTGGCCAATTTGTATTAGTTTTCAGATACAATAATATCGACAGTTTCTTAATCTTTTCGTAGACTCATATAGATATTAATTTTAAAGACGATATTATATTTCCGTGTCTGGAAGAGATCGCTTTTAGCTGTTAGACCGCCCATTGTACTATTTTTTTTGTAGTTTCTGTAATTATTTCTTATTAGTGTACAATAAATTTAACCTATCTATCATTCTTCATATAATATATTTCTTAGTTATCGGCAGAGCTATGCTGAGCTCAAGTCAAGTTTAGTATGCTAATAATGCCGTTTCCTTTCCAATATTCCTTGTATGCTTACGGGGAAACTTGTTTTTTTTTTTGCGTCAATAAATGCATTTATGCCACATGTGACATAAGGTCGAATGTTATTGCAGAGGAAACTAGAAACGCAGAGAATATCAGTTTTTTAATCGCCTGTTTGCTGGACTTATTCTTTGTGCGTTTTCACATCTTTTTTGGTATATATCTGCACTTGTAATAACTGTAAATTATACTTCCAGGTAGCACATTAAATCATAGTATATTACATCATTAGGTAGGTCATTTTTAGTGCCTTCTTTGATCCTTTGTGTGGTGGCTTCTAATATAAACCCTGAATTGTCGTTCAAAGTCGGGAAACAAAATGAGGTCTCAAAATTCTTAAGGCAAATCAATCCAAAAAGACAATGAGACCAAAAAAGAAAAAAAATGATTTTGATTAACCATTAAAATTGTAACAATAAAAAATACTTGAAAAGTGAGAAATATAGGGCTGGTGAATTCACAAGCCATAGCGTAAACCCCAAAGTTTGAATACAAGGTATTTGGTTTGTGGCGACACGTCATTTGAATGATTGAATTAAATGTTTGAGTATGAACAGTTACTTACTTGATGCGATATGAGTCAACCGCCCAGTACGGACCGTACCGAAATCGCACTGCCAATGCTGATAGATGCAGAGCTAGGCTATCATAGACAGGACTAGGTATATTAATCGAATAAAGCTAGCCAATATAACCACGGGAAGTCAGCAATAGGAGAAGACTCAAAATCGTTCTTCCAACGCAACTCTACACGAAGGAGGGCCTGTCTAGAACTTATACACTTTTACGGGCCTGTTGAAATATCTGCAAAAAACTATAGTTTAACTTTGACCAGCAGACAACTAAGCGTGTTTTCCATAGAGTTTTAGATCCAAAATCTATATGATTGGCGACGGAAGTGAAAACATGAACAACAGGGGGTAACGCCCGTGACGCGGGACGATGACTAGTTCATTGGTTTTTCTCCCCTCAAAAATGCTCAAGCCCTAAAGAAGTTTTCACTTCAAAAACTAAACAATTTTAAATTCAAAACGCTGGTGTGGAATGGTATGGAATGGTGTTTGAGATCAAAGTCCTAAAATGATCTCTCGAGATGACTATCGTGCCTGTGTATTAAAGTAAGCCTATGTTTTGTTGTCATATGTAAAAAAACACGCCTTGCGGCCAGAGTTTAACCAGTAGAATACCTAAATTCGTAACCTATTATGAGCTTACTATTAGCTGGTATTCACTGGCAAAGTGGAGGGAAAGAGGACACGAGGCCTGAGCCCAATGCGTTGGAGCGACCAGGTGCGCTCAGCAACAGATTTCTCCGTGAGTGATGCGATCCATATCATAGGGGACAGAACCCGATGGAGAAACATTTCGCTGACTAAGGTCCTGCACAGTGAAGTTATAGACGCAAGGAGGGAGGATACCTAATTTCAGACTTGTCTAAGCTTTCATAGTTCTATACGGACATCCGACACACCTGTCCCTGTCACACGATACTGCGTAACGAGATATTGGTAGATCCTAGAGACGGGAAAGAATCATTGCGGATTTTTTATACAAAGGGGTCTCCTCCCCTGGGTTAACCGACGATGAAAACCGTGAAACAACGTCTTGCTCGCACTCATTGACCATTTGAAAGATGTAAAAACACTGAACTTATGTATTGAAACTCGCGAGGAACTACCGTTTTCCTACTTAAAAGCTTTTACAACTAGTTTTCATACTTGGGTTAATAAAAGTGTTAGGATCAAAATATTTTGTTTTGATCAACTGTGTGCCATCGGATTGCACACAACATATTTGCTATAGGTTAACGATAAAAAATCTGTGATTTTATATATTTCAAATTGCCAAAATGTGCCAGCGAGTATTACATCGACGTTGGTCCCTGTCTAGAACGCCAAAGAGAATGAGATTATTTCTGGCTGAGATCAAGATGGTCCGAACGGGTATTTTTATCAAGACAGCTTATGACCTTTTGCACTGTTATTTTGCATGGATCTTACAGGGCTGGCATGGTCGAAAAGACCAAGAACCAACCAGGTAGGCACGCGAAGAATGCCAGAGCATTGAATCAATATTGTGATTCGTGTTTTGACAACGCAAATTGGACTTCCTCAGGTTAGCGGAAGGAGGGGAACCGGCGACATTATTGCAAAATGAATAACCTTTTTGGGACTGCATTGTGATTGGTTGAATTACTAGTCAGTGCCGCCGGCTTAATTAGGCTTT
The DNA here is from genome assembly GCA_939531255.2 of Thera britannica. Classification (NCBI taxonomy): domain Eukaryota; kingdom Metazoa; phylum Arthropoda; class Insecta; order Lepidoptera; family Geometridae; genus Thera; species Thera britannica. The sequence goes on along the minus strand of OW618040.2, from coordinate 15,098,288 downwards.
TATTTTCTCACGTCCTTTAAAATCTTGCATCATCATCAGCCTGTTAAGTCCATTGCTTGACATATAGGCTCCACTATGATGCCCTATTCACCGACTTCCCGCGATCTCGCCCCAATAGTAGTTTAATTTCACATAAGCGACATGACATTGGGAGTTGACATTAGCGCTGCACTTGTAGCGTAGCCTAAGCTCATACCTAATCAATTGACCTAACGATACTTATTCTAAAATCATTTATTCTTGGTGCTTCCCACGGAATGTTACGTTGTCAGTCCCGGCCCTAGCTATCGTTATGCCATGACAGAGGCTATAAGGTCGGCATAGAAATTCACCTGAGTTACATATACACTAGCTTAAACCTAAAGTAGTAGTGGTCTAGTAGTAGAGGTCCTGCCTTTAGATCAGTGCGTGTGTAACGGGTTTGACTCCCGGTTCAACCATGTAATTATTTAAATCGTTTTTGAAATTCAAATAATGTCTTCTTTCAGTAAAATGTTCCATCTACAATATTCAAGGTACTTTCCCTCCATATGGCATATCCGTGGGACGCCCTGTATAGAAGGCAGTTGTATGAAGCAGTTAACATCGAGTCTCGCCATAGGCAGAGAATTCATCTTCACACTTTGGAGCCGGGATGGTCAGGTACTGTTCGGTTTCAGAGGAACTTCCTCCCGCGAGCACTCAGGCCGTGAAATGATCTCCCTGCTGAGATTTTCCCTAAGGACTACAGTATGGTGTTCTTCTTGTGTACTTTGCTATATAAAAAAACATTAGCATCAAACAATCAAAAGACTCCCATGACAATTTATTATTATTGAATCTCGCAACAAGAGCGAGGCCATAGCAATATTGCAACCACGAATCTTCAGAAAACAAAGTCATTAGGAACTCTTAAGAGTAACGAAATATGCCGAAACAGCTAGACTGAAAGTACGAACGGAAGGTAAGGTATGAAGTATGAACACCGTGGTTTAGGAAGTCTACTTGATTTTAGAAACATTTTTTCGTCATGGAATACAGAAAAAAATTGCGACACATGGATCTATAACATCACTAACTTTTTAATTTGAGATATTTCACTCTGGGATAGCTTTTGCTCATTTAGTTGGTCATACCAAAACTAACTTATAATTCAAACTCACAAAATGTACCTAATCTGGCCAAATATGGCTACCTCGCTTATTGTGTCTCCTAACAACTGGGCAACTAATTAACTTCACAAAACATTGGCTTCTAAGAGGTTTTTGTAGTTTTTGACAACTTTTTTGCTTCTCAGTGGAATGATGATGTTGAAAGATGATGATGGAGTAAACACATCAAAATTTGATGGTGTACCTACGTACATTACCTTCATACATCACAGTAGGTAAACAGTAAAGAAGCATTTGCATTTGTATAGATCATTTATGGCCTACGGAGACCGGGAATTTTCCTTCACACTCTAAGCATTCCTCAACGTTTTTTGGCAAATTTATAGGTAAAACCGATGACCGGATTTCTAACCCGTGGCCTTAGGGTTAAGAAGACAGGGTTGTCACCAACTAAACCAACTAGAATACTCTATTAGTTAGTGGGAGGACAACCCTAATAGCTCAGTTGGTAGGTTGGTAGGCCTTCTACGCTGGTGGGCATGAGTCAAGAGTGAGTTAGACCCCACTGAAAAAAAAATTGCGTGGTGAACATGGAATATACATAATTATGTTTTTTCTCTGCCTGGGTTTTATAGTGTACCTATACTTAGTTACAAAAAAAAATGAATTTGAGTATTATTTATATCAGCTATCTGGTCCCCATAGTACTAGCTCTGCTTAATTTGGGGCTAGATAGTTGTGTGGATTGTCGACGGTATTAATTTTATTAGTTAGTTCAAAATTTATTGACTCTGAATTTCATCGTTTTTGTTTTTATCAATGCAGCTTATCTGTAAAATAATCACCATTTTTCCACCAATCACCATTCTCACTCAAGATAACTCTCATATTGCTACTTGATAATGTTAACACTGCTATTTATTTATGGGTTAAAACAATAACTGCTTCCCTTTGGAGTAGTCAGAGGGAAGTTAGGGTCACTCTCTTAATTTTCTTGTCTTTATTCTGCTTTATCAACACAGACTGCTGAAATTAGCCGTCATTTCAGCAGTCTCTGTTTTTTCACCCATGTCATCCTTCACACAATCCATCCATCTTTTCTTTGGCCTACCTTTACTTCTATACTTATCTTTTTTTCATATCTAGCACTCTTGTTACATGACATTCCTTTCAGTCACTGGCACCACTTTCAAACTCAACATACTTGTGTAGCAGTCACTTTACGGAACCCGGAGGTGGGGCCTATGATGCATGCAGTTGATTTTGCGAGATATTTGTTAGGAGAGATGGTGCTTGGCCATTTTGGTAGAAATCCATGTAGCCGTTTCCTATTTCTGAGGATATTCATCCCCAAAGTCAAGGTTTGCTTCTAGCAAACAATCTTGAGCATTGCCTGCTTAGTCTGTCAGAAAATGATCAAGCTTGTCCCATATTGACATAAAAACACTGGTGGTCTAGTGGTATCGGCCTCGCTTTCCGATCCGAAAGACGTGGGTTCAAATCCAGTCGTGTTTAACAATGAGTTTTTCTGTCGAAAAATGTATGTGCACTATGCCAGTACTCTCAAAACGGTGAAGGAAAACATCGTGAGGAAACCGGCGTGTCGTAGAACCTAAAAAAGTTCGAGCAACGCGTGTCAAGGGACTCAAGGGACACGCAAAAAGGGCAGGCCTACTTGCGGTAAAACCAGCCCGCACATCAAGTGCGGATAATAAAGTTGCCGATTTTTTTGTCCATATTGACATTCCATAAATACCTAAATAACTGGAAATGAATTGATGAGACCGGAGGTGGCGCATAAAGAGGAGGCCTATACTCAGCAGTGGGTGTAAATGAGCTGATATGATGATGATGATGAAATATCTAAATATTAACTTGAAAGGTAAAATAGGTATCAATTTGCTTTTGATGAACAATTCTATATTACCTACTACAAGATATATCTTCCTGGATGCTGGGTCCATTGAGGAAACAATAACAAGGAAATCAGAAGCAACAATAAATCATCTCAATATGTTAATTTAAAGTATGTTCTTAGATAGGTACCTAAGCTTGGTTTTATACATTTACAAGATTATTTATGGAAAGGAATGAGTATATTTATGAAAGTAGCACCGGTGACAGAAAAATTGAAGAGCAACAGGCTGGCGTGGTATGGCATTATAGAGCACTGGTGGTCTAGTGGTAGTGGCCCCGCCTTCCGATCCGAAGGTCGTGGGTTCAAATCCACGAGTACTGTACCAATGAGTTTTTCTGTCGAAAAATTTATGTGCACTATGCCAGTACTCTCAAAACGGTGAAGGAAAACATCGTGAGGAAACCGGCGTGTTGTAGAACCTAAAAAAGTTCGAGCAACACGTGTCAAGGGTCACGCAAAAAGGGCCCACCAGCGGCCTACTTGCGGAAAAACCTGCCCGCACATCAAGTGCGCATGATAAACTTGCCGAAACTTGCCGTGGTATGGCATTTCATGAGGAGGGATGAAAGTCATGTGACTAGGCGAGTGATGAGTATGAATGTGGATGGATATTTGGGTAGAGGTAGGCCAAAGAAAAGATGGATGGACAGTGTGAAGGATGACATGGATAAGAAAAAAGTGAATGCAGAGATGATGGCTGATAGAGGAGAGAACATGTTCTGCCAACCCCGCAGTGGGATAAGGGCAGACAGAAGAAGCAAGGTTATATAAAAACAGATTCCTATTTATTAGGCTAATAGAAGTTTTTTTATATTTGCCATTTCGAAATGGCTCGAACATAAAATTTCCTGTTGCTATAATGATGCAACAACATTTGAATTTTAGCTATTTTAATAATAGGTATATCTATGATAAATAATAAAACTAGGTACATCCTATTAAATTTCATTAATTCATTTTAATTCCCCAACTCTGTTACTTTTGTGGAATAAGCTCTGCACTGATGCTCTGCCGTGATGGGGTGTATCATGCATAAAAAAAGTAATGAACAACTATTATTATCAATAAATGAATGTAGGATCTTTTCCTCATGTTTAAATTGACCCTTTTCTCTTAATAGTCATCTTAGTACTTGGTGCGTACTCATATCATCTTAAAAATTTAATAACAGCAATGAATAGCAATTGTTTAGTAATTTTACTATAACAATACTCATACAATACACCTTTATGCACTAGATACTGCCAGGTGTCAGTATTTTTTTATACAACTAGCATGGCACAAGCATATGGCCCACTTGATGTTAAGTGGTAACCATTACCTCACGCACATTTGGAATGTACGCTACAATCCATTGCCCTACATCCATCAACTTGAAGACAGATGTTCAGCCTGGCTTTCCAGTAATTTCCCCTGCATCCTACCAACTGAAACAGCAATGCTGCTACACGGCAGAAATAGGCTGGTGGTAGTACTTCCCCGGACAAGCCCTTCTTATGGATGTCTACTACTACTAGATGTATTGTATTACTTAATTAGGTATTGAATCGAACTTTACCTACAGAAAACTATGTAGAGAATGATTAAAGTTTCAACTCCTTGTTTATTTATGTAGGTAACTTCAGGATAAGTTTTAGCCGAATGAATTGTATAGGAATGTCGTCATGTACCCAGTTTAGAAACACAGCGAAGGAAAACGTTTAAACTAATAAGTATAAATACGGGGTCACAGTAACCAATTGTACACAGCTGTAAGATACCAGGGAGTGGTCTCACACAAGCCCAGACTTTGAGGTTACAAGGAATCTAGGTCTATCCTGTCGGTTAGAGCGTCGCAGGAGGTATTTGTCATGCATTCTGAGACAATGTTTTTATTTATCCCGAGTTCGCGGGAGGTAAAACAATCATGACAAAACTTTGTCAAACAAACTTATTAGACTAAAACTTAAGGCTCAAACACTCACCGACGGCATAGCATTCTTCATTTTCGAGTTTCTCCCAAACAGTCATGCTGTCTCACAATTATTTTTAAAATTTTCAATAAAAAATTTAGAAAATCGTCATTTTTATTTCGATTCCACTCTGACGAACGTTCCGCTCGTCCATCTATCTGACAGATTTGTGTACTGACTGACTGAACTGACTGACTTTGTTTTGGCTTCTGTCTGATCTGACTGACAGTTTTGCTCATTGCCAACATAACAAACCGAATGTGTCAAAGTCTGACTTTGACACTGACTTGATAATGCGATTGACGTGACGCCCTTCCTGCATCAGGGAAGAGGTTTGTAATGGAAGGAATTTCCAGCATGTTTTTTATTACGCTATGTAGGTGCAAATGAATAAGAAAATCGGAATCAGTTAAAATACGATCGGAACTGTCATTTTCAGTTTTATCCTGGTCTTCTCACGTAATACCAGCCAGCTTTATGATAATTGACTTCATGCGTGTGATGTAATATTGACGTGAAACATCCCTACCCCTTGAAAAATCCCTACCCTGCTAATACTGCAACACGCCTCGTTCAGGCGCTCGCTCGCTGAATCCACTCCACCGCATAGAATTTTGAAACTTTTCAATGGAGAACTATAAAAAAATTCGGCTCACTATTTGTTATGGTATGAGCTCAACGCATTGTTTTAACGTACTTATTATGTGAGTCTAAGATAGGTCTTAGACTACGAACTTAAGTTAAGTAGAACAATAGACTTGTGCACCCTACGTAACACTCGCAAATCCTGCAAAGTGAAATAAGTAATAATAACAATAATAATACCACAAGAAATAAAAAACTTAATAAAATTCGACACGTCGTGTTTCGCCTCTCTACGAAGCATCCTCAGGAAAATCGACTCTCTGTGCACTATTAGGACGTGTTGCCTTCGACAAGGCAAATAATTTTTTAAGGCAAATTAAATTAATTATCTTAGATTAGATTAGCGGATTAGTACTATAAAGGTATTTATTGTTCTACTTAATTTATGTTTAACAATGGAATTCCGCAAAGTCACGCCTGAATCTATTAATTATCTTAGACTTCGAGCATAGACCTACCCTGAAGTTTAGTACATAATATTATCATAATCTGTTGTACTTAGGTGACATGCACCCTCATACATATAAAATAATCTATTACTACTCAATAATTATTCCCTCAAAATAATACGAAAATTGAATAGTGCTTGAGAGACTTGAGTCTCGATATGATAAGTTCAGTAGGTACAAATTACATAGGTACACGATATGACATAGACGAAATTACATATACGGTAGGTACGAGCGAAAGCCCTAGTCGCCATTAAATAGGTATATATTTATACCTGCTTGATAGGAATACCTAGGAGGTAGGATAGGTAAAGTGTAAATCAATGCCACAGTGCAACAAATCTCCACTCCTCACAGACCCCTGTGAGTAATGGTTTCAGATGAAATCTGCTCGCAACCATTTCGAGCTCAATTTGTCAACTTGATTTATATGGGGTTGCAGGGGTGACTTTAAAATGAGCTATTTCTGAGTTTTGCTTTTACGTTGAAATAGCGCATTCCTAGATAAATAGTTAGGTACCTAGCTGTAGGAAGGGTAATACAGAGCCTTTCATAATATAGATAGTAGGTGTAGGTAAGGAAAAGAGCCTCTTCGACGCGCGTTTAAAATTCTTTCACCACGTCCTTTCGAAAGAAGAGAGAGAGAGAGATAGAGGGAGAGAGAGTGAGCAGGTGTATAGTTACATAAGCAGAGTATTTAGGTGCTTAAGATTATTTTTCTCGCTACTAAAAACTACGACATAATTTCATAATACTTGCGATAGGTATTAAGGTAGGTACTGCGTCTCATTATGCATACCTAATGTTATGCACCTATTAAACATAATTATTAACTTACTTGCTCTTGCTATAAACCCAACTTCATTGTTCCCCACAAAATGAAAATTCCATTACCATTCAAATCGAAATCGGCCAATCGTCAGAAAACACTCCAATCCAAATCATTTTCACATCGTTCAACAAAGTCGAGCCAAGCGCCTAGCTATATTTTAATAGCTACATTCGTAAAGCTTTTTGCTCTCAGTGCTTAACAGGCATTCGGAATGTTTCGTGATTCCTCAAAGCTGCTAATTAAAGTTGAGGCATTTCAGTAGATGTTGCTAGTAAATTGCAACGGATTTCAAAACTTACGCCGCTGGTTTGAATCTTATTTTAGAGCTCGTTGGAGTAATTTTATTTGAGGCTTAGCGTACCTACCTTATTATGTTCATAAAGATAATTATGCTCGTAAGTACAGCCAGTAACGGAAATTCACGAATTTTTATGGTAATCAAATATTTCAGAAACTCTGGAACCGTTACCTATGAGGATTACAATTTTGTTTTATTTGAGGATTTGCCTCGATAAATACCTACTATTCCTAAAAAAAATCCTTGAGTTCTACTCATACCTAACTATGAGATCTGGTCTGAGGACATAATATTTCTACTGCGTCTAGGGGTTACTGCAATACAGTACAGTAGCATTTCATTTTTCGTATTATTTCAGAGTTAGTAGGTAACAATGTACCTACTTCCTAATTTCCCACTAATATCAAACTTCCGTAGTTGAATGCGGGCAGACGGAATAGCGGTGTGCTACGGGCTGATACGCTGTAGATTGTAGATGGTCGTAGCGACTACTACGAGCTTTCATGATTACGCAAATTATGTACAAATCAGCATTTTTACCCAATAAATACAGAAATATAAATATATGTGCTTACGCAGCCTAACGCACATCTAAGCGCTGTCAAATATAGCTGTCGTATTTGACAGAGTTTCACTGATCGCCATCGTAGAACGCTTATTTATATGCGCTAAGCTTTTATCCTTTTGATAATGTGACGCCGTGCTGACGTAACTACGTGAAGATTTTTGTTCGACATTCAAATCTTACCAGAAAATTCTAGTAGCGGCGAGTGCCTTCTTTAAGGAATTCAAATAAAGAACCGAAAGTTTTGGACTAAAACAAGAAATTATACAGGTAGGGAAAGACGATCGGAATCCAACAGAAGAAAACGAAATGACGATCGAAATTCAATAAATGACAATCGAAATTCCGGGTATATAAGGAGCTGCAGGCGCGTCTACGGGCAGTTCAGTGGAAAGTGATCTGAAGAAAGGAACAAGAAGAAAAAGTGGAAAAGTGGAAAAAGTGAACAGTGAAAGTGAATAGTGAACAGTGAACAGTGAACAGTGAATAGTGAAGTGAAGTGCAAAGTGGTGAAGTGCTCTCAGTGGACTGTCAGTGTTCGGAGCACAGCGTTGAACCGTGTAACGCGCAGTGCGCGGGGACAGTGTCGGACAGTGCTACGCGTTTCGTGCAGTGCTACGCGTTCAGTGCAGTGTTACGTGTTCGTAGTGCGAATAAATCGCTACTTTCGGTAAAACGTTCGTTTCCTTCCAATCCCTGTACCCACTTCCGTAACATTTGGTGTCAGAAGTGGGATTGGAAGGTAAAATGCCTGTCATGCCGAGAGAAGGCATGAGTACTCGCGCTAAGACTGCCTCGCAGCAAGCAGGTGGCTCCGGCGCCGAGGCTCCTGAGGAAGAAACCCCTGGGCGCCGGGACAACTCCGGTGGAGCAACCTCGGGAAGTTCGTCGATGAGTACCCAGGTTGGACCAGACCTTGGCGCCTTGTTTGAGCAACTGCGCGCCATGCAAGCGGATCAGGCTCGCCGGGAGGAGGAACAAGCCCGCCGGCAGGAGGAGCAAGCCCGCCGGCAGGAGGAGCAGCTGCGCGCCATCCAGGAGGAACAAGCCCGCCGGCAGGAGGAGCAGCTGCGCGCCATCCAGGAGGAGCAAGCTCGCCGTCAAGAAGAGGATGCCCGCCGGCAGGAGGAGCAAGCCCGCCGGCAAGAGGAGCAGCTGCGCACCATCCAGGAGGAGCAGGCACGCCGCCAGGAAGAAGACGCCCGCCGCCAGGAAGAGCAGGCCCACCGGCAAGAGGAACAGATGTGCGCATTGCAGAAGAATCTTTTGACCGCTATCACCGACAGCATGCGCAGGGTAGAAGCGGTGGAGGAAACTATACAGCAGCATGGGACTCGCCTCTGTTCCATTGAGGAAGGTGTCAAAACTGTACAACTATACGGGAACCGCCTCTCCTCCGTCGAGGAAGACGTCAGGAAGCTCAAAACAAATGGTATCCCGGGCTCAGCAACCATAGTAAGTGCATCGACTGCAGGCGGAAATTTCAAGGTCCCGCCTTTCGATGGAACCTCTTCCTGGGCGGCTTACAAGCTACAGTTTGAGGCTGTGATGAACCTGAATGGGTGGACCAAGAACCAGGCTAAAACCGCGCTTACTTTGGGACTACGAGACAAGGCTTTGACCGTGCTGGAGGCCTTGGGGAGCGATGCAACCTACGAGCAATTGCTGGAAGCCTTAGAATTGCGCTACGGGGACTCGCATCTGGAGCATGTTTTCCGCGCTCAACTCCGTGATCGATGCCAACGAGCAAATGAGTCATTGCAACAGTGGTTTCTAGAGGTAGAGAAGTTGGTCCGGAAGGCGTACCAAACATCGCCAGCATCGGTCATTGACAGCATGCTTTTGCAGTCGTTTGTCGACGGTATTTTCGACGCGGAAGTAAGAGCTGCCGTGCGCTTGGGTCATCATGGTCACATCAAGGAAGCCGTTGCGCATGCGCTCGAGGTGGAAGCCGTTCGGCGAGACCCGAGAAGTGGGCGTCTGAGGGAAATAAATTCAACGGAAGTGGCGCGGGTAAACCAACACAGAGCTTTCGTCCCTAGATGCTACGACTGTGGAGAGACGAAGAACCGATGCTGGTGTACAAGCATTGGAGAAGCAGAGAAACTAATTCTAGCCAGGGCTGAAGGGTGGGCACTGGCCGGTGGACATGAAGCCCCGAAAATCAAGATTTGTCAGAGTACAGATGGCAACAGCTTAACTGTAAAGGGATCAGTAAATGGAATTCCGTGCTCATTGACTTTGGATACTGGAGCGTCACGTACGGTAATTGGGACACAGCTGATAAGAAGAAACGGAAAGATCAACGTTTGGAAGGGAGCTTACCAGCTAACAACGGCTACCGGCCAGCGCATACCAGTATCAGGTGAACAGAAAGTGGCTATCAGGATTGGTGATAAACTTTACTGGCAACAAGCGGTAATAGCTGACATTGTGGATGACTGCATTATTGGCCTGGACTTCTTGAAGGACCATCGGTGCAAGCTTGACATTCACTCCGGCGTCCTGAAGTGTGGGGAAGACGAAATACCGATGAGAGGCGGTGGCGAAGGCAAGGTGTACTGCATTAAGAACACTAAACTATTGCCAAGGTCACAGACGCTAGTTCCAGTAATTTTTCCTGGAAGTAAAAGTTTGAAACAGCGACGGTGGACAGTACTAGAAAAAGTGGATAACGAGTCATCGTGGCTGCCAGCACGTACGGTCGTCAATTCATCCGCAGAAACAGTGGTACCTGTGTTAAATTTGAGCAATGAAGAACAGATGTTAAAGAAGGGTACCCTAATAGGACGGAGCGAAGAAATCGTGTGGTTGCGGAATTGTCAAGAAACAAAAAGACGGATGCAAGTTCAATCAACGTCAACAGTATACTGGAAGAATGTAAGCACGATTTGACAACTATTGAATTGCTCAAGGCGAAGAATTTGCTACGTCGGTACTCCGATATATTCTCGAAGAATGATGGTGATATCGGAAGGACGAGTATGGTTCAGCATAAAATCAATACTGGAAATGAACAACCTATACGACAACGACCCCGCCGAATTCCTTTTGCCAGAGAAAAGGAGGTGGACGACATGATTCAAGACATGAAAGATAATGAAGTAATCGAACCATCGTCCAGTCCGTGGTGCTCACCAGTGGTTTTGGTAAAGAAGAAGGATGGGTCAACGAGGTTCTGTATTGACTATCGCCGCCTAAACGACGTGACCAAAAAGGACAGTTATCCATTACCAAGGATAGACGACACCTTGAATACTCTCAACGGCATGAAATGGTTTTCTACGCTGGACCTAAAAAGTGGCTATTGGCAGGTGGAGTTGGATCCTAAGGATAAGGAGAAGACCGCGTTCTCCACAGGAAAGGGCCTCTGGCAGTTCAGAGTGATGCCGTTTGGGCTGTGCAACGCCCCGGCTACTTTCGAGAGGTTAATGGAACGTGTCCTTGCTGGGTTGCTGGGAGAAACCTGCTTGGTGTATCTCGATGACATTATAATAGTGGGGCAAGAATTTGATGACCATTTGAAGAAGCTGGAATCCGTATTTAACAAGTTGAGAAGTGCAAATCTAAAACTAAGCCAGAAGAAGTGCTCATTCTTCAAACGGCAGGTGAACTATTTGGGACACGTTATTTCGGAAAGCGGCGTCGAAACGGATCCATCAAAAATTTCGGCGGTTAAAGATTGGCCTGTGCCTGCGGACAAAACACAAGTACGGGCGTTTATGGGACTTTGCTCTTATTACCGTCGTTTTGTCAAGAGTTTTTCGGATATAGCGAAGCCATTGCATAGACTAACAGAAGAAAAACGGCCTTTCGTCTGGGACCAACAATGCCAGGCGGCTTTCGAGGAACTTAAGAGCCGGTTATGTGAAACACCAGTACTCGGATATCCGGATCAGTGCAATGAATTTGTAGTTGACACAGATGCAAGTAATACAGGGATAGGAGGAACACTCTCACAAAGAAAAGGAGATCAAGAAGTTGTGATAGCTTATTACAGTAAATCCCTGTCAAAACCAGAGCGGAATTATTGTGTCACTCGAAGGGAGCTACTAGCAGTTGTCAAAACACTTCAGCATTTTAAGAAGTATTTATTGGGTCGGAAATTTCTAGTCAGAACAGATCATGCAGCCTTGAAGTGGCTACTGCAGTTCAAGAATCCTGAAGGACAAGTTGCGCGATGGATTGAACAACTACAGGAGTACGACTTTGTAGTAGAGCATCGCAGTGGGAAGTCTCATGGGAATGCTGATGCTTTGTCAAGACGGCCGTGTTCTGAAGACTGCAAACACTGTGTGAAACAGGAAGATAAAGAAAAATCTATGGTCCGAGTTATAAGAACTGATACAGTAAATGATGATTGGAGCAGCGATGCCATGCGTAAACTACAAGAAGAAGATGAAGACCTCAGACCAATACTCAATTGGGTGAGAGATGGATCCGCACGCCCAGGATGGAGTGAAGTTGCCGGAATGAGTGCAGTAACTAAGAGCTATTGGGCACAATGGAATAGCCTGCTCTTACACAATGGTCTTTTATGTCGAAAATGGGAGAGTGCATCAGGACAAGATAATCATCTTCAGACAGTTGTGCCGAAGTCAAAGATTTCTGATATACTGCGAGCGTATCACGACGGAACATCAGGCGGTCATCTCGGTGTGAAGAGAACTTTGGTGAAAATTCGTCAACGTTATTACTGGTTGCACTGCAAGGAAGATGTTGAAGACTGGTGCAAGAAATGTACGAGTTGTTCCTCTGTCAAAGGACCTCAAACAAGAAGTCGGGGAGCGTTGAAGTTGTACAACGTGGGTGCTCCTTGGGAACGAATAGCTTTGGACGTGGCCGGGCCGTTTCCAATGACGAATAGTGGAAATCGTTACATTTTGGTAATAATGGATTACTTCACAAAGTGGCCAGAAGCGTTCGCATTACCAAATCAAGAAGCTGTTACTGTGGCTAGCAAACTGGTGAATGAAGTTTTCTGCCGATTTGGACTACCCCTTGAAATCCATAGTGACCAAGGCAGGAATTTCGAGTCACAAGTCTTTCAAGAAACATGCAAGATTATGGGGATACACAAAACTCGGACTACGCCGTATCATCCGCAATCTGATGGAATGGTGGAGAGGTTCAACCAAACTCTGGAGCGGCATCTGGCAAAAGTTGTTGAAAGCCATCAGAACAATTGGGACGAGTACATTTCTCTGTTCCTTCTGTCGTATAGAACGGCAGTTCATGAGAGTACCTCTACTACTCCGGCCCGAGCGAACTTTGGTAGAGAGCTTCGACTTCCAGCGGATCTTCTCGCGGGTTGTCCTCCAGATGCGCCTAGCTGTATTTCGGAATACGCGGAAGATTTGAGAAGGAAAATGGAGGAAGTTCACGGGCATATGAGGGAAGAGAATCTGCGTGCTAGTGAGCGAATGAAAACGCGATACGACAGAAGCGTCAACTCCAAGTCCTTTGAAGAAGGTTCTGCTGTTTGGCTTCACAACCCCGTTCGAAGGAAAGGAAAATCTCCAAAACTACAACCGAGTTGGGAAGGCCCTTTTCAAGTAATTACGAGGATCAATGATGTCACATATAGAATTCGGAAAACGCCAAGAAGTCCAGCGAAAGTGGTTCATGTGGACAGGTTGGCACGGTACTACGGCTCTAACGATGCTCGGGACGAGCACGTCTAAGGAGGGGGTAGTGTGACGCCGTGCTGACGTAACTACGTGAAGATTTTTGTTCGACATTCAAATCTTACCAGAAAATTCTAGTAGCGGCGAGTGCCTTCTTTAAGGAATTCAAATAAAGAACCGAAAGTTTTGGACTAAAACAAGAAATTATACAGGTAGGGAAAGACGATCGGAATCCAACAGAAGAAAACGAAATGACGATCGAAATTCAATAAATGACAATCGAAATTCCGGGTATATAAGGAGCTGCAGGCGCGTCTACGGGCAGTTCAGTGGAAAGTGATCTGAAGAAAGGAACAAGAAGAAAAAGTGGAAAAGTGGAAAAAGTGAACAGTGAAAGTGAATAGTGAACAGTGAACAGTGAACAGTGAATAGTGAAGTGAAGTGCAAAGTGGTGAAGTGCTCTCAGTGGACTGTCAGTGTTCGGAGCACAGCGTTGAACCGTGTAACGCGCAGTGCGCGGGGACAGTGTCGGACAGTGCTACGCGTTTCGTGCAGTGCTACGCGTTCAGTAGGGTGGAGCGCGGATGTATGAGATTTTTTTTTTATTGAGATTTTCAGATGTAATAGAGGGGGATTGGTGCGTTATATTATAGTTAAAATACATACAATTTTTCAATCAGATTGATGATTATCTTCTGCCTCCGCATTGACCACAAAAAAATAAATTTAATGGAAAAAGTCTAGTACAGTTATGGCCAAATATTCAGCTTCATTTAACGTTAAGTAAACAGGCCTTTGCATCTATTGTAGATGATTTATATAGCGTCAGGGGCAACTGGTGATTACTCATGCCCCTACTTACGGGACGCTATAGTGCCTGGGACAGGATTTTAGATGGGATAGGCTTGCCCAGCACCTATACCATCCTGACAGCTTAGTCGGCCTAATCCACAGGAAAGACATGGTCAATACGTGCGGAGCTGACTAAGCCACGGGTTTCCTCACGATGTTTTCCTTCACCGTTTGAGAGCACTAGCATTGTGTACTTAAATTTTTCGACAGAAAAACTCATTGGTACACGTCTGGGTTTGAACCCACGACCTTAGGATCGGAAGGCGGGGCCGCTACCACTAGACCACCAGTGCTCTCATTATCATTTAACGTTAAATAGGTAATAAATGGTACACAGTAGTAGTATTTAAATATCTCTTTATTATTTTTAAATTAAACCAGTTTAATAATTTATTAAAACATTTAAAAAGATAAACTATTAACAAGCACGGAAATCTTTTTTGTCTCAAATTTAGGTATTAAGTTACATGATGCTAATTTAGCCTTTATCGCACCTAATCTTGACTTTCTTGAGCATTGAGAAGTGGCAGCTTCCGTTGTCACTTTTACAGCTCGGTATAACAGCTTGAGTTTGGAATGGAAGCCTTATAAACAATACTTCACCCTCATCACCTGATTCAACGATGGACAGAATTTCTTGGTCGGGATTTTTTTCTTAATAAGTGGTTCAGTTAATATCTCTTACCAATTTATTAAATCAATACATGTTAAGGCATCGAAATTTAAAGACGGTACTTGAAACATCCCAGTTGTTGAAGGTTGAGGCATCCTGCGTGCCTTTAATATGCACCGGGCTGCTAGTTCCGAATATGCCTCCTGTTATTCGTTATCATTGCAGGGAGAATGCTCTCGGGATGTGCAAAATAGCTGTTGCATTGAATGACAGGATCGATAACCTTCTTTAGATCCACTGGCAAGTACCTGTAGGCCTTTATCATGTGTAAAAGATATCGCGCGCCATCTTTGCATGAAGGTTTATTTTTAATATAGAATCATGATGGTCGTAAGCTTTTACAACAAATGTAGCCAAAGTTGTCAAGTTTTCCGATGGTGTTTCTGTTGTAACATACAAACATAGTATCCGGTTGGCACGTGTGAGCCAACGGGCATGAGATATTTTGCCTGGAGATATTTGTTTGCCAGATTTTCTGGGAAATCACCTGAAAGTACCGCTGAGACACTCTTGTGCAAGTACTGTTGATCTGTACTCAAATCTTGAGCCATTTCTGGAAAGCATTTTCCTCTCACAGCAGGTTAACAACTCTCAAGTGCTTTCCCCAATGTTCTAGTGTAAAATTTAGGATCCAAAGTACCCCCGTCAAGATTAAGAAAAAAGTGCCTCAGAGAAAGTTCATTCATGTGGAGTAAAAACGTTATTTTTGTTTTGTATCGAAAATAAACTGTACTTTTAATCATTTCAAGGACTAAACTTGGCTTGTTTATTCAAATTTCATACATCCACATGTCGCTAAAATGGAGTTTAGGAACTAACTTTTTTCAAAAGTTCAATGACCTTGCGGAGGCTGTTACCGTAAATGAAAACCAATAATATTTTGCATGGTTTATTTTGAGTCAAAATGGCACCAACTTTTCGCTATTAGAACACTCAGAAACGTTTTTTTAATTTTCGCTCCACCCTAGCGTTCAGTGCAGTGTTACGTGTTCGTAGTGCGAATAAATCGCTACTTTCGGTAAAACGTTCGTTTCCTTCCAATCCCTGTACCCACTTCCGTAACAATAACAAAGAAACACATAAGTACCACTTTCAGAATTTATGCTGGTTTTAGCTATGCTAAGCATAATAATTAGTTTGGGGGTGATTCACATAATGAAAAAGCCATAGGTAGGTATGGAATGTACTTATGGCATATCTCATAAATTTCACACAAATGGTATTTTCATATTACATGAAAATTTATATGATTGTAGGTTAAATACGTGAACTACCCCCCAGGCGCTTAAGCCCTTTTCACCACCATAACTAATGACATGACAAGAAGAAGACTCCGCAGGTCATCAATTTGGTGAGTTATACATAGCACACCCGATCGACTTCCCATAGGTAATTCAAGTTAGTTAGTTAGATAGCTGACTCAACGGCTAACTTTAAATCCCATAATACCAAGTTGTATCGGTCTGGAGAGCTCCGCCTTGGGGTGTCTTTAAGAATCCAATAACGCCATCTCCTTGTGAAGTGTTCATTTTTTATACAACTAGCTGATAGAACAAGCATAATTATGTTTTTTTTTTTTTTTTTATGTAACTTGCTGATGGAACAAGCATATGGCCCACCTGGTGTTAAGTGGTAACCATCGCCTATAACACATCACACATTTTGTCAAACAGTGACTATCGCAATAGTCACTGTTTGACAAAACCCCTTTTACTTAAATAAAGATTAAAAAAAAAAAAAATCGCCTATAACAAAGCCATGCCTCGTAGGTCACGTACGTCAGGAACGTGCCCTACGATGCACTGCTCTGCGCGCCCATCAACTGGAGGCATACATATTCAGCCTCACGTGCCAGTAATTACACCGGCACCCATACCCTTCAAACCGAAACACAGCAATGCTGCTTCACGACAGAAATAGGCATGGTGGTAGTACTTCCCCGGACGAGCCCTTCACAAAGAGCTCTACTACTACTAAATGTAAATGTGTGTTTGTTTTAAGTACTATCCGAGGACGTGCGTATGAATACACAAGGAACAACCGAGGACCTTTTCAAAGCGAGGACTTTTTCGATGGTCCTCGGTTTGACTCGACCGCAGATTCGTATTGCTGAAGCAATTCTGAACCTTTCTGTATACATAATAAGGAACAGTTACAGAAACCTCGGTTTGATCAAGAAAATCCATAATCTTACACAGGCAATGTGTATCCACCAGGTGGCGCCACCGTCATCTCACACACACTGCCTATACATTCATTTCTCGTCTTCTGTATGAACCGAGGTCTTTTGTGTTAAATTTAACACAAAGGTCCTCGCTACGTTGCTTTTCCGGTAGAGTGTATGAAAACCCTCGGTTTGGTAGCTTTTCCAAACAGTGTGTATGTTCAAGTTCTCGTTCTGACTATTTCCTTAGTGTTTAGCCAACGAGTGCGGTACAATAAAATTATTTAACATGGAACTACCAATACTAAAAAAAAACTGTTTAAAATCTCTACTATTTGAAGCAACTGTAACAACTTGATAACTGTGAAAAAACCTTACGAAATTGTACCTACTTGCCAAGTTGAATGTAGTTTGGAAGAAAGAATACTGACATCACTAAGGTCATGGTTACCACACGGGACCAACTGCTTGTTTCATTAGCAAGTTATACTAAAAAAAAACATGAAATGAAAATAACAAAATAAATAACGAATGAGGGGTAAAGTCCTATTTATTTAAAAATTTGCATATATAATGGTTCAAATTATGTGAGAGGTTAGTTCAGAAAACACGCTCCGCATGTCGAAACCTGCGAAACGTAGCTGGAGCACGCTCCGTATTGTCTATACGGGAGCGACTAATATGGGAAAGATCCAATAACATAATATTGATTATGGATCCTCTTTTTTACAATAAATAGACTATCCATTGGCCAGGATCTTACCTGATGGTAAACGACGAAGTTGCCAACGATGTAGTAGGACAGTCTAGAAGACACCTATTCACTCTAGTCTTAAAGAGGCCCAGATTATATTGGTTAGGAAAAAAAGACGACGGCAGTGAGTTCCACTCCTCCAAGGAGTATTCGCATAATAAAAGTTGAACCGAAACGCTTGGTACGAATGGGTGGTATATTACCTGGTATAGTCTTTTATCTATAAAACGACATTATGGACGATTTCCATACAACAGCTTAGAAAGTGGTCTAGTAAACCAATTAGAAAAAAGTGGCCAAGTGCGAGTCGGACTCGCCCATGAAGGGTTCCGTAGCAACAAGTAACATAATATACAAGTTCTTGTAGTTCGTCGAAAGGTAAGCTGCAGTTTACGATTTATGACGTAAAAAAAAAACTACTTACTAGATCTAGTTCAAACCAAATACCGTTGGAAGTTTGCATAGTAATGTACATCATATATTTTTTTTAGTTTTTATCATTCTCTTATTTTAGAAGTTAGAGGGGGGGACCATTATTTTACCATTTTGGAAGTGTCTCTCACGCAAACTATTTAGTTTAGGAAAAAAGCAGCCAAGTGCGAGTCGGACTCGCACATGAAGGGTTCCGTAGCACGACGAACTACAAGAACCGTTATATTATGTTACTTGATGTAACATAATATAACGAAAGGTAAATTGCGGTTTACGGTTTATGACGTATAAAAAAAAAACTACTGACTAGATTTCGTTCAAACCAAATATCGTTGGAAGTTTGCATAGTCATCATATATTTTACATACATTTTTTTTAGTGAACATTTATTATTCATTTAGTTATCATTCTCTCATTTTAGAAGTTAGAGGGGGGGGGACCAACTTTTTTCCACTTTGGAAGTGTCTCTCGCGCAAACTATTCAGTTTAGAAAAAAACGATATTAGAAACCTCAACATCATTTTTGAAGACCTATTCATAGATACCCCACACGTATGGGTTCGATGAAAAAAAATTTTTAGAGTTTCAGTTTCAAGTATGGGGACCCCCAAAATTTATAGTTTTATTTTTATTTTTATGTAAAAATCTTAATGCGGTTTACTGAATACATCTACTCGCCAAGTTTCATCAGTCTAGCTCTTACGGTTTCGGAGAAAAATGGCTGTGACATACGGACGGACAGACAGACAGACAGACAGACAGACATGACGAATCTATAAGGGTTCCGTTTTTGCCATTTGGCTACGGAACCCTAAAAACAATATTAGAAACCTCAATATCATTTTTGAAAACCTATTTATAGATAGTATGGGTTTTATGAAAAAAAAAATTGAGTTTCAGTTTCAAGGATAGGGAACCCTCCAAATTTTTAGTTTTTTTTTCTACTTTTGTGTAAAAATCTTAATGTGGTTCACAGAATACATCTACTCGCCAAGTTTCATCAGTCTAACTCTTAAAGTTTCAGAGAAAAATGAATGTGACATACGGACGGACAGACAGATAGACAGACAGACATGACGAATCTATAAGGGTTCC
Source organism: Thera britannica (assembly GCA_939531255.2). Taxonomy (NCBI): domain Eukaryota; kingdom Metazoa; phylum Arthropoda; class Insecta; order Lepidoptera; family Geometridae; genus Thera; species Thera britannica. The sequence goes on along the minus strand of OW618040.2, from coordinate 15,078,941 downwards.
GTTTTTGCCATTTGGCTACGGAACCCTAAAAAGGGTTAGAAAATGAATGATAACAAAATTGGGGGATATAGTTTTGTGTTGCAGCTACACGTCTATCATCTCTATCCAAATTTTGATTACACATCACTGGATAGTTAAAAAATCAAAGAACTTAATACACTTAGAAAAGATTGTAACACATCGCGTGCGGTGGAGGGGGAAGCCCCACCATTTTGAAGGTCATTCTGCTGCGTATGATGATAAATAATTACCCGTTACGAGATTTACTCACGTATAACAAACGGCCATTTCCATATCACAGCCACATCCCGTTTTTTTGTACGGGTAGCGTAATTCTTAATTGCAATATGGTAAAAAATCCATCCTATTAAATATTATAGTCTCAAAGCATGTTCCAATTTTCAAAACGGTGACATCAACTACTGAAGGGCTACCTCATGAGGAGTCTATCCTGGCAGTAGCATCACTTCTTTCTGGTAATTATCTTATTTTATATTACAATTACACCGCGAGTTTCAATTCAATTACCTCATGCGTAGACAACCCTGGCTGCAGCATCAGCTCTTACTGGTAACCATCCTATTTCATATTACAGTTCTAACGCATGTTCTTATTTTCAAAACGGTGATGTCAACTACTAAAGAGTTACCTCATGAGAAAACAACCCTGGCAACAGCATCAGCTCTTTCTGGTAACCATCCTATTTTATATTACAGTTCTAACGTGTGTTCCAATTTTCAAAACGGTGATGTCAACTACTTTAGAGTTACCTCATGAGAAGACAACCCTGGCTGCAGCATCAGCTCATTCTGGTAACCATCCTATTTCATATTACAGTTCTAACGCATGTTCCAATTTTCAAAACGGTGATGTCAACTACTGAAGAGTTGCCTCATGAGAAGACAACCCTGGCTGCAGCATCAGCTCATTCTGGTAACCATCCTATTTCATATTACAGTTCTAACGTGTGTTCCAATTTTCAAAACGGTGATGTCAACTACTGAAGAGTTACCTCATGAGAAGACAACCCTGGCTGCAGCTTCAGCTCTTTCTGGTAACCACCCTATTTCATATTACAGTTGTAACGCGTGTTTCAATTTTCAAAACGGTGATGTCACCTACTGAAGAGTTACCTCATGAGAGGACAACCCTGGCTGCAGCATCAGCTCTTTCTGGTAACCATCCTATTTCATATTATAGTTCTAACACGTGTTCCAATTTTCAAAATGGTGATGTCAACTACTGAAGAGTTACCTCATGAGAAGACAAACCTGGCTGCAGCATCAGCTCATTCTGGTAACCATCCTATTTCATATTACAGTTCTAACGCGTGTTCCAAATTTCAAAACGGTGATGTCAACTACTGAGGAGTTACCTCATGAGAAGATAACCTTGGTTGGAGCATCAGCTCAGATCATCCTATTTATATTACAAATCTCACGCGTGTTCTAATTTCCAATAATATAGATCTGAAGCGTGTTTCTTTTTGAACGCCGACTAATGAAAGTCACCGACTGTAAAAATTTTTTTTATGTGTAAGAAATATATTATAAATCATAAAATATTAATTTGTAGGCAAACTATCTTACACGTCAAATGTGTGCAAAACGAGGACGATGAATTTTCCACGTCCTCGTTTTGTACAAGCTCAGCGCAGAAAACTGACCTCAGTTTGGTTCAGTAAAATTGACACACCGTCCTCTCTTTGTACAATAATTAAGAAATATTGTGTTAGAACCAGGTCCTCGCATGGGTGTCTCCGGTCTTATTATGAGTGGTCCTCGGTTTGCGTACACAAAGTCCTCGCAAGTGCATCGCCAGTCACGTTCGACTGTGTATTTCTAGTCCTCGGTTTGGTAGCCATAATTCAAACGAAGAAATGTTGAGATAGCGATATACCAATCGGCTCATCGCTCTAGATTTTTTTTCTTGTCTCTTTCTGTCTCATTCAAATCAACCTACGAGGTCATTAGACCCGTTTTTCGGACGGTCCTCGCTTCGGTCAACTACAACTCAAGTCCTCGTAAGGGTGCCTATACAAACAAGGGTGTGTGTGTGTGTGTGTGTGTGTGTGTGTGTCGGGATGTCCCGCCTGATGCGTCTTAACCATTCGCCGTAGGTCATGCACGTCAAGAACGTGCCCTACGATGCACTGCCCTGAGTTTTTGTATAAAGATGTTCAGCCTCACGTTCACCCACACCCTTCAAACCGAAACAGCGATGCTACTTCACGGCAGAAATAAACATGGTGGTAGTATGCACCCGGACGAGTCACACACAAAGAGCTCTATACTATTACCTATACTCATGTTCAAAGAATAAATAAAGCTAAGATAGCTGGCAGGTACCTACAGTCGACAGCATTTTATTTACAACGAAACTTACATATACTTTGAAAATGTACAAAATACACATGAAATAGATAAAGCTATCCTCAGACAGTTACAAAATATTTAGAGATAGCTGAACTGATCAACATACTGATTCGAATTTCTTGAACTCTGAATTTTGACGTGTATTTTTGACTGACACTTGATGGTGGCTCCTCACTTGGCGTGTATTTGCATTATTTGTCCAAATATACAGCTATGTGTAGACGGTCTATTTGATTTTATTTGCACGAATATGGCAATCAACGCAAATAGCGAATATGCGTATCCGTTAACTTGTCAGTTTTTGATTACACATCAAAGGAATAAAATAAGGCAAATATTTGCGTCGACTGTCCACACTTGGTTCGTTCAGTAGCTGTTCGTTATTTGTGAATTGTCAACATCCACCAACGCCTTGTCAGCAATCGTTTATTTTTAGTTTTGTACTTTTGTAGATACAACAGGTGTTGGACACGTCCATCACTGTGCGTTCAAATTGTTTTGTGATTAAGCAAATATTGTGGAATATTTGAGTGATTTGCCCTTACAAGTCTATGTGTGGATGACGTGTTTGACGGTATTTGACATATTTGATTATTTGAGGCAAACACAACAATATTGACTCACGAATACGCTAAACCAAGTGAGGAGCCGCCATCAAAGCAGACTGTTTTTTTGAAAGTCGCAAAAACCTCTGGTTACGTGATAAAATAAGGTGCATAGATAGAACCAATTTCTTTTTTGAAGTCTGTTGAAAATGTCTGTTAACACGATATAATTGAGCAAATCTACTTTGCTCCCTCCAGCAAGCAGCTTAATGCTCCGCGTTCATTAAATTAAGACGGTGAAGGCATCTTGAGGATGTCTTTATTCCGTAGTCGGAGATTCATCATTGGAAGTCGCAGGGAATTATGACCAACTAAGTTAATTCGTTTTAGTAGCCCTCCTTCCAAAGGCAGTAAGGTTTGAATCGCTTATTTTTTCAAATGATTTTTTTAAGTTCTAGTAATTATTATTTTGAATGACTTTTTGTGATTGCCAATTATTTAGAATTTAATGCTATATTATTTATTTATGTATCTAGGTACAAGTTAAGTACATTTTTTTTCCTTTATGCTATGTAGGTAAATCAATTTACCAATAAATGCATAAGACTTATGACTTCATGATGGTTTCATGTACCTAGATAAATAAATCGCAAGAGTTTTAACTGATCAAAACTGCAAAAAATGTTCTAATTAAAATTATGGTCATAATGAAATGTGTGAAAAATGAAATGAGAAATTTTAAGAAACCTTTTTTTCTTTATCAATTCCAAGCCTTAAGAGACGCAAGGGCGAAAGAGTAAAAAAGTACTCATCATCTAAACACACCTACTTAGTAGTAGACTAGTAGACGATGATGAAAGCCTTTTACCAAAACGACCTATTTACAGTTAGTCTTTACGAGCAGAACGACCAAATTATAAGCGAGTGCTTTTTTCAATAAATTGTATTTTTATCTAAGTATGTTTTAAATAACGGTAATAAAAATAACAAAAAAGAGGCCAAGTGCGAGTCTGACTCACCCATTAAGGGTTCCGTAGCAGTAAGTAATATAATATAGAAGTTCTAGTAGTTCGTCGAAAAGTACATTGCGGTTTACGATTAATGACGTATCAATAAAAGACTACTAACTAGATATCGTTCAAACCAAATATCGTTGGAAGTTTACATAATAATGTACATCATATATTTTTAGTTTTATCATTCTCTTATTTTAGAAGTTAGAGGGGGGGGGACCAACATTTTACCTCTTTGGAAGTGTCTCTAGCAAAAACGTTTAGAAAAAAAACGATATAAGAAACCTCAACATCATTTTTGAAGACCTATTCATAGATACCCCACACACATGGGTTAGATGAAAAAAAGTTTTTTGAATTTCAGTTCTAAGTATGGGGACCCCCAAAAATTTTATTTCTATGTTTGTGAGAAAATCTTAATGCAGTTCATAGAATACATCTACTTACCAAGTTTCATCAGTGTAGCTCCTATTGTTTCGGAGAAAAGTGGCTGTGACATACGGACGGACAGACAGACAGACGTCTGACGAATGACATGACGAATCTATAAGGGTTCCGTTTTTGCCATTTGGCTACGGAACCCTAAAAATATATTTAAGAAGTGATTGCTCTTTAGCTAAAAGACCAACCATTGAACAGTATTATATTTTTATATCACTCTATTGTTATTTTGTAAGGTTATTATAGACAATGAAAAAAAAAGTATTCTTTTCTATTTGGTCGGACACGAAGTGCTTCATAATATTCTGGACTTCTTCCTCAAAGATTTATTCTATTGAAGCCAAGAAATCAACCCTTTTCAACTGGGATTTCGGGTCATTCGTGTTGCGTCGGTGTGGCCAGACTGTAAATTAAGGGTTCAACGTTGACAGGAACTTTTTGTCCTACTGATAAAGACGGGTTCATGTTTTTGCGAATCGGTAGGTACTTACTGATTGGTTAGACATTGTAATCCAAAAGGGCTGGTTTTCATCTCAAAGTAACAAAAACACAAAAATATTTACGTTTCTATTTTTTATAAACCTACTTACTCATCAAAAATTTTGGCAGAAGTTTTATCGGCCGGATATCATTACTCAGCGATGGTAAAATCCGCCTTAAGATTAGTACCAAGTATTGTAGGTTTATTATAACAAGACAAGAACTTCAGGTTAGTGACTGTAAATTATTTACTTTATACGTTCAATTGCTATACTGTTTCTCATGCTAAAGGAACTGGTGTTAAGTGTCAAAGTTCAGTTCATAAACTAGAAAGTATAAAATCACAATTTTAGATTTAATTGCGCCATAAAAATAAAACTCCCAATGTGATTCCATCGAGATTTCCAACAGATTAGAAAACAGGATAAACTACACTTACCCCCTTTTTTAAGAGTAAAAAAACATTTATTTATTTATAAGCAAGGATTACTTTCACCCTCATTTATAATATCTGTCACTTTTTAGGGTCTTGCAAAATGTTGTCACTTGTCTCTGTCACGCAGTCATATTGACAAATAGAGATAGCGGCTTGCTAAGCTAGTCGAGTGCTATAAAGAATCTAAATCAATATGAATAAGACCCGTATTCACTCAGCCCTGGCAGCCTAGTGGTAGTGGCCCCAGACTTCTATCTTTAAGTAGTGGGTTCAAATCCAGCCGCGTTGTTGACCAATCATTTTTCCTGTCCAAAAATACATGCGATGAATGAATATATCGTCAGGAAACTAGCATAGAACTTAGAAAAATTCAAGCTTCAAATATGTCTAATGTACAAAACGAGCTACTCCGAGGAACACTTAAAATCCTGAAGCAACACAATATTTGAAAGCTACAAGGAAGACACCCAAGAAACACGACAAGGAGAAAAAGTGAGCAGAGCCCTTCTAAGCAAGTTACTGAAGCATGCCAGGAGTGTAGCTTGACCGAAGGTGACCCTACTCAGCAGATCGTGGAATCAATGATCAGATTGACTGAAAACTGCCTCATAAAAAACTTTTATGACTGTCAATGTACCCTATCTCATTTGCTTTTTTAGGGTTCCTTAGAATGTAAACGACTCAATTTTATAATTTAGCAGTAAAATTTAACGTCATCTTCTACTTTTAGCAAGGGCAAAAATGATGTTTAGAATTGAGTACTGAGGCGTTTTGTATATTATTATTACAAAAAACTTCCGCTACGTATTCGTAAAAAAAGCAGCCAAGTGCGAGTCAGACTCACCCATGAAGGGTTCCGTAGCATCAATTAACATAATATAAAGGTTTTTGTAGTTCGTCGAAAGGTAAATTGATTTATGACGTATAAAAAAAAAACTACTGGCCAGATCTCGTTCAAACTAAATATCGTTGAAAGTTTGCATAGTAATGTACAACATATATTTTTTTTAGTTTTATCATTCTCTTATTTTAGAAGTTAGAGAGGGAGGGACCAACTTTTTTCTACTTTGGAAGTGTCTCTCGCGCAAAGTATTCAGTTTAGAAAAAAACAACATTAGAAACCTCAACATCATTTTTGAAGACCTATCCATAGATACCCCACACGTATGGGTTCAATGAAAAAAAAATTTTTGAGTTTCAGTTTTAAGTATGGGGACCCCCAAAATTTATAGTTTTTTTTCTATTTTTGTGTAAAGACCTTAATGCGGTTCACAGAATACATCTACTCACCAAGTTTCATCAGTCTATCTCTTATGGTTTCGGAGAAAAATGGCTGTGACACGGCCGGACAGACAGACAGACAGACAGACAGACATGACGAATCTATAAGGGTTCCGTTTTTGCCATTTGGCTACGGAACCCTAAAAACACATGCAAGAACACTCATCATTCCGTCTTTGCATATAAAGGATTTTTCAATTTTCAGTATTATTTACAGAAACTTAAGACAATATTATATAGATGGCTCTTTCAAACCAAACGCATTTTGATATTTAATTAAATTACAGCTGTCAGACACACTGCTTAATATTTCTAAGTTACCGGGGTTTCCCTCAGGCAAATTAAGAACACAGTTATTAAAGCTGGCCACACATTTATCTACAATTTCGGTGATTATTTTATTTCTTAGGATCTTTTACAGATCGATCGCCTATTAACTGGCAGATGGGACAGTCCTAAATATACGTGGAAACCATTGGATGATTATGATGACTCTCATCATCATTTCAGCCCCTTAGCACACACAGCTGAGTATATGCCTTCTCTTTATAACGGCACTCTTTCCGGCCTCTAGCGTGTTTCATACACAACACTCATAACATTGTCATGCGACTGATGGGCGGTTGGTCTATTCTTGCTTTGAGCATCCCTTGGCCATCATTCGTATGAGACTTTCAAGAGACCAAAAAGAGTGGCGTTATAACCAAGCGGCACAGATACTCAACTGTAGGTGAAAAATAGTAGTGTAAACTGAAAATTAAACTGACTGAAAATTATGCATAATAAATATCGAAAAGCAATTTTTTTTAGACGTAAAAGTATCAAGATTAGTCAGTGTGCGAGGCCCCTAGTTCACCAAACTTACGTATAGGAAATATATATGCAAAGTTCCGTTGCCCCGTGGCAACGGAACTTTCCTTATTGTTTCAACAAAACAACTTTTAAGAAATAAGTTATACAATTTTGGAAACTGCTGGTGAACTGGCATGGATTTTTCTCATTTTCTTTTCTGAGCATTGTTGTTTATAAACACCCTTATGACTTAATGACGTGTGAAATACCCTGTGTGGCATGCTATTGAAACCAAACATCGATCAAGCATGACTCGAGCCAATAACCTCTTCTCATTCATTACTTGCCAGCTACATTTCACAGATCGTCTCCCCACTTTACCGGAAGGCGGTGGGGTACACTTCATAAAAAGTACAATTTATAGAAAATGGTTACCTATGATTAACTGAATTGTTTTGTAAAAAAATCACCATACAAAAACGTAAGGAACCAAGCCGTATTATGTCGCCTGTTTTCTAGGCTTGGTCCAGTGGAGCTGGCACCTATAGACTTACGCAGCTCTACGCAGTTTTAACGTGATACTTGTGATGCAACTGAATAAACATAATTTTGAATTTGATTTTTTATCTACATTTATTTATCCCAGATTTATAGTAGCATTGATTGTACCTAGATATAAAGCAAACCCTAGGTAAAATGCAAATGTAGAAGCGAGTAAATGCTAAATAGCTCACCTTGCCTTTTCCAATATCCTACAGATTTGGAGCATTGGGAATACGCCAGCCATTATCCAATTTCCTTTCTTTCTTGTTTTTAACTCTTTATTAGAAGTTATCTTGAATGGTGGGTAAAACATTACCAAAATAGGAACGGTGGATAAAAACATTAGCGATGACACTTGATAAAAAAGCAGCCAAGTGCGAGTCGGACTCGCCCATGAAGGGTTCCGTAGCATCAAGTAACATAATATAAAGGTTCTTGTAGTTCGTCGAAAGGTAAATTGCGGTTTACGATTTATAACGTTTAAAAAAAAAACTACTGGCTAGATCTTGTTCAAACCAAATATCGTTGAAAGTTTGCATAGTAATGTACAACATATATTTTTTTTAGTTTTATTATTCTCTTATTTTAGAAGTTAGAGGGGGGGGACCAACTTTTTTCCACTTTGGAAGTGTCTCTCGCGCAAACTATTCAGTTTAGAAAAAAACGATATTAAAAACCTCAACATCATTTTTAAAGACCTATTCATAGATACCCCACACGTATGGGTTCGAAGAAAAAAAAAATTTTTCGTTTCAGTTTCAAGTATGGGGACCCCCAAAATTTATAGTTTTTTTTCTATTTTTGTGTAAAAATCTTAATGCGGTTTACAGAATACATCTACTCGCCAAGTTTCATCAGTCTAGCTCTTATGGTTTCGGAGAAAAATAGCTGTGACATGGTCGGACAGACAGACAGACAGACAGACAGACAGACAGACATGACGAATCTATAAGGGTTCCGTTTTTGCCATTTGGCTACGGAACCCTAAAAAAGAGTTCTTTGGTCTTTAGCATTGGTCTTCTTACTTGTCAATGTATTACCTAACTTACCTTCTTCGCTCCAAAGCCTTTGAGGAAAATATGTCTACCGTGCCTCCATAAGCTTTGTCACATCAAGTTATGCATGGATAGGATAGTTATTTTCTGTTTTAGTAAAATAAACACTATTCAAGAATATTTACCTACTTAGAGCTTGAACATACTAGCAGTTTACGAGCGTTTTCAAAGCGGGCACGCAACGAACACGCCTTCGGCACCGGGGCGTCTTCTATTTAACAAAACGAACAACATTGTCTAAGGAGAAGGCTATTATTTTTATTGTTGTTTTGTAACAGGTTTATATAAAAAAGCAGCCAAGTGCGAGTCGGACTCGCCCATGAAGGGTTCCGTGTAGTTCGTCGAAAGGTAAATTGCGGTTTACGGTTTATGACGTATAAAAAAAAAACTACTGACTAGATCTCGTTCAAACCAAATATCGCTGGAAGTTTGTATAGTAATGTACAACATATATTTTTTTTAGTATTATCATTCCCTTACTTTAGAAGTTAGAGGGGGGGGACCAACTTTTTTCCACTTTGGAAGTGTCTCTCGCGCAAACTATTCAGTTTAGAAAAAAACGATGTTAGAAACCTCAACATCATTTTTGAAGACCTATCCATAGATACCCCACACGTATGGATTCGGTGAAAAAATTTTTTTTGAGTTCCAGTTTCAAGTATGGGGACCCCCAAAATTTATAGTTTTAGAAAAAAACGATATTAGAAACCTCAACATAATTTTTGAAGACCTATCTATAGATACCCCACGCGTATGGGTTCGATGAAAAAAAATTTTTTGAGTTTCAGTTTCAAGTATGGACCCCCAAAATTTATAGTTTTTTTTCTATTTTTGTATAAAAACCTTAATGCGGTTCACAGAATACATCTACTCACCAAGTTTCATCAGTCTAGCTTTTATGGTTTCGGAGAAAAATGGCTGTGACACGGCCGGACAGACAGACAGACAGACAGACAGACAGACAGACAGACAGACATGACGAATCTATAAGGGTTCCGTTTTTGCCATTTGGCTACGGAACCCTAAAAAACGGCAGGAACCAAGCCGTAGTTTGTTGCCTGTTCTTCTAGGCTTGATCACGTGTAATTGGCACCTAGACTCATCTAGATTTAAGACGTTTTAAAGTAATCCGAGTGGTACTACTGAATAAATGTTGTATATTTGACTTTGACTTCTATAAGTGTAAGTAAAATTGATTCCTACAAGTAGGCCTTTTTTTTTTTTTTTCCAGGGGAAATCCTTTATGGATACCCACTAGCGGAGGAACTAGTGGGTTATGTCAGACTCTTGCTACTGACTAAAACCCCTGGGGTGTTCTTCTACATTTGCGCTGGGTGGACGAGGTCATGGCTTCGTTTCGTTCCACAACCCCGTCAGCGCTTATCCTTGTGGACCCATCATAGCGAAGGGCTGAAGCCCTTTCCTCTTCATCTGAAGGCACCCTGAACACAAGGGTACCTTCCCTCTCTAGACCCTCACAGTGCAGGTAACAGATTCCCCGATCTGTTACCTGCGGGTCCCTCTATGGCGGCATCCGTGCCACCTACAAGTAGGCCTACCACAAGCTATATCTGGCTCTATCTCTGGCTCTGGTTTTGAGTCTGTGTGAGTGCTCACCAGTGTATTATACTGTGTGTGTGACGTTTTGACGTAGGATTTATTAAGTCAACACTCACACAGACTCAAAACCAGAGCCACGTCCACACGTCGCGACGTCTTCACTGTGCAACCGAGGCGTGGGGCCACGACGCACTCGAAAACAGCTAGTGTGATGAGGCCCTAAGTATGTCTAAGGCTACTTGCCCCATCAATGATACCCTCTCGTAATAAGAAAGTGTAGGGTAGATGAGCTTCTCTAATAAGCCAGATCCGTCAGCTTATTACGTAAGAACCAGCAACTTTCAATTCATTTCATTTCACAGCACAAAGTACACACACAAGGTTAAACTAGTCAAAAAAATCATTAAATTAAAATGTCAACAAATACAACAAGACTCCTAACACCTAGACCGCTGGCGTCGGCGATCAGTGAAACGCTGTCAAATCTGACAGCGAACTAGGTGTGCGCAGGTCTTTATTCGAAATTCTAAACCTTAGTCTGAAACTGATCACCATCGCAGATCACCTAGATGTGGGCCAGGCTTAAGCTTTTTAGCTAAATGGAAATGTCTTAATTATCTTGCAACAACGGCTTATGTACTTGCTACTGCTATCGCTATTGTTTTTAAGCAATAGCACCAAGTGGCCAAAGTGGTATTCCACTCGATTTATCACTTGACCTTAGTCTACTTGGGGTATATTTACGAAGCTGTTTTCTTTAGTGAGGCTAAAGCGAAACACTCAGCTAAACTACCGCGTAAAATCGTAGTACCTATTAATTTCTGTCGAACTGAAAAAAGGTAGTACAGTCCCGTTCGATGTACTGACGATCTTGTAGAGTTGGTTGATGGAGAGTTCTACCACATACTTGTAGCCTCTCTATAAAAAGAAAAAAACTTATTTATAAATATTTGTTTAGTGAACACAGATGTTTGTTCTCTGCTGGGTGTTATATTGTATTCTAAGTATATTGTATTTACAAAAAAAATGTGCTTAAGTAATAAACCAGCTCTCTGGTTGCCGTAGTATCAGCCCTACTAAATTTGTGGCCATAATAATAGTGTTGTGTAGATTGGCCACAATATTTATTACAATTAATTGTTAATTTTATTCTTGCATTTACGAGGAAATGCTGAAAATGAAATAGCAGTAGTAGGTATAAGTATTATTTAGTATTTATATTAGTATAATCGTAGTAGTATTATTCTTGTTGTATAACATTTCACTTTCCAAAGTATCTATTTCAACACATCTGTTTAAAAAAATATCGATACAACTTTCAAACCCGCCTAAAAATAAACAGATCACTGAATCTTCGTATTTTCAAATCAAAATGTGAATCCCGTGGAAATGGTCCGAACACGGAAAGGTACTTAATGACGGAGCGTTTTTATTTTTAAATCGTGAATTTTCCATCAAATGCTCCTACTCTGCCTCTCTGCAAACAGGAGAGCGTGCCAAATGTACGGACACTGAGAATTGCTTTTATCCAATCGTTACTTCCAATCGACAGCCATGACAGCTAAGTTTTTAGTAGCTGGAGGGCGTGGGTTCGATCCCCACCGAAACACAATATTTGTTTGGTGAACGTAGATGTTTGTTCTTTGTCTAAGTGTCATATCTATATCTATCTATCTATCTAAACATAATTATAATAAAAATCGAGCAAGCTGCGAATAAATCTTGTTTGTGTAAACGTGTGCTTATTCACGACTTTTGTAAGTCATGGATATTATTAGATACATTCTTCCAGTAATATTTCTACCTCCAGCCTAATTGCAAATGTCTGATCATAATTAAGATTATTTTTCTGAATGGTTGCAGTAATCATCCCTAAGGAGCGCAGGGGCTGCCTAGACGACTCTCTTTATCTTTACTGCTTATCTGATTTTGGGGTAGAACCGACAATCGTTGGCAAAAACGAACATTTGAATGGATTCCGCGTTCAGCTAAGCGATTCCGGAAAAAATCTAACTGAGAGATGTTACTGTAAAAAACTGAATACACAATAGACGAGTTCCCTAACGAAAAAAAAGAATAACGTTTATTATAAATACCCTTTGTTATTATTTTATAATTACCTGCTTACAATCTGCATGATTAAGTATTGATATCGGTCCGCTGCTACTGTATTGCAACACCTTTACCAGGGTAAATTATGGTATTGATTCTAAAACGATTGGAAAATATTAAAATATGCCTAATAAGGCAAAAAATATAAAGGGCAACGATTTGCAATATGCGTAGATGAAAAACTAGCACTTGACTGAAAAAATGTTAATTTTTCATAGGCGTCTTATTTTTGATACAACTAGTCGGTGGAACATGTGTATCGGTGGCCCACCTAATGTTAAGTGAACACCATTGCCTACAAAAAGCAGTGCCTCGTAGGTCACGCACATCAGGAACATGTCCGATTCTATACTTAAGTTACCATTATAAATTATTTATAGCATTTATAAGTTGTATAAAACATCAATAAATAAACGATCGCCATTTTCTCCGAAAACCAATACTTAAGTAACTGTCTTCCAAAATCAAGTCCCAAAGTTTAAAATAACTTTTCCATTCAATCTTCACTGACATTGCTAACTTGGTTTAAAACTTTCAGGCGTCAATTCCTGAAGTGTTGAAAATTAAGACTGATTTACATAAAGTACTCGGCTACTGCGTTAGGTATTAGCACTGGGGCTTACACTCTCAGGGTCGGACCGGGTGGTAGATAAATAAATTAATATAAATATTATAGTCACACAACACTATCTAGCCCCAAACGAAGCACAGCTTGTACTATGGGAACCAGATGCAATTTGTTGTTGTCTCGTTTTGGTATGTATTTCATGTAATATAAGCTCCATATAAGCGACCTGGGTTTGTAACAAAATATCTGACTTACAAAACAAAAGTGTATCAAGTTAATTTATTTACTAAATATATTTTTTTCTTTCCTACTTAGCAGACAAAATTAAATGTGTGTTATTGTTGTGTTCTGTCACAAGCACAATTATTATGTGCCCTAACTTTTAAAACAATCTTGCCCCTAGCCATCGGGTTAGTGTCATGTATGAATACTTGAAAAAGTTTATCTGTAGAACTATCTTTTAGAATAGTAAGTAATTGGTGCCACTACAACCAGTAATATAATTATAATTATAGTATATAATTATAGTTAAGTTAATCTATTCCTCACGAACTGTATTTTACAAGTTAGTAATTAGGTAATATTAGATTAAAAATATTAGGTTATTATTATTGATAGGTAATAGGGACACATTTATTGCTCAATTTTTCAAAAGTCTTACAGTATAGCTAATGTGTTCTAGTGATGAGTCCTTTGTAACTGCTGATGGGGATGCCTCTTTTGTTAGCCTTGAAAGTAAAGATACTTCCCTAGGTGATGAATTGAAGTCAGTTTTTAGCCCGTTCCAGAAGAACCTGAATATTTGCCACATCAATGCTCAAAGCATACCGGGCCACTATGTTGATGCTCTTGAGTCTTTTGACATTAAGGCTCTTGATGCTGTGCTTGTCTCGGAAAGTTTTTTTAAGCCCTCTCTTCCCTCCACCTCCTTCCCACTTCCAGGGTTTGTGCTCATCCGCAATGATCGGACGGGGAAGGGCGGTGGAGGAGTAGCAATTTATTTAAAAAGCCATATCCCTTACAAAGTTATCTTAAAATCACCCTCCACCTACTCATCATCGCCAGAGTTCATCTTCATTGAGATTAACTTAGGTGTCAAACTTGCCCTAGGGGTTGTTTATGTTCCTCCAACAATTGAACACACAAATCTGGAAAGTGTTTTTGAAGGCATTTCATCTGACTATACTCGAGTCATTATCATGGGTGATTTTAATTCATGTATGCTTGAGCAGAAACCCCGTGCTAGGAGACTTCGCTCAATGATTGAGTCCTCAAACTTCAATATCCTTGACTTATCCCCTACTCATCACACCTCTACGAGTGACACTTTCATTGATCTAATTATCTGCTCCGACACTGACCTGATAGCCACACATGGCCAACTATTGGCTCCAGCATTTTCACACCATGATCTAATTTATGCTTCTCTCAAAATTAAAATTCCGAAACCCAAACCGATTATTTTAAATCAACGGAACTTTGCTGCTATTGATGCCACCAAATTTGAGAATCAGGCACTGAGTACTAGCTGGGAGGATATTGAGGGCTTTCAATCAATCGATGAGAAAGTGGACTTCTTGTCTAGTAATATTATCAATATTTTCGATGATCACGCGCCCGTGCGTCCAGTAAAAATAAAACACCGTCCCACGCCTTGGATCAACCACGCCATGCGCAAGGCCATGTCAAAAAGGGATCGTGCATTTCGTAAGTTTAAAAAAGATCGCTCTCCTGAAAACTGGACAAACTATAAAAAACTAAGAAATCGCTGTAACCAAATCTGTCGTAGCTTCAAGCGTAAATATATTGCGGAACAAATTGAACTTTCTACCCCGGCCGGACTCTGGAAGTTCCTTAGATCTCTTGGCTTTGGTAAATCCAAATGTGTTGATACGTCAATTTCATTAAATCTCAATGATCTGAACTCTCATTTCTCTTCTTCAGTTAAAATTAGACCAAACTTAAAATTCGACACTTTATTGGAAATTAATGACTTGCCTCGACCGAACACTTCGAAATTTGAGTTTGTCCCCGTATCTCATGACTTAATAAGAAAAATACTAAACTCACTTAAATCTAAAGCAGTCGGGTGTGATGACATCGGCCGCATTATGGTAATGCGCCTAACGGACCATATTCTGCCCTCGATTGTTCATTTAATTAACTTCTCACTATCGTCTGGGCAATTTCCCGATCTTTGGCGTAAAGCGTTCGTACTCCCTCTACCAAAAACATCCAATCCCATTCTTCCAAACCAATTTCGTCCAATTTCAATACTTCCTTTTCTGTCTAAGGTAATAGAGTCGGTCGTGCACAAGCAGGTCACAGAGTTTCTAACTGAAGGAGATCTATTAAACCCTTTTCAATCTGGGTTTAGAGTCGGTCACAGCACCACATCCGCCTTGCTCAAAGTAACCGAGGATATTAGATCAGCAATGGAGCAGTCTCAGGTTACTGTCTTGGTACTGATCGACTTCAGTAACGCTTTTAATGTGGTAGATCATGACCTGCTTCTCGCTACTCTCTATCACCTCAACTTCTCTACACCTGTCCTCCAGTGGTTCTCTTCCTACCTGATAGGCCGCCGACAGTCTGTACGCAGTGGTCAGTCATCTTCCGACTGGTGTGAACTGGGTGCCGGAGTCCCGCAGGGTGGAATTCTATCACCTTTACTGTTTTCACTATTTATTAATTTGTTATCCAACAAACTTCATTGCAATTATCACTTCTACGCGGATGATCTACAGCTTTACAACCACTCTGAAACCGGTGATCTGGACGCCTCATTAACCGCCATTAACTCCGACCTTCTTCGACTTAAGACATGGTCTGAAAATTACGGCATCCAAGTCAACCCAAACAAATGCCAAGCGATCATCATTGGTGGCTCGCGCCAACTGGCTAAAATTAACCTCGCCTCTCTTGCTCCCTTAATGTATAACGATTGTCCTATTCCTTTTTCACCAGTTGTTAAAAATCTTGGGGTCCTTTTTGATGCTAACTTGAGCTGGTCGGCGCAGGTTAAGGAAGTATCTCGTAAGTTCTTCGCATCGCTTCACTCAATCATACGTTTCAAAAATTGTTTACCTATTAAAACTAAAATATCCCTAGTAAACTCCCTTCTTCTTCCCATAATCGACTATGCAGATGTCTCATACCTTGACCTTAACCAAGACCTTCTTAATAAACTTGATCGTTTACTCAACACCGGCATTAGGTTTATCTACGGTCTTCGTAAGTACGATCACATCTCAGAGTTTCGTTCTAAGCTTGAGTGGCTCCCTATACGTGAAAGAAGAAATAGAAGAATATTATGTCTCCTTTACTCTACTCTTAAAGATCCCCATTCTCCTGAATACCTAAAAAGTAAATTTTCCTATCGCTCTGATTTACATGATCGCAACTTGAGATCTATTGATACTCTCTTTCTGGCTACCCCTAAGCATTCAACATCTTTCCGAGGCAAGTCTTTTGAGGTGGCGGCTGTAGGTCTTTGGAATGCGCTCCCTATTGACATCAAAAAGGCTCCCAATAAGTCAGCTTTTAAGCGTCTGGTTTATGAGCATTTCCTGAAGCAGATCTCATCGGACTTTAACTAATAAGTATTGTACCTTGTTGTTAATTTTAATACCTAAGCTTTCCTTTTTTTATGTAAGCACGCCAACGCCATTCCTACCTCTAGGGTTGGCAGGTAGAAAATGCTTAAAGCATTAAGCCCACCTTTTGTACATAGCATTAAGTTTTGTGCAATAAAGAGTTAAATAAAATAGCTGATATAATACTTATAGTATACATTTTTTTTGTATATACATACTTAGAATACAATATAACACCCAGACAGAGAACAAACATCTGTATATTCACCACACAAATATTTGTTCTCGGTGGGGATCGAATCCACGACCTACGTCTCAGAAGGCAGAGCTACTACCAATTGAACTGAGAGGCCGGTCATATCATATCGCGTAGAACTGGCACCTAGACTCACCTAGCTTTAAGACGTTTCAAAGTCATTCTTGCAATCCTACTGAATAATTTGATTTTGATTTTGACCACAAGCTATTATCAACCATTTTTCGAATTTTTCATTTCATTTTTCTCTAATTGTATGAACGAACTATCTGATCTAGTTTAACTTTAAGGTCACAAGAGCTGCGTCCTATTCTGAGCGGGCCTCCTATCTTACGGTTGCCGCAAGCCTCACTAGCCAGGCCCATGGGGAGCCGGCGCAGGCTGGGGCCCGGGCGGCAAATGCCATTTTGACTATAATATGGCTAGTCCGACGCCGTACATTATAACAGCTCTAAAACTTTACTATATTTTTCTTCTGTCCGTATCTTCCCACAGACAAAAGCCTACCCCGAAGACTTCCAATGGTTCCTATTCCAAGCCACTTTCGACCATCTCCTTTCAAATCACGTATTCGTCCCAGTAAAATGGAAACAATGTACAACCTCTTTTGAATAATAATTATTTATTTTAGTATTAAACACAAATTACAGGGCCCTATTAGCCTAAAGTAAAAAAAGCAGCCAAGTGCGAGTCGGACTCGCCTATGAAGGGTTCCGTAGCATGAAGTAACATAATATAAAGGTTCTTGTAGTTCGTCGAAAGGTAAATTTCGATTTACGATTTATGACGTATAAAAAAAAACTACTGACTAAATCTCGTTCAAACCAAATATCGTTGGAAGTTTGCATAGTAATGTACAACATATATTTTTTTTAGTTTTGTCATTCTCTTATTTTAGAGGTTAGAGGGGGGGGGGACCAACTTTTTTCCACTTTGGAAGTGTCTCTCGCGCAAACTATTCAGTTTAGAAAAAAACGATATTAGAAACCTCAACATCATTTTTAAAGACCTATTTATAGATACCCCACACGTATGGGTTCAATGAAAAAAATTTTTTTTAGTTTCAGTTTCAAGTATGGGGACCCCCAAAATTATTAGTTTTTTTTCTATTTTTGTGTAAAAATCTTAATGCGGTTCACAGAATACATCTACTTGCCAAGTTTCATCAGTCTAGCTTTTACGGTTTCGGAGAAAAATGGCTGTGACATACGGACGGACAGACAGACAGACAGACAGACAGACATGACGAATCTATAAGGGTTCTGTTTTTGCCATTTGGCTACGGAACCCTAAAAAGCACAGTAGATATGAACCAAAAATTATCATTAGCGTTTTATCTTTTATTTCTTTCTTTCTTTCTTACATCACAAGCAAGAAAAACAAGTCCTCGCAGAATTAGGCAGTAAATAAATCAAGCCGAAGTTGTCTGTAAGTAATGAACAGCCAAACCCAGGTGTTGCAAAGTAAATATTTAATTCCATAGCCCGCAGATCTATTACGTAAAACAGCGATATTAACGCGACAGCTGAAGATGAGTGTGACAGCTGAGATAGGTAGCGGCCCCGCTTTCCGATCTTAAGGTTGTGGGTTCAAATCCAGTCATATATCAGTGAGTTATTTTGTCTGAAAAATTATGAGCACTATACCTGTACTCTCAAACGGTGAAAGAAAACATCGTGAAGAAACCGGCATGTTGTAGAATCTAAACATTCTAAAATATGCACGGTGTGCTAAAAAAAGTCCTCTCGAAGAAAAACTTAAAATCTTTTCATCTCGACAAAACGAAGAAGAGCTGACAGTGAGTCATGTAAGTGTTTAGAGAGAATAGTTGTAGACGCTTACCGTAAAAAATGTTATTATGAAGCAAGTTTAATGCACGCTCCTTGCCTATATTTTGCTTTTTTTGATGGACTACCACCAATGGACCGACAACATTGCATCGCGGGAAATCGGTAGATTGTGAGGGCCCAGGATCGCACTTCCTGAAAATGATTATGGGAGACCTATGGCCCATAGCGGACTTCTACAGGTTCAGGATGATGATGAATACCATGTGCTTTGTTTCTGCTTTATTGTTACTCATAGCTTTTAATAAACACTTACTAATTAAATACGATAAGGCATTTGTTTTTGTGTGCATCGATTTTCTGATAGTGCTGTTCCCCGCTGTCAAACAATTGCTGTTGCTTTGTATTGACTACTTTGTATTGAATACTTTGTATTGACTTTGTTTTGTCGACTTGTGTGACAGAAGCGTTTGCAAATTTTACGCATGTTGCAAACTTGTCGCGAATAACGTAATAGCCCTGCGTTCTTGGCTTAGATATTTAAGCGAGTAAATAATTCCTCAGGTAGATTTATTTGCTGCGTCACGCAGAATCTTTTCACCACACTGGTCCTTTACATGTTTGTAGATTTCGTCTGGAAACTGGAATATAATCGTATGGAAGGCTAAATAATTTTAAAGAAAAAATGTGGGAACAAGATAGATAGAAGGAAAAAACACAATAGAAAGTGCTCTTGAAAGAAAGAACATTATGGAATAAATACGTTTATTTAGAGCACACAAAAAACGAAGTACATATTGAGCTTTATGAAAACGCTAAAAGTAACAAAATCAACTTTAGCAGCTGACTGTACCCCTAACTCACAACGTGAGGCATTTACTTAGCACTCTGTACACTTAAAAGCGAAACATTGATACTGTTTACTTTAAAACCGAAGCTGAGATGTTTGCTTTTGTCCCGAAGTGTACACTTCAAGTGATAGGGACATAAAGCTGGTGCCAAATGAACGCGACCAACAGTCGCTGTTTAAAATAATAAACATACAAAATAAAGGCCCACAGACACCTTAAGGTTGTATTCCGACCCCATCAATGTTGCAAGCAGCAATGTTGCTACTGCAGTGCTGCGACAGCACTTTTAAGTGTCACGCTTATTTTTAACCGACTTCAAATAAAAAAGGAGGAGGTTCTCTTTTCTATTTTTCATTTATGAGCTGATTTTTTGATTTTTTGATTTTTTTTTATCTGTTAAGTCCCACAATCTTCTAGATTCCCATAGAAGTTTCATCAAAATCCAGTTTGGCAGTTTTATATTTTTTTTATCGATGGTCACTAATGTTCGAACATTCCTCGATGTGAAAACAAGTTTTTAAAGTGTTTCTTAGCTTCAGAAGTAGGTACTTAGCTTTAGAAGTATGTACTTAATAGAAGTTTACAATTGTATAACGTTGTGGTGGAGTTTTAAGGGTTCATATCTTAGATCTAGCACCTGGAATCACAGAGAGATTCTTGTGAATTTATTTTTAAACGTCTTTATTTTCTTAACTATATTCGTTTCCATCCAACTCAACTATAAAAAAAACTATACATTTTTTTAAATTAAATAGAAGTAGGTCTGCATAAAATTTTATTGTTTCTATCTATCTGGTTTTTAATTTGTAATCATATTGATAGCTGCAACTTTAATCATATTCACAATAAAGCTTGATCCAAACTCAGCTACCCTTAAGCGTTCTGTAGCGGCGATCAGTGAAACGCTTTCAAATATTACAGCGATATTTGACAGCGTTTCACTAATCGCCACAACGGAACGCTGATACGCACAAGGCTTGAGACTTGTGGATTGATCCCATTGGGATGAATCACGTACTGGTCCACAAATTGAACCCTCAGAAGGGTGAAAAGGCTAACAAAGGGTTATATTGTCAAAATACCAATAAAAGTGACCTTTTCGAATGAAACGCAAGAAAAGAAAAAGTTTTTTAAATGGAAATGAAAAGATTGTTACGTTTAATTCCAACTTTGAGTTGATTTATTTCTTATCCTAATTTTTATGAAGAAAAATAAAAAAAATTCTGTAAAACTTTTGAATAACTTTTTACATTTTAATTTATTATTCTATCGTTTACCAAATATTTCTAACCATGTTCCACTTTTTTTCACACAGCAAATGGTACCAGATTGGTATGAATTCCATTCCACATGCAGCTTTTTGCATGCAGCATTCCGCAAGCGCTGAAATATTTTTGCAATGGGTTGCTAGGGTGGTCCAAAAATAGCCGGATAAAATTTATAAAGAATCTAAGTGGCTAAAACTTTTTCTTCATGCAACTTGCTGTTGGAACAAGCATGACCCACCTGATGTTAGGTGGTACCCATCGCCTATAACAAAACATTGCGAGGCATACAGATGTGCACCCTCACGTGCTAATAATTTCACCGGCACCCACACCCTTCAAATCAAACCACAGCAATGCTGCTTCACGGCAGAAATAGGCATGGTGGTAGTTCTTCCCCGGACGAGCCCGAAGCAATGAGCCCTAAGCTCTACTATTACTACTAACTGCTGGCCCTAATATTGAAGTATCTTACTTTCTATCTATATCCTTCTGATAATATTAAATGCAAAATTTTGGCTGTTATGATATTTTGGACGATTGTTGCCCAAAAACACTTTTGCGCTGAACTGATAGATGAAACTGTTTGCAACATTAGTCTATAAAAATTTACAAAAAATAAATGCTTGTTCATTTCAATATTGCATGCTTACGTAAATGCAGAATACATTGGAAATTTCCTATTCTAGTTAAACATCTTTTCAACCTATATTCCAAGCAATATACTTTGACTTTACTGACTGTCCATCCATCTCATGTCCTGCAATCTTCATTGGATGAGAGAGGCATCTATACTGTGACTATACAACACAAAAACTCATGATTCGTTAATAATGAGTAACTAAAGTAACAAAAAACGTCTTCTCGTTGATAAACACGATGGTCTTCAGTAGCACATTGATGGTTTTTTGAAGATTTGTCTCAATGCAATTTTTTCCATTTAGGAATAGCGTTATTCGAGCGAGACAGATATATTTTTAACTGACGATTTTTTTTTGAAGAATGAAAAGTTTGTCCTAAAAGCCGGAAATCTGACCGACGGGTACATACCGCTCTTAATATGGCTGTGAGAGGAACGCAAACGAACTTCGTGTTGGCTCTACTGTTGTTTTTGGACTCCACTATGTGCACGATGCCTTTTTTAAATTCACTCTGAAGATTGAGTTTTTTGAATATTTTCAAAGGAAAATTCTAAAATGGAATATAAACGTGGCTTGTCCAACAGTAACTTTTGTTAATTCAAAAACCCATACATAACTAACGTAACAAATAATAGTTATTCGACATTATGGTAGAAAAGTTTCATAATAATATTTAATAACTTTCCATAGATAGGTACTTGACTAAATTATGACAATCAACGTAGGTCTAAATACATACATACACCCTAAAATGTTCCCAACAATTTCAAAAAAGCCAGCTGCAGTGTTAGTGAGAGTGTTTTTAGACCTAACTCAAAACTAGGAATAATGTTTTTTTTTTTTGGGTATCTGTTTATCCAACAACAACTTATTAAAACCGAACATTTAAACACCGAATGTAACCTCTTTTTAGGCATACTTAAAATCCTTTCACCACATTTGTAAAAAAAACCCAGTGACACGATAAGAAGAAGAACAAACAACTTATTATGTGATGTTTGATGTAAGCATTATGGCACGTTTTCAAAAGCTTGCTCATACGAAAAACTACAGCTACATAAGTTATTGGCAGAGGAAGTATTCAAACGATATAGAATTTGGCAGAGCGCCATCTAGGTACCTGAAATACTATTATTCAAGTCAGACCAAGACAGTGCGATGTCAGAGGATTTCTTTATGAGGAAAAGTTTTTGTTTATTCAGAAAAAGAGAGTCTTTCCGAGTGCAGTACGGGTGGGTACGTATTTGTTCGTAAGATGGTTTTTTCCTACGTTATAAAATGCTGAATTCCGCTTTTCACTTCAAAAAGAAAGAAAAAGAAAACAGCAACCATGATTTTGTTTTTTCAAAAAAATCGAAATAGAAAATTCATAACAGGCAAGCGTCGTACGGACCTCTATGAATTTGTATTGCGGTAAATCACCGGGAATCGAAGACTTGCATAGCGTTGGGTCATCAATGACCCAAGAAGTCTCTGACTGGCGAAAAGGCATACAAGCAGACTGGACAAACGGCGAAACCATACGCTGGAATAAGGCCAGTTGGCATCGGCCACTAATACGTTAAGAATCGAAAATCGTGCAGAATTACACATATTATCACATGTGAAAATGCATATAGCACAGGGCGTCAAATTCAGAAGTAATAAAAGAAGTGAAATTTATATTTTTTATTCATTTTACTACTGTTTACTACACTTAAGAAATCACAGAGTCAAAATGAAAGCCAAATATAATACAGAGTGGTTTTTTGAGAAGGGCGGTGATGGCCAAGTCCGACACTAAGTTAGGAAAAAGTCGTAAAAGGAGTCATGCCCAATAAGAAAACAATAAAGTGCATATTTTTTTCAAAAATATTTTACTTTTTCTTTAATAGTTTGAGTAAGTGAGTTTTCTTCAGAGTAAAAAAATATAATATAGTTAAAATTTGCTATTTTCTTTCATTTTTATTCGCAAAGATTGATGCTTGTCAGCAAGAGAAAGAAGAATGAGCAGAAAAAAAAATGTTTATTGCCCCAAAAGTTAAAAGCTCTTTTGTATAGTATTGTGATTTTATAAATAGGAAGGCTAATGCCCAAACCGATACATCACAGCACACAATCTGGGCGGATGTGCGTTTTAGTGCCCCGACGGTATATACCTACAATCAATTGGCGTGGGGACGGGTCCTAATGTCTTCCTAACGATCTCAGCCACAATACCCAATAGCACATTGAACTTTGTCTGTCCGTAAAACGTATCCTACCATCTACGGAATCTAGGGAAGTTGATAGATGGAGCTCAGAATCGTTCTTCCTGGAAATGTATAGGAGGGGCGTAGGCCTCCCCTATACATTTCCAGCAGTGGACTTTTTCAGGTTGATTATGATGATGATTCTATCATCAGCAATAAAAATGTTCATCGATTTAGAAAACTGAAAAATCTAAATATATATAACTCAAAGGTGACTGACTGACATAGTGATCTATCAACGCACAGCCCAAACCACTGGACGGATCGGGCTGAAATTTGGCATGCAGGTAGATGTTATGACGTAGCCATCCGCTAAGAAAGGAAAATGGAAAATTATTTTCCGAAGAGGAGAAAAAGGGGAAAAATGGTTTGAAGAAAAATCAACGCACAGCCTAAACCGTTAGCCCTAGAAACATGAAACTTAGAAGGTGTGTTCCTCTAATAGAGCAGAGGTGCACTAAGAAAGAAAATTCTTCCCCTAAAAGAAGAAAAAACGGAAAATGATTTTAACAAAAATCACAAAAAAATGTTTTACAAAATACGCAAAAAAACAGTAAAAAAAATTAAGCTACCGCAGCACCTGTCATCAAATTTGAATACACACAAAAGTTTATTTAAAACCCACGACAACCACTAAGACAAAATCGCGGAAAACACCTACCATACCGAAACTAAACACCGTTTAAAAAAACGGCCACAACAACACTCGCCTTCACAACCTACTCTGAAGAACATGCTCAAAACTATGGTAACCAGCAGTTGGTCATGTCAAATCAAAAAAATCTGATTCGATTATACATTAACACGCACACGAAACACCAAATGAGCCACTGATCTTCTTCTTCTTCTTCTAAATATATAAAACTCTTTCGTTACTGACTGACTGACTGACAATCAACGCACAGCCTAGACCGTTAGTCCTAGAAGCATGAAACTTGGAGGGTATGTTCCTCTTATAACGTAGAGGTGCATTAAGAAAGGAAATTGGAAAATTCTTTCCCGAAGAGGAGAAAAAGGGGAAAAAAGGTTTAAAGAAAAATCAACGTACAGCCTAACCAATAGTCCTAGAAGCATGAAACTTGGAAAATGTGTTACTCTTATAGGGCAAAAGTGCACTAAGAAAGAAAATAGGAAAATTCTTTCCCTAAAAGAAGAAAAAGGGGAAAAGGGTTTGAAGAAAATTCACAAAAAATTGCTTTACAAAATACGAAAAAAAACAGTAAAAAAAATTCTGCTGCCGCAGCATCTGTCACCAAATTTGAATACACACAAAAGTTTATATAAAACTCACCATAATCACTAAGACAAAATCGCGGAAAACACCTATCATGACGAAATTAAACACCGCTTCAAAAAACGGCTAAAGTACATGCTCAAAACTATGGTAACCAGCTGAACGTGTCAAATGAAAAAAATCTGATTCGATTATACACCAACAAGCATACGAAACCCAAAATTAACCACTAATATAACACAAAATCACAAAAAATAGCTTCACAAAATACGCAAAAAAAAAACATTAAAAAAAATTCAGCTACCGCAGCACCTGTCACCAGGTTTGAATACACACAAAGGTTGACAAAAAAACCAATGATAACCACTAAGACAAAATTGCGGGAATCATCTATCATACTTAAACTAAGCACCGCTGAAAAAGATCGGCTACAACAGCACTCGCCTTCAACTTCAAATACACTCTAAAGTACAAGCTCAAAAATATGGTAATTAGCATTTGATCATGTCAAACTAAAAAAACCAGATTCAATTATACACCAACGAATACTTAAGCCGATGTTCTTGCTTTTATAATAAACTTCTCTCTCTTTAAAGCCCAAATTACCCACTAAAACAAAATCACGAAACAAAGCTTTACAAAATACGCACGCAAAAAACTTTAAAAAAAATTCACCGCTACCGCAGCATCTGTCACCAGGTTTGAATACACACAAAGGTTTACAAAAAACCCCATGATAACCACTAAGACAAAATCGCGGAAAACACCTATCATACCGAAATTAAACACTGCTTCAAAAAACGGCTAAAGTACATGCTCAAAACTATAGTTACCAGCTGGTCGTGTCAAATTAAAAAAATCTGATTCGATTATACACCAACACGCATATGAAACTCCAAATTAGCCACTAATATAACATAAAATCACAAAAAATAGCTTAACAAAATACGCAAAAAAAAACATTAAAAAATTTCCAGCTACCGCAGCATCTGTCACCAGCTTTAAATACACAAAAAAATTTCAAAACAACCGATGATAACCACTAAGACAAAATTGCGGGAATCATCTATCATACTTAAACTAAACACCGCTGAAAAAAACAGCACTCGCCTTTAAATTCAAATACACTCTTAAGTACAAGCTTAAAACTATGGTAACTAGCATTTGATCATGTCAAACTAAAAAAACCAGATTCGATTACGATACCAACGAACCAACCAACGAATACGATAGACCAAATTACCCACTAAAATAAAATCACGAAAAAGAGTTTTACAAAATACGCCAAAAAAAATATTAAAAAAATTTTTGCTACCGCAGCATCTGTCACCAGGTTTGAATACACACAAAGGTTGACAAAAAAACCAATGATAACCACTAAGACAAAATTGCGGGAATCATCTATCATACTTAAACTAAGCACCGCTGAAAAAGATCGGCTACAACAGCACTCGCCTTCAACTTCAAATACACTCTAAAGTACAAGCTCAAAAATATGGTAATTAGCATTTGATCATGTCAAACTAAAAAAACCAGATTCAATTATACACCAACGAATACTTAAGCCGATGTTCTTGCTTTTATAATAAACTTCTCTCTCTTTAAAGCCCAAATTACCCACTAAAACAAAATCACGAAACAAAGCTTTACAAAATACGCACGCAAAAAACTTTAAAAAAAATTCACCGCTACCGCAGCATCTGTCACCAGGTTTGAATACACACAAAGGTTTACAAAAAACCCCATGATAACCACTAAGACAAAATCGCGGAAAACACCTATCATACCGAAATTAAACACTGCTTCAAAAAACGGCTAAAGTACATGCTCAAAACTATAGTTACCAGCTGGTCGTGTCAAATTAAAAAAATCTGATTCGATTATACACCAACACGCATATGAAACTCCAAATTAGCCACTAATATAACATAAAATCACAAAAAATAGCTTCACAAAATACGCAAAAAAAAAACATTAAAAAATTTCCAGCTACCGCAGCATCTGTCACCAGCTTTAAATACACAAAAAAATTTCAAAACAACCGATGATAACCACTAAGACAAAATTGCGGGAATCATCTATCATACTTAAACTAAACACCGCTGAAAAAAACAGCACTCGCCTTCAAATTCAAATACACTCTAAAGTACAAGCTTAAAACTATGGTAACTAGCATTTGATCATGTCAAACTAAAAAAACCAGATTCGATTACGATACCAACGAACCAACCAACGAATACGATAGACCAAATTACCCACTAAAATAAAATCACGAAAAAGAGTTTTACAAAATACGCAAAAAAAAATATTAAAAAAATTTTTGCTACCGCAGCATCTGTCACCAGGTTTGAATACACACAAAGGTTGACAAAAAAACCAATGATAACCACTAAGACAAAATTGCGGGAATCATCTATCATACTTAAACTAAGCACCGCTGAAAAAGATCGGCTACAACAGCACTCGCCTTCAACTTCAAATACACTCTAAAGTACAAGCTCAAAAATATGGTAATTAGCATTTGATCATGTCAAACTAAAAAAACCAGATTCAATTATACACCAACGAATACTTAAGCCGATGTTCTTGCTTTTATAATAAACTTCTCTCTCTTTAAAGCCCAAATTACCCACTAAAACAAAATCACGAAACAAAGCTTTACAAAATACGCACGCAAAAAACTTTAAAAAAAATTAACCGCTACCGCAGCATCTGTCACCAGGTTTGAATACACACAAAGATTTACAAAAAACTCCATGATAACCACTAAGACAAAATCGCGGAAAACACCTATCATACCGAAATTAAACACTGCTTCAAAAAACGGCTAAAGTACATGCTCAAAACTATAGTTACCAGCTGGTCGTGTCAAATTAAAAAAATCTGATTCGATTATACACCAACACGCATATGAAACTCCAAATTAGCCACTAATCTAAATATATAAAACTCTTACGTTACTGACTGACTGACTGACTGACTGACTGACTGACTGACTGACTGACAATCAACGCACAGCCTAAACCGTTAGTCCTAGAAGCATGAAACTTGGAGGGTATGTTCCTCTTATAGCGTAGAGGTGTACTAAGAAAGGAAATTGGAAAATTATTTCCCGAAGAGGAGAAAAAGGGGATAAATGGTTTAAAGAAAAATCAACACACAGCCTAAACCATTAGTCCTAGAAGCATGAAACTTGGAGGGTATGTTCCTCTTATAGCGTAGAGGTGTACTAAGAAAGGAAATTGGAAAATTCTTTCCCCAAGAGAAGAAAAAGGGGATAAATGGTTTAAAGAAAAATCAACACACAGCCTAAACCATAAGTCCTAGAAGCATGAAACTTGGAAGATGTGTTCTTCTTATAGAGCAAAGGTGCACTAAGAAAGAAAATAGGAAAAAAAAATCCCTAAAAGAAGAAAAAAGGGAAAAATAGTTTAAAGAAAAATCACAAAAAATGCTTAACAAAATACACAAAAAAACAGTACAAAAAAATTCAGCTACCGCAGCATCTGTCACCAAATTTGAATACACACAAAAGTTTACAATCATACAACCCAACGTGACCACTAAGACAAAATCGCGGAAAACACCTATCATACCGAAACTAAACACTGCTTCAAAAACGACCACAACAACACTCGCCTTCACATTCAAACCTACCCTAAAGTACATGCTCAAAACTATGGTAACCAGCAGTTGGCTATGTCTAATTAAAAAAATCTGATTCGATTATACACCAACACTAATACAAACCCCCAAATTAGCCACTAATATAACATAAAATCACAAAAAATAACTTTACAAAATACGCAAAAAAAAACAATAAAAAAATTTCAGCTACCGCAGCATCTGTCACCAGGTTTTAATACACACAAATGTTTACAAAAAAACCGATGATAACCACTAAGACAAAATCGCGGGAAACATCTATCATACTTAAACTAGACACTGCTGAAAAAAATCGGCTCCAACAGCACTCGCCTTCAAATACACTCTAAAGTACAAGCTCAAAAATATAGTAACCGGCAGTTGGTCATGTCAAATTAAAAAAATCTGATTCGATTATACATCAACACGCATACGAAACCCCAAATTAGCCACTAATATAATATATAATCACAAAAAATAGCTTTAAAAATACGCAAAAAAAACCATTAAAAATTTTTCAGCTACCACAGCATCTGTCACCAGGTTTTAATACACACAAATGTTTCCAAAAAAACCGATGATAACCACTAAGACAAAATCGCGGGAATCATCTATCATACTTAAATTAAACACCGCTGAAAAAATCGGCCACAACAGCACTTGCCTTCAATCTCAAATACACTCTAAAGTAGAAGCTCAAATCTATGGTAACTAGCAGTTGGTCATGTCAAATAAAAACAAGATTCGATTATACACCAACGACGAATACGATAGCCCAAATTAGCTACTCAAACAAAATCACGAAAAAGAGCTTTACAAAATAGGCAAACAAAAACATTAAAAAAATTTCAGCTACCGCAGCATCTGGCACCAGGTTTGATTACACACAAAGGTTCACAAAAAAAACCGATGATAACCACTAAGACAAAATTGCGGGAAACATCTATCATACTTAAACTAAACACTGCTGAAAAAAATCGGCTCCAACAACACTGACCTTCAAATTCAAACACACTCTAAAGTACAAGCTCAAAACAATGGTAACTAGCAGTTGGTCATGTCAAATAAAAACCAGATTCGATTGTACACCAACGACGAATACGATAGCCCAATTTAGCCACTCAAACAAAATCACGAAAAAGAGCTTTACAAATTACGCAAAAAAAAAACATTAAAAATTGTCAGCTACCGCAGCATCTGGCACCAGGTTCGATTACACACAAAGGTTCACAAAAAAACCGATGATAACCACTAAGACAAAATCGCGGGAAACATCTATCATACTTAAACTAAACACTGCAGAAAAAAATCGGCTCCAACAGCACTGACCTTCAAATTCAAACACACTCTAAAGTACAAGCTCAAAACAATGGTAACTAGCAGTTTGTCATATCAAACTAAAAAAAACGAATTCAAATATCCACGCGGACGAAGTCGCGGGTAACAGCTAGTATAACATAAAATCACAAAAAATAGCTTCACAAAATACGCAAAAAAAAACATTAAAAAATTTCCAGCTACCGCAGCATCTGTCACCAGCTTTAAATACACAAAAAAAATTCAAAACAACCGATGATAACCACTAAGACAAAATTGCGGGAATCATCTATCATACTTAAACTAAACACCGCTGAAAAAAACAGCACTCGCCTTCAAATTCAAATACACTCTAAAGTACAAGCTTAAAACTATGGTAACTAGCATTTGATCATGTCAAACTAAAAAAACCAGATTCGATTACGATACCAACGAACCAACCAACGAATACGATAGACCAAATTACCCACTAAAATAAAATCTTGAAAAAGAGTTTTACAAAATACGCAAAAAAAAATATTAAAAAAATTTTTGCTACCTCAGCATCTGTCACCAGGTTTGAATACACACAAAGGTTTACAAAAAAACCGATGATTACCACTAAGACAAAATCGCGGAAAACACCTATCATACCGAAGCTAAGCACCGCTGAAAAAAATCAGCTACAATAGCATTCAAATTCAAATACACCCTAAAGTACAAGCTCAAAACTATGGTAAATAGCAGTTGGTCATGCCAATTAAAAAAACCAGATTCGATTTTACACCAACAAATTAGCCAAATTAGCCACTTAAACAAAATCACGAAAAAGAGCTTTACAGAATACGCAAAAAAAAACATTAAAAAAATTTCAGCTACCGCAGCATCTGTCACTAGGTTCGAATACACACAAAGGCTTACAAAAAAACCGATGATAACCACTAAGACAAAATCGCGGGAAACATCTATCATAGTTAAACTAAACACTACTGAAAAATAAAACAACAGCACTTGCCTTCAAATTCAAATACACTCTAAAGTACAAGCTCAAAACTATGGTAACTACAGTTGGTCATGTCAAAATAAAAAAAACAAACTCAAATATCCACGCGGACGAAGTCGCGGGCAACAGCTAGTATATATATATGCTTGTCGAACCAAGGACTGACACATTTTATCCGACAAAGACCGTTATTCCGCAAATGGAACAATCACATATGTAGGTACATGCTTGATTGTAAAAATTAAATACAACTGTCACGAAACAAATGATGTTAGAATTCATAAAACCAATTCACGATGACACTGCCGAAGATTTAAACCCAGACCTCTCCCATCTCAACTGTCCAGCCACTATGCCACAGAGGTTGTCATTGACGTAACGCTTCTACATCCGCTAATGCCAAAGATTAAAACAAGCAAAGCCGTGGCACAAAGCACTAGCTCAATACTGGCTAGTGTAATATTGCAACTGTTCACAGTTCTTATTAAACAGTAGGGAAATGCTTTTTTTTTAAGTCTTAGGAAGACTAACATGTTAAACAGGATTAGTTTTGTTTTCAGCAAAAGTTCTGCCTTATGGTGGTAAGTGGGTGGAGATGGTGTTTTGTTTGTGACGCTAGTTACCAATATCCTAAGTAGCTCGTTTGAACTTAATCTCTATTTTGTGAAAAATAAATATTAATAATGAATAATTAAAAATAATATGATTTATCATCCCGCAGAATTTTGATCGTGATCAGATTTTAACCAGTCTTTGGAAATGTCACAGATTTGTATGTCTCCCATTGTTCAAAATTAGGCAGAATATATATACAGGGTTATTCATTATTAGCTGCAAATACTCAGAAATTGGGTTCAACAAATAAAATGAAAAATATTGATGAAATGATTTTTTTTTAATTTTGATTTAAGTTTTTGTATCAAAATTTTATTTTTATTAATTTCTTTACGGCTATTGCATAATGATTGCCACGGAGAACAGGACGATGACCCACCCAGGCGGTGACTGAACGCAGAGTGTCACTCACGGCACGCGGGCGCGGATCAAAGGTCAAAATAGGTCAGGCGCCAATGATTCCTTTATCGATTTTCTGGGGATTTTCATAACAAAACTTAAAAAAAATCATTTCATAAATATTTTTTATTTTATTTGTTGAACCTAATTCCTGAGTATTTGCAGCTAATAATGAATAACCCTGTATATATATATATATATACAAGATTTTCTCGTATAAAGGCATAAAATAATATTTATTGCCGTGTTGTCGGTACGAGTATGTTCTGCACTGTGGCCCAGGTTACGTATCGCCACCTGCCTCGTTGGCTCGTCGCCAAACTGTCGACACCCGAAGCACACACCGTGCCTCGTCCCAAATTCAAAATTACCCCACGCGTAATTGTTTTTTTATTGAGGCTCGCTTGCTGAAAATAAAAATATTTTTAGGAGTCATAAAATGGAGTGCTCCAGAATATTTAGATATATTATTTAATTTATTGAACAAAATCATACAGATAACTTTATAAGTACTACCACCACAGAAAAATAGTCTGCTAAAAATACACTTACCTAAAGTATATAATATAAAACACTCTACCATACTATAAACCCAAAGTAGTGAGTCAAGAAGAATCCAATCCATTTTTGCAATCTTTCTTCGTTTCTGAACTCTGGTCCTCGTGATTTATTTCAGTAATTTTACAACGAACACACACACAATAAGATAATAAGATAAGATTTCCATAACGGCAGGTATCTACTTTTGACAAATTGGGTGTGGGGGTTAAAGCACACATAAAGCTTCAAGTAATACCGTAAACTTGCAAGGCCATGGTGAAGTGTCATTTGGCTTAAAATGAATTAAGCAGGAAGCCTTAACGGCGCCTGGTTTCAGGTGGGTTAAGGCGAAGACAACCGTTGAAGTACTTCTTGGTCGCACATTTTGAACCTTTGAAATGTATAAAATCACTGAACTTAATTATTATATTTATATAGTTGCTCGCATTATCGTTAAAATAAGTTCAGTGTCTATAGATCTTACAAAAGGCCAAAGTGTGCGAGCAAGAAGTTGATTCACAGCGATTTGCCTAGATAGTGCAATACACGAAGACGCGCCCCTCGCGGGGTGCGGGGAGTTTGCTCCGAGCGGCAGTCTCGAACCGTAGTCTATTCATTGTAGTGTGCGTGTGCACTCATAGGTAATTAGTGTGTACCGATAACACTCAAACATTGACGGAAGCTTGCACACATAATACTATAAATGGTTAGGAGGAATAGTGGGGCGCGCCTTCGTGGATTGCACTAT
The DNA here is from genome assembly GCA_939531255.2 of Thera britannica. Lineage (NCBI taxonomy): Eukaryota > Metazoa > Arthropoda > Insecta > Lepidoptera > Geometridae > Thera > Thera britannica. The sequence continues at coordinate 15,045,633 of OW618040.2, read as the reverse complement.
CTATATCTCATATAATCTAACTGACTTCTACTGCTTCTACTTCTTGTAGTGTCACTAGGACGTCTGACAGAGTTGAATGGAGGAGGAAGACAGTACATGTTGTACTGTTGTTGTTGTTGTGGGGTCCACATAAAGTGGGATAAAGGCAGGAAGAAGAAAACTGACTGTCTAGTGAATTATGCATACGTCGAGAGTGCAGCGGAAATACCATCACGGACGAAACAGTGGACGTTTTACTATAGTAAAACGTCCACTGTTGTAAGTGTTGCATATTTTACGATCAATCATAGCAAGTTTGTGATTTCCCCTGGCTTCACCCGGCTTACTTATTCACAAGATACATCGTCCAGAACAATAGGGCACGAACATTGTATCGCTTTTAATATCATCCCCAATATACGACGTGATTCACAAATGCACCCTGGGGATGGTTTTCTCATTTTTTTCGAGAGATTGGATAGCATGAGTTTTTAGTTATTTAATATGGTCGCTGGTTTTTTCGCTAGTCCTATTCGGTACTCAACGTAGACCTATATAGGTAAGACCCAGCTAAATGGTTTTTTGTTGATCTGACTAAAATATAAGAATAAAGAAAAAAAATCATAGCGAAAAATATTAGATCCTAAGTGCAGAAAACGTTGATCCAGCGTAGACTAAAATTAAATGCTTGGCATAATACCAAAAGTAGACCCCCACGTAGTTCGGCAGTTTATAAAAACATCTAAATAATGTGGACAATCCACACAGCACTATTTAGCCCCAAATTAAGCAGAGCTTGTACTATGGCAACCAGATACCTGATATAATACTTATGTTATTTTTATTTGTAAATACCTACTTAGAATACCACTAACACTCAGACAGAGAACAAACACCTTTCAATGCACAAACATTTGTTTTTCGGTGGGGATCGAACCCACAACCTACCCCACCCACGGTAGTTTGACCTTAAAGTCGGTTTTCAATTTTTTAAACTTCTATTTTTTTAAATCTTTAGTACCTAGGTACATTATTCAAAACCTTGTTCTGTTTTGCCATTAGCGTAAAAAAAATATAAGATATTTCATGTATTTCACATTTTCAACGCTAACTTGATTGATGTAATGTGGAAGTGACGTCGGGAATAAATTAAATTTGCCGGTACACCTTCCTCGCAATCATGAATCTAAATAATGCAGTAACACCATCATCATCATCATCAGCTTGAAGAAGTCCACTGCTGGACATAGGCCTCGCCTAGACATTTCCAGGAAGAACGATTCTGTAGGCATACCACAAGCTCTGTCTCTGGCTCTAGTTTTGAGTCAGACAGAGCTTGTGGTAGGCCTACTGAGCTCTTTCCATCCACCGACTTCCTGCGATCTTGACAATGTCGTCGGTCCATATGGTGGGTAAAACATAAAGTTTGCTTATGTATAAGACCTATGTAAAGTATACAAAAACTTATAGAAAAACTTTTGGTAGAAAAACTTTGCATGAATTAAATATATTTTAAAATTGCAATATTTCATGAATCAATTTAGTAATTTTTCATTTTTGAAAGGGAGGGATAAGTTGTTTTATCTTGCACACACATCTAAGCACTTTCCGGTGGCGATCAGTGAAACGCTGTCAAATATATGACAGCGGTATTTGACAGCGTTTCACTGATTGCCATCGCCTAGATGTGCTCAGGCTTTAGAGCCTGAGCACATCTAGGCAACATCTAGGCTAAGAAAAAACGCCGGGTCTACCCAAGAATTCGTGTCGTAACAAGAAAATAACTGTGTACACTGCTCGCAGCGGTGCACTAAAAAAATCTTATCTGCGCAAGACACGACGCGGCGAACGTTATTGCGTTTTCGTGTGTGGAAAAGACAAAATTCTTGTCGTCTACACGAAGAATTTGTCTTGTCTGTCGCAGGAACGGCAAATTTTCTTAGCGTGTACAAGCGCCCTAAGTCTATGCGGCCAAGCCGAGTTGCATTTGTCTTCGAACGAAACTAATGTTTTTACTTCTACAGTAGTGTATAATAATTAATTCTTTAAGACGTTTCAAAGTGATTCTTGCGATTTTATTGAATAAAACATTTTCTAAAGGGAAAAAGAGGAGGGAGGCTTTTCCCCTGCAGTGGGACGATCCAGGTTAAAATAAATAAATCAACAAACATTCCCAACTTTGACGAAGATGAATAGTACAAATCTTACAATCTTTACAATCTCTTAGTAATATCAGAAGGTGGATGCAACAATAAAGGTCAGAAAGATAATGCGATTACGTTGCTGTATCCAAGAAAAATGAACCTTACAAATCTCGAGGTGAGAAATTGTCCATTCGGTCACACGAATGTACACGTAGAGAGGTCACGATTTGACATGCATAGAAAAAATATTCTAGAAATACCTACTTGTTTTGGGGATGTAATACATTATTTTTTTAAATAAAAATGAGTCCCTATTTCTCTTGGTTACACCATCAAGCATGAACGGCTGGACAGATTTGGCTGAGAATTAGGTAAGGAGCTTAGAAACAGGAGACGGGCATAAGATACTTTTTATCTTGAAGAAGATAACGAGAACGGGGCGAGCAAAGCCGCGGGCGGCTGCTAGTAAACTATAAAGACGATGAAAATATATATTTAAAATCACGAGCAACTTTCTTGTGTTTGTGATTGCACACAGTTTAGCAATAAAATAATTCTGGTCCCAATACGTTTTCTTATAATTAAGTTTGACTGACTGGTTTTTGTACAAAAGTAAGCTTTGTACTTAAGTAGGAAAAAGATCCTAAAGACACCATATCCCGAGAATTTTGGTTATCTGGTATAATCTAAGCCCAAGATAATATGAGTTCATGAAAAACTATGAAACGCTTCGAGAAAAGTAGAAAAGTGGCCTTTCGCTTCGCTTGGCTCGTCTTGGTAGTACCTCTGGTACTACCGTGCCCTCAAATTAACAATGAGATTAGCAGCTGATGATGATGAGTTTTATAAGACGGTAGATTCTGATTTCCGTCTTTTTTCATAATTTAGCACAAATCTATTAGGAATGCTCATGAATTCGGAGCACGTATTCCTCTCATGGCTGCGGAGTCAGAACTCGGGGCTGAAGTATAGGTTTTCTCAACTCATGTCTATTTAATAAAAACCAGCATTTTTTATATACAAAATGGTAAAATACTTCGCACGCTGGCATATAAGACACCAATTAACATTGAATTTTGCAAAAAAAAATGCTTTATTCTGATATTTTTAGGGTCTCGTAACCAAAGGATAAAACGGGACCCTAATACTTAGACTGCGTTTGTTTGTGTGACTGTTCGTCTGTGACCAGGCTATATCTCATGAACCATGATAGTTAGGCAGTTGAAGTTTCCGAAGATGATGTATTTATAATATAGCAACAAAATTGAGTACTTACTAAAAAACAAAAAAATATATTTAAAGGGCCCCATGCAGCAAACGTAATTTTTTGCTTATTTTTTTCAATATTGATCGCACTTGGCCGGTTTCTTGTTTCATTCTGATTATTCTCACCGTCTGACCACTTCCCATATTAAAACATCAAATTGCATACTATAAAACATTTAATTTCATGTTTTTTTTTGTTTGCAAATTTTTGTCATTTTTGGGTTATAACAAAAAAAAACATTATTTATTTCTTTTTTTATTGAACACCTACGATATGATACAATAAAGTGCCCTCTCACCTCGTAAAGGCGTAATAAAAACAAACTCACGGGTTTCTTTATAACCCATTAGGTCTACCATGCACAAGCTCTGTCTGGCTCTGTCTCTGGCTCTGGTTTTGAGTCTGTGTGAGTGCTGTCTAAATAAATCCTACGTCGAAACATCAAACACACTACTTTGTACTATTGTTTGTTGTGTGTGTGTATTATACTTAATACACTGGTGAGCACTCACACAGACTCAAAACCAGAACCAGAGACAGAGCCAGACAGAGCTTGTGGTAGGCCCACAGGTCTATTAATTTGAATGGCCTTAGGATAACGACTTTCCTTTATCGTGTTTAATTAATAATTTGGCTCTCGCTTTTATGGGTTAGGTTTTTATTGGTATCTTATATCACCAATGTTCCTGATTCAACATCTGTAGATGCGGCTAACTTGAGCGACAGAGCAACACCAGCCTTTTTGACAATAAGCTCAAGTTAATAGACACAGGGCAGTTCATCATAGGGCACGTTCCTGACCTTCGTTCTTTAGTCCGAAAATGTATATGCACTGTGCAAGGACTCTCAAACGGTGAATGAAAACATCTTGAGGAAATCGGCATGTCGTAGAACCTATAAAGTTCGAAAATCTAAAAAGGAAATTGAATTTTGAACAAGATTTCATTCCTTACAAAACTGAAATATAGCTAAGTTACATTTTACTTTTAGATTTTAAACGCATTGGTCTTAAGAGGCCGGCGGAGGGCGAATTTTCATACAAACGTAATACCAAAATTATAACTAGTTTAAGCAGATTTTCACTATGTTATTGTAATAACGGTATTTGTGTAGTATTTATCTAGGTTCCTGAACAGTTTTTATTTTAAATTACTTACCTCAAATGAAATAAACACCAATCGCATTTTACACATTTTTTTCATTGCAAAATGTGATTGGCGGTAATTTCATTTGCGGTAAGTAACTTAAAATAAAAACTGTTCAAGAACCTAGATAAATACTATACAGATACAATTATTACAATAATACAGTGAAAATCTGCTTAACTTAGTAATCATTTTGGTATTACGTTTGTATGAAAATTCGCCCTCCGCCAGCCCCATATATCACAATGTATTTTCGTATAGTTCAGAGCCGATTTTCGTTGTATAGACGGAAAAGTCTAGATTTGCTCGAATTCTCGAGCCAAGTTGCAGTCAAACTTGCCTATCAGTCTAAAGAGGGATTAGCTGCTTAGCGCTAGTATGTTGAACATTTCTAACTTAAAGCTCTAGCTCTAGTTGCTCTTTTCTTCTGCGCCAGAGGTCGTGGGTTCGATCCCCACCGAGAAAAAATATTTGTGAGGTGAACCCAGATGTTTTTTTTTCTGTCTGGGTGTTATATTCTATACCAAGAATGTGTTTAAAAAATATGTGTGTAAGTATTTTATCTGTTATCAGTAGGCCTACCATGAGCTATGTCTGGCTCTGTCTCTGGCTCTGGTTTTGAGTCTGTGTGATTGCTCACCGCTGTATTATTAAGTATGCTTTTTATCTCTTATTAGGTTAACTTGTGGTATTGTCTTTCATATTTCAATATTTTGAAAAATAAAATCATTGAACTTGTTAATACCAAACCGCAATTAACAAAATTGTGTGCTATGTACCCGTCCTACCAAAAAGTGTACGTAGGTAAGTTCGTAAGTAAGTATACGAAAACTATTATTATTGGGGCTCGTCCGAGATAGTACTACCACCAGGCCTATTTCTGTCATTAAAGCAGCGTTGCTGTGTTTCGGTATGAATGGTATAGGTGCTGGTGAAATTACTGTCACGTGAGGCTGAACATCTGTATGCCTCAAGCTGATTGACGCAGGGAAATGCATCGTAGGGCACGTTATAGACGTGCGTGGCTTACAAGGCAATACTTTGTTATTGGCAATGGTTACCACTCAGATGGGCCATCAGCTAGTTGTATAAAAAACTGGAAAAATGTATTTTTATTTTTCTTATTTTTCAAGTAAAACGGCAACATGTTAAACATATTTCCCCGCAGACTGCGTCCTCACGTCCACACCTCAACTTGGACGTACTCGCATCTAAATATGCACAACTTATTTTCATATTTTGTCGTTATTTCGGCTGCCAAATGCAGTTCCCTCTGTGACGTTTTTTTTACACAGTTTATGGGATTGCGTTTGACCGCTATATCCAGCTGTTAAGTGATGATGCGGTCTACGACGGTGTAGCACGCTTGCCTAGAAGATACTTATTCACTTTTGATTTAAAACTTCAACTCCACTGCAACACTGCACTGCACAGCCAAGGAATTCCACTCCTTGGCTGTCCGCAACATAAAAGTTGAAGCAAAGCGCTTGGTGCGGACAGTTGGAACATCAACCATGTATGGATGTCACATATCCGTGCGTCTAGAGGTCCAATGATAAAATGGGGATGGGGAAACTAAATTATGGTAAGATTGGTATAAAATACCACCGAAATTACACAAGAGAGCTTAAAATTACACCAGAAAACAGCTAAAATGATAAAACTATACAGCTTCCCAAAATGACAGAAATCGAATCCATATTTTTTCTCAGTTTCCCGATCTATGGTTTCCCGTGTCTCAAATAAGTGTCACCTTGACGTCCCATAGGATCGATGGGATCCCGTAATGTCACTATGGGTTGACAGCTCGCCGCAGATTTATTGGACTCTGGTGAATGTGACGAGGGTCGAACTACATATCATGACTGCTTCAGCATCACGTGGTGCATATAAATAACCAATTTCATAGAATGATTCTTCTTCTGATCGTGTCACTGGTTCTTTCGAACCAAGTGTAGTGAAAGGATTTTAAGTACGCCTCAAATAGAATTATGAAATCCGTTAGAGAACCGACATAGCTTGAGAATTAGTAAGTTGAAATGCCTTTCTGAAAGTGCATACTTAGCTCAAAGTTGGAATACACCTAAGTGTATTATTTGATATCTTGATTTGAACGAAAATGTTTCCGATGGTCGGAAAATGCCACCATTTTCCTCCAAAGCCAATGACAGCCGACTTGTCTATTGACTGATTTGACTAAAAACTATCTTATTTATGAAATGCTAGCGGCCGCCCGCGGCTTCAATCACCCCATTCCCGTTCCTGTTATTTTCGGAATAAAAAGCTACTTTCCAACCAATTTTCAGTCAAATCGGTTCAACCGTTATCAAGTTATAAATAGCGTAACTAACATGACTTTCTTTTGTAATATAGATATTGTTTTCATTGGCACCCACTTCAAACCGAAACACAGCGATGCTACTTTACGGCAGAAATAAGCATGGTGGTAGTAGGTACTTCCCCGGACGAGCCACATACAAAGAGCTCTGCTACTATTAAACTACCTATTGTTATGCACATATTATACGCTGTATTTCAAAAAGATGCTCAAACAACTACCACATAAACAAGGACTTGCAAAAAAGATACAGGCATATTACCCGTAATATTAACATGGAGGTCGGAATAGTGGCAACAGCCACCTGTTTACAGACGAACGTTCTCTCAGTTTTACAGCAAAAAAGGGAACATTAAAACGTTATCTTTTCAACTATGCGATACGATGTTTACGATAGTAGGTATTCGTTATTTTATCGACATCACATCACACTGTACTCTCAACCAGCTAAAGATGAAAGAAGATACAAAAAAAGCAGCCAAGTGCGAGTCGGACTCGCCCATGAAGGGTTCCGTACAAGAACCTTTATATTATGTTACTTGATGTAACATAATAAGGTTCTTGTAGTTCGTCGAAAGGTAAATTGCGGTTTACTGTTTATGACGTATAAAAAAAAAAACTACTGACTAGATCTCGTTCAAACCAAAAATCGTTGGAAGTTTACATAGTAATGTACAACATATATTTTTTTTAGTATTATCATTCTCTTACTTTAGAAGTTAGAGGGGGGGGACCAACTTTTTTCCACTTTGGAAGTGTCTCTCGCGCAAACTATTCAGTTTAGAAAAAAACTATATTAGAAACCTCAATATCATTTTTAAAGACCTATTCATAGATACCCCACACGTATGGGTTCGATGAAAAAAAAATTTTTGAGTTTCAGTTTCAAGTATGGGGACCCCCGAAATTTATAGTTTTATTTTTATTTTTATGTTAAAATCTTAATGCGGTTCACAGAATACATCTACTCGCCAAGTTTCATCAGTCTAGCTCTTACGGTTTCGGAGAAAAATGGCTGTGACATACGGACGGGCAGACAGACAGACAGACAGACAGACAGACAGACAGACATGACGAATCTATAAGGGTTCCGTTTTTGCCATTTGGCTACGGAACCCTAAAAACATATATTTGACCTACAAACTGTTAGCCGGTTTTGGGATAGGACATCCCTACTGACACTGGGTGACGAGTCACATCACTAGTGGGGAGGGAAGATAGCGTCAGAACGCGTAGCTGTAGTATGTGTGTACAATAAAGAATAAAGAATAAAGAATAAAGTTACACAGAGTTCTAGCTATATTCAATGAAGAGTTTTCTCCGTAACAATATAGAGGTGTAGAATAAAAAAATAGATAATGGTAGATAAAATGTGCCAAATAGGTCCCGACTCAGCTTTTTGTTGCCTGAAAAGTGAAGCAAATTAAAACATAATTTAATCAATTGAAAATAAAAAATTAGGTTTTCTAGGTTTCATTTAATTTTACAGTATCTAAATGATGAATAGATGGATCTGTGGGTAGAGGTAGGCCAAATGAAAGAAGGCGACATGGATAAGAAAGAAGTGAATACCGAGATGACGGCTGATAGAAGAGAACGGAAAAGGAGAACATGTTGTGCTAACCCAACATAAAGTAGGATAAGAGCAGGAAGAAAAAGGTACGCATCTAAATCTAGATAATCCTAAGTTGTTCCGTTATAAATGTAAGCTATGCCACAAGATATTCTTTTATTTTAAATCGTACATTCTAAGGCTATAGTCCAGTGTTTTTCACGCTGAATTATTAGGTTCTCGACCTAGAGCACTAGTTTCTGAAATAACAGTTAAAAAAGAAAAGTAAACCTTTGCAGATGATATAGCGTCAAGGGCAAGCCCTACTTCGGGACGCTATAGTGCCTTTTTTTGCCAGTAATCTGTATAATTAATACTTTACATTGAAAAATATGAATCTTTCATTAGTCACTTTCTAAATTTTATTTTACAATTTGTACAAGTATTTACACAGATTTTAAGTGCGCCCCAAGGTGGCTCCACGACGGAGGTTCTACAACATGACGGTTTCCTCAAGATGTTTTTCTTCGCCGTTTATGAGTACTGGCGTAGTGCACATACATTTTTGGACAGAAAAACTCACGACACACGACTGGATTTGAACCCACCATCTAAGGATCGGAAGGCCAGGCCACTACCACTACACCACTGGTGCTCTCGCTAATAATATGGTTAAGGTAGGAATAAACATAAAGATAGCTATAGAAACTGCTGCTCAAGGTACAGTAAGCCTACTTAGCACACCGCCCGGCGTGTAATTAAAAAGAAAAATGTTCTCCCTCCAAGATGGTGGAAAACTCACAAAATGCTTTACTGCATATTTGAGTGCAGCAACATTACCCTCCTGCTTGCTATTTTGATAACTTTATATTTTTTTATGTAAAGCTGCTAAATACTAAGAGCCTTATTCTCTAAGGCCTAAAACATACACAAGCGACGTGGCGTGGTTCCACGCCTGCTGCCTTACGTCGCTTTTGTGGGTTTTAGCCCTGGCCTAAAACACATACAAGCGACGTTTTTGAATTATACTGAAGCGACGCGGCGCAGGCAACGAAACGGCGTGTCTGCGGTCATCTGCTGTTGAAAACGTTCTATAATAAACCTGCGCCACGCCTGTTCCACGCCACGTCACTTGTGTATGTTTTAGGCCTAAATCAACTCTTAATCGACGTCGGCTTCATTTTTGACATTTGAAACCTAGCTTAGACATTTGAAACCTAGCTTAGACTTCAACTGTCACCATTGTTATTACTATCTAACATAAGCAACCCCACCACCACCGAAATTCAAACCTAGTGATTGAATGAAACTTGATGGAAATTCGTAACGCCGAAATGAACTTCAGTTGGATACCTTAGGCAATACCAACAAAATTCTGACTGGGTTGACCAGTAACAATTGGCTAAAAAGTTCACTGATAATGGATTTCAAGAAGGATGCATTTATTATTATTATTTTTTAAATTGTCTACCTTTTGTTGCAATTAAAACTAAGTCGCATCTGTCAGTTTGACATTGTTTTACGCTTCGATTGTAATAAAAAACGAATTGAAACAAATTCTACATTTGACAAGAAACGATTGCAACAAAACTGAATTCTGACGATAAGCGCTGATGACGAATTATGAGATGGTGAAAAGGAATTTATGAATAGGAAAACTAGTATGGCAACAAATTTCGTTTGGAAATCATCGAAAACATTCTTTCTTGGTTTTAATCCTGAAGCACAAATACTCGATCTAAAAAATCTTCATTTTCGAAATCATATACTGTAAAGGAAATATACAAAGAAAATTTTATAGCGTCACAATGCCCAGCGTCTTGGAGACAGAGAACAAACATCTGCGTTCACCACACAAATATTAATTCGCGGTGGGGATCGAATCCACGACCTACAGCGCAGAAGGCAGAGCTACTACCAACTGAGCTGAGAGGCCAGTCAAAATGTATATTTTAAGTAAGGAAATCTAATATACTTACCTTGATAATCTTGTGATCTGGATACATTCGTGCATTGCCCCATATGAACGATCTGCCACACTAATATAAAATTAAAAATGAATAACAATAAATATATGATATAGGCTTGCCTGTATCACCATCTCTGAGTGATGATATTATAACGCAACGCTATTTAACATTTATGTACACAAAGAAATTACAGTAACACAAGTATTTACATAATTCAAAAAATACACAAGCATCTCTAGCTATTTCTAGATCGTTTGTAACGGTCTGCAGATAGCTCAACTGTTTCTTGTGCATTTTGTAAATAATTGTATTAATTTTTGTTATTTGTGTATCTAAAACATTGGAAATTACCAGGAAATTACCTTCATACTTTTCCATACAATTGACATAGTCCAGCATACAATAGTTCTTGAAGTTTTGGTAGTTGTAATACATGGTGCGTCCACATACAGGCCCAGTTCTGATACAAACAAATACGGAGTTTGAAACAGGTTTCTGAGCTAAAGTCGAGACGTTAACTGACTGCGCTTATTTTAATTCTAATTTGAATTGGGGGAATAAATTCTGCACTGACGTCCATCGCGGGATGGGGTGTATTGTGCATTGTTCTCCTGCTAACCTCACCTCAGCTAGCGCAACTCCCTAAAATAGCGGAGTAGGAACTTAGGTTGATGGCAACAATGTTCCAGTGGACCGGATGGTGACACAGATGTGGTTGTAGAGTGACAAGACTTAATCAGTTCCCTGTCCAGTTTCATGACTACGTCTTTCATTTTGAGGCCTAAAGATGTTCAGCCTCACGTACCAGTAATTTCACCGGCACCAACACCTTTCAAACCAAAACACAGCAATGCTACTTCACGGTAGAAATAGGCATGGTGGATAGTACTATCCTCAACGAGCCACACACAACGAGCTCTACTACTACTAAACCACTACTTACTTGTAAGCTTTTAGACAATAATAAGCTGAGTAGTAGCAATCATCTTCAAGCGAAATACGAAATGGCGTAGTACGCTTAATATGGACTCTTTCCGTTTGTGTGCTACTATATCTGTAAAATGAATGGTGAATCACTACAAAAGTATTCCTTTTGTGGAAACCATTTCTTCTTCTTCTTACTGCTCTTATCCCACTTTATGTGGGGTTGGCACAATATCCTCCTCTTCCATTCACTTCTATCAGTCGTCATCTCTGTATTCACATCTTTCTTATCCATGTCATCTTTCACATTGTTTTTCTATCTTTTTTATGGCCTATCTATACCCAAATATGCATCTACATTCATACTCATCTCTCTCCTGGTAACATGACTTTCATCCCTCCTCATGACATTTCCGTACCATGCCAGCCTGTTGCTCCTCAATTTTTATGTCACCGGTGCTACTTTCAGACTTCCCCTGATTACTCATTAAATATTAGTGAGTATTATTATCAATTAATTTGTATATTGTGGAAACTATACACTTTAAATACGACTAACTAACACTATGACTTTAACTATGACTTTAAATACGGCTTAAAAAAAAACTCGTTCAACTAAAATCTACCCAAACAGTAGTTACATTAGGTCTATAGGTTTCTTTTCGTCCTCGTTGTTGTTTGGATAAAAATAAATTAAGTACTAATAGTATAAAATCAAATTACTTATCATGCTCAGTTGTTGTAAGACTTTTAAAGAGTTCTGCGTAGCTATCAGTTGCATCTATTTCTCCTATAGCATTACCAGCCTCTGGTTTTCCAGCGAAATACCCATCACCACGCAAAATGTTACCAACATAACGCCTGCTGCCACTGTCATCATGTTTTTTGTTACCAATTTCACTTCTTTTGTTGTCGGTTTCATTTAGTTTGGTGCGTTCATGTTTGATGTCGTCTTTGTTACCACTTTCATGTCTTTTATCATTATCAGGATGTTTGATGCTATCATTTCTATTGGTACTTTGAGCACTTCTGTTGTCATTTTCAGGGTGTGTGTTACCATCGTCAATGACACAAGCACTAATTTGAAGAATAACAATGATGATCAAAATGAAAACAGCGGAAAAACAGCGTGTTTGTTCAAATAATCTCATTTTGTAAAATGTTCTTGTTTTTTTTGTTTACTGCATGATAGGAGGCCTCATTATTTTTATATGCATGTTTTTCTGTGTCTTTGGTTCAACTTTTTTTTTTTTTTTTTTAACCACCTTTTTTAGGTACCTATTTGGTTTTAGGTACCTATTAGATTATAATGTTCAACCATAAGTATGTAAATATGTACACAAAGTTGGATTCCCCTATAAAATAATTGAATCAATATTTATGGAATATCCACACAACACTATTTAGCCCCAAACCCTATAGTACCTATGTAGGTACCCTTCACACGGCTTTGACAGTTTAAATACAGTTCTCCTTGTTAACTTTTCAATTATCGTTATCGCTCCGAATTACTATTGAAATCATTTTGTAGTATCCGTATAGTTACAAGCGCTACGAGTTAAATAGAAACGCCACCTATGGATTTTTCTTTTCAAAAAACTTATGTACCCAGTGCTCTCAAACGGTGGAGGTCTCAAAACCCGTGGCTTAGTCAGCTCCGCACGCATTGACTATAATCTTTCCTGTTGATTAGGCCGTCTAAGCTGTCAGGATGGTATAGGTGCTGGGCAAGCCTATTCCATCTATAAGTTTATGTCCCAGGCACTATAGCGACTAGTAAGTAGAGGCATAAGTTCTACCTGATGCTTTAAAAATCATCTACACTAGATGCAAAAGCCTGTTTACTTTACTGGGTTTTTAGCCAACAGCAATCATGTATAATTACATTTTCATACATATTAATTCTTGTCTTATTTGCTTATAAGCCAATAATAGGCGAACTAGACATTTTAAATCAATATTTTAAGTTGTTTTAGTTATCGTATCAGTGATTCCTTCTTGGTCACTCTGAAGCTAAGAACAATGTACTGCCTACATTGCATGATGCAATGGTGAAGGTTTTATATCTTGTGAAACTTAAAAAAGATATAGCTGTAAGCCGGATTATAATATATTATAGGCTTGGTTTTTAGTAGGACAACTTGTGCGGGACTTGTGGTGAATACCACCGCCATGCTTTCGTTTGCTTATATTTGTTTGCCAAACTAAAATAGGCATTGAGAAGAGATATTTTTGTTTTAATCCTCATGAACATATATTTGGTCTAAAAAGCTTTCGTCGTAGTACTCATGATCTGTAACAATTAAATATATAACTACAACAATTATAATTAATATTCTATAAAATAACGCGGCCTTTGTAAGGGATTTGTTCGAGTGTGCGCCGATGTTGTTCAATTGTGAAATTTATAGAGGAGATAGTCTATTGCTGAGAGCTAGAGATATAGAGATGCACTAGATGACAATTTGTTTTCATATAATTATAAGTTTAAAAAACTTGAGAAACCGACTTCATTGCCAAACGGCTAAACCGATTTTAATGAAATTTGTTTGGTACAATCTGGGCATAAGAATAACCTTCCAAAAAAAAAATAGTTTTCTAAATCGGTTCATAAATGACGGAGGCATGCAGTTACAAACATTAAAAAATATATTAAAAAAAAATGGCAACACCGATTTTAATGAAATTAAAATGGGACCAATCTGGAAGCAGTACCTTTCAGATAAAAAAATATTTTTTCAAATCAGCTCACAAATGACGAAGTTATGCGGTAACAAACATATAAAAAAAAAAAATACAACCGAATTGAGAACCTCCTCCTTTTTGATTGGAAGTCGGTTAAAAAGTGATAGAGACAAAAGACTTATAGCGAGCCTTAAAAAAGAGGCAGGTATTAAGTATGAGAAAACTACTACTATACTTACGTTCGTAATCTGTTAATCTGGTTATGTTCATGCACCCCCCCATGTGAACAATCTGCCACACTGAGAAAAAAACAAAAAATAAGATGAATAATATAAGCTTCAAAAACTTGAGAAGCCAACTTCATGACCAAACTACTGAACCGATATTGATGAAATTTATGAACTCCCAATGACAAAGATGAGTGTCCTGGCCATCTGTACACCATAACTGACAGGCAGTAACCTAGAGCCCACAAAACAAAGTAGAACGGCCATGTTGCTGGAAAAAAGTCGCCAAAATACATGAGCATATAATTTACAAATTCAATTCTTTCTCCATACAAATTCAACAGTTTTTTCGGGAGTCATAAAGTGAAAAATCCCTTGCAGCAGCGCAAGAATTACTTTCCAAACAAGTATAGCGACAACATAAAAAATACTTTCTTATCATCTTCCTTCCTTCTTTTTTCTTAGAATCCTCATATTTAGTGATATTTTAAATATAATAGTGGAAATGTAAAACTGGCGACATCGGCTCCCATACAAACGGCGCATGATCGCCTTTCTACTGTATTCAGTATTCTGTGGGTTAGCCCAATAAGCGTCGGCAAGGGTATATTGACGCCTTTTCTTCAAAGATCGACAAAAAAATTAAGTCTTTAGTAAAAATAACAAATTACTTTCATACTTCTCCATACAATTAACATAGTCCAACATGCAATAGTTTTTGAAGTCTTGGTAGCTGTAATACAAGGTTCGGCCACATACGGGTCCAGTTCTGAAATAAATAAATAAATCAAACACAGTTAATAAATATTATGAATTAGTGGAATCGAGTTCATAATGCGTGCAGCTATACCTATCCATAGAAACATCCGTCTTTGTTTTGCGAATTTTCAAAAATAGTATCTTGTGTCTTAGTGTTATATTTTTACATTTCTTACAAAGATTGACCCTTATCAGCAACGGAATCCATTGGTTCCATGATACAGGATGTATTTTTTTTGCCAAATCATTCGGGTCCATTTACGGCAAAAGTAAAAGATTTTGGAAAAAAATAAATATGCAGTTATTGTTTTGTTTTAAATCGAGGGCATGACTCCTTTCATGACTTTTCCTAACTCTTGTGGTTTCAGACTTGGCCATTACCGTTCTTCTCAAAAAACCACTCTGCTTAACATACCTCTCAAAGAGTGCCTCTGCTTTTTGAACTCTATATCTAGTACCTATATAGGTTTAGAGATCCCTAGATGAGAGAGTAAACTTCTTATTTTGTGTCTGGGTGCTATATTGTATTCAGTTACATGATTTGCATATTACCAGCTTCGCTTAGTTTGAGGCTAGATTGTGCTGTGTGAATATCGGCAAACATTTATTTATTGGTTGTTTAGATTGGTATATGCTTACAACTTACTTGTAAACTTTTAGGCAATAGTAAGCTGAGTACATGCAATCATCTTCAAGGGTCACCCGAAATGGCGGAGTGCGTTTATTGAAGTTTTCCTCCGTCGTTGGTCTGGGACTATATCTGTAAAATTAAACATACAGTTACATATACATTATATTTTATCTAGTTAATTTACGAGTTTAATAAATTAAACCAACTGGGCCGTAGATCTGTCTTCATGCCTGCGATGTTCGCCATCAAATAAAGAGAATTGAATACGAATTGCATACAAGATAGTTGCTCACAATTTTGATGTTAAATGGGTTCAGTGATACCGCAGAAAGAGAACATTTACAATTTCCCACCTAGAGAACGACGGCGTTCTGACCCTTAAACTTGTTATTTTAAAAGAAAGCAATCAAATTACTTATTATCCATCATCGTTTGATCTTTGAAAAGTTCTACGTAGCTTGGTGTTGCATCCAATTCTCCTACAACATTGCCATCCGGTGGTTTTCCAGCGAAGTATCCATCACCACGCAAAATGTTACCTTTATGCGAAATGTTACCATCATAACGCCTGCTGACACTGTCATCACGTGTTTTGTTACCGATTTCACTTTTATTGTTATAGTTTTCACTTAGTTTGGTGTGTTCATGTTTGATGTCACCGTTTTTGTTACCACTGTCCTGTCTGCTATCGGTATCGGGATGTTTGACACCATTATTCCAAACGGTACCTTTACCACGTCTGTAACCATTTTCAGGATGTGTGTTACCATCGTCAATGACGCAAGCACTTGTTTGAAGAACAAAAATTATGATGATTGGAATAAATGTAGCGGAAAAACTGTATTTTTGTTCAAATAATGGCATGGTTTTGTTTGGCATTCTTGGATTTTAAGTACTATATTGTTAGATTGTTCATTATTTACATTGTCTTTGGTATACTCGTGGTATATAGGTACTCGATTAGTCTTACGGGATTACTTTGTATGCAATTTATTTATTTGATTGAGAACCACAAAGTCAGTCCACGAAGTAGTATTCCGCAGTCGCTTTTAAAAAACTGCCAAATGATTGAGTACTTGTATAACTTACTACATTATCATCATCATCAACTCTTCTCCTCCAGTGCTTGCCAGCTACATTTCACAGATCGTCGCCTCACCTTGCCGGAGGGCGTCCTACACTACGCTTACGTGTTCGTGTGCTCATACTTACTACGACTATAGTTACATTTTATTTATAGTAAATAAAGGTTCAAATATGAGCATTGTCAAATACGAAGATTTCCCTGTTATTAAAATATATTAGTGAAAATTTTACCCCGAACAATTTTGCTTAAATTATTTTTTTCATTGTTGTTGGAAACTTTTCCCTCCGGTCTGCAAAGGAGCAGCTGTTATAAAAAGTTCGAGTTCATCTATCATCGCCATCACGGAACCCTAAGATTATCTTGACACGGCTTTGACAGTTCTAACAAGTATAGGTACATTTCTTATTTTCAATTTTCAATTATTGTTATCATAACTAATTTCTATTTCACATGAAGCCTAACAAAGTGTCCATGGGTAAGTGCAATGAAGGTCACGTTCACAATGTGCCAAACCTAATAGCTATGCTTTGTTATAGGAGGTTTCAGTAGGCCTACCACAAGCTGTGTCTAGCTCTTTCTCTGGCTCTGATTTTAAGTCTGTGTGAGTGCTCACCAGTGTATTATACTGTGTGGTGTGATATTTCGACGTGGGATTTATTTTGTCAACACTTACACAGATTCAAAACCAAAGCCAGAGCCAGACAGAGGCCTACAGGTGGGCCAATTGTTTGTTCCATCAGCAAGTAGGAACTGGCACCAAGACTCACCTATCTGTATATCAGTTCAACGTGATCTTTGTGATGCAATTGGATAAACAATTTTTGACTTTGACTTTAAGAGAAGCAGCTCGATGGGTTTTGGTTAATGATGGTATTTATGGATTCCCCTGGATCACGAGAGAGATCTGCCTTCTGTGCTGTAGTTTGTTGGTTCGATCCCCACCAAGGATAAACATCTGTGTGATGTGCAATAATTGATGTTTGTTCACTGTCGTGCATTGTTTACAGTAATTTATATTTAAGTTGATACCTAGTTCTTTTAGTAAAAACTACACATATTATTTTTAGCATAGTAGTCTGTATCGGTGGAATAATAAAATTAAACACAATTTTTATGAATAATAGAATTGGTTTTTATTTGGTTACCAACAGTCTTGAGCTTAGTAATATCTATGTTATATCCATTTGTGATCTTGATAACTAATGATAACAATAAAGTAATTTTAGTGTTTCTGTTTATACACATTCATTCTTGAATCACATAAACTTGGTCTAAAAAGAAATCGTCTTCGTACTCATAATCTGCAATTCAATAATAATCTTTAGTATGTTTTAGTAGATGTTATAATGCTAGGGTTACAAGTACGGTAGGAGGTGAAATATGATGTAGAGTCACTGACATAGCTTATAGAATTATTAAGTCAACTCATAAGTCATAATCATTTTATTCGTAAATTGATTTACAGATCTTGACATAGCTTATAATGAAGTTAAAAGAGTGTATATACAGAGTTGGTTTCTAGGTACATTTATAAATTATAAGTTTAAAAAACTTGAGAAACCGACTTCATTGTCAAACGGCTAAACCGATTTTAATCAAATTTGTTTGGGACAATCTGGACGTAAGAATAACCTTCCAAATAAAAAAATAATTTTCTAAATCAGTTCATAAATGACGGAGGCATGCAGTTACAAACATTAAAAAAATTATTTAAAAAAAAATGACAACACCGATTTTAATAAAATTAAAATGAGACCAATCTGGAAGCAGTACCTTTCAGTTAAAAAAATATTTTTTCAAATCGGCTCACAAATGACGAAGTTATGCGGTAACAAACATTAAAAATAATAAAAAAAAAAAAAAAAAAAATACAACCGAATTGAGAACCTCCCCCTTTTTCATTGGAAGTCGGTTAATAAAAGAATATCAAATATATAATTATCTCTTCTATAAATAAATGAATGAGATAGATTGTGTTGTGTGAAGGATGACATGGGTAAGAAAAAAGTGACTGCTGAAATGACGGCTTATAGAGGAGAGTGGAGAACGAAAACCTGTTGTGCCGACCCCACATGAAGTGGGGCAAGGACAAGAAAATGATGATTTAAATAAAAGAAAATCGTGTGAGTTCAACTATTTATAACTCAAGCTCAACGGCTGAACCGATTTGGCTGAAAATTGGTGGGGAGGTAGCTGATAACCAGGTGACGGACATAGGACACGTAAAATTTAGTGGATTAGTGTTCGTGTGAGATGTATTTCAAAGAGTTTTATAAGGCGTAACCATAAGTATTATACAATTTTACGATACTTACGTTGATAATCAGCTGCTGTAGTAATATTAATGCACTCTCCCATGTGAACAATCTGCCATACTAAAATAAAGTTAATTAAAGAAACTAAATCTAACGAATTGACTGGCCTCTCAGCTAAACAACTAAAACGGCGTCCAATGCTTTGTTTTCCGGTTTTCTTTTTGTGGTCGCCATCTAAGAACCTTTATGAACTGGCCTCTCAGCTGAGTGGGTAGTAGCTCTGCCTTCTGCATCGTAGGTTGTGGGCTTGATTTTTTATCCTCACCGAGAACAAATATTTGTGTGGTGAATACACATGTTTGTTCTCTGTCTGGGATTGGAATTGTATTATAAATATGTATTTATTTATTTGTAGACTACGAAATAATTAATGCAATGATTACATTCATATCTCTCCATACAATTGACATAGTCCAACATGCAGTAGTTCTTGAAGCTGTTGTATTGAAAATACAAGGTTCGTCCACACACAGGCCCAGTTCTGTTGAAAAAGTACTTACATAAGTTACTAGTGGCCTGTCCCAGCTTCGCACGGGTGGACATTTATTTTTTAATCACTTAAATACATCGTATTCAGAAATAAATTTCTTGAGCTTGAGTCTGAGTCGAGCCTCAAGCATAGATTTTTCAATGGAGAACTGTCAAAAAATCTATGCTTGAGAGAGTCGACTCAAACACCGTTCTAAATACGGCCCTGAGTTATCGTGTAGAGAAGTTCACTTTTTAAGATTGCCTGTGTCAAATGCTAAACCTCAAGACCCTCTAAGCACCTTCTTCTAAGCTGTAGTTCAGAAACTTTGTGACGAGTGAGTAGATTTTTTTCTTTACAAAAATAGTTTCGTATAGTTGGTTACTCCCACCAATGCCACGCTTTTTTCCCAATCACTGCCACGGATTTTGAAAAACAAAATGAGTCGCTACCCCACAACAAGTACAAATACTGAAGTACAGTCCACAATTGTAGGCCTACCACAAGTTCTGTCTGGCTCTGTCTCTGGCTCTGGTTTTGAGTCTGTGTGAGTGTTGACTAAATAAATCATACGGTGAGAACTCACACACCAGAGCCAAAGACAGATCCAGACAGAGCTTGCGGTAAGCTTACAGCATGATAATAAGTTTATCCATGCTGCCACTAGAATAAAATCAAATAATATCTACCTATATTTCATTAAAGGTACCAGGGGAGCAGATTTGGTGTGGTATTGTAACTCACTTGTAACCTTTGAGACAGTAGTAAGCTATGTAATAGCAATCATGTTCTAGGGTCACCAGAGCTGGGGTAGTTCGTCTAGTAGTAGGTTTTGCTCGAGGTGTACTATAGCTGTAACATTCAACGTGGCTATAAATCTATTCTGATGTTTGGTTTTATGTGATAGTCGTAGACCAATGAGTTTTTTTGTCTGAATGTATCTCAGTAGTAGTAGAGCTCTTTGTGTGTTTCTCGTCTACTACTGCGTACTAACACCATGCCTATTTCTGCCTGGTATCTTCTCCATAGTATCCTTATCCATAGTACAAGCTCGGCTTTTGGGGCTATAGATAGCCTTGTGTGGATGTCTACAGTATATTATTATTGATACCAGCTGCCCTCACTTCTGCTAGAAAAAAAAGTATCATTTGTGTGTTTTGTGAGGACAAAAATCAAATTACATATCCCCTTCCTCAGTTACAAGGTTTTTGATGAGTTGTACGTAGCTTTCAGTTGCATCAAGCTCTCCTATAGCTTCGTTAGGTCCTGGTTTCCCGGCAAAATATCCATCACCACGCAAAATGTTACCATTAAAACGCCCGCTGTCATTGTTAGGACGATTTTTGTTACCATCTTCAATTTTTGGGTTACTATTTGCTATTTTTCCATTTTTGTTAACACTATCACGTCTGCTATTAACAAGATGTTTGTTGTTACCATCATTCAAATCTATACTATCAGCACGAGTGTTACCATTTACAGGGTATGTGTTAGCATCATTAATGACAAAAGCCAATGCTTGAAAAATAAGAATAGTGATTGAAATCGAACTAGCGGAGAAACAACAGTTTTGTACCAAAATCAGCATAATTATTGAACTTTGTTGCGTTGTTTTTACGTATTTAGTTATAAGACAATAATACGATGAACCTTTTCATTTTTAATTTAATTGTTTTTGTCTTTTTTAAATAACTAAGCATGTTTCAACAACCACGTTGAATCGTTTTATGAAACAGGTAATTCTGTGAAGTAGGGTTCTGCTGTACTTTTCATAAATAATCTTTCGGATATGTAAAATAAATGAGTAAATAAATATGATATTTATTTATTGCACGTAAAAAGGCACTATAAAATACTGCTTAAAAAGAATAACGAAGAAAATTGAGGATACTTTTACCCAGCAGTGTAGACCAACCGTAGAGCAACCATTTTACGGAACTCTAAATCATTTTAGTCTTGACACGGCTTTGACAGTTTTAATACAGTTCTCCTTGTTAACTTTTCAATTATTGTTATCGCAACAAATTTTTATTGAAAAGACTTTAAATAAGTAGCCGAAAAGGATACTTGCGTAGTTGAAAAGTGGGATTGGTACAGGCGTATGCTGTTCTGCTTATAATATATAATATCTAACTCCAACACAGATTTGGACGAAGAAATGGCTACATACTTATTTTTAGTAGTAGTAGAGTTTTTTGCATGTAGTTCGTCTGGGGAAGTACTTATACCATGCCTATTTCTACCGTGAAGCAGCATTGCTGTGTTTCGGTTTGATGAGTGTGGGTGGCGGTGAAATTACTGGCACGTGAGGCTGAACATATGTATGCCTCAAGTTGATGGACGTAAGGCAGTGCATCGTAGGACACGTTCCTGTCGTGCGTGATCTACGAGGCAATGCTTTGTTACCACGGGCCTGATTAAGTGTTGTGCAGATTGCTCACAATATTTATAAAATTAATACATTTATTTAACAAAAATATATAAGATAAAAAAAAAACACGATTGTAATGAATGATAAAATTGGTCTTTATTTAGCTAAGAACAAAACAGCATATTATCTCCTGATAACTAATGATACTACATTTCATCTTATTACTAAAATAATAACCCAATTTGTTTGTTACGGCAGCGCTGATCATTACTTCTGCACACACTATTGTGAGCTATAGTTTTCTCTCTCACACTCTTAGGATTTGTAGACCTCGTATGAGTGAGAAGTAATGATTAGTTATGCCATTTCAGAATAGTAATAAAAAAAACATTGTTGTGAAACACAAACATTTCTTAAATATTTGAATTTTTTCATCCTCATTTGGATTATCTTGTAATATAATTTTCTTGTTTTATGTTGAATGCTCAAGTTGATATAAATTTATGTATTTTTAAGTAAAATTAGCAATTCCGTGTAGAACCATAAATAGTATAAATAAGCGTGCTTATTGCTATGAATAAACAGAGTTTATTATTTATTGGAATAAAATATTATTATTTTATTAATACCATATCTTTTAGGTTGAGAAAGCTTTAAAATACAAAAATAAAATTATAAGTATCGAAACAGTTTTAAAATTGCAGGCATTAATCATTCTAATGCAATTTTAGTTAAGTGAGACTTAAAATTGTACTCTAGTTTCACTAAAAACTATTTATTACTAGCATTATTTTAATTTAGAATATTTTTAGGTTAAACTGTGATACTATTAGTTACTATAAAGCGTTATTTTTTAAACTAGTAATTGCTTTAAGTAATAAATCAGGGTTCTATACCTAGAAAGTACTTATAACTAGCTATCCTAATTTTTTGAACTTTTAATAGATTACTTTACAAATAAGATATTGCCATCTATTTTCGTCACTGATCGTACATTTTACGAAAATTACATTTGACGAAAATTACGCCTGTATTTTTTTACCATATTTTTGTATTATTAATTTTATTAGGCACTAAGTACTGTATCAAATGCTTATGACTGTCAGGGCGTAACGGGAACGAGACGAGCAAAGCCGCGGGTGGCCGCTAGTTGAATATAAAATATTGATCTATAAATTGGTTTATATTATGAGAACACTTATTTCTTTGTCTTTCCTGAGGATTAGGTCAGCTAAGTCTATTAAAACAACAAGTCCATCTTAAATCCTGTCCCAGGCACTACAGTATCCCGTAAATAGGGGCATGAGAGAATCGGACCTCTGACGCTGTTAAAATCAACTGTCTTCCATCTTAAACTGTTTACTTTATTCATTCGGCAGTAGGTATAGTTTTAGCTATAATTTTAAGTATTTATGAATCTGAGTCCGACTCGCACTTGACCACTTTTTACTGCCTATCCCCAAATTCAGTGAATCGGCAATCCATGACAATGCTGTATCAGTTTGAAACCGATTCATTGTGATACGTTTACATTCACTCCGCTGGACACACAATCGACCTATTTGCTGGTGCCTCACTGAAAATAAGTTGTCAATTGAAAATAAGCTTTATTACATAGGCAAAGGAGTCTATAATCATAGTATACTTGGGAAAGAAGAATTATAGGTATATGTGGATTTTAGTACTGAATGTAGCCACTCTATAGATTTTAGTAAAAACTTTGTTTTTAGGTATACGGCTAGGTATAAGGTTCTTTAAACCAAAGTTATGCTTATAAGTAAAAAATAATATTGTTTTCCATGGATGGGCCTGCAACGTCAGGCTTAACATCTAATAAACCTCAAGTTGATGGACGCATAGCAGTGCATCGTAGGACACGTTGCTAATGTGTTTGACTTGCGAACCAATGCTTTGTCATAGGCGAATGTTTACCACTTAACATCAAGTAGCAGGCCACAACGCTTGTTCCATCAGATAAAAAAAATGTTTTTAGTATTTTTACCACTGTTTGTAAAACGTTTCAAAATGATTCATGTGATTTTTAGCTGTGAATTGTGCACACGTCGTGTTACGAGTATATTACATTTTAATGGAAAAATCCTTGCGTGCAAAATAAGATTTGAACCAACAATTTTCATCAAAAGCACACTTGCTTTTACTAGATCATCAAATGATCTTGTTTTAAAATAAAGAAGAAGCTCTATTACAATACAAATTGAATAAACTGAATGCTCATATTACATAGGAAAAGTTGGAATTTCTACAGAAAATAGAATTTAAAATCTGGTGCATTTCGGAATAGAATTGGAGTTTATTTAAGCTTGAAAGATTTCCGAGTTTAAGTTGCGTCGCTTGAAAAAGCACGGATTTTTCTTTGCGGTTCCAACACGTTTATCCGGATAGAAATAGTGTAATTAGACTAAAAAAGTGTTTTTATACTTTCTCACCAGGGGCTTAGTCGTGATTATATCCAGAAAAAAGTGTAATTAGACTAAAAAAGTGTTTTTATACTTTCTCACCATGGGCTTAGTTGTGATAATTTTTAATGAAAATGACAAAACCAAGTCCACAAGTCCATTTTATACTTTAGGGGGTCTTATTAATAATCCTAGCGTAGCGTTGGACTAGTTGATCCGTGTTTTGTCTCTTGCATTGACATGCAATTGTCAACTCGAACAAATGTGACAAAACACGATTTAACTACTCCAGCGTTGCGCCAGGATTATTAATAACACCCTAGAGGTATGATATTGAGATAAACCCCCTTAGACAAGTTGTCTTTCTACGGCTGTTGGTGCTAGGAAAAAATAAATAAAATTATGAAAGTTAAAGACAATAACTTACGATAAGCCTATTATGTGTGCAATATTTTTTAAATTTTCCTAACATTAATTTTTCAAGTTTTTATTTCTGAGTAGTATAAATAGTGTCAATTTTTTTTTACTAACAAATTTGACATTCTTATATAATTACACTCAATTGAATTAGGATTAGTGACTGTAGTAAGACAAATGAGCTAAGGGTACTCAAGCTAGATTTTCCTGTTCCTTTTTGGGATTTTTTATCCCAAACCATACCTCATTTTTCAGGCCCGACCTCAGGTTTTAAGGTCTACTGATTTCGTCAGGGATAATAACGTCTTCTCTATAAATAAATTATGTCAAACATTTTCTGAACATGCTCTTAGGTCCCCACTTAATTCCGTTCTTCAAACAAAAGATTATGAACTAAAGACTCGTCTACACAAAAAGTATTTTGAATAAAAGTAAGGCTGATTCCACACGCGGTCAGCGCGCGATCGCAATAGCACTCAGCGCTAAAGCAACGATCGTCATCGCTGCATTTGTCTGAAGGCCACTGTTGCATTCGTCTGTTTCACAGCAAAATGTGCGGGCACCCCACCATTCTGAAACAATTTATTATATAAAAACCAATACTTATATCACAATTATCTTTATTCAGTTGAATTGTAAGGATTAGGTACTCAAAAAAAGAAATATTTCGACGCAATGCTAATCATATGGGATCCTTTAAGGCCTGCGCACATCTAGCGCGATGTTGATGGCGATCAACGAAAAGCTGTCAAATATCACTGTCATATTTGCGTTAGATGTGCGCAAGGCTTAATACTGTAATGATAAAAATTATAAAAAAAAAATCTTCTACATAGCTGGTTACGAAACTCGGTTACGTAACATGTTAGAACGGTCATTGTTTTCTGAAAAGCCTGAATATCATATTTTCAAGATTACGAAAGAAGTTTCCGTAGTGTAGCGGTTATCACGTGGATACAGTTATGCATAGTGAGTCCAAGCGCCATTTTCAGTTTTTTGGGAAATTACATAAACGCGTTTTTATTGGTAGAAGATTTGCATTTGCATCGTCAGAAAGTAAATCTATGTACATCGAAGCTTATATTTGTAATTTAACATGTTACAAGAAAAAAAACACAAAAAAAGGTTTTATTTTGGAATATATCGTTAAAAATGCACTTGGACTCCTAATAAATATGATGTTCTCATTTTGCAAAACGAGTCCAAGAGACAAAATAAATATTTATTCTGGAAGATTAGCTTTAAGTGCTCGTGGAAACGAATTAATATGATGTACTCATTTTGCAAAATGAGTAGGTATATAAGTATAACATAAAAATGTTTCCTGGACTATTTTCCTATCGTTTAATAAAAACCCCTTGAATTTCCGTATTTACTCAGCATCTTATATTAGATGTTACAGAGGATTGATAAAAATAAATAAAAAACTATTAAAATGGCACTGATAGTATGTCCAGAAAATAAAACAATATAATTATCATAATTTAATAAACAATAATAATTTAAAACAAGATAAGGACTATCTCAGATATTATCTTCAGCTTTCAGACAGACAGAATAATGATTGATGATATTATTGGTAAACACCAACCCCAAACCCAGAACATATCGGGTAGGATGTAGGATGGAGTAGGTAAATAATATATAAATAATATATAAATCTACTCTTCTTCAATATGTTCCGGATCAAAAACCTAAATGGCCATCAACACCTTCAACAACAATATCATCTTCAATCATGTCATCAAAAATCAAATCTTTGTCAAATGCTATAGCGTCGTTTGGGATATTATGCACTGTTTCATAATTTAATTTTAAATCTTTTAGTTTTTTCTCTGAAACATTTTGTCCTTTCCTACCCTTTCTTTTCTTTACATCAACTTCTAAGCTTTCTTCCTATTCTACTGCTCCTGCCTTGACATAATGAGGCAATGGATGATTTTAGGTTTCCTTTATCTGGTTTATTCTTAACCAATTATTATTGACCTTCTCGCTCACTGCTATCTTTTTTCTGTTGACAATAGCTTTTTCCTTTTCTTCAGTATTTGTGATTCTTTGTTCTGCAGCTTGCCATAACTTTATTGTAGTCTTGTGGAGTATAAAGTATTAATTGCAGTTTCAGAAATATAGGGTGCTTTTCGAGAAGAGATCATCAGGTCTATTTTTATACTTTTTTGCTATATTGTACGCCCGAAATAGGTAAGCTGTTGGAACATAATTACTTTTAAGATGTTTTATACACAGTTTTACAATAAAATATTTTTATCTTTATCTTTATACGTGTATTCTGCCTTTATTTTTTTTATTCTGTTCTCCGCAACAATTAAGTTGACCAAAAAATTAAGTGTTTGACTTTGGTAAACTAGTATAATATGTGCTTCCTTAAACATGACTTGGGTTCTTCTGCCAGCCTCTCCTTCCCAAACAAAGATTACGTTCAGAAGTTACAAACAACTGTCGCGTAGACTACTGATGCGTAACACTACGTCGTTTAGACTAGTAATGTTTAATGGAAATGTGCTTTTTCATCATAAAATTTGGTTGTTAGTTTTAAATTGGTTGTTGGACTTGTATTGCATTTCAAAATACTTAGTTTGCTATAGAAGGCGCTTGGACTGGGTATCAAAAAATACCACTTAGAGTGATGCTGGCTGCAAGAGTGTTTTTTCTATGGCTTAATTATGCCCTAGTGAACACGAAAATGCGAAAAAATCAAAAAATGAAATTTGGCGCTTGGACTCCTTATGCATAACTGTATCCACGTGTGCTTCACACGCACAAGGCCCCCGGTTCGATCCCGGGCGGAAACATTGCTTTTTGTAATATATTTTTCTTGATATTTTTTACTAACAAACCAGTCAAGCATTATTAACATAAATTTATAAAAGTACACATTTTTATGCTGAGGCTTTCTGCCTAAA
Source organism: Thera britannica (assembly GCA_939531255.2). Classification (NCBI taxonomy): domain Eukaryota; kingdom Metazoa; phylum Arthropoda; class Insecta; order Lepidoptera; family Geometridae; genus Thera; species Thera britannica. The sequence continues at coordinate 15,018,015 of OW618040.2, read as the reverse complement.
TGTAAGAATCTATATTTCTCTCTTATAGATTGAATTTTCTTACGTTTTGTAACTGGAGCCATACATTACTGCAAAAGGTGACTTTCTTAATCTTAATTTCAGTAAGACGTGGTTAGTCAAGTTATTATTCTCTGTTATGATCGTAAAAAACAATTTACTCTTATACCAAACTAACTAAAGTTGTGTTATTCCCAAAATATACTAACGACGATAATCCAGTTTAATAACAAATGTTGCTGCAAAATGGTGATGTTAATCAGGGTTTATGAATAAAGGAATTTGTGATATTATTTTTCACAGCGTACTGATTTTAGAAGTTTTGGATCAATGAGAAATTAATTATAATTAAGTGTTAAATCAGTCATCTGGTTCCCATGGTACAAGCTCTGCTTAGTTTGGTGCTATACAGTGTTGTGTGGATTGTCCGCATTATTTATTTAATTATTTATTATCTTTCCTGTGAATTGCTACAAGGATGGATATTGGTTATTGTGCTACGCAACTAGTAAAACGCTACGAATGAGCTACGAAACTATTTTTACTCAGAGATTTCAGAGACCCTAATGATCGAAAATATTGGGCAAATTATCATCGGGAACTAAATATGGTGAAATAACACATTCTCATCTGCTCTTTTTAAAGGACTTCAAATAAAAAAGGAGGAGGTTCTTAATTCAGCAGTATTTTTTTTTAAGTTTGTTCCCAACTTGAAAATATTTTTTTATCTGAAATTTAATACAGCCAGATTGGTCCCATACAAGTTTAATAAATTTTATTAAATTCGGTTTAGCAGATTCGCCATGAAGTCGGTTTCTCAAGTGTTTTAAACTTCACTTTTAATCAAAGCAGTTTTAAAAAGAACACTTGAAAATGTACAATAGGGCCATGTCATTTTCCAAAAACAAAAACACGGTTATTCTCAAATCTAAACTCGCTATTGTATTCATAATGATAATATCTGATTTGCGCATTGAATCATATCATGCAAATGAGATCAAACCGAAACATAATTCAATTTAATTTATCTCTTGTTAAAATGAAATATTTTATTTGATATTTACTACGTTCAATAGGTATAAGTTTGATAAAAAGACAGCGGTAATGTAATAAATAAATATAAAAAAACAAGGCCTTATTCTTTTTAAAAGGTCCATTTATTATAGAAGTAACTGCTAAAATAATAGTATATTATGCGACTAGTGAATAAAAGACGGATTTAAATCGAGGGTCATAGATGATCCACGAGCAAGGGAAGGATTCTAACGAATGAATCACGACCGTAGGGAGTGATTCATAATGATTGAATCACGAGCGCAGCGAGTGATTCAAGTGTTAGAATCCTAAACGACGCGAGTGATTCATGGCCCTCGATACAAATCCGTTTTATTCAAGAGTTGCATACTATACTTTATACCATGACTTCGAGAAAAAGAAAGATTTAAAGTGAAAAATGTACGTAGGGCCGCCCACCCACCAAATGGACTGACGACATTACTAAGATCACGGGAAGTCGCTGGATGGAAAAGGGCTCAGAATCGTTCTTCCTGGAAACGTGTAGGGGAGGCCTATGTCCAGCAGTGGACTTTAAGAACTCCACTGCTGGACTGCCTATGATGATGATGAAGTGAAAAAGGATTAAAAACTATGAACTTTGTACTATTGTGATACAAAATCAATAACTTTTGATATAGATTTTATTTGAAAACAAGCAAGGTTAAATTAATGCAAACAGATTGGCCGACCTTTCTTTCATAAACTAAACAACTCAATTGAACAACAAAACTCACAACTTTTTCATCCCTAGAATGCATTTTCAATTGATTTATTATTACCGAACTTTGTGTTGTATAACTTACATAGATACAGTATTCAAAATAGCGCCAATTTACTAATATATGACAATGACAACAAAGAACACAAAACAGTATTTAACCAAGGAGTTTAGCATTGTATAAACTCCTTGTTAAGAATTTCGACCAATCAAATTAGAGTATTTTTGGCGCAAGAAGGTTGTATAGTATTGATATGGAGGTCGACCTTATTTGTGTGTTCCAAATTTAAACACCAAAACAATGATTAAAAGGGCTTTTTATTCACTGTTTTCAGTGAATAAAATAAGCTTTTTAGAGGGGGTATGGTATAAACAACACAACCACACCGCCTTTCAATTCGTTATTTCTTTCCATGCAAAGGTTGAACAATAAAGAGTTATTTATCTATCTATCTATCTAAACAGTATTTTGTCCAGAATGTCGGTGAAACCAGTATTTTGTCTGAATGTTTGTGCAAAGCGTTGTTTGGGCCGAGTATTTGTTTGCCCGCAATATAAACCGTGATTTGTGAGCCGTTTTGGTAGCACTCTGATCGGTGCCATAGAACACTAGGTTACCAGTGTGGCAACTTCGTTTATAGTAAACATTTAAGTTAGTTATTACCTAAAACTTTATTTTAATTCGTGGCGTATGCTAATGATGGTCCAATAAATAAAAAAATATGGAATGGTGAAAAAATGTAAGCTAACTCAATATTTTTCAAAAGTTGTGGTACCTATAATACAATTTTTTGTAAGGTAACATATAACAAAAATATATATAAAATATATATAAATTAAGTAATAAAAAACTAGCAAAGGTAAAAAAAAACAAATTCAATAACATATTCCAGCCTGATTTTTTTTATTTTAATTTTTCTACCATACTAATATTACAAATGCAAAAATCAAAACAAACCAAATCAAAAAACACCATTTTGATTTTAAATTTTATCAAAATCTGTTTCCCGTTTCACAATTTTAGAGTCACAAAGACCCAAACTTCTAAACATCGAACTAACTTATCCAAGGATCACTATGTTAAAACACAGAGGGCTAAATAAAGTAGCAACCCCCACCCTCGCGATTACCATGAACCGAACAAACGACGGATCTACCCTCTTATTTTATTGTGAGAACATTTATTTTAGGGATCCGTATAAAAAGGATGGCTCTAAACCACAGGGGGGTAGTTAACCCTTTTGCAGTAAAGAGAAAATAAATCTGGTGCTAAGTGTTTTGTAAACCATCTGGGGCTTGAGTGAAAGTAAGCTGTTACAAAAACAAGAAATTTTGGACATGCATCAAATACTTTTTGGTAATTTTACACAACACTATATTGAATGAATAAATACTTTTAGTATCGTTGTACAAACGAGGAATTGTATGAATTGCAGAGGAACCCTTTTTTCAAACTAAGCAAAGTTTGAAAATAGGGTTCCTGGTCAAACCGAGGAGTGCAGTTCCAAAAACCAAATATCCTTATGCAATACGTCTGATAAAAAGACAGCAGGACAAAACTATGACCATAACAATCAAACAATACCATGCTTCCGTGACAAACCCCATTGTCCATAAAAATCGCTATTCCAAGAACTATTCAAATAACTTCATTATTGCTATTATAGTGATAAGGTACCTTTTTCATTGCAGGTCGGCACGCAATCCCGGACTATGGTCAACTCGCTCACGTATTTCTGAAACAAAAATCCAGTTACAAAACCTGAAACCCAACCTCAACACAACTGATGAAGCAGTTCGAAATCAAAGACAAAATCGTTTCTTTCAGATGCGTCAATGGATCACTTTGAAACGTCTTAAAGCTAGGTGAGTCTAGATGTCAGAGAACCTTGAAGAACAGGCAACAATCTACGATTTGGTTCCTACTGATTTTCATGGCATGTACTAACATAGATATAATTGGTTATAAGGTTTTGGAAAAATAGCTAAAAATCATTAGAAACCTTTAAAATACATAATAATTTTTGATTCTTAAAATATGTTAAATAATTGAAAACCTGTTTTAGATTCAACTACTTACGAATTAGTACCTATAAAACTATTATATTTTAACCCTCAAAACAGCCTTCTACAAATATGCTGAATTTTACGCAACTTTAATGAAATGGTTTTTAAAGTGAGCCACTTACCCTCGCAATGAGGAAAAGTGCCTCGGTTTTGTACAATTTTCTTTGCACTTATTTATTAAATAAATAGTTGCTTACTGGGAGTTGGTAATATAATAAAGATATTAAACAAATAGAAAAACATTATCAATGAACGCAAGAAAAACATTATCAAGCCGAAAAAATTGGTTATATTTTATCTTACTTCTTTTAATTCAAATAAAAATGGCTACTGACCTAAAAAACGAATCTCAGCGACTATTCTTACCTAAGCCTAAAACCCCTGGGAGCCTAATAGTTACAAATTGCCGTCGTCACCCAGTGGTTAGGCCGCCGCTTGTGATATTAATTACAGCCTCGTACAGTTAGCTGCAATTCTTATCGTGTCACTGGTTCTTTCTCAAACCATTGTGGTGACAGAAATGATTTCAAGTCTACAATTAGTTTGATGGTACATTGCAATGGATATACAAAACCTGAAATATCTCCCTATGATTTTTTTTCTTCGAAAAATTGATGTGCGCAATTCTAATGCTCTCAAACGGTGAAGGAAAACAACGGAATGAACCCCGTGGCTTAGTCAACTCCGCACGTATTGTGTTGACCATATCTTTCCTGTGGATTACGCCGATTTAGTTGTCAGGATGGTATAGGTGCTGGGCATGGCTATTCCTGCTAAAAATCCTGTCCCAGGAACTATATCATCGCGCTAGTAACGGTATGAGTAAAAATAGTAGGCCCTGGCGCTATAATATTTATAATCTAGAATAGACGCGAAGGCCTGTTTATTTATCCAACGCATATTAAAACTAGATAAAAAGAGGAACAAACACAGTCTAGTTATAAAGAATAAGCTTCAACACAGGAAAGCAATATGCAACTAACTCGGTTATCGCACGCTTTACCCTACTTCCGTTATACATATACAGGTGGGTTTACCCTACTTTGGTATATAATAAAACAAATTCCGATTAATACCTACTGACGGACTGGCTTTAGGGAGTTTGAACCTGCAACAATACAGCTCTGTATGAAGAGCTCGTTCGGGGAAGTACTACCACCATGCTTATTCCTGTCGCCAAAGCGTTGCTATGTTTTGGTTTGAAGGGTGTGGGTGAAATTACAGGCACATGAGGCTTACCACCTTTATGCCTCAACAGACAGACGCAGGGCAGTGTATACGTGATCTGCGAGGCGAGGCAATGCTTATAGGCAACGGGTACCTCTCAACATCAGATGAGAGAGGAAAAATAGCTGACGCGTGACGATAGCTCATTAGTTTACTAAAAATGCTCTAGCCCACCTAAAGAGCTTTTCACTTCAAAACGTCATCTTCCAAAAAGTAAGTCTGACTCACACTTGGCTGGTTTTTTAAATACTTGTATTGGTTGTAAGATTTTCTATTCCATTTTAATAAATAACTTCTTCTTGAGCTTATATCGTAGATTCTATCGTAGATCGTTCGTTATAACTTTCATTCCGATCACCATTTTAGTGATGCTGACTGTAGTGTACACTCAGCGGCAAAGAGCTCTGAGCTCAGTTAATGAACAGCAAGTCAACATGGACCTCTTTGGCCGATATTAATACAAATTGTGCTGTTTTTCCACGCGACTTTGAACTCTATTGCTTCGGAAGTAGTTTGACCTGCTGTATAAAGCTTTTTGATGGAGCAAACGTCACTTTTTTCACATTGAAGAAGCTAAGCAACACAACACTCACTACTTGATAGAATCAGAAATGAGGATATCCGTAGAAACCGACATAGCTCTTAGAATTAGTAAGTTGAAGTGTCAATGGGCAGGTCATATAGCTCGAAGAACCGACACCCGTTGGGGAATAAAGGGTCTGGAATTGCGATCACGAACCGGAAGACGAAACGTAAGTCACCCACCCACCAGATGGACCGACAACATTGTTAAGCTCGCGAGAAGTCGGTGGATGGAAAGAGCTTAGAATCGTTCTTCCTGGAAATTTGTAGGGGAGGCCTATGTCCAGCAGTGGACTTCTTCAGGCTGATGATGATGAGATACACAAATGCTAATTTTTGTTTGGATCAATTGAACTATATCTAGATCGTTTGTACCGGTCTGCAGATAAATAAATAGTGTGGACAGTTCACACAACACTATCAAGCTCCATACTAAGCAGAGCTTGTATGATGAAAAACAGATGGCTGATATAATAATACTTAAATATTTTTTTTATAAATCCATATTTAGAATATAAAAGAACACCCAGACAGAGAATAAACATCTGCATTCACCACACAAATATTTGTTCTCGGTGGGGATCGAACCCACGGCCTACGGCGCAGAAGGCAGGGTTACTACCAACGAGCCCGCCTAAAAAGTCGCAAGAGCTTTATGCGCACGACACAAGCCTCACAAGACCACCCCGCCGAAGCAAGGATCAGTCAGTGGAAGGAGAAAAACCCCCCTCCTCCTGACTTTATACCACCTCAAGAACATCTTCCCCAAGGTCATGATCTACCAGGGCCGGTCTGGAAGTCCATCAATCGACTCCGGACCCAAGTCGGCCGCTGTAGAGAAAATCTCTGAAAGTGGGGAATGAAATGAGGGACTCCTCCTTGACTGGCTGTGACTGCGGAGCTCAGATCCAGTCAATGCCGCATCTACTGACCTGTCCATTGTGCCTAAACATCTGCACAATGGATGACCTTGCCAACTCCACAGGCAATGCAGTAGAGGTGGCAAAATACTACTCAAGAATTGTCTAGTGTGTACCATTGACACGATGGAACAAGAAATACCAACTGAGCTGAGAGGGCAGTCTATCTAAATAAAGTAACGGTAACTCACCGGTTTTTTCTGTATTGTGTACATTTTGCATTATTGTAAGTTTCTTTGTGTAAATAAATAAAGTATTATTTGCTGTTTACGCATTTTACGTAATATATAGTAACAGGTTTCTAGGTTCTTAACGAGAGTACCAGACGCGGCTTAAAATATGGTTTAACAACATTTTTATGTCCTTGTTTTGGTGATTACATAATTTCCTGAAAGGGTTTGCATAAGGTCTATTTTCGTCTGAAACTGAGATGTACAGTCGGCTTAATAAATCAATTGACAAAATTTCTATAATAACTTACGCCTAGTAACTATCAGCGTCTTGGTGACGCTTCCGTCTGTGGCACTGATTTAAATCAGTTGAGCTATCTCTGGCTATCGCTTGTAGCGGTCTGCAGATAGCTCAACTGTTTTGTGTGTGTTTGAGAGAGCACTGGTGGTCTAGTGGTAGTAGCCCGCCTTCCGATCCGAAGGTCTTGGGTTCAAATCCACTCGTGTACCAATGAGTTTTTCTGTCTAAAAATGTATGTGCACTATGCCAGTACTCTCAAACGGTGAAGGAAAACATCGTGAGGAAACCGGCGTGTTGTAGAACCTAAAAAAGTTCGAGCAACACGTGTCAAGGGTCACGCAAAAAGGGCCCAATAGCGGCCTACTTGCGGAAAAACCTGCCTGCACATCAAGTGCGGATGATAAACTTGCCGAACTTGCCGTGTGTATTTTGTAGGTACATATAGTTTAAAAGTAAACTGTAAGTAATCAACAACTATTCATAATGAAGCCTTCGCAAATTCGTATCACGCAAAAGATTAACAAATAAAACGCATTGTTTAACAAAATTTGTATGTATAAAGTTACAAAGTAAATCTCTTTATATTTTAAATCAAACAAATGCTTCTTTAATTAGTTTTCCTGCTTAGGTTAATACAACCTGAGGGTTTTAGGACTAGGACATATTTACATAGAAAGCTATTTACTACGTTCTACCTTGAAATAAGGTTTCCACACAAAACTAACATCATAATACGGAATGGCCACGAAACTACCCTGCCACGCTTATCAATTTACATAGGATAGGATAGATAGATTTAGATAGGATAGGATTTACATGGCAATTAATTACCCACTCTTCTTCTTATTACTTAAGTACTTTCTTAAAGATGGGACTGTTCCCTTAGCAGCTTTTGGATGCAGCAGCACACTCTGGTCAATAAATAGTCTTCTCGTAATTTAACTAACACTAGTTTCTAAGTTACTTTACTAACACTGGTACAAACCAGCGCGCTGGTTACCTGCTTTCTATGTAAATGGATCGTATAAAATCAAATATTTGCGATCCTATATTTTGTGTGTTCAGGGATACTGTTTGCGTTTTGTAATAGAAAACTTGTTTACCAATACAGTATTTTATGAACTTGTGAAATATTAGGTATTTATTTATTGTATCAATTTTATTGGCCATACTTATATTTTATGACTTTCATTGTTATAACAAACTATTTTAATTTATTTTCTGAGAAAGAAGAAACATACGTATTGCGCTCGCCCAAATTCAGCGTTCTATTTTCAAAAGACCAATACCTCATTGTTTCAAATGTCATTGAGTCAGTGACCTCAATCATCAAGAAGCCTTGTGAACAGCACCCCGGTGGTGACGTATTCAATGAGGTCCTATCTCCGATCTTTTGAGTTTCGAGATAGAACCTTATCTAAATGTTTCATTGTCTTCGCTTGTTTGAATATCTCTGAATAATTTCACTAACTTCGTTTGCTTCCTGGATTTGGTAACATTGGGTTATAGTGTTATATTTGCTAGTGATTTCGAATCGTAAAAGAAAATGGCGGCCTTAAAGTTATGGTGGTTATGGAGTCCAGTGGTCAACTCCGATGACGTAGTTCAAACTTCTGATATTTTTATCTGTAGTTACGAAGTTGATGTGATAAAGTTTTTTTGGTAGGAAAAAATGTTTGGATCACAATTTTACTTGAGCTGAACTTTTTCGATTTTCCATACCTTGACTTTTTGCGATTTTTTATAACTTTATTCGGTATTTTGTATCTTCTAATAAAAATAAATGGTGAAATTCTTAGCGAGAAGTATCGTGACATTGGATTGTAACTGTTCATGCCACGTTTCCACGCGTGCGTTCAACTCGACATTCAACGTGCACATTCACATTCACGCGCGTGGAAACGGTACGCCCGAGCGCGCGCGGGCCAAATTGGTGTTGCCAATTATACAGATTTATCTGTATTTATACAGAATTTAGGGTAGTATTACAGATTACAGATTTTACCCTACTTTTATACAGATTTTTGGAATCTGATTTAGTCTATGATAAGATGAACATCTTTAAACATAATAAAGGCAAAAAATATTCATTTAGATCCACTTTTGATAATACTATTAGTATAGTTAATATAGTTACTAAGACTTCACTGTCTGTCCGTCTGACTGTCTGTCTGTCTATCTGTCCGTCTGTCCCCAGATATTTTGCTTTGGCACGTGGCAACACTGGTGGGCAGTCAGTCTCTCTCGCGCTTTCGTGACGAGTGGACGTTGCTAAAAAAAGTCGCTACGATCGGAGATTACTGTTGAGGTTGCATCAGTTAGAATAAAACCTCTGTGACTGTTGCTAAGACAACGAGTCAATTATTGTTTGACAAATGTCTTCATGTTTAGTTAGGTTACAAAATCGTAATCACCGAGTACTCTTCTATATTGGTCGTAATAATTACAACATGGTCGATTGGTCTAACGAGACAATTTTGACGTTCCTGGAACATTACCAGGAACAAGAATTATTATGGAACCCCGAGCATAAATTCCATAAGGACAAGAAAAAAATCCACAATGCTTGGAGGAAAAAAGCTATCAGTGTCACTATGACTACCCATTTTTGTGTAGGTACGTTGTGTCGAACGAAATTAAAAGTATTGTTTCATTGAATAATGCACTGCGCACTTGCCAAATGTCAATCAAACACCAACAAAACTATCGAAGAAAAAAGAGTACGGTGAGAGTTGCGAGAAAGCGATTCATTCATTCATTTATTATACAAGCAATTTTCATATACACTAATTGTTTAACTAGTGGGCAGGGCAAAGGGCATACTTTTACATTTAGACGTATTTTGATGATCGGGGAATACCTACTTCGTAATTATTTACATATTGACTGTCAAGGTAATTCATAATTAAAAATACCGTAGAAAATGACACGGTAGTGAAACATTACCGTATACCGTGTTTAAGCCAAAAATACCGTGCATCTACGGTAATTACCGTGTACCTGGTAACACTGGTTGCATGCCGCGCAGCTCGCCAGGCAGCCTGCCGGGCTGCACGGCACGCATGGAAACATAGCAATGTTGCGTACTCATTACGGATGGCTCCAATGACGTCACTGTAAGCCCCGCTTTTCCAGAATTTTATGATAACTGTCACGTATCATTGTGTACTTACGATGCAGTATTTAGCGTTGGAGGGGCAAGCCTCGAGGCGCGTGGCAGTGCGGTTGTTGCAAGGAGTGATGGATCCAACGCCGTCACTGTAAGACCCGCATTTCCAGCATTTGATGGCGCCAGTGGCGGCCGTCAGCGAGAGGAGGATCCCAACGGTGGCTAGGCGAGTATAGGACATTTTCTGAAAAAACAAAGTAGTTATTTATTAATTTATAAATGCAAAAGTGAGGCTTTGTTGTGTTTTCGTGGTAATCAATAAAAAGGCACAGAAGTAGCTCGTATTTTTGCTTTAAGAAGAAAAAGGATGTCTTCTTCTTCTTATCGTGTCATTGGTTTTTTCGAACCCGTGTGGTGAAAGGATTGTAATCCTTAAATTGTAATGCTTTACCACCATGACTACCAAAATCTTTTTTCGAATGGCGTCTGTTTTCCCGTATAAATAAATAACAGATTACAGGGCTTGTAGTGAAAAATGTAACTCGAACAAGCATATTATTTTGCTATAAAACGATTTTCCAATTATTTTGAAAGCCGATGTACATTATTTAGTGTAGTTTTTAACTAGTTTATGAAAGCGTTCAGTGCCTCTAATGCACGCCATAACTCAGCACTGCTAGACCGCACGCCTTCGTGGACAGATGACAAATAGGCACTCTCATTGGTTAATTTTCATCCTGATGTGCTAATGGTTGAAAAAGAAAAATGTTTACTGGAAACATAAAAATGAGGCAGGCATTTTTTAATTAAAAAATCGGTATACTTATTATTGTAATAAAAACAACTTAGTTGAGTTCACGTCGATCAAAATTTGAAAGAAAATACTGTTAATGTATTTTCTCTCTTTTTTACTTTTGAAATACACTTGAGGAGCATATGTTCAAAAGGTCGTATTTCTATGATAAACAAACTTTACAAAAACAGAAAAAAACATCTAATTCCTATTATAAAAATTCTAAAATTAAATTAAATTTAGATCATTGTGAAGATTAAGACTACAATATTACATGCATTTTTAAAAATAAAAAAAATACACCGTAACTTTTTTTTTACTTAATTTTAGTTCAGAAATAAGACTTATTGATCGGAAAAATCAGAAACACGACCTTTTGATTTGTCACTTCTAGAAATATGCCCTTTTGATTTGACCTTGCTCATCCATTTTCGGTATGATTTTTACTTTTTATTAACTTCCAAAGTTCAAAATTTCACAAATTTCATAATCATAATCATAAATTTATTTATTCGTAGCCAAAAAATCATGTTACAATACGGTACCTATAACTACACTAGAGTATTACTTTTCTACTCGCATCGAAAGACAGAACGTCAAGAATAACATCTGTCAGTGTCATCTGTCGACGTCGTTAAAGACTGAATTCGTGGCAACCCCTCCACTGAAAAGCCATACTTAAAAGAAAGAAGAGATGCAGTCATATTTTTTTTTTTTTTTTATAGGTTTGCTATTGATAATGATATTCAACGTACAGCCGTCATCTTTTGACTCGATACCGTTATTTACTCGAACGAAACGATTTTTATTAAAGTTGTTATGTATGGAAAAAAATATTATTATGACCTTTTGAACAGAAAAATAAACAAAAGATGCTATTTGTAGAAGAAATATGCCTGTTTTGTTTAAAACAATCCAAGGGAACATTTTAATGCAGAAATACATCCGTTTTGATTGGAATCCAAGTTTTTTGGATTTTATTATATGGGAAATACGCTTCTTTTGAAAAAGTTTTTACGCTCATTCGATGGAGTTTTATGCTATGAGTTAAAAAAAAAAAAAAAAAAAAAAAAGTTGAAAAGTGAAATACGACCTTTTGAACAGAGACGCTCCTCACTTATAATATATAATATAAGTTCAAAAAACTTGTGAAACCGATTTCATGGACAAATTGATTAAAAAAAATTATGAGAACAATCTGGAATTACTTGAATTTTTTATTACCTTTCAGATAGAAAAAAAAATCCAACTGAGATAAGCGGGCTGTCAAAAACCTTATTCACTTTACCCACTAAGGATTACTTTCAAAAGTTTAGCTATAGGGTGCTAGTTCTACGCTGCTGCTTCTTCTTAAGTAACGTCCAGGATTATCAAAACAGACCAGCCCCACTGAAACTAGCTGGATTTTTAAATATCCCGCGGCGTTGTCGAGAGGTGTGGAGTGTTCGCTAACAATGCACACAGTGAGACAAGATGTCGGATTGTTGTTGGAGGGCTTAGGTTAGGATTGAAAATACTTTCGGAAAAGAAAATACTTTTCATTATTTTGATAATTTTATTGTCGTGGTTTAAGGAAGAGATTGATATAAATGCTGATGTGAATTATGACAGTGATTTACTCATTTGACAGCGTTTTACTAATATTATTTTTTTATAATATCGCTGTCAAAGATAGCGTTTCACTGATCGCCATCGCCAGCGACCTAGGTGTGTGCAGACCTTTAGATGTACGCAAGGTTTAGAGACGATAAATTTGACTTCAGGGTTATTTTATGCTAATTTTAATGTGGTGTGATATGAAGCTGTTTTCTCAAAAGATCGAGTTGTAGTTGCGTCTTTTGTCGTCTGTTTTGATTATATTTTTGATCCATAAATATTTTTCTTCAGCATTTGAGAGCAACGATGGTTGGTACATGACTAGATTGGAACCGATGACCTTAGGATCAAAAGACAGCAACAATGACAAAATGCCAAAGTCATAAAAAAAACTAGATACGAGTAAAAACAAAACTCTCTTCTTCCTGCCCTTATCCCACTTTATCTGGGGTCGGCACAACATGTATTCCTTCTCCATTCCCCTCTGTCAGCCGTCATCTCTGCATTCACTCCTCTCATAAACTTGTCATCTTTCACACAGTGCATCCATTTTTTCCTTGGTCTACCTCTGCTCACATACCTATCCTTCCACATCCAATACTCATCACTTTCCTAGTCACATGACATGCCTATAATAATAAAACTTTCGGGCATAAAAATACGAAATCTAAGGAACTGAGACAATTTTAGATCCCATACATTTGTCACAAACATACACCGATCAGTTACTTCATTGGGGAATCGACAGATAGAAAGACAGCAATCACTTTCCTCCAAAGCCTTCGTCCACCCGCAAGGGATAACCAACTTTAACACAATAGGTTTTAAATACATAGTTGCGTGAATATTAGTTGGCTGAATGCCAGCAATAAAAGAGATAGGAACTTTGCGTTTGAAATCTAGTGTTACTTTGATAGGTTGGATTCGTCTTTGCCTTTATTTGGGGTTTTTGTCGTTATTACTTCGATCAAGGCGGTCTCAGATAGATTCTTGTAGTAGTAGAACTTTTTTTGTGTGATGGCTCGTCCGGGGAAGTACTACCACCATGCCTATTTCCGCCGTGAATTTGCTGTGTTTCGGTTTGAAGGGAGTGGGTGCCGGTAAAATGACTGGCACGTGATTACTGGCTCAAGGTGGTGGACACAAGGCAGTGCATTGTAGGACACGTTTCTGATGTGTGTGACCTACGAGGCAATGCTTTATGTTAGGCGACAGTTACCACATTACAAACCATGCTTGTTCTATCAAATCTTTGCATAAAAAACAAAATAGGTTTTTTGATTGCACTCCCTCACAAACTTTCATTATGATACTTTTACACATAGCTTTTTTTAGTTAAATAAATACGACAGACGGTTTTATCGCAAAAAAAGTGATGCGTGTAAGTTAAAATATTTTCCTACTTAAGCATATCACAGTTATGTTTATGTACACATACACCAGGAAAACAGTTAACCATTTTCTATAAAAATGATTGTTTAATGAAATAATATGATTTTATCATCACAACTGATTCCTAGTATAATAATAAACTCAAACCATAATATTTTGTTAAAATAAAATAAAAGTAAAATCAAAATAAGATTTACTGTTCCATATACGGTCGCTATTTTGTGGAAAATCTTGAACACATCTCTCAGTTTCAGCCATTAGGAATCCTATCAGAACTTCGTAGAGTGGTACAACCAGCTACATCAAGTTAATAACAAATTGAGATTTAAAATTATTGAATACAAAACTTAAAGTTAGCACAATTTCGTTTCAAAAACATGATTGCCCACATACCTAAATACTATAAATAAATAGTGGACAATCCACACAACACTATCAAGTCCCAAATTAAACAGAGCTTGTGCTATTTGAACCAGATAGCTGATATAAAGGTACAAATGCACTAGAGGAGCTTCATTGGGGAGCACTTAAAAATCCTTTCACCACACTAGTTTGAACGAACTAATGACACAACGAGAAGAAGTGGTTAGAAAAACGCAGACAAGACTACGACGCAGATTGTACACAACAGTGACGTGCAGGATTTAAAGTGGCGGTTCCGAAGCGACAATGAATCGAGCATGACGGGAAGTTTTTAGTTAAAAAGAGTATAGAATACGTTTTAGGATTGATTGTGTACAGCTGCAAAGCTTTTACGAAAAGTATTTTTTTAATCCATTACTCACTGACCCAATAAATAAAGAAAGAAACTTGAGATGTTTTGATAACTGAACTTTGTTTCGACGGATACTATGACAAAAGTTTTTTATGCATTGTACAATACTTAGGACATCTTTTTACATGTATTTCATGCAATAAATACGAGGTAGTTATTATTTTATCATTATAAAAACCTTTACTTAATCCAATACAATTGTAGTTGAGAAAAATTCTAAAGATTTCGCGTTAATGTGTGTAATGAAACTTATTTCATATTATCTGATAATAATAATAAGATGCTGCAATGGTAAATTAATGATGAATAAGAAAATGAAAAATAAAATATGATTTTTCATTTACTTATTTTATAACACTGTGTATATTAGTGGCCTAGGATTAAATTTAAATTACCCAAAATAAGGGTCACCATTTACATACCCCCAACCTAGAAAAATGATGTCAAACTAAACTAACTACCCCTATCAGAGCCCCTGTTTTGGGGTATTAAATTACCCAACGGTACTCCCGGGACTGACTACCCCTTTATGCATAAACATTAGACTGTAATGGCAGAACTTTTAATTAAGCATCGCAACTTGAAACAGAGAATTTTCATGGTGAATATTTTGAGAAATAAGTAGGTACGTAAAAAGTTTTACTGGACGTGTCTGACTACCCCCTTAGGCATATAACAAATCTTGAGTTAGTAAAGAAAGTTATAAGCCGAGTGGGATCTGAACTCCCTCCCTTGATATAGGGATGGCCTAACCAACAGTAATAAAATCTTTGTGATATCTCATGTAAGTAAACACTTTATATCGTTACCAAAATTATATTATTATGTATCTAGGAATAAAGTAAGGCTATAGGCATTAAAAGGATTACGAGCCATTAAACTATTTTATTTACCTACCCTGAACGCCGTTTACTTCCACAAAGAAGTCTGAAGGGTTCTGCAAAACTTTCAAGCTTCAACTTTCATTCTGGATGAATGAACAGTTAGAATTTTACTTCGTTTTTGTGAGACAGGTAATTGGAACGGCGCGAGTGTAACGTCGACGGCAAAAAATTCGTGACCAATTTATGATACAAATCGTCAAATGCTCGGCTGAAAATGTCAGAGCGCGGGTATTGATAAAAAACAAATACCTAAGTAAATAAACCTTTAAATAAAAAATAATAATAATAATCGCACTTAAAAGCCTTTCACCACACTTGGTTTGAAAGAATCAGTGACACGATAAGAACAATAAGAAGAATAAATACCTATGTAGTAGATCAATAGATAGATAAATGTGTTTATTTGACTAAAATATAAAGGCATTATACACGTATTATACACATTTGCAAAAAACAAGGAAAATAAAAAAAAACCAAGCATAATTTAGAATTATAATAAAACTACAGTACAAACAAAAAAATGGTGATAATGGATCTTCCCTTACATAAGTTACTGTAAATCAAAATTTACAGCTGGACAAAAGGGCGTCACTCTCTCACGTTGCGGAAGTAAAAAACATTTGAAAAAGGAAGGTTCAAACACGTCATGACATTGGCTAGGAATGTATGAACATTTTGATTTGTCATTTTTATGGACGTGGCATTTGTGGAACCCCAGCGAGCTATTTTCGATTCGAGTAGGTTGAGCAGTAAAGGCTAGTTAAAAATATGATTTTAAGAAATGCATCATTATACATTTTTTTACAAAAAAAACATTAATTATAAAACAACGGAGTGTAAGAAAAGTTTTAGAATAACAACTGCAGCATAAAACACAAAGGAGTCATGAACATATTTTCTAATAGACTCCTCATACGGCTTCGGATTTCTTTTTAAACTTGGAACGGGTTTTTCCCAATACGTTTCGCTGAGTTCAACTTATCAGTAGTATTTAGAGTCCGTTTCTTGTTTCCTCGAATTTCTCCGACAAGGAATTTCATATGCTTTTTCAACTAACTGTACCATTCCAATCCGGTATGGAAGTTTATTGGGTCTACAAACTAGATTTAAAAATCGAATCGCGTTTTTAATTGAACTGTTCGTTTGGATTTGGATTCTAAGTTGCGACGTGTAAATTACAGTTTCAGGATAGTTGCCCTCACTTCAGTCGGTAGTAGCTTGCCTTCTGCGCTGGAGGGCGGGGGTTCGACCCCCACAGAAAATATATAGGTGCACGTCACCGAGTATTGTTGACTCACGGAGAGATTTTGTTGCAGTTGCTAAGGTCACTGACATAGCTCATAGAAGTTGAAGCTCAGAAGTGGCAATGGGCAAGCATATAGCTCATAAAACCGACAACTGATAAATCTTAATGAAAACCAGTATAAAACCAAGTTTTACGAAAGCGAAAATTTCCTACCGACAATAAAATTGAATTCCATGGAAAAAGTTCAATATACGTTCGGTTTTCAAAACTTTGATCTTAAAAAAAGAATGTAAGTTTTTAACTTTGGCAGAAAGATGGTAAATTTTATAAGATTTTTATAGCCATGACTTATTTATTTTGAATCCTCTTATATAGCTACAATGCCCAAGAGAGGGCACCGGAGGCTTTTAAAATAAAATGGATTTTAGGATAAACAGATTTTTAGATAATCCGTTATCTGTTACTGTAGGTCAAGGCAAAATAATCTTATATTTATTACAAAATTCAGATTCTGAGAAAAACAAAATTAGTTTTTTTTAATATTTGTGTTAAAGTTTATCTTATTAAAAATTGATTGAGAAAAATACAGTTCCGAAAAACCTACCCAAGAAGTTCTAACACCGTTATGTTACTGAAAAAAAATATCCAAGAATTTCAGGAGGTTAAATTATATCTGAAAAATCACAACATTTTTGAAAAAATCCTTAAAAAGATGCTTCTAGAAAAAACTGACTACACACCAGACGAGTGCTTTAACGACGAAAGAAAAGAATTACGTTAATTAAAAAATAAATACCCTTTTTTAAATTTTTATGAAACTGCTTACACTCTGCATGATTATTTATCGTATCGGTCCGCTTCTACTATGTACGAGTATATAATTATATTGCAATATCCTTACAGGGTAAATTATGTATTGATTCAAAAGCTAGTTTTAAAATCTGACACTGCTAAATTGACTTGCATAATACGACAATAAATTTATTGAATATTTATCTTCCTTGAAATAATAGAACCGTTTCCCATAAAAAAACACGTGTGAAAAAAAAAAATTGCCGCCGTTAACCGTCGCAACTAATGACGCTGTCTGATTTTTAGATAACTGTAACCTTATACAATGTAGCCCTAAGTGGTAGGTCTGGAGTTGTTTATTACAGCGGTAATTTTGTTTACTCTTGTTGTTCATCGCAAACTTACCCGACTACTTCATTAATGGAGATTGCCTATTCATTTGGAATAGATCAAAGTCAAGTTGTTTTTATTTACACTGAAACCATTAAATATGCTTTGAGATCCGAGACTTGCAGCAATGTTTTTGTCGTGAAAAACAAATTTTGGAAGGATCATTGTTTTTCACTTTATTTGTATTATAGAACTGGCCTCTCAGCTCGGGTGGTAGTAGCTCTGCCTTCTGTGCCGTAGGCTGTGGGCTCAATCCCCACCGAGAACCCACCATATGTGTGGTGACCGCCACCGGCACTGAGCCTATGTAATTTTGCTCCAACATATTACCCATTTCAGACGTACAATATAGCTAAGCGATAAGACCGCCTATTTTTTTTACAATAAGTTTTAAGTTTTTTATGTATCATTGTTTGTTCCTTTGTTTTCGTGAGCAATAAATTATTTTCTATCTTCTATCTATATCTATTTAATACTTAAATAATAGTTAGCTTAAAAATATTAGGTACCTATCTAATATTATAAGCAGGTAGATAGGATAGCTTTATAGTGTTTTTGTTTATCGTTTTGTGCAATAGGCCACCAGGGATGTCAAGAAAAATGTCTCCAATTTCTTATCAAAAGGGTGAAAGTTGTTTATCAATATCTTTTACAGACAGCCAATATGAAAGATTAATCGAATTCCTAGTCCAGCTATCTTTGACACACTTTTAGAGTTCCGTTTCTATGCGGGTAAACCTTTAGTTAGACCACCCACCCGATGGACTGACACCAATATAAAGTTTGCGGGAAGTTGGTGGGTGTAGAAGGCTCAGAATCGTTCTTCCTTATGTGAATAAAAAAGAAGGTTCTCAATTCGGTTGTTTTTATTTTAATGTTTGTATAACTAAACTTTTATATTTATGGGCCGATTTGACTTTTGTTTATTTGGAAGGGTTATTTTGTCATTGTTGTACAAATTAGTATGATTGGTCGTCAGTTAATTTTACTATAAGCGCTGAAGAAACAAACTTGACACTTTCGAGGGAGGATGGTAGAATTAATCAAAATAAGATGGTCAGGAGAATTTGGGCTAAATCTTGGACCGAGGCAAAAAATTTTAAGACTTGCTTGTTAATACGGAACCCTCGATAAATACAACCGACTCATAGTTACCACTTTTTTATTTATCTCAGTCACAAAGGGAAAGGCCAAAAGTTTCTTATATCTGAGAAAAATGGGGGAGCGTTGGACCGTAGTGTTCCGAGATGAAAGAGTAATTTTTAACGTCTTATTACGACCATGGTTATTTAAATATCCCATGAATAATATTACGAGTATTAAGCAATTGAACGTTTCAATGATAAAAAGCGGCCAAGTGCGAGTCGGACTCGCCCATGAAGGGTTCCGTAGCACGACGAACTACAAGAACCTTTATATTATGTTACTTGATTGATGTAACATAATAAGGTTCTTGTAGTTCGTCGAAAGGTAAATTGCAGTTTACGGTTTATGACGTATAAAAAAAAAACTACTGACTAGATCTCGTTCAAACCAAATATCGTTGGAAGTTTACATAGTAATGTACAACATATATTTTTTTTAGTATTATCATTTTCTTACTTTAGAAGTTAGAGGGGGGGGACCAACTTTTTTCCACTTCGGAAGTGTCTCTCGCGCAAACTGTTCAGTTTAGAAAAAAACGATATTAGAAACCTCAACACCATTTTTGAAGACCTATCCATAGATACCTCACACATATGGCTTTGATGAAAAAAAAATTTTTGAGTTTCAGTTTTAAGTATGGGGACCCCCGAAATTTATAGTTTTATTTTTATTTTTATGTTAAAATCTTAATGCGGTTCACAAAATACATCAACTCGCCAAGTTTCATTAGTCTAGCTCTTACGGTTTCGGAGAAAAATGGCTGTGACATACGGACGGACAGACAGACAGACAGACAGACAGACAGACAGACAGACAGACAGACATGACGAATCTATAAGGGTTCCGTTTTTGCCATTTGGCTACGGAACCCTAAAACGCATGACACAAATAAAAAAAAAAACAAATGAAACAGCATAGTAAAAAGTTTTATTCAGACATATTTTCTAAAGTATACCACATATTATTCATACATTCAGAATGCGATTTTTTTAAAACGTGACGTAGATTGGAAGTACATAGTTATATCGTAATAATTTGCTGGATTCAAAGTTTAAGAAGATTAAGATTATCTTCGCTTAAGATTTATCCAAACCAAAAACCAAGCATCCAAATATGTCTTTAACAGATTTACTATTATCTATGTTATTCCAATAATCAAAACCCACTAACTCAATCTGGTTTGGTTTGATAATCCAATTACGTATTCGCTAGGAATCTGCGAATCACTAAAGTCCGACAGTTGGCATCCAATCAAAGGAGTTTCCCACGGTAGAACATCTGGGTCTATCATTTGACCTAATACTAGGCACTAGGGACGGGGAAAACTTGAAGGAGAAGATTGGACTTTGAGGCGATCAGTAAAATGCTGTCAAATTTGACAGCGATATTTGACAGCCTTTCACTGATCGCTATCGCCAGCGACCTAGATGTGCGCAGGCTTTTAGTCTTAGGAAAAGGAGTGTCAGTGTTTTGGTGACAGGGCACCAAGCTGTCAAAATTGATTGAAGAATGATTATAAAAAGTTTTGTTTTGTGCTTTTCGAGTCTATTTGAAATTACCGGTCGTTTCAAGTGTTTGGTTATAAAAAGGTACCTATTTAAGAGTACTAAGTAAGTAAGAGTGTTTAAGAGTATTTAAGGTAAAATTTAATTAAAAAAATACGTAATTACTTGGTTTTTTTTAAGATATCCGCTAAATGTAATTATAGTACATAGTCCCTTTATTTGTTTTGTGGAACTGGCTGGATTTTAGCACGTTTCAAAAACAATTTGAGATTTTATAAAAAATACTTTAAAAAAAAAAAAAAGCGTTTTCCCGTTGCGTGCACATCACTCAACCACAGCTACTCTTACTTCCAAACTAGAGCATCCATCCCAGACATAGGGGTGAATATTTTACGAGCGTGTGAAAGAACCTTTTCATTGGAGGCTACATTTTCGTCGATGTGATTTTAGGTGGCTGCGGGCGTTGGGACCTGGCAGTGCTCTGTTTGATGAGCTGGCTTTGCAGTGAGAATTTTATCCCAAAACTTTAACTCCATTGAAGATTTTTACTGATGAATATCCTCAACATGGAAACGACTGCGTGGATTTCTACCAAATATGGCTATAGAGACTAACATACCTACTACGCTAGAGACAGCTTCCTAGCATAAAAACCGCATTTAAATCGGACAGTTCAGTTTTTGAAGTCACAGGCAGAAAAATAAAAAAACTGGCAGTCACTCAAGGAGGTTGGAAACCCATTACAATGGAGAAGAGAATGTCATAGGTTATTAGATGCGCGCGTGCCGAATTCATTCGGTGGTTAATCGATTTTTGAGACCCCAAGTTCCAGCACTTTCTCTCAAATCTCATGTTTTTGAAACTGAGTTCCAGCATGCGCAGCACGCTCATAAAATTCATTACACCCTGTCTTTTCTACGGCAGTAAGGAGTTCAAAAGTCTATGCACACACTAGACCTCAAACTTTGTTGAGTTGAGATCAAGGAGGCTGGAAACCTATGTCTGTGGCAGCAAGGAGTTTAAAAAAATCTATGGGACCTTCTCCTTTTATTTGCTGACATGTTTTTTGAATTAATTGTTTTAAGAATTAATTTTGATTATTTTTGGATGTAATTATTTTTTCCTTTTAGAATTAATTTTGCACGCCTTGATGAAGCAGAATGGGCCTCAATTATTTTTAATGAATAAATTATACCTAAATTTCTGCGATTAAATGATTATGTTTATGATTCTGAATTAGGTTCCTGAGCGTCAATGAGGGAAAGTGCGAGAGATTCACATGCTCGAAACAATAACATACTGTAACTCCGAATGAAGCACTGATGGTGAAAGTATTATTGGGGTTATTGTTTGTTTGTACGAACTGTTTATTACTTTTCTGTGTGTTAATAACTCTTGCAGAGGTAATGGTCCAACATCAGATGGGTTATTCCCGATTCTCATAAAAATAGTCCCTACTGTATTACAATGGCACTAGTATTACTGTTGATAATGAGTGGGGACATCTTGAATTTTGTTTTTCATGATTCTTTTGAACGTAATCTTTTATAAGTAGGTATTGTTTTATGATATCTTTATTTTAAAAAGATTGTTTTTGTTTCTCACCGAATAATTCCGGCATTTATAAATCGATATGAAAAACTTGTTCATCAAAGAAAGGTTTTTTATGGAGTGGTATTAGAATATATCTGTGGTAGCTATATTTTCAGCGTTGCACAAACGATTACTTCGAGTTTTTTTCCGACTGATTGCGCGGTTTGAAATTTTTATAGCGTTCGCGGTTTGCGGCTACGAATATTGAAATTTCTGTTGGAGATATTAACGAAGATTACTTAAATTGCAATTCCAACTAAATTTAAATATTTAGTTGGTTGGTTTTTTATTTAATATTTTTTTTTTTTATTCTAAGTTTCATCTGCGATCAGTTGCTGGAACTATGAGCAAATCTATTGTGTGTTCTATGACGGGCAGAGGATACTCCTGCATATCTCCTCAGCAGGTATATCCTTTCGTTTTAGTCTCCTCATGTAGTAGGCTCAGTAAGTTGCTGTGCTAGTTGGTTTGGGTGTTTTTTTAGCTTTTTTTAGTAGCCTTGAGCAGTGCTTTTTATTTATTTCGATACTGTTTGGACTTTAAGGATGTTATGCTCAATTCTGTTGTTGTGATAAACCAAGGTGCGTTCGAGATATTTTTCAAGACGCCATCCTGAAAGCCTTTTATGAAGTTGATGTTTGAAGCACAAGCAGTACCCCACAGTTGGATGCCATAGGTCAAAATCGGCTTCAGCACAGTTTTGATAGATTAGTAGCCTACAATTCCTCTTAAATAAATCAAAGTGAATAATTTATTTAATTATTCATTTGTAAAATGTCTGTAAAACGTCTCTATAACTAAGTTCTTGATACAACTAATTGATAGAACAAGAATATGGCCCACCTAATGTTAAGTGGTAACCATCGCATATTTGTCATAGGTGAATCTAGCTAGAGCATTCCCCCGTAGGTCACGTACCCTATGATGCACTTCTAAAACACAACAATACTGCTTCGTGGCACGAATAGGCATGGTGGTAGTACTTCCCTGGACGAGTCCTTCTCAAAGAGTTATACTATTACTAGGCTTTCATGGTTTAATCTTTTTTGGCGATCCAACAGGCAATCATTATTTGCATAATATTGTGATGTTCATTTATTACAGACAATAGACGCAAGATAAAATTCATAACTTATATAGAATAGCTGAAGGAAACAAGTAAAACAATTGTATGTGATCGTACGTTATTTTTTAGTGCGTTTATTTGGTGCGTGCGTAAATATGAATTTAGTTACGCTTAAATCTATTGTATATAAATTTAAAAAAAATCGTGTTAGTTACACTATTTATAACTCAAGAACGGCTAAACCAATTTGGCTGAAAATTAGTGGGGAGGTAGCTTAAAACTAGGAGACGGATATTCAATAAAAAATAATGGAAACAAGGTAAGCAAAGCTGTGGGCTAGTCTATATATATATTAAAGGAAAGTTGTGTTAGTTACACAATTTATAACTCAAGAACGGCGCAACCGATTTGACTGAAAATTGGTGGGGTGGTAGCTTATAACCGGGAGAAGGACAGGAAATACCTTTTATCTCAAAAAATTAACAGGAACGGGGTGAGCGAAGCCACGGGCAGCTGCTAGTAGCTACATAAAATATAAAGCTACCTGATCAAAATTATGTTTAATTAAATAATAATTTACACAAAATATGCATAATTATTTTCCTCGTATCGCCTAACACTGTACAGATTATATGGCCAACAATATTTTGTTTCTAGCTTATCAAAATTGCTTACCTTTATACTTTACACGGTTCATATTCTAAGTACGCAAATCTGTTAATATTAAAAGGTTTTAGTATAAAAAAAAACTCGTTAAGCAACCTATTATTTAGAATTAAGAAATAAATAAAATAAATAAGCATCCCTAAAAAACTATAAACGTAAAAACTTAAACTAACTTTTACCGCCGACCAAAAAAAACTCACCATCAAATTTAATTTCACGGCACAGCACAAAACTTTCAGCCACTTTCAGCAAAGTTTTTTTTTTAATCGTATACGGTCTGAAGACAGGGATCTAACAAACGTGTAGCCTCTCTAAGGGGTATCGCGACACTGAATAGGGGCGGTTCAGACCAGTGTACTGAGAGCTTTGGGATACGGTGTGCAGGTTCGCGAAGGCTTTTGATAATAACATAGAATGTGTAATAGTTTATACTTTTAAATTTTACTTGGAAAATTGAAGCTATATCTTTGTATTACCCGAACTAAAATCGATTCAGTATGATTGAGTATACTTGTTCTATGTGGTTATCACTATTAAACTTGGTATTAATTCTCATTAGTATTTTAATTAAATGCCTATTTCCTTAAAATTAGAAGATAAATTCAACACAAACCTATTCATATTTTTATTTATTATTCAATTCATCGTTTTGACTGAGCTCGGTTTAATGATAGTCGTCGAAATTACTGGCACGTGAGGCTGAACATCTGTATGCCTCAAGTTAAGGGACGCTGGACAGTTTATCGTAGGGCACGTTCCTGACGTGCGTGTCCTACGAAGCAATGTTTTTTATAGGCAATGGTTACTACTTAGCATAAGGTGGGTCATAAGCTTGCAGATAAAAAAAATGTAGCATCTCAATAATTATAGGTAGTATTTTTTGAAGTGACATAGGTTATTGAAGGGCGAGGTCTCACTATGCTGGTTATTGCGTGTTTTGGTACATAATGGTTCCAACTAGTTAGATAATTGATTGTTTGATCTCTACGATATTGGCTAATTAGAGCTTATATTTGATTGGTTTGTATTTTGGAATTTGGTGATCTGTAGGCCTTTCACAAGCTCTGTCTAGCTCTGTCTTTGGCTCTGGTTTTGAGTCTGTGTGAGTGTTGACTAAATAAATCCTACGTCGATACGTCACACACCCAATATAATACACTGGTGAGCACTCATACAGACTCAAAACCACAGCCAGACTGAGCTTTTGGTAGGCCTAAAGTAGATGTTAGTTTTTGTGGATTGAAATCCTGAATTGCAAAAATATTCTCGTACTTTCTAAAATGTATGTCTTATTTTCTTGTAATTTTTCATAGAAAAGGTTCTCTCCATTATAAAAGGCAAACAAAGGAATGGACAGT
This sequence comes from Thera britannica, assembly GCA_939531255.2. Taxonomy (NCBI): domain Eukaryota; kingdom Metazoa; phylum Arthropoda; class Insecta; order Lepidoptera; family Geometridae; genus Thera; species Thera britannica. The sequence goes on along the minus strand of OW618040.2, from coordinate 14,992,666 downwards.
GAAAACATTAATAATAACAGATACCAATCCACGTGCCAAGCGTGGTGACTAGGAAAAAAAAGGCCTCTCAGCTCAGTTGGTAGTAGCTCTGCTATCTGCGCCGTAGGTCGTGAGTTCGATCCCCACCGAGAACAAAATATGTGTGTCTGAACGCAGATGTTTGTTTTTTGTCTGGGTGTTGTATTGTATTCAAAGTATTTACCAACAAAAATGTAGAAGTACTATATCAACTTGTTACATGGTTCCTATTTTTTTTAACCAAATGTAATTTTTTAGTTATATGGGTACCCTATAACGGTACCCACTCACTATCTGGTGGGTCGTTCCAAAAAATGGCCCAAAAAAAGCTACAATCCCACATTATTTCGTAGTTTACTTTAATTTATTTATTTTTTTGTTAAATTTAAATGGTTGCAAATTGATAAATAGTATAAAAATTTAGGTAAGTGTTTTACTTATTAGCTGTCATTATGGCAAAATTGTTAAGAGCGGGTCGTGTGAAAATTTGAGATTTAAAAAAAAAATCATTACTAAATAACTAAGTGACATTTTAAAAATCGCAAAAGGACTAATTGTAGACTATACATTTGAGATTAATTCGAATTTAAGTGTGTTAAAAAATATACTATTTAACATGACATTCTATTTAACGCTGACATACGATTTTCATTAGCGAATTTTTTTTTTAAATCTCAAATTTTCGCACGACCCGCTCTTAAGTAAGCAGAGTATGGTTTAAATAAATACGCACTCTAATTATAATATTCTGACATAAGTATTTTCCAAGCAAAACCATGCGATACTGCCTAGTCACAACATGAACACAACGTTGAAAAACATCGCTCGAATAGAGGCAAAGAATAACAATATAAAATAAGGGTGGACTGACCTAATCAAGGGGGTTAAAGGGGGATGACTGCGATAAAAAAGCCCATTGAGCTTAACAAGGGAGGCTTAGTAGAGAACAGTTTTTCTATAATGAGATAAATAGGTTTTTGTGGGGCGGAATGTTTTTAAAGAAGTTACATAGATTTGTATATCATCCCTAAGGTTTTCAGTTTAATTAAACGCTTAAGATCTAGTGGTCTCCTTCCGATTCTACTCAATACTCAATACTCAATACATTTATTGCTTTACACATGGTTTAATTTGTACATACATAGTTTTTAAGTGTAAGTTAGTATCACATGGACCATCAGGTCCAATAAAAAAAAAAAAAGATCAGGTCAGGTTCTAAGGTCGTGGGTTCAAATCTATTTGTGGAACAAGGAAAAAATACAACCACAAAGCCAGAGATAGTGCAGGAAAACATCGAAAACCCGCAGCGTACTTTTGCCAATTACATGTCCCGTAAATAGGGGCATGGAGGAAAAGTTTCCCCTGACGCCATTAATATAACTTAGGCATGTTTGTTTAGCAACCTAGTGGGATTCGAACCCACAAGAAACTATTTATTAATGGAATTAGTGATATGTTGTGGTCAAGAGAAGATTATTTTATAGCCTTTTCTTCAATATGACCTATGTATGTACCTATATTATTTGAGCCTCCTCCATCAATTAGCTTTTGACAACTTTAGCCTTGCGCACATCTAAGCGATATACGATGGCGATCGTGAAACGCCGTCAAATATGACAGCGATATTTGAGAGCGTTTTACTGATCGCCATCGCTGAGTAGGAGCCGTGCTACACTTCAGTAGTTTTTTAAGTAGTTGAAGAGCTTTTTTTGATGGGCTCGTCCGGGGAAGCACTACTACCATGCCTATTCCTGCCGTGAAGCCGCATTGCTGTGTTTTCGTTTGAAGGGTGAAATTACTGGCTCGTGAGGCTGAACATCTGTATGCCTCAAGTTGATGGACGCATGGCAGTGCATCGAAGGACACGTTCCTGACGTACGTGATCTACAAGGCAATGCTTTGTTATAGTGATGGTTACCACTTAACACCAGGTGGGCCATATGCTTGTTCCATCAGCTAGTTATCACCAACTTATACCGTAATTTATATTATCGCATTGCATATTTAAGAATCAAACGAACTTACCTTGTGATGTTTGATATCTTTATATTTATAAAAGAAAGTCGTGTTAGTTACTCCACTTATAACTCAAGAACGGCTGAACCGATTTGGCTGAAAATTGGTTGGGAGGTAGCTTAGAACCAGGAAAAGGACATAGGATTTTTATCCCGAAAAAGTAACGGGAACGGGGTGTTACGGGATCGGGCGAGCGAATCCGCGGGCGGCCACTAGTCTAATTATACGAGCGTCTTGACTATATTATAGCTACGTGTTTGACAGGCTTTACCTCTGAATAAAATAGTACGTTTACGTCCGTCAATATTGGACTGGATTGTCCCATCCAAGACAGATGGATGAAAATTGCAATGGGCTTAGATATAATTTAATTTAATTTATCATTTGTGACATTTTATTTTATTGAATTGTATCTGAATTGAATTGTATTTGTTATTTATATGAATTTATGTTAATGTTATGTAATGTATAGTAAGTTAAGTATGGATTAATCTATCTGAAATAAATGAATTAATAATAAATAATATACGATAGCCGATTTTGCGAATCAAGTTTTAGGCAAAAAATAAATAAAATACCTGCTGAGTTATAAATTCTCAAAGCAACCAAAAACGTGGAAGTTCCCAAAGAGTACTAAAAACACTTTTTCACCGAGTCAGACCATTATTCTGAAAGTGGGCTCCTTTTCATCTCCAGAAAAGGGTTGGAAGTTCACGCGGGGGATGAATCATCCCTTGTTGAAACTGACATATTTATTGGGCGTGTCTGTGAGTTAAAGAAGTAAGGTGTTGATGTATGTTTTAAGGGCGAAATATTCAAGCAGGGATAATAAATTATTTTCTTGTTTACATTGCTTGAGTTACTTAGGAGCTGGTTTCAGGGATAACTAATCACCCAATCAAATTATGACAGCATGTGAGTTAAAAAGCTGTCATACAGCTCTCTGGTGGTCTTCATACAAAAATCTGGGTTCGCCATAAAAAAACCAAATGTAAATAATAATAATAATGATAATATTTTTTTCTGTGTGCTTGTTGTTTGTTCTTTGTCTTCTAAGTGTGTGTTTACAAAAAAAATATCAGCTATCTGGTTCGTATAATACAAATTCTGCTTGATTTGGGTTTTGTAGATTTTCCTCAATTTTTAATTTATCTGTTCTACAGTACAAGCACACAGTTAGTCTGAGCGTAAAAAAAAATAATTACGATTTATAAATTCCTCGTTTTGTATAGAAATGTCTTACTTCGAAACACAAAACTGGCAACAGGGTTTATAGAAAATCAAAAATGAAATGAAAACTCAGGCTTGTGTTACCCCTCGGCATACCCCTTGATTTTAAAGCCAAGAAACGCTGCAGACGTAATTTTGCCTTATCAAATCAAAAACCCAATTATAGTCTTGTACGAACATTTCGAATGGGACCAATTTCGTATGGAAAATAGCTCCGAGCTAAATGTAATATTCAAATGTGCCACGACCACAGATAAGGCGTCCTATACACTTATTAAGATACTGAAGGAATAGGATAATAAATAATATTTATGGGGTCAAAGAATTGGAACGATGTTTCGTATGACTATGAGAAAAAATTACATGACGATGAAAAATGTTGCTCGGCTATTAATTAGTTCACTAACTTTAGTTCAAAGATAACCATTACAAATTTTGGTTATCAGCCCAGAAAATAAATTCCTTTGAAATAACTAAAAACACTGTTCCGTTATCTACAAGGAATATGCGTTCTTTGTGTGCAATCATACTAACATTATAAAGACGAAAGATTTGTATGTTTGTTACGAGTAAATCAAAAACTTTTTGTTTATTTATTTTTTAGTGTTTTCTACACTTCAGGAAATCGCAAAGATTTTTATAAATCCCAAAAGCCGTGCCGAAAAGTTACATTTCTACTGTCACTGGATCTTTCAATTCAGCGTGGTGAAAGGATTCTAAGTGTGCCTCAGAGAGGTTCCTTTCGAGACATGTTTTTGTTTTTTTTTAGATTCTTGTCTCTCTTAGTTCTAGTTTCCTAAAGATATTTTTTTTCACCGTTTGAAAGTACTGTTATGACATAGTGCAAATATTTTTTCCGACTAAAAAACTCATCATTGGTATAGAACTAGATTTGAACCCTTGACCATTAGGATCAAAAGGCGGGGCCACTACCACTAGACCATTAGTGCTCTCTATCAAACTACTTATACTAATGGTTTCATAAATTCATTCGTCATTAGAATGCTATATTATTGCATAGTAATAAAATAATAACCTAATCTATATTCTCATTACTAGCGAACCATCTCAGATACGCACGGATACAATTTAAAAAGAGGTGAAAAATGAGAATCCACTGTCTTTAACGTTTCTCATCCATGCAAAGCCGGGACAGATAGCTAGTAATTAATAAAAACGAAAGAATAAATACACTCTGAATTAAAACCTCTCCAGCTACCTCTAAAAGAAGGCGCGGTATTTAATGAAAGTACTGAAAGAGATAGCTCAAAGCACCCCGGGGTCGGCTTACACAAATGGACGGAGCCAGCGGCGGAAATTAGATGTTTTGGCAGACATGCTGAAGGAGATTTTGGAATGAGACTCATGGAAAATAAGATGGCGGAACAAATTGCCAGACAATTTTATGCGTGCTCGATTCTATTCAAAATACCTTGTCATTTTTCGTCGATATCATAGCCGAATGGTTTTTTTTCTGGAAGATTATTTGAAAGCATTTCTTCTTGTTCCTGTCTTTATCCTACTTTATGTAGGGTCACTTTATGCATTCACTCCTCTCCTATCTACGTCATCTTTCACACAGTTCATCCATGTTTTATTAGCTTACCTCTATTCACATATCCATCCACATCCATACTCATCACTCTCCTAGTCACATGACTTTTCCTCCTTCTCATGACATGCCTCGTACAGCTCATTTTTCTGTCACTACTTTCGAACAGTTCCTCATATATTACTACTGTTATACTATTTTTAAAAGAATTAAATCATATATGTAAATAATATGTAATTAAGTCATAAATATATAATCATATATATGGTGTTATGGTGTTTTTTATAACATTTTTTAATCATTTTATAACAAAAGTATGCCGTGTAATATCGGTGTTTTTTACCCCACCATAACTTGCCTGGATCTTTCTCGACACGGCTATTGTTCGGCTCATTTTAAATCGTTCCATAATTTTAGAAGCCGTCTGAAATAGTTTGGTGGTTGAAAAACTTTAGAGCCGTGTGTGCATATGCCGAAGCAACGTGAGAGTGTGTATCAAAATGATTAAGATGTAGATTTCAGGAAGTGAGTCAAGATAATATGGATCGGAGATATTTACTAGCACACGCCCGTTGCTTCGCTTGCGTGGTAACTTATTCCTGTATTTTATTGGGGTTAAAAAGAAGCCCATATGTTATTCCAGTTTATCAATTTATATGTATCGCATGATTTATAAATCGGTTGAGTAGCGCGTGATTGAGCAACAAACATCATAACTTTTGCATTTAAAATATTAGCAGGAATAATCCAAGACTAACAGTTACATATTAAGGTTTGGCCACATCTAGGGATCCTATCACCGCCAGAACATCGCCTTTATGTGGCCGTACCTTTAGTTCTTACGAGGCAATGCTTTGTTAAAGGCGATGGTTACCAATTAACATCAGGTGGGTCATATACTACATACTAGTACAACATAAATAAACGACAAGTGTTATATAAAAAAAAACACAAATGAGGTATGGGCACTATGGGCAGACCAATAGTCCGTGGTGGGTGGATGACATCTTTGCCGTACAGGGAAAGTCTCTGGCTCTGGTTTTGAGTCTGTGTGAGTGCTCACCAGTGTATTAGGGTGTGTGTGTGTCGTTTTGACGTAGGATTTATTTAGTCAACACTTACACAGACTCAAAACCAGAGCCAGAGACAGAGCCAGACAGAGCTTGTAGTAGGCCTACTGGATGCAAAAGTCTAAAAACTGAAAAGAGTGACATCTGGTGGAGGAGAATAATGCCCAGCAGTGGGATAATACTAGCTGATTTTGATGATGATGAATGCTAAGAACAATTTAAAAAAAAATACAGGCAACCACCCTTTGTGGTTAACATCCGTGACGATTAAAAAGATGAAACACGATACATCAGGGAAGGATAATTTAAAAAAATATTGCCATCAAATATTTTTTACCGTCCCTTTGAGAGCATTAGCTTTTAAAAGCCTTAGGTGAGAACTCGTTTCATGTAAAAACATAGCATCAAAATACACCAGAAAGCGAACAAGTTGGGATGACAGATATTGTACAGAAGGATACAGCTCAAGTTACATAAAACAAAGAAAAATGACGCTTACCACAAGGCCATAAGAGTGAGCAGATGTATATTCTGATGTGTATCCTTGTGTACAATGAACTAAATAAATAAACGTCACGTCTCCGTCCCGTACGAGGTTTTATCTCGTCACGTAGGCTAAAATCCGCATAGTTTCAACAAATAACGTCAGAAACGGTGTGACGAAAAAAAAGGTGGACATATTCTTCTTCGGCGGATAAAATCTACAGATGACGCTAAAAATTAACGATTAAAAAAATAACTAAAAATTTATGGTGAAAAATTAACGCTAATGTTGCCTTCCTACGGTGCGTGATATCACGCACCAGCCCGCACCGCGCACGATGACGCACGGCAACGCATACAGAAAATGCTCCTGTGCTACCGCGCACCTCGGCGCACGAGACCGTTCCCATGGTGGGTCGTGCGTGCTGGTGCGGGCTGGTGCGCGATATCACGCACCAGTGGGAAGGGGCTATAACCTATCTAGAGAAATCGATTTGTTTTGCTCGAGATGTGACGCAATCTCTTTCAATAACACTATAATATCAATCACTTTGACCATACTACTACTTTACCCTACTATATAGCAGGTGTTCTTATTCTTTTTGTCGTGTCACTAGTTCTTTGGAACAAGTGTGGTGAACGGATTATAAGTGCGCCTCAAAGAGCTCCTTTCGTGCACTTGACGCTTATTTTTGAACTTCTTAGGTATTTCTCACGATGTTTTCCATCATTGTTTGAGAGCACTTGTATAGTGCGCATTCATTTTTGCATAGAAAATCTCAGTGGTACTCGACTGGATTTGAACCCACGACCTTAGGTTCGGAAGGCGGAGTCGCTACCACTAGACTAATAGTGTTCTCACTATGTACGAACTATGCACGTGTAACTAATTAACAAATGAGTTTTCAAACTGTTTTCAGCTTTGCCAAAATATTTTCGCAGCTATAACTTTATAGCAAAGTTACGGGAAAACATTTGTTAGTTAGTTTTCATTGTTATAACAATTACTCAAAACAAGCAAATCAAACTTTTGCTACGAGTAATTTTGAGTGTTATGGGCATGTGAGTTTTACCTCTGACTACCTCTCTTATAGCCCCTTCGCACCCACCGGTGTGTGATATCGCGCACGGAGGCGGATCAGCTCGCATGACACACCATGGGAACGGTCTCGTGCGCCGAGGTGCGCGGTAGCACAGGAGCCCTTTCTGTGTGCGTTGCCGTGCGTCGTCGTCGGCTGTGCCTGATGATCTGCAGAACCACGCACCGTATGGAAGGCAGCACTGGTATAAATAAACCAGTCTAAAAATGCACGCCCCTCCACCACGTTTACTTGATTTTGACTCACAGCAAAGTAGTTAAAAATGATCCTTGTAACATAAATGATAAAGATAAATTTACTTTGACTGACTGGAGTAGCGGGACGTGCATTTTATGCTTGGACGATCTCTAATGGAATATCAATAGATTTCAAATTTGGAAAATGTTTAAAGTGCTAGTCAAACGGTGAAGGAAAACATCATGTAAATTAACAAACCCGTTTAGTCGCTTGCTCCATCATCGGGTGGGAGCCTGGTTACTCTAAATAGGGCTAATTTTTCAATCTGCAGATAAGTTTATCGATCGAAAAATTTATCCATCTCCTTTTTGCAAAAAAGCATTGACATTTTTATTTGACGGGCCCGTTCTTGACGTTTATGCGAGGCAATGCTTTGTTAAAGACGATGGTTACCACTTAACATCAGGCGGGCCATCAGCTAATTGTATAAAAACAGAAATTTAAAATCTACCCTAAGCGGCCTAATCGCCTTATTTTCAAACACTATTTTCTATACTAATTCAACGCTTTCAACTATCATCGTATAGTGTAATATTAACATGCCAAATACTAACAAACGTCCACGCTAATTTCATACCTAAACTATGAGTTTGTGGTGTATAATCCTCTGAACGGACAATATTAGGTTCTGTTTACACGCGTGCCAATAATTACCAAGGGTATGCACTTCGGACTAGCATTCCGACTCTGCATAGCTAAATAGCTAAGGCACTGTGCACATTAACAAGCGAATTTATGTATGTGTGCTCTCAAGCTGGCAAGGAACACATCCTGGCTTAGCCAACTCCACACGTATTGACTGTCTTTCTTTTGGATTAGGCCAAAAGCTTATAGTTGTGTTCAAAGTAATCCTTGCGATTCTACTGAATAAATACACTTTTGATTTGATTTGATTTGTGAGGATGGTCTCTTATTTCAGTTGGTAATAGCCTTCTACGCCGAAGGCCTTGGGTTTGATACCCACGACCTACGTCATGGTCAGGGACAAAAGGTTCCAGATTGGTCTTGTAGTGCTCGCAGGCCGATGGTAAGTACGAGGCCAAGACAGCCTCTATGTAGGTAGGTAGTCACAGGCTCGACAACAGGCGGTTAGTACAAGCGGCACGTCTACTCTCGCCCACGGCTCTCGTAACACTGCCCGTGCCGCCTTACCCACTCGCTTGCCCGAGACTGTGTATGTATGAGGTTATGTCCAACACACAAACACTACATCTCTATCTAATCAAATTGTTTTATTCGAAAGCAAGTAGGTACTATAATTATTTTGGTGGTTATACCATGGTCGTAGACTTAAGTATTCAAACCACTTTGTTCTTCTTGCTGGTCTAGATTTTATTTTCTTTCCATAGCTTTCCACTCTTCTTCTACTCTTTTAAGGTGTTTGACATTTCTTCTTACTCTTTACCCCGTTTCTTCATTTCTTAACGTGACGTCACCACCGTGTGATTTATCAACTACATGTAGAGTAGGGTAGAAGTTAGCAATGAGTTTGTTACCTTTTTCCATCTCTTTGACATAGACTTTGTCCCCTTCAATCAAAGTATTTCCTTGGTCTCTCCTCTTTCTATCTCCATACTCTTTTCCTTTCTCCTTTTCCTGCTTATCTTTGTCACTAATCTCAAAGTCCTCTTCTTGATTGCTTCCATCTAAATCATTGTTGTTGTGTATTATGTATCAGTTGGAATTTTATTATTTGCGCGCTTGTTATAAGTTTTATGATTTTCACTTCTTATCTCGACTCTAATAGTCACCCAATAAGTAGGTATTCGTGGTTTTGTGGGGGTCCTAGAAAATCCATCGCTATGTCTACCCATGGTGCAGCAGGAAAATCTCTACGTTTCATAGGCACTGGTAAGTTTGGCAGTCCAACCAAGGTGTAACCTTTGTAGCTTTTTACTAGTCCTTCCTAGTTCCTTTTCTTGAACTGAATGTTTTTTATTGTTTAAATGAATTTATGAATCAGACATTGTTGGAATCCTCTTTTGACACGGACTGCTCCTGATACATCTAATCTAATATTATATAAAATTTGACGCTATTTCTCCTAGAATATTTATTTAAATTTTGTAATTTTTTGTTTCTTATTTATTTTACCAATTTATATTTTAAGACATCTTAATTAATTCGATTTTAGTACCTAACTAATAATATTGTTAAAACTGACATGCCTTTACAGTCAATTTACACAATTACAGTCAATTGTGATAATGTGGTAAATAAATGAACTGAACTGAACTGAACCTTCAGCATCCTTGTCTATTTTAGGCCACTAAACTTTTGATCTCAGTCTTCTTTTAAGTGTTACAATCCCTGAGTGACCTTCGTACATACGCTGCGTCCAATACCTTCTTTCTGAGAGCGCAAAGTATCATAAGTCTAATGCCACGTAGCAATATATTGCCAGTTTTTGAAAATGTTATATCCCTTGGCTAAATCGTTCACTTTCACTCTTTATCATAAATCTCTTTTTTAACCGACTTCCAATCAAAAAAAGAGGAGGTTCTCAATTCGGTTGTATTTTTTTTTTAATGTTTGTTACCGCATAACTTCGTCATTTGTGAGCCGATTTGAAAAAATATTTTTTTTTTTTCTGAAAGGTACTGCTTCCAGATTGGTCCCATTTTAATTTTATTAAAACCGGTGTTGCCATTTTTTTTTTAAATATTTTTTTAATGTTTGTAACTGCATGCCACCGTCATTTATGAACCGATTTAGAAAATTATTTTTTTATTTGGAAGGTTATTCTTACGTCCAGATTGTCCCAAACAAATTCATTAAAATCGGTTTAGCCGTTTGGCAATGAAGTCGGTTTCTCTAGTTTTTAAACTTATAATTATTTATGCAACAAATTTCTGAATGGTCGATAATTTCTTTTAGGAATCGCATTATGGTCTTGCATTCTCATCGATTTACTTGTAAGCAGTAAACTGAATAGTTTGCGCGAGAGACACTTCCAAAGTGGACAAACTATCTACATTATAATTCCCGGAATTTCTCAATCTATTATAATATTATATACGTACCAACTACTGCGTATAAGGCTCGGCCTAGCTCCATGTTGCTTTACCCTATTCACAGGGTCCATGTGATACTGACTTACACCTAAGAACTATGTATGTACCTAAACTAAACCATGTTTATGCAATAAATGTATTGAGTATTGAGTGGTAAAATGTGTCCCCCCTCCATGTAACTTTCGACGAACCACAAGAACTTTTATATTATGTTACTTGTTGCTACGGAACCCTTCATGTGCGAGTCCGACTCGCACAATACCGCTTTTTTTTACATTATATATTTTTATTTTTTTTAAATATCTGATTCTCAATTTGATCTATCCCAATTCACAGTTTTAAAACGCCGAAACGTAACACCGTATCTTTACCCAACAAACTGCTTGATCTTCCCGTTATCACATATACTGTTGTACGCTCAGATCGGTCATTTGTTCTAATATCAGTTTTGAAAGAGCCTTTGTCATATATAACGGTGTCGTACATCCATACGCTAGGAGTCTCGGTAGAAGTCTATCCGGTTTGTTAACCTGATTGAAACATAAAACCTTCTGACTTTTCAATGTGTTCCATGTGTGATGCGACGTCACATCCGATAGTCGCATCATTGTTTACGTTAAACACAAAATCAACATTTTCACTGCCTATGTGATCTGCTTCATTTCTTGTATCTTCTTGTAATTACTTTCTTCATTTGGTTTTGTTGTTTCACGTAACTTTCGCTCTTCGCATTCTTGCAGTACTGTTGAAAACCCAGAGCAGCAAACACGCTTTTGCTTAAAACGACCTATCTGCACAGGTGACATTTCATTCCTCTAGCAGGACAACTGACGTCATATGTTGCCTGTTCTTCTACCTAGCTTTAAGACGCTTCAAAGTGATTCTTGCAGTTGTATTGAATAAATTTTATTGAGTTTGAGTATGATTCGTGTTTTGTATTTCCACACCTGTTACATCTCTTCTTTATGTCTTGAGATTCAATACTTCCAGGTTTTGCTTGTCTGGTTTTTCCTATTATAAGTTCGATAGCATTAATCTCCAGTTTTTAACTTTTACCTTCGTACTCTTCTGTTCTCTGTCTGTTTCTTCTGTTTGTAGTTTATTGTTTTTAAATTTTTCTTTAGTTTTGCTTTATGTTAGCAATTTAACATTAAACTTTGCATGTCGGTCTCCGACGAAGTATGTGGTACTACATTATTATTAATAAGAAGTTTTTAAAATTGACCACACTTCAAGCGAATAAATACATTTCATTTCATTTTCTCATTTATGACCTACCACTTCTAAAGTGTTTGTTTGAGTGATAATTTTATCAAGAGTAATGTCGTCACCTATGGTCAAAATCTTTTGGAGTAACTCGTGGAGTAACACTTTTCTGTTATCTGATCAACCAAATGTTTATAAAATAAGCTAGTTATTGAATTTGCAGTTACCAGCTTGTTTCCATAATACCCTGTGTCACCTAGAACCGTTTCCAATTAAATGGGGGTGGTCATACCAATTTCCAATTAAATGGAGGTACTTAATGTACCAGTGTTCCCAGTTAAGTGGGTACCTCAACATTTTTTCAATTCAATGAAGGTATCTCAATGCACCAATCTTCCCAGTTTAGTGGGTAGCATAATAAGCTGATGTTATTATATTAATGTTCCCAGTTTAGTGGGTAGCATAATAAGCTGATGTTATTATATTAATGTTCCCAGTTTAGTGGGTACCTTAGCATTTTTTTCAATTTAATGAAGGTCTATCAATGCACCAATCTTCCCAGTTTAGTGGGTAGCATAATAAGCTGATGTTATTATATTAATGTTCCCAGTTTAGTGGGTACCTTAGCATTTTTTTCAATTTAATGAAGGTCTATCAATGCACCAATCTTCCCAGTTTAGTGGGTAGCATAATAAGCTGAAGTTATTATATCAATGTTCTCAGTTAAGTGGGTACCACAACAATTTTTTTTCAATTTAATGATGGTATATCAAAGCACCAACCACTAAAGTGGTGGCTAAATTGGTGGGCATACTGTTGACTAAACCTTGGCAACCTATTTCTATTTAGGCCAAAGTTACTACTTATTCATCCAATCAATAAAGTAACAAAGAACCTCGTGTGTTGGTACCTGGTGAGTATTTAATTTTTCCTCTTGTCTAGGTATCTGTGTATAATCTTTTTGAGCTAAACGTATAACTCCGTAAACGTGAATGTAGGTGTACCTCTAGATTAGTGTAGTAGGTAGGTCTACTTTTATTACTATGTAGCATTTGAATTAATGCTTTTTTGATTAATGTAAATAACTAGATAGGTACTTATCTGTTTAACAGTGTAGGTAAGATTCTAATGAGAAAATAAAATAATTAATTCTCCGAATTGTCTATGGCCGTAGGTAAACACTTTAGTATCTATCTATTTACAGCTCTACTTATAAACGCAACCTAAATCCAATCACTGCTCAAAGTTAGCCCTGTCACCGTTTGTCATTACCCAGTGGTAAGAGATGGCAATAGTTTAAGCACTGTTTATCTTTTGACATATTTTTATAAGTAAGGCCACTAATGAATAGGTCTACTTAAAGCTAAAATACGCTACCAAGTTTTCATCAAATTAGGTATAGATAAAGACAACGAACGGGTGGGTAGGTATGCTATACTCGTAATGAAAGCCTTGCGTTTTGTCGCGCCAGGCGCCAGCGCCTGCGCTGCCGCCAGTGAGTCTAGACTCTAACCAAAACAGCAAAATACTTCGCAATATACCTACATACTTATTCCCAGTATAACGTTATCTATAATTGTAGCCTATTATTTATTTGTTTTGTTTTTTTTTTTTTTTTTTTTGTTTGTCATTTCACTGACCTTTTATCCCGTCGCCACATGTAGTGCTCGCAGGCCGATGGTAAGTACGAGGCCAAGACAGCCTCTATGTAGGTAGTATTGGCACCAGCCAAAGTCCAAACACAGGTTTAGCTTTTAAAATATAATTTATTCCATGTTCCACAAATCCATGTCCTTTATCAACTTAGAGGCTAATTATCCTAAGCCCTGTTTCGTTGCTTGCTACCGCCGGCATGAGCCGATGTGTTCGCCCCCGTCATGTTGTCGCCCTCCCCCTAAAAACAATATGGCGGGCGGCGAACCGGAACGATTGTCAAACAACCAACTACATCAGAAAACAATTATAAAGATAGTTCGCATCAAATTAAAAAAAAACTAACATAAATAAGCAAATAAATAAAATAACATTTTGAACAATAATAAAACTTGATATCTATCATTTTAAATATAAACAATTACGACTGCAACGTTGGCATTGACGTTCTTGAAGGAAGTCAAGATTGTACTTCTACAACTTCAAATATTAAATAAATAAGCTTATCAGACCAAAATAACAGTAATTAGATTAGATATACAATTATTTAGAAAAAATATTGTAAATACCCTAACAGCTCGGCCTTCCTACAATGCGCAAGTCCCTTCGCGCCATGCATTTGGATTTACATATTATTCAAGTCTGTTGGAATTAATACAAAAACATTAAGCAGTTAAATCCAAAACATTTTTTTTGAATTAAATGTATTTCTAAGGATCGAGGTTACCTTATCTGGTTTAAACTAAGTAGAACTTGTACAGAACAATACAGCTCAAGTTACATAAAAACAAAAAAAAAACAAAAAATTACACCACAAGGCCATAAGAGCGAACAGAGTATAGTCTGATGTGTATCCCTGTGTACCTTACAAACTAGATAGCAAGTCATCACTCTTGCATATAGTATTCCTCTTAATGCAATGCATACATAGATAGAAGAAAAATAGTATGTAGTATAATCCGCTTTGCAAAAGCAAACGAAAGGCTCTGTTTATTCAGCAGCGCAATGTTTGCAGAAGCCCAAAGTAAATCCGTATCAACATGTTACGTTTCATTTCAGTACCTGCCTATTCCAATTTAATTATTTGTTTCTTATTTTTATTCTCCTTACAAATGCGATCAACATTGCAAATGTACAATCAAGCAAAACAGTCCTTTTTCCGATTTGATTTATGCCTGTTGCCTTATCATTATTACAATCATCACCTTAGCTCTCAATTGCAACATGTGACCGAATGTGAGTGACAATATTCCCATCAAAATAAGAGGGTTATTATAATATGCATCGTACCTATTTATTATTTTATTTTAACTTTATCACTATAAAACTACATTAAACTTAAAACGCTTTATTCTACAAGTAGAATTAAAGTTTCGATCATAGTTCATTCAAGATTTACCTTAACATATCCTCCTCTCAGATCCCGTAGGGATCACTCTAAAAACGAACAATAAATACTGACACCTTCATCAGTGTACATTTTGAATGTCCCAAATACGTTAGGCAAAATATACAAGATTTTAAAGTACTAATAGATAGTAATAACGCACGTAGTAATAGACATGTGATGTGCCTAGAATCTGACACGCATAGGCTCTCTTTTTCTAAAAAAAATATACCTCAGGTTATTGGACCCAAATTATTTAACAAAATTCCTCTATATATAAGGCTTTTGACATGTGAGAACTTGTACCATAACAATATTAGGAAATTATCGCTCGACAAGACAACACACAGTGTATGCGAGTATCCAGCTAATGACCACAACCATTTTATGGACGAAAACTAGAACTTACTAGCCAGGTAATTGATTGCTTTGTTAAACAAGTTTATTCAAATTGTTAGACTCTATTTATGTTACCTATCCACATATCTTCTGTTGAGACGATGACGAGGCCCTACAGCCGAAATTATTTACATTTTATATTTCCCCATTGCAATTTTGTAAGAGTTGACGAGACACCAACGCCACATAGCAGTTCCATCCATTATTAAATCAATGTGTTTGCCTTAGCAGTCAATAAATAATTTTCATTTCATTTCATTTCATAGAAATACTCATCTCAGGATTCACCGTATTTTACCTTTTTACCTAGCATTTCCGTGATAAGCTCAGCGTGATCTTCGCATAATAAAATAGCTACTGCTAAATTAAACGTAGTAAAATAACTATAGCTAAATTGTTAGCATTTAATATTTTTGATTCTGTTATAAGTACTATTACACAGTCCACTGACAAACCCGCAGTTAATAGCAGTACTAATAAGGGTGAACAAGTTTTGGGGCCTATTGCCCAACATTTAAACTAGTGTCCTCGACAATGAGAAGTCCAGGCATTTTAAATGTCATACACCAAAATATGCAAGGGCTTCCCAGCAAAGTTTGAGAATTAAAACTATTTATGAATTGTTTCAGTGTAGACATCATGTGCATTACAGAATACTGGATAGTAGAACTAGAGTAATTCCCTTTTTATGAAAAATATAGTATTGTGAGCTCTTTTATACGAAAGAACGCTATGCGAGGTGGTTGTTTAATTATTGTAAGCAATCAATTTAAATGCTAGAAACGTAAAGACATTGCAAATCTCAGTATCGAGAGAACTGTTGGGCTGTCATGTGTGGGGCTGGAGCGGCACATAGTTGTGAGCGTTTACCATTCCCCGGACGCGGATTTCACCTTGTATGAATCCACTATGGAAGATGTAATGCGTAAAATCTTTAACTCTAATAAAACCGTACTAATCTGTGGAGATTTTAATGTGGATATCCTGGTTCACCCTCTTTCTGAGAGGCTGCTAAATTTGTTTAAACGTTTTGACCTACACTGCTTGTTTCAAGATCCAACAAGGGTGACACTAACAACAGCCTTAACAATATTATTGCCTTAACAATATTTTTAGCAGTCATGAGCCAGTTAGTAAATCATTAGTTAGGCATTTTAATTCAGATCACTACGGCCATAGCGCTAGATTTGCATTTAAAATTTTAGATAAACACGAGATTTTCACCCACCAGCCTATCACAGAGAGCCGTATTAAAAAGTTTCAAAACAATATTGAACTGAAAGTGTCCCTCATGCCCCCCTCATGCATGCTTGACTGACCCGCATGATCTTTTAACCACCTTGTCAAATTTATCAAATGAAGAACGTAAGGATACGTTTAAACTTAAAACATGTAAAGCTAGTATTAGTGTCGTGTAACCTGACTGGGTCATCCCAGGTATTTACAAAAGTAGGAATACATTATTATAACCTATATGCTTCTAGAGCTCAATGCATTCATTAAACCCAGCATCTATTTAACATATTAAAACTACTTTAAAGCATTAAAAAAAGCTTGTCACGCAGCAAAATTCTTGCATATCAAAACAAAAATTGGAAAACCACAAATAAAACTCAAACTGGCTACCTGGAAGATAGTCAATAATGAGCCTGGCAAATCGTAACTCATCAAACATTTAAAAGTAGACAATAATCTTTTGACAAAAATATTGGAGTAGCCAACGCGTTTGATAGTTTATTTTCCAGTATCCGTAAAGTAGTGACATCGTCTTTAAATTCTTCGGCTACTGGCACGATGGCATTGTTAGAATCTAGTGTTCAAAAATGTAATAATATCTTTAGTTTTAACATGAAAAATACTGAAGATTTATGGAGTATGTCTACAAAACTACTCAGCGCTATCTTAACAAAGATTGCACCATGTCTAGCGTATATTTTTAATAAATGTGTTGACGAGGGTGTTTTTCTTGATATAATGAAACCTGGTTAACTCATTCCCTGTTCAAATCTGGAAATGTGAGTGATCCTGCTAATCATAGACCTATATCAGTATTGCATACGCTTAGTAAAATCTTCGTGAAAGTTTTTCTTACTCAGTTGTTATCACATATTAATCTAAATGGGATACTTCATAACCACCAGTTCGGTTTAACGAAAGGTTGATCAACGACTGATGTCGGTATTTTACAAGAAGCGATTGGGGTATTCTGCGACCTTTCCAAAGCTTTTGACCGTGTAAATCATGCCTCATTAATATCTTACCGTAAACATTACGGCATTCTAAATCGCTTTATTGATCTAATACAATCATACTTGACTGATAGAGTTCCTAAAGTCTTCTGGGTCAGTTATTGAAATGGGGGTGACTCAGGGTTTAATATTAGGTCCTTTCTTGTTTCAAGTGTACGTAAATGACCTCCCTTTTTTGGTTAAAAAAAAATCGGTTGTCTGTAAAGTCGGTTTACTGACGATAGTTGAACGTGACAACGTCATAAGAAAATAATGATGGAATGGTTGCATTTTCCAAAAGAAAATTTTAATTTTATTTGTTTGATTATATTTTGTATGGATATAGAGAAAACGGAAATCACAATTGAATTGATCAAGTTACCTTTAACCAACAATTGCTGCTCGCTAGCGGACCGCTGCTATTTATTTTAATTGATGATAGCACGAATATTCGACAATATATCACTGAACATAATTTAGATTCGGGTAATATCGAGAAAATCATTACTTTTACCGCCAAAATTATCGTTGCTATAAACAATTGACGCCACATTCACTTTGACGAAAACTTGTAAATGTATTATTTTATAGGAGCTGTCCACGCGGACGCATTGCTCACTAAAGTAGGAGAGAGACAGATGTCGTGCTATGTGTGCCAGTTATGCCTCTTTGTCGCTCGTTCCACGCTGCCGCTTGCACTTCAAGTCTTGAATGGAACGCCTCAGAGTGAGGTAACGCCGCACGAGTCATGTTTCTTCATGCGTCGGACGACTCGGACTTGAACTCGATCTCGGACTGGGACTCGGACTCAGACTTGGACTCGGACTTGACTTGGACTCGGACTCGACTTGGACTCGGACTCGGACTTGGACTCGGACTCGGACTCGACTTGGACTCGGACTCGACTTGGACTCGGACTCGACTTGGACTCGGACTCGACTTGGACTCGGACTCGACTTGGACTCGGACTCGACTTGGACTCGGACTCGACTTGGACTCGGACTCGACTTGGACTCGGACTCGACTTGGACTCGGACTCGACTTGGACTCGGACTCGACTTGGACTCGGACTCGACTTGGACTCGGACTCGACTTGGACTCGGACTCGACTTGGACTCGGACTCGACTTGGACTCGGACTCGACTTGGACTCGGACTCGGACTCGGACTCGGACTCGGACTCGGACTCGGACTCGGTCTCGGTCTCGGTCTCGGTCTCGGTCTCGGTCTCGGTCTCGGTCTCGGTCTCGGTCTCGGTCTCGGTCTCGGTCTAGGTCTCGGTCTCGGTCTCGGTCTCGGTCTCGGTCTTGGACTCGGACTTGGACTCGGGCATCATCACCTTGCTATCGAACCTGAGCATCACCACCTTGCTCTCGAACCTGAGCATCACCACCTTACTCTCGAACCTGAGCATCACCACCTTGCTCTCGAACCTGAGCATCACCACCTTGCTCTCGAACCTGAGCATCACCACCTTGCTCTCGAACCTGAGCATCACCACCTTGCTCTCGAACCTGAGCATCACCACCTTGCTCTCGAACCTGAGCATCAAAACCTTGCTCTCGAACCTGAGCATCACCACCTTGCTCTCGAACCTGAGCATCAAAACCTTGCTCTCGAACCTGAGCATCACCACCTTGCTCTCGAACCTGAGCATCAAAACCTTGCTCTCGAACCTGAGCATCACGACCTTGCTCTCGAACCTGAGCATCACGACCTTGCTCTCGAACCTGAGCATCACGACCTTGCTCTCGAACCTGAGCATCCTCACCTTGCTCTCGAACCTGAGCATTTTTTTTTTTTTTTCTTCTTTCGTATTGATATTACAATCATTATCATTAAAGCCACTTCAACCAGTAGGTGGCCACATCCACGGCATTGGCCGAGCCAGACATGATACCTGGGCATCTTCATGATTCATTGCTCTGCAACTTAGAAAAATAAAAGGATTAGTGCTTGTACGTAATCGCATCACACATGTCATTTGATTTATTCACCGTTTCATTTATTCAAGCCAAAACTTAATACTGTGCTCAATCATTTTTTTCATTATTTCTGTAGGTATCCAAAAACTACTACAATACAAATGTCTTGCCAGCCAACAACTTTTATGAATATAAGTAAGTATCTTAAAAACACACTATAATAATTATGTACGTGGAAGCAATAAATGGGTTCAGCTTAATACAGTTTACTCTAGTGCCCCAATATTATGAAGCACCATTAAACAACTTCATTGAACAACCGAACATGCACCAAAACAGCGCCATACTACATATAAAATGATTATAAAAATATGAAACACTAAAATAAAAACAACTGTTATTGTTATGAACTGTTTGCCTTAGATTAAATCCATTTCCATCCGTGTTATTTTGCTTTATTTTGTCATGTAATGATTTCTTTTTAAAAGATTATTAGAAGAACTACATAATAAGAACTGTATTTTTGATGTACCAACCGTACTTGCTAATAAAAATTATTACTTTGATAAGTCTCAAAATATGATGGTAGTTTGTAAAAATAAAATAAATATGTATGTTCTAACAGAACAAACTGTAAACCAGCTACATACTTTTTGAACGCTTCAAATTTACCCTCATTTTTATCTTAAAAAAAAAAAGAAAAACTATGTCCATAAAATTCACAAAAACTCGCCAATTTCAAACGATACTGTATCACGCATCTATTAGTTTGGATTAAACCAGAAAAAAAAAATAAAGCAAAAAAATAAATTTTAAAAATCTTAAATTCTTCCTTTGCATGGTATGTTGTATAAAAAGACAAAAGAAAAAAAACATATCCACAACTAAGTATCAGAGTATAACGCTACTTACGTTTTTGCAGGCGTTTGAGGAAATTTTATTTATCCTTGTTCGTCACACTTCTGAACTATTGGCACCAGCCAAAGTCCAAACACAGGTTTAGCTTTTAAAATATAATTTATTCCATGTTCCACAAATCCATGTCCTTTATCAACTTAGAGGCTAATTATCCTAAGCCCTGTTTCGTTGCTTGCTACCGCCGGCATGAGCCGATGTGTTCGCCCCCGTCATGTTGTCGCCCTCCCCCTAAAAACAATATGGCGGGCGGCGAACCGGAACGATTGTCAAACAACCAACTACATCAGAAAACAATTATAAAGATAGTTCGCATCAAATTAAAAAAAAACTAACATAAATAAGCAAATAAATAAAATAACATTTTGAACAATAATAAAACTTGATATCTATCATTTTAAATATAAACAATTACGACTGCAACGTTGGCATTGACGTTCTTGAAGGAAGTCAAGATTGTACTTCTACAACTTCAAATATTAAATAAATAAGCTTATCAGACCAAAATAACAGTAATTAGATTAGATATACAATTATTTAGAAAAAATATTGTAAATACCCTAACAGTAGGTAGTCACAGGCTCGACAACAGGCGGTTAGTACAAGCGGCACGTCTACTCTCGCCCACGGCTCTCGTAACACTGCCCGTGCCGCCTTACCCACTCGCTTGCCCGAGACTGTGTATGTATGAGGTTATGTCCAACACACAAACACTACAGGTCTCATAGAAATTTCATCACAATCGGTTTAGTAAATTGTCCATAAAGTTTTCTTTTATTTTTTATCTCTTATCACTGGGTAGTGACAAACAGTGACAAGATAATCTTTAAATTTAAATTGCGTTTACATACTATAATAAGCTTACTAAGTTTTTAACTTATAGCCTAGTATAATTTGTGTGAATAAGCCTTTACGCAGTGTGGTTTTAACATGTCCGGCTAACAAGTGGCTCGATAGGGTTATAGCGCGATAGAACTATAGCTCAATATTAATTACAATAATGACCGGAATATCTGCATTGCGCGCTAATAAATAATTTTGAACTACCCTCATATCAACGGCACTGGTGAAGCGCGTAGCTTAGCTTGCTTATCCAAAAACAAAGTTAAAATTGTTTATTCAGTTGTATCACAAGGATCACTTTGAAACGTCTTAAAGCTAGGTAAGTCTAGGTGTCAGATGAGAGTTCCACTTGAGCCTAGAATAACAGGCAACAAACTACGGCTTGGCTTGACCGCTTTTTGTAGATAATGATGATTTTTTTACAGAATAAATATAGCTTATGTTTGTCAGCATTGCATTCAGCACTTGCTCGTATTTGTATAATTAATTAAATAAAAATACCATATTAAAATAATGTTTAATTAAATAATGGTTCTGTTAACACTTAGTTTAGCTTGCTTGGTCTTTGCTAACCGATTTTGGTCAGTTTTTTGATGGGTAAGTTTCTTAATAATGACTAGTTGCATATCCTCAATGTTAATTGTGAAATTACGTTTAGAATCTTCTTTCAAAAAACATTTTTTTTTAAAATGAGTGTGGAGTTGCAGGTAACAGCTCCGACTAACATAACTTTTGACGCTGACTGTCCACAGCATACAATCCAACAAATAACATTTAACGGTGACTCATTCTGTAAGTTTGTTTCCACATTTGCACTTCAAACTTTTGTAATTTGCTGAGGAAGTCGTTAGAAGCAATGCTACAGTTTTTTGGGACCAGGGTAGCAGGGAAGCAGGGCGGAATAACAAAGTTAGGGTGCAAAAGGCTTGCGATAACAACAACAAATAAACAATGATAAGAATAAGTATGACAAGTGGTATGAGGGTTCTGTAGAGTATCTTGCTAGGTTCAAATAAAATATAATAGGCTTTAATACGTTTCCATATTTTTAAAATACAAAAGATAGTAACACTAGATAGTAGATAGTATAAAGATAGTTTAAAATACAAAAGATAGTACTTTTCTCAAATAATACGAGAAAATTATAACTAAGTAGTATTAATTGAATTCATTTTGTCAAAAATCATTAAATCAAACAACGAACAACACTGTTTTTCCTGTTCAATGTTCAATTGTTTTTTTTTATAAACAGCATTTAATCTTGAAAGCCAGTTTGAAATTTAACTAAGACCGTTCATAAGTTACCTCATAGGTTGCCATGTTTCGGAGTAAAAGATCGTTCCATTTTTAAATTACACGACCAATTTCGATCTAACTTGGAGAAGGTTGTCAAAATAATGCTCAAATTTGATCCAAACCGATATTCCCCAACGTTTGTAAATTTTTCGAACTATGTATGATAGCGCAAGAACATTTTCCTAAAAGATGCGTTAGCAAAATCATCAAAACCTCTTTATTTTCCACTAAATTATATTAAACAAGTACCTAAGTGGTTAATACTATTATGATAAAATATTATTAGATTTAAAATGTTTAATTAATGTTATTGTGATTTATTTTGATTGTTATTTGATTTTAGTTGCCGATTTGAGTACGTTGATTGATATCAATCATTTAACAATATGAATTGATCTAAGTTGTATTGTTTAAAAATCATTTTATATTTTTAGAAACCAAATTAGCTTGCTTTAGTAATTTTAAATTGAATTTCTGGAATTATGTTCGTTGTAAAGTTAGTTGTTGTATTGTTTGCCCAGTCACCTATAAATACAGCAAACGGCTGAGAAATATTCATTCCACTGCGAACTACCATAAGAATAACATCTCCAATAAAACAAATGTTCAAATGAAACTCTGGTGTTTTCATGATGGACCCTGGAAACTCTTACATCAGAAGTGGCCGAACACCACGCCCAGGATGAGGAACCAGACACCTCTCTGAGAATTGCTGGTCAACCATCCAACCAACAAAATGTTGAAGATTCTGACCGTGATAGCGAATGAAATACTATGAGGGGAGTACGCCACTTGTTTGCACGGGCTGTTTAAAACCAGCTTAGTCTTACAACTGGGCTGTTGAGTCTGTTTGCCACTTGTCTGTACGGGCTGTTTAAAACCAGCTTAGTCTTTCAACTGGGCTGTTGAGTCTGTTTGCCACTTGTCTGTACGGGCTGTTTAAAACCAGCTTAGTCTTACAACTGGGCTGTTGAGTCTGTTTGCCACTTGTCTGTACGGGCTGTTTAAAACCAGCTTAGTCTTTCAACTGGGCTGTTGAGTCTGTTTGCCACTTGTCTGTACGGGCTGTTTAAAACCAGCTTAGTCTTACAACTGGGCTGTTGAGTCTGTTTGCCACTTGTCTGTACGGGCTGTAGAGGCATTGTAGCACGAGGCTGCCCACAAGGCGGCGTACTGTCACCGCTACTGTGGAACATAGTGGTGGACGAACTCATCCGAAAACTGAACGGCCACGGCCTCTTCACAGTAGGATATGCAGACGACCTTGCTATCCTTGCAACCGGATGCTTCGAAAGCGTACTATGCGACCTCATGAAAACCGCCATGAAAACTATAGAAAACTGGTGCACTAACCATGGCCTGTCAGTCAACCCCACAAAAACAGAACTCATAATGTTCACACAAAAAAGAAGTATGGGTAACTTAAAACTTCCCAAGCTATTCAACACCGAACTAAAACTGACCAACGAAGTCAAGTATCTAGGAGTGATTCTCGATAGCAAACTCCTGTGGAACAAACACCTTGACTACAAACTAAAAAAGGCAAGTGCCACGTTCTTCCAATGCAGCAGAATGCTAGGGAAAACGTGGGGACTATCGCCAAAAATAACCCTTTGGCTCTACACAGCCGTAATAAGACCAACACTCACATACGGAGCCATCGTATGGTGGAACAGAACAGAACTCAGCACCGTGATCACGAAGCTGCAACGCTTCCAGAGACTAGCATGCTCTGCAATAACGGGCTGCATGAGAACTACACCAACGGCCGCCCTTGAGATAATCCTGGGCCTAACACCACTAGACCTACACATATAACAAGAAGCGACGATGGCCGCTATCAGACTCAAACACTTGAACCTATGGGGAATTTCCAGGAGCCCTCACGCATCCATTCTGGATAAAGCGATATCTTACGAACCACTAATCGCAGCACCGTGCGACAAAACCCCCAAACAACAAATATTCCAAAAACACTACCACATACAAACACATGAAGACCAAAGAGATCAATCCGGTATCAGCGAGGTAAGAGTCTACACCGACGGCTCAAAAACCAAACAAGGAACAGGAGCCGGAGTGCACTCGCTTGATCTCAACATTAACATATCAATATCACTAGGCCTACACAGCTCCATCTTCCAATGTGAATGTGCGGCCATAACCGAAGCTGCCACAGCAATACACCGAAGAGGGATTGATGACTACAACATACGGATCCTCTCAGACAGCACAGCAACACTTAGAGCTCTGGAAAATAACAACTGTAGTTCCAAGCTCATATACGAATGTCACCAGGCCCTAGAGAGCATTGCCACAAAGAACACGGTAACTCTACAGTGGATAAAGGGACATAGCGAATCACTTGGCAACGATGCCGCAGACCAGCTAGCCAGAAGAGGCTCAGAAACACCTATAGTAGGACCAAACCCCTTCCTACCTCTGCCACTCTCACAGCTACGAACCTGGATACGGCAGCGCTCGCAGAAGCAACACAACCTGCGCTGGATGCGCACGACTGACTGCAGACAGTCAAGAGCAGCAATACCAGCAACCACACCCAGACTTACACGTCGTCTAATATGCCTTAACAGGCTAGACCTCAAAACCATCGTGGGAACCCTAACCGGCCACTGTCCACTGAACAAACACCTACACAACATCGGAGCCACAGACAGTCCACTCTGCAGGGGATGCCTATCCGAAGAAGAATCAGCTGCCCACGTAGTCCTGGAATGCGAGGGCGTAGCTACTCAACGACGCGAAATCCTGGACCACCCCAGGTCACTCCTCCAAGCCTGTGAAGCCCCCAGGAAGCTTCTGCGCTTCTGGGAGGAGTTAGGCTGGCTACAAGTATAGTCAGCGTTTCCTGACGCAAAACGGACCGACCTTGAGTCCAATTGCGGAAACAGGAGTCCCACACATACATACATACATACATTGTCTGTACGGGCTGTTTAAAACCAGCTTAGTCTTTCAACTGGGCTGTTGAGTATGTTTGCCACTTGTCTGTACGGGCTGTTTAAAACCAGCTTAGTCTTACAACTGGGCTATAAAAAGTCTTCGCACTCCACTTCCCTGAATTGTCTCTTTACAACCAGCTTAGTCTTACAACTGGGCTATAAGAATTCTTCGCACGCCACTTCCCTGAATTTGCTGTTTGCAACCAGCTTAATCTTACAACTGTGCTTAATTATAATTTTATTTTCTAGATCACGAATAACAAAGACAGCCTGCTCAGAGCGCGAGCAGTTTATCAGTATGGCCGTGATAGCGCAAGAACATTTTCCTAAAAGATGCGTTAGCAAAATCATCAAAACCTCTTTATTTTCCACTAAATTATATTAAACAAGTACCTAAGTGGTTAATATTATTATGATAAAATATTATTAGATTTAAAATGTTTAATTAATGTTATTGTGATTTATTTTGATTGTTATTTGATTTTAGTTGCCGATTTGAGTACGTTGATTGATATCAATCATTTAACAATATGAATTGATCTAAGTTGTATTGTTTAAAAATCATTCTATATTTTTAGAAACCAAATTAGCTTGCTTTAGTAATTTTAAATTGAATTTCTGGAATTATGTTCGTTGTAAAGTTAGTTGTTGTATTGTTTGCCCAGTCACCTATAAATACAGCAAACGGCTGAGAAATATTCATTCCACTGCGAACTACCATAAGGATAACACCTCCAATAAAAACGAATGTTCAATTGAAACTCTGGTGTTTTCATGATGGACCCTGGAAACTCTTACATGTATATGCCCTTCAACGTACTAATTCGGCAAGCTATGTCGGTGACCTTGGTTATCCCATCGCCTATAACAAAGAGTTGCCTCGTTGCCTGTGAAACTATAATAATATAAGACCAATAATGACTAGGCGCTTGTAGTGTCACTTTATTACAGAGTATGTCAATTTATCTAAAATCTGAAACGTCTCCCACATACGCCTTGTTAAATGTTCATGAGTGTTGCAGCCGCGGCGGCACGGAACATTGTTAACTTCATTTGTGTTTCATAAAGTCAAGTTTTGCTGTGATGCTCGGGATACACGAGACTAGTTTTTAAAGCCATTAGGCCTACTACAAGCTCTGTCTGGCTCTGCTGGCCTACCATGAGCTTCATATGGTTCATATGGCTGTCAAAATTGTGTCAACAGTGTCAACGCATACAAACCCAAGAAGAAAATGAATAAGTGGGTCAGCCTATTTATACACAATTTGACAGCCATAGCCATAACCATATGGAGCTCGTGGTAGCCCTGCTAGTTTTGAGTCTGTGTGTACTCACCAGTGTGATAAACTGTGTGTGTGACGTTTCATCGTAGGATTTATTTAGTCAACACTCACACAGACTTGAAACCAGAGACAGAGCCAGACAGAGCTTGTGGTAAGCTTACAGGATAGCATGATAATGATAGTAAGCTAGCAAGCTAGCAGTTCTAGCTTACTATCACTATCTTGCTTTTTAGGGTTCCGTAGCCAAATGGCAAAAACGGAACCCTTATAGATTCATCATGTCTGTCTGTCTGTCTGTCTGTCTGTCTGTCTGTCTGTCCGTCCGTATGTCACAGCCATTTTTCTCCGAAACCGTGAAAGCTAGACTGATGAAACTTGGCAAGTAGATGTATTCTGTGAACCGCATTAAGATTTTTACACAAAAATAGAAAAAAAACTATAAATTTTGGGGGTCCCCATACTTGAAACTGAAACTCAAAAATTTTTTTTTCATCAAACCCATACGTGTGGGGTATTCATGAATAGGTCTTCAAAAATGATGTTGAGGTTTCTAATATTGTTTTTTTATAAACTGAATAGTTTGCGCGAGAGACACTTCCAAAGTGGAAAAAAGTTGGTCCCCCCCCCTCTAACTTCTAAAATAAGTGACTGATAAAGCTAAAAAAAATATATGTTGTACATTACTATGGAAAACTACAGTGAAATTAAAATAAAGAGAATTTAGTTATTAAAATCATCATCATTATCAGTTTGAAGAAGTCCATTGCTGAACCTTCTTTAAACATTTAAGAAACAATGATTCTGAGCACACTACCCTCACCGACTTCCTGCAATCATGACAATGTCGTCAGTCCATCAGCGTCCTACGTTACGTCTTCTTGTTTGTTGTCGCTATTCGAGAACATTTATTAACTAAATGTTGTCGATTATTTAAAAACATTTGACTGGCCTCTAGCTCAGTTGGTAGTAGCTCTGCCTTCTGCGCCGTAGATCGTGGGTTCGATCCCCACCGAGAACAAATATTTGTGTGGTGAACATGAATGTTTGTTCTCTGTCTGGGTGTTATATTGTATTCAAAGTATGTATTTACAAAAAAAAAAAAAACCATAGTACAAGCTCTGCTTAATTTGGGGCTAGATAGTGTTGTGTGGATTGTCTACAATATTTATTTATTTTATAATGTTTTAGAAAATATATTTACAAGAAACAAAAATATACAATGTACTCAGATTTTTCACCCACTTTTTCTTTTTTGCATACATTTTTTATGCAGTTGTCTGTACGACAACTACTAGCTACGGCAGGTACATGCTACGGCGTAGCACCGTAGCAATTACCTAAAGTTAGAAAATTACGATCACAACAAAAGTTGGTGATAACGTGAAGGCAAATGCTTTGAAAACAAAGTTATCAAATCACCGCCATTAGGCGGTCAGTTTGTTTGCCGCTTGGCTCGCTCTAATGTTTGGCGAGGTTTCTAGGAAGCGGCGCGCGGATTGAAATTATGTTTTTTACTAATACATAACAAGCATAATTATTGCCCACCTGATATTAAAGTGTCGCTCACAGGAACGTGACCTACGATGCAATCAAGTTGATGGACAGAGGGCAGTCTCTGCGTCCATCAACTTGAGGTAAAAAGATGTTCAGCCTCACGTGCCAGTAATTTCACCGGCACCCACACCCTTCAAACCGAAACACAGCGATGCTGCTTCAAGGCAGAAATAGGCATGGTGAGTCTTCCCCTAATGAGCCACACACGCAGAGATCTGCTATTTATGTAGATAATGGGATCATACAAAATAATGAAGTTATGCGATTACAAACATAAAAAACTACAACTGAGTTGAAAACCTCCTTTTTTAATTGAAGTTAGTTAAAAATGCTAAAACACCGACATTGCCTAGATTATTGCAAAATTGACTAGATAAATCAGCCTGTATAGATATACAGGGTGATTTATCTAGTCAATTTTTAGGACGTTCAAAGATTATAGTAAAACATCGAGCGGTTTGCTTCAATCAAACAAGGACCCCTTACCGTCGTCAGCATGAAGACAGGAGTACTTAAGGTATAGTTTCTTGTAAAACGTTGACCATTAACACAATAAGATTCATTCGTATTGTGTCACTGGATTTTAAGTGCACCTCAAAGAGGCTCCTTTTGTGCACTTGACACATGTTTTCGAACTATTTTAGGTTCTACAACGTGCTAGTTCCCTCACGATGTTTTCCTTCACCGTCTGAGAGTGCTGGTATAGTGCACATTAATTGTTGCACAATTAAAACTCATTAGTTTGCAGTATAAAATCATCGAAAAGTAGCAGTAGCTTAGTGTGAAAAAGAATGAAAAAAAAATAACTACCATCTTTGCTATGTTTGCTCTTTCTTTTAAAAAAAGGTTGAAGTAAATAGTGAGATGGTATTCATTCGGGTCTATAAAATTCCACTAACTACCTGGAGCAGTGACGATGCGCGATAAAAGCAGTCGTTATAAAACGTTCACCGCTTTATAGAAAGTCGAGGCTAAAGTACCACACGTCATTAGTCATGTCACACTTCAGTCTTCTTGCAACTTTTAGAAGACCTTTAAACGCCAAGTGTGAGTAGCGGTTCTTACGCAAGATATTTTATGTTTTTTACACAACTCGAAGTCAAAGTCAAATACATATATATATATTTACACAGTAGTATCACAAGGATCGCTTTGAAATGTCTTAAAGCTATTAGGTGAGTACTTGACTAGCTGATGAAACAAGTATATGGCTCTCCTTAGGGTAAGCGGTAACCATTGCCTATAACAGCATTTCCTCGTAGGTCTCATACATCAGGAACGTGTCCTACTTTAGTCTTTTGGCGAACGTTGTGGCGTCCTGTGGTTTTAGGTAAACACAACGCATGACTTTTTTGATGATGATTGACGCATCATCAAAAAATAATCTTAAAAATCGTAATCGTAATCTAGAAGGCCCGTTACTCCACCGAATATATTAAATATGTTTTTATTCAGTTGTATCTAGGATCACTTTAAAACGTCTTAAAGCTAGATGAGTCTAGGAGCCAGTGCTAAAAGAACAGGCAACAAACTACGGCTTGGTTCTCACCGTTGTTTTATTTTGATCCTTTTACAAACAAAGTGTTTCGCAGAAAACGCCTAAATATAATTTTAGAAATGTCAGGCAAAGAAGTATCACTCAATTGCAATAATTTCAATTGAAATCATAAATTACAAGCATCCGGGACGTGACAGCTGTAGGCCTTAGAAGCTGAATGATAAATGACCACCAAAACCCATCAGCGCAGTACAGGCAGCGTCACAAGTTGATTAACTTGGACGTTTTCAAGACAAGAGTGAATAGGTATCTTCAAGGTAAGCGTGCTACACCGTCGACCTCATCAGCATTTAACAGCAAGTGAGATTGCGGTTTTAAAGCAAACCTAGAAATTGAAAACCTAAAAAAAAACATTTTCAGTTCCTTAAAGCTGAAAATGTTTTTTTTTTTGTCAAATTGTATTTCTTCTTCTCGTCGTGTTATTAGTTTTATAGAATTAATGCGATACCTAACATTAAAAACGTATTAAGACGTTATAAATCAGAAATGCTCTTCCATTTTTGCCATGGACTGTACCTAAGGTACGTCTTTTGTTTTGTAAGAAGCCTTAAAATACTGCTTTTGTTTTTAAATGTGCCTGGGGATTAAATTCGTGAAACTATGAGTTTCTTTTTACTTTTTTCTAAACGATTCTTGTAATTATATTGAAAAATTAATTTAATTTGAACATTTACGATTCCGCGGCCAGATGCAAGCTTGCAAAAACTATCCAGTTAATTATGCAAAGTGTTTTTAACTATCTATTAAAAACACTTTGCATAATTAACTTAACATTTTCGCAGTGATTACTTAAAGATGATTATGGATTAATTAAAGTGATGGATGATTTATTATCTAAAACTTATTTATAAGCTGTGGCTACAAGAATTATCATTTTATTGTATCCCACTTCTTGTGTACCCACGACACAGGGAATCCTAGTGTGGGGTCAAGACTATGTATATGGGAGCCAGTTATTATTTGTTATCAGATTTTGTGACCAATGTAGGTATTCTAGTCTCTGCCTTCAATGTCAACACTTTAGTTTATGTTAAAGGTACTATGTATTAGCCTTAATTTTACTTGTATGTTATTTGTTTACAAATAAATAAATAATAATAATAATCCATCTTTTCATTTGCCTATCTCTACTTATAATAACCATCCACATTCATATCGAGCACATCGGTACATGGCATTTTCCTTAAAAAAAAAAACAAAAAAAGTATTACCTAAGCCACATAAATAATAGCTACTTCACTCAAATAGAACCGAGTTCTAAATAAATAAAGTCGACAATTTAAGGAATACTTTACTTAGAAATAAGAATACAATTTAACACTCAGACAAAGAACAAACATCTGCGTTCACCACACAAATATTTGTTCTCAGCGAGGATCGAACCCACGCCCTCCAGCGCAGAAGGCAGAGCTACTACCAACTGAGCTGTGAAGGCAGTCAAAAACTGACTTCGCTTTTGGATTTTGAGGCCGTGGGTTCAATTCCGATTCATAAATAAATATTTCATGTTTCATATTAGTGCCTTTAAATTGGGAAGCAAAACATTACAAAGCTTAGTATTCTACCAGTGGCGTTAAGCTTGCAACCTGTCACGTGTAGAATACCAACTGCAAAATGTGGGCGTGTGCCAAATGTATGGACGTGCCTCTGACTAAGCAGTTGTGCTGGCACGTTCCACGGTTATCAAATAGCTTTTAACATCACTCCAGTTCACGTGAAGTTTCTTTGACAATAGTTATTGAATTGCCACTGCAGCATGCTGCTACACTTGTGGACAAAAAATTGGAATATACTGCTGAATATTTTGATTCTAGAGATTTTTTTTCAATTTATGACTCTTTTTATTTTAAAAGAGTCAATGCTAAATATACGACTAATGTGCATAGTTTTTCAAACATCGGCCCACTTCCACTCCAAATATTGCTATGCCCTAAACTTAAGAGCCACTTTTTTACCTTTATGACCTCACCATGCATAATAATAATTAGGTACAACAAACAATATTAGTATGAATACGAGTAGTTTTATTTCAAAAAAAATATTTCCTTCGACTTGAATCTCGAAGTTTTTTCTAAATTTATTATTCTAAATAAGGTGTGCCATGACCAACACTGACTTAGATTTCGTCGTTTTTCTTTAATTGAAATTATAAAATGTTATAAAATTCTACTTTTGTTTCTCGTAAGTGTACAGTCGATTAAATACCGCATGCAGTGTAACGCTACGTCACTGTGTACAAAGCGTATCCGATACGACATAACATTGTGCTACGTCGCTACGAGAATGTAGGACATCATATTGAGTGCTACGGCGTAGCAGTTAGCTACTACGGACATCGTAGCTTTCAACGAAATAAATTATAATTATTAGGGCATAATCCGGTTATGAGACTTACTACTATGAAAACGAAAAACGAACTCCCCACAACTTTTTGATTTTGATCCCCCACGCACGAGCCAAGGCATTTGACGTAGGAAAGACAAGCAAAATAGCCTGATTTAATAATCCAGTAAAACGCCTCCCTTTTTATCAATACAAAAGGTTTAAGTTTAAATCTGAACTGATTTTGATGAAACTTGAAAAATAAATCTGGAAAGGCAATTTTTCTACTGGCTCAATTTAATCCGACCAGCAAAGTCTGGGGCGGATGCTAGTTATACGCTGGATAAGATAATTTAAGCACCCCAAAAACGGATACAGGAAATGTTTACTTTGGATGTACAAAATACATAATCCGCGATACCTTGTACTTGTGCCGTGTACAGCCTTAATTCAAATTACCTGCGGGCCTTATTTACACATCACCGGAAGGAAAATGTAGGGAAAAATGATTAATGTTCTGTTTGAATCCACACAGCGTAATCCATATCAAAGGAAATTGAACATTTTGGTTGTTGTTTGACACCATTTTATTTTTTAATTATAATACATCGACCAGAGATGATAATATAATGTGATAAATTGATGGCTGACAATAATACAAACAAAAAATACCTTGGTCAAAAACTACTAAACTAATAGTCAGGTGTCGTAAATAATAGCAATCAAAGTCCTTTTATGACTGCCCACACAGCTCATTTGGCGGCTCTGCATTCTGCGCTGTAGGCCGTGGGTTCGATCTCCGCCGACACCAAATATTTAAATGATGAACACACGAGTTCTCATTTAAGCTTTACTATTTAAGGCTAGATTGTGGGATGTCCACCCAGATGTCAAAAAACCTAGTACTTAGCAGCTTAAAAAAGAGAAATCGAAATTTGATTGTGATATCTTTATATCAATTCAAAATTCAATAATTGATTTATTCAGTAGGACAAGGATATTTAAACGTCTTACAGCTAGGTGAGTCTAGGTGTCAGTTCCACGTGACCAAGCCGAAAAGACTAAAAGGCCTGCCTCCGTACTAAAATCGTCAAAGCCCTTTTAATTTGTGAAAGCGCGATGACGCTTTTAAGCGGGTTCCCTTAATGTTTTCCATACTTTTGTAATCTTCTTCTTCTTCCTGCCTTTATCCCACTAGGTGGGGTCGGCACAGCATGTATTTTTCTTCCATTCTCCCTGAAAACTCACTCCTTTCTTGGACTTGATCATCTCTCACACAACCCATCCATCTTTTCTTATGCCTACCTCTACCTTTGTATCCATCTTCATTCATGCCAAACATTCTTTTCGTCACATGACATTCTTCTCTCCTCATAACAAGACCATACCACGTTAGCCGATTACTGTTTTTCCTTACTCTTGTAATTGTGTGCACATAATTTCAAAAAATGTTTTTCCAACCGGTAAATTAAAGAATAACTGAATAATTCATTGTATTTATTTAATTATTCTGGCTCCATGGTGAACCGAGTTCCATAGTCATCGTCTTCTCGTTGGTAAACGCGCGGGTCCTCGGGGAAAACTGGAAAAAAACAAGTCTTATTGTTATGACTCTAATTTCAATCAGTTCAGCCTTCTATCTCATACATAATACATACTAACGGCTGCCTACAGCTTCATTTGCGTGCTGACAATACCTCAATATTCATGGCATTTCATTTTTATTCTTCCCTGTTCATATTTTGGGATCAAATATAGTATTTGCTAATCAAGGCATGAACTATATTTAAATCATAATCGGTGCAGTAGTTAGGCGTGATTGAGCTACGAAAATCTAAAAATCGTAACTTTTTATATCATCAAGTAGAATATGTCTGCATGTCGGTGGTCGGAATAATAGCCTGATAAGACTTTTTATAGCTCAAGAACGGCTGAATCGACTAGGCTGAAAATTAGAGGGGAGGTAGCTTAGAACCAGGAAAAGACATACTTTTAACCCCGAAAAGTAAAGGAAACGGGTGAAACGGGGCCGAGACGAGCGAAGCCGCGGGCGGCCGCTGATATCTCATAGTTCTGGTTACTTACATGAATAACTGCGACTACTACTTCGGTCGTAGTTCACTGATACCTGCCCTGGTAAATTATGATAAACATTCAATTTTGTTCAAATTCCTTAATAAAATTGTCCAACTCAAAAGTATTCAAACACACCAGATTTTTAAATAAATTTGTATAAACTTACCGTAAGGATTCACTAAAATTGATGTAAACATTAGAAAATTTAGCAAACCCTGATTAATATTAAACCAGTAAGGCTCAGTTTCACGCATGACTAATCACCCAATCAGTTTTTGACAGTCATTTAACTCAAATTTTGTAGGTTAAACAGCTGTCAAATATTTGATTCGACAAATTAGTCGTCCATAAAACCGGGCATAAATTAAATGCAATAATAATTGAGAAGTTTATCATATTTAATGATTATTTTTCAACTTACCATCAATATCTTTAATTTTTACGTTGTGGGCTCCTTCGATGGCTGAAAAAGTACTATGTATTTATTGAACTATAGAAGCTATAGCTATAGTAGGTAGAGCAAATAGCTAGAGTTAAAATTATATTTCTTAAGTAAGTATTTTTAGATGATGTTTCTGTTGTCAAATAAATAGATAAAAAATACGATCAAATTGACAAAACTACAGTACATGTAAATATTAGTAACGCCACAGGAATCAAACCTGCGCCCTCAATAGCACCGAGACATATTGCACACACTTTTAACCACATTTTTTAAACAGAAAAATGCCTGGATTTCCGACTTGGATTTGAACCCACGACCTTAGGATCGGAAGGGGGGGCCGCTACCACCAGACCACTAGATTCACTTACAACTTATAACAGGTTTGACGTATTTCTCCAAGTTTTTGGTTCCATAAGCCGCCATCAGTTCCTTGATGTATGATTTCAGATCGCTCTCCCAATCAACTTGACCTATTCAACAATAAATAAAATGAATGATGACGTAATGAGTTACCACCACAGGTTTTCCACAACATAAATAGCATCAAGAAAAACGTTAAAAAACCCCTTCAGGGTAGGCAACCTTTAGGATAGGCAACCTTTGGTGTTGTTGGTGTCTATGAGCTACGGTGACCGCTTACTATCAGGTGGGCCGTAAGCTAGTTTCAATAATATCGACTTCATAAAATCTGAATCGATTTTGGTGAAATTTCTATTGGACCAATCTGAAAATATAATCTTTCAGATAAAAAACTGATATGAATTACTCATAGCTACCTAAATTCAACTTAGTAGAACAATTAAAAAAAAATAAGTCAAATAAAAAGTATATTCAAACTCACCTGGTCGATTTCTCAATGGATTTATGTATGGGACGCGGACCTCTGTTTAAAAAAAAAATATGTAATATTTACTTATCTCAATTAGATTACACGAGCCGGTATGACCGAGCTTCGCTCCGGTTAAAAAAAAAATAGTATCGTTTGCCAATAGATGTCAGGAAGAGTCGTATCTTTATTGGCTTATTTTTAATTAACAACGCCTTCTAGCTTGCAGTTAGTTGCTCACAATCGCCAATAGATGGCAGGAACAGTCGTATATTGAGTTTATGTTTGATTATTGCAAAACACCAACTTCTCGTCATTTTCTAAAAATGAATCCTAGCTAGATCGATTTATCGCCCCCGAAAACTCCTGTATACTAAATTTCGTGAAAATTGTTGGTGCAGTTTCCGAGATCCTAAATATAATTATATATGTATATACAAGATTTTCTCGTTTAAAGGTATAAGATTATATCATATCAATTAGCCTAAACTGAGAGGCCTCAAAGAGGATTTAAATTAATACCTGTAGATCGGGTCACCAGGCCAACCTTCCTAAGTTAACAAGTGACCCGTCCCGGCTTTGCACGGATGTACCTAATTTAGAAAGAAATAGATGAAACATGCGTGAAGGCACTATCTTTGATTAGGTATACTCTTTTCCGTACAAAGCTGGGGCCTGTCGCTAGCTTACCCATTGTTAAGCTATAAATAGTTAATTATTAAGCTGCTTCTAATTTTCCTGCAAAATAGCGCTCCGTAAACTGAATTCACCTGAGCTTATTCACCTAGGTGCATTAAAAACACTTTTAGAGTTTTAGTAAACTTTAAACACCTGAGTGCAATAAAGTTCTTTTAAAAAAAATATTCACCATATTCAAGTAAAACTGACTGAAAACAGTAATACTTAATAAAGAGGTTTCACCATCAAATAGTAGACGAGAATAAACTTTATCACGTAGACAAAAAAATTAACTTAGGGCCGATTTGTGACGGCCACTACACAACATGTATATGAAATCGGGTGTTTTTTTACAATTTCAGAAAATATTTGCATCGGTACCTATCTGCTAAACTTGTACACAATTTTTTTTTTTTTTATACAACTAAGTTAGCAAACAAGCATACGGCCCACCTGATGGAAAGCGGTTACCGTAGCCTATGAACGCTTGCAACACCAGAGGCATCACTCGCCTCTGGAATCTGGGGTGTCCTCTATTTTTTTTGTAAAAAGTTTTCATACTTAACATTTTTCTGAAATAGATTATTCCACCAAGGAGTTTTGTATGTAATGAACATAATTATCAAGCAAAGTGTGACGGTAGTGATTTGGAATGGAATGCATTTACAATGCACCGAGTACCTTCTATCTGCTATATAGTCTATTTACACAGCGTCTTTGCACAGCAGTTAATCCTACTTACAGAGCATGTATGATGTAGTGTTTTTACATAACTAATTATAGTTTGAGGGTACACACGGTAACGCAATCAAACTTTACAAAACGCAAGGACCCGCGTAATCTAATTACAGCAGTAGTTAAAATACTTCAGGCGGAAAAAGGTCAGCAAGTAGGTAGGTAATGTCAGCGCACTTAAAATGAGATCACACATGTAATGTGAGGCCTGGTGGTCTAGTGGTAGTAACCTCGCCTTCCGATCCAACGGTCGCGGGTTTGGAATCCAGTCATGTACCTATGGACTTTTCTGTTCGAAAAATGAATGTCCACAACACCCTCACAACCCTTTGCATTTATAATACCAGTAGTACTTAGGTGTAATTCAGAGTATTGTACCTGGATTATTAATTTGACCGCTTTCACTAGAACTGGTTTTATCCCCATTTACATTAAAGTTTGCTTCTGAAACCAACAGCAATATTATAAATAAAAAACAATAAGATATTTCAATATTTTCAGGAAGGAACATATAATATTTATTTTTCAAGGGCTACCAAAGAGTTTATAAAATTGCCAATAGCGCCATCTAGTTTCGACTTTGTAAGTGTTTTGAAAGTGCTTACGTTGAATAAGGGTTTGGATGTCAGGCTTCGCGTCTTCAAACCCTGCCTCGTTGATCTGATGCTGGATGTTCGTTCGCAGGTTTGTTACCCATTTAGGCTCTTTTAATCCTTCTAATAAATGAATTAATATTCTGGACTATCCACACAACTCCATCTAGCTCCAAACTAAGCAGAGTTTATCCTATGGGAACCAGATACCTAGCTGATAATAAGATGTACTTAAACTTTTTAGATACTTAATTAGCTACATTAATTGTTAAGATCGCGGGAAGTCGGTGTATCAGAAAGAGCTCAGGATCGTTCTTCCTGGAAATAGGTCCAGCGGGAACTTCTTCAGAATGATGATGATGATTTACTTAGAATACAATACAAACCCCAGACAAACATCTTTGTTCACCACACAATATTTGTTCTCAGTGGGGATCGAACCCACACCCTCTAGCTCAGAAGGCAGAGCAAGATGTTACATAACAATATAGGTAGATTCTTATTAGCACCACTAGCCTGCAGGAGTAGGAACACTGCTGGATAGCCTCCCGGTATATAATAGGTATTTCTTGGAAGAACGATTTTAACCATATCCAATTCCCCGAGTGTTATTTTTTAATAAAACTGATGGTGCACAATACAAGCTTAAGACCCACGTAATGTTACGTGGTAACCACGCCTATGACAAAGCGTTACATCGCAGGTCACGCATGTAACGAACATGCCCTACGTGTGCCTCTAAATCCATAAAATCTTACCATCTGTGTTTTTCGGTGCGTCTTTGTCAGGTCCCAATCGAAGAATGGGTTTACCTTCATGCATCAAACCTATAAAGAATTCGGTGGGCTATTTGTAGGTACTAAGATTTGAGGTGATATCTCCGTTGCCTAGATATTAACTACTTGTCTGTGTAGACAAGGATATTTAGTTGAGGGATGGTGTTAGTCCAAAAAAAAAAACAAAAAAAAATACAACTCTTTTCTTTTTTTAGGTCTTTGGTAAATGGTAAAATGGTGGTATAAACACAACTTACTTGATCGATAGCCGGGTTCGGAGCATATTGACGACTAAAAACAAAATATTTTTCTCAGTCTTTTTTACCACTCGTAGGAATTGGCCCGATCAAATATTTGACAGTTGTTCACATATGTAAAGATTAAGTTTTTGCTTGCAAAACCTGAGATAAACAACCGTTAAATATTTGATCTATTATTAAAAAATGCAGGGATGGTCCAGATGTATCACAAGGATCACTTTGAAACGTCTTAAAAGTAGTTGAGTCTATGCTAGTTCCAACAGAGACTTCTTCAAGTTGATGATGATAATATTTTCTTACCGCTAGCAGAGCCAAAATTTGAAATAATAACCTTATCATATCGAAGACCTAACTATACAGACAAGAATGCAATCATGACTCCTCTGTGACTAAAAAACCAATTAAAAATTATTGAATTAGATTTTACACGGTATTTCACAGGCGTCACGTCTCAATTGGTAGTGACTTGACTTCTGCACCATATAGGCGTGCACTGTACCATAGGTTGTGAACTGTACCATAAGTCGTGCACTGTACCATAGGTCGTGCACTGTACCATAGGTCGTGCACTGTACCATAGGTCGTGCACTGTATCGTAGGTCGTGCACTGTACCATAGGTCGTGCACTGTACCATAGGTCGTGCACTGTATCGTAGGTCGTGCACTGTACCATAGGTCGTGCACTGTACCATAGGTCGTGCACTGTATCGTAGGTCGTGCACTGTACCATAGGTCGTGCATTGTACCATAGGTCGTACACTGTACCATAGTCGTGCACTGTACCATAGGTCGTGCACTGTACCATAGGTCGTGCACTGTACCATAGGTCGTGCACTGTACCATAGGTCGTGCACTGTACCATAGGTCGTGCACTGTATCGTAGGTCGTGCACTGTACCATAGGTCGTGCATTGTACCATAGGTCGTGCACTGTACCATAGGTCGTGCACTGTACCATAGGTCGTGCACTGTACTATAGGTCATGCACTGTACCATAGGTCGTGCACTGTATCGTTGGTCGTGCACTGTACCATAGGTCGTGCACTGTACCATAGGTCATGCTCTGTACCAAAGGTTGTGCGCTGTAGGTTGTAGGT
The DNA here is from genome assembly GCA_939531255.2 of Thera britannica. Classification (NCBI taxonomy): domain Eukaryota; kingdom Metazoa; phylum Arthropoda; class Insecta; order Lepidoptera; family Geometridae; genus Thera; species Thera britannica. Next base: position 14,952,930 of record OW618040.2, on the reverse strand, counting down.
ATCGAAGCTACAACCTACAGCGCAGAATCTACCAACTAGGCTGTTCAAATTTCAACAGCTTGTCAAGTTCGACTTAGAGTCCGCGCAAGATAACACTGCGCTTGACATATTGCGAAAAAAAAAAACAAACTAATGTCTGAAATAATGTCCCAATCACAATACGAAACGCAATGCAATCTCTATTCATCTTTGTTATCGAATATAAATATATCCAGTATGCTTGTTATGTTTTCCGCCATCTGTCACGCACATAGTTATCTCGCGCGGACTTTAGGTATCTGTCAGTGATTGTTTCCTATATAAATTAACCTAAATAAACCTTGTTGTTTCCCCTTTTGTATGAGTTGTCAAGACACAATAAAACAGTTTTTGAGACTTTAAAGTCGTATATTAACAATAAAAAATGTACAAACATTCTTAGAAAGTAAATAAACACACTTATTACCGTTTTTACTTTCAATTTTAAATAATTTTGTCAAAATAATAAATTATATTAACTAAAACTAGTTAGTTTATGAACCTACTGAACTCATTTTGATGAGAGCTTATTTGTATTTACAGTTAAGTACATTTTTTATTTAGCACGCCTGAAAGATTAAATCCTACAATACATTGGCAAGTGCCAATCGTAATTTTGGACATGCCCCTGACTAGCCCAAGCCAAGATAGAAACCAATAATACGATCTAACGAAAAATATAGCAAACAATAATATTGTTATAACTACACTATAAGTCATGACTATATTCTATTTATTTTTTTGCGTATTTTTGCTGCCTTTTTTATGCTAGGTCTGCAATCTTTGTTAATTCTGTTTCATCCAAATCGGTCCAGCCGATGTTGCATGAATGAGCTACGAACATCTTCAAAAACCAGTTTCCCTATCGGTTCTTAGATGGCGTTGTCATACAAGAAACTAATAATCCCACAAAACAGAAAAAACGCTTCTTCTTGTGACAGACTTCAAGACGATTAAAGTAAGCAGAGCTTTAAGTGCGCGGTACTCCACCTACTTGGTGTTACGCGGGCTCCGCCTACTTACTATTTCTACTTGTTTTTTCTCTTCTGTGAATAATACCGCCATCTATGATGCTATAAGAAAACAATCTCGAGAAATAGGACGAATACATAATTCAGTAAACATTCAATAAATACTTATAGTATTTTAAATTTGTTCTTATGTAAAAGTAATTTTTCCTACCTATTATTCGTAGTATTAATGTGTTTCAGGTGAAATTGACAAAACTATCTTTTGGCGCCCTCTTACGGCGTCCATGCGCAAAACCCCGCTAGTGTTCTCTAACAGCGCATAGATGTCGCTAGCTGTGTGAACTGGTTTGCCGTTTATACTCGTCACAATATCGCCCGGCTGCAATCCTCCACTGAAAAACAATGAAATCACGTGAATCACAAGGATCACTGCTCAAAAATGTATGTACACTATGTCAAACGGTGAAGGAAAACATCGTGAGGAAACCGGCATACCGTAGAACCATAAAAAGATCGAAAATATGTGTCAATTGCACGAAAGGAGCCTTTTTGATGCGCACTTAAAATTCTTTCACCACACTTGGCTCGAAAGAATCAGTGGAACGATAAAAAAAACAAGGATAACCTTTGGTTAGGTCATAAAGCTAAGCGAGTCTAATGCAATTGACTGGCCTCCCAGGTCTGTTGATAGTAGCTCTGCCTTCTACACCGTAGGTCGTGGGTTCGATCGCCACCGAGACAAAATATTTGTGTGGTGAACACTGACGATTGTTCTCTGTCTGGGTGATATATCGTATTCTAAGTGTGTATGTATTTACTAAAAATAATATTACAAGTATTCTATCAGGTATGTGGTTCCTTAATTTGGGGTACCTCTGCTCAATTTGACAATCCACACAGCACTATATAAGTGCTGTGTGGATTGTCCACATCATTTATATTTATTTATTTCAATGCTGCTATAGCAAGAAAACTTGAATAAAACAACTTCAATAGGAAACAGTTGAACCAATTTTGATAAAATTTCTAAGCGACCAATCTGCAAGTATAAATTTTCAGGCTTTCAGATACGAAAAGGATTTTCTAATCAGTTTCTCTGATGATGTTAGGGATACTTTAAACACTCACTTGTGAGCAGGAGATCCTATGATCACTTTCCACACGAGTATTCCATGTTCAATGTCCATGGGCATCTAAAATAGACAGAAAATATTTCCAATGACATACGTAAATGTTTATAATATTCATTTATTAATAACTAATATAAAAACTCAAAAACTACTGGACCAATTTCATAATTTATTTCACCATAAGAAAGTACTGGTGGTCTAGTGGCAGCGGCCCCGTCTTTCGATTCTAAGGTTGTGGGCTCAAATCCACCTGATGTTAAGTCGTAGGTCATACACGTCAGGAACGTGCCCCACCAACTGTGTCCATCAACTTGAGGCATACAGATGTTCAGCCTCACATGTCAGTAATTTCACCGGCACCCACACCCTTCAAACCGAAACACAGCAATGCTGCTTTACAGCAGAAATATATTACGCACCTGGACGAGCCACACACAAAAAGGTTTACTACTCTTAATTCTTTATTTAGAACATGTCGCGCTGTACGTACTAAAGCGTGATATTACCTCAGGATTTCTCATACGTAATTCCATCAAGATATTGGGTGTTAGAGATAGCATAGTGATGCCCAAATATCGTCTTGAAACCGCCGGGGACTTAGTAGTGCCTGCAACACACAAGTACATACAGTTAGACAGTTTAGACAACTGTTTATCTATAAAACACGGCAAACAACCACCTACGCATTACAATGCCATTTTCTTAATCCCCGACAAGTGATGTCTCATTGCCCGGTCTCAGTACAGCTGGGTGATCACGTATCTTCTGTTGCAATGAAATCCTTGTTTCAATCGCCAGTTTTTACATGTTTTTGAGCTTCGATTGCATCAGAAAACGAATATGAATTGCAATCCTTTCTTGTCAGACACAAGGCTTTGTTTGAATTCGTTTTTATTGCATTCGAAGCTCACAGTCAATTGTAAAAACTTGAGGATTGCAACAAGCATTTGATTGCAACAAAGATACGTGATCACCCCACAGATGTCCTATTCCCAAAACCGGCTAACAATACATACATAAAACCACATCTGTTAGCCACGGACCCTTATGCAAAGATCACAAATTTTAGAACATTGAGGAGAATTAATTTAAAGAGCACTGGTGGTCTAGTGGTAGCGGCTCCGCCTTCCGATCCGAAGGTCTTGGGTTCAAATCCAGTCGTGTACCAATGAGTTTTTCTGTCGAAAAATTTATGTGCACTATGCCAGTACTCTCAAAACGGGGAAGGAAAACATCGTGACGAAACCGGCGTGTCGTAGAACCTAAAAAAGTTCGAGCAACACGTGTCAAGGGTCACGCAAAAAGCGCCCACCAGCGGCCTATACTTACGGAAAAACCAGCCCGCACATCAAGTGCGGTTGATACAAAAATTTGTCGAATTGCCACGGACCCGTAGGTAGAGATAATGAATTTGATCATTCATTTACTATCATAACATTCTTTATACATGCTCGTTGGTTAAGGGCACTCCTGACCTGGCCTTAATATCCACGAATTGGCGATAGAGAAAGAAAGACCGTTTTTTGTTGTGTCATGTAAGTTATACATACTTTTAGCTAAAAACTCCTTCACATAGTCAATAGGTATGGCGAACGATATTCCTGAAGTGACTTTCATACTGTTGATGCCTATTGCTTCTCCGTCAAGGTTCACTAGCGGGCCCCCACTGTTGCCGAAGGTTATCGGCGCATCTGTCTGAATGTATACCATGTCTTTGCCTGGAAAAAACAATAATAAACTTGATTGCATAATTTATTTCAAAAGCCTCTCAATAGCCTGTGCATTCAATTGAATCTAGGCACCACAGTTGCTATTCAATTGAATCTAGGAACCAGTTGCGATTCAATTGAATTTAGGCACCAGTTGCTATTCAATTTTATCTGGGCACTAGCTCATATTTAATTGAATCTAGGCACCAGTTGCTATTCAATTGAATCTGGCATCAGTTGCTATTAAATTGAATCTAGGCACTAGTTGCGATTCAATTGAATCAAGCCACCAGTTGTCATTTCATTAATCAGGGCTTCGGGATTCAAGTGAACAAATGTTTTTTTACTTTGGTAGAACCTACCTAAGGTTCCCCGGACGAGACCTTCACATAAACTCTACTGCTACATTGTAAGTCCACCTCCATATCTTTAAGTAAATGAAACTAATTTACCTCTTAAGCCGAGTTCCTCACTCCCTCTCTGAGTGGAACTGACTACCCCAGCTGTGACTGTGTTGCTCAGGGCCATTGGACTACCCATCGCCACCACCTGAAAGATATTATTTAACTTATACATGCTAAGAGTACACCTAGCAAATTGAAGAGGCAATATGCAGTCCCAACAACCACTGCGGAAAGGTCCCAGAGAGGTTCTGCCAAACCAGCAACATTTAATTTTTGAACCTCTTATTGTCCCACTGCTGGGCAAGGGTCTCCCTCGCTCCCAGACACTAAACAAGCATACATTTTCATCACTATTCAAATATTTAGGCTGCAGGTTATCAAATATGCAAACCATAACACAGAAGACTGAGCTATTACCCTAAGCTGTGAAGCTATTGAAAGAACTAGGTTTGAATGATAAAAAACTGTAGGGTCAGTAAGTCTACATTATCATGGGGAAGGTCTTGGATTCAAATTCTAGTCGGGTCATAACTTTTGGGACAGTCTTATGGATATGTTCGGCTTTGTTCATTGACTTATTTACCATGATAGAAGGAAATCAAAGTACTGTACAAACCCACTCGCCCGGCTGGATGTCTGAAGAACTGCCGAGCTTCATGGTCGGCAGCCCCTTCACAGGAATCCTCAGAGTGGCCAGGTCTGACTTGAGGTCTACATCTTCAACAAACCCTGTGTGATTGGAACCATCCTGGACAATACATTTTTTTAATATTATTTTGAATATACTATCACAATTGTGTTATTATATTATGTGTCTCTTACTCTGTGCACTGTATTTAATTTAATTTTGATATCACAGTAAACTAATGAGATTCAGAGACTTCCTAGCTGATCATACATATCGAAAAGTTGAGCTGTGAGCTTGATTACTCAAAGTTCTCACCAATATCAATCTCATGAAAGCTCTGTTAAACTTTCTATGATCATTGCACAATAAAATTCCAAATTACTTACCAGTAGGCGGACGTTGACCAAAGTATTGGGCTTGTTCACCACAACATGTGCATTGGTGAGGATCAACCCGTCTTCCTTCACAATAAATCCAGACCCATTTGAAAGAGTAATCGGCTTCCCAGAAAACAAGTCCAGTCTTCTGCCATCCTGTATCTCTATGAACACCACAGAAGGCGCAGAAACTGCCACAACATCCGCAATGAAATTATACTTCTGCCTTCTACCTTTTAGATCATTCACAATAGATGCAGCACCTATATTTTCCCTAAAATTAACGTAACCTATCAGCCCCGCGGCCACAGCCAAAACACCACCGAAATTAAAGCTTTTTTCTCGAGCACTGTCCCTATGTTGGTTGTTATAGGATGAAGTTAATCTAGAGGCACTTCTGTAGTTCATATTTTGCACATGTTTTAGTTTGAAACAGCGAGAAAATCGTAAAAATAACATTGTTGACTGAAATTGAACTTGGTGGAATTTGTTGTTTTGTTTGACTTGTTTGACAGTTTGAGTTTTGAACGAATGGAAGGAACGAATATAGCCGAAACTGACATTGACATTTTGTTAAGGCCACAAAATTATTAAGGATGGAAAAATGGTACATTATTTCTTGCACGACTGTTTAAAATAAAAATCATAATAAAAAATCAATGACTCGGGAATAGATGCCTCTTCCCTGCTCGGGAAAGTTCACGTAGAGATTAAGAAAGTAAACCGACCTTTTCATTAAATGATTTTATAGCGTCAGGGGCAACTGAAGCCTATAGAATAATTTGATTATAATCACCACCATGGAACTGAAATTCTGTGTGTGCAAGTAATCAATTATTTGATATTCACTGACTCCTTTGTGACGTACTATGACTAAGTAGATACTTACTTAGGTATCCATCAAAATGGACTCCAGTGTGGCCATAGAACATACACAACTCGAAATATCTTACAGTAATTTTATTTAAAAATCAATAAAATAGTCTAAATAGTAAAATATAATCCATCAAAATTATACAGGCCAGTGTATCAACCTATTTAATCCCTCATAATGATATTATTATGTACGTAGCTAGTACGTATCATACTAATAAAATACAAAATAAGGTAGTCTATTTCTTAAGCATAGGAACTATAAAGTTAATTAATATTTACAGTGATACTCGCTTATTAGGTAGGTACTATAATAATAAAACATTATTAAACTTATTAAAATCTACATCCAACATTCAGATCAACAAACAAGTTTGACACTATCAGATCTTTGCAAATAAATGACTTTTCAATGTTCTGTAAATTACTTAAAATAATGTTGGTAAAGGTGTAGAAGGTGTATTGTTTAGGCACCAGTTTTTTCTTGTAAAATATTACAGTAAACTCCAATTCTTCCATTTAGCACATCCACAGTCTATATCACTGTTCACTTTATCCGCCTTACCATATCCATTTAATTTACAATCAACCTCACTTTTGTCACTATCAACTCCGTTCTTGTCTACGCCGTTGTTACTTCGAACACCATTTGTGTTATTGTTACTGTTAGCTCCGTTTGTGTAGATTTTATGACCAGCTTCAAGTGTGTATGTGTAGAAAACTTGGCAGAGGGCAGAGTCGTCTCGTGGTAGGGCATATTTCACGTGTCGGGCGGCAAGCCACGCAGCTCCCACGGCACTGGTTACGCGAAGCTTGACAAGCTCCAGTTCTGTAGTCACCTGGAAATTTTTGGTAATTTAATACCAGAGTGATAAAACAACATAATTATATTATCTACCATACAAAAGAGAGAGACGCGTTTTTATGAAGAAAATATGAGACAACCACAATACGTTGCGTAGAAACGATCGAAGCGAGTTGTTGTCTTATCATCTTCTAAATATATAAAACTCTTACGTTACTGACTGACTGACTGACAATCAACGCACAGCCTAAACTAATGGTCCTAGGACTATGAAATTTGGAGAGTAGATTTCTGGTGTAGTGTGGGGGTGCACTAAGAAAGGGTTTTCCGAAACTCAACCCCTTAAGGTGTGCAGCGGGGGTTGAAGTTTGTTCGGAAAAAGCTTAACGCGAACGAAGTCACACGGGATTTCACTAGTTTCTCCATAAAAAAGAAGAAGGGACACGTAGGGGAAACGCGGAAAGTTGTTGAAGTTGGTGAATGGCTCAGAATTGTTCCTGGAAATGTATAATATCTCTAGCAGTGGTTTTCTGCAATCTGACAATGATGATTAAAACAATATTATGCCTAAAAAATGGGCCATTTTTTAGTAAAGTTATCTCTAAAGTTAAAGTAAAAAAGAGGCAAGCGTACACACCGCTGAGATAACTTTACCCTGTTAACAAACCAAGTCAAGTAATTTTTATTTGAAGTTTTACATTGACTGTTTGTTTCCATTTTAAACATTTGTTTAGTTTTCCACACCTGTTTTAATGGTGTGGTGTATGATACCTTCTAAGTTAAAACACACCTTTCTGCTGATCAGCTCCTGCAGAAACCCTTGCTTCAGCAGATCCCAGCTGTTCCAAACTGAGCCCACGCACACGACCCTCAGACGAGGTGCCTTCGCTTTGTTCGCGAGAGCAGCCACGTGCGCTCCCAATGCACCGCCCGCGCAAGCAAACATGTGCCGTGATAACTCATCGCCGTTGTATGCGAGGGAGGAGAGCTTTACGGTTAGTGCTGGAAGATGATCATTTAATAAAGGTAAGAAGCACAAAATTAAATACAAAAATCAAAATCAAAAGTGTATTTATTCAGTAGAATCGCAAGGATCACTTTGAAACGTCTTAAAGCTAGGTGAGTCTAGGTGCCAAAACTATGTTGCTGTAGCTTATTTAGCTCTAATATCTCTTAAAACGGAAGGAACCAAGCCAAGGTTTTGATGCAGTTTTCTCCAATTGCAAAGGGTTATTTTAATTTTCAGCTCATCCATTAAAACAATTCATCTTGTAAGCATGTACGGTAAACATCCATGCACTGATAAGAGATGTCCATTAGATATCTTAAGGGGTTCGTCCAAAGCAAGTTCTAACATTACATAATATATTTTGTTACTATGATTAATTGGCTGGTGGATCTTGTACGGTCTGAAATGAGCCGTATGTGTGAAAATGGCCAAAGATTGACGGAAGATTCGCCAAACGGCCAACTGCAGACCCACCCAGCCATGTTGTAAAACCACTACAGGATTTAAGACGACCAAACCAAATGAAGGTCTCACTGGACTCACCAGCAAACTCGGACTTGTCGAAGGATTTGTATGCGTGTGGAAGCAGGTCATCTCTGTTATCGACTTCAAAGTGTTCCTTGATAAGGTCCCAGGCTGCGTGTATTGAGTGCGGGCTTGTTCGTAAGCCGTCAATTTCGTCAAATACTGCCTTCACCGCGCGATGGGCTATCCAGTAAGCTGATAGTAGAAAAACAAACAAAATCTAATCAAATCTGTGTAGAATCGGATTAAAATAGACCACTGCCACCACTAACGAGCAAAATGGCTAGGTATTTTAATCATAAATAAATTATAGTGACTTCAGAACGAATTCACAGAGTGATCAAAAAGTTAGGTAGTAATTTTGACTTACCACCACCTTCATCTCCAAGAAGATGTCCCCATCCACCACACCCATGTTTTTCACCTTCTGCAGTCAACAGCAAGGCATTGGAGCCTGTTCCTGCAATTACGAAGAAATATTGCAACAACGCTGACGGAGAAAGCATAGAGCCCATCTGATGTGCGGTGGTAAACATTGCCTAGCAAGTTACGCACGTCAGGAACGCGCCCATAACTACTTATTATCAAGTAGGTAAGTTACGAATAGGTAATACCACTCTAGTAGGTACAGTTAAAAACGAATTATGAGCACTTGGTTAACGCTCCATAATAATTAACGTAAAAGTTGTACAAAACCTGATTTACTTTAATTTTATAATAAACTAAACTTTATTGGATAATTTTGAATCCTTCCATAATTACAAAGAATTTAAACATTTTGGATTAGGAAAAAAACCTAGAACCGTTAGAAATTTAAGCTAGCGCGTGCAAAGAGAAAGTAACACACATACAAGCAGATATATAACTGTAAATGCATCTATATTATAACTGGTAGGTATTGTAAGTACTTGATGGTTTATCGCGAGTACATTGCCTCCGCTACAAGTGTTGCGCAGCTGTCTGTCAAATTTGTACATATCGGAAACTATGAGAATTGTTATTATAATAATGCCAGGATGCACTTGATAACGAATTACTGGTAGGCTGATTCATTTCACTTCATCACTAAGCAACTTCAAATTTTTTCTTTACGTTTAAGTCCAAGTGTATGCCTAGGTACCTACCTTCTATTAACTTGCATGAAATATATACCACCTAAGCAAATTAATTACTTACCTTTTGTAAAATAAATTATATGCTAATGAGCAAGTAAAAGTGTCTTCAGATAAATTATTTTCAATTAATCATCAATGTTTACATCACTCAGCCTCCAACAAGGTGAGAGGTTATCTGAAGACCTAATTGTACGGCCCTGTTTTTTGACCTAGTTTCGTATTGTTTACAATTTATTGTGATGGGAGTTTTCAACACTGAATGAAACAGACAATGGCTTCATTGCCATCTTCTACTGTCATCTAAAGTCATTGAAAAAATATTTTACACAAAATGACTGCATCAAATACCTATCGCCAGCAAAAAAGAACAAATTATTTTCATTAAACACGCAAAAGCCAAAGGGGAAGTACTAATACGCACAGGGGTCTTCAAACAAATTTAAAGTGAAGTATTTATTTATTGTGAATTCAAGGAAAATAAGAGCGTTTTCTCGTTTAAAACATTGGGACATTTGAATAATAAACCATACATAAACTGTATTAATCTGGTAAGGATCACTTAAACTCAATGTAGAAGTTATTTTTTTTTTATAGGATGTTAAGTTTCATTCAAATCATATTAACATTCTTAGCAACACGTGCCAATTTTCTGACACTAATATCGTTCACTGTTTATGTTCACGGAATTACTACACCTAGCCATTAATAATTCGTCATGATACTACGTTTGTGGCTTGTATCAACTTTAGAATGCTTTAAGCACTTTGTAAATAAACAGGTAGTAGGTCAATACGTAGTTATACGTACCTAACATACCTACCATGTACGAGATAAAATCGGAATAAATCAGCTTTGGTGTGTTAGCAGTCATTGGACTGGTAAAGATGTCAGGGTCGATTTGGTGACTTCCTGATTAAGAGCGACGTGTTTGGTGCGATGTCAATAAAAATATCGTCTATAATACATGGAATGTCAATGTAATAGTCAAAGTTTGTGATGGTGGTAAACAGTGATCAGCAGTGGAAAAAACTTAAGAAGACCTTCAGCACCAAATTTAGGCATTTTTCACATGAAGTTTAACAACCTCATATTGATTTGTCAAGTTACTGACCATCTTAAAACTCACCAGCAATGATGACCATGCCACCGTTAGGAGCTGCAGTAAACAGAGAGCCAGCCGTGTCAGTGGCCACATAGATTGCCTTGGCACATGATGGGTCCTTCTCATTGACGCGGTCAGCTAGTTCAGCGTTACTGCTGTCTTGAGCGCAACCTGAAAGTGTTAGACCCTGGGGAAGTTGTAAATAAACATTATAAATGATAACAGTCTTGGAAATACTAATAAATCACGACTTGGAATAAACACCAATTAACCAATGACATGAATTGGAATTTAATTGTTTCTATTAACAATTTGAAACCCTTTTTACGCCATAAAGGACCAACTGATGTAAAGCCAGTTGGGTTTGTCTGCCAATAACATTTCTTTTACTCGTAGACTTCAGTTCAACCGTGATCATGGTGCATGCAACTGTGCCAAAATATCCCGTTGTTTCATAAAAATATTGCCGTTACCGTCACCCATAAATACATGCAGCATCAGATGCCATTTTGTTGAGGACACATTGAATCTATGAGTACTAACCAAAGAATCTAGTGGCTTGTCCTTCGATATGCCAGCGTCTTCTTTAGCAGCATGGACCATATTCAAGACTCTGTTCGCACACTCATCGATGCCAATGCTCCAGTGGTTGGTGCCAGGACCTTTGGACTTGCCGACCACAACGCCATGCTCGTTGCAGATCACAAGATTGGAGTGGGTTGCTCCTCTGTGGATTAGAAGATTGATGTCTAGGAGATAGTACCATTAATCTTGATTTTGACTATTGCCAATATAATCTTTTTTTAGACCTGTATCTGATTGTATTCGTGAGCATATAATCACATATTAAATTTTAAATCTTCCCTGGACTTTAGCTTGACTAGCATTCATTTTTTTTAATGATAAGTACCGCTACCATTATTTAAGACTAACAAAGTATTGCATTATTGATTGGCGAAGCTTATCTACTTCTATCACAATCCAAAAACAATAGATATTTCAATGCAAAAGGGATAATCTGCACGTAATTATCTTGATATGGATTTTCATTAAGGGCGTAATATTTTTATTTATTATGCTCTATGGTGTAAGGTACTGCAATTACAACAATTAATTATGGTCTAGTTTCATCGATACCGCTAGTTTGATTAGATCGATGTCTAGTTTAGATTAAATAGGCTAGCTAGGCTATCAAAACTATTTACATCATAAATCTATAGGTCTCTTGAATTTATGTAAAGCGAAGATAGCGTGTACTTTAAATTGATAAGCATCTGTAAATAAATATGTTTTTTTCTTTAAATAAGGAATGGAATTTGTTCCAGTGCTGTCTTTATTTGCATCATCCATGTACCTACGTATAAGTAAACATAATTATACTGTTCACAAGGCCTTATCCCTGTTTATGTGAGATGGTAAAACCGTCATGTGCCGTTCTCTGTATTATCTTCTTTCAGTTATCTTCACTCAGTTTTTCAATCTACCTCTCCGTGCTTACCATCTATCGATATTCATAATTAATAGTCACACTCCTCCTTGTACAATGTATTTCAGTGATGATCGACAACATGAGGAGGACTAAAAGAGGGCAGTGCCCATACCAAGCTAGCATAATGCTCCTCAATCTTTCCTTATCTTTGTTGCTAATTTCAAACTTCCCCTGATACCTACGTTTCCCAACCATAATTATGATTTATAAACAGTCATAGGCCAAGTTTATGCTCTAACAGTTGCCGTTATCGGAATCAAATAAATTCCTTGATACGTCGAGTAATGTACGTATATTGCTTGCACATGGTCATGTCTACACGTTTTATAATATTGACTAAAACGCTATAATAGAGTGGGGCACCTATTTTATGAGGTTCAAGGGTCAAGGTCGTATAATTTGTGATAATTACTAATAAATTGACTATCTGGTCTCTCTTTTCAAAAGACGTTGTTGAAAACGGTTTGGTTAGTTTACGAAGAATGGAAAAAAGACAAATAAAGAAAAACTAAAGATGCTGAAAACTAATAAGAATAATGCGCTTTCCGCTTTTATAATTGAAAAAAAATGGGCATGAACCTACTTTGAGGCAGACAACAGTTTATTTATGTACCTATCTAGATTATGTAAAGATGTTCAGCCTCAGGATAAGTACCAGTAATTTCACCTGTTTATTATTAACGAGAGTATCTACCTACATGTAGATACTGTCGTTATTAATAAACTATGCAAAAACACTGCATTTACATTCTTATCAATGTGGCTATCTGGCTATCTATTGATGATGTGGGTGATAGCAATCAGGGAAATAACCTTTATCGATTTTCGTGAAGGGTGATGTGCGTTCAAAAGGTAGGTAGGTACCTGACCTACCTATAATCATTAGTGTTTACCTACTTACTATCAATATGTATTTCCCAGAAATTTGATACCTACCTACGTAGTAAGGCTTATAAATAAACCAACATAGGTTAGGTAGGTAATCTAAGTTTAAGTATTTTGTTCAACATCGATAAATCATTGAAACAACAAACGACACGATGTTGGGTGCAACAAAACAGGTTGACGGTTTCGTATTAAAATAAATTCAATACGAGAGTAAACTTATAAAAATTCAAGGTTATCAACATACGAAATTGTTTGAATTGTTTACATTCTTACGATCCGAACAACTTAACTTCGACCTTTGGTACAAGGTATAAAGTTGAAAATACAGTGTTTCAGTTTTGGCGGTGTGGTTGACAAGTTGGTTGAATAATGTATCCTGATTGGTCTGTTATTGTTGATTACAACCATACCTACCTACCATTTGCATTTAACTTTATGCAATGCTGAGGTATGTATTGTGAATATTGTGATCGGTTTATCTGCGTGATACCTACTGAGGCAATAAATGGCTGTTATGGCTTAACAAGCAAGCTGATAAATATGGATCTTTAAAAAAAAAAAATTAGAAAACGTATCCAGGGTCCATAAATAACATTTAAATGTTAGAAACGAAATAGGTATACCTAAGTAACTTTTTATTGATTTTATAGTGATTACTACACTAACGAAATAGCTAAGTAGCCAGTCTTATTTTGTGTAATTTTTTTATTCGAGTGTTGCCTTTTAGCCGGCAAAAAACATTTAAAATTATAGATTCATATCTACTTAATTTACAATTTTATGTTTGACATTGGCATTTAGATGATCACACTAATAAATGGTTCTACCCATTTATTTATTTATGACTTCTTATTTAAAATCCCGTAAGTAGGTAGGTAAATAAGTAAGCATCTACCAAAAATAGATACAATTACCTTATTTGCTTATGTTAACTTAGACAGCGTTTTATGGTATCGATCTGTTAATTAATACTAAGTAATTAATTACGAAACAATGAACCTGTAGTTAGAATGCTGAATGACCCAAGGTAAACCTTTCTACTTTTACATTGCTTTACGACTACATTATTAATAAACAGAAATTTAATTACTCACCCTTCTACGCCTCCGAAATACATGTCAACTAGCAATAATTACTTTTTTACTCTTCGAGTAGCTGAACTCTCAAATGCAAGGTAAAGTTTACGTTAATAATGTAATATCAGTCAATATAGACTCGACACGTACTTCCTCGCCAACTCGGCCCTCGCACTGAATGTAATGAATGAAATGAACGGTTGCTTGAAGTTGAACGCTACGTTTGACAGCTGACTTCAACGTTTGACACAACGTTTGACAGCTGAGTAGAATTCTGAATTTGACATTGACTGTCTTACTCTCTCCAGACTCCTGTGTTTTTATGCTAATAGATTATTATTAGGTAGGTATACCTAACCTAATACCTATACTCTTTTTAAAGAACCTGTGTGATGTGTGATTCACGATGTGAATAATAATCCGTGAATAGCAATCAACGAGCATTGAAACGCGTGAAAAACGCGAAGGCCATCCAAATTCGTGGTTCGTGGCTTTCACGGCAGTTCACGACGCCAGTGTGTAGTGGGCATTTAGTGTAGTTCAGTGTAGATTTATTTTGTTTTTATTGATAGTGGGCACCTTTATTGCCCTTGCAAGGCGGCATGGGTGATGCCATGCCACCCCGGTTTGATTTTCACTGATTCGTTAACAATCCAGAGTCAGACCTACCACTTCCTGCATATTAATACTTAGGTAGGTACCTACTTAATTAGTTCTAAGTAAATATTTTTTATTATTTTTACTTATGTACCTACTTATTTAATAATTTCTTGGTGCCACGGTGGTTTAGGAGACAAAAGAGTTTTACTTCTTTGTTCGATTCCGATACAAACTGAATTTACACAACTATGGGCAACCAAAGTATAAATGTACACTAAAATAGCTGTAATAGAATTTTACAGTAGTCTTTGTTGCCGGCTAGTTATATAAAGTTGGAGAAAACTGTAGGATAACAGAAGTATTAAGAAAAAACCATAAAAGTAACTTTTTCGTCATTCTTTCTAACGGGTACTCGGCATTGAATACGTGAATGAGCTTAAAACATTTGTCTCAAAATAGTCGTAAAAGTCTGTTAGTTCTTTTTCTGAAGCCCCGACTACCACGACCAACGGATACCAATACCACTCCAACTTTATGTAACTGACCGGTAATAAGGACCACTGTAAAAGCCTATTACAGCTATATTTTCAGTGTACATTAATACTTTATTCGCCCATAGTTGTGTAAATTAAGTTTGTATGGAAATCGTACCCCCTTAAGGCACGGCCCAATATAAAAGAAAGTAAGAATGACGGTGGGTATTGAAAGAATAAAAAAACAATGAAGTTATGTAACATTTCATATAATTTTATACCGTAAATTTTCATTCTCACACTCAGAGCTCACACGAATGTTTTTAATTATAGTTTAACACTGAATACACCATCGAATACTTACATAATTTTTTGACTGAGGATCATTGCGGTCTTTTGAATAATATCGATCGAATAATATAGGAAGTAAGTAGGTAGGTACTTATACTAGTATATTATGTACCTATACTAGTTACTACTTAATAATATTTTCAGTGAAGAGCTTATCTACAGGACAAAATAGCTTACCTATCTACTTTTAAGATTACTGGGACATTTATTTTTGAGACGTGTATCAAAGTAAGGAAGGTACCTAAGTACCTATACAATATATAGAACTATGTAGGTACTAGCTAGGTATTACTTCTGTATGTATTATTTAAAAGTGACAGGAATAAATATTAGTTTTTACATGTTTTTTATGTAGATACTTTACTTACTCTTTTGAGAACAAGTTTATAAATCTATACAAATCTATATAACGATTAAGTTTATTTTATCTTATTTTATTTGTACAACAATCCAACTAATCTCTTTTATTATAAACTATTATTCAGACAGTCTTTTCAATAAAATTAACTTTTACCAATACCTACCAATTAATAGCGCCAATTTAAAATTTCACATTATATTGGAGCTCAGATATCATAGATAGGCCAGCGCATAATATCTAGGCGATGGTGATGGCGATCAGCTGAAACGCTGTCAAATATCGCTTGCCATAATAATATTTCTAGTCTTCAGTCTAGATTACGTGCGCAGGCCCTAACTGAAGTTGCTACTCTTAGAAATAACATTATAAGCGTAACACGTTATTGCAATAACGTTATTTGGAAACCCGTTATTTTTAAATCAGCTGTTGACGTTGACGACTAGATTTTACACACCACATCACTAAGTTCATTCTTTTTTTTCAGACGCATGCGACGGTTGACTGGAACTGCGGCTTTTGCCGTCGCATCGTTTGACGTCACCTAAAAAGTAAAAAAAATTAAGTTGGGAACAAGTCAATGTCATTGTTTCTACCTATCTATACACGGAGTATCAAGCTGGGAACATTTTTATTAGGCGGACGCGGCTGACAGCCGCGACTGATAGATATCTAGCTAATGAATATACATTGAATTGTGCAAACTATCGGATGTAAGCCGCGGACGTAACCTTGAGCGTTCGGACGTCCGACAGAAATCTGGCAAGCCAGGTCCCGTTCGACTGTGCACACTATCAGTCGCGGCTGTAAGCCGCGTCTGTCAGCCGCGTCCGCTAATTTGTTCCCAGCTTTAAGGCGAAAACATATTAGGCGGACGCGGCTGACAGCCGCGATAAATATCTAGATAATTAATGTACACTGAAGTGTGCAAACCATCGGACGCGTCCGACGTCCGCGGCTTATACATCCGATAGTTTGCACACTTCAGTGTACATTCATTACCTAGATACTATCAGTTGCGGCTGTCAGCCGCGTCCGTCGGACGCGTCCGCCTAATATGTTTTCGCCTTTAGTCGTGCTAGCTAAGGCCCAGTTTCATGGATGACTATGTAATCGACAAATCAAATAATGTTGCTTAAATTTTACCAGCAAAATTATAGTTAAACACGTCCTGTCATTAGATATTGGATTTGGTGAATTACTATAAATTTATAGCCATCCGTGAAAACGGGCTTTTTAGATGTAACATTTTGCCCTTGGCCATCTAGCGAGTAATGTATAAAGCTTTTTGAAACGAAATAGCTGTTTAGTTTTTCAAGACTCGTTAGATGGCGCTGTAAGAATGTTGCTAGAAGAACTTCATGAACACAAAGTGCTGAAATTAGTCACCTATCAGCAGCAGTAGCCGGCTGGCATGATTGTTCTTCTTCCAGCGAATGCGAATGTTGTGGCCGAGGAACCCTCCGAGACCCGCCCTCTTCAGACTCGCGACGACCGCCACCGCCACCGCAGAAGCACTTGCAAATTATGCGCTTGAACGCAAATCTGGAATGTGGAAATGAAAAATTTAATGCTGAGGATTTATAAGATCTTGTTGTGCCACTAGTTCTTTCGACAAGGCATGGTGAAAGGATTATTATGTGCACCTCAAACCTATTCTACAACATGCCGGTTTCCAGACACGATGTTTTCCTTCACTGTTTGAGAGTACCTACTGTTATAGCAGAACCTAGTAGCACAAGCCTAAATTTTTGGACAGAAAACCAGATTGGTGCACGACTGAATTTGAACCCACGACCTATTATACAATCATTAGTAAAGGTAATTTGTGGGAGATCAGTTTTCAGCCCATATATTTTTGAAATCCTTATTCCTTAATTGCCTGCACATGATAATGCTATAAAAAACTTCATAGAGCAAAAACTTGGCAATTGCTTGTGGCATCAAGAACATCATTATAAAAAGAAATACTCACCTAAAGTCCTTGGAAAACAGAGCGTAAATGAGCGGATTTATCGCGGAGTTGCAATATCCCAGCCAGAACAGCACCGAAAAGAGTAGAGGAGGCACGCACTCTTCGCAGAAGGCGCGGACCACGTACACGCTAAAGAAGGGGAGCCAGCAGAAGACGAATCCACCAACGATGATGCCGAGTGTCTTCGCTGCCTTTGTCTCCATCCTGAAGCGCTTCACCTGGAATTTATCACCGAACAAAACTTATTGATAGCCTAAGGAATGTTTTCAGACTTGAAATGAAATCTAAGACCGGAACCTACGAGTTGGTGGTATCAACTAAATCCATTCACAGCAAACTGAAACTATTACACGGGTATTTATCGCGTTAATTACCTTATTTTATTTATTTTCCCGACCAAAAAAAAAAAAAAGTACCATTCACAGCAAGATTCCATGAATCGAGTTGGATCATGAAAAACAGTAGGTGATTTTACCAAGGAGCAATTTCGTCAGAAGCTTGAAGGTCGTAATGATAAAAGTAGATGCTCTATCCATTTAACCAGCATTGAAAAAATTGCGGGAAGTCGGTAGATGGAAAAGGCTCAGAATTGTTCCTCCTGGAAATGCATAGGGCCCAATTCCAGCAGTGGACTTCTTCAGGCTGATGAAGATCAACTGGCTTAGGTAAGGATGGCTACCTGTGCCTTGATATTCCTCTTGCCCATTCGCCTCGTTCTAGGCTTGTCGTCATACTCGTCGTATAGCGGCCCTGGAGTTAGGTGGTGGCTGCGAACCCTGAGGCGGCTCTCTGTCAGCTCTCTACCATCTCTCTCGTAGTGAACAGCGTAAAGACTGAAACAGATTCGTCTGTTGTAACTTCAGCTGCCTAAACTCAAAAACTAAAGCACAATAAAAGTGTAGTGGGAACTAAGAACCAGCAGCCTTGCCACCAAGCATTTTAACCAAATTTTAACCAAACTTGGCAGTAAGGCTGCAGTTTGTTTTCGGGTAATGGCATGCATAAGCTCTACCTAGCTACTTGTAAGAGCTGTGTGGGTATACGCTGTATTGTCTGTATGCTGTGTGTAGTATTAGAAATTGTCTGGATTTAAAGGTGCCCTTGTTTAGGCAGTTCGTTGAGCAAAATCAGAAAATAGGTCTCAAAATTTAATGGGTGTCAAAAGTGCATAGGTTCTTCAGTACAGGCATGTAAAACTATCATGAATGGGGTCTTTACAAATTTGTGTTTATTTGGTTCATTTTGTGATCTAAGGTAGCCTCCAGAAATATTCTTCTCACCTTGGGCTGGGAGACCTGCTAGGGGATCTAGAGTTCTCATGGTTCGTGCAGATTTGCTCTGACGATGGATAGGACACCGAGATCTTGACCTTCTCATGCGCTCGTCTCGCACTGGAGTGCCTGGAAACGAGGAGGCTAAGAGTCAGCCTTGACGCTGCCTTTCGAGGCTGGTAAAGTAAAGGAGATCCTCTAATAGGAGTCGGAAGATACCGGCTGATGGGAAGAGGGTATAAAAACCAAAAAAGTCAAATAATGAGAGAAGAAGGGGAGGGTCAGTCTCATAACTATTTTTAGGTGATACGATCTCTTAATTCTCAGCTCATCTTACCCAATAGCTGTTGTTGTTAGTTAAAAATCCTACCTGAAAAAACCGGCTTACCATCAAGAAGGTACTAACATTAAAATATTTAAGTCGAGTGGATAAAACTAACCTTCTAAGCCTCTCAGGAGAAGCACTAAGCGAGGTGCTGGTGGAGTGGTTGGAGGCAGTTGATAGCGGAGAGCCATGGGGCCGGTTTGAACCCCGTCCTCGGTGTATCCTCAGGGTCAGGCGGTTGTCATCAAACCGATTGCCTAGACCTTTACCTGCAAACCGTTGACAACTCTGATTTCGTAAGGGGAAGGGTAAACGCAGCTGGAGAATCAGCAGCAACGTTTTCGTACTCCCATCGAAAAGCTAGTAGGTACTGACTCACTGAAACATTTATGCAAGGAAGGTAAGTCAGCTTTTGCTATGCTGAAAACATTCCTGAAGATGACTCCTCAGGCTCGATCTGCCTGCATGAGTTCAATATCAAGTTTATCTTTCTTCCAACGAACTAATAAAAATAGTTAATGAGGCTATGATACTTATATCTTCGAATCACACCACCTACCAAAGTTTAAACTCAAAAGCTTCACATGCGTGTCTTTGTTCAACAGCGTTCAAAGTTCTAGCCAAGTTACTGGTCTTCAACCAGCCTCACCTTTAGTAGTCCTAAACCCCTGGTTGATAGCCTTAGTAGTTCTCACAGCTGCCTTGTAGATCCGCCAGTAGAAGAACAGCATCACGAACATGGGGATGTAGAAAGAGCCTAGTGCTGAGTAGACCACGTAACCTGCAGCGTTGGTCAGCTCGCATGTCCATTGGCAAGGGGGGTCGGGGTCTTTTCCTTCTTCCTGTTGGGAATAAACAATGAAAAATCTTATTTGCGGTTAACAGGGCTAAACACTTTAAGAACTATAAAGTACCTATTATTACCAGGCACCTAAAATTTCTTAGCTGTGATCCATGCGATTCTAAGTGCTGTCTTTGAAGCTCAGTACCAACCTGCTTGTCTTTCCACCCAACTAACGGTGGAAAGCATATCACGAACGACAGCACCCAGAGTCCGGCGATGAGCGCCTTGGCTCTCCGCCGGCTCATGATGCTGGGGTAGGACACTGGACGGGTGACCGCCACATAGCGGTCCAGGGAGATGGCACACAGGTTCAGGATGGACGCCGTGCACATCCATACGTCTACCGCCAGCCATACTGAACACCATACGTCGCCAAATATCCATATCTGGAAAGATCATAAAAACATTCATAAGTATAATTTTTCTATGCATTTTTAATGGAGCAACAAAGAAAACATGGATCAACTGTGTGAAAGATGACAATGGATAAGGAGAGGAGGGAATGCAGCTATTTCGGCTGACAGACGAAAAGGGAGGAGGAAAACATGTTGTGCCGACCCATAAGGTGGGATAAGGGCAGGAAGTAGTTGATGGAGCAAGCCATGCCCGGCTGATGTGGTAACCATTGCCTGCGAGGCAATAAATAACATAGTATTGCCTCGCAGGTCACGCACCTTCAGAACGTGCCCTACGATACTGCCATGCGTCTATCAAGCGGAGTGGTGGCTTTCGTACTTTGCTGAGTTTTAAAGTATTCAGTATACAGGTACCTCACTTGACATTAGCAAAATTGGCCAAATGGACCGAATGGAAATGCCATCTAAATAAGAAGAATACTACTACATAAATCGATGTGTGGATCATCTTACTTGCACGGTATGTACTTAGGTACACCTTAAAGTGCATAATGTAGAAAGTACATCATAATATGGCTGTTTATCACACTTTGTCACAGCTGACTCGTCCTAGAATTAGCTCGGACATTCCTAAGACGAAGACAAAGCTAGTCAAGTACTAAATTAATTAGATATGCATTGCTGTATTCTGTTGGAATGTTGGAGGCTATATAATATATAGCCACTTAGCTAAGTAGGTAGGTGTTTGTAGGTAGGGATAATTTATAACGGTACCCAGGTGATGACTACAGTTTGGTCGCGTGGAACTGGCACCTAGACTTACTAAGCTATGAGACGTTTCAAAGTGATCCTTGTGATACTAATGATTAAATAAATGATTTGACTTTGAATTTTGACTTTTTTGAGAGTAGGTCATTTGTGATGATTGTCACATTCCAATAATTAATAAATAATAAAATAAATATTGTGGACAATTCACACACTACACTACCCACTACCCATCCCCAAACTAAGGCTTGTAATATGGGAACCGGATAGCTGATATAATACTTGAATACATTTTTTTTTTGTAAATACATACTTAGAATACAATATAACACCCAGACAGAGAACAAACATTTATGTTAACCACACAAATATTTGTTCTCGGTGGGGATCGAACCTGCGACCTACGGCGCAGAAGGCAGAGCTACTACCAACTGAGCTAGAGGCCAGTCTATAAGTTGCAGTAATATAAGTTGCATGTGCTCTCTATGATGTAGGTTTAGGTAATGGGTTTGATATTGAGCTGGGTGATAATTTTTTTTTTACGTTAACGTAGGTACCTACTCCATAAAAATATATCAAAGGCAGTTTGCCTACAATCTCACCTAATGGTAAGTGACGATGTACCCGACCTTGGAGTAGGATGGTCTAGAAGACACCTATTCACTCTTGCCTTTACGACGCCCAGATTGTAGTGGTCAGGAAAAACAGCAGACGCATAATGAGTAGGTAATTTCTCAGACGAGCCCTCTACAAAGAGCCCTCCACTCAGTTTTTAATAACCCTTCCGCCATTTTCATAGTCCCTTCAACTCTGTACTACCGCAGCACGTGGGTATTTTAGGACCCAGCACGTAACACATAAAGTGACTTCAAAGGCCCGGAAATAACGTGTCACCTTGAGAAGGGTTAATGGGTCCGAGAGACCTTATTTGGATATCCTGAATATTGACCCGGGGTCAAAATATACCCGGCATAGCAAAACATGGAATAAAATGACATATTTTAGGGCTAAAATGTGCAGGTAGAATTTAAGGGTCGAAGGAGGATAACGTGACGTAAGGGTTAAGCCATAGTGCCTGTATGCAATGGCATTTGTCGATTACTAGCGCTGTTATTTAGATGGAAAAATATAAAACGCCAGAAGGTTATTTTGTTGTATGGCTTGACCCTTTTCTTGCGTAGTCACATTCTAATCGTTCATGACATTTTGATAAATTCTATATTCCATTTTTGAAAATGGGACGATTGTCAAAATTAAGGTGAAGAGAAAGATGCCCCCAATTCATATGGACCGATGATGTTGCACAGATTGCGAGAAAATAATTAGAGTCTGTTCAGAAAGAGAGCCGTCGTCGTGGGATTGGAGGGCACTATGCTGTGCTTAATCATTTTTTTTTGTTTAGTGGGCAATACAAATACAATAGCGCGTCTGTTGCGTTTTGATCCTATCACAACTAGTGTACTATTCCTTTATTTAATTTGTATGATGCAAAATGACAGAAAGGAAGGGATGAGCTGCCATATAAAAATCGAAACGTTAGTTCACAATTTGGCCACGATGGCTCTCTTTCTGAACAGACTCTACAAATACATTCATACATATAGCTATGTACATACCTACTTATAATTACACTTGGTTCCCTGATAGAGGTAGTCACAGGTCACGAATTTACACTTGCTACGTCATAGTACTTATATCTCATTAGTTTCATTTAACCTCATTTTTATTATGGAACTCTTCTTAAATACTCGTATTTTATGTCGCTTAACACAAAACCTAATCACAAAACAATTTAATACATTAATTATTTTTGAATATTAATTCACTTAAGTCTTCGTAAAGACAAGTGAAAGTTGATTTTAATAAAAGCATCTTCATAAATTACTTTCAAAAGTGTCTTTATCTATCTTTTTCTTGGGCTATTAATTTTTCATTCCAATTTCACACTCAGTTTCATTTCTTAATGTTTTTATTAGAGCTCTCCTAGCTCAGTGGGTACTATGCCTGCCTTCTGCGCCGGCGGACGTGGGTTCGATCCCCACTGAGTACAAAATATTTGTGTGGTGAACACACATGTTTGCTCTCTGTCTGGGTGCTATATTGTATTCTTCTATGTATTTACACTAAAGGTGTATAATATAATATGCATTGTATCAGTTAACAGGTTTCTATCATACAAGCCTTGTTTATAAATTTAAGGATAGACAATATCTTTGTTTTGTGGATTGTACACGATTTTATTTAGAATAAAATAAGTAGAATAGAATAGTACATTGTTACCCGAGTGTTGAAAGTCACGTTTTTTGAGTCCCGAGACGGGTTTGGCGCCAGAGCGTTAGCGAGGGCGCCAATGGAGCTTGAGGGACTTAAAAGACTTTCATCCGAGGTAAACACTGTGCTTTTCATTACGAATACAAGGAAAGTAAACATAAAACATTAAAGAAAAATTAGTGAAAATGAAGATTGAATTGCCGCCTTCCCGGTTTTTTTTTTCTTTTTCTCTGGCGGGCCTTCGGCTTCGGTTCGCCAGCATTATTCAGCCATTATTTTCATTTTCATAATTTAAAAAATGGTAAATTGTTTGCTCAAATCTATGTTATTTTAAAGAAATAGTTGAAGCTATATATAAATCAAGTAATTTAGAAGATATATTATTTATTTAATACTATCTTTATGTTATTTAAATTTAAATTTTACATTGCGCTCTAATTAGACTTTTTAAACTTCTTACCGTTGTAATGGGATTCCAACCTACTTGCTGAATAAAAAGTTGGAATTTGGTTCAACCTCCTTGCAGTTTAGAAAGTTGGAACATGGTTGAATAAAATAGAACTTGTTTTTTTTTATAATTTGACAGCTGTCAGTAGAAAGCGATTCTCCCTAGGGCTGAAAGTATAACTTTCAATTAGGCCCCTCAGGCAACTTCAAACCTACTTTCAGAGTATGAGCAATGAAAAATTATTTTATTGCACATCTTACAACAAACATTAGAAACCGCGTAACAATCATTTTAAAATATATTAATGTACAGGCGGTCTTATCGCTGAGGAACGATCTCTACCAGACAGCCTTTGGATGGAGAGGAGCGTATTAAGATGGTTGGCTAGGGTGCACTAAGAAAATAACAGTAAAGAATAAAGAATAAGTATACGCAGTAAATTTATCTATATATATAAATCTTTCGTGTCACAATTTGGAACGCGATAAACTCCGAAACTACTGAACGGATTTCGATAAAATTTTGCAACTGCCTAAAATATGGTCGGACTTAAAATATAGGATAGTTTATATTCAATATTTAGGTGTTATTAATTTATAAAAGGCAAAAGTTTCGAAATCTATGTCTATCCCTTTCTATCACGTAGGGACTTATATATGTCTATCCCTTTCTATCGCTTAGGGATTTTTCAGAAAATTCTCGACTTTGACGAGAACAGAATGCACATAGACGCTCTAGAATGTTATTTATGGTTCTCGAATGATCTGGAATAATCAAATTTAAAGTCGGTTAGCATCCGGAATGCTCCCACCCAAACGTTAGTAATCCAGAATTATGCAAACGGTTCTGAATTCTAGATTTGGACAAAATGTTCTAGAAAATAGTGCTCCTAAACGTTATAGAATGTTCTTTCATCATCATCATCAATTGATATCAGTCCACTGCTGGACGTAGGTTCACCTTGAGTAACATAGGCTATATGTAAGTGTTTAAAAAATGAATGTCCACCCGTGCGAAGCCGGGACAGGCAGCTAGTTTTATATAAAGTTGCCCAGTGGAATTCGTTTACAAAACTTTGTATTTCATTTATATTTACGAGTACACGGTAATTTAAATAAAGCGCTCATCACTTACCCCAAATTGTTTTAGCGAATTCGGAGAAGATGTTTAAGTTCCTAACGATGTTATCATTTGCAATATTCTCTGCCACAATTTTGAGACATTAACATAATTTAATTGACCCGCGTTTCCGATTAACGTCTGTTAGAGCAGTTGCAAACTCCCTGGAACCGCGTTTCCGATATTAACGTCTACTAAAGCTAACTGTCTCTTGGAAATCTGCTTGTAGTTTGGTGAGCAAGTTTAAGGAAAAACTATACAGCGTTGAGCCAAACTAACTCCTTCTTCTTCTTTCTGCGCTTATCTCACCAAGTGGGGTTGTCACAACAAATCTTTTTCTTCCACTCATGCCCTATCATTCGTCATATCAGTTACTCACTCCTTTCTTGGACATAATCGTCTCTCAAACAATCCATCCATCTTTTCTTGACTCCTGACTCTCTTTGGTTTTTCTGCTCCCCTGTTAGGTCTATAATCAGTGAAGGAAAACATCGTGAGAAAACCCATAGCTTAGACAGCTCTGCACGTATTGACCATGTCTTTCCTGTGGATTGGGTTGACTTAGCGTTCAGGATGGTATAGGTGCTGGGCAAGCCTATTCCATCTTAAACCACATCCCAGGCATTATAGCGTCCCGTTAGCGCTTGAGTAATCACAAGTTACCCTTGACGCTATTTAATTCATCTACAACAGGTAGAAAGGCCTGTTTACTTTTCATAATCAATAGAATCAAGGATCACCTAAAAACTGTATTTGTATTTACACAAAAAGTGGATTCTATAGGCACCAGTCCTTGCGAAAAAAACCTAGACTAATGATAGCATGTCTTACTTTATCAGATGAAGGCCCGATTGTGTGATCCTGTTGCAATCAAACTTTTGATTGATACTATTCTTGTTAGTATCATTTATTATAATTTACACAGGGATCACTTATCTTATTGCCACCATTTTTGTACCACTATCTATCTGTTGCTATACTTAATTTTACAAAGCAAAGTTCATATTCTCTATCTCATGTTTATTACGTCAACATCCAGTCTTGTTGCAATCGTTCATATTGATGAAGATAAGCTTGGTTCAATTCGTTTTATATTGCAATCGAAGCTCAAAATAATGTCAAAATTGACAGATGCGACTAGGTTTTGATTGCAACAAAAGATACGCAATAATTCTACATCACCAGATTTGATCACTGGTGATGGAAGCAGATAGAATCCTAGTCCTTCGTTTTGACTTTCAAAATGATAAAATACCGAAAACGGCTGAAATTAATTAAATAAATAATAATGAAATTGGATCGTAGAAACATCTGACGCTTCCGTAGCCTTAACTACGTGTTCTCGACTCACTTTTTAATTTTTAAAACCCTTGTTTTATTAAAAATCATCATCTTAATTCATGAAGCACTTTCGCTGACAGTATGCCTACCATGAGCTCTGTCTGGCTCCGGTTTTGAGTCTGTATGAGTGCTTACTAAATAAATCCTACGTCAAAACGTCACACACGCAGTATAATGCACTGGTGAGCACTCACACATACTCAAAACCAGAGCCAGAGGCAGAGCCAGACAGAGCTCATGGTAGGCCTACTGGTCGCCTAATACGTATAACACCCAGACATAGATCTATGTTCACCACACGAGTATTTGTTCTCGGTGAGATTGAACCCACGCTCCCCAGCACAGAAGAGCTCTACTATATAGCAATTGAGCTATGAAGGCTGTCTAGAGTAGTAAGAGTAGCATTTATTTCAAAGTTGGGTAGTAGGTCTATATGGAGTAAATACAGCATATGTTTGCAGATGGCACATCCTGATAATTATATTCTGCATGAGAAATTTCATCAAAATGTATAAAGTTTAAGCTCTGATAAATCTGTAGGCCTACCATAAGCTCTGTCTGGCTCTGTCTCTGGCTCTGGTTGTGAGTCTGTGTGACCAGTATTATACTGTGTGTGTGACGTTTCGGCGTAGGATTTCTTTAGTCAACACTCACACAGACTCAAAACCAAAGCCAGAGACAGAGCCAGACAGAGCTTGTGGTAGGCCTACTGAGGGAGGGAGTTAAAAGGTCATAGGTAATTTTAGAAGCCAATTTATCATCGTGAGTACTTCTTGAAACTAACCGTATCGAATTACGGAGAAATTCAAAGTTATAATAGGTGTGGCTTTTTAAAAGGATCATCAAACAATAAGTTCAAAAAACTGTTGAACCGATTTTGATATTTATATGGGACCAATCTGGAACTGGTAATAAAAATCCCGTGGTAACAATAATAAAAAGCTATATAGCCGAATAATTGAGAACTTCATTTTTTTAAGTCGGTTAAAAGTGTGTTTTTTAACCGACTTCCAATCAAAAAGGAGGAGGTTCTCAATTCGGTTGTTTTTTTTTTTTTTTTTTTTTTTTTTTTTATGTTTGTTACCGCATAACTTCGTCATTTGTGAGCCGATTTGAAAAATTATTTTTTTATCTGAAAGGTACTGCTTCCAGATTGGTCCCATTTTAATTTGATTAAAATCGGTGTTGCATTTTTTTTTTTTTTTTTTAGCCGTTTGACAATGAAGTCGGTTTCTCAAGTTTTTTAAACTTATAATTATTTAGGCTTGGTTGCCTAGAGGCCATGGCACACAGTTTGTGTAGGTAGGAGTAAATCCCACGCTGCAAATTTTGACAGAGGAATGTCATTGTGAACCCGATCAAATGCTTTACCATGCTTGGGAATACAGTCATAAGCCCACTTTATTAGAATTTGCACAGCTTGCGCGAAGCAATCGATATTCACTTATTTCTCTCGACGCAAATCTTCGAATTATTCGTTGTGCGTGTCTTCTCGCCGGGTTTGGTCGCAGTTCATTAAAGAGAGAAGGTAAAGTGAATTTGTTTTATAAAAGATGAAAAATTTGTTATTTTTATCGTGTTAAAAGTTATTTCAAATCAGTCTTCTCCTTCTGATCGTGTGCACTTAAAATCCGTTCACCTTACTTGGTTCGAAAGAACCAAGTGAGGTGAACGGATTTTAAGTGCGCTTAAGAGGCTCCTTTCGTTCACTTGCGTATTGAACTTTTTCGGTTCTACTACATTCCGGTTTCCTCACGATGTTTTCCTTCACCGTTTGAGAGCATTAGTGTACGTAACACAAAATCAGTGTGGTGTTAGGAATTTAAGTTTACCTTAAAAATACTCCTTTCATGCCTATGTTTAGTGCATGGTCAAGTCAGAAATGTGCAAGCCCGTTTAGTTGTACAAAATGAATGGCAACAAGCAAATACAAGCACACCTTCACACACACACACCACCACCACTATCATCATCAGCCTGAAGAAAAACTGGTCTGGACACAGGCTTTATATTCTTAATATATAAAAATGAATAGCTGTTCGTTAGTCTCGCTAAAACTCGAGAACGGCTGGACCGATTTGACTGATTTTGGTCTTGAATGATTTGTGGAGGTCCAGAAAAGGTGAATAAATATGATACCTAATGCTTGGAATTAACGGGAACGGAGCGAACGAAGCCGCGGGCGGTCGCTAGTACATACATACATTTCAAGGAAGAACGATATGGAGCTCTCTCCATCCTCCGACTTTTCAGATCTTATTAAAGTAATCGGTCAATCGGGTGGTGGCCCTACGTTTCGTTTTGCGATTTGTGGTCACCATTTGAAAACCGCAACTCAATCAATCACTTTCGCATATTTTATAGTATTAATAGTTGAGTTGCTAGTAGGATTACAAGCACCTACCCTACTGTAACTTTTCCCACTGTGGCAGGCAATCAGATTTGAATTAGCACAGGAACAGAACTTGGGGTAGAGATTGTACAGATCCCTTACCTTTTAATGGCATCATAGCTAGACTGCTTGTCAAAAGAGGTGCAGGTTCAGTTCCAGGAGCGGGACAAGAGGTCTTTCATACGTTATCACGCATGTTTTCGGTCTTTTTAGTAATGGTTTGTTGTCAACCGATACTGAATCGACACGGGTATTTATCGCGTAAAATACCTTATTATTTTTGTAATCGGTTCAATATGTCTGTGATCGCGAAAGTTTTAAAAGTACTGTTGTTAACCTGTCTTGACGACCATTCTGTCAAGAATGACTTAAGGCCTGCGCACACCTAGTTCGCTGGCGGTCAAGGATTTTATATACTATCTGGATAACGCACGAAGATTAAAAATCAATATTTCATTCATACAAACTTATGCTGTAATTACTATAGTATAAAGTTTATTTTTTTCTGTCTCAACTCAGAATAGAAAAACGAACTACATGAGAGACTCAAAAATAGTAGTTTGTCCTTGTCTAGCAAGTTGCCATTGCAAAACAAAAAGTATTTGGTAGATTTAGAAGATTTCTCTCATTTCAATAAATTTAATTAAAAATAGGTCATTTGAATTCTTCTAACTTAATATTTTTTTATTTTGCGTGTTTGATATTTTTTACGATAATATTGCAAGTAGGTACAAGTTGTAAATGCTATTTATAAGAAGTCATATTAGTAATATTTCGTCAGCTGCAAGCGGCAATACTGGCTATAACTAAAAATGGCGATGTGACGTGGTTTGTTGATCTAAAATTATTGGTGTGGTTTTTGTGATTTTTAGCTAAAGGAATTGATATTATTCGTCAAAATGGTTCATTTTTGCTGCGTAAATGGTTGCAAAAAGGAATGGTATCCCGGTTGCGGCTTAACATTTCACAGGTGAGCTATTTTAAATGTTTTTATGTAAGTGGTGTTATAGGGTGTCCATGAATATCAGAGGGCCTAGGAACAAAGATTGTAATAAGTAGGTACAATTATTATGGTTTAATTTTTGTAGAGGTATTGCATACTATTACACAAGCATGACGACTATGTTAATGAGTCACGAAAAAAATTGAAACCGAATACAGTACCTTCAATCTTTAAAATGGAAAGTCATACTTTTATAGGTGGTCATAAAAGTTATAATTACAAGAAGTAATATAAGTTAGAAGTAATATAAAAGTTATAATTACTTAATTGTGTTGTATCAAAGGTAATATATTTTGTTTATTTACAGATCAGACCTACAGCAGTGATTTATAAATTGAGCAGTATACTGCTCAATGTTTTAATGTTATAACATTAAAAAACCCAGAAAAGAAAGAAGTGCCACAAAGTATCAGAAGCCATGCTCGTCAGGACCACCTGAGAAAAAAGCTAGGAGGGAAGAATCCGAAAAATCAACCCAATCGAACTTAAATACTAATACGCCAATACACAAATACAAAAACACATACATACGCACATAAAATGCCAAATTGCCCAAGTTGTTTATAAGATCTTCGTTCGCTTCGCTCACTCGATCAATTATAATACAAGTTGGAATATAAAAGATTGTACCTTAACATTTACTTGTTTTATTTTTTAGAAAACATAATTATTATGCCTAGTAAGTACCTAGTTTTTATACTTAATTGCGTATCTGGGCTCGTGTGAAAATCAATAAAGCTATTTTTCTCAGAAATAAGAATATTCCCAGAAATAAGCCCTAGCTAGCTCGATTATTCACCCCCGTAAACCGCCATACTGCAAATTTCATCGAAATCATTACAGCCGTTTTAAGAACGTGAATACAAATCAGTTTGTACAAATAAATAAACAAATATTGCTAGTTTAGGATAGGTAGTAATTTATTCTAATAAACAAGATACACCTACAGTGCTTTAAGAATCAGGTAAAAAAAAAAATATCAAAAGAAATATTCATGAAGTGCCTATGTTGTTACCTATAATAATAGAGGGAAGGGAGGCCTTCGCCCTGTACGGGGAAACAAAAGTCAGTAATTAACAAATCAGTACATTTTATTTCAAGCAGTTTCTTTCGATTTTATAAAAAGTACAGATGTGTGGACATCCTACTTAGAAAGAGATGCGTTACTACTTTGGTGCTCTCACCGGGCTCGTTTTTAGGAAACACTGCGTTATCCAGTTTACGAAGTCTGTAGATTCATGCTGGCGGTAGCGACCAGTGAAACGCTGTCAAATATCGCTGTCAGATTTGAAATTTGACAGCGATATTTGACAGCGTTTCACTGATCGCTACCGCCAGCGAACTAGGTGTGTTCGAGCCTTAAGAAGATGAGGATTCGCTTTTTGTCATTTTGGGAAGTCACATAGCATTTTCATTTGAATTGTTTTTCTGGTGTTATTTTGAGTTCTGTCGTGTAGTTTTAGTGGTATTTTAACCAACATTAATTTGGGTCTAGCCCCAAAGTGTCAGCAGTTGAAATTAATGTGTATGTATTATTTTATATTTTGATACGTCCACTATTTGTTTTCAAAGCTAACTATGGCCAACTTGCCTATTGACTTGTCTAAAAACTATTTTATTTATGTAATTCCTCACTCACTCGATACTTGCGAAATTGATCCAAAATGGACAGATGCCATTAATTAAGAAAAAGAAGAATAAGTATTATTATGAAGATGTGCAGTAGTGGATTTCTTAAAGGTGATGATGATGTCGATATAATCGAATAATGGAAGAAACGACAGCCTTTTTCCAAAGTCTAACACAATCGTTCATAACTCACCCTACTCAGAACGACCACGACCATTCTGTCAAGAATGACTAAGAAGATGTGCAGTAGTGGATTTTTTAAAGCTGATGATGATGTTGATCTAGTGTATTAATGGAAGAAAAGACAGCCTTTTTCCAAAGACTAACCCAATTCTTTATAACTCACCCTACTCAGAACGACCACGACCATTCTGTCAAGAATGACTAAGAAGATGTGCAGTAGTGGATTTCTTAAAGCTGATGATGATGTTGATCTAGTGTATTAATGGAAGAAACGACAGCCTTTTTCCATAGTCTAACACAATCGTTCATAACTCACCCTACTCAGAACGACCACGACCATTCTGTCAAGAATGACTAAGAAGATGTGCAGTAGTGGATTTCTTAAAGCTGATGATGATGTCGATCTAGTGTATTAATGGAAGAAAAGACAGCCTTTTTCCAAAGTCTAACACAATCGTTCATAACTCACCCTACTCAGAACGACCACGACCATTCTGTCAAGAATGACTAAGAAGATGTGCAGTAGTGGATTTCTTAAAGCTGATGATGATGTCGATCTTGTGGATTAATGGAAGAAAAGACAGCCTTTTTCCAAAGACTAACCCAATTCTTTATAACTCACCCTACTCAGAACGACCACGACCATTCTGTCAAGAATGACTAAGAAGATGTGCAGTAGTGGATTTCTTAAAGCTGATGATGATGTTGATCTAGTGTATTAATGGAAGAAAAGACAGCCTTTTTCCAAAGTCTAACACAATCGTTCATAACTCACCCTACTCAGAGATAAGCCTATGAGTAGTACTCTTTCCTCCCTATGTAACAAAAACTGACAGCGGCTCCATTAGAATAATCCCTCTGGGCGTAATTTGAATCATCCATTTTGTTCGTTTTTGTATCTCAGAAGAAAATACATTTTAAACCAACAACAAAGTTTACTCTGACATTTTTCATACTAATCAGTCAAACTCAACTAACACTGTGGTATAGATAAACCAGTCTAAAAATGTACGCCCCTCCACTACGTTTTCTTGAAGTGGGCTCACAGCAAAGTACTTCAAAATGATCTTTGTGATGTAGGTATTATAGAACAATTTACTTTGACTGACTGAAGTGGACGTGCCAGATCTTTAGCTTGATGTACACACATCAATATTGTCTATGATAGATTCGAATAGATTTTCTAATTTTTCGAGATTCCGACCCTACTTTAATTTCCATTATTAAATAATATCAAACAGCTGTATTTTACTATAATTAATAAACAACAGAAAAAAATATTCTTGCCATATTTAGTTTCTAAAGAAATAATGTTCAGTTTTAAAAATCAACAAAATGTTGAATATCCCTAGACAATGCAATTGATGAGTGTACTTGCTTTGAAACTTTTGTTTTTGTATTACTATTGCATACATCTCACTAAGTGAAGTAGCACCACACTGGAACTTCACTGCTATCATTTTAGATCATTTTTTATTTGTTAAAGGATCATATAAAAAAACGGTAGGAACCAAGCCGTAGTTTGTTGCCTGTTCTTCTAGGCTTGGTCGCGTGGAACTGGCACCTAAACTCACCTAGCTTTAAGACATTTCAAAGAGATCCTTAATAATAATAATAATAATAATAATAACATTTATTTTCCAAAAAAGGTTAACAAAAGTACAGCTATTTTAGTCAATCAGTTAAGGTACTAAGGAAATTATATATGTAGATTTCTATTTAGTTAATTAGGTGCACCTTAAGATACAAAAAAAGATAAGACTAGTGTATAGTCTATACATTGACTACTCGCTCTAACTAAGTATGAAACTTGTGTTTAGACGCGAGGGATCCGTGTTTCGGCTATGCAACAAGAATTACAATTTAATGTTTTTCGGACCTTGCGATTCTATTGAATAAATGCCCTTTTGATTTTGATTTTTGACTAAGTTTATAAAAAGTTTTAAAGTGATCTTTGTATTTTAAGAAGATACGTCTTTTAGGCTTTTCTAGCCTTGCAAAAATCTAAGCGGTCTGCGATGGCGATCAGTTTCATTATAGGGGGTCGCACACACTGCCACGAATTTTGATAGTGTGACATTTGATAGCGATACACTAAGCGCCATCGCCATCTAGATGTGCGCAAGTTAGGACGAATGGGGGTCGAAATAAAATACCTTTCGACTTCACCCTTCCTCAAAATACTGACCACAAGACTCAAACTACCCTAATTTATTCTAAAATAACACAAAAGAAAGAAGGCCGTAGGTAATCAAGCTGCAAAGGCTCCTGTGATCGAACAGATTTACATTCTACTGCCGGCGATCGGGCGCACTCGCCTGAGACGAGCCCGTGGTACAAGTTGTAGAAGACGACCTATCAGCTGCGTGTTTCTAATGGATAAGTATATTTTTTTTTAATTTCTCAAAAAAAGATATTGATAGGTAGATAGAAAATACTTTATTATTGCTCACAAAAACATAGAAACAGACAGATAGAGATACATAAAAAACTTAAAAACTATTTGTAGGAACAATTGGCGGTCTTATCGCTAAGCAGCTATACCGTTGGATGGATAGGAGTGATGATACTTACGAGGTGATTGTGTGCGTGGCAAAATTAAAGTAATCACAAAATATGGATGTGTAGCTACGAAAATACGAAGACTAAAGGCAAGACTACTTCAATAATCTTATTCTTATAAACAATGTGGCAAAATCTAATCAGTATTTTGGTGGTTTGAAGCGTAGGTATCGTGTGCTGGTTTGGAACGTTTGCTTTTGTATTGCTTATGGCACAACTTTACTGCTATTTTTATTTTGTAAAAGGATCTTTAAAATAAACAGTAGGAAAACTAGCCGGAATTTGTGGCCTGTTCTTCTAGGCTTGGTTTCGTAGAAATGGCACCTAAACTCACCTATATTTATGACGTTTCAAAGTGATTGCGATGCAACTGAATAAATACACTTTTTTAGGGTTCCGTAGCCAAATGGCAAAAACGGAACCCTTATAGATTCGTCATGTCTGTCTGTCTGTCTGTCCGTCCGTATGTCACAGCCATTTTTCTCCAAAACCGTAAGAGATAGACTGATGAAGTTTGGCGAGTAGATGTATTCTGTGAACTGCATTAAGATTTTTACACACATACTTGAAACTGAAACTTAAAAATTTTTTTTTCATCGAACCCATACGTGTGAGGTATCTATGAATAGGTCTTCAAAAATAATGTTGAGGTTTCTTATATTGTTTTTATCTAAACTGAATAGTTTGTGCGAGAGACACTTCCAAAGTGGAAAAAAGTTGGTCCCCCCCCCCCTCTAACTTCTAAAATAAGAGAATAATAAAACTAAAATAAATATATGTTGTACATTACTATGCAAACTTTCAACGATATTTGGTTTGAACGAGATCTAGTCTGTAGTTTTTTTTTATACGTCATAAATCGTAAACCCTAATTTACCTTTCGACGAACTACAAGAACCTTTATATTATGTTACTTGATGCTACGGAACCCTTCATGGGCGCGTCCGACTCGCACTTGGCCGCTTTTTTTATTTTAATTGAATTTGGTGGTCAGGTATTTCTATTTTGTATATGCCTCACTAAGTTCAGGATACCGTTTGCTGCCTGCAATGACCGTGGAACTAGTATAGGTACCAAAACTTTGAATTAAAGTGGATCTAGGGATCCACTTTATTTCAAAATCTTGGCACCACGCAGCAGTGCTATCACAGCAGTGTTGCCGCAGCACTGCTGCGTGCTGCCAAGATCGGAATACAATCTTAATTCTTGCAATTCAAGGGAAAGTTACATTGATATAAATAAATAAATAAATAAATATTGTGGACAATTCACACAACACTACCCAGCCCCAAACTAAGCAGAGCTTGTAATATGGGAACCAGATAGCTGATATAATACTTGAATACATTTTTTTTTGTAAATACATACTTAGAATACAATATAACACCCAGACAGAGAACAAACATTTATGTTCACCACACAAATATTTGTTCTCGGTGGGGATCGAACCCACGACCTACGGCGCAGAAGGCAGAGCTACTACCAACTGAGCTAGAGGCCAGTCTAGGCTAGAGGATATGGTGATATTGACGCAACAGGGCACATTCTTGGTGTCCATGCTCGTTTTTATTTTATTTTATTTTATTAAAAAGTTTTAGACAAGGTAATCCTTATCCAAATACATTTTCACATAAAAACTCTAAGCTTACACCTTAAACCAAACCCCATGTTCCATTTCCTGAAAAAAAAGTTTCACTGAAATGGAGGGTAGTCTATAAAGTCGATACAAGAACGTCCATCGCCGGATAGTTTTTATACGTTTTGGGTTCCACAGCTGTATCAAAGGCTTGCAAACCTTTTTGCGGAACACCGTTTTGACCGCATTCTGGATTCATTCATCATTTGAGGTTTCAATTTAGGTTTCAATACAGAGTGTTTCTTTGGAACCTTTTTGGATTTATGTGTATAAAAAGTCTAGTTTAGGAGAAAACAGTATTTTGCATGTTTGATACACCCAATTTAAAGTTAGTCAAAAAATGGGCTTATAAAATTGCCTAGGTAATTCACAAGGCAGGTCTTTTTGTAGTAAGCCTTCTGCACCATACTTAGGCCGTGGGTTCGATCCCCACTGAAAACAAATATTTGTGTGGTGACATCATCAGTAAAGAGTTTGTGCGGGTGCTAGACCAACATTGAAGAAGAGTAAAGAGAGCCATTGACCCCGAGTTGAGAGAAAAGAAAAGAGCCATTGACACTGGCGGTTGGGGCGTGTGGTCGTCAGCGATCGAGATGTGGTTGATGACGTTACAGGGTGAGGGTTCCGCACTACATTAAGTGGGATGTTGATGTGGATATGTGTCCTGACAACGTATTCAAAGTATATAATTTTCAAAAAAAATGTATATAAGTATTATATTAGCTATCTGGTTCTATCTACACCATTATGACTAGGACGGTAAAACTTCGAAAAGGCAATTGCCTAAAACTCCTACCAAACTAAGATCTTACCCGATCTATTTCTGAAATTTAAGCAGCTTTGACTAAAAAGGCTTTGGGTACACCGAGACTTAATTACTTGAAACTACTTTTAAATAAAAACTTCAAAACCACAGTAAATGGTTAACAGTAAATAATGTAAACTATGTAGCATTGCTTACCACTTTACATCAGGAGGGCGATATGCTTGTCATCATCTAGAATCTAGATTTATTGGAAAAAGACGCTTGAAATATCTATGCATAAGTTAATCTTAAACCGAAATTTAAGTTACATGCAGTTGGTAAGTGTATCCCCGCATCAAGGGCAAAAGTCGTAGGTTCAAATCCCACTCCGCTTATAAATGCTGGGTCATAATATTAACATCTCTTAGTATAAGCAGCGTATCTCTTAGTGTAAGTGTAATAAATAAATCAATCAATATTGTTTACAATCCACACAGCACTATCTAGCCCCAAATTAAACACCCAGACAAAGAACAAGCATCTGCATTCACCACACAAATATTTTTGTTCTTGGTGGGGATCAAACCCACGTCCTACGGAGCAGATAGCAGAGATACTACCAACTGAGCTGAGAGGCCAGTCAAGTGAGAGTTGGTAGTGTCTCTTCTGCATAAATATCTACTATACTGTGATTAAACTCTTCCATTCCGGTAATTAGGCACTTGAAGGCAGAGCACGGCAGATGTGACTGCTAAAGGGTTCTCTTGAACACAATGGGAATTTAAACCCTAACATTATACAACTTAAGCTTAGTTTAGTTTGATGTGAACATGAATATAACTCAAATATCACTGTCTCGAATATTGAAGTTATTTTCCCTTGTGATTTCATCTTCACCAAACCTATTTGCTACAGAATTCTAAGCTTTATCTTAATGAGATAAGGTTCAGTTTTATACTAGTAAAAATAATTTCATAAAGACTTGAAATTCTATGAAGCTATTTCTAGACTCATCAGTGAGACTACGGGCACTTTAAAAGTAAATATTATGACGTCATAAAAACGCTTACGTAGCTTTGATTTTCTTAGAAGCAGGGTCCGTAATAAGACGGTCATCAAGCCACCACACCCACCCCCACCGACAATTGAGTTGATTTTGCACAGATTTTTTTCATCTCTAAAGTTCCTTTCTACATCCATGAAATAAAAGGTTTATGTACTGGTTTTGCACTCTTGAAATGAAAAATACTGCCCTGAAAAGGACAAAAATACAGTGGCGTCATATGATTTCACATCGGATGTTTGTTAAAATACAAGGGGTAGGCTAGCTACGATTGTTGCACTGCCTAGCCGTAGAATCCAAACTGTAAATTTTCTTCTCACTTGTGGTGCTCATGAAAGAGTGGTCTGTCAGTGCCAACCGGTATGCCAACCGGTAAAAGACGTTCGCCAATTTTCAGAAAACTAAGACTTTTAGTCTTATGAGGAAAGTAAAAAATAATGATGGCTCTTTAAGATAAGGGGGTGTTTTAAGACAGAGCCTATTTCTCCGAGAAATATTGGCATTACGTCTTTGGAAAATTACTAAGGCGTATAAAAAGATTACACTTCTTGTTTTTCAAATTTTTTTAATGATGTTTTCTTTTACCTTTTTCAGTTACCTTTTCTGTGTTGATCATCATCAACACAGAAAAGGTTACTGCTCAACATAAAATGAACCATCTGCTCATTCCGTCTATAACTAAAAACGTAGGATACTTCATCTTACTAAACATACCACGTTACATTGAGCATTGAGTTTGTTACATTGAGCAGTGTTGGTTTATTAATGGGCGTTACACAACTAAAATACTGAAGTGAAGTGTGACAAAACTGTTGAATAAAATAAGGCCATAGAATATGCACAAGTAGAGTACGTTCATGACGTGCGTGACCTACGATGCAATGCGTTGTTATAGGCGATGGTTACCACCTAACATCAGACGGGTCATAATTATGCTTATTCCATCAACTAGTTGTATAAAAAAAGCCCATTTAGCAGTGTAGCTGTGTTTCGGCTTAAAAAGTGTGGGGCAAGATAAATGCCTCAAGTTGATGGACGCATAGCAGTGCATCGTAGGGCACGTTCCCATCGTACATAACCTACGAGGCAATGATTTGTTATGGCGTTACAGCTAAGAATCAGATGGGCCATATGCTTGTTTCATCAGCTATGTAATAGTTATAAAACGAAAGGAAGACCTCACCTCAAAAACTTCTCTTGTGGCAGAGAAAGGCAGAACAGCCAGACCGACGAGCAGATCTGCCACCGCCAGAGACACGATGAACAGATTTGTCACACTTCGTAGCTTCGACGAGCAGAGGACGGCAGCTATCACCAAGCAGTTCCCTGGAAAAATAAGAAAGGTGGTCAGAGCCAAGTTCACATTTAACACAATACCTACATAACCTACATGCTGCAGTACTTAGTGCACAAAAAAATTATCTATGAGGTGCACTTAAAATCCTTTCACCAGACTGATTTGAAAGAACAAGTGAAAAGACATGAATAAAAAATACTGAGTTTGTATTTCATACGTGTTATATTGGAACACCACAACGGAATTCCTCGTTTTTCTTCTGTAAAAAAAAATAAAGCTCGTGTTAAAACTTTTTTACTGCCCGCATTTTTAAATATTTCCAATTCTGTTATCGTGAATTGAATAAAATGTCACTGGATGCTGATGAATGACGCTGAAATCGAATTGTATCATATATGTGAGAATTGCAATCGAATTGTATCAGTTAATAGTCGTCAATTTGAACGGAAGTCTGAAATTCAGGCATTTTTATGAAATCAGAAAAGGTGACAGTGACTGATAGTGACAGTTAGGGCCTTTTTATATACGTCTATCCTTTTCTATCACGTAAGGGCTTTTCTATAAATTTTAGATTTGGTCAAAATGTTCTAGAAAATAATACTCATGGTTCTAGAATGTTCTCTAACATTCTGGAATACCTGGGTTACGCCGGGCTTCACTACAATTTATTTTATATTTTCGTTCTTACTGTGACACTCTCAACAATAAATCAAATAACTAGATACGAGTGCCACTACCACGATAGTTTTTGTGCATAAGTGGCCTAGTGGTAGTGACACCGCCATCTAATTATAAGGCCGTGGATTCAAATCCAGTCCAAAAATGTATGTGCATTATGCCAATACTTGAAACTGAAAGGCAACATTTTTTTTTCATCAAACCCATATGTGTAGGATCTATGAATAGGACTTCAAAAATGATGTTGGGGTTTCAAATAGTTTTTTTCTTAACTGAAAAGTTTGCGCGAGAGACTCTTCCAAAGTGGTAAAATGTGTGCCCCTGTAACTTTTAAAATACAAGAATGATAAAACTAAAAAATATTATGATGTACCTACATTACTATGCAAACTTCCACCAAAATTTGGTTTGAACGAGATCTAGTGAGTACTTTTTTTCATACGTCATAAATCGTAAACCGCAGTTTACCTTTCGACGAACTACAAGAACTTTTATAATGTTACTTGTTGCTACAGAACCCTTTATGGGCGAGTCCGACTCGCACTTGCCCACTTTTCGAGCTTTTTTCGTCGGTTTTAATACTTTCAAAGACAAAATTATCGAATGTTTCCGAGTATTCACCTTTATTGCAATAATTAACACTGGCAATTATGAATATTACCACTTTTATAAATTAAAAGCTTTTGAGTAAATTAAACCTCAAAGTGCGGTTTCCTTTGGAATTTTCAATATTATTAAATGAAAGTTGACCCAAAAGGGTTTGAAATTCTTTATTAAACTTACCTAAATATAACCAAAATCTACCAATACTTCTAAACCATGAATAAGTATCCTTCATCATCATCAGCTTGAAAAAGTCCACTGCTGGACATAGGCCTCCCTCATACATTTCCAGGAAGAAAGATTCTGAGCCTTTTCTTTCCACCATTTTCCCGCGACTATTAGTTCTTCGCGCTATACATTATAACAAAATCTAAAACAAAAAGTACCATCTATTTTAGTTCACAAACTGGGGAAGTGTAGGTAATCAATTACTTTTATAAAGTGACCGCCAGATGTCGCTGACGGCGATATTGGACAACTTCTGAATAAAGCAACTAGCGTATCGACGGTGACAGGGGAAAAAGTAGCAACTAAAATATGAACAAAACTTTTTCTTAACTGTTTGTTTATTGATATGGCATATTTCTTCAAGTTGAATTACAAGGATTTCTTATGATCCAGGTGAATTCATATTTAGTTTATATATATTTTTAGTAAGTATTCGGTTTAGACAACGACAGTGACGTTGTCTAAACCGAATACTTACTCTCAACTAAGCAAAGCACACTCTGTACCAGGTTGATGAATTCAGAAATCAGAACTATTTATTGCATATCTGTTGTACAGAAAATATTTTAATGACTATGGCTAGGTAGGTACAGTAAATGGAATAGTTAATTACATTTTAAAGTTTTACAATTTATGCAAAAAGAGGTGAAAAAATACTGATAACACTGCAAAATATCTTGAAAAACATAATAATATTATGAAATGATAAATTATATAATGAAATGAAAAAAAAAGAAAGATAAAACAAGCAGGGTGTAGGTATTACGCCCAAACCCAACAAGCTTGCCCTAAACTTATACAGATATAGAGGTATAAAGCAGTACCTACTTATTGAAATATTCTGAAGCTTTATGCTATGTTTCCATGCGTGCCGTGCAGCCCGGCGAGCTGCCTGGCGAGCTGCGCGGCATGCAACCAGTGTTACCAGGTACACGGTAATTACCGTAGATGCACGCTATTTTTGGCTTAAACACGGTATACGGTAATGTTTCACTACCGTGTCATTTTCTACGGTATTTTTAATTATGAATTACCTTGACAGTCAATATGTAAATAATTACGAAGTAGGTATTCCCCGATCATCAAAATACGTCTAAATGTAAAAGTATGCCCTTTGCTTTAAACAATTAGTGTATATGAAAATTAGAGATAGACAGACAGACAGTGAAGTCTTAGTAACTATATTAACTATACTAATAGTATTATCAAAAGTTGATCTAAATGAATATTTTTTGCCTTTATTATGTTTAAAGATGTT
The DNA here is from genome assembly GCA_939531255.2 of Thera britannica. Lineage (NCBI taxonomy): Eukaryota > Metazoa > Arthropoda > Insecta > Lepidoptera > Geometridae > Thera > Thera britannica. The sequence continues at coordinate 14,911,034 of OW618040.2, read as the reverse complement.
CATCTTATCATAGACTAAATCAGATTCCAAAAATCTGTATAAAAGTAGGGTAAAATCTGTAATCTGTAATACTACCCTAAATTCTGTATAAATACAGATAAATCTGTATAATTGGCAACACCAATTTGGCCCGCGCGCGTGTAAACAGTCACCGGGCGCCCGCACATTCATCAAAAAACCGACACTCGCCCGGTTCGCGGCATTCACGTTCACGGGCGCGTTTACGGGCAGTGTTTCCACTTTTAGGGCGTTCGCCCTTTTTTAGGGCGAAACTACTCATTTCAAGTACAGCTTAGGGCTTTTTTTATTGCGGCAGGGCTTTAGGGCGTTTTAGGGCAAAAATATACTTGATGTGGTAACCCTATTTACTCTATGCTCAATGGATCTACCTCCTAAGGATTCCCCAAAATTAGTTTTGTATTATAATCCGATGAATGTTAGTTTACCTTTTGGATAGTACTATTAACCTATGTTGTAAAGGACTTTTGATATTAGTGACAAGATTTATGGATAATTTTCGATTGCTAGTTTTCTAACAGTCGCGAACCAAAGTAGCAGGCATATTTTAGAGTTGATGACGAAGAAGAAATAAAAAGAATGCCAGCTGAACTTTACTGGAGTAAGGTATTATGCTTGAAAGACCAGTGAGGTAATTTTTTATACGAACACCTTGAAGTGGTAGTTTCTCTATTACTAGGGATTCCATCTTCTAATAATGAAGTAGAAAGATTATTTAGCATTCTGAAAAATGTAAAAACGGATAAAAGAAACAGGCTGACTAATGAAACCCTCAACGGACCCTCTTCACACTAAGCTAGAGATGCTGGCTAACAACTGCTCAATTTTGAAACCTACTAGAGCCATGGTTTATGCCGCTAAAACCTGCAAAAGTAATGCTTCAGCTTCTGAGTCTGCGAATAATAATTAATTAGATAAGTATATTAAATTTATGCTCTATTAAAATTTCTAAAAAGGTCTTTTTTTGAATATGCGCCCTAAATCAGGGCATTTCGAAATGAAAATAGGGATTTTTAGGGCCAATTTGTAAATAATTTAGGGCAAACCCAAAATCCTAAGTGGAAACACTGTTTACGGGCTCGGGCGTACCGTTTCCACGCGCGTGAATGTGAATGTGCACGTTGAATGTCGAGTTGAACGCACGCGTGGAAACGTGGCATTACAAAACGTTGACAATTCCAATCCGACAATCCAAGAAAATACCATTTAGCGGACTCAATCTTGGCCAGCTATGCAAAATTGGTAACCCTTAAAAGGGTTTCGACAAACGACTTCCTCTAACACCTAATTTCCACAAAAACCTATTTTGACAAAATTGCAGATATAGGTTTTTATGTTGCGGTAGTCGAACCCCTAGTTAAGTAATACCACAGCTGATATAACTCAGTTGGTTTACAAAAAAAACTGTAGGAGCCAAGGCGTAGTTTGTTGAATGTTCTTCTAGGCTTGGTCACGTGGAACTGGCACCTAGACTTACCTTGCTTTATGACGTCTGAAAGTGATCTTTGTGATTCAATGAATAAAGAGCTATCTGCAGATAGCTCAACTGTTTCTTGTGTATTTTGTACATTTTGTAAATATTTGTTTAATTGTAAGTTTCTTTGTGTAAAATAAATATATGAATAAAGATAAATTTGAATTTGAATTCATTCATTTGAACAGCCTAAGAAGAGAAGTGAATTACGTAATGACTTACGTGATTATCTATAATATTGGTAGCTATGAATTAAAAGCTTTTCTCCTTATTTTTTTTCTCATCGTACGGTTTATGCATTTACCATTTTTCTTATCAATTACTGATGGAGCCGTTTCTTTTTTAGCTGTGCTATTGAAAATGGTTGTATTGGCTGGAGGATATTGTTATTTTTGTACATTATTTCAGGACGAGAGACGAATTTCAAAAAAAACTTTTGAGAATGGAGTTGGGATGGGAGAATGGGGGGTGTGTATTTTGTGTTTGGAATGGAAGAAAATATTAATTTTGTCTTGTACATGATATGATATTTTTTTATATGATATAGTATAGACGATCCTGTGGCTACAATCTCACCTGATGGTAAGCGACGATTTGGCCGACGATGAAGCAGGATGGTCTAGAATACACTTATTCACTCTTGCCTTGAAGAGGCTGCTTAGATTTATTTGGGATAATTTTAGGCTATTTTTTTTAAAGAGGACTAGGCAAGCAGTTACCACTTGATGTTACAAGTTACTTCTGATTAATTTTATATTATCAAGTACATAAATACATTTTCTTTTGACTTGTTTCCGAACGAAGATGGTAAAAAGATTATTCTTTTCGATTTTGTAAGTTTTTTGCTGCTTTTTGTGCTTTAGTTTAGTTTATTTTGTAAGGCATTGTGTGAAGTATTATTTATAGCTTCCATTACACGGAGGAGGAAAGTTATTTATCTCATGTGGGATCCCTAAAGTGATCCTTTATCGAAAGCTTTATCGCTTATAGCTACGTATGCTACACGGTAATCTACTGCCACGTGACATTTTTTATAGTACAATCACTATTTTAGTAAGAAGAAAGTTTTTTTTTAGAACGGTTACTTTGGCAAAAATAGTGTACTTATTAGATAGGTACAAAAAGTAAAAAAAAAAAAAAACACAACACATATAAATTTAAGTTTAAAAAACTAGAGTAACCGACTTTATTGCCAAACGGCTAAACCGATTTTAATGAAATTTGTTTGGGACAATCTGGACGTAAAAATAACCTTCCAGTCAAAAAAATAATTTTCTAAATCGGTTCATAAATGACGGAGACATGCAGTTACAAACATTAAAAAATTATTAAAAAAAAATATAACACCGATTTTAATAAAATGAAAATGGGACGAATCTGAAAGCAGTACCTTTCAGATAAAAAAATAGTTTTTCAAATCGGCTCACAAATGACGAAGTTATGCGGTAACAAACATTAAAAAAAAATACAACCGAATTGAGAACCTCCTCCTTTTTTATTGGAAGTAAGTTAAAAATAGGTCCTAGCTAAAAATAATACGTGCAGAGCTGACTAAGCCATAGCACTATAGCGTCCCGTAAGTAATTACGGGACGCTATAGTGCTATGGCTTGAGTAATCACCAGTTGCCTCTGACGCTATAAAAATCATCTACAATAGATGCAAAAGGCTTGTTATATTATGATGAGCCTACTATGTCCCACTGCTAAGCAAAGGCCTCCTTATCATTACCAAGTGGTAAGAGATTGCAATCATAATATAAGCACTGTGTATCTTTTGACGATTTTGCAATGTACGAAGGACAGGGGATAATGTAGAATTATATGCCCTAGGGAAGCAAGTGATAATATTGATAGTTCCAGTGATACGGATAGTTTTGAAGGGTTTTCGTGTGAAGATATAGTATGGACTTTGTAACTAGTTTCGTAAGTTTACTTACTATTACGATTCGTTGCTTGTTTGTTTTTGGTCACTTACCTACTAAGTAGTGACGTAATTTTATTTGTATTAGTTTACATATTTATTTTATAAATAACTAGTGGCCTGTCCCGGCTTCGCACGGGCAGACATTTTTTTTTAAACACAAATAATAGCATTTGCTACTCAGGGTGAATGTAGCTTTATGTGCAAGAATTGAATAAAATCGGAATTAAGATTTTTATACAAAAATAGAAAAAAATACAAAATTTTTTTTTTCATCGAACCTATACGTGTATCTATGAATAGGTCTTCAAAAATGATGTTGACGTTTCTAATATAGTTTTTTTCTAAGCTTAATAGTTTGCGCGAGAGACACTTCCAAAGTGGAAAAAAGTTGGTCCCCCCCCCCTCTAACTTCTAAAATAAGAAAAAGATAAAACTAAAAAAATATATGTTGTACTATGTACTGTGAGTACTATGTAAACTTTCAACGATATTTGGTTTGAACAAGATCTAGTCAGTAGTTTTTTTTTTATACGTCATAAATCGTAAACCGCAATTTACTTTTCGACGAACAACAAGAACCTTTATATTATGTTACTTTATGCTACGGAACCCTTCATGGGCGAGTCCGACTCGCACTTGGCTGCTTTTTTTGTAAATACTTAGTTAGAATAACAATATAAAACCCAGACGGAGAACATATATTTGTTTTCACAAGTCAAATATTAGTTCTCGGTAGAGATCGAACCCACGACCTACAACGCAGAAGGCAGAGCTACCAACTGAGCTAAGAGGCCAGCCTAACTGCTTTGAATAACTGAACCTAAAACTATTGAAAAACATACACCCGCATCGTGCTCATGTGCACAAGCCTTTAGTAGAAGCATCATAATCATAGAAGAACAAAACGTCTGAAAGTGGCTTTATTTGCAAATCCACGCGCAGAATTCCGTCGGCATTTGTCACATACTCACGTAGCACTCTGCGGCTGTTTTAAAATAGCGCTCGTGAAGCCAAGGTTTTATGAAATACGGTGACCGTCAATGGTCGCGCGTGTAACTGGCACCTAGGCCGAGATTCATAGACGTGACTTTGCTTTACAGCAAAGGAGTCTTCGCAAAGTAAGCTTTGTTTATCGAAGTTTACCTTCAACATTTTGAATAAAGAAGAGCTTGACAGAACTATGAAATATATTTTTGGTTAAAAGTAGAACTTTCCATCAAAGTAAAGTCAAAGTGCGGTCTATGAATCTGGGCCTCAGCTAACTTTAAGACGTTTCAAAGTGATCCTTGTAATCCTACTGAATAAATACACTTTTGATTTTGGTGCAAATTTTTGATTTACTGCAATAAATAATTTTCTATCGTTAAAAGCCTGCGCACATCTAGGCTATGGCAATCAGTGAAACGTCTAATATCGCTGCCATATTTGACGGCGTTTCATTGATTGCCATCGCAGAACACTTAGATATGCGCAAGGTTTAAACATTGGTGAACATATAAGGTACCATCTATACCAGGGCCGCATTGTAATACCACGGAAAATTATTTTGCAGCTGTCTAAAGGCCTGCGCACACCTAGTTCGCTGGCGGTAGCGATCAGTGAAACGCTGTCAAATATTCGCTGTCAAATCTCAAATCTGACAGCGATATTTGACAGCATTTCACTGATCGCTACCGCCAGCGAACTAGGTGTGTTCGAGCCTTAAAGGCCTGCGCACACCTAGTTCGCTGGCGGTAGCGATCAGTGTAACACTGTCAAATATCGCTGTCAAATCTCAAATCTGACAGTGATATTAGGCAGCGTTTCACTGATCTGCCTGCCTGTTCTTCTACGCTTGGTCGCGTGGAACTGGCACCTAGACTCACCTAGCTTTAAGACGTTTCAAAGTGATTCTTGCATCGTACTGAATAAAAAATTATTGACTTTGACTTTGACTTTGATCGCTACCGCCAGCGAACTAGGTGTGCGCAGGCCTTAACGGATTTTAAAAGTGCCTCATCGAGACTCCTTTCACAGATTTCACACACTGTTTTGAAATATAATCACACCATGACATTCATATGGAAAACTGAGTAAGTATAAATATGACGGCCGTCATTAACGGTCGCCGAATCCCAGGGCTCGTAGCTAACGCCATTGAGGTACGATGTAATCGGCAAATGGACCTCCCACGGCTTTGTATAAATGAATACGAGGACACAGCATATATGAAACGGCTAGTCTACTGCATTGCTGAGTGAACTGGTGGCCTAGTGGTAATACTGGTGGCTTCCGATCCTTAGGTCTCGGGAATCGTGTACCTATGGATTTACCTGTTTGGAAAATTTATGTACACAATGCTCGTGCTCTCAAACGGTGAAGGAAAACATCGTGAGGGAACCCACGGTTTAGTCAGATCTGCACGTATTGACCATGTCTTTCGTGTGGATTAAGTCGACTAAGCTGTCAGAATGGTATAGGTGCTGGGCAAGTCTATTCGATTTGAAATCCTGCCCCAGGTAATAATCGTCTCTCAAGTAGAACTTGAGTAATCACCAGTTGCCCCTGACGCTATATAAATCATCTACAATACATGCAAAGGCCAGTTTTTTCTCAATACACGGGATTTTTTCTCTACAAACAGTTACACATAAAAGTGATGAAACCAGCTTGTGTGTGATTGATGTAATATTTGTTAGAAAGATCGATACAACAAAGGGGAGGTTCTCAATTGCTTGGGTTGTAATTCCAATTTTGGTGTAAGTGTACACTGGGCACATATTACTCTGGAGAGAGGCTGGTTTCAATAATATTTATTATGGTTTTATTATTATTGTAAAAAAACCGATTGTGTTGCGAGGGTGTCCCAAAAACATTAAAATTCATGGGATAATGAATAGTTTTTAGTGCGTTTTATTACTAATTACATGATTCTTTTCTCGAACATTCAAGATACACGTATTTAGAAATAAATAATATTAAAATGAAAAAAGAATAGAATATATTAGAATGAATGAAGAATGATGTAAGGAAGAGTGAACATGCATTTGACGTTAATTTATTGTAGAACTTTATTTTATTATTAATTTGTGTTATGTTATGACATTTAATTTGTATATCATTCAAATATTTGTTAGCTGTAGGTAATTTTGAGTGTTATGTTTAATTATTTGTTGCCAGCCTTTTGGGCACATTGCCTGCGGTCGGTGATCTGAACTCTGTTTTCTACCTGTAATACCTACAGGTGGAAAACAGAGTTCATTATAAAATTTTCTAGTTTCTTATAAAATGTAGTTTTTATTTTTTCTTTTTAATTAGGTATTTCATGTTGTTTAGTAATAGTTTTTGTAAATAATGTATATTCTGTTGTAACTAAAATATATTTTATTATTTTGATTTGTTTTTGTCATTTTTTGTATTGTATTTTAATTGTAGTTGTAGTATTAATTAGTGTAAGTGGTCGAAATGTAGACCGTATTAATTAATTCATTCAATAAATAAATAAATAAAGACACATTGTTTTTGTTCTCGGTAGGGATCGAACCCAGGACCTACGGCGCAGATGGAAATCACTTCGTAATTCCTTGTTTTAGTTACAATATCAATGAATCAATCATAATTGACCCAGCGGTTCTGCCTCACCTATCTCGTATAAATGAATACGCTAGGTGAGAATAGTCAGGTAGAGTCTGACTAGGGATGAAGGATGAAACCCTTTTCACGCTGTAATTGAGGCTGGGAATTATTTGTAAATATGTTTCTTTCGCTGACATATTCATTTACGTACTCGGTTTTCATCATCATCAGCCTGGGAAGACCATTACCACTTTTCCTCTTTAATACGTCACTCTCTTCGGTCCCTAGCCTTATCCGTAGTCTTATCCGCTGTTCCCAGTTCTTACATTTTTAGTAAATAAATACTTGTACTATGGGATCCAACTTTACCACCTTCGGCTAGTTATAAAAAAATCAACAAACCTTACACGAACCATTATCGATTTCATTTCAAGATTTACCACGAACATTTCAATATGAAATTAGGCCTGTCGCACCTTTCAGCCAATAAGGCAATTTCAAGAGCCTGTCATTTGCTAATACCCTGAAAATCCACCTTTCATTTATCACTTCTTTGTCAAATGTATTTTCGTTATTCCAATAAGAATTTTCCCAATTTTTAAATCTTACAGATACTATAACTAATGCCCACGGCTTTGTTTACGAGGTAACTAAATAAAATACCACACGTATTATATATTACCAACTGCAAATAGTGGGTATGTGTCAAATGTAATAAAAAATGTGTGACGTCATCCTTAAAATTTGTCAACTTTACAAGTATTGTAAATTGTTTATACTAGTGGTTAACTCTAATGAGGTAACGTCAAGATTGTTAGAAAAATAAAAGCTCGAGCTAAGACGCGTTAATTCGTCTAGTAATTAACTGGCCTCTCAGCTTAGTTGGTAGAAGCTCTACTTTCTTTGACGGAGGTGGGTTCAATGAACAAATATTTGTGTGGTGAACATATTATGATTATTCTCTCTGTCTGATTGTAATTTGTATTCAAAATATATTTACAACAAAAAATATATAAGTATTAAAATTATCAGCTATCTGGTTGCTAAAGTACAAGCTCTGCTTAATTTGGGGCTAGATAGTGCAGTGTGGATTGACCACAAATTTTATTTTTTTCAACTTATGAGTCACACCGATAGAGTAAAAGATTTGACTAATCAAACCTTTGTTGCAAGCTCCATCCTCCATCGTAAAATGCACGTGTGTAGCACCCTCTACGAAATTGTAGTATGCTCTACGATCACCGTAGCAATGTGCTACATTTCTATTTCAATGTGCAATTTGTGAAGATTCATGTATCTATAGCAAGCTGATGAAAGACTGATAAAAGACTTCAGTGAAATCATTTTTAATCAGTACGTACCATACGTTTTTCTATCCAATAAGTAATATTAATATCTAGCGGCCGTGGCTTCGCTTGCGTTTTCTTTACGCCCTGTTTCCGTTACTTTTTTGGGATAAAATGTATCCTATGCCTCCTGGTTCTAAGCTTCCTCTCCTTTAATTTTCAACCAAATTGGTTCAGCCGTTCTTGAGTTATAAATAGTGTAATTAACACGATTTTCGTTTATAATGTAGAGATAGATATAGATATAGGTAAAAAAAGTCTATCCCAAAGGAATCATAAATTTTACCGAGTGAGGCTCAATAATTCTATTGCATCTAAGTAAATTCAGCGTCAAAAGTAGATAAACATGTAGGTAGGTACTTTTCTAAAGTTAAAAGGTCACTTTTGATTAAAGTTTTGAACTTTATTTATAGATCTGCTTTGAGCCATACCTATTTAAATTGCCATCTTTGACAAATACAGAAAAAAGGGAGATTTAATAATTCGTATTGTCACTACTTTGACATAGATGTTTGATCTCTGTCTGGGTGTTATGTTGTATTCAGTATCTAATTACAAACAAAAAAAACACAAGTACTATATCAGCTATCTGGTTCCAATACTACAAACTCTGCTTAGTTTGGGGCTAGATAGTGTTGTGTGGATTGTCTACATTATTTTATTTATTTAATTCTTTTGATCCAGTAGTATGGTTGAGTAATTTACTTTTGACGCTAACTGTACCCGAATAAGGGATGATATTGTGTTGTTTTACCTGCTATAACGAGCACGTCGATAAGGGCGAGTATAGCCAAGCTGACTAAGCTGGATACCTCGTCCCAGCGCACCTGTTAACAAATAACACTTCTACATTATTATGACTTTTAACTCGATTCTAAACAGCCAATTAATTTCTTTTTCGGCAGGGTGGGGCAGTAAAACAAATCTAAAGATAACCCTGTACTTCGATTGCTATTATTGATAAATTTTATCAAATGAAGACGAAACGGTCCAAGTCTTCAATTAACGTAGAACTATTTATAAGTCAATTTATTTAGTAAATAGTACAGGAGCTTGCAAACACACAAAAACAAATGTAATGTGTGCTTTGACTGCAAGATTGCATAAATAATTATCGATTCGAGAGCACGGGTGGTCTAGTGCTAGCGGCCCCGCCTTCCGATCCTAAGGTCGTGGGTTCAAATCCAGTCGTATATCAATTTGTTGAAAAATGTATGTGCACTATGCTAGTACTCTCAAACGGTGAAGAAAAACATCGTGAGAAAACTGGCGTGTCGTAGAACCTAAAAAAGTTCGAGCAACACGTGTCAAGCGTCGAGCAAAAAGGGCCCGCCAGTGGCTTACTTGCGGAAACCAGTCCGCACACCAAGTGTAGTTGATGAATTTGCCAATTTTTTTTATTGATTCATCGAGGGACAGCGCACGCTTTAGCGTTTAGTGTATATGCATATTCACCCTATAGACTACAATGAGCAGCCATAAAGACTTGAATTTTAAGGGTGCTTTAACTCTGGGAGTGCATGGAACCCTGAAAAGCGAACACGTTTTAGCATTCAGTGGCATATTCAACACATGAAGTATAACCCCATTAATGCTTAGCGTGCTTTGATTACCCATGCCTATTTCTGCCGTGAAGCAGCAATGCCGTGTTTCGGTTTGAAGGGTGTGGGTGCCGGTGAAATTACTGGCACGTGAGGCTGAAAATCAGTATCCCTTTGATGCAGGCAGCACATCGTAGGGCGGACGTGCGTGAACTACGAGGCAATAGTTTGTAATAGATGATGGTTTCCACTTAAAATCAGTAGGCCTACCATGAGCTCTGTCTGGCTCTGTCTGGCTCTGTCTCTGGTTCTGGTTTTGAGTCTGTGTGAGTGCTCACCAGTGCCTTATACTGTGTGTACGTTTTGACGTCGGATTTATTTAGCCAACACTCACACAGACTCAAAACCAGAACCAGAGACAGAGCCAGACAGAGCTCATTGGTAGGCCTACAGGTGGCCATATTCCAAATTCCAAATGTCTTCATACGTTGTATCACAGGGATCACTTTGAAACGTCTTAAAGCTAGGTGAGTCTGGGTAAGTCATTATGCTTATTCCATCAGCTGGTTGTCTATAAGAGACTTCAAGAGTGAAAGAATACCTGGTCGTGAAGAGCGGCGCAGGCTGTAGCGTTCAGTGGCATATTCCGGCGCCCGCGAGCCGACCCGCGCGCCGCATCGCCCGGCCTTACGAGCCTCGCTGCATACCAAGCTTCTAGAACAACAAACATACATGCATTTAACTTAAAAGTAAATAAGCACTAGTATTTACAAAAAGTTCAAAGTACACACGACACATTTGTGCTATCTGCAGACCGTTGAAAACGATCTAGATATAACTCTACTGAACAACAGTAAAAATAATCATCTACCTCTAGTCGTGATGTGAAACAAAAATTTCCAGACAATGAAGTAAATTTTTTGATGCGCTTAGGTTTTAATTATTTTACAGCACTTCACAGACTTTACGATTTTTAAACATTTATTTAAGAAGAGTATTGATAGAGTAACAAAGTATCTTTTAATAGTCCCCTTTTTCCTGTTAGGGTACGGAATCAAGGATTTTTTCCAAAAAAACATTAAAATATGAATAAATAATGAACACAATAAACTATACAGCTTGTTTTTCTATCATTATATTGAAAAACCTTTCGGTTGTCCTTTCCAATACCAATTGTTCGCCATTTGAATATACACAAAACAACTTTGACCTACATTCTGTTTGTCCCGAAATAGTGTTAGGCTCTTTTGTTACAGAAGAAGTTTGAATTTCTGTCATCGACGATAAACCCTATTAGATAAAGAATTATGACTTATAAATATTTTCAAGAATTATGACTATCAATATTTTTGTACGATAAATTTATTTTTTACTCGACTACAGTGATGTAAAAAGAAGGGTTATGATGTTGTTTGCTCCGACGATCCTTCGGTGAAACGAATTTTCATAGAATCACCCATTTTCAACTAATAAGCGTTAAAAGTAAGAACCCATTTTTACCAAAACCCCTCAAAAAAAGACCATGTTTTTTAGATCTCTAAATTTTTTTTTATTTATTAAAACGGTTACACACCAATTACATTAATTAAAATATAGACGAGTTTATGAAAGTCAACATCAATAACAATACAATCACCAATTAATTAAAATAACTTAACAAATTAAATATGTCAATTTCATACATCTCGCTCGCAGAACCTCAAACAGTCTGACACTATCTTGGTCCATCCAAACAAACAAGTCAAAATCTGGAATGTGGTCCAAGAGAGCGTTGAGCGCGGCGAGAGAACGTGGCAGAGGTGAGTTCGATCTCGCTAGGATTCATTTTTAGAAAATGACGAGAATTTGGTGTTTTGCAATAATCAAACATAAACTCAATGTGAGCAACTAACTACAAGCTATTCCAGCAGATGGCGTTGTTAATTAAAAATAAGCCAATAAAGATACGACTCTTCCTGACATCTATTGGCGAATAATAATACATTTTTTTTAACCCCGAGCGAAGCTCGGTCATACCAGCTCGTGTCAAACATAAAATTAGATTGGCGTTACTCATTTGAAATCAACCTAAAAGTTGTATCGTTGAGAAAAAAAATAGTTGCACCGTTTTAGTTGCTCTGTTTAGTTGGTTGGAGTGGAAAGACCGAATTAATTCTGTCTTTCCACTAGTGTGACAATCTGGTGTGACCACGAGTCCGCAGTCTCTTTTCTGCGACTCTTTTGCGTCTTTTATACGTTTGATAAATTGTATAATATTTTTTTTACAATTTATAGGCTAACTTTTGACCGCAATCTCACCTGCTGTTAAAATGCCGCTGAAATAATATGCTGTAACCAACTTTCAAAACTCTGCAATCGATCCCAGGTACGAAAATTACCATTTTATTTACAAAAACAATCCATAAAATAGAAAAGCCTTGTCTGAAAAGATTAACCTATTTCAGTTTTGTTTCCATTTGAATAAACGACACAGCAGATTCGATTTTGTTCGTGGAATAGCATTTGTATACATAAGTCGCTTCATATATTATGTAACGAATACAGGGTTATTCATTATTAGCTGCAAATACTCAGGAATTAGGTTCAACAAATAAAATAAAAAATATTTATTAAATGATTTTTTTTAAGTTTTGTTATGAAAATCCCGAGAAAATCGATAAAGGAATCATTGGCGCCTGACCTATTTTGACCTTTGATCCGCGCCCGCGCGCCGTGAGTGACACTCTGCGTTCAGTCACCGCCTGGGTGGGTCATCGTCCTGTTCTCCATGGCAATCATTATGCAATAGCCGTAAAGAAATTAATAAAAATAAAATTTTGATACAAAAACTTGAAAAAATTTTTGATCAAATTAAAAAAAATAATTTCATAAATATTTTTTATTCTAATTGTTGAACCTAATTCCTGAGTATTTGCAGTTAATAATGAATAACCCTGTATATAGGTAAGTACAGCCTTGTGTACCTACATATTAATTGTTCTGCGGTGGGGATCAGTGACACGCTGTCGAAAATTGATGTTGTATCTGACAGCGTTTAAATGATCGCCACCGCAGAACGCTTAGTTTTTTTTATACAACTAGTTGATGAAACAAGTATATATAGCCCATCTGCTATTGTTAAGTGGTAACCATCAACTATAACCTGTTAACCCATAGGTTGTCTGGAAGAGATCGCTCATAGCGATAAGATCGCCCATTGTGCTTTGCTATAGTTTTAGTTTTTCGCTATGTGTTTATGTATATGTCCTATTCTTGTGGTGTACAATAAAGTGTTATCTATCTATCTATTTATAACAAAGCATTGCCTTGTAGGTCACGCATGTCAAGAACGTGCCCTACGATGAACAGCCCTGCGTCCATCAACTTGCAACACAGCTTCTAGCAACTCTTCTACTTATCGTGTTTCTAGTTCTTTCAAACCAGTGCCAGTGTGGTGAAAGGATTGAAAGTGCGCCCCAGAGGCTTTCATACAATTGTCAATGTTTAAAGTTCTACAACATGTCGGTTTCTTTACGATGTTTTCTTTCACTGTTTGAGAGTACTGGCATAGTTCACATCCATTTTTGGTGAGAAAAACTCGTTGGTTGTACACGACTGGATTTGAAACCACAACACTTTAAAATCAGAAACAACTTGCAAATGCGAAGTATAGTAGCCTATTTCAAGTTTACGAAGTACCAAAAGTTCGGAATATAATTTCGACTTCGAACGTAGCATTGAAAGGGTATGATTATCCCTTTTGTGGACGCAAAATAATGAAAATTGATCGCAATTATCGCTGGTTTTACGGTACATTATACTAATTGGTATCCCTGATCTTATCTCAGACCTTTCCATTGCATTGGTTTGAAGCGAAGCGTGTGCTGTCTTTGAAACTTTAGCTTTAGTATTATTGCCTACGTCTTACAAAGTGAAGTGTACCACACTGGAACTTCACTGCTATTATTTTTTTTTTTATTTGTAAAAGGATCATACAAAAAAACTATGGGAACCGAGCCGTATTAGTTTGTTGCCGGTTCTTCTAGGCTTGATTGCGTGGAACTGGCACCTAGACTCACCTTGCTTAAAGCCGTTTCAAAGTGATCCTTGTGATACTACTGAATAAATATATATTTGACTTTGATGATTATAATTATTATCAGCTACCTATAATTTCATAATACCTATTATTTCATTCACATCAAAATTATCTACAAATATTTATAACTGAAGTGGGCGTAGTGTTACAATATTGAATTTATCTAACCACTTCCTGCTTCCTGGCATTGGGCTGAAAATAACTGACTATCTGTTTAAAGGCCTTGTTAAAAGTTTGCATTATCATCTCAACCCAGCATCATCTACTGCTGGATATATGCCTTCTTTATCTTCTGCCAGCCTCTGTCCTGTGCGTCTCTTGTCCAGTAGGCCAACCACAAGCTCTGTCTGGCTCTGTCTCTGGCTCTGGTTTTGAGTCTGTGTGAGTGCAAATTGGGCAATTTTGTATCATCTGCACTTGGTGTGCGGGCTGGTTTTTCCGCAAGTAGGCCGCGGGCGGGCCCGTTCTACGACACGCCGGTCTCCTCACGATGTTTTCCATCTCCGTTTTGAGAGTACTGGCATAGTGCACATACATTTTTCGACGGAAAAACTATTTGGTACATGACTGGATTTGAACCCACGACCTTCGGATCGGAAGGCGGGGCTGCTACCACTAGACCACTAGTGCTCTCTATGTGAGTGCTCACCAGTTTATATTATACGGTGTGTGTGACGTTTCAACGTAGGATTTATTTAGTCAACACTCACACAGACTCAAAACCAGAGCCAGAGCCAGAGACAGAGCCAGACTGAGCTTGTGGTAGGCCTATAAGTGTTTCCTATTACCTTTACGATGTCCAAAATCAAGCCCAAGACGACCCAGATTTCTTGGGCCTGATTTTGGAGTTTCGGAGTTTTTCTTGCTCAAGCCAAGACTTGAGTCTTACTCAAGTGTTTAAAGTCTTATAAAGTATTTCAAAGTGATCCATGTGATCATCATCATCATCCTGAAGAAGTCCACTGCTGGACATAGGCTTCCTCTTCACATTTCCAGGAAGAACAATTCTGAGCCCTTTTTATCCACGGACTACCCGCGATTTTAAGAATGTCATCGGTTCATCTGCTGAGCGGGCGCCCTGCTTTTCGTCTTCCGGTTCGTGGTCGCCATTCGAGAACCTATATTCCCCAACGGTTGTTGGTTCTTCGAGATTGTAGGTCCTTGTAATACTACGGAATAAAAACATTTTTGACTTTGACTCAGTCATTGAGTAAGAAAAACTCTACCTTTAATACCATTTAAGACAGTTTTATTTACGCGATCTAATTATACGGAGGGCTGATAAGGATTCCGATCTCATTAGTACCCAATTTATATGCAAAGAGGCTAGGTGCTGAGATAAGTACAGACGGCATTAGAAGTTGATGACTATTTCAGACGTTGGAACTCGTTGACGCCTTAACTTTATTTCTGTTTTACTTAGTTTTATCATATTTACGTTTCGAAGGGAACGGCGATGGAAAACATCTCGAGAAAATCGTGTTGTCATCGACCTTAAAAATTTAGAAAATGTCAAATCCATGAAAAGAGCTTCTTTGAGGTGCTTCAAAGTACTTGCACCACACTGGTTTAATAAAACTAGTACCACGAAGAATGATCACTTTTTCCCATACAAAAACACGCCACAAGCGAGTGAACTGTTTCTATAAATACAATATGGTACACAATTTTTATAAAACAACGGGTTAACAATAGTTCTGTCGAAACCAATAAAAGAGTGCGAAAGAGGGTAGATCGATTTGTCTGCCAATAACATTTTTTTTTACTCGTGGACTTTAGTTCAACCGTGATTATCCGCTAGTGCTACCGTCGCCATTTTGAGGATTTGACAATCACTGACACGTAAAGTCACTAACCGGTAAAAACGCCTTGATGCACTTCCATACCAAACACAAAACTCCGTAAAAGCACCGTGGTGCATTTCCATACCAAAAAAAAGTTTCGCGCCAAGCGTTGAGACATCTGTCTGACTCGCTTTTTCTACTACAATGCCCGTAAGGAACGAAACACCATCCTTTTCGCACTAATTTGAGCTTTGTAAATATGTAGGTCAACTTCAAAACAGTTACCTAGACGTCAACAACACAAAAATACAAAATCAGTCTTACGGAACCACGCGCGCGGGCATTGTTTACGTGTGAATTTTTGTGTTTTTGCTATTTTGCAAGTGTTTTGTGTTGTTTAGTGTTTAAATATCGCAATAATAACTCAATAAGTAGTTATTAACGATATAGTTTTGTGTTAGCAGTGATTGAATTCGTTAAAATCGACTAAAATAACCAGCACATTCTTGAAATTTTTTCGCAAGAAATTTTTTTCAAGCCACTTTTTTATGTAAGTATTAAAAATTATTAGTATGACAAATTATGATAAATGCAACTAAACCCTTGCTTCAGGGCTGAAATAAGCTTTCAGGGGATACTATTTTTTTTACTATAATTACAAGTAGGACTTTTCTAGAAATTAAATATTATTATGATCCGCCTGCGCATCCGCGATGCAAAAAAAATATTGCTATTATTTTCTTAAAAGCAGGTACCTAAAAAAATATTTTTAAAATGTTTTTTATACTACGGACTGTTGTGTTTTTATATATTTATGCTCAGATTGAATATAATATCACATATAAAACATTTTTATCGCTTTATTTTTAAGTTAATTTAAATTAATGCTTCGAGTACTGTCAAAGTTTTTGAGTTAGTCAAAATTTTTGATTCGGAACTGTTAACCGTAGTATTAGGCCAGCAAACTTATCAAAATTCTAAATGCAATTCATCATGCCATTATGCTCGAATACAAGAGATGGTTACAAGACGGGAGTTCCAAGAACATAAACACACATCTGGCGTTTCAAGTGGGTCGCGCGCGACGGGGCGTCTTGGCGCCAAAACATATGCTAGCGTCGGTGATTCAGCCTCGAGGTCGCGTGACGTCACACGTTTACCTAACTATTTTTTTTTGGTTGTGATGTGCACCACGAGGCTTTGACGGAAATTTGTCGTGGTATGGAAGGGCGCTGCTCCATCTCAAGCGGTTATGGTGCAACTGTGCCGAAATATCGAGAGTCAAAGCTCACAAAGTTTAATCATGTTAAATATCCCGTTGTCTCACATACATACAGCCTATGTTACTCAGGGTGAATATAGCTTTCCAATGGTAAAACAATTTTTTAAATCAGCACAGTAGCTTTTGAGCTTATTCATTACAAATATACACACAAAAAAAAAATTGTGGACAATTCATACAACACTACCCAGCCCCAAAATAAGCAGAGCTTGTAATATAGGAACCAGATAGCCCATATAATACTTGAATACATTTTTTTTGTAAATACATACTTAGAATACAATATAACAACCAGACAGAGAACAAACATTTATGTTCACTACACAAATATTTGTTCTCGGTGGGGATCGAACCCACGACCTACGGCGCAGAAGGCAGAACTACTACCAACTGAGCTAGAGGCCAGTCAAAAATACAAATCTTTCCTCTTTATAATATTAGTTGTCGCTCAAAAATTGCAATAGTCATCTAATTCAACATAAAGGCCACAAAGCTACAAATGTTTTAATATTTCGCTACAAAACCCGTCTGGTTTTCAATTAACTCCACAGAAATGGACGCGCCGCTCGGCCGAGCGCGCCCTTATCGCTGGCAACACTATTCTTTTTGAATACAGGTATCTATTGTGTATGGATTTATTTGGCAACAATTTTTTTTACACTTTAGCACCCGCTAATGTATATAAAAATTTGTTGCCATAGTTTTGCTATTCATAATGGTCTTAAGAGGGTACAACACAGGCGACTCTCCATACAAACGTAGTCCTCTATTACCTCCCTGGATAATGCCTCTAGAGTAACCATTTTGTCTCATAAAATCCAGATCTGCTATATACGTGCTCGTATGTTTTCCTTTTTTCAGAAACTTATTGTTAAAGGGGAACACGTTTGTATGGAGAGTCGCCTGTGTGATGCCCTCTTAATAATATCAGTCATTTTGTTTAGCCACAGGTAAGATAAAACTATACTAGTAGTTTAGCAGACCGATACTTTTATTGCCATCTCTTTTTGTTGACCTCAAAGTGACAGTGGAGACTATAAAAAGAAGCGTTCAGCATAATAAAAATGAGAAGGTAGGGCTTTTATTCTATAAAAAATAAAAACATTGCACATAATATCTTTCCATAATTATCTATTTTCACAGCAAGAATGTGAATAAATAATATTTTAATGCAACAAGCAGGTGGTTTTTCGCATGTTTAATATCTAGTAATAATGACCATTAACAATGCATTACATTGCAGGTCACGTATGTTAGGAACGTGCCCTACCATGCACTGCCACACCCTTCAAACCGTAAGCCCACGCACATTCAGCGTGATGGCGATGGCGATCAGTGAAACGCTGTCAAATATCGCTGTCATATATGACAGCGTTTCACTGATCGCCTGAAAAGATTTTGACCACAAACCACAAAAGATGTGTAAAATATTATTCAGCATTATAACCAAGATTTATTAACTTTTATTATTGATTAAATTCTGAAAAATATAGGAAGGCGCAGGTGTAAGGTACAAGTTGTTCTGTTTTGTTTCAATGGGGTTTGGCAGTACATAAGGCGGGCTCTTATTATTATTTAGATTTATTTATGATCTTTGGACTATGTTTTAAGGCCAATCTACTGATAGATTTTGTGCAATTAAAGTTTTTTTTTTAATTACCTTGTGGTAATGTCGTTAATTGCACAAACTCTAGGCAACATTAATTATATAGAACAAAAAACAGGTATTTATCGCGTTTACCTTTATTATTTTCCTAGGTTTTGACCGTGTTTACTTTGTATATTATGTACTATGACTTATTATATTTTAATATATACCTATTTATTTATTTTTACATTTCGGCATAAAAAACTATCATATAAATGAAATTCGAATGTTGTTTTGCTAAACTTAATAAAGAGTTTTTTTATTGATTTAATAGTGTTTACTACACTTAAGAAAATCACAAAGATTAAAAAAAAAAAACAAAAAAACACACAAAGATTTTTTTTGTAAATTAAGTGTTTATTAACTCTACCAGCTTATACTGTTCGTATAAGTACAAGTTTTGCTAAGTTTGGGGCTAGATAGCTCTGTCAATTAGCACCAATATTTATTATTTATCTCCTCCGCTATCAGAGGCACCGCAAAATAGGCCATAAATAAAGGAGTTTCAACAACTCCCTCTGCGTTTATTTACTCTTCCATGATTCACTTGGTTAATTAAAGTTAGATTCATGGCTTCATTAATTTATATTAAGTTACGTTCCTGATATAGCCTAGTTTTTAGGGTTCCGTAGCCAAATAGCAAAAACGGAACCCATACTCAGAACTGAAATTCAAAAATCTTATTTTCATCAAACCCATACGTGTGGGGTATTTATGAATAGGTCTTCAAAAATGATGTTGAGGTTTCTTATATCGTTTTTTTCTAAACTTTATCGTTTTTGCGAGAGACACTTCCAAAGTGGTAAAATGTTGGTAACTTCTAAAATAAGAGAATGATAAAACTAAAAATTATATATGTGTGAACTTCCAACAATATTTGGTTTGAACGAGATCTACTACTAGAACTTCTATATATTATAATATATTACTTACTGCTACGGAACCCTTCATGAGCGAGTCCGACTCGCACTTGGCCGCTTTTTTTTTTCTTCTTGTTTTACAGAATTTATCATTTCAATGCAAGTAGTGTCAACAACTAAGAAAAAAAAAAATGAAATTGATTGAATACTTAGTAACAAAATGTACAATGGAAATTTTCTGGTGGGATAACATTGGTATACCCAAACTAGGATTACCTTACCAGTCCTTTACAATGTTAGCACTGTTTTTGCTATACAAAGCTTCAGTGTAGTGCCAATCCAACTAAGTGAAGTGTAACATGGACATGATATAATATCTTCTTTTTCTTATCGGGTCACTGGTTCCTTCAAACCATTGCGCTGAAAGGATTTAAAGTGCGCATCAGAAAGGTTCCTTTCGTGCACTTGACACAAGTTTTCTAGGTTTTACAACATAGTTAATTGATCCAGGCATGACTTTGCGGAAATCCATTGCTAAACATAAGTTAACCAGAGCCAATATAATTATACTTACAGGGCTATTATTTTAAACTGAATGCCGCTCCTGGGCAATGAAAAAAAATCATACTGGAATTTTACTTAAACTTATAGGCCTCAAGTGCGCGTGACGCGACGGCCGGTGCCACGCGCCGGCGGAAATTCATGGCATTTTGTGTTCAAGTTTAGTTTTGTGTGATATAAAGTTTTCGAACTACTATAAAAAATATGATTAAGCGTTTTTTGTAGTTCAAGTCGTGAGTATTTGTGTAAAAACAATTTTTCTTCAAAAAATGTTCCACATAGTCCCAATGTAATACGCTCATTGTTTGGCGTCATATTATCACTTTCAAAAATTTGCCGCCCTGACTGCCCCTAACGTAAATCCACCACTGAGTACTTAAAAAAATCTGATCTATACAAGTTAAATTAACGTAGACTTGTGTGTGCACCCTATATATAACCAGTAAATCATGCAAAGTGAAATAAGGTCTGGCGTATTCGACGCAAAAAAATCTACAAATTTAGGATCGAAGAAATCTTGCAATATTAGAAGAAAGCCACCAGTGCCTTGTGAAATACTAAAGAAATGTGTATTGTAGATGATGGCACGTATTAAACAGATGTTCTGGCAAAGTCGGTACCAATCAATACCACAACCTGGCCAGTCACTTCCGTACAGTTGCTTTTAGACTTTCTGAAGACATAGACGTACCTCCTTCCAAAGTACGTTCGATACTTCCAAAGCGTAATTTATGATCCTGATGAAAATTCTCCATATATGAGGTAAACTTCAGGGTTTGTTTATCTAAGCTATACATCTATACGAGCTACTATATCCCCAATGTGAGCTATACACCACCAACCCACCAACATATTTTAAACACTGTTCTATAATATGTCGTATAAAGGATAGATGGATGTTAGTTACTGTTTCACAAAAAAACTACGGAATGGATTTTAATGAAACTTTACAATAATATAGTTTATACTTCAGAATAATACGTAGTCTACAATTAATAAAAATATTGTAATGGAGAACGGATTTAAGTAACTGAAACGGGGCGAACAAAGCCGCAGGCAGCCGCTAGATAGTTGTTAATTTATATTACACATATAAATATAATTTATATTTATTATATTTATATGTGTTTAAACAATACGACATTTTAACAAGGGTGCTATTTTGCTAAATATGCGGTAAAGCCCCAACAGTTTGTTTATTTTATAACATCGGCCATAAGACGCTAGACTCCGTGATATAATATCTCACTCGCACACTTTTGACTTTTTGAAAGATATAAAAAAACTGAACTTAGTTATCGAAAACCGCGAGTGTTTTTGTGTGCAATCTGATTGTATACAGTTCATCATAAAAATAACACGTTTTCTTGCTTAAAAGTTTTTTCAATCACGAAAACCAGTTGGGAAAAACTTTTAAAGTTTTTTTAGGTTAGTGATTCTATCAGATTATCCATACCTGGTTGATGTTCCAACTGTCCGTACCAAGCGCTTTGCTTCAACTTTTATGTTGCACACAGCAAGGAGTGAAATTCCTTGACGATGTCTGTTTTTCCGAACACTCATAATTTGGATGTTTTTAGGAGTAGAGTGAACAGGTATTCTAGGTAAGCGTGCTACACCGTCGACTAAATAAAGCAGGCCACCATCTCATTCTGGCAGTGTCGCAAAATGATAGGTAGGACATGGGGCCTCAACCCTAGGATTACTCTATGGTAGTACAACACCGTCATAAGGCCCTACGGTGCCCTTGTCTGATGGCCTCGGACAAGCAGGTTACATCCACGAGTAAGCTGCAAAGATTCCAGAGACATGCATGTGTGGCTACAACGGGGTGTATGAGGACTGCCCCTACGGCAGCACTCGAAGCCTTAATAGGCCTAACACCCCTCCACCTGCATGTGCAACAAGAAGCTGCCTCGGCAGCTTACAGACTCTGGGCACTGAACTTGTGGACACATGACACGCGCGCGCAGCACACTACCATAATAGGAGAATACGCGGACACGAACCCCCTTATGCTCTCCATTTATGATAGGATCCCCAAACGACACGTGAATGCAAGGAGTTACGCTATACAATTACACGAAGAGCCTAGCGATAGCTCAAACTCACACGAAGTGAGAATATACACAGACGGCTCAAAGATGCAGAAGGCACCGGGGCGGGCGCGTTCTCGGAAGACCTTAATATTCACATATCCGCGGCCTTGGGTGAGCACAACTCCGTCTTCCAAGCGGAGTGTGTAGGTATAATCCAGGCAGCGAGTGCAGTGCTGCGTAGAAAGGTAACTGGCAACAGGATCAGAATCCTTTCAGACAGCGCTGCGATACTACAGTCCCTGAAAAGGTACGAACACAACTCTGGGCTAACCCTACAGTGCCATCAGCTGCTGGAGGAGGTGAGTAAGTCCAATAGCATCATCCTGCAATGGATCAAAGGACATAGCGGATCCAGAGGTAATGACGAAGCGGACGCTCTGGCCAGGAGAGGCTCGGAAATGCACACAGCAGGACCGGAGCCGCAGGTACCCCTGCCATTCAGCCAAGTGCGTTCATGGATCCGCAGGAGAACACTTAAACTGCATCAGGACTACTGGGCAAGTATACAGGACTGCAGGCAGTCGAAGGAGGCCTTCCCGGAGTTAAACCCGAGATACTCCCGCCAACTCCTCAGCCTGAAGCGTGACAAACTCCGCCTTATCGTCGGAATTGTCACAGGACATTGCTCGCTGAACAAGCACTTGTTTACACTAGGTGTTACAGACAGTCCTCTTTGCAGAGGATGTATAAGCACAGAGGAAACCGCCGCGCATGTACTCCTGGAGTAAAGCAGTGTGGCGCCTCAACGAGCACAACATCTTGGAGCACCGAAGACACCTAGGGAGGCCTGCGCCCGAATCCACCAGCTGCTGGCCTTCCTGGAAGACATCGGGTGGCTGAACTAGCAGCATCCACCCGTCACGCAAAAGGGGCCCACTTGCGGCCTGCTTGCGGAAACCAGTCCGCTCATCAAGTAAGTACACCGTCGACTGCATCATCACTTAACAGCAAGTGAGATTGCGATCAACCGCAAGCCTATTAATATGTAAATCAACTTACCTGTTTATACAAGATAGTTAGTTGCTCGCGAATTTCGATAATTAGTTTAAAGTGATTTTATATCTTTCAAAGGATCAAAATGTGCGCCGAGAATAACATCGACGGTGGTCTTCGCCTTAAACAGTCATATTTCACGCTTACTCACCTTAAATCGCGTGGTCCCCGTATTTTACTTCTCTAAACACTGGCACAGATGAGACAATACATACGAAATAAAGGTTGCACTATGTCTCTTAGAACTTTCCTTGAACTTATCATTTTTCGGTTTTAGGATAGAATATTTCAAAGTGATCCTTATGATTGTACTGAATAAAGATTTATTTATTTTGATTTCGAAACATAAAAGAAATTCAAATCAGATTTTTTAATTCATGAACATCAAGTCAAGTTCCTCAGGCTCAAGTCTTTAATCCATGGTTATTGCAAAATTTGAAATTTTTACCATTACCTGTTATGACATTTATCTCTATGTATACCATAACACTAACGCACAAAGAAGTCGCCCAACGAGCTATGGAGAGAGCTATGCTGGGAGTTACATCACGTGATTTAACCAGAAATGAGGATATCCGTGAAAGAACCAAGGTCACTGATATAGCTCGTAGAATTAGTAAGTTGAAGTGACAATGGGCAATGGCTCGAAGAACCGACAACTGTCGGGGAATAAAGGTTCTCAAATGGCAACCACGAATTGGAAAACGATGAAAAAAAAAAAAAGTAAGTAGGTATTATAAAACAAACAACAAACGTACTTAGCCACGTCCCGCTCAGCATTCAAAAAGTGAATCTTGTGTAGGAATACCCTATGATGTTATTCTGTGTCGAAAGTCGGGGGGATAATCCCGCCCCACGAGTAATTAACTTAAGAATTCAGCGCCTGATTTCAGTCGAGGGAATGACAATTAGGAGAACATACGGTATTTAAATTGAACGCTGACAACGTTAGGAATGGAATAAAATCTCCATTTTGCTTATCTGATTGCCATCTCGGAATTACAGGGATTTTTGCATCGAGGGATACGATCCCTCGGAAACATGATATTACTGACTTATGGCATTCTATATTTCATTTTCGAAAAAACATAATAATATTTAAACAATTTTTAAGGTCTTGTACCCCAAAATCTATGATTTAAGGCCTGCGCATATCTAACGCAATGGCGATGGCGATCAGCGAAACGCTGTCAAATATAACAGCGGTTTTTGTGTGCGCAAGGCTTTTTAATAATTAAAAAACCTATGAGATAGTTAGTTCCAAAATTTCAAACTTTTTGTAAAAAATAACAAATTATTAACAAAAACAAAAATACAATGTGCTATCTTCAGGCTGTTGCAAACGAACAAACTGAACCAAGCCATCGTTTCGATAAAACAAGTGTAAATAAAAAAAGAAGTAGTCTGAGAATAAAGAAAAATTCCTACGCAAAAATTGCCTACATCCAAACAAAAGAAGTGCTATATAATTAAGGCCACCGGCCACTCGAGCGGTACAATGCTCTACTCGAGACTACTGACACCTAGATAAGTGCCACTAGCTTTCTGCTGCGGCTTGACTCACACCCGGGACCCGGATATTACAGAAACAGGCAAGTCACGAAACTCACGAAGTTAGCCAAGTTTTAAATTGGTTTATATTTTAGGTAACTTGGATAAATTTTCTAAACTTCGAAAAAGGTTGATCGCTTGGCTTTGAGACGTTTCAACGAGACCTTTGTAATTTATTTTTTAAATATAATATTATATTGTAGACAATCAACACAACATTATCAAGCCTCAATCTAAGCTTAAAAGATGATAAGGGAACCAGATCGCTGATTTATGCTTGAAGAAACATTTGCGTTCGCCACACAAATATTTTTGTTCTCGGAGGGAGCTTTTGCTTTTGTATTGCCTACGTCTCACTAAGTGGAGTGGCACCACACTTGAACTTCACTGCTATTTTTATTTTTTATTTTGTAAAAGGTGCATACAGGAAACGGTAGGAACCAAGACGTTAGTTTGCGTCAAAGTCAAAGTCAAAGTCATAGGATGTCTAGGATTGGTCGCGTGGAACTGGCAGCTAGACTCACCTAGCTTTAAGACGTTTCAAAGTGATCCTTGTCGACATATTTGACTTTGACTTTTATTGAAAATATTTATTATATTTCACAGAGTTCTATTTTGATGAGATTCAGTTTTAGTTTCTTGAAACTAGATTGCTACTAGTTTGAGACGTTTCAAAGTCACCTCTGTGATTTAATTGAATTTTGAAACCTTAATCTTTCACCTTCAACTCTAATAACGTTCTCAAACATCTAAATATAGACTTTAGGATGTATACCTTTATTGATGGTGTGGCCTCCACACAGTTCATAATTTATTAAAGTTTTTCTTTGTCGGGATAAAACGTCTTTATTCTCACAAAAAGATCTAGTCCGGAGAAATTTTCTCTAAAAATATACGTGTATAAATAACTGTTCTAGACGCAACGCAATACTGCGTGAACGTCTTTGTGATGTAATGCCTTTTTTCAGTCTAAAGTAACCACTCTCCATCCGGTGTACCAAGTGCTATTAAGTTACGACAGTTTTTAATAAAAAAAAAGATCGAAGTATTTGGAGTTTATGCCGATTTAATTGTATGTGTTTTATTGTGTGTGCTCTTGGTGTCTTCGTGTTATTTTTAGATTTTATTTCTGTGTTCTACTAATAAGTTGGATATTTTCTGAAAATTGAATTGAATATTGAATTAGCTAGTGATTTTACTGCGTACCAAAGCAGTCTAGAATCAAATCAAATCAAAAGTTGATACAAGTAAAAATGTCACAAAAATTGGTCGTCACTCAGCATAGGTATGCTATAGTAGCGAGCCGTTATAACGCTAGTCCGCCGTGATACGTAAAGTCTGTTCAGAAAGAGAACCGTCGTGGGATCGGAGGGCGCTGCTGTGCTTAATCACCTTTTTTGTTAAGTGGCCAATACAATAGCGCGTCTGTTGCGTTTTGATAAGCAAAAGCGTGTTTGGTGCTCTGTGGTTTTGATCTTATCACAACTAGTGTACTATTCCTTTATTTAATTTTTATGATACAAAATGCTGACAGAAAGAAAGGGATGAGCTGCCATATAAAAATCGAAACGTTAGTTCTCAATTTGGCCACGACGGTTCTCTTTCTGAACAGACTCTATCAGTTGAGTGCGGCACAGCGCAGCAACTGCGAATCAGTGTCATCGTTAGAATGGGTTATTTGTGCCAATTGTTTAGTCAAAAAGATTTTGGTTCTATTACTTAAGACTTGCGCACATCATAAATTATTATATGACGTTCCACTGATCTCCACCGCAGTACCCTTAGATGTGCGTAAGGCCTTACTCAAAAGAAATGTACAGTAAGTAAGCGAGACGCTTTCTGGGCTTTATACATAGCGCCTACTAGGTGTCCGTGTTTAGTACTCTCAAGTGTTATGAAGGATGTTCTCGGCATTGTGTTACGAAAACTATTTGTTATTCCTTGCCAACGCGTGCACAGAATAAATTGTAGTTAGTACCATGTTCACGTAAAGTTTTAAGGATTCTGCACTTAAAAAGATAAATCCGTTTTTCTTTTGATTATGGTGTCTGTTGCGTTTGTGTCAATGTTTTATTACAAAAAACGGTAAAATGCACAAACTTAAGTCTATGCCAAAAATGTATAGATCTGTGATCTTTTACCTATTTAATGTCAAATAAATATTGAACACTGAAAATATATATCATCATCATCAGTCCATAGCTAGACATAGGCCTCCCCTACTAATTTCCAGGAAGAACAATTCTGAGCTCTTTCCATCCGTCGACTTCCCGCGATCCCCCCGTTAAAATAAATATTGAACAAATAAAATAAATAAATATTGTGGCTAATCCACAGCATACTTATTTATATAGAATTTTGTATCTATTTTAACTGACCTCTCAGGTCGTGAGTTCCCCACTGATATAATATTTGTGTGCATGGTGAACGTAAACGGTAAATGTTATGTCTGGGCAGTCTGGTGGGCTAAGTACGTTTTTACAAAAAAATGTAGATATAGACACAACAATGAATGCTTAGCATTCATTGTTGGATTGTTGTTTGGATTCATTGTGTGGATTGCCTTCAATATAATATATATTTTTATTATTATATTCTAAGTAAATACAATTTAGACATAATAAATAACGGCCGCCCGCGGCTTCACCCGCCCCGTTCCCGTGACTTTTTAGGGATAAAAAGTCATCCCCACCAATTTTCAGCCAAATCGGTCCGGACGTTCACGCTATTGCTAACGTGAATAAAGGAAATAGGGATTCATTTTGGCGTGACAACGTCTTATAATTCGACTAGCTGACTGTCCCGGCTTCGCACGGGTGGACATTTATTTTTTAAACACAAATATAGCCTTTGTTACTCAAGGTGAACCTACGTCCAGCAGTGGACTGATATCAATTGATGATGATGATGAAAGAACATTCTATAACGTTTAGGGGCACTATTTTCTAGAACATTTTGTCCAAATCTAGAATTCAAAACCGTTTGCATGGGTATATTTGAGTATTCTAGATAATTCTGGATTACTAACGTTTGGATGCATTCCGGATGCTAGCTGAATAATTTCAGTCTTCGAATTAAATTTGATCATTCCAGAACCTCAAAGACATTCTAGAGCGTTCTTTCATCGTCAAAGTCGAGAATTTTCAGAAAAATCCCTAAGCGATAGAAAGGGATAGACATATATAAGTCCCTACGTGATAGAAAGGGATAGACATAGATTTCGAAACTTTTGCCCCTTATAAATTAATAACACCTAAATATTGAATATAAACTATCTTATATTTTAAGTCCGACCATATTTTAGGCAGTTGCAAAATTTTATCAAAATCCGTTCAGTAGTTTCGGAGTTTATCGCGTTCCAAATTGTGACACGAAAGATTTATATATATAGACTAGCTGCCTGTCCCGGCTTCGCACGGGTGGACATTTATTTTTTAAACACATAAATATAGCCTATGTTACTCAAGGTGAACCTACGTCCAGCAGAAGACTGATATCAATTGATGATGATGATGAAAGAACATTCTATAACGTTTAGGAGCACTATTTTCTAGAACATTTTGTCCAAATCTAGAATTCAGAACCGTTTGCATGGGTATATTTGAGTATTCTAGATAATTCTGGATAACTAACGTTTGTGAGCATTCCGGATGCTAACCGACTTTAAAGATTATTCCAGACCATTTCAGAACATTGTAGAGCGTCCATGAGCATTCTGTTCTCGTCAAAGCCAAGAATTTTCAGAAAAATCCATAAGTGATAGAAAAGGATAGACATATAGAAGTCCCTACGTGTTAGAAAGGGATAGACATAGATTTCGAAACTTTTGCCCCTTATAAATTAATAACACTTAAATATTGAATTTATACTATCCTATCTTTTAAGTCCGACCATATTATAGGCAGTTGCAAAATTTTATCGAAATCCGTTCAGTAGTTTCGGAGTTTATCGCGTTCCAAATTGTGACACGAAAGATTTATATATATAGATGAAGCCGGCTGCACGCACGAAAAATGATTCTTGCGGCGTTATCTCGCTCTGAGGCGTTCCATTTAAGGCTTGAAGTGCAAGCGAGAGCGCGGAACGAGCGACAAAGAGGCACAATCGTCCTCTGCGTTCGGCAGCGTTCGACATCTGTGTCTCTCCTACTTGAGTGAGCGATTCGTCCGCGTGGACAGCTGTATGACGTTGTCACGTTCAACTTCATCAGTAAACCGACTATACAGACAACATATTTTTTTTAAATATTAAGCATTACAATTTAAACAACAATTTTACATTTAGCAGCGAATTTGATAGTGGCGTAATTATCTCACTGTTCCAAAATATCTTGCTACGTGATAGCGACAAATTAATTTTCGCGACAATTAATTAATTTACGCAAAACCTTGGCTTCCAATGGAAGATTTTAAGATAAGGCATTATTGAATTTATTCGAATTGGTTGGGTAGATTGGTAAATACATACAAAATAGCTTTTGAATATTGTCTATGCAGGTTGTGTCACAAGAGCGATTGTAGCGATTTGTATTGAAAATAGCAAAATTGAATACAGGTCCAAAAAAATGAATAAATAAAATCCAGAGCTTCGCAAACTTGAGGCATACGAATGTTTGCATTGTTTGGATATCAAAATGTCTGTGTTATGTTGTGATTAATCTATATATATAAATCTTTCATGTCACAATTTGGAACGGATTTCGATAAAATTTTGCAACTGCATAAAATATGGTCGGACTTAAAATATAGGATAGTTTATATTCAATATTTAGGTGTTATTAATTTATAAGGGGCAAAAGTTTTGAAATCTATGTCTATCCCTTTCTATCACGTAGGGACTTATATATGTCTATCCCTTTCTATCGCTTAGGGATTTTTCTGAAAATTCTCGACTTTGACGAGAGCAGAATGCACATAGACGCTCTAGAATGATCTGGAATAATCAAATTTAAAGTCGGTTAGCATCCGGAATGCTCCCACCCAAACGTTAGTAATCCAGAATTATCTAGAATACTCAAATATACCCATGCAAACGGTTCTGAATTCTAGATTTGGACAAAATGTTCTAGAAAATAGTGCTCCTAAACGTTATAGAATGTTCTTTCATCATCATCATCAATTGATATCAGTCTACTGCTGGACGTAGGTTCACCTTGAGTAACATAGGCTATATTTATGTGTTTAAAAAATAAATGTCCACCCGTGCGAAGCCGGGACAGGCAGCTAGTTAATTTAATAATATTTAAATTTATGTTAATTATATTTAAGTACTATTAAAATATGTAATTCATACAACAATGATGGATGTAAGCTTTTTCTTCTGGTCGTATGACTGGTTCTTTCAAGCCAAGCGTGGTGAAATGGTTTTAAGTAAGCTTGATAAAAATGTCGCGAAAGAATTCAATCGAATATACAGGGTTATTCATTATTAGCTGCAAATACTCAGGAATTAGGTTCAACAAATAGAATAAAAAATATTTATGAAATTATTTTTTTTTAATTTGATCAAAAAATTTCTCAAGTTTTTGTATCAAAATTTTATTTTTATTAATTTCTTTACGGCTATTGCATAATGATTGCCATGGAGAACAGGACGATGACCCACCCAGGCGGTGACTGAACGCAGAGTGTCACTCACGGCGCGCGGGCGCGGATCAAAGGTCAAAATAGGTCATGCGCCAATGATTCCTTTATCGATTTTCTCGGGATTTTCATAACAAAACTTAAAAAAAATCATTTCACAAATATTTTTTATTTTATTTGTTGAACCTAATTCCTGAGTATTTGCAGCTAATAATGAATAACCCTGTATATAAATTCGCTTGCCTCCCAGTGGAATGGAATCCTGAGCAACCTGTAGCCGGTCGAATTATTAAACTGAAGTGGCCCTAAAGAATATTCCCATTGAAACTTAATTATTCGAGCTCGAGAGCCGATGAAAAAAGCAAATTGCTTCGAGCCATCGCAGTTCCGAATTAAGTCATTATTTCAATGGAGTAAAGGTTTATTTTGAAATGAACTGCTTTGGTTACCACTGAATAATAATTATTCGGTAAAAGACGAACAATTATTGTTGGTCTTTTCGAGTTTGATTGCTTTTCGGAGTTTGATACTTTAGTGATATTATTAGCACCGAAATATCATAAGTAAGATTAATCACAATTATGTAAATATATTGACAACTTGATTGACTGATAGTCTGTTAGGTATTAAAACTGTGAGATTTGCATTAAAATTGGTAAATTGATATCGACTTTCTGTCAAATTTCCATCATCTTTGCCGCCAGCGTCTTAGGGACTCTTAGCTTCCGGCTACTGATTTGCATCAGTTGAGCTATCTCTAGATCGTTTGTAACGGCCCGCAGATAGCTCAACTGTTTCTTGTGTATTTTGTACATCTTGTTAATATTTGTATTTATTAGCTTATTTGTGTAAATAAATGTTTTATGTTATTGTCAAAAGAACATAATTTTAGTTTAAAATAAATTTCTCGTAACCAATTTAGAAATTTATTTCTGTATTTGCAATCAAAATAATAATTAGTAAAATTAAACAAGCGCAAAGTTCATTGTAATTTTTAATTGTAGTTTTAAAATATTTGCATTTAAAACAGACAATAAATTATTTACAAAGACGAGTAACAACTTACAAAACGTTGTCATTATTATTTTAGTTCAAATAACTTCATATTATTATAATTTATATTCGCGTAGAAATTATTACATGAAGCAAATATATATTTTATTTTAGTGTAGGTACTAATGAGTGCTGGTCTAATTACAGGATTTTATGAAACTTTGTGACCTTTGAGTCTCCAAGCTTTGAACTCAGTGAGACTCGTAGGACACGTCTTTGGTGGGCATGTTTTATTATGAAAATTTCACTGATTTCTAATTTTGCATGCAATAATTTGAGATAAATAGCTGTCAAATATGTTATTGGTCGACTAATCCGTGAAATTGGTCCACAAATTAGAAATAACCATTCAATATCGTAATCTGCATGTTTCATTCAATTTTCCCATGAAATCAAATAGAAAAAGAGGTTTTATCCGCTATTTTGAAACAAGCACTCGCTCAGAATCTTGTTACGGGATTCACTGATAGCTTTTACAAGCGTTTTAGGTTTATTTACTGAAACAAAGGTAGATTGTATTATCTCAACCCGTAGTAGTAAGAGCCTTGGATGGATTGCATAGAGAACGACGAAATAAAGTGTTTTTTTAGGGTTCCGTAGCCAAATGGCAAAATCGGAACCCTTATAGATTCGTCATGTCTGTCTGTCTGTCTGTCCGTCCGTATGTCACAGCCATTTTTCTCCGAAACCATAAAAGCTAGACTGATGAAACTTGGCGAGTAGATGTATTCTGTGAACCGCATTAAGATTTTTACACAAAAATAGAAAAAAAAACTATAAATTTTGGGGGTCCCCATGCTTGAAACTGAAACTCAAAATTTTTTTTTCATCGTACCCATACGTGTGGGTTATTTATGAATAGGTCTTCAAAAATGATGTTGAGGTTTCTAATATCGTTTTTTTCTAAACCTAATAGTTTGCGCGAGAGACACTTCCAAAGTGGAAAAAAATTGTCCCCCTCTCTAACTTCTAAAATAAGAGAAAGATAAAACTAAAAAAAATATATGTTGTTCATTACATATGCAAACTTTTTTTTTTTTTTTACATTAAATAGAACCTCCTTTGGCTACAATCTCACCTGATGGTAAGCGACGATGAAGCAGGATGGTCTAGAAGACACCTATTCACTCTTGCCTTGAAGAGGCCCAGATTGTAGTTGTCAGGAAAAACAGTCGTCGGCAATGAGTTCCATTCCCTGGAGGTTCGCATAATAAAGGTGGAGCTAAAACGCTTAGTGCGAATGGGTGGTATGCTAACCAGGTATGGATGGTACTGAGCCGTGCGTCTGCTAGTCCTATAGTGGAAGGGAGATGGTGGTATGCGATCGTGCAGTTCCCGACTTCATTCCCCAGAATGTAACCTATAGAAGATCGATAGGCAAGCAACTTTGCGACGGTGCGCCAGACTCTGGATCTTAGCCTGCGCCATGTGCTGCTCGCCTATCAGCCTAAAAGCTCTTCATTCAATTGAGTCTAGGGCAGCGAGTTGGTGTTTGGCAGAGCCGTCCCACAAGTGACAGCAGTACTCCATACCAGACCGGACTTGTGCTTTGTAAAGGCTAAGAAGCTTCAACGATATTTGGTTTGAACGAGATCTAGTCAGTAGTTTTTTTTTTATACGTCATAAATCGTAAACCGCAATTTACCTTTCGACGACCTACAAGAACCTTTATATTATGTCACTTGATGCTACGGAACCCTTCATGGGCGAGTCCGACTCGCACTTGGCTGCTTTTTTTGCATTGCGTGGTATAATATTCCCAATGAGTACAAATATTAGATAGATGGATTGCTTTTTATAATCGTTGTAACGAACATAAAACTGCAAATTAGGCGTCTTTCCAAACCTCAGTGTCATTATCGTTATTGCACAGGTTTTCTGTAAGACGATGACCGTTATATGTTTACCGTTACTTTTACTAAATTCTCCTTCTTGGTCTTTTTTTGCTTTTCGATATCTGAGTACCAAATCCGTTTTTATCCGTTAAAGGATAAAGTAAATTTGAATTTAGAACATCGTGTGCACTGAGTTTGTGAATTCAAAACGTCAATAAACCTTTTTACTTCCATGATGCCGAACTTACCCTGAAGAAGTCCACTGCTGGACATTATAGGCCTCCCCTATTAAATTTCTAGAAATAACCATTCTCAGTCCTCTATGTATATCTACCAACTGCATGCCTACCGAGACCGGGTGACGAGACACTGCACTAGTCGGGAGAAGAAGATGGCGATATAAAGCGTAGATGATTCTTTTTCGTGTGTTAAAGGCAATAATGCCCTGAATAATTTTCGCTTTAACATGGTACTGTTAAAATTGTCAAAAAATCATATTGTTACTTAAATAAACACACTGATTTAGATCAATCATATTACAAAGTAAAAAAAAAATTACGCTTACTGAAAGGACAAAAGCGAGCTGATTAAAGTCTGATTTGTATCCTTGCGTACATTAAAACAGTTATAATCGTAATTTTGTGTAAAACCCCGGGTAACTAGTTATCTTTTACCTTTAAACGAGAAAATCTTGTATATACAGTGGTGGTCATATAATTAGAAACACAGAGTCACTTGGTAGTGTTAATAACTTTTTATGATATTATTGCAATTAATTGGAAGGTAAAAGATTCATTTACCACATTAAAATGTACACTCGTAACACTAGCGTCTATACGATCATTAACTTTCTGTTAATTAATAGAAAAATATAAAAATATATAACTTGGAAAATATACTATTAATTTCTTCGGTACTGGCAATCGGACAGCAAATTAGAAACAAAATGTAACTTTAGTTCTAAAATTTTATTTTAAAACTACAATACTTCTTGCATTATGTCATCATAATAGGCAGTTTCCGGCCTTTTCTTATTCATTTCGTTTGGTCACATTCCGAAAGGTTTTATTATTGAAAATGGGTAAAAACAAACGCTGTGATGCAGCAATAAGAAAAAAAATAGTGAATTTTTATTTCAAGCGAATATGGGCTTACAGAAAAATAGCCGCTCACTTAGAGTGTTCCGTAAGGATGGTATTGAACGCCATAGCACATTACAAACAGCATGGAACACCGGATAATGTGCCAAGAAAAGTTCGGCCAAGGAAGACCACAATTCAAGAAAACAGGCTTATAATTCGTTTCGCTAAGACGGACCCCTTCAAAGGTTCTAATGATATTCGAAAAGAAGTATTTTCACAGGACGATACTCGAAACGTATCCGCAAGACTAGTCCGTAGGCGGTTGGTTGAAGGGAAATTGTTTGGGAGACTTGCTAGGAAAGTGCAACATCTTACCACCTTAGCCTTCGCGAGAAAATATGGCAGTTGGACAGTTCATCAATGGAAAAAAGTTTTATTTACAGATTAAACTAAAATAAATTTGGTAAATTCCGACGGAAAGCGATACGTACGACGACCAATTAACGAGGCTTTGAATAATTAGTACTCGAAAAAGACAGTTAAGCACGGCGGTGGAAATGTTAAGGTGTGGGGATGTTTTACTGCATACGGGGTTGGTCCCGCGAGAAAGATTGAAGGACTAATGGATCAGTATCAGTACAGAGGTATCTTAGAGGAAACAATGATTCCATATTCTGATGAAAATTTGCCAGTGAGTTGGATATTTGACAACGATAATGACCCAAAGCACACAGCAAATAGCGTTAAAGTGTTTCTCAGAGAACAATTGGTGACAATGTTGGAGTGGCCTGCCAATAGTCCGGACTTAAATCCAATAGAGAATTTGTGGTACATTGTGAAGAAAGCACTATCGGATAAACATATCACTAACGTCGACCAACTTTACGACGCATTTGTTGAAGTTTGGATAGCTAATCCTCTGGAAACGAGTGAAAAACTGATAGTATCAATACCATGTCGATGTAAAGCTGTAATCGACAACAGAGGCTACCCAACCAAGTACTAATCGGTTATAAATAAGTATTCGAAGGTATCCATTTCACGATTAAACCAAATTATTGGAGTTTTGTTTAAGTTTTTAGTGTTTATTTCTTGTGTTTCTAATTAGTTGTCCGACTACCAGTAATAAATAACTTCATGTTTTTTTCAAAGTTGCATTTTTTATATTTTTTAATCAAATATCAGAATGTTAATGATCGGTTTTTGAAACTAGTGTTACGAGTGTACATTTTAATGTGGTAAATGAATCTTTTGCCTTCCAATTAATTGCAATAATAACATAAAAAGTCATTAACACTAACAAGTGACTCGGTGTTTCTAATTATATGACCACCACTGTATATGTATATATATATATACATATTTAGGATCTCGGAAACTGAGCCAACGATTTTCATGAAATTTTGTATACAGGGATTTTCGGGGACGATAAAACGATGTAGCTAGGATTAATTCTTAGAAAATGTCGCGTTATTCGTGTAGTAAATAATCAACTTTATCATAAAATCATAACTCCTAGCGCTATCTGTTGCTTAAGTCATGAGTTAGTGGGACAGAGAACGCCATCTATTGACGAGTAGTTGAGTTTATTATTATGTCGGTAAGATCGAAAAATATTATTAATATTTCAGTAAGTAATTCGTATTTAAATATAATTCACAACAACAGTTTACCAAAAAAAAATACCGAGCAAAGCTCGGTCACCAACTGCTAGTGCTTGATTATTACAGGATTTTTGATGTATCTATGTATATTATGCATCAGTAGTTGGTTGGCAATTTCAGTTATTAAATTCCCCTTTTCTCTGGATTTGTCAAAGGACTGGCAACTTTTTGCAAATAATTGTGGCACAAAGCAGATCTTTGATTTAAGTTCAAAACTTCAATCATAAGTTAGCTGGTTTCAGAAGTATTCGAACTTTACAAACCTGAAATGCCAATCTACTTTTGACGCTGATTGTACAATAAAATAGGTGTGTTAGTCGAAATAAAATACTATTAAATACGGCGGTGTTTTGAATTTGGTATGTTTTTCAATTTTTTTTACTACTAGCATGTGGCCCACCTGATGTGAAGTGGTAATCATCACCAAAGAATTGCCTCGTAGCCGTGTCAGGAACGTGCCCTACGATGCACTTCCCTGCGTCCATCAACTTGAGGCATACAGATGTTCAGCCTCACGTGCCAGTAATTTCACAAATACTTCAGTGTTTTGAATTTGGTACGTTTTTTCAGAAAACTGTGACGTCACATTTTTATACTTCACTAATTTGAACGCGTTCCAAATTCATTTTGAATCCAACAGTGGATAATGAGGCGGTTAACGCTACTAGATGAGTCTGGGCCCGTGTTAATACAAATAAGAGACGTAAGACTGGCGCCATAACGCTCAAAATGGCATGCGCTTTCCAATAGTTCTTACAACAATTTGTTAAATGAGAGATAATCAGTTTTTGAATGATTGTACGCAAAAACGCGGTTAAAAACCTGTCACTTATTAAAATGAATGCAACGCCAACTTTTATATTCATAAATAAAGAAAGGAAACGTATTTATTTGTCTCACACACAGATAAACAAAACAGTGGGTAAGTACTTAGTTAGCAAAATAAGATCACCAGCCTGAAGAAGCCCACTACTGGACCTAACCTATACATTTGCTGGAAGAACAATTTTGGGATTCTTCCATCATCCTACTTTTTTCATCTTTTCAGCGGATTTACAGAGGACAGACCGTCTTCCGGCTCGT
Organism: Thera britannica; assembly: GCA_939531255.2. Classification (NCBI taxonomy): domain Eukaryota; kingdom Metazoa; phylum Arthropoda; class Insecta; order Lepidoptera; family Geometridae; genus Thera; species Thera britannica. The sequence continues at coordinate 14,874,020 of OW618040.2, read as the reverse complement.
AGTCGCCATTACAGAACCGTATCCCAGCGGTTTTCAGTTATACGAGATATGCTGCTTATTCTATACAACATACTAGAGGAAGCATAGGTACTTGGGTTTCTGCCTATTCTAGCAACTAACAACGTAACTGACGTTTGGCAAAATAAAATTTCATTTCATTTCAGCTTACGTCCCACATGAAGAAAAGCGGTTTCCGTAGCCTGCAAACCAGAAAATTTACACTTTTTATATAAAAACCACTAGCATTAAGGCTTTGAGAGTGAACCTCACCACTAATGACATTTTACATCATTAGGCCTACCACTAGCTCTGTTTGGCTCTGTCTCTGGCTCTAGTTTTGAATCTTACGTCGAAACGTCACACACACAGAATAGTATACTGGTGATCACTCACACTCATAACTAGAGCTAGAGACAGAGCCAGACAGAGCTTGTGGTAGTCCTACAGGCAGGTATACCATTATCCAATACAGTTAGAAACTTCAATAATGTAGAAAAATGTAGGAAAATTCCGAAAAGTCATTACTGAAAGTGTCTAAGTTCGCGTCTAAACACGATTAAGCGATGGGGCCATTTTATTAGGGTTCCGTAGCCAATGGCGGAACCGACTTTTAGAAAGTTTTTGTAATAGCCGTCTGTGGCCACGATGACGTAGAATAGAATAGAACATTCTTTATTGCACACCTTAAAAAGACCAATGGAAAAACAATTAACAATAATTTAAAACTTAGAAAAGTAGAATGGGCGGTATTATTGCTGAAGAGCGATCTTTTCCTTCTATCTTGTGGGTTTTCACGTGTTACTGACCTAGACTAGACACTTTAAAGTGATCCTCGTGATTCAAATTAATAATTATGCTTTTTATTTTTGATTTCATTGGATCAAAAATAAAATCAGACTTTTGTGATTTTTTAGATCAATTAAACTATCTCTAAATCGTTTGTAAATGATCTCTTGATAGCTTAACTATGTCTTGTGCATTTTGTTCATCTTGTAAATACTTGTTATTACTAGTATTAGTAATTATATTTGCTTGTGAAAAAAAAAACATATTTATTTAAATAAAAAAAATGCAGACGAAGACAATAGTTACCGCTATCTTTTAACGCTTTGGAAATATTTCTTTGCACACATACTGGCTTTTTATAGCATTATATTGATTTATTTATCTTTTTGTGTAACTTTAGTTCTTTCGAGCCAGGCAGCGTGGAGAAAGGATTTTAAGTGCGCTTCTAAACCTAATCGATTGTCATTACCTCCGACCTTAAGTAGTTTTACCATTTTATCTCCTAAAAGCAATGTTCAGGCCTATATCAGTACCCTTAACACCAGTAGGCCTACTACAAGCTCTGTTTCTGGCTCTGGTTTTGAGTCTGTGTGAGTGTTGTCTAAATAAATCCTATGTTGAAACGTCACATACACAATATAAAACACTGGTGAGCACTCACACATATTCAAATCCAGAGCCAGAGACAGAGCTAGACAGAGCTTGTGATAGGCCTGACAGCCTGACAGCCTGACAGCCTGACAGCCTGACAGCTTTACATATTAGTACAGCTTTACATAGACTCACCTTGCTTTAAGACGTTTCAGAGTGGTCCTTGTTATACAACTGCGTAAAGAAGTAGTATTGAATTTGAATATCTCCCTTTCTACAATCAAATTTGTTTTGGTGCATTAAAATAAATAAAATCCAAAATCTTTATACAAAAGTCTTTTGCAAATAAATTTATCAATACAGGTGGACACAGTAGCATCTAGCATCTAGCTATTTTATGATTTATTGCAGGATTTACTCTTTTAAGTCTATATAGTCAGTCCAAGCATAATGAAACCGTCAAAAACTGCTGCTAGGGTATTAAATAGAAGGCAGTAACAAGGGGCTCTTTAGCGGTACTGTTGGGGAATAAATAATTTTATTGTGCCTACATTTTTATAGGTATTTTACCCTCGACGCAAAAACAACGAATTGTTACAAGTTTGACGTGTCTTAATATATGTGTGGTTGAACTCTTTCACTCCTCTTCTTCTTCTTATCGTGCCACTAGTTCCTTCGAATCAAGTGTGGTGAAAGGATTTTAAGTGCGGCTCTAAACAGGATTAAGTAAAGTGTATTTCGTGCGCGTAACACACGTTTTCAAACTTTTTAGGTTTACAACATGCTGGCTTCTTCACGATGTTTTCCTTCACCGTTTGAGAGTACTGGCATAGTAGGTACACATACATTTTTAAACAGAAATACTCAACTGGATTTGCACTCACGTCCTTAGGGCCGAAAGGCCGCTATTATGCAACCAGTGCTCTCATCACTAAAGTGACTACTTACTAACCTACATGGTCGCCATTCGAGAACCTTTTTAGGGTTCCGTAGCCAAATGGCAAAAACGGAACCCTTATAGATTCGTCATGTCTGTCTATCTGTCTGTCTGTCTGTCTGTCCGTCCGTATGTAACAGCCACTTTCCTCCGAAACTATAAAAGCTACACTGATGAAACTTAGTAAGTAGATGGGTTCCCCATACTTCTAATTTTTTCATCAAACCCATACGTGTCATCTATGAATAGGTCTTCAAAAATGATGTTGAGGTTTCTGATATCGTTTTTTTCTAAGTGGTCCCCCCCCCCCCTCTAACTTCTAAAATAAGAGAATGATAAAACTGAAAAAAATATATGTTGTACATTACTATGCAAACTTCCAACGATATTTGGTTTGAACGAGATGTAGTCAGTAGTTTTTTTTATACGTCATTAATCGTAAACCGCAATTTCCCTTTCGACGAACTAACAGAACCTTTATATTATGTTACTTGTTGCTACGGAACCCTTCATGGGCGAGTCCGACTTGCACTTGGCTGCTTTTTTTCCCAACGTTTGTCGGGTCTACAGATGGTAATTATTTACCCGACTGTACCAAAGCATAAAGAAACAAGAAAGGCCGAGAAAGCTTAGCTTAGTTTGTTTAAAGTTAAAGTAGTTAACAGAGTTTTTTTGCGATTGATATTAGCTCGGCCTTATTGCAACGGATTAGAGCTTGAAATCGAATGGGCTAGTTACAGCCAAGTAATCGAAGTTGGAGGTAGTTCGTTGGGTAATGAATGATGCGGATTTTCTACTTATTGAAAGGGTTTAAGACTTTTAGTAATGGATTAATGAATCTAAAATCTTTTCACCACACTTGGTTCGAATGAACCAGTGTAGGTATACAGACTAAGAGATAGGTAATCATATTTTTACTCCATTTTATTTTATGCACTAGCTGCTGTCTGTGGCTTTGCTCCTGTGATTTCATAGTGCCGTAGTAGAAGAGCTCTTTGTGTGTGTCTCGTCCAGGTGCGTACTACCACCATGCCTATTTCAGGATGTGGGTGCAGGTGACATTACTGGCACGAAAGGCTGAACATCTGTATGCCTCAAGTTGCCTCAAGACGTCTGTGACCTACGAGGCAATACTCTGTTATAGGCGATGGTCACCACATAACATCAGGTGGGCCATATTATGCTTGTTCCATTAGCTAGTTGTATAAAAAAAACAGTTTTATGTATAACTAGCTGTTACCCGCGACTTCGTCCGCGTGGATATTTGAGTTCGTTTTTTTTAGTTTGATATGACAAACTGCTAGTTACCATTGTTTTGAGCTTGTACTTTAGAGTGTGTTTGAATTTGAAGGTCAGTGCTGTTGGAGCCGATTTTTTTCTGCAGTGTTTAGTTTAAGTATGATAGATGTTTCCCGCGATTTTGTCTTAGTGGTTATCATCGGTTTTTTTGTGAACCTTTGTGTGTAATCGAACCTGGTGCCAGATGCTGCGGTAGCTGACAATTTTTAATGTTTTTTTTTTGCGTAATTTGTAAAGCTCTTTTTCGTGATTTTGTTTGAGTGGCTAAATTGGGCTATCGTATTCGTCGTTGGTGTACAATCGAATCTGGTTTTTATTTGACATGACCAACTGCTAGTTACCATTGTTTTGAGCTTGTACTTTAGAGTGTGTTTGAATTTGAAGGTCAGTGCTGTTGGAGCCGATTTTTTTCAGCAGTGTTTAGTTTAAGTATTATAGATGTTTCCCGCAATTTTGTCTTAGTGGTTATCATCGGTTTTTTTTGTGAACCTTTGTGTGTAATCGAACCTGGTGCCAGATGCTGCGGTAGCTGAATTTTTTTTAATGTTTTTGTTTGCCTATTTTGTAAAGCTCTTTTTCGTGATTTTGTTTGAGTGGCTAATTTGGGCTATCGTATTCGTCGTTGGTGTATAATCGAATCTTGTTTTTATTTGACATGACCAACTGCTAGTTACCATAGATTTGAGCTTCTACTTTAGAGTGTATTTGAGATTGAAGGCAAGTGCTGTTGTGGCCGATTTTTTCAGCGGTGTTTAATTTAAGTATGATAGATGATTCCCGCGATTTTGTCTTAGTGGTTATCATCGGTTTTTTTGGAAACATTTGTGTGTATTAAAACCTGGTGACAGATGCTGTGGTAGCTGAAAATTTTTTAATGGTTTTTTTTGCGTATTTTTAAAGCTATTTTTTGTGATTATATATTATACTAGCTGTTACCCGCGACTTCGTCCGCGTGGATATTTGAGTTCGTTTTTTTTAGTTTGATATGACAAACTGCTAGTTACCATTGTTTTGAGCTTGTACTTTAGAGTGTGTTTGAATTTGAAGGTCAGTGCTGTTGGAGCCGATTTTTTTCTGCAGTGTTTAGTTTAAGTATGATAGATGTTTCCCGCGATTTTGTCTTAGTGGTTATCATCGGTTTTTTTGTGAACCTTTGTGTGTAATCGAACCTGGTGCCAGATGCTGCGGTAGCTGACAATTTTTAATGTTTTTTTTTTGCGTAATTTGTAAAGCTCTTTTTCGTGATTTTGTTTGAGTGGCTAAATTGGGCTATCGTATTCGTCGTTGGTGTACAATCGAATCTGGTTTTTATTTGACATGACCAACTGCTAGTTACCATTGTTTTGAGCTTGTACTTTAGAGTGTGTTTGAATTTGAAGGTCAGTGCTGTTGGAGCCGATTTTTTTCAGCAGTGTTTAGTTTAAGTATTATAGATGTTTCCCGCAATTTTGTCTTAGTGGTTATCATCGGTTTTTTTTGTGAACCTTTGTGTGTAATCGAACCTGGTGCCAGATGCTGCGGTAGCTGAAATTTTTTTAATGTTTTTGTTTGCCTATTTTGTAAAGCTCTTTTTCGTGATTTTGTTTGAGTGGCTAATTTGGGCTATCGTATTCGTCGTTGGTGTATAATCGAATCTTGTTTTTATTTGACATGACCAACTGCTAGTTACCATAGATTTGAGCTTCTACTTTAGAGTGTATTTGAGATTGAAGGCAAGTGCTGTTGTGGCCGATTTTTTCAGCGGTGTTTAATTTAAGTATGATAGATGATTCCCGCGATTTTGTCTTAGTGGTTATCATCGGTTTTTTTGGAAACATTTGTGTGTATTAAAACCTGGTGACAGATGCTGTGGTAGCTGAAAATTTTTTAATGGTTTTTTTTGCGTATTTTTAAAGCTATTTTTTGTGATTATATATTATACTAGCTGTTACCCGCGACTTCGTCCGCGTGGATATTTGAGTTCGTTTTTTTTAGTTTGATATGACAAACTGCTAGTTACCATTGTTTTGAGCTTGTACTTTAGAGTGTGTTTGAATTTGAAGGTCAGTGCTGTTGGAGCCGATTTTTTTCTGCAGTGTTTAGTTTAAGTATGATAGATGTTTCCCGCGATTTTGTCTTAGTGGTTATCATCGGTTTTTTTGTGAACCTTTGTGTGTAATCGAACCTGGTGCCAGATGCTGCGGTAGCTGACAATTTTTAATGTTTTTTTTTTGCGTAATTTGTAAAGCTCTTTTTCGTGATTTTGTTTGAGTGGCTAAATTGGGCTATCGTATTCGTCGTTGGTGTACAATCGAATCTGGTTTTTATTTGACATGACCAACTGCTAGTTACCATTGTTTTGAGCTTGTACTTTAGAGTGTGTTTGAATTTGAAGGTCAGTGCTGTTGGAGCCGATTTTTTTCAGCAGTGTTTAGTTTAAGTATTATAGATGTTTCCCGCAATTTTGTCTTAGTGGTTATCATCGGTTTTTTTTGTGAACCTTTGTGTGTAATCGAACCTGGTGCCAGATGCTGCGGTAGCTGAAATTTTTTTAATGTTTTTGTTTGCCTATTTTGTAAAGCTCTTTTTCGTGATTTTGTTTGAGTGGCTAATTTGGGCTATCGTATTCGTCGTTGGTGTATAATCGAATCTTGTTTTTATTTGACATGACCAACTGCTAGTTACCATAGATTTGAGCTTCTACTTTAGAGTGTATTTGAGATTGAAGGCAAGTGCTGTTGTGGCCGATTTTTTCAGCGGTGTTTAATTTAAGTATGATAGATGATTCCCGCGATTTTGTCTTAGTGGTTATCATCGGTTTTTTTGGAAACATTTGTGTGTATTAAAACCTGGTGACAGATGCTGTGGTAGCTGAAAATTTTTTAATGGTTTTTTTTGCGTATTTTTAAAGCTATTTTTTGTGATTATATATTATATTAGTGGCTAATTTGGGGTTTCGTATGCGTGTTGATGTATAATCGAATCAGATTTTTTTAATTTGACATGACCAACTGCCGGTTACTATATTTTTGAGCTTGTACTTTAGAGTGTATTTGAAGGCGAGTGCTGTTGGAGCCGATTTTTTTCAGCAGTGTCTAGTTTAAGTATGATAGATGTTTCCCGCGATTTTGTCTTAGTGGTTATCATCGGTTTTTTTGTAAACATTTGTGTGTATTAAAACCTGGTGACAGATGCTGCGGTAGCTGAAATTTTTTTATTGTTTTTTTTTGCGTATTTTGTAAAGTAATTTTTTGTGATTTTATGTTATATTAGTGGCTAATTTGGGGGTTTGTATTAGTGTTGGTGTATAATCGAATCAGATTTTTTTAATTAGACATAGCCAACTGCTGGTTACCATAGTTTTGAGCATGTACTTTAGGGTAGGTTTGAATGTGAAGGCGAGTGTTGTTGTGGTCGTTTTTGAAGCAGTGTTTAGTTTCGGTATGATAGGTGTTTTCCGCGATTTTGTCTTAGTGGTCACGTTGGGTTGTATGATTGTAAACTTTTGTGTGTATTCAAATTTGGTGACAGATGCTGCGGTAGCTGAATTTTTTTGTACTGTTTTTTTGTGTATTTTGTTAAGCATTTTTTGTGATTTTTCTTTAAACTATTTTTCCCTTTTTTCTTCTTTTAGGGAATTTTTTTTCCTATTTTCTTTCTTAGTGCACCTTTGCTCTATAAGAAGAACACATCTTCCAAGTTTCATGCTTCTAGGACTTATGGTTTAGGCTGTGTGTTGATTTTTCTTTAAACCATTTATCCCCTTTTTCTTCTCTTGGGGAAAGAATTTTCCAATTTCCTTTCTCAGTACACCTCTACGCTATAAGAGGAACATACCCTCCAAGTTTCATGCTTCTAGGACTAATGGTTTAGGCTGTGTGTTGATTTTTCTTTAAACCATTTATCCCCTTTTTCTCCTCTTCGGGAAATAATTTTCCAATTTCCTTTCTTAGTACACCTCTACGCTATAAGAGGAACATACCCTCCAAGTTTCATGCTTCTAGGACTAACGGTTTAGGCTGTGCGTTGATTGTCAGTCAGTCAGTCAGTCAGTCAGTCAGTCAGTCAGTCAGTCAGTAACGTAAGAGTTTTATATATTTAGATTAGTGGCTAATTTGGGGGTTTGTATTAGTGTTGGTGTATAATCGAATCAGATTTTTTTAATTAGACATAGCCAACTGCTGGTTACCATAGTTTTGAGCATGTACTTTAGGGTAGGTTTGAATGTGAAGGCGAGTGTTGTTGTGGTCGTTTTTGAAGCAGTGTTTAGTTTCGGTATGATAGGTGTTTTCCGCGATTTTGTCTTAGTGGTCACGTTGGGTTGTATGATTGTAAACTTTTGTGTGTATTCAAATTTGGTGACAGATGCTGCGGTAGCTGAATTTTTTTGTACTGTTTTTTTGTGTATTTTGTTAAGCATTTTTTGTGATTTTTCTTTAAACTATTTTTCCCTTTTTTCTTCTTTTAGGGAATTTTTTTTCCTATTTTCTTTCTTAGTGCACCTTTGCTCTATAAGAAGAACACATCTTCCAAGTTTCATGCTTCTAGGACTTATGGTTTAGGCTGTGTGTTGATTTTTCTTTAAACCATTTATCCCCTTTTTCTTCTCTTGGGGAAAGAATTTTCCAATTTCCTTTCTCAGTACACCTCTACGCTATAAGAGGAACATACCCTCCAAGTTTCATGCTTCTAGGACTAATGGTTTAGGCTGTGTGTTGATTTTTCTTTAAACCATTTATCCCCTTTTTCTCCTCTTCGGGAAATAATTTTCCAATTTCCTTTCTTAGTACACCTCTACGCTATAAGAGGAACATACCCTCCAAGTTTCATGCTTCTAGGACTAACGGTTTAGGCTGTGCGTTGATTGTCAGTCAGTCAGTCAGTCAGTCAGTCAGTCAGTCAGTCAGTCAGTAACGTAAGAGTTTTATATATTTAGATTAGTGGCTAATTTGGGGGTTTGTATTAGTGTTGGTGTATAATCGAATCAGATTTTTTTAATTAGACATAGCCAACTGCTGGTTACCATAGTTTTGAGCATGTACTTTAGGGTAGGTTTGAATGTGAAGGCGAGTGTTGTTGTGGTCGTTTTTGAAGCAGTGTTTAGTTTCGGTATGATAGGTGTTTTCCGCGATTTTGTCTTAGTGGTCACGTTGGGTTGTATGATTGTAAACTTTTGTGTGTATTCAAATTTGGTGACAGATGCTGCGGTAGCTGAATTTTTTTGTACTGTTTTTTTGTGTATTTTGTTAAGCATTTTTTGTGATTTTTCTTTAAACTATTTTTCCCTTTTTTCTTCTTTTAGGGAATTTTTTTTCCTATTTTCTTTCTTAGTGCACCTTTGCTCTATAAGAAGAACACATCTTCCAAGTTTCATGCTTCTAGGACTTATGGTTTAGGCTGTGTGTTGATTTTTCTTTAAACCATTTATCCCCTTTTTCTTCTCTTGGGGAAAGAATTTTCCAATTTCCTTTCTCAGTACACCTCTACGCTATAAGAGGAACATACCCTCCAAGTTTCATGCTTCTAGGACTAATGGTTTAGGCTGTGTGTTGATTTTTCTTTAAACCATTTATCCCCTTTTTCTCCTCTTCGGGAAATAATTTTCCAATTTCCTTTCTTAGTACACCTCTACGCTATAAGAGGAACATACCCTCCAAGTTTCATGCTTCTAGGACTAACGGTTTAGGCTGTGCGTTGATTGTCAGTCAGTCAGTCAGTCAGTCAGTCAGTCAGTCAGTCAGTCAGTAACGTAAGAGTTTTATATATTTAGATTAGTGGCTAATTTGGGGGTTTGTATTAGTGTTGGTGTATAATCGAATCAGATTTTTTTAATTAGACATAGCCAACTGCTGGTTACCATAGTTTTGAGCATGTACTTTAGGGTAGGTTTGAATGTGAAGGCGAGTGTTGTTGTGGTCGTTTTTGAAGCAGTGTTTAGTTTCGGTATGATAGGTGTTTTCCGCGATTTTGTCTTAGTGGTCACGTTGGGTTGTATGATTGTAAACTTTTGTGTGTATTCAAATTTGGTGACAGATGCTGCGGTAGCTGAATTTTTTTGTACTGTTTTTTTGTGTATTTTGTTAAGCATTTTTTGTGATTTTTCTTTAAACTATTTTTCCCTTTTTTCTTCTTTTAGGGAATTTTTTTTCCTATTTTCTTTCTTAGTGCACCTTTGCTCTATAAGAAGAACACATCTTCCAAGTTTCATGCTTCTAGGACTTATGGTTTAGGCTGTGTGTTGATTTTTCTTTAAACCATTTATCCCCTTTTTCTTCTCTTGGGGAAAGAATTTTCCAATTTCCTTTCTCAGTACACCTCTACGCTATAAGAGGAACATACCCTCCAAGTTTCATGCTTCTAGGACTAATGGTTTAGGCTGTGTGTTGATTTTTCTTTAAACCATTTATCCCCTTTTTCTCCTCTTCGGGAAATAATTTTCCAATTTCCTTTCTTAGTACACCTCTACGCTATAAGAGGAACATACCCTCCAAGTTTCATGCTTCTAGGACTAACGGTTTAGGCTGTGCGTTGATTGTCAGTCAGTCAGTCAGTCAGTCAGTCAGTCAGTCAGTAACGTAAGAGTTTTATATATTTAGATTAGTGGCTAATTTGGGGTTTCGTATGCGTGTTGATGTATAATCGAATCAGATTTTTTTAATTTGACATGACCAACTGCCGGTTACTATATTTTTGAGCTTGTACTTTAGAGTGTATTTGAAGGCGAGTGCTGTTGGAGCCGATTTTTTTCAGCAGTGTCTAGTTTAAGTATGATAGATGTTTCCCGCGATTTTGTCTTAGTGGTTATCATCGGTTTTTTTGTAAACATTTGTGTGTATTAAAACCTGGTGACAGATGCTGCGGTAGCTGAAATTTTTTTATTGTTTTTTTTTGCGTATTTTGTAAAGTAATTTTTTGTGATTTTATGTTATATTAGTGGCTAATTTGGGGGTTTGTATTAGTGTTGGTGTATAATCGAATCAGATTTTTTTAATTAGACATAGCCAACTGCTGGTTACCATAGTTTTGAGCATGTACTTTAGGGTAGGTTTGAATGTGAAGGCGAGTGTTGTTGTGGTCGTTTTTGAAGCAGTGTTTAGTTTCGGTATGATAGGTGTTTTCCGCGATTTTGTCTTAGTGGTCACGTTGGGTTGTATGATTGTAAACTTTTGTGTGTATTCAAATTTGGTGACAGATGCTGCGGTAGCTGAATTTTTTTGTACTGTTTTTTTGTGTATTTTGTTAAGCATTTTTTGTGATTTTTCTTTAAACTATTTTTCCCTTTTTTCTTCTTTTAGGGAATTTTTTTTCCTATTTTCTTTCTTAGTGCACCTTTGCTCTATAAGAAGAACACATCTTCCAAGTTTCATGCTTCTAGGACTTATGGTTTAGGCTGTGTGTTGATTTTTCTTTAAACCATTTATCCCCTTTTTCTTCTCTTGGGGAAAGAATTTTCCAATTTCCTTTCTCAGTACACCTCTACGCTATAAGAGGAACATACCCTCCAAGTTTCATGCTTCTAGGACTAATGGTTTAGGCTGTGTGTTGATTTTTCTTTAAACCATTTATCCCCTTTTTCTCCTCTTCGGGAAATAATTTTCCAATTTCCTTTCTTAGTACACCTCTACGCTATAAGAGGAACATACCCTCCAAGTTTCATGCTTCTAGGACTAACGGTTTAGGCTGTGCGTTGATTGTCAGTCAGTCAGTCAGTCAGTCAGTCAGTCAGTCAGTCAGTCAGTAACGTAAGAGTTTTATATATTTAGATTAGTGGCTAATTTGGGGTTTCGTATGCGTGTTGATGTATAATCGAATCAGATTTTTTTAATTTGACATGACCAACTGCCGGTTACTATATTTTTGAGCTTGTACTTTAGAGTGTATTTGAAGGCGAGTGCTGTTGGAGCCGATTTTTTTCAGCAGTGTCTAGTTTAAGTATGATAGATGTTTCCCGCGATTTTGTCTTAGTGGTTATCATCGGTTTTTTTGTAAACATTTGTGTGTATTAAAACCTGGTGACAGATGCTGCGGTAGCTGAAATTTTTTTATTGTTTTTTTTTGCGTATTTTGTAAAGTAATTTTTTGTGATTTTATGTTATATTAGTGGCTAATTTGGGGGTTTGTATTAGTGTTGGTGTATAATCGAATCAGATTTTTTTAATTAGACATAGCCAACTGCTGGTTACCATAGTTTTGAGCATGTACTTTAGGGTAGGTTTGAATGTGAAGGCGAGTGTTGTTGTGGTCGTTTTTGAAGCAGTGTTTAGTTTCGGTATGATAGGTGTTTTCCGCGATTTTGTCTTAGTGGTCACGTTGGGTTGTATGATTGTAAACTTTTGTGTGTATTCAAATTTGGTGACAGATGCTGCGGTAGCTGAATTTTTTTGTACTGTTTTTTTGTGTATTTTGTTAAGCATTTTTTGTGATTTTTCTTTAAACTATTTTTCCCTTTTTTCTTCTTTTAGGGAATTTTTTTTCCTATTTTCTTTCTTAGTGCACCTTTGCTCTATAAGAAGAACACATCTTCCAAGTTTCATGCTTCTAGGACTTATGGTTTAGGCTGTGTGTTGATTTTTCTTTAAACCATTTATCCCCTTTTTCTTCTCTTGGGGAAAGAATTTTCCAATTTCCTTTCTCAGTACACCTCTACGCTATAAGAGGAACATACCCTCCAAGTTTCATGCTTCTAGGACTAATGGTTTAGGCTGTGTGTTGATTTTTCTTTAAACCATTTATCCCCTTTTTCTCCTCTTCGGGAAATAATTTTCCAATTTCCTTTCTTAGTACACCTCTACGCTATAAGAGGAACATACCCTCCAAGTTTCATGCTTCTAGGACTAACGGTTTAGGCTGTGCGTTGATTGTCAGTCAGTCAGTCAGTCAGTCAGTCAGTCAGTCAGTCAGTCAGTAACGTAAGAGTTTTATATATTTAGATTAGTGGCTAATTTGGGGTTTCGTATGCGTGTTGATGTATAATCGAATCAGATTTTTTTAATTTGACATGACCAACTGCCGGTTACTATATTTTTGAGCTTGTACTTTAGAGTGTATTTGAAGGCGAGTGCTGTTGGAGCCGATTTTTTTCAGCAGTGTCTAGTTTAAGTATGATAGATGTTTCCCGCGATTTTGTCTTAGTGGTTATCATCGGTTTTTTTGTAAACATTTGTGTGTATTAAAACCTGGTGACAGATGCTGCGGTAGCTGAAATTTTTTTATTGTTTTTTTTTGCGTATTTTGTAAAGTAATTTTTTGTGATTTTATGTTATACTAGCTGTTACCCGCGACTTCGTCCGCGTGGATATTTGAGTTCGTTTTTTTTAGTTTGATATGACAAACTGCTAGTTACCATTGTTTTGAGCTTGTACTTTAGAGTGTGTTTGAATTTGAAGGTCAGTGCTGTTGGAGCCGATTTTTTTCTGCAGTGTTTAGTTTAAGTATGATAGATGTTTCCCGCGATTTTGTCTTAGTGGTTATCATCGGTTTTTTTGTGAACCTTTGTGTGTAATCGAACCTGGTGCCAGATGCTGCGGTAGCTGACAATTTTTAATGTTTTTTTTTTGCGTAATTTGTAAAGCTCTTTTTCGTGATTTTGTTTGAGTGGCTAAATTGGGCTATCGTATTCGTCGTTGGTGTACAATCGAATCTGGTTTTTATTTGACATGACCAACTGCTAGTTACCATTGTTTTGAGCTTGTACTTTAGAGTGTGTTTGAATTTGAAGGTCAGTGCTGTTGGAGCCGATTTTTTTCAGCAGTGTTTAGTTTAAGTATTATAGATGTTTCCCGCAATTTTGTCTTAGTGGTTATCATCGGTTTTTTTTGTGAACCTTTGTGTGTAATCGAACCTGGTGCCAGATGCTGCGGTAGCTGAAATTTTTTTAATGTTTTTGTTTGCCTATTTTGTAAAGCTCTTTTTCGTGATTTTGTTTGAGTGGCTAATTTGGGCTATCGTATTCGTCGTTGGTGTATAATCGAATCTTGTTTTTATTTGACATGACCAACTGCTAGTTACCATAGATTTGAGCTTCTACTTTAGAGTGTATTTGAGATTGAAGGCAAGTGCTGTTGTGGCCGATTTTTTCAGCGGTGTTTAATTTAAGTATGATAGATGATTCCCGCGATTTTGTCTTAGTGGTTATCATCGGTTTTTTTGGAAACATTTGTGTGTATTAAAACCTGGTGACAGATGCTGTGGTAGCTGAAAATTTTTTAATGGTTTTTTTTGCGTATTTTTAAAGCTATTTTTTGTGATTATATATTATATTAGTGGCTAATTTGGGGTTTCGTATGCGTGTTGATGTATAATCGAATCAGATTTTTTTAATTTGACATGACCAACTGCCGGTTACTATATTTTTGAGCTTGTACTTTAGAGTGTATTTGAAGGCGAGTGCTGTTGGAGCCGATTTTTTTCAGCAGTGTCTAGTTTAAGTATGATAGATGTTTCCCGCGATTTTGTCTTAGTGGTTATCATCGGTTTTTTTGTAAACATTTGTGTGTATTAAAACCTGGTGACAGATGCTGCGGTAGCTGAAATTTTTTTATTGTTTTTTTTTGCGTATTTTGTAAAGTAATTTTTTGTGATTTTATGTTATATTAGTGGCTAATTTGGGGGTTTGTATTAGTGTTGGTGTATAATCGAATCAGATTTTTTTAATTAGACATAGCCAACTGCTGGTTACCATAGTTTTGAGCATGTACTTTAGGGTAGGTTTGAATGTGAAGGCGAGTGTTGTTGTGGTCGTTTTTGAAGCAGTGTTTAGTTTCGGTATGATAGGTGTTTTCCGCGATTTTGTCTTAGTGGTCACGTTGGGTTGTATGATTGTAAACTTTTGTGTGTATTCAAATTTGGTGACAGATGCTGCGGTAGCTGAATTTTTTTGTACTGTTTTTTTGTGTATTTTGTTAAGCATTTTTTGTGATTTTTCTTTAAACTATTTTTCCCTTTTTTCTTCTTTTAGGGAATTTTTTTTCCTATTTTCTTTCTTAGTGCACCTTTGCTCTATAAGAAGAACACATCTTCCAAGTTTCATGCTTCTAGGACTTATGGTTTAGGCTGTGTGTTGATTTTTCTTTAAACCATTTATCCCCTTTTTCTTCTCTTGGGGAAAGAATTTTCCAATTTCCTTTCTCAGTACACCTCTACGCTATAAGAGGAACATACCCTCCAAGTTTCATGCTTCTAGGACTAATGGTTTAGGCTGTGTGTTGATTTTTCTTTAAACCATTTATCCCCTTTTTCTCCTCTTCGGGAAATAATTTTCCAATTTCCTTTCTTAGTACACCTCTACGCTATAAGAGGAACATACCCTCCAAGTTTCATGCTTCTAGGACTAACGGTTTAGGCTGTGCGTTGATTGTCAGTCAGTCAGTCAGTCAGTCAGTCAGTCAGTCAGTCAGTCAGTAACGTAAGAGTTTTATATATTTAGATTAGTGGCTAATTTGGGGGTTTGTATTAGTGTTGGTGTATAATCGAATCAGATTTTTTTAATTAGACATAGCCAACTGCTGGTTACCATAGTTTTGAGCATGTACTTTAGGGTAGGTTTGAATGTGAAGGCGAGTGTTGTTGTGGTCGTTTTTGAAGCAGTGTTTAGTTTCGGTATGATAGGTGTTTTCCGCGATTTTGTCTTAGTGGTCACGTTGGGTTGTATGATTGTAAACTTTTGTGTGTATTCAAATTTGGTGACAGATGCTGCGGTAGCTGAATTTTTTTGTACTGTTTTTTTGTGTATTTTGTTAAGCATTTTTTGTGATTTTTCTTTAAACTATTTTTCCCTTTTTTCTTCTTTTAGGGAATTTTTTTTCCTATTTTCTTTCTTAGTGCACCTTTGCTCTATAAGAAGAACACATCTTCCAAGTTTCATGCTTCTAGGACTTATGGTTTAGGCTGTGTGTTGATTTTTCTTTAAACCATTTATCCCCTTTTTCTTCTCTTGGGGAAAGAATTTTCCAATTTCCTTTCTCAGTACACCTCTACGCTATAAGAGGAACATACCCTCCAAGTTTCATGCTTCTAGGACTAATGGTTTAGGCTGTGTGTTGATTTTTCTTTAAACCATTTATCCCCTTTTTCTCCTCTTCGGGAAATAATTTTCCAATTTCCTTTCTTAGTACACCTCTACGCTATAAGAGGAACATACCCTCCAAGTTTCATGCTTCTAGGACTAACGGTTTAGGCTGTGCGTTGATTGTCAGTCAGTCAGTCAGTCAGTCAGTCAGTCAGTCAGTCAGTCAGTAACGTAAGAGTTTTATATATTTAGATTAGTGGCTAATTTGGGGGTTTGTATTAGTGTTGGTGTATAATCGAATCAGATTTTTTTAATTAGACATAGCCAACTGCTGGTTACCATAGTTTTGAGCATGTACTTTAGGGTAGGTTTGAATGTGAAGGCGAGTGTTGTTGTGGTCGTTTTTGAAGCAGTGTTTAGTTTCGGTATGATAGGTGTTTTCCGCGATTTTGTCTTAGTGGTCACGTTGGGTTGTATGATTGTAAACTTTTGTGTGTATTCAAATTTGGTGACAGATGCTGCGGTAGCTGAATTTTTTTGTACTGTTTTTTTGTGTATTTTGTTAAGCATTTTTTGTGATTTTTCTTTAAACTATTTTTCCCTTTTTTCTTCTTTTAGGGAATTTTTTTTCCTATTTTCTTTCTTAGTGCACCTTTGCTCTATAAGAAGAACACATCTTCCAAGTTTCATGCTTCTAGGACTTATGGTTTAGGCTGTGTGTTGATTTTTCTTTAAACCATTTATCCCCTTTTTCTTCTCTTGGGGAAAGAATTTTCCAATTTCCTTTCTCAGTACACCTCTACGCTATAAGAGGAACATACCCTCCAAGTTTCATGCTTCTAGGACTAATGGTTTAGGCTGTGTGTTGATTTTTCTTTAAACCATTTATCCCCTTTTTCTCCTCTTCGGGAAATAATTTTCCAATTTCCTTTCTTAGTACACCTCTACGCTATAAGAGGAACATACCCTCCAAGTTTCATGCTTCTAGGACTAACGGTTTAGGCTGTGCGTTGATTGTCAGTCAGTCAGTCAGTCAGTCAGTCAGTCAGTCAGTCAGTCAGTAACGTAAGAGTTTTATATATTTAGATTAGTGGCTAATTTGGGGGTTTGTATTAGTGTTGGTGTATAATCGAATCAGATTTTTTTAATTAGACATAGCCAACTGCTGGTTACCATAGTTTTGAGCATGTACTTTAGGGTAGGTTTGAATGTGAAGGCGAGTGTTGTTGTGGTCGTTTTTGAAGCAGTGTTTAGTTTCGGTATGATAGGTGTTTTCCGCGATTTTGTCTTAGTGGTCACGTTGGGTTGTATGATTGTAAACTTTTGTGTGTATTCAAATTTGGTGACAGATGCTGCGGTAGCTGAATTTTTTTGTACTGTTTTTTTGTGTATTTTGTTAAGCATTTTTTGTGATTTTTCTTTAAACTATTTTTCCCTTTTTTCTTCTTTTAGGGAATTTTTTTTCCTATTTTCTTTCTTAGTGCACCTTTGCTCTATAAGAAGAACACATCTTCCAAGTTTCATGCTTCTAGGACTTATGGTTTAGGCTGTGTGTTGATTTTTCTTTAAACCATTTATCCCCTTTTTCTTCTCTTGGGGAAAGAATTTTCCAATTTCCTTTCTCAGTACACCTCTACGCTATAAGAGGAACATACCCTCCAAGTTTCATGCTTCTAGGACTAATGGTTTAGGCTGTGTGTTGATTTTTCTTTAAACCATTTATCCCCTTTTTCTCCTCTTCGGGAAATAATTTTCCAATTTCCTTTCTTAGTACACCTCTACGCTATAAGAGGAACATACCCTCCAAGTTTCATGCTTCTAGGACTAACGGTTTAGGCTGTGCGTTGATTGTCAGTCAGTCAGTCAGTCAGTCAGTCAGTCAGTCAGTAACGTAAGAGTTTTATATATTTAGATTAGTGGCTAATTTGGGGTTTCGTATGCGTGTTGATGTATAATCGAATCAGATTTTTTTAATTTGACATGACCAACTGCCGGTTACTATATTTTTGAGCTTGTACTTTAGAGTGTATTTGAAGGCGAGTGCTGTTGGAGCCGATTTTTTTCAGCAGTGTCTAGTTTAAGTATGATAGATGTTTCCCGCGATTTTGTCTTAGTGGTTATCATCGGTTTTTTTGTAAACATTTGTGTGTATTAAAACCTGGTGACAGATGCTGCGGTAGCTGAAATTTTTTTATTGTTTTTTTTTGCGTATTTTGTAAAGTAATTTTTTGTGATTTTATGTTATATTAGTGGCTAATTTGGGGGTTTGTATTAGTGTTGGTGTATAATCGAATCAGATTTTTTTAATTAGACATAGCCAACTGCTGGTTACCATAGTTTTGAGCATGTACTTTAGGGTAGGTTTGAATGTGAAGGCGAGTGTTGTTGTGGTCGTTTTTGAAGCAGTGTTTAGTTTCGGTATGATAGGTGTTTTCCGCGATTTTGTCTTAGTGGTCACGTTGGGTTGTATGATTGTAAACTTTTGTGTGTATTCAAATTTGGTGACAGATGCTGCGGTAGCTGAATTTTTTTGTACTGTTTTTTTGTGTATTTTGTTAAGCATTTTTTGTGATTTTTCTTTAAACTATTTTTCCCTTTTTTCTTCTTTTAGGGAATTTTTTTTCCTATTTTCTTTCTTAGTGCACCTTTGCTCTATAAGAAGAACACATCTTCCAAGTTTCATGCTTCTAGGACTTATGGTTTAGGCTGTGTGTTGATTTTTCTTTAAACCATTTATCCCCTTTTTCTTCTCTTGGGGAAAGAATTTTCCAATTTCCTTTCTCAGTACACCTCTACGCTATAAGAGGAACATACCCTCCAAGTTTCATGCTTCTAGGACTAATGGTTTAGGCTGTGTGTTGATTTTTCTTTAAACCATTTATCCCCTTTTTCTCCTCTTCGGGAAATAATTTTCCAATTTCCTTTCTTAGTACACCTCTACGCTATAAGAGGAACATACCCTCCAAGTTTCATGCTTCTAGGACTAACGGTTTAGGCTGTGCGTTGATTGTCAGTCAGTCAGTCAGTCAGTCAGTCAGTCAGTCAGTCAGTCAGTAACGTAAGAGTTTTATATATTTAGATTATGTATTTTTTTGGGTTCATATTTTTGTTGCTTGGTTTCTGTCGTGGGTATATGGGTATCTGATCCTGTGCTGATCGTATGCTTTGGGCAGATTACTCTGACACTTTATCACTACTTTAACTATCCTGATCCGTTGGTAGGTATAATACAGTCCACTGGACATATGTACGTCTCTTCCAAGACGCGCCACTAAACCCGGTCTTCGCTCTTCTCCAGTGCTATTCAGCTTTAGCATTTTGTTCTTTTATACTAAATATTTTAAAATTGTGTGTAACCAGTGTGGTGAAAGTTATTTTGCATACATTTTCATAACATAATATTTCGTGGCGTCTCGCAGGAGATCTTCGATCCTCGCCGTTAAAATCAGCACCGTTTCATCGTATCTTGAAAATTGAAAATTTTACGCCCCAGTTGCCCTTAGCAGTGGTTTTTAGAGCTATCTATCTTTAAGCTGTCAGAGTGGTCTAGGTGTTGAGCAAGCTTATTTCATCTAAAACCCTGTCCCAGGCACTATAGCGTCCCGTAAGTAGGGGCATGAGTTGCCCCTGGCGTTATATAAAATCATCTACACTAGATGCAAAGACCGGGTTTTTTTTATCTTTTAGTACTTGATAAATATCAACTGCTAGGGAGAACTATTAGGGAGATAAGTAGTGAGTGTAAATAAAGTTTGGAAGCATCCCTAGCCACAAAAAATACCCAAAAAATAACAGACTTTTTGGCAATTGCATCGACGTTCTAGGTGATCCAGCATTGGATGGCAAAAACCCCGAACCCAGCAGAAATTCTTCTTCTTAAAGAACTTAGTTTGGTGGAAGGATTGTAAGTGGGCCTATAAACGGCAAATTTTCTGGTGTTTTAGAATAATGTTTTACGACATGCTGGTTTCCTCAAGATGTTTTCCTGGCATAGTGCACATACATTTTTGGATGGAAAAACTTATTGGTCGACGGCTGGACTTGAACCCACAACCTAAGGATCGGGAGGCAAAGCCGCTACTTCTAAACCATCAGTGCTCTCCAACTTCAACTTGCCCACAAAAATAAGAACGAGTTTACTTTTCTGACAGTCGTCATAAAATTGTGACAGAAATCCAATGATTTTGTAATCTGCGTCCATTTTCTTTGAAGAAATGCTTTCAGGTTTTCTTTATCAGGAGACAAGGCTACTCCATCTCAATCACATTCCTTGGCAATCCTGTAATTTTCAGTAAATCATCTGAAATAGTAAAGCAGCTGTCAAATTTGATAGAGGTTAACGCCGTCATGGAATTTGGGTTTAACTAAGTGGAATTGCCGACTGAAATCACGCAAATAATTATGACTTCCAGTGGCAGTGGGGTCTGCAGTCTTACCGCCAAGTTTATTGAAGTTTCTCGAGCAGAGACAACTCCTGATTCCAACCAATCAGCTGCAAGCCATGCAGCAAGGAATTAAAGATAATCAAAAATCAGGATTTAGTTTATGGTCATCAAACTTGGCGGTTAGGCTACAGATCTGCCTCTTTTTATACCTTGCCTTTTAAAAATAGGCAAAACCTTTTCGATTGTTATTCTTCTTATGCCTTACGCATATTCTATGCGTTCCGCGATTGCGATCAGAGAAATGCTGTCAAATCATTATCCTCAGCAACCTATATCAGTCCACTGCTGAACTTAGGTCTCTCCCAAGACGCACCACTGAGCCCGGTCTTCGGCTCTTCTCTAGTGCTTGCCAGCTACATTACGCAGATCGTCGCCCCACCTTGCGTGAAGACGTTCTACACTAAGCTTATCTTAAGTAGGAGGTAGCGGTCTCCACTCTAGTATTCGTTTGCTACAACGATTGTCCGTTGTACGCCAAACATGACCGATCAAATATCGCTGTCATATTTGAACACTGTCAAACAATACTGCCAAATCATCATCATCATTATCATCAGCCTAAAGAAGTCCACTGCTGGACATAGGCCTCTCCTACACATTTCCAGAATAAACGAGTCTGAGCCCTTCGGTCAAATATGTCAGCTATATTTGACAGCGTTGTTTTTTCTGTTTGCGTGAGTAATTATTGTGAAGATGTGCTTCTCTGTCTGCTGAAGCAGCTTCTCTAGTGTTTTGATCGCGTCGGTTGCCAGTGCTAAGGGTGCAGATATACATTTCCCGATAAGGAATAGAGAGATTGGAAAACGTATAGGCTGTAAAGTTGATCTTGGGACGATTTTATCTTTAGGACCTTCTCGAAACACCTTTAATGAATAGAAGCTATCTAAGGTCGCTTAGTCAGTGCTGCCAAATATTCTACCTTCACGCATTACGAGTATTAGACAAAAGCTTATAGTAATGTACTGTATTTAGGTCTGAGGATACATGGAGCAAGTGTTAGTTGTAGAAGAGCTCCTTATGATAAGCTCATTCGCGTGAGTACTACCACGATGCCTATTTCTGCCGTGAAGCAGCATTTGTTTCGGTTTGAAGAGTGTGGGTGTCGGTGAAATTATTGGCACGTGAGGCTGAACAACTGTATGCCTCAAGTTGATGGACACAGGGTATTGCGTCGTAAGGCACGTTCCTGACGTGCATGACCTTCGAGAAATTGGCTTGTGATGGGCCATATGCTTTTTTCATCAGCTACCTAGTTGCATAAAAAAAATAATTACTGAGCAAATTTTAAAGTTTCTTGAAGTCTTCTGTGAGCCGTTAAGTTTGTTTGCCGCTATGTTGGTTTGTTTGTTCTCTAGGTTTGATGTTATGAGCAACTCGGCAAAAAAATCATCAAATATAAAAACCCTTCTCTCAAGACCCTTCGTTTCCCACCCTTGCAATCAAAACATTAAACAAATCCATCTAATAAAAAACCTTTTAACCCTAATCCAACTTTGATTCGGAAATCATAAAACATACCCTTGCGATGCATAACGTAGGCTTTTTCATACCCAATTTTAACCCGTGACTTGGCGCAAGGAAAATATTTGTAGGATTTAAGGGATGAATGGAAAATTTCACCTTATTTTAATCTAATATAATCTGAAGATTTTTCCTAATTCTGCGGAAAGGGTCTAATTCACAATATCTTTAGGAGAAATGCTAAAGATATTGCGAATACTGAATATTTATTACTTCCCGTGGTGTGTTTACGATTTTTCTGCTCTACGACGACGGCGGAAAGGGACAACTTCGGTTCGTGCAGGGGGGGCTGAAAGTTGCCACTTTCCACCCGGTGAGCTGAAAAGATAATATATTTTAAGTTTGTCAGAATTATAAGGAAAGAAAGAAAGAAAGAAAAACATTTTATTGACCTACTGCCAACTTATACTTGCTTATACATAAAAAATAATAACTTAATATAAAACAAAAAACAGAAAAAAAACCTTAAAAACTAGATACAATAAAAAAACAGGTAGTAGGTAGGCACGTGCCATGCTGTGTAAATAAAGGTCAATTAGGCCCTGGCTCAGTATCCATTGCACCGTGTGGGTCACCCCACTCAGTGCAACAACAGGACTCCTCACTAAAGACAATTCACATCAAAAAGAATCCCAATAAGCGTTTAAACGTTTAGTATATGGACGGCAATGGTTACCACTTAAAATCAGTTGAGCCATATTATGCTTGTTTCATTAGCTATTAGTAAAAAAAAACTGGAAACAACATCTCATCTGACAACTAATAAGTATCGAGAAGTATCGATAAGTATCGATAAATATGAAACTGAATATCATATCAAATACAGTGTAAAAAATCTTCTAAACACTTTTAAAAAGCCTTAAAAGTGTGTACCTTAGGCCAGACTACATGAGCTTGGATTAAACTAGAGCGGAAATAAGGTCGCGTTTGTATATCCGCCCACTCGACCCAGACACCTGGCCTGTGCGGACGCGTCTCAATGAATTAATATTTTTAAGCCTGCCCTAACATCTTCAAACGCCTTTGAAGTATATGGTATTACAGAGGTTTAATTACCTGGAAATGTATGAAGACAGCCCAATTTTGAAAATCCCTTTTTAACATTGTAGGATTTGTTTTTAAGGCCTTCAAATTTATACTGAGTTTTTTAAAAGTCAATTTTTTTAACTAGATATTTTCAAGGAATCGTAAATAAGTACACAACAACCGCTATCTTTTACGAAATACACACAATATAATAAACAAGACTTGCAGGTGTGTTCTAAATTCAAAATTGTCTATTATTCATGACGTTTTGATCTGAAGAGACTCGACCACTAGACCACCTCTACTGTGGGTTGGTAACCATTAATGTAAGAAAAATCCTTTCACCACACTGGGTTGATTGATAGTGCCAAGACAAGAAGTTGATTAAAAATAAAGAAAAAAATCCTTCCACCACACATCTCTCGTTGTGTTAGGTTGAAAGACCTAACACAACGAGAAGAAGAGTGAAGTCGAGTTGGTCTGCCAATCACATTGCCGCTGATTTAGCGACCCTGTTAGCTTTTCCTCACAATGTAGAAATACACGTAAAATGCTTTATCCTCTTAACTTCGGCTTGTTAGGGAGCCTTTGCACTTGCGGCCCAATATTTTATTCTAGGCAGTGGGCCGGTCAGGTTTGCCGCAAAACAGACAGTCGTTGGAGCAAACGAATACTAGAGTGGAGACCTCGTCAGGTAAGCGTAGACTAGTGTAGGACGCCCTCCGGCAAAGTGGGGCAACGATCTGCGAAATTTAGCTGGCAAGCATTGGAGGAGAAGAGCCGAAGACCGGGCTCAGTTACGCGTCTTGGGAGAGAACTACGTCCAACAGTGGACTGATATAGATCGATGATGACGGTGACCACTTTGTGAGGTTAGTTGCAACTGCGACTGCCTCCGCTTCTCGACGGTAACTCCAATGAACTCCAGTCTGCCCGTGACCACGACTGTAGTAACACTGTCATCACATAACACACACACACACACGGTATTCAAATAATAAAAAAACCCTAACAGGGTTTATGATTGAAACTACGAGGCCGTACGAGGATAAATGATTTGAATTTTTAATTTTTAATGAGGTTATCGCGATAAATACCCGTTTCTTCCATAATTATGATGATCATGGTATTTATATCAAAAATCGGAAGGATAAAAAATTTACTGGGTTTACTAAAATGGTAAGTTTGTAGGTAAGCTCCATAAGCCGACTAGCGTGTAGATTTCGGACTAAAATTTTACCGTCAATATTCATAATTTATAGTCATAAAATGAGTAAGTTAATGCCTTTTTACTGGCTGGTAACGTGACCATGTGCCATCATGTTAAATATTTGCAGGTTAGAGCCTTCGTAAGCTTCTAATTTTAATTTTATCATTTATTTTGTTGCCTGGCTCAGGTTTTAGCTAGTGTATGTTGAAATATAGAAAAAATACTTCATTTAACATTTTCTAAAACCTATCAAGTTAAACAAGTTTATTATCGTGTTAAAACCAATCTCATATACGATGGGTGTGTGCATATTTTTAACCGACTTTGAATAAAATAAGGAGTATGTTCTCAATTCAGTTGTATTTTTTTTATATTAGTTATCGCATCACTTAGTCATTTATGACCCCTTTAAAAAAGCGTGGCGGGTTCAAATCCCGCTCGGCTCTTAACTTTTGGGACATTATAAAAAAACTTTGATTTATAAAAATATTTTCATCTGTAAGGCTTCTAGATTGCTCCCTTATAAATTTCATTTAATTTGGTTCAGCAGTTAAGCCATTAAGCCGTTTCTCCTCAAGTTTTTTTAAACTTATATTACCTCCCATACTTAACTATTTTGGAAGTATTACAATCACAATGTAGGAAACCGTACTCTAAAAATTAGATAATACGAAAAATAAATTAAAAAGGAAATCGTTACAAACCAGTTACTGGTTACCAGGTACCAGGTACTGGAAATTTTTAGAGAGGTTTTTTAGATATTTCGTGTTAACGAGAAATATCAAAAAACCTCTCTAAAAATTTCCAGATAACATTACACTAAGTAAAATACACTAGCCAAGTGTAAATTCCCCTTATCCAGTAGGTACCTTTTATCTATCGTGGGCGTTTTCGCTGACTGTCTCAGCCTTCAGCGCTATTTGTTTAGGGTTCCGCGCTTTCACGCGGATAAAATGTTTGTTCTACAGCGTACCTTTTCATAATATCATAAAAGAAAAGCTTTGATTTCTTAATGAGCGGCCACCGTCATACTGACCTTTAGTAATAACTGGCGGTCACCTACGACTTTGCTCGCCACGTTCTTTTTATTCATTCATGATAAAAAGTATTATAATATAACTTTTGAAACTATCATGGTTTTTAACACTATTTTAAAGTATTATAATGTCTGTTTCCTAGTTTTAAGCTATCAATTTTCAACTAAATCGGTTCAGCCGTTCTTGAGTTATAAACAGTGTAATTAACACGACTTTTTTATATACGTATATAAACTAGCAATCCACCCTAGCTAGCTTCTCACGGGTCGCAAGTAAAAAAACTGTACACAGAAATACCTCTTGTTTCATATAGCGGTCGTCAAATATTAATGTCACAGGTATTTTAAGTTCTGTTTTAGTAACGTCGCTTTTGGTAAAACCTTAAGGATAAAAAGATTTTACCTGCTCTTAAATATGATTATTTAATTTTCTTTGTTATATTTTACGGTCCTTTTCGGGGTCAAAATATTTTTTTCACAGATTGTGCCTCGAAGTTTTCGTCAAGTCTTTGTTTTATATTTTTATTGCGTGTTTTTTAAGAAATATAATTATCTTGATAAAGCTTTGGAATCTTTTAAGGTCAGATAAAATAATGGGATACTTAATACAATTAAATTAATAAATAATGAAGACAGTCCACACAACATTATCTAGCCCCAAATTAAGCAGAGCTTGTATTATGTGAACCAGATAGCTGACACAATACTTATACACTTTTTTGAAAATATTTTCGGATAAAATATAACACCAAGACAGAGAACAAACATCGGCGTTCACCACATAAATATTTTTTTCTTGGTGGGGATCGAACCCACGGCCTACAGCACCGAAGGTGCTACTGCCAACTGAGCTGAGATTTGTTGGTAGTAGCGCCATTGAGAAGAAGAACTGAGTTACGCACTTATAACTTTTATACATGATATGTTTTTGATAGCATTCTATTTTTTATGTGTAATCATGTGAAAACATTATTGTTCAAATCACCTTTCAAATCAAACAAAACAAACCAAAATTGTTTCACCTCTGATTGCGTCAGGGGCTAAAACAACATAATAATTAAATACAAAAGGCCAAAAAGGGCTACTAGTTAGTAAGGGTTGTTAACGTTAACTAAATTAAAGAGCTTATCAGTCTGTTATCGAAGCCAATCAACATGATCCTGAAATTGATTAAAAACCTTCCGCTTTTAAATGAGCCGTAAAATCTTTTGTGCGGAACCCTAGCTAATGAAACATGTTCAATTGTTCACGCATGACCTGAAGCATAACGGTCGTGGTTTCATCGTAACGTCAGCCGCTGTAAAACGACGGTAAAAAGCGTTGGAACGAAATCATATTTATTACCAATGCTTTTTAATTACGTACTCTTAAATTAGGAATTAATTAATGAATTTTGATACTTCTCTTAAAATAAAATGTGGCTGATAATGGGGGTTTCCTTTGCCAAGCAGTAGAAAACAATGATAAAATTACAAACACGTTTAGGGTGTTATTAACAATCCTGGCCCAACGCTGGAGTAGTTAAAGCGTGCTTTGTCACATTTGTTCGAGTTGACAATTGCATGTCAATGCAAGAGACAAAACACGGATCAACCAGTCCAACGCTACGCCAGGATTATTAATAAGACCCTTAGGGTCAGTTCACACCGAGACGCGACGCGGCGCGACGCTGCGCGCACATTTTTCATAGAGCGACTCAGAATATACTTTATTCACTACACGAAAAGATACACATTACATTGTGAGAATTCAGATTACGTTGCACCACGCAGCACTGCGCCTCGAGGTGCCTCGCTATCGTCGCGTCGCGTCGCGTCTCGGTGTGAATTGACCCTTAGTGTTTGGAAAAAGCTTTAATCGGCTTTCCTGGGAATGTCTAACATAGGTCCAGCAGTATTGGAAACTTTGAAATGCATGGTGTTAGTAACAAAAACAGAAAAAGTAGGTTCATAGCTTATAACTAGTAACGATTTAGGACCAGAGGACGAGTTTCTATACCAGAAGACAATTTTGAACTTCAACAATCGCCTATGAGATGATGTTGCTACTCGCGCAGTCTTTATAGCAGAGACGGTGTTTATTTTTGCGCCAGATAACGAATTTACTAGTTAATTTAGGATCGTTCTTGCTATGTGTCGGTGGCAGTGCTTACAGAACTGCGGCTTAAGGTTACCCTTTTGTATCATCGCGGATTTGCAAGATACCCTGATAATACCGGTATGGCTTCATTATTTGAAATGAGTAGAAAGGTCGCCGGGTGGGTTGGGAGTTACCCTTTTTTGGATGTTTTATTAAAATTAGTAGAAAAGGTGGTCTAGTAAAAGTTAGGTTGTAGAATCCTAGAGCCTTTATATCTTAAGATTGTGGGTTTGAACCTAGTCTTGCACCAATATATTTTTGTTATATAAAAATATATATATTTTTAGAAAAGTGTGAAATGAAAATTGTCGAGGTATAAGTGAGGCGAGTCAAATTATTTCTTCTCAGCGGCGATGGGCTTGCAAACTGTCACGTACCTATGTAGCAAATTAAAATATGACACTTCAAAATGAAATTTCTGTATTTGGACTTTTTTTTATGATGGCAGACGAGCAGTCGGCCACCTGATGGAAAGCAGTCATCGTCGCCTCTAGTTACCTGCAACACCAGAGGTAGTGATGCGCTTGGACGTGGCCTTTATTATTGTAGGTATGTTCTGACTACCCCTTATAGACCATGATTAAATAATCTATAAGCATTTTCTATTAATTAACTAAGAAGTAAATAGACCATACCTTACTTAATGTCCATGAGATTAAATTCGTGATTAAAATGTCTCATTCAAATCATTTGGAAAGGTCGTATTTGAATACAAGTCTACTGAGTTTTCTACTTAATTTCACTGCTATTGTGAAAAAAAGATCACTTATTAGAGGGTATTTTATACCTAACATATAAAAATATATAAGTATTCAAATCAAATCAAAATATTTATTGGGGAAACAAGTAACACAGGGGAGTATAAACAGAAGGGTACGATGATAGCCACAATAGTTATAAAAACTGTGACGCAGCTATCAACGCCCACCTCATAGACCTGAATGTTGTTTCTCATAAACAATTAGGTATTTAACATTTAGATAAAAACATAAAACTAAGAAGTTAACTTAATAGAAAAAATAAAACTACAGAGGAGCCATTACATATAGGTACCTAATGGAATTTAGAGTAACGGGGAGCTAAGACACCCCAGCACAGAGAGTGACAGTGATACACCTGAATGTTCCTGTGTGGAGTATAGTGTGAGGGTGTGTGTGAAGAGCTATCCTGTAGAAACAGCCTCCGTTGAGACTGGTAGGAACCATATTATATCAGGTGTTTCCCATAGTACAAGCTTATAAATAAAATAACTCTCTGTGGTCGGCACTTCATGACTGAAGATCGTAATCCCTAGGATGTCCTTGTTGTACAGACTGGACGGCCTGCCTCCAGCGCGTCCTATTTGTAGCCATGTTCACCACATCATAAAACTGCTAAATAAAATAACTACTGAGATAAATACTGAATAAAATAATCCAAGCAATACTATCTAGCCACAAACTAAGCAGAGCTTGTACTATGAAAACCAGACTTACATTTTTTTTTGTAAATACAAAGGTACTTAGAATACATTATAACAATCAGACAGAGAACAGACATTCTATGTGCATCACACAAATTATTTGTTATCGATGGCGATCGAACCCACGACCTACGACGCAGAAGGCCGAGCTACCAACTGAACTGAGAGGCCAGTCAAGCTTTGCTTAGTTTGGGGCTAAATAGTGCTGTGTGAGATTTCTGAAAATATTTATTTATTTATATTATATTTTACTGGCATTTTTACCGTATTTATTTCTCGCCCTAAAAAACTTTGCCGTATAAACTGTCAATCGATGTCAATCAAGTGTCATACATGACATTTCGAAGTTTTAATTGCATTCCCGTATCATGCAAATGTAGGCTTTGAATGTTGGTAGGCAGAGTTGACAGTCGATTGGTTGACGGTATTGGCATGCTAGTTGGCTGACAAATGATGCGAGTTCAAAATATATACTCGTAAATAAAAAAGTGTGTCACTCCGGTAATGCTGACAGAAGTTAAAACTTGAATAATTACCCCGCGTGACGAGTGACGCGTGACGATGACAAGCTCATTGATTTTTCCCCATTTCAAAAAATCTCAAAAGTGGATAAAGAAATGTTCACTTCAATAGGGTAGAAACAACCGAATTGAGAACCCTTTTTTTTTTTAAGTTGGTTAAAAACTAGAAAAGAATATCTCCATGTTACAATGCGGAAAAACCCATGGTTAAACGTAAGAAAAATAATTAATGACATAAAAATATCGACTAAAGGAATTATTCAATCTCCATTATTTGCATTAAATGTTACTATACCTATACAATGAAGTCACGATAAGTCAGTCTTAGCGATAGGTGCGATCTCTTCCAGGTCAGTTCACTTCTCTGATTCTATAGGGTACTCAAGCGTTAAGGGGCTGACTGTCGTCAATGACCTAACACTTGCACACTTTGTCTTGACCTTAGGAAGATATAACATCACTAAAGCTATTTATCGATAATTACGATTAACTCACGAGTATCTGGTGTGCAATCCTATTGCAATATAACAAAAAGATAATGTATGTACCCGATTTTCTAGAAGATTTCCAACTGTAGGCCTACCACAAGCTCTGTCTGGCTCTGTCTCTGGTTTTGAGTCTGTGTGAGTGTTGACTAAATAAATCCTACGTCGATACGTCACATCACAGTATAACACGATCAGGGTGTCGATTCTAAAGACACAAATCACTCGCGATCGCGTAAATCGATGTGAGTTGTCAATTTTTGTTTGAAAAATTTGAAAATGGAACGCGGATTCAGTGATCACTTGACGATCACTGAATAGAACCGTGTTGCTGGAATTGACGCCCAGTGTATTGCTGTCAAATATTGCACTGTCAAAGTTTGCGGATGTATGCAAAACTCGATGCTAAAACTGATCGCCATCACAGATCGTCTAGATGTGCACAAGGCCTAACGAGCGTGCGCCAGTTAGCTGTATACCCGAGGGATTAGCACTAGCCTGAACCTGATTGAATAACAATGTGTACACGTTACTAACGTTGTTATTGACGCGGTAAGCAACCGTATTGGAGTTACTGTAAATAAAAACTAATAGTTGTTGATAGTTTGTCTAGGCTGGGTGTGAAACTGGCACCTAGACTCACATATATTTAGGACCTCAGAATATAGTAGAACGGCCTTGTGTCCGGAAAAGTGTAGCCAACATGCATGAGCATAATATTATATTAGGCTCCTTTCTCCATTCATGAAATTACTGGCACGTGAGGTTGAATATCTGTATGAATCATATTGATAGACGCAGGGCACGCTCCTGACGTGCGTAACCCGCAGGTCACGCACGTCAAGCTCAAAGGTTTGCATCGCAAAGCAATGCTTTGTTATAGGTGATGGTTACCACTTAAAATGAAGGGGCCATATGCTTGAAAAAATAGAAAAATGTCTTGTTGCGCAATACTATATATATAATAACTTTACAAACAAGAAGTGCTAGTGCAATAATTACTTTCCATGCGAGAAGTGCTATTAGAAACGGTAGGAATCAAGTCGTAGTTTGTTGCCTGTTCTTCTAAGCTTCGTGGTATGGAACTGGCACCTAGACTCACCTAGCTGTAAGACGTTTCAAAGTGATCCTTGTGATACTATTAAATAAAAATAATTATATTTGACATTGACATTATTATTGCTAGCCTCTGCTGAAATAGTTCATAATTTTTTTCTTACAAAATAGAGGTGAAGATTCTCTTCGTTTAATGGCGTTTCAAAGTAACCTTTAAGATTTGAATGATGCAGAGCCCTTGGCTTTGAGATATAAAACCGATGAACTGGTGCTAAGCCTCTAGCTTCCTCTTCCGGAAATGACTGGCCTTGAGACTATTTCCGACCAAACTAACTAGCGGGAGCCGAATAGATGTTTATTAGTACGTTATCAGATATTCATGCCAAAAGCTCAAGGTTACCATCGATTTTTATAAAAAACAAATAACGTATAGCTATATTCAGATGTGTTTGACCAGCTTTGTTATTATCTTGTGTATATTTGTTATATTAGCCTTCACTGCACAGAATACAGTGAAAAGGAGATCAATAGGCCTACCACAAGCTCTGATGTCAAGCTCTGTCTCTGGCTCTGGTTTTAAGTGAGTGTGAGTGTTGACTAAATAAATCCTACGTCGAAACGTCACACACACATTATAATACACTGGTGAGCACTCACACAGGCTAAAAACCAGAGCAAGAAACAGAGCCAGACTGAGCTTGTGGTAGGGCCTACTGGTGCCGTTTGTATAGCTGTCGCCACTTTTACTTTTTCACTGTTTTATTTAAGACTAGTGGCCGCCCGCGGCTTCGCTCGCCCGTTCCCGTAACACCCCGTTCCCGTTGCTTTTTCGGGATAAAAAGTATCCTATGTCCTGCTCCCGGTTCTAAGCTACCTCCCCACTAATTTTCTGCCAAATCGGTTCCGCCGTTCTTGAGTTATAAGTGGTGTAACTAACACGACTTTCTTTTATATATATACTAGTGGCCGCCCGCGGCTTCGCTCGCCCGTTCCCGTAACACCCCGTTCCCGTTACTTTTTCGGGATGAAAAGTATTCTATGTCCTTCTCCTGGTTCTAAGCTACCTCCCAACCAATTTTCAGCCAAATCGGTTCAGCCGTTCTTGAGTTATAAGTGGAGTAACTAACACGACTTTCTTTTATATATATAGATAAGATAAGATAGATATCACTAAAAATAAGGATTTTGATAAAAAATATGATGACTATTTACTAAGTAAATATGTATTGTGGACAATCCACTCAGCACAATCTAGCCCCAAATTGAGTAAAGCTTGTCCTATATGGGAGCTAGAGAGCAGATATAATACTCATATACTTTTGTAATACATACTTAGAATACAATATAACACTCAGACAGGGAACATCTGTGTTCACCACACAAATATTTGTTCTCGGTGGGGCTCGAATCCACGACCTACGGCGCAGAAGGCAGAAGTACTAATAACTGAGCTGAGATGCTAGTCTAATTTATATTAATTTAAGATACCTGTTTCACTCCGTGTCTTCTATGAGGTTGCAAAAACGAACTTCACAGAACAAGTTCAATCTGAAACAAAAGAAAAACAGTTAAGTTTTTGTTTTGTAAATATAGTTTTTACAATATTATCTTGTGGTTTTATTTTAAAATAATAACAGTAGTTAGTAATAACAAGTGGTAGTAATTACGTACGACGATCACCCACCCAGTGGACTGACGACATTGCATGATCGCGGGAAGTGGATGGACAGGGTTCAAAATCATTCTTCCGAAATATATAGAGGAGGCCTATTTCCAGCAGTGGTATTCTCAGGCTAACGATGATCAACTTCAACTTTGTACATAATAGATAGAAAATTCTTTATTTACCTTACAAACTAACAAAAAGAGCTACATAGTGCTTATAACTAAAGATGAGTATTATCTGAAATTAAGTAAAGCAAACAAAACAAAACAAGTGTTTATGTATAAGTAGTACAAGTGATTTTTGTTTTGTAATAGGATCATTTTGACGTGACAACGTCTTATAATTCGATGGAGCTGGCTGCACGCACGAAAAAATAGGACTCATGCGGCGTTACCTCGCTCTGAGGCGATCCATTTAAGGCTTAAAGTGCAAGCGTAAGCGCGGAACGAGCGACAAAGAGGCACGCACGGCCTCCGCGTTCGGCAGCGTGCGACATCTGTCTCTCTCCTACTTGAGTGAGCGATGCGTCTGCGTGGACAGCTGTATGACGTTGTCACGTTCAACTATCGTCAGTAAACCGACTTAAAGTGGGTGATAGACGTACGAACTTAAAGTACGCGGTTTTTAAGGTCGCGAACTTACTCGGCTCGACGTTGGTGAAGCTTACTCACTCTGAATTGCGATGTCGATGTCGATTTTGCGCGGCGGTTTTAAAGTACGCGTACTTACGGTGACACACACGCGAAAAAGGTCGGCGAGCCATAAGTACGCGTACTTGCTCGTACGTCTATCACCCACTTTACAGACAACCGAGTTTTTTTCTAAATGTGGCTTTGACTAGAATTCGTTTAAAGTGGTCCGTAAGAATAAACAATTATTCGAATTCGATTTCTGTATCTCGCATGGATTGTAAAAATGCCAAATTTCATCCAGATTCGTTCAACCGTTCCTGGCGTGATTGAGTAACAAACAGCCATCTTTCCAATCCAACCATCCAAATTTTCACATTTATAAAATTAGTAGGGATTAGGTCAAAGTTCATCCAAATCGGTTCAGTTGCAACTTAATTTATCAACAAACCCCCACACAAATAACATGGTTAATTACTGTTTTGGGTTCCAATCTGACTTCACAGTAATTAGTGACGAGCCAGTGACGTCACAGTCATTGAAACTCTCTCTTTGATGTTTGCAGTGTGAATGGAACTGAATTGATTAATCAATTCGTATGTCACTAGCACAGCTGGTATGTAGATTGAACCAGTTAAAGATATTGTTGGTTTGAGTGAGTAATTTAGTATGCCTCATACTTCAATGTTTGGTTTAGGTATTACCATTAAACAAATACTTACAATATGTACAAAATGCAGAATGTTATGAGAGTGAATGAAGCGAAAGAGGTGTGTCAGGATCGTAGCAAGTGGAAATCCGTGATCTCTGCCTACCCCCATGGGAATAAGGCGTGGTTTTATGCATGTATGTATGTATGTACAAAATGCAAAAGAAACGGTAGAGCTATTTGCAGACCGTTACGAACGAAAAAGTAATACCTAATATAACACCCAGACAGAGAAAAAACAGCTTTGTTAACCAAATACTTGTTCTCGATGGGGATCGAACCCACGACCCAACTTAGCTGAGAGGCCAGTCCCAAATAGCAATATAGCAATGGAACTACAAATTCTATAGCGTCGTTACCAGTGCTGGAGTCTCGATAGTAAAACGGTAAAGATAAGCCGATTTCAGATATTGAAGAAGGATTTTTCAATCTTTAGTTCTGCAGCGCTAGTACCGCTGTTATCTAGGTATTATTGAGCTTGCTACGCCATTTTAAGGCCGAGATTTTATTGAGTTTATTACTAGCTTCCGCCCGTGATATAAAACCAATCCAAGAACACTAGTGGTCTGTGATAGCGGCCCCGCCTTCCGATTCTAAGGCCGTGGGTTCAAATCCAGTCAAGTTTTATCATGCGCACTTGAAGTGCGGGCAGGTTTTTCCGCAAGTAGGCCGCTGGTGGGCCCTTTTTGCGTGACCCTTGACACGTGTTGCTCGAACTTTTTTAGGTTCTACAACACGCTGGTTTCCTCACGATGTTTTCCTTCACCGTTTTGAGAGTACTGGCATAGTGCACATACGTTTTTCGACAGAAAAACTCATTGGTACACGAGTGAATTTGAACCCACGACCTTCGGATCGGAAGGCGGGGCCACTACCACTAGACCACCAGTGCTCACTCAAATCCAGTCGTGTATACCAATGAGTTTTTCAGTTGAAAAGCTGTACTATGGGAACCATATAATACTTAAATATTTTTTTTTGTAAAAACATAAATATTTGAGTGCACCTCAGCACACAAATATTTTGTGTGGTGGGGATCGAACCCACGACCGCAGACGGCTGAGCTACTACCAACTGAGCTGAGAGGCCAGTCAGAAAAAATATGATCAACAAACCCATTAAATAAAAATAAATATTTTGATGGGTGACCACTAATAGCTCACTAAGCTCGTGTGAAAGTACCCTAACCCAGCAAACAAAAGTTTACAGTGTTTGAGGTAAAATTGTCGGTCTTAAGTTGCAAGTTCGTGACTTTAAAGTTAAAGCCGGGCTTAAAGTTGTCCAAATGGTACGAAAATCTGTGAAGTCTCTTTTACTACCTTTTTACTTACTTCGTACGAGTACTAAGTGGGGTTCCGTTTAAATTTGTTCGCGATAAGCTTCTATAAAAACTTTAAGATCCCTTTTCAACCGCTTGGGGTTAGAATTTCAAAAATCGTTTCATTTAGTACCTACACCCCTCAAAGAGTGATTGATTTAAGCCTTGTGCGCATCTAAGTGATGAGCGCATCTAAGTGGTCCGCGATGGCGATCAGTTTCAGTTTCGGATTTTGCATGCATCCGCACACACTGCCGCGAACTTTGACAGCGATAAACTAATCGCCCTAGCAGACGATGTGCACAAGGCATTGTGGGTTAATTTTGGAAATTTCATGACGTCACTTAGTGAGTAAAATTTTTTTTAAGTAGATAAAAATATAATATTATTATATTTTTCTACAAAAAAACTTTAATATGTATATGAATTAAGCAAGATGTGAATTTTGTCCTGGGATAAAACAAAGCTTGAATTGGAAATGAAAAATTGGATTATGAATATCATTAATTGATTGATTGATTATGATTGATTGGGTTATATTTTTATTTGTGAATTTGAAAATCAAAAGTCAAATTCAGTCAGATTCATAATAGAAAGTAGATTTTAAAATGTTAAAAAGTATTTTAATAAATCAATCCAAGTTCTTATTCTTATCGTGCCACTAGTTCTTTCCGAGTGTGGTGAAAGGATTTAAAGTGTCAAAGAAAACCGGAAAAAATCAAACTTCAAGAAAAGTACAGCATTTTAGAAAAAACCTATAATCAGATGTTTTACACTTTTAAAACTTAATATACACTAGACGAGTTCTATAACGAAGTTAAAAAAGAGTAAAGTTAATTATAAATACCTTTTATACCATACCCCCTCTAAAAAGCTTATGTTATTCACTGAAAACAGTGAATAAAAAGCCCTTTTAATCACTGTTTTGGTGTTTGAATTTGGAACACACCAATAAGGTCGACCTCCTCAATACTATACAACCTCCTTGCGCCAAAAATACTCTAATTTGATTGGTCGAAATTTTTAACAAGGAGTTTAGACAATGCTAAACTCCTTGGTTAAATACTGCTTTGTGTTCGTGGTTGTCATTGTCATATATTATATCAGTAAATTGGCGCTATTTTGAATACTGTACCTATGTAAGTTATACGACACAAAGTTCGGTAATAATAAATCGATTGAAAATGCATTCTAGGGATGAAAAAGTGGTGAGTGTTGTTGTTCGATTGAGTTGTTTAGTTTATTGAAAGAGAGGCCGGCCAATAATAGTAGAAAACTTGCATTAATTTAGCCTTCCTTGTTTTCAAATAAAATCAAAATCAAAAGTTATTGGTTTAATGTCACATTAGAATAGAACAAACAAAATTCATAGTTTTTTAATCCTTATTCGCTTCATCATCATCATCATCATCATCAGCCTGAAGAAGTCCACTGCTGGGCTAAGCCTTCCCTACACGTTTCCAGGAACGATCCCTTTCCATCCTCCGACTTCCCGCGATCTTAACAATGTCGTCGGTCCATCTGGTGGGTGGGTGCTTTACGCACGTTTTTCGCTTAAATCTTTCTTTTTCTCGAAGTCATGGTATAAAGTATAGTATGCAACTCTTGAATAAAACGGATTTGTATCGAGGGTCATGAATTACTCGCGTCGTTTAGGGTTCTAACACTTGAATCACTCGCTACGCTCGTGATCCAATCATTATGAATCACTCCCTACGGTCGTGATTCATTCGCTAGAACCCTTCACTTGCTCGTAATTCATCTATGAGCCTCGATTTAAATCCGTCTTTTATTCACTAGTTACATAATATACTATTCTATCATTTCGTATTATCCTGCTTACAATCTGCGTGATTATAATCATATCGGTCCGCTTCTACTGTATTGCAACACCCTTACAGGGTAAATTATGTATTGATTCAAAAACTAGTTCTAAGATTTAGCACTGTTAAATTTACATGACAATAAATATACTGAATACTGAAACTATAAAAAGTAAACAAAGCTAAAAACTAAATGCAAGTCTAAATTAAACTTTAAAATATTTAAAGACAATAAACTCTTTCAAAACAACTTCATAAAGTCAATTGCGCGGTCTCTCCCAACTTCTACCTGCAACCTTAAAGTTACCACGGCAAGTCACAAATTGCATTAACAACTATAAAACTTCCCGGATTTGTTACCAAAGTTATGTGAAACTTTGCACGGAGCAAAATGAATGGTTTACACTACCATAACTTAGAACGTACTAAACTTAAGTAAACAGACCGGTACTGGCACAGTTATTCTTCTTCTTATCGTGTCACTGATTCTTTCAAACCAAGTGTGGTGAAAGGATTTTAAGTGCGCCTCAAAGAGGCTCCTTTCGTGCACTTGACACATTATATTCGAACTTTTTAGGTTCTACTATATGCCGGTTTCCTCTCGATGTTTTCCTTCCCGTTTGAGAGCACTTGCATATTTATATATTTATTTATTAAACATAAAGTTAGGTACAATTAAAAAAAAAAATACTTTTATTTACTGAAAAATACATTATTTGAATTTAAAAAACAATTTAAACTGCATTTATAGTTTTTTTTTCTCATTTTGAGCATTATTATTGATAACTAATTAATTAATGTTGTTTTAAAAATGTAAAAATTCAGGGTCCTTTTATTTCTTTTGTATAACAAAAAATAATCCTTATGATGAAGCCTTTCGGTATGATAAATCTACAGGGTGATTATTTATAGCAGAAGACCTCTCTTAACACCGAAACTGTCACGTTCACCGTGTAAAAAAAACTTTAAAAAACTTGTATTTGTGCCTGGGGATCAAATCTGTGAAGCCTTTTTTTATTAAGTTTAACAATAATGTTTGTAAAATAAAATCTTACGGTTACGCTGTGATATAAAAAGTTTTTTTAGGAGCTAGGTTTGGTGCTAAGTCTTCAGTATTACCCATTTCTTGTGACCTATTTTTGGAACCAAAAGCACTTAAAACCCTTTTGCACTTAGAATATGGCTAAAACCACTTTAAAACATGCAAAGTGTGCATGTAGTTCACATTAGCATAGACGACTTCTTTGGTTAAATTCGTTATTCTGTAAAATGTCGTCACTCATATTGACATCAAAATTGTTGGAAAAATGAGAAAAAATTGGGAAATAGAGGGAACGCTTCTACTTCTTTTCGTTCTAAGACACGTTCAAACTTGTTTGTTTTTAGGTATTGTTAACCAGTTTTGGGAATAGGAAATCCCTAATCAGATCAAGCAACGGATCACATCGGTGGAGAAGAGGAAGAAGGAAGATGGCGTCTTGCGTAGCTGTATTGTTTGCCGTGCACTAAAGTAAAAAAAAGTTGTAGCTATATATTCAGTGAAGAGTTTTCAGTCTATACTCGTAGACCCGTACTCGTACCCGTACTCGTAGACTCGTAGACTCGTAGCCTTGATAGCCCTATTTGCCATCAAATCCTCCAGAAAGCAGGTGGTGGTGCACAGCGGACAGGATAGTAGGTAGGTGTGACATGTCCTGTATGGTGGCCTCACAGTTGTATGCTTTGCTTATGTAGTTGGGTCAATAATACCTGAGAAAACGCTAGCCATGTACGCTCAAAGAATTTTCTAACTACAGAAGTGTAAGGTTTTTCGTTTTCTCAACATATACACCAACTACATGTTGTGTTGTGTCAAAAATGTTTAATTTCACGGTCGTCTTTAAGCTAGGTGAGTCTAGGTGCTAGCTCCACGCGACCAAGCCAACAACAGGCACCCAACTTACAGTTCGACTCCCTCAGTTTCTAGGCTTGGTAACGCGGAACTGGCACCTAATAGACTCACCTAGTTTTAGACGTTTCGAAGTGATCACTGTTATATAACTAAAGTGGCTATAAGAGCAGTAGTAGAGCTCTTTGTGTGACTTGTCCAGGTGCGTACTACCACCATGCCTAT
This sequence comes from Thera britannica, assembly GCA_939531255.2. Lineage (NCBI taxonomy): Eukaryota > Metazoa > Arthropoda > Insecta > Lepidoptera > Geometridae > Thera > Thera britannica. The sequence goes on along the minus strand of OW618040.2, from coordinate 14,835,262 downwards.
TTGTGCCGTGAAGCAGCATTGCTGTGTTTCAGTTTGAAGGGTGTGTGTGCCGATGAAATTGGCACATTAGGCTAAACATCTGTATGCCTAAAGTTGATAGACACAGTGTAGTATATCGTCATAGGCGATGGTTATTTCTGGTTATAAAGGCAGGAAGAAAGAAGAGATTAACAATTTCAGGAGAAAGATAGAGGCAGAATATTATGAGCAGCAAAAGTGCGCCTCGCCGACTCCCAGTAAGAAGCTGACGGTGTTCAGCTGAATTGATATATTATAGATAATGCTCTGAGTGGGGTCCGAGTGAGGAGCTGAAGAGATTAGAACAACATTTTTTCAGTGAGATTTAGTAGGCAAACCAGCACATTAAATTTAAGGAGGAGCAAATACATTTATTTTTACGCAAAAATAACTCATTAAAATCATATAAGCAATGGCAATCAGTAAAAAGTTTTCAAATATAGCTGTCATATTTGACAGCGGTTCACTGATTGCCGTCGCAGGCTGCTTAGATGTGCGCAAGGAAAGAGTTACTTAGCTGTGGCATATTGCTTACAGTTATGTCTGTCACTGTTCATCATTACCTAGTGGTAAGAGATGGCATTTGCCTATACACAGATCAAGAAACCCTTGCAAGTAGGGCACGTTTCTGACTTGCGTGACAACGGGGCAATGTTTGTTATATATTATGGTTACTCCATCAAATAGTTATAAAAAAAAACACAAAAAACAGGGGTTAAGTTTCAGAGATAAAGTCTGTCAGAGAGAAAGTTTGTCTGGCATTAGCCAGACAAACAAACCAACAAACAGACAAACACCTCTTATTTTCAAAACAGTCTTCTTCTTGATGCTGTGTCTTTAGTTTTTTTACCAGCGTGGTGAAAGGATTTTGTAGTGTTTTGCAGCGGTAGGTTCGTAACATGGACCAAAGTTCTTTCCATGCGTGTGGAGATTTATCATTATCTTGAAGACGAGCCAGTAAAAACCCAGTGAAGCGCGAAATACGAAACGGTCACCCACCATTTTGCGTTGACGTATGGTGATTGTGGCTCGATTTCTGCGGAGTAGGTGAGGTCAAGCCATATTTTTGGGATGGGCTGTTTGATGGTATTTTATTTGATTATTTCGTGTCTAGAAATCGTTTTGGGCACTATCGATTTTAATACAAGAGTTTATTGATTAAGCGAGCAAAGCGAGAGATTTTTCTACGACTTGAATAAATTGTCGCTGTACGTTCTACCGTACAAAAATATAGCGGTGTTATGTTTTGGAAAGGTTCGGCAGTAATGTTCAAAACACCAAATGTCACGATCACTAACCGTTAATCCACTATTAACCCACCTTACGAGCCGGGGTCGCACTTCCTGCGAAAGTTGTCTTGATTTTTACTATTGTAATCAAGATATTTATTAATATAAATTAAAGAAACACTAAACATAATATTATTCAAAAGTTATAGCCCTAGCATATCGCAGATCGCTGTGTTATCGCCTGAACTCAACTTATGGTTTCCAATTCAATCAAGAAAAAGCACATTTATTTGCACAAAGAACCTAACAATTAAATAAATACTATGTATTTACAAATATTTACAAAATACACAAGAAACAGTTGAGCTATCCGAAGACCGTTACAAACGATCTAAAGATAGCTCAACCAAGAAAATGATTCAGTCCGTTAATTTTCTTACCATCTGCGGCGTCTAGTACATTATAAGTTCTTCCGGTGCAGAACAGTTTCTGTTTGACGATTTCTCATGATTATATGAGGCAGGCCTTCGTCGTAGTAGGTTCGAGGTTCATATTGCACCATAACTTCTACCCTCTTACCCTCTTCAACAGTTTAAGAAATAATGCCCACAGTTTGCCTATAAATTAAGGGACGCGTACAATAAAGCTTTGGTTTCCTAAAATATGGTAGACGTCAGATGACGACCAAAATGGGGAGTAAAAGTCAGCTATTTTTAGTATTTAGAGTATATTTATTTCCACTTAAAACTACCTATTATTACAGGACTGTCTTAATGCAATAGAGTAATTATAGTTTTTACTTTTCTTTCCAAATCTAACATATAAAATAAACAAACGACATTTTGATATTATTATGACGAAGTTACTTTACTTATTTTTGTCAACGACACGCCAAATAATTGAGTAAAGTTGTTGTCAGTTATTCATATGGTTGAACATAACTACAGCATGATCTAGCCCCAAACTAAGCAAACATTTTTATAATACGATCCAGATAACTGACAGAAAACTCTTCAAAAAAACTGGCTTCATTGTATTAATCCGTGAGCATAGTACATACCCCTTCAGGTCTTTTAAGTACCCACTCAAAATTATGGAAGATTATGTATTTATGGGGAAAACATTACACTTATTTTTATACAATTAGCTAATGGAACCAGCATATGGCCCACCTGATCTCAAGCGGTAACTGGTAACCATCGTTTGTAACAAAGCATTCTCTCGTAGGTCACGCACGTCAGGAACGTGCCCTACGATGCACTGCCTTGCGTCTATCAACTTGAGGCATACAGATGTTCAGCCTCACGTGCCACTAATTTCAGTAACTTCAAACAACTAATACGGTCATAAAATTAAGGTCGTCGTTTTTTCAGGAATCTCGGCACCTGTCGTTTAGTACACCTGTCGCGCAAATTACCTGGTTCAGTAGGTACCGGTCAAGTGTGAGTTACTCACTCAATTGACTAAAAATAGTTCTCGTGCGATCTATTGCGAGTTTTTTTTTGGGTTAACACGTGCCAAGACAATACAATTAGTATTTTTTTTGTTTTTTTTTTTGAAGCCCCGACTAAAATAGTCATTGCCAAAAAAACTAAGGAAAGCTATACCGATATCTTTCCTCCCTTTCTTTCAGATGCATTGCTATTGTTTGTGTCTCTTTCTCGCTGCGTATCTCCGCAACAGAAACTACAAAATTTAGATGTGGTTTTTGTCGACGTTTTGTTGCAAATGTTGCCATTTTTCTGTTTCCTACGCGTATTCTGCATTAAATAGACTGCAGTAAGACTGTAAAGTATATACGTATTAAATCAGTTATCTGTAGGCCCACCACAAGCTCTGTTTGGCTCTGTATCTGGGTCTGGGTTTGTGTATGTGCGAGTGCTCACCAGTGTGTTATTCTATGCGAGTGACATTTCGACGTAGGATTTATTTAGTCAGTACTCACACTGACTCAAAACCAGAGCCAAAGACAGAACCAGACAGAGCTTGTTTTAAGCCTGCTGGTCCCATAGTACAAACGTTGCTCTGTGTGGGGCTAGAAAGTATTGCAAGAAATGTCCATATAGATTTATTAAGACGTAATATTTTTATTGAATTGTGGACAATTTATTATTTATTTAGCTAAATATTTTGTGAGTCCACGGAGCGTACAAATTGAATTGTTTTTTCGTTGAGTGTTAATTGACAGAGATGAAATTGCTAGAGTGTAAAATTTTATTTAAATATGCTTTTAGAATAGGATATTTTTTAAAGTGATTTCGCCACTGGGGCTGGGTTCAGTATTCAATTTTTATTTTATTTTCACCAATTACGTTTTTATTGTGATTGGCTACATGTACGTGTAAAGCTACATTTATTGTACGATTTTAACCTACCTATAGTGTAAGTGATAAGTACGTTTTTCTAAAACTAGAAAAAAATATAATAAATCAATTTAATATGAGCTAACCCATTGTTGGGAAAAGGCATAAAAAACGATATAAGATGATAAATTTCTGAGTATGAAAATGAGAAATTCTGGTTGTGTCACTGCAACAGTTCTTTCAGACCAGTGTGGTGAAAGAGTTAAGCAATAATGTAGAGGTGAATGTGAATGTAGAGGCAGGCCTAGGAAAAGATGGATGGATTTGTGTGAGAGATGATAATGTCCAAGAAAGAAGTAAGTACTGACAAGATGTATGATAAGGGAGAATGGTAGAAAAAGTTGTGCCGACCCCATCTAGTGAAATAAAGGCAGAAAGAAGAAGTGAAAAAGAGACTCAAAAAAATGGGTTTCGCAAGAGAAAATCAAAAACTTCAACATCAAAATTTTTATTTTATTTTATCTAAAGTCTGTGAGCCCACCTCGATTCCCTTTTATCCTCACAGGACAATTCCCGAAAATATAAAGCATTTTCTACGCAAATTAACATACAAATATATCATTTCAGTCGTTAAGCTCTTTAAGAGTAATGACCGTTTCTACTATAGAACTCGTTTACCTAAGTTTGTGATGGGTACTCACACTCGTATAGCACATAGTAATACCCATCACAAACTTAGAAGGGTAAAATGTGGAAACTAAAGTTGTGCTAATTTTAATATGGTTAAATAAAAAAATAATTAAGATTTTTCATATTTTTCAATCTATACCTACATGACACTAAATTAATAAAAATTGATAATTTAGTATTGATGTCCAACTAATTTACTATTGATGTCTCCTCTGGCCCAAATTAAGCAGAACTTGTACTATGAGAGCCAGATAGCTGATATAAAACTTGCATACATTTTGGGAACATTCTGTGAAAAGTGCTGGTGCCACCATTAAGTGGCTTACGGTTTAATAAACGTAAGCCACCTAATGGTGGCACCGTAAAAGCACCGTGCAAGCGTAAGCAACTAGACATAAGCTTTCTGTAATAATGTATTATCGTGTGCTCTACTCAGTGTTATCCCTCTCAGATGTACTTATCGTTTTCCATACCAGTGGTAGCGGTTGGGGGATTACACGGTACTTACCGCGTATTCTGTGGCGGGGAATTGTTTTATGGGAATTTTGGCGACAATTTGGTAATTATAATGCTAAGGAAAACCACAAAGTTTTAAGAATTTACGCGTGAGCTTGGTAATTGGGTTACGTTGGCCTGGCAGTGTGTAAAGAGCTTTTGAAGAGGAAATAAATAAATATTTAATACGTAGTTTGTTGCGCAGTGGTACGCAGCGCCCTTTGGGATCTAGTAATAAATAAATAAAAAATATTGAGGACAACCCCCACATCCCACACAAAGCAGAGCTTAATAATAATTATACCTTCACTCTTGTCTTGAAAATCCTAAATTGAAACTTTCCAGTAATACTGACGCCGGTAGAGTTCCTCTTTGGCAGTTATATTTTATGTATATCCCCACTTAGAATTATAAAAAAAAAATACAACTGAATAACCTCCTCCTTTTTTATTTGAAGTCAGTTAATAATATAGTGACTGTGGTTTTGGTATTGAGATGTTCATTTTATTTAAACAGACTCGACTATCTGCATAATGTTTTATTGATGAAATGTTACTTTGATAATAATCCTTTGGTTAAAGCATTATTTTTTGTTTTTATCTCCAAACTAAAGCTAATAGGACTTTTTAGGGAAGTGTAGTCAAAAACACATCCATGTTTCATTGGACCCAATCACCCATTAACCCAATCACCTGTTTAAAGTCGGTTAAACACAATGCCATTGGATTCTCACGCCGAACAGCAACAATTATGCAACATTGTGGCGGATCCTTCACAATGGGCCTTTGTTCGTCTTTACGAGCGATAAATCTACGGGAATCGAACTCGCTATTTTATTGACGCTCTTTCATTTGCCGTGTGATTAAGCAATGCAGGCTTATGGAAACAGTTAAGTCACTGTAATGTCAATGTCACTGTCACAGTGACAGTTAAGTCATCTGTAGTCTAGTAGTACTAATACAAAAATAAGTAGCTTTGAGGTAAATCGAAAGGTTACAAATTGGTTTATGGCCAAGCTATATGGGTGACCCTGTGACATTTCAGTGTTGGATTCATGCAGACGTAATACACATTTTGAACATTGATAGGTTACTGCAGCCGTTATTTAGTTGATCCGGATTTTTATGCATCTAGGGAAACATTTATGACACTGTAATGTCAATGTCACTGTCACAGTGACAGTTAAGTCATCCGTAGTCTAGTAGTACTAATGCAGAAATAAGTAGCTTTGAGGTAAAAAAAAGATTTTCCGAAATTGTCCTCTTTTTTAACCAACTTCAAGTAAATCTAAAGGTTACCAATTGGTTTATGGCCAAAGCTTTAAAGGTGACCCTGTGATATTTCAGTGTTGGATTCATATTGACACATTTTGTACATTGATAGGTTACTGCAGCCGTTATTTAGTTCATCCGGATTTTTATGCATTTTTCAAATAATTTTATTGAGCAAATGTTTTTATTAGTCGTAATTTATTTCTATTTGATGTCATTGACTTTGATCTTTATGTCTGCTAAAGTATAACTTCGTCATATAAGAACCGATTTAAAAATATGTATACTTTTTTTTTATTGGTCCCATAGATTTTTTTTCAAAATCCATTCGTCGGTTTATACTTCTTCTTATTATTTTGTGTTATTTTGTTACTGATTCTTTCAAACCAGTGTGAGGAAAGGGTTTTAAGTGTGCCTCAGAGAGGCTATTTTTGTGCACTTTTTTATTAAAATTATAACTTGTAATGACCTAGCCAAATCTCTCTCGCTATAAGAAAGGGTATCAAAGATTCGGATGCGTAAGGCAATAAGGTTTTTATTCAAGACTTGGCGATCAATTTTTGCGAGCCCCGAACGAAGGCTTATGGATATGTTCCATTATTTATTAGATATACGGCTCTACACGTGTTAGTCTTATTCCGTAGCTTTTGTACGTGATTTAACATGCTGCCTGTGGCTTGCATAAAAAGCTTTTCTTCCTTTTTAAAGCCTTTTTCTCCCTTCCCGGTTGCTTTAAAACGAAGGCCGTTGCGATATAGCCTAAGGTATTTTTCTTTGTGACGTCACTCTTTTACGGGCTCTGCCTGAAAACCAGTGCTGCTTGATATGGCAGCTACCTAAGCCTTGTCATGCAGCAAAAAGCCGAGTCCGGGCTTATTGTTAGATATCATGAATTAACTATTGGCCGCGTGCACAAGCTCAAAGTCGCGCAACGAGCTATGTAGAGAGCTATGCTGGGAGTTTCACTAATACTTGAAACCAAGAAAAGTGAAACCAGGAATTAGGTACTGACAAGGTTACTGACATAGGCTCTTAGAATTAGTAAGTTGAAGTGGCAATGGGCAGGTCATATAGCTCGAAGAATCGACAACCGACAAAATAATGCTCAAACCAAGCATGTTTGAGAAAAGATTACTCTACAAACCTAGGGTAATGTGATGCCTAAAAATTCCACGGCCACTGACGTCGACTTATATAAAAGTAAAAAGGTCAGTGGGTCAATTTGGATGTACCCCCCTTGCATAAAATAGTAAGCGCTTGACTAGTAGACCTAGTCTAATGACTAGAACTTAGTATTAATTATACAACGAAGCTTAAATCTGATTTGAAATAAAATTACCTCAATAAAATCCAGAGCCCACTACTACTTGCACCCACACTCTACTGACATACACTCTAACACCCCAGAATATACAGCATGATGAGTAATAATTTTCTCATCAAATTTCTCAAACTTAACCATGCGCACATACACACATACACCCATGCACCCATAGTGAGCCATCCTATGATACCCAGACTCTTAAGAGACTGGTAGTAGTAGGATGGCCCACTTTAACACGCACACCTGCACATATTCGCACACTTTCAGGCAAACAGCCTCAAGCTCGTACACGCATAAACACCACAAGTGAGCCGCCCTATGATACCCAGACTCTTAAGAGGCTGGTAGTAGTAGGATGGCTCACTATTTCAATCACACACATCCTTTCCACATAATACACACGCAAACACCCTCACTGTAGTTCTTCTACTTGCCTAAATTTCTGTCATGTTTGTAATCGTCAATTACTTAACATTTACTTATAGTTAAAATCATATTTATCTTCATTTATAGTCATGTTTGTAAACGTCATCTACCATAATTTACTTATACACAATCATATATATCATTGTCCGCTGGGGGGCACTGGAAGCCGGGACACAGACAATCTAGACCGGCTTTTAGCGCACCAAAATATTCGTAGGATTTATTACTGTTTTATAATTGCATGCACAAAATACCTACTTACAAGTAAAGACGTAGCTTATCTATATACATAAATCTTTCGTGTCACAATTTGGAACGCGATAAACTCCGAAACTACTGAACGGATTTGGATAAAATTTTGCAACTGCCTAAAATATGGTCGGACTTAAAATATAGGATAGTTTATATTCAATATTTAGGTGTTATTAATTTATAAGGAGCAAAAGTTTCGAAATCTATGTCTATCCCTTTCTATCACGTAGGGACTTATATATGTCTATCCCTTTCTATCGCTTAGGTATTTTTCAGAAAATTCTCGACTTTGACGAGAACAGAATGCACATAGACGCTCTAGACTAGAATGATCTGGAATAATCAAATTTAAAGTCGGTTAGCATCCGGAATGCTCCCACCCAAACGTTAGTAATCCAGAATTATCTAGAATACTCAATGCAAACGGTTCTGAATTCTAGATTTGGACATAATGTTCTAGAAAATAGTGCCCCTAAACGTTATAGAATGTTCTTTCATCATCATCATCAATGGATATCAGTCCACTGCTGGACGTAGGTTCACCTTGAGTAACAAAGGCTATATTTGTGTGTTTAAAAAATAAATGTCCACCCGTGCGAAGCCGGGACAGGCAGCTAGTTATCTAATAAGTTATAGCTTCTTTTTATGTAACCTGTATATTGTATGGCATCCTTTGTGTAATTTTTAATGAATTCTTACGTGTACCTAAAAGTTGTGAACTAATAAAATATTTGTATATTTGTATATTAGAGTCCACAAAAGGGATTCTAATACAAAAAAATATTTCACCCAAGAATTTACACACCAAAGATTAAAAAAATTGACATTCCACACAACACTATCTAGCCCCAAACTAAGCAGAGCTTGTGCTGTGTGAACCAAATCTAAATATATAAAACTTTTACGTTACTGGCTGACTGACAATCAACGCTCAGTCTAAACCGTAAGTCCTAGAAGCATGAAACTTGGAGGGTATGTTCCTTTTATAGCATAGGGGTGCACTAAGAAAGGAAATTGGAAAATTATTTCCCTTAGCGGAGGAAAAGAGGAAAAACTTTTAAAGGAAAAATCAACGGGGCGTAACGGCAACGGGGCGAGCGAAGCCGTGGGCGGCCATTAGTAGGTAATATAATACTTAGTTTTTTTTTTTTTAAATACATGTTTAGAATACAATATAACACCCAGACTCTGTGTTCGGCACAAAAGTATTTGTTCACTGTGGGGATCGAACCCACGCCCTCCAGCGCAGAAGGCAGAGCTACTGTGAACTGAGCTGTGAATGCTGTCAAAATACTTCAATACACAGTGATTACCTACTACAAGGACCTATAACTGAAGTTTTAGCCAGACCTATTGAGAGGAAATTTAACTGCTTCGGATAAATGTTTTCCTATTTTGCTTATTTTTCAGTGAAACAAAGAACCATTTCCGAAAGATATGGAAGCGATTGGGACCAGTAAGAAAGGGGCCTGTGATAAATCTTTTTATTTTTACACAACAAAGTAGACAAACAGGCTTACGTGGCCCACCTGATTGAAAATTGCTACCGCCCTCAATTCAATACCGTTTTTTGTGAATGTTGATTTTGATTTGAATCAATTTGTTTCTGTACAATTTGTTATAAGATCCAAATAAAGAAAGTTTGAATTTGACATTTTTTATTTTTCTTATTCTTCTTGATATGTCACTGGATTTTTTTTATACCAGGGATGCCAAGCACCTCATAAACTATATAGCAACATAAGCCTACTTAATAACATCTATCTATCTACCTATCTACCTTTAGCCAGGGTAAATCTTTAGCCAAGGCTCTTGATTCCAGGGAGATAAAAACAAAACAACACCGCATTTGAATTGAAGGCTCTGAAAGTTAGTGCTCGAACACGAAGTATGAATTATTCATAGAATCTCGAGCTCTGGTTACTACTGTTCATACCTGCTTTTCTAACTTCTGTTTATACCAGTACCTCAAGTCTGAGTTTTTTATTTCTTTTTTGGTTTTCTGTATTGCAAGCATAGGAACTGTCACGAGTCACGAGAGTTCAATAGTGGTGCTAATTACGTCTCCATACAAAACCTTTTTTTTGCCATCACTCCGGATGGAAAGAGAGGATGCAGTCGTCTAAGATGGAACATGTTTAGCCATAATCCACCTGATCACTGTCTTAAAAACTCCTAAATTAAAACTATCAAATCCCATACCAATAACCGTAGTTGACATTCCAAACCATTGATGCACTAAAAGCTAAGCTAGCAGCGTTTAGCCATCGTTTGGATCAAAATTAACTAGCATTATAATCTGATCATAATACATTGGTAGATTGGTAGATTTCCTTTGGTAGCACACACACAGACTTGCAACCATCGATCTAATCAAACTAGCTTGCAACCCTGCAAATTGACAGCTAAACCCCGCGCAAGATTGCGCGTGTCAGATGGCGATTGACACGTCAACATTGTATATATATATACCCAACATTTTGTTGATTTTAACAGTAACTGAAAATAATTTCTTCAGAAAACTAGGCATGGCAAGAATGTTTATTTTGTGTTATTTATTAATAATAATAAAATAGGTACAACTGTTTTGGTGAAATACAAAATACAAAATCTCGAAAAATCTGAAAATCTTATTCGAAATAGAATAATATCCCTAGGTAATGTTGATGTGTGATTTTCCATTCACAAACAGGAATGATGAAATCGACCTTGCATTGTGAATAAGTCCATATTTTGTTATTTAACGTATTTTTTCGTCATCAGGCAAGCGCAATCTTTCGCGGGCTCAGTTGACTTAGCGCGGACTTAGTTTGAAAACAGGCGTGAAAACAGTTCTGCTATAAAACTTGTTTGTGTGTGTTGTCTGGAAGAGATCACACTTAGCGATAAGACCACCCATTGTACCTCTAATTTTTTTGTTGTTTTTATACCTAATCTTTTCCTTTGATATTACAATAACAGTTAAAATGTATTCCATTCTATTCTTCCCTGTTGGTAGGTACCCTGGTAATACTAGGAGTAAGACGTGTTATTAATTCTTGTAGGCCTACCACAAGCTCTGACTGGCTCTGTCACTGGCTTTGGTTATGAGTCTGTGTGTGTGCTGTCAAATTTAATCCTAAGTCGAAACATATATGTTTCACATACAGTATTTATTACACTGGTGAGCACTCACACATAGTGAAAACCAGAGTCAAAAACAGAGCCAGACAGAACTTGTGGTAGGTACTGGATGCTTGATGTAAGCCTAATAGGATTAAGGCCTGATAATGTCCAAAGCTTGTCACTATAGGTACTATTTGATAACTCGTCCGTTCAAAATGAACCAATAGATGGGATTGTCAGTGGTTGTGTGTATCAACTGTCTCTGTATAGCGATAGTGATGGGACACGCACACTACGTAATAAATAACCAATAGTCATATGATCCCCTTATATCCCCACTTATGTGGAACTGGCACCTAGACTCACCTAGCTTTAAGACGTTTCAAAGTGATCTTTGCGGTTCTACTGAATAAATACACTTTTGGTTTTGATTTTATGCTCTGTGCTGGAGGGCGTGGGTTAGATCCGCAACGAGAACAAATATTTTTCTGGTGAATTAGAATGTTTTATTTTCTGTCTGTGTTAAATAGCATCGTAAGTAAGTTGTATTTACAAAAATATGCTTGATTTGTCCACAATATTTATTATAATTTTAGGATGTGTATTTTATAAATTTTGTGTCCCACTATGGACTAATATTAAATTGAGCCCTTTCCATCCACTGACTTCGCGAGATCATAACAATGTCGTTGGTACATCTGGTGGGTGAGCGCCCTACGTTTCGAATGGCGACCACGAACCGGAGTTCGTGGTCGCCATTCGAGAACCTTTATTCCCTAACGGTTATCAATTCTTCGAGCTTTAAGCTGGCCCGTTGCCACTTCAACTTACTAATTCTACGTGCAATTTTGGTGACCTTGGCTCTTCTACGGATATCCTAATTTCTGATTCTATCCGTAGAAATCCCAAAACTTACGGGCTCCATGTAACCGTTTTATTTATTTACTAGCGGTCTGTTCTGGCTTCGCACGAGTGGACATTTATTTTTTAAACACATAAATAAAGCCCACATATAATGTTACTCAAAGTGAATGTAGCTTTGCAATGGTGAAATAATTTTGGGAATCGGCATCGTAGTTTTTGAGTTTATTTATTACAAACATACAAAAATACAAATCTTTCCTCTTTATTATATTAGTATAGGAAGTACCTACAGATTGGGTACATCCCTATTGAGTAAATCCCCGCTCTGCGCGTAGAGATAGCTGACAGATCTATTTGTGCCGCGCTTGTATTGTTATCCGCAGATATTGTCCGTATTTATCCGTAGTTTGTACATCTACGGATTCAGATAAAAAACGAGACAGGACAAAAGAGTTGCAATCTGCAGGTGAACGGAAACGTTCAATAGTTGGTGCTGAAATAAATTGCTGTTTAGTTTACCGTGCGATTTTGAATGCTAGCTTTATTTAAATGGGTTCTTTGTGAATAGCTTGAAGAATACAAACCTACTTTATAGATCTGAAATTTATAGTTATGATACCGCAGAGTTTCAGAATCGAATAAAGCATCTGTAAAAATGAACAGCTTTTAAACAAAGCCGTAAAATTTTAGGCCATCTGCTATCAAATATTTGTAAACGAGTATCGAACGTATTAAAATACACCTTGTTGTAAAAACTTAATAACAGGCTAAGAATAATATTAATATCAATTTTATAGCTGGAATTTTACGTCGAAATCTTTGTTTATGGCCAATGAACTTTTGTAACCTACACAGTTTTTAATAACACGCACAATGATTAAAGACAATAATCTATATTTATAAAAGAAAGCTGTGTGAGTATTTATAACTCAAGACCGGCGGAACTTCAGCTTAGAACCAGGAGAAGGACAAATGATACTTTTTAAATAACGGGAATGGGGCGAGCGAAGCCGCGGGCGGCAGCTAGTAGACGATAAATTTTACTCACAAAAAAATATTTTTAATTCAGATCTTGATCCATCAGGGTAGATAACATGATACAATAAATTAGAACTATGTTAGTTATAAACAAGTATGTATTATACACGCACACACAATTACTAAGACACTCGGCGAGAGATCGGCTCAAGCACAGCCAACCCGTGTCTTGAAATTAAAATGAGTACATGTCCTCGGCAACGACTTTCAGCAGACTGATGGTGCCTCCTCATCTCAACTAAAGCCAACGGAATCGATCTGAAGTCTCTGAATTGTTGAAATAATGGAGAAATAATCTCAAACCAAAATCATCTCGCCATTTGAGTGACAGCGGGGGCTGCGCCGTCCCATTTGCCGAGCCAGTGTGCAGTATTTTGTGGTATATTTTTCTCGCGATCAAAAAGTCGTAAATGTCATGAAATTCCAGGAGTGCTTCCGCGTTTCATTTATTAGCACCGCTGTAAACGCAATGACACTTTAGTGGGTGTGGGCGCGTAACCACAGTTCACTCGGCAACTGGAGTTTTCGGACCGCGAAATCTAGTTCGTAGTACATAGATACATAGACAGGTACATAGATAGGTACATAGATCTGAACTATCTAAAGAGTAGTTACCATAACTTTAATGATTTTAAAGACTACAATAAAATGTTCACGTTCGCTCTGGTCACGTGGAGATTTCCTATAGCTTTAAGACGTTTCAAAGTGATCCTTAGGATACCATTGAATAAAGAAATTATTGATTTTTAATTCTGACTAAAAGGTATTCTACCCCAAAGCGATGTGATGACAATAACAAAAGATATAAAATATCTCAATGCCTAGGTCCGTCATCAAACCAAATTACCAGTATGGATAGATTATTAGGGATAGAAGGAACTAGCGAAAAAAACTATAACATATTTATTATACATATATATGTATAAAAAAACTTGAGAAACCGACTTCATTGCCAAACGGCTAAACCGATTTTAATGAAATTTGTTTGGGACAATCTGAACGTAAAAAAAACCTTTCAGATAAAAAAAAAATTTTAAAATCGGCTCACAAATGACGAAGTTATGCGGTAACAAACATAAAAAATAAAAAATACAACCGAATTAAGAATCCTTTTTGATTGAAAGTCGGTTAAAAACATGGTATAATTTCTTATTTGGATCCAAGTGGATGGAAAGCCAGTTTTTGATCAATGTTAGTTGGCTAAATCGTTTATCTTCCCGCATATACCCGTATGTTTGTTTGCATGTCCGTCAATATTGGCAAGGAAATGTAGTCCAAATACTTGCTAATGTAGGCACTCGTAGTTTCGTGCAATCATTATCTAAGAAACAGCGATGGGTGGAAGATGGCAATGATTCAACGCTTTGTATAAATAAATAAATATTGTAGACAATCTACACAACACAATCTAGCCCCAAACTAAGCAGAGCTTGTACTACGGGATATAATATTTATATACATTTTTTTTGTAAATTTATACTTAGAATACTGATATAACACCCAGACAGATAGCACACAGTTTAGTTGCAAAGTCTACCTACTACATGACATGTTCGTCACAGAACAAACATTTTTTAGTAGTAGCAGAGCTCTTTGGGTGTGGCTCGTCCGGGTTCTACTACCACCACGTCTGTTTCTGCCGTGAAGCAGCATTGTTGTATTCCGGTTTGAAGGGTATGGGTGCTGGTGAAATTACTGGCACGTAAGGAACGTTCCTGCCATGCGTGACCTACGAGGCAATGCTTTGTTATGGTGTATGGCCACCTATATGGCCATATATGATTGTTCCATTAGCTATAGTTCAGATCTATAATAGAACCCCGTCCTTAAGGCGTTAGCGTTTTCTAAATGAAACATCAGTAAAAAGTTGCGGCCAAAAAAAACTACAACTGTTTTTGCAATTGCAATTTTTTTTGTCTATTACATGTCTTGTGTTTGATTAAACAGGCATATTATGGCCCACCTGATGTCAAATATAACAAAGCGTCACCGTAGGTCACGCACGTGAAGAACGTACTCTAATACAATACAACCTGCGTCCATCAACTGAGGCATACGGATAACTATTGCTGTTGCTAGCTTTTAGATAATAGCTCTACTATTCTGCCAATACCGAACTCGAAATTATACGGAACTGTGGAACAGGCCTCGAAGGCACTCAAGCGCTGACCACAACTTTCAGTGAGTTAGGCAAGTTTGTACTTTTAGCATCGGGGCGCTTGTGGCGCTGATTGGTCACTATCAACTAATAGAGGACGTGATCACTAATTGGATGGGTGACTGCGGTAGCTTTTTAACCGACTTGAAGTAAAAAATGAGGTTCTCAATTCGAGTTTTTTATGTTTTGTTATCGCAGAAGTTCGTTATTTATGAACTGATTGGTTTTTATAATTTGAAGGGTAATGGATTGTTCTCATAAAAAATATATCAAAATCGGTTCAGCACGGCCACAAAGTGAGTTTCTCAAGTTTTTAAAACTACACTTTTATGTTGGCATTTTGATCAATGCTTTTTTTAGTTACAAAAAATTCTATAGTGTATTTATTATTTATTTCAATTTTTCAGTTCATTTGATAACACCGCCATATTTTTTGGACTAAATACCTATAGTTAAGAATACATAAGGGGAAGAACGCCATTAGTCGTAAGGCAAACTTATAAGTAGGAAAACTAGTTAGGATTTAATTAAATGAACAGGAGTTTGCATCTCTTGTAGATAAGTTATATTGACTTGACTCGCCTCTCAGCTCAGTTGGTAGTAGCTCTGCCTTCGGAGCCGTAGGTCATAGGTCCGTAGGTTCGATCCCCACCGAGAACAAATATTTGTGTGGTGAACGCAGGTGTTTGTTCTCTGTCTAGATCTTAGATATATTATATTGTTTTCTAAGCACATAGTTTTTTTGTTGTAAATACATATTTACAACAAAAAAAAGCATATAAGTAGCTATATGGTTCCCATAGTACAAGTTCTGCTTAGTTTGGGGCTAGATAGTGTTGTGTGGATTGTCTATTATATTTATTTATATATAGTGAAAGACATAGTCAATAAATGCGAAGCTTACTAAGCCGTGGGTTTCTGCACGATGTTTTCCTCCACCGTTTGAGAGTATTACGCACATAAATTTTTTGAAGAGAAAAATCCATACCTCCTCACATCCGGATTTGAACCCGTTTTCTTAGGATTGGAAGGCAGAATTGCTACCACTAGTGCTCTTTTTATAATTTACTTATATTTTCTTACGAATAATTTATCTTTAATGAGGCCACTGGTCCAAGACTTGAGCCAGAACAAACGCAATGAAATTCAACTTGTCATTACAACTTATTTTCATCTCCTAAAATACGAATATTGAATTTGAACTAAATATTTTCATTTATCAAATATTGAGACACCGAATTGACTTAAAGAAATTTTTACGCCCCAAAGAATTTTGTGGAAAATTACGTGACCTTAGTGATTTTCAGTGATCTAACGTATAGGTTTTATGCTCTGTTAAGCCCAAAAACCACCTAATAAGCGATACCAAGAATAGGGAATAATTTGTAAAAATCTTAACAAAATTGTATAATATTCTTACCCAAATTTAACTTTTATTGAATCTGAAATGAAAAAAGAACTTAATTTTATTCCAGATACAAAACTAAAAATGTTATTAAGTAGAAGTAACCACTCGACATCAGTTGCAGTTGCAGTAGTTTTTCTCAATAAAAAATCCTATTATCAACTCCATTAAAACTCTATTCTTTTTCTGTTATCTACTGAAACTGACATTTTGAGTTTTTTTGTTAAGTGTTTAGCATATAAGTACCAGCACGTTTAAAATGAAGAGAAACAAACAGCACACAATTTCAAGGCTTCACGTGCCGTTTCAATCAAAAACGGTTTGACAGTAGGTGGCAAGTTCAGGTAGGAGCTAATCGCGTGTGGCAGCACCCTAATGTGCTGTCACAGATCGGCAAGGCTTTAAATATGACAGCAAAATGCAATATTTTGCCTACACGTGGAAATTGGTGATCTTTGGATGAATCATATTCTACATACAGAAAAAAATATAAAATACAAAAAGCAGTACAACTCTTAATAATCTTGAAAGATTATTAAGAATATTGTCAAATTAATAATAATAACGTTAGTAGTGTAATGCCACGTATTAAGGCCTGCGCACACCTAGGTCGTCGCTGGCAATGGCGATCAGTGAAACGCTGTCAAATTTGACAGCGATATTTGAAAGCGTTTCGTTGATTGCCATCGCCAGGGAGGTTAAATTTAGCATTAAGTATTTTTATAATAAAAAGCACTACTTACCCTACGATTAGTTTGACCCATCTATCAAACTCACCGTGTACTCTTTGACGCAATACGGTAGATTTAAGCACGCAATCAAATCGTCTGTAATCGATTGCAGGTTCGGCTTGAAATAGCGTTCACTGCCTCCGCACTGAACTTTGTACCTAGGTACCGTTTAGCGAGCCGTACAGCGTTATCTAATAGCCCCGAACTAAGCAAAGCTTGTATTTCAAGAATCAGACAATTACGCCTGTGGAATCCTTATTAATATTATAAATGCGTTTGTAACTCTGTCTGTCTGTCTGTCTGTCTGTCCTCCTGTCCGGCTTTCACGCCAAAACTACTGAACCGATTGAAATGAAATTTGGTACACAGATAGTTGAGGGCCTGAGGAAGGACATAGGCTACTTTTTATTGCGAAAAAGGGGTTGTAAGGGGTTGAAAATAGGGGTTGAAAGTTGTATGGAAGTATCGTCATTTTTAGAGCTAGAAACTTAAAACTTATTTTTTAGTCTGTTGATTTGATATAAAAAAATAAAAAAATATGACATTCAACGTTTGTGCTGGGGGGGTAGAAGGAGGGGAGTACAGGGGGGAGTGTGGAGGGGAGTACAGGGGGGAGTGTGGTGGGGAGTACAGGGGGGAGTGTGGAGGGGAGTACAGGGAGGAGTGTGGAGGGGAGTACAGGGGGGAGTGTGGAGGGGAGTACAGGGGGAGTGTAGAGGGGAGGTGCGGGGGGAGTGTGGATGGGAGTACAGGGGGGAGAGTGAAGGGGAGTACAGGGGGGAGTTGGAGGGTAGGTGCGGGGGGAGTGTGGAGGGGAGTACAGGGGGAGTGTGGAGGGGAGGTGCGGGGGGAGTGTGGAGGGGAGTACAGGGGGAGTGTAGAGGGGAGGTGCGGGGGGAGTGTGGAGGAGATTACAGGGGGAGTGTGGAGGGGAGGTGCGGGGGGAGTGTGGAGGAGAGTACAGGGGGAGTGTGGAGGGGAGGTGCGGGGGGAGTGTGGAGGGGAGTACAAGGGGAGTGTGGAGGGGAGGTGCGGGGGGAGTGTGGAGGGGAGGAGCGAGGGGGGATGCGGGGGGGGTACAGGGGGAGTGTGGAGGGGAGGTGCGGGGGGAGTGTGGAAGGGAGGTGCGGGGGGAGTACAGGGGGATTGTGGAGGGGAGTCTGGGGGGAATGTGGTGGGGGTGTTGAGGAGAGTGGGGGGAGTGTGGGGGGAGTTCGGAGAGGAATGCGGGGTTGATGAAAGTGTGGCGTAGTACGACGCCATAATGTCTAAGTTTAGTAAGAGGGCAGACTACTGTGTCACGTGCACGCGAATATGACGTTGTTATTTAATTACTGTTTTCTTTCGCTGCAAATTAAAAATGCTACCCATAGACACTATACCACGCGGACGAAGTCGCGGGCACAGCTAGTTCCTAATATGACTGAAGAGTGAACTGAGTTTTTTTAATAAATAAAATTAAATGTTGTGGAAATTCCACAACAGAGAGAATGGATGATTTCCTTGAGTAATTCATTGACGACCTCATCGTAGAAGCCTCGACAGCTACGATATACGGAAAACGTAGAAAAAGTGCGGGGTTGTGCAATGCCAATATGTATGTATGTATGGGACATTGAAAATCTCGGTCGGCCCGAGAATTAGGCTCCAGGTAGCTGATTGAACACTTACATACTTTTTTTGTTAATACAATTACCTACAAGGCAGGTTTTTAACCAACTTCAATAAAAAAGGAGGAGGTTCTAAATTCGGTTGATTTTTTTTTAGGTATCAAGTTTGTTAGTTTTATCAATGCATGATTTAATATTTGAAAAAACTGTTTTAGATCGCATTAATTCATCAGTTATGATGAGCCAATTTGAAAATGAAATTGAGTTTTTACCTGGAACATACTTCCATATTGGGCCCATAGAAAATTCATCAAAATCGGGTTAGCAGTTTGGCCATGAAGTCGGTTTTTACAATATAATACCCAAATACTATAAAAAATGCAGGAAAACAACTTGACTTTCAATTCTTGGCGCCATGTAAATTCGACAAGTAGGCATTCCATAGAATTATCTACATTAAAATGTACCAGCACATCTTTGGCAACACATTGTTCCAAATCGGAAAGATCCTTAAAAGGTGCAGTGGCAGGAAACTAGTTGTCTAATGCGTCTGTTGTGTTAAAACTATGTACATCATTAGCGTGTATAATGGTTTAAATTGCTCTAAATTCGTTCTAATGGTGTATTTAATAACACCTACCTACCTAATGAATCACAAAAATGATAAATGAATAGCGTCCAACTGGACATAGAAGTGTTGGTGGTCCTGCGGCAACATGGGCAGACACACAGAGCAGCAAAAACGCTTTTGCTATGGGTAATTTGTTAAAAGCTCAGAACTTTTTCTTCTTACTTTTTCTCCTTTTTCTTTCGTCCTTCTTTTTCCTTTTTATTCTTGGTGTATGACTTTTTTTAAATTTGCTTTACGCGCGTCATTTTCTTTTTTGCATTTAGTCATTTCCTCGCTGAGGATGGGATGAAAAGTTACGTGTTGCACTCGAGTGCGAAGATTATTAATCTCGTGTACTTTTGATTTCCTCGCTAACGCTCAGAGTTCAAAATTTTAGAATCCTTTTCTTGCTTAGTCATTAAAATTGAGCACGCGGTTAAAAAGCAACTTTGCACTCTAGTATAACAAATAACTATTACTTAAAGCTGGGTGAATCTTTAGCTGCATGTGCCTACCCACGGATTTGGCATGCCAAAAATTTTACTTTTTGATAATTTATTTAAACTATTACATGGGTATTTATCGCGAATATTACCAATGCTCCAGTCAGCCCGCGACCACGGTTATTGCAACATAGCCGAAACGTCGGGAAAATAAATAAAATAAGGTAATATACGCGATAAATACCCGTGTAATAGTTTAAATATGTTTTATGATCGCGAAAGTTAAAAAGTATTTTTGATAATTTTTAGGGTTCCGTAGCCAAATGGCAAAAACGGAACCCTTATGTCACTGTCCGTATGTCACTGCCATTTTTATCCGAAACTGTAACAGCTAGACAGATGAAACTTGGCGAGTAGATGTATTCTGTAAGCCGCATTAAGATTTTTACACAAAAATAGAAAAAATATTATACCGCCTCTTCCCAATTGAATTTTAAAACACATGTTTTGTAAAACTATGTGATACAATTTATGCTTTTGACACTTTTGTACCTTCTCATACCATTATGCTAACCACAAGCTCTGTCTGGTATAATGTAATAAGTATAATACATTGGTGAGCACTCACACAGACTAAAAACAAGAGCCAAAGACAGAGCCAGACAGAGCTTGCGGTAGTCCTACACCTGATAGTAAATAAATAATGAACCCGTAGTCGAAGTATAATATTATCTCTTGCTTGAAGTACATGTCGAAAAGATATTCAATTATAATATAGATAATGTCCAATGTATTCTGCTAATGTTTAGGCGTGCAATATTGAAATTTACAAGGTCATTAAAATAAATTAGAAACAATTATAAGAAAATTTAAAATAGAAACTATGTATTAACAACTAAGGGCAAACAATAAAAAAGAATAGTTGTAATTCAAAATGTCAAAAGAATAATAAAAGCAGCCAAGTGCGAGTCGGACTCGCCCATGAAGGGTTCCGTAGCATCAATTAACATAATATAAAGGTTTTTGTAGTTCGTCGAAAGGTAAATTGCGGTTTACGATTTATGACGTATAAAAAAAAACTGCTGACTAGATCTCGTTCAAACCAAATATCGTTGGAAGTTTGCATAGTTATGTACAACATATATTTTTTTTGGATTTATCATTCTCTTATTTTAGAAGTTAGAGGGGGGGGGGGGGGGACCAACTTTTTTCCACTTTGGAAGTGTCTCTGGCGCAAACTATTCAGTTTAGAAAAAAACTATACTAGAAACCTCAACATAATTTTTAAAGACCTATCCATAGATACTCCACACGTATGGGTTCGATGAAAAAAAAAAATTTTGAGTTTCAGTTTCAAGTATGGGGACCCCCAAAATTTATAGTTTTTTTTTTATTTTTGTGTAAAAACCTTAATGCGGTTCAAAGAATACATCTACTCACCAAGTTTCATCAGTCTAGCTCTTATGGTTTCGGAGAAAAATGGCTGTGACGCGGCCGGACAGACAGACAGACATGACTAATCTATAAGGGTTCCGTTTTTGCCATTTGGCTACGGAACCCTAAAAATGAAATGAAACATAAATTCTATTGAAAATACCACCTCGGAAAATGTATCATGTTCTCGCTAGATGGTTTTTGTTGCCTCAGTTTTTATGCGAGTCACGGATTCTGGTGGTTTCAGTACTCAACCCAGCTCACAACTAATCCCTAGGTACGACTTAATCTAGGTAGTCATCTGTAGTCCCTGACTCGAATACCACAGGTGCAAAAATTATGAAATCATTTTTAGTATTTGACCGGCCTCTCAGCTCAGTTGGTAGTAGCTCTGCCTTCTGCGCCGTAGGTCGTGGGTTCGATCCCCACTGAAAATAAATATTTGTGTGGTAAACACAGGTGTTTGTTCTCGGTCTTTCTGTCTGGGTGTTGTATTGTATAATAAGTATAAGTACAAAAAAAAATATATAAGTATTATATCAGTTATCTGGTTCCCATAGTACAAGCTCTGCTTAGTTGGGGGCTAGATAGTGTTGCGTGGATTGTGCACAATATTTAATTATTTATTAATAAACAGCGTCATCACTGGCACATACAGAGAGGCCTATATACCCAGCAGTGGGTGAAGTCAGGCTGTGGATGATGATGATGATGAAACATCATGCTCCTATTTACGGGACGCTGTAGTGCCTGAGACAGGATTTTAAACTACAGGGCCCTGATACGTCAAAAGTGTAATCTGAAAAACACCTTCACGTTTTAAATGGGTTTTCAAAAAAAAAAAGAGAGGACTGGTTGGTCTAGTAGTCCCTCACCTTTCGGTCGGAAGGTGGTGGGTTCAAATCCACTCGTGTACCAATGAGTTTTTCTGTCGAAAAATATATGTGCACTATGCTAGTACTCTCAAAACGGTGAAGGAAAACATGGTTTGGAAACCAGCAAGTTGTAGAACCTAAAAAGTTCGAGCAACACGTGTCAAGGGTCACGCAAAAAGAGCCCACCAGCGGCCTACTTGCGGAAAAGCCTGCCCGCACATCAAGTGCGCATGATAAATTTGCCGAAATTTGCCGATGGGTTTTCAAAATATTAAAATACCTTTTTTAAAATTCCAAAAGCACTATCGCAAGCCATAAATATCTCTTCAATTTTCATTTTTTCACCCTTAAAAAACATTAAAATCCACGCTCTTGAATAAATCAACCCTCATTTCGGTGGTTGAAGCGATTTTAAGCAGAGCTCATTGCAAAGAAAGATGGACTTTATTACGGGGGATGAGAATTAAAAATGGGGGATGATTTTTTTGAAAGGTAAAAATCTCTCTTTGGTTTGTGGCCACAAATGGACAGCGGTCTGTGTAAATTGCCTTCGGGAAGGGTTGATTATTATAAAGGGTTGAAATAAAAGAAGAATTGCATCCGCTGTAGCATTGAAAGGTGTGTCAATTAACTAATGCTATTTTTATTTAACAACGGCATTGTGATATTTCGATCAATGCGGTCTTTTGCGTTTCCGGAAAATTGCGTTTTGGCATTTTGCCATTCCGGCATTATGCGTATGGTGACATTTTCAACTGATTTCAAAAAAAGAGTTTCTCTATAAGTATTATATCAGTATTTAGTTCTTAACTCGGTTGTATTGTTTTATTCGCATAACTTCATCATTTGGGAGCCGTCCTTTTAAGAAAGATCGTACAAAAAACGAAAAGAAAAGAAACCTTAGGCCTACCACAAGCTTTATCTGGTTCTGGTTTTGAGTCTGGTGAGCACTCACACAGACTCAAAACCAGGGCCAGAATGAGTCAGACCAAAATACAAAGTAATTTTTACAATGATAAATAAAATCAAAAACAAATCTTAAATAAAAACTACCAACCAAAAAAAAATGGTGTGTGTGTTGCAGCCAGACGAAAAGGCACAGCGCATAATATTTCTCAAGAACAAATCACTGGTTTTCAGCTATTACCCTTTGACGAGAAGACAAGTTGTGATGCCATGGGATAGTCAGAGCCACGTCCATTACGAATAACAATATGATCAAACAACCCGCTGTAATAAAACATAATAATCTAAAGTAGCAGCGGTGTCGTTTGGGAAATAGTCTCCGCCAATTAGATGATTACAATTGATGATAAGGCATCATTTAGAACGTCAACCTAACTGATCAAGCACAGCTTGATGTCTAAAAATTTACCACGTACGTACAGTTAGTTTCCGCCAATAGAGACATTATTGCAATAAAATTTGCGATATAGCATCATTTACAAAGTCAAGCTAGTCCGTCAAGCACGGTTTGATAACTAAAAATGTAATTAATGGTATCTAGAATAAATGGTGACTGTAGAAACAGACTTAGTGGTAGATCTTTTCCGGGCAACCCCTCACAAAAAGCACTGATGATGACAATAACTTAGCCCGTAGTATAGGCTAGCAGACCAGTTTCTCTTCGTCTTACTATAAAAAATAATAAATAAAATACTACCACCTGTAGATAGGCTCTATGACAAAAACGTAAACTTCTTTCTTTGACAAAATAACGTGTCAATCAACAATATCATATTTTTATCTTAAATATGATTCACGTCAGTTTTGAGAGCTTGATGGTGTGGACGTAACTTTAATGTTTGTTTATAAGCGCCGCTTGCGACTTATTAATCTTCTAAACGATCAATTTCGGTATAATCTTCATTCTAAATGGTCAGAGTTTGGCAACATTTGGTTGAAATGTGTTTCTTAATAGACAATACACTTTACCAGAACAGCTGATACAAAGTGAATAGTGGCTATATTTTAATTTTTAATACAATTTAGCTGATGGAACAAGCTTATGACCCATCCGATGTTCAGTGGTAACCATCGCCTATAGCAAATGCATTGCTACGTAGGTCACGCACGTAAGAAGCCTTGCGTCAACTTGAGGCATACAGATATTCAGTGAAACGCTGTCAAATCTGACAATGA
Organism: Thera britannica; assembly: GCA_939531255.2. Classification (NCBI taxonomy): domain Eukaryota; kingdom Metazoa; phylum Arthropoda; class Insecta; order Lepidoptera; family Geometridae; genus Thera; species Thera britannica. The sequence continues at coordinate 14,810,839 of OW618040.2, read as the reverse complement.
TATTTGGCAGCGTTTTACTGATCGCCATCGCCATTGCCTAGATGTGTGCAAGCCTTTAGAAGAATTTGTCAAGTTCTAGTCCAAGGCCTAAGAAATTTCTCCTAGATATTTTGCATATTTAGGGCTGCCCGTATACAGAAACAGTGCTTGAGTCTGAGTCAAGCACTCTCAAGCATAGATTTTTTGACAGTTCTCCATCGAAAGATGACCAAAATCTATGCTTGAGGCTCAACTCAGACTGAAGCATTATTTCTGAATACGGGCCTAGAGTAACTTCTCGTGAACATAGCCTTGTATTTTTCTTTCATTTCAGTATCAAATCGAAAGTGAGTGGAGGCCATGAAACGATTTTTCATGGCAATATTTAGGGCATAATTATGAAGCCATGACGTCTGCTACTTCATCAAATGGTACGTCATAACGATACCATCATAATGATAAACTAATTGACTACATTAAAGTGTAGGTCATATCCCCATTATCATCATCAGCCTTTAGCTGACACCGGACCCATTTACTCCACACAACACAGCTAGGATAGGTACTAGTGAACCTACCTAAATACTATCCAAGCAAATTTTTTTTCCTTCTACCCACTGTGTTTTCCTTTTAGTTTTTTTTTGGTACATTATGAACTTATTTATTTCACCCACAAACATTATACAAATTAGTGTATAATGTTTGTGGGTGAATTATACAAGTTTTCTTTCTTTTCTTAGCCTGACAATATAAAAACATCAAATTTTCAGTCTAAAGCCACATAAAAGAGCATTAATTCGGTTGTATTTTTTTATTGTTTGTCTTATCATATTTTCGCCATTTGAGTCAACCGATTTTTAGGGTTCCGTAGCCAAATGGCAAAAACGGAACCCTTATAGATTCGTCATGTCTGTCTGTCTGTCTGTCTGTCTGTCTGTCCGGCCGAGTCACAGCCATTTTTCTCCGAAACCATAAGAGCTAGACTGATGAAACTTGGTGAGTAGATGTATTCTGTGAACCGCATTAAGGTTTTTATACCAAAATAGAAAAAAAACTATAAATTTTGGGGGTCCCCATACTTGAAACTGAAACTAAAAATTTTTTTTTTCATCGAACCCATACGTGTGGGGTATCTATGGATAGGTCTTCAAAAATTATGTTGAGGTTTCTAATATCGTTTTTTTCTAAAACTATAAATTTTGGGGGTCCCCATACTTGAAACTGAAACTCAAAAAAATTTTTTTCATCGAACCCATACGTGTAGGGTAATTATGGATAGGTCTTCAAAAATGATGTTGAGGTTTCTAATATCGTTTTTTTCTAAACTGAATAGTTTGCGCGAGAGACACTTCCAAAGTGGAAAAAAGTTGGTCCCCCCCCCTCTAACTTCTAAAATAAGAGAATGATAAATCCAAAAAAAATATATGTTGTACATTACTATGCAAACTTCCAATGATATTTGGTTTGAACGAGATCTACTCAGTAGTTTTTTTTTATACGTCATAAATCGTAAACCGCAATTTACCTTTCGACGAACTTCATAAACCTTTATATTATGTTAATTGATGCTACGGAACCCTTCATGGGCGAGTCCGACTCGCACTTGGCTGCTTTTTTTTTTATCTGAAAGGTAGTATACTTCCATGAAGTCAGTTTCTCAAGTTTTTTAAACTTCACCACTGGACGTAAGTCCCTCTAAAGACGCGCAATTTGAACCGTTTTAATAATAGTTTTTTTGGTAAAATGATTTTTGTACGTTCCGGTCATCCTACGCTTTTTTTTCAGGGCGACTGATCTTCTTCCACTAGTATTGCTCCTGACAATGTGATTGTCGGCTTGGTCAGTCATCCTACGCTTTGTCGTCAGTTCATGGTCTTCAAGCAGCTTTAAATACATTATTATCTCAGGTCAATCACCGTAGCAGTCACCATGGCCACCCTTTATCGAGGCACTGCCTGAAAATCAGTGCTGCTTGGCTCGGTAGCTACTGCTATAAGGCAGCAAAAAGCTGAGTTGGGGCCCATTTGACATAATACGAGTATATCTTTATAACATTCAGCACGGGACGGGGCTGGCTGGGACCAAGTTTCTTAGAATTTATTTTGGTATTGGTATACTTAGGCAGGTATCACAGATAATATTGTACCTACATTTTCTGCCTATCTTCTGCTTTCCGTTATCTGTGTTTAAAATGGCTGGCCTGTCAGCTCAGTGGGTAGTTAGCTCTGCCTTCTGCGCCGAAGGTTGTGGGTTCGATCCCCACCGAAAACAAATATTTGTGTGGTGAACGCAAATGTTTGTTCTGTGTCTGGGTGTTATATTGAAAGAAAGAAAGAAGAAAGAAGAAAGAAAGAAAACATATTTATATTTATTGTATTCCAAGTTTGTAATAACAACAAAAATGATATACGTATTATATCAGCTATCTGGTTTTCATCGTACAAGCTCTGCTTAGTTTGGGGCTAGGTAGTATTGTGTGGATTGTCCAAAGTATTTATTTTATTCTATTTATGTATGTAACCTTGTTTGTATTGTGCGCCTTTATGTCAAATAAATGAGTTTTCTTTCTTTCTTTTCTTTCATGGACATCAGCAAAGGTCATGGTCAAAAGGTACTTATCTATTAGTGTTGCCCAAATTCAGTCTTGGTCTTGCAGTCTTGGTCTTGTTCTTGCGTTTTTGCAAGACCAAGACCAAGAACAAGACCGCGTATTTTTAGCAAGACCAAGACCAAGACTGACCGTGCAAGACTTGAGCAAGAACAAGACATAGCCTGCAAGACTCTTGCGTCTTGCAGCTAGGACTTAGCGCTATTTCACTGAGTATTTAGGTGTAACAGTTCGGTGTATAGGTAGGTACGCTTAGGAATTCTATGAGACGCAAAAAACTGTATCAAAGAATATGAAAAACTGGACCTATGCGCATTACGACTAATACCATAAACATAGCGAATAAAAAAATATCTATTAAAATCAAACTGAGTGCATGCATAGTTATGTTTTAACCATCGGCACTTTGCATCAAAGGTTTTGTACTTACTTCTCAAAGAAATTTGCCGCTTTTCGGAAGTACATGGTTATGATACACGCGCCGGCGGCTTCTTTTGAAATCTAAAACAATCGTTGCCGCCACGCCGAAATCATAACATTTGTGACACTATTTGATTGCCGCCCTAAGGCGTACGTATACTCATGCAAAATAATTTCGAATTTTTTTAAGAGTACCTACAGGTGTTCCAAAAAATAAATAAGTTTCAGAGTGCTTAGAATGAAAATGAATACATTATACTGATCACGCAAGTAGTATTATGATTAGGATAAAATGGTAAGGATAGGTAGTAGATGTCATATTAATTCATTCTAGTAAGTATTAATCTGCTTGATCTTTACTATGGCTATGTTAATTCAAGCTCACAATGTTCCAATTCTAATACGTTTTTCTAAGATTTAAAGTAAACTTTAATAAATAGTAATAGACAAATAGGTAATTGCAAGACTTGCAAGACTCTTGCTGCAAGACCAAGACCAAGACCAAGACTGGGAGCGCAAGACCAAGACCAAGACCAAGACCAGGTGTATTGGCGCAAGACCAAGACCAAGACTGGCTAAGTCTCGTCTTGTTCTTGCATTTGGGCAACACTATTATCTATTAATTGAACCACAAAGATCACTTTGAAACGTCTTAAAGCTAGGGGAATCAAAGTAACTGTTCCACGCGATGAAACCTAGTAGAACCGGCAAAAAACTAGTTACGAACGTCGTTGCAAAATAATATAATAATGAAACAACAGTGTGGTGATAATGAATCAAAGTTAGTGAGGCTTTCACTGCTGGATATACTTGGTTTTACTGATCGCCACCGCAGAACGCTTTGATGTCCGCAAGGGTTGAGGGGTTCGACGTATAGCCACCACGCTTGACAGGTCTAATTGGTAACGCATTATTTATTTACTATCGAAGCTAGAAATATTAATAGGACTGATTTGGATTAGGTTAGCTATCTCTAGATTATTTGTAACGATCTGCAGATAGCTCAACTATTTCTTGTATATTTTGTGATTTCTTGTGTCATTTGTTTTATTAATATAGATACCAAAGCATTTGGCTACCATCACACCTGATGAAAAGTGAGGATGTAGCCTAAGATGGAGCATTCTTAAGCCATAATCCACAGTAATACAAAAAAAAAAAAAAAATTGGACCTCGGTTTATTTTTCTCATTATATTAGCCATTTTAATTAGTGACTTTGAAAGGGTTTCCCCATCATCATTAGTCTTATGAAGTCCACTGCCGGACTACATGGGTACCTATAGTGGCGGAATGAAAATAATCGTCGATTTTCAACTTGATTTGTTCAACGTATCACGATCACATACTACCTTTTGAAACTGAATAGACAGAATACACCAATAAGTTAACGTCACAAATTATGTCAAAATGTGTTCATGATCAAGACACTTGGTGCAAGCGAAAACCGACTCTAAGGTGACGAACATTTTCATACCGCGACTCGATCTCGCGAAGCAAGATTCTGAACTTTCCCCATACATCAATTTCTTGTCATCTTCTGTCGTCGGTCTATTTAATGCTGCGTCTTCCGTAGTTCATGGTTGCAATATTAACACTATCTGTGGTCGGTTCTTCGCGCTATATAGACCTCCTCATTGCTTCTTCAACATGCTAGTTATAGGAGCTATGACAATAACCTTTAGTTTTTCTACCAACTTACTCATTCAAGATTTTTTTTATATACTTTGAAAAAATATTATTCACGTTCTTTACAAAGATAATTTATAAAAAATCTCGTCTTGAGTCTTAAGATTTTAAGGATTCACATTTTAATTTTTATATCAGAGATAAACCTAAAAATATTACATTCTAAAAAGGAAGCATGTATGTATCTACATTATTAGCTAAAATTATAATAAAATATTTACCATCAAAAAGTATCCTTGCAAAAAACACTTCAACACTTTTAGAATTAAAAATATAATAATAAAATACTCAAGCTCACTAAAAACTATTTTAATTATTACAATAATATTTTTGTTAACACTGAACTTTAGTACTGTGCACAAAAAAAGTTGTACACTTCTATGTCAACACTTCACTTCAAACGATCGAAATTATTCAAACATAGAACGTTCGAAAGTTTTCTCTTGGAGAGACCAGCGAGCAGTCTCTTCGGTAGGTTTGCCGCCACTGAGCGTTCGAACCAACGCATGCGCGAAGTATTTTTAGTGCTGAGTGTACCTGCGTTTTTCAGATGCAAGAGTCAGGGGTGAAGGACTTAAATCTAGTTATTTTTAATTTCAGGGTTAGCCTAATGACTCATAAAAGGTTGCGGTTTTCTGAACTACAGAAGTGAAGCCAAATTTTCTTAAGAATTTTACTGTTTCCATTCGGTTTTTTATGAATGAATTAGGATAGGAAGTGACGTCAAAGGCGAGTCATATACTTCAGTATGCGCATCAACTTTTTATCGCTGACTGTAAAGTGTTTGGAATAGAAAATAATACAAATGTTTCTTTACCCAGTTTCAAATTACCGGTAATACAATATTGCGGTTTCAATGATCGCCACACTGTAATAGAATTGAATGTCAAAACTTTTAGTTAATTTGTCTACCGAAAGGCAAGGCTACAAAAAGAATAATAAATATCAAATGTTTTACCATTCTATACAAATAATATTATACATAGAGGAACGATTTGTATTTTGGTATGTTTGTAATAAACTAGTAGTTCGCCCCGAACTGAGATCTCGTGATGCGATCCAAATGCACTGCAAAGTTAAGTACATAGGTACCTAAATAAATACCTAATCAGAAAAAATGTGCCACCACCACGCACTGTGTTTTATCTACTTTGATGAAGATTTCTGTCCAGATTTACTGTTTGAGCTTGCCTCTGACTATCCCTCACTAACTTTGTATGGTAAACAAGTTTTAACCCAATTGGCCAATTGATTGAAAAGTTCCGTTAGACTGACCTTGGCTCCATCATCAGACCAGGCCGTTTCTACCATTTTATGACAGCTGAGTACCTCCTTAATTTATTTCAAGAAAAAAAAATAAGAAAAAGTAATAAAATTGACCGACCAGTAGAAAAACCTTTGTGTCAACTAAATTCTTAGGGTGTTATTAATAATCCTGGCGTAGCGTTGGACTAGTTCCGTGTTTTGTCACATTTGCTCGAGTTGACAATTGTTGAAACACGGATTAACTAGTCCAACGCTACGCCAGGATTATTAATAAGGCCCTTATAGATGGAAAAATTCCTAAATTTAAACGTTCTGGAAATACTGACGCCAGAAGAGAGTTCCACACACTTTCTATAAATAGTACCTACTAATAAGATCTAACTTTACTTTCATCAGATCCAATCCCTAAAAAAAGTATTTCCGAAAAATTCTATGAAATCGTAAAACTTTAGCTGTTGAATTCTGATCATCGTTTCAGCTGAAATTTAACTAAGAACAATATTGTGCAGAAAAGCAGCTGAAATTTCGCTGAAAAGCTAATTCACCTGAACATATTATTGTGGCTATGAAAAGATCTTTTCAAAATATTTTGAATTCAAACCGAGGAAATGAAATGGACTGAAGAAAGGATGATTCATATTCAATTCTCAGCCATGGTTTGAATTTGTACTGTTATAGAAAAAAATAGAGTATTCTTGCTGCACCGTAACTGTGATTACAAATCATAGTGCATAGTGTGGTGAAAGGACACCATATTTTACAACCCCAATGTAGAGTGGAAAGTATGAAAAAAAATATAATTATACTGTGTGTGTGACGTTTCGATGTAGGATTTATTTAGTCAACACACACACAGTCTCAAAACCAGAGCCAAAAACAGAGCCAGACAGAGCTTGTGGTAGGCCTACAGAATAAGACATATAAGACAGTTTCTAAAGAAACGGTCTTCAGTTTTTTTTATACAACTAGCTAATAGAACAAGCATAATTATGGCCCACCTGATGTTAAGTGGTAACCATCGCCTATAATAAAGCATTGCCTCGTAGGTCACGCATGTCAGGAATGTGCCCTACGATTCACTGCTCTGCGTCCATCTACTTGAGGCATACAGATGTTCAGTCTCACGTGCCAGGAATTTCACCGGCACCTACACCCTTCAAGCCGAAACACAGCAATGCTGCTTCACGGCAGAAATAAGCATGGTGGTAGTACGTATACGCACCCGGCTAGTTACACACAAATAGTTCTACTACTACTAATGTTAGTGTAGTGGGCAACAAATATTGCACATCAGCTAATTTCGGCTATACAGAGCGTAGTGTGCGTCAGAAAGAGATAGCACTCTCGTCGTCATCAATCTATATCAGTCCACAGCTGGACGTAGGTCTCTCCCAAGACGTGCCACTGAGCCCGGTCTTCGGCTCTTCTCCTCCAGTGCTTATAAGCTACATTTCGCAGATCGTCGCCCTACCATGCCGGAGGGCGTCCTACACTACGCTTACCTTAAGAGGGCATCACACAGGCGACTCTCCATACAAACGTAGTCCCCTATTTCCTTCCTGGATAATGCCTCTAGAGTAACCATTTTTTCTCATAAAATCCAGATCTGCTATATACGTGCTCGTATGTTTTCCTTTTTTTCAGAAACTTATTGATAAAGAAAATATGACCCTAATATGATTTATATGAAATATGAATTGGAGGTGATATTTTCTTTATCAATAAGTTTCTGAAAAAAAGGAAAACATACGAGCACGTATATAGCAGATCTGGATTTTATGAGAAAAAATGGTTACTCTAGAGGCATTATCCAGGGAGGAAATAGGGGACTACGTTTGTATGGAGAGTCGCCGGTGTGATAGTCTCCACTCTAGTATTCGTTTGCGCCAACGATTGTCTGTTCTACGGCAAACATGACCGGCCCACTGTCACTCTACGCAACTACGTGATAGCACTCAACGAAAGCAAAAAAGCCGATGTGCAATATTTATTGCCTTCAACCGTAAGTACAATTTATGTATGAGAGATGAATTTTCGTAAGTACCTTGAAACGGATAGGATAGCACCGTGAAGAAACCAGTATCGTAATCTGATACAAAGTTACTTAATACTCGTGTACATGTGTATGTACCTTTTCATAAAAAGAGGGACGTTTCTTGCTGAGCGGTTTCCCAAGAAGTTTTTAAGTGATTTTTGGACGTACGTTTCTGACGTACATGACTAATGAGGCAATGCTTTGTTAGAGGCGATTGTTACCACTTAACATCAGGTGGGTAATATGCTTGTTCCATTAGTTAGTTATAAAAAGCCAAACGTGACATGTTTCTCATGACCTTCTTTCCTCTTCTCGTTCTTTCTTTATTTTTCTTTCTTTCCTTCACATGATTTCTTTTAACTTTTATTTTTCATTTAAATTTTATTTTTTAATTGTGTGTGAATGTTTCTATGCCAGTTTTTTTACGTACCTATCAGTAGCATATATTTCTTGCAAATAAATAAATTTCCTTTCTTTACATCGTCCACGAACCGGAAGACGAAGCGTAGGGCTCCCATCAGATGGACCGACGACATTGATAAGATCGCGGGAAGTCGAAGGATGGAAAGGGCTCAGAATCGTTCATCCTGGAAATGTGTAGGGGAGGCCTATGTCCAGCAGTGAACTTCTTCAGGCTGATGATGATGATGATGACATTGTCGTCGGTCCATCAGCATCCTACGTAAAATACTCGTACGATAGTAGTACTCGATTGATAGTGTTATCTCTGTTTGTGTCCTTGTCTACACGAGAGTGAGTAGATTAAGTTAGTCAATAATGTTATTCATTGTATTTCGCTATCAGTGTGCGCCAATATGTTTAATATAGTTTAGGTATGTATTTACACATTTATCAGTCAGGTTCCCACACAATACGTTGATTAAATATTAGGACTATGGTACTGTGTGAATTTTCCCAAATATTAAATTATATTACGTACTCGCATGCAGATAAAGCAAAAAAATACATGTTTTATTTGTAAAATTAATATTTTTCATTTTTAGTAGTAGAGCTTTTTGTCCGGGCTTGTCTGGGTGCGTACTACCACCATGCCTATTTCTGCCGTGAAGTAACATCGCTGTGTTTCGGTTTGAAGGGTGTGGGTGCCGGTGAAATTACTGGCACGTGAGGCTGGACATCTGTATGTTTCAAGTTAATGGATACATGGCAGTGCATCGTAGGGCACGTGACTTATGAGGGAATGATTTGTTACAGACGATGGTGGCACCAACAAGTTACATAAAAAAAACAACGTGCTTCATTAAAAAAATATATATGAACTATAATATACCTACAATTACTTTTTAGGTTCTACGACATGCCGGTTTCCTCACGATGTTTTCCTTCACCTGCTAAAGTTTCAAGTTAATTATAGATAGACAGCGTTTCAAACAGTCTCACCACAAAGACTTGTTTACAAAGCAGATAACTAAACACAAACACACAGAATAGTTAAATAGAGCTAAGTTACCTGGTTAGTATAAAACCCGTTCGCACCAAACGTTTAGCTTACTTTAGTATGCCAACAGAGTGGAACTCGTTGCTACTGTTAGTTTAAAAAAGCAGCCAAGTGCGAGTCGGACTCGCCCATGAAGGGTTCCGTAGCATCAAGTAACATAATATACAGAAAATAAACAGGAAACAGGTTCTTGTAGTTCGTCGAAAGGTAAATTGCGGTTTACGATTTATGACGTATAAAAAAAAAACTACTGGCTAGATCTCGTTCAAACCAAATATCGTTGAAAGTTTGCATAGTAATGTACAACATGTATTTTTTTTAGTTTTATCATTCCCTTGTTTTAGAAGTTAGAGGGGGGGGACCAACTTTTTTCAACTTTGGAAGTGTCTCTCGCGCAAACTATTCAGTTTAGAAAAAAACTATATTAGAAACCTCAACATCATTTTTGAAGACCTATTCATAAATACCCCACACGTATGGGTTCAACGAAAAAATTTTTTTTGAGTTGCAGTTTAAAGTATGGGGACCCCCAAAATTTATAGTTTTTTTTCTATTTTTGTGTAAAAATCTTAATGCGGTTTACAGAATACATCTACTCGCCAAGTTTCATCAGTGTAGCTCTTATGGTTTCGGAGAAAAATGGCTGTGACACGGTCGGACAGACAGACAGACAGACAGACATGACGAATCTATAAGGGTTCCGTTTTTGCCATTTGGCTACGGAACCCTAAAAAAAGGTTTTAACCAAGCCGTAGTTTGTTGCCTGTTTTTCTAGGCTTGGTCACGTGGAATGCTTGTGACAATCATTGTAAAGGTCTTATTAAGAAAGAAAGAAAGATAAAGATAGGTATTTGTAATGTTTTATCATATACCTATCTTCCGTGTAAAGACAACGATCCGTTGCGTTTTTATTATATGCATAATTATGTATAGGTGATGTATAGATAGATTGGTTAAAAAAGTTTTTTTTTCATGATTTGAAGATTAAATATCTTGCACCTGTATAATGAAGTTCCTATTTCTTCGTAAAATCCAGATAAAATGGGGTTTGAATGAATACGGAGCGGAGTGCCGACTTTCGCACTATGCCGACTTTTTCAGTATTCAATAGGTAAAGGTAATAGCAGAGTGCCGACTTTAGAAAATTTATATGTAGTTAATTGCTTTCGACGACTTTCGTACACTGTCAATTTTTTTAATCTGTAAGCAATAAAATAACTCAAAGATGCTTCCACGCGACCACTCCTACGCGCCAACTGAAAATTGTTTATCTATTTTTGTACGGACTATAAATAAAATTGGTGGCATTTTTTATTATTAACAACTCCAGTCTGCCTATGAATGAACCGCGGAACTACTTACGAAGTACTTTTGATAAATTAATTCTTGAAATAACTGGCTCTGTTTTGCGATTGAAGCCCTTCACACATGTAGCTATAATATGTTTTAATATAAATTATAGCAAAGAATATTACGTCATATTTTCTATACATAATATACACATATTCCTATGACTCAACCAACTTGAACAACCAACCAATATTTATATTATCGCACGCCATATCCAATCCCATTAGTTACACCAATATATTATAATATTATAAATACGAAAGTTTGTATAGCTAACATACTATATTATTTTGTTTGTAGAACGGATCTGAACGAAATTTGGCACGAAGATAAATTATAGTCTGGAATAGCACATAATATACTAAAGTATCTTATGTGCTAAAAAAAAAAATTACTAAAGTATCTTATGTGCTATTCCAGACTATCATCTATCCCGAAAAAATAACCGGAACGGAGCGCAACGGGTACGGCCCGAGCCTTTGCTCGGCTAGCAACCGCCTGCGGCTTTCCGCAGGCGGTTGCTAGTTATTATAATATATTATAGCTACGTGTGGCTGCTTTATCAAAAAAACATAGAAACCCATTTACAAAATAATTTCTCATCTCGCAATTATATTTCACGGCCTTTATTTGCGCCGGCCGTCTCGGTCGGTTCATTGTTCACTTTTGATTTACCACCTCCGAAATAAGGCACTACCGTGATTAAACAGGAATTAATCCTCTTTGGTACCTTTGGCACCAGTATTGGAACTTTTCAGATACCAGAAGGGTAAGTTCCACTTCATTTACAACATTATCTACGAAATGTTGTTTTGTTTTGCCTATTGGTCTTTCTATAATGTAAGGAGAAAAGATGAGACAGAAAAATACGTTACGTAGAAACGATGGAAACGAGGTGTTGTCTTATAAATTTTCCATACCAAAGAGAGAGACACGTGCTCACACGAAAACAACATTTTGGTAACAAAATGTGGTAGCAAAACTCCAACTTATGGACGAGCTGGGTACACACGGATTGAAATCGTAGCATAACCGAAAAAGCAAGACAGTTACAACAAAGACATAACAGTGAGCAGTGTGCTTATACGAACCGGGTACCAATTATGGACGAGCAGAGTACCATATGGACCAGTTTTGACCCGCAGGATTGGTCTCATATCAAAATTAACAGTGTTCTAAAATAAGTATTTTTTAAAGCTTATATTGTTATACTGTTATTTGAAAAAAACCTTGACTTAAATGTGCGGCTAAGTTGTTTTATGGGGGGTCCGTTTAAACAACCTGCAAGGTTTTCTACGTAGTCACGGCAGGGGAAACTAGTGCTAAGGGCTGGTTGTATGATCGACAACCAAACTATTTGCCATGTAAATTGGGCTCTGTTTCTGTTGGTTGTGCTGTACGCACACCTCAGTCTTAGACGGTGCGTTGTGGAATTTCGACACGCCGCATGAAAATAACATAAAATAAACAAAAAAAAGTTAAGTTTGAAAAAACTAATTGGCTCATAACCGTAATCAAAGTCATATAAAAAATAATTAAACCATATTAGCTTGAATCACAGTGATCACTTAAAAACTTCTTAAAGCTCAAATACCAGTCTACATTTAACTTCTAGTTCAAAGTCTAAGCAGTTGCAATAGGCGTGACGACTAATTTTCAAAATCTCTTCTATCATATTCAGAAGTATCTATTATGTCTAAAATATATCATATTTCTGTAGAAAATTAAGGTTTTTGTGCAATAAAAGTACATTTAAATTTAAATTTTCAAATTCACGCCAAAACGCTTGCTGGTGTCATGGCGTCTGTTATTACGTCACGGTTAAGTATATCAACAGTAAACATTGGTGCTTTTGTACTAAATCGGAATGACGTTTACTTAAACGTGACGTAATTCGCTCTGACCGGTGTTTGAGCCATCATGGCGGATTGTTGTATTTTGTAGATTTATTTTAACAAATAAATGATTAATCTCGACATTAATAAGAGAATAAATACATATATCAAAATCTTTGAATCCTTTTTCATTATATCAGATAAATATTTTGGCGATACTTGATTACTGTCTTCATGCCTATTGTTGCATCGCTTATTGCCAAGTCGCTCCACGTAGTATCTTAGTAGCGCTGGTGTCTGTTCGTACTCTGAACGCGTTCTTTGGCAGCCTTAAAGTATTCACAGTCGCTAAGTCGTTACTCAAAAACTTACTATTAGTCAGATAAAAAAAAAATACCATCTAAGTATAGATACTCTAAACTTTTAAAAACAAAGATGGCGGAGATGGTGAACACTGAGTCTCCACAGTTATGTAAACAATGCTAGTGATCTCAAACGATGAAGGATACTTGTATTCTGAGGATACTCATAGCTTAGTCAGCTGTGCACGTATTGACCATGTCTTTCCTGTCGATTAGACCGACTAAGCTGTCAGGATAGTTTAGACGCTGGGGCAAGTCTATTCCATCTAAAATCCGGTCCCAGGCACTATAGCGTCCCGCCAGTAGGGCTTGAGCATATGAACAGTTGCCCCTGACGCTATTTACATCATGTACAATAGATGCCTGTTGACTTCAAAACGCACCACACAGTCTGAATCTGCCTTTAGTGTAAAAATTTGAACTAAACATTTTTATTCGGCGGTTTTGAAAATGTACGTTTGCAGAACAAACAGGTTTTGTTGTTTTAACATTTTCGAGGGAAAAACTTGTGTAAATATGGCTCTGCAAAATACTTTTTTGTTTTATTCATTTACACGTACAGTGGACTTAACCAGGTTTTAGATAGAAAGACAGAATACCTATTCTTTGTTGCACTAATAAAATGTACTGCACAGAGGCAAGCTTCATGCTGGATATAATTAGATACCAGTAGGCCTACCACAAGCTCTGTCTGGCTCTGTCTCTGGCTTTGGTTTTGAATCTGTGTGATATGAGTATTGACTAAATAAATCCTAAGTCGAAACGTCACAAGCATTTTAATACACTGGTGAGCACTCACACAGACTGAAAACCAGAGCCAGTGACAGAGCCAGACAGAGCTTGTGGTATGCCTACTGAAGTAGAACAATTTCAATTATCAATAGGTAGCTACTTACTATTTTTTACTTATTTAGCAAAAACGTCCTAAATTTCTTCAGCCACTGACTGAATGTGGAACCTTTTAAGGCTTAAAAGGTTAAAATATTAGGAGGTTCTAAAATTTTAACAAGCTTAAAGTTTAAGCTTTATAAAATAGAAGATATTATGTCCATCAACTTACGTCGCTGTCTGTACAACTCACCTAAATTGCTAGTGAATCGGAGAGTTTGTTGGTAATACAACCCGAACTCCTAAATTTAGATTACGCCAACTTTCACAATCCTTTATTCTTCAAGTTAATTAAGTTTTCTAATGGAGTCCTACCGTCTTTTAGCGTGGTTAATTTTAACAAAATTCTACATGCCCAGTATGTTGAAGCCAATAGTTTTAATAATGACGTCACATAAGTGCATTTTGACGTCTATAAATACCAAGGAAATTGCACTGGTGGCTTAGAGGTAGCGTCCCAGCCTTCCGATCCCAAGGTCGTTGGTTCAAATCCAGTAGTGTACCAATGAGTTTTCCTGTCCAAAAAGGTACGTGCACTATGCTACTCTCAAAAAGTGCACTATGCTACTCTCAAATATTTTTTACTGCACAATTACAAGCTTTATCAAAATCGGTTCAGCTGTTAGTGAAAAACATTTTCATCCCACCAGCTCTGAAAGTGTGTTTTTGCTGTTTAATTTCTGACTGGAAAAGCCGTTTTTATCTGCTAGAGGATAAAGTAAATTTGAATTTAGAATATCGTGTTCAATAAGTTTGTGAATACACAACCTATTTACTTCTACCTCCATGGTGCCGAACTTATCATACAACCTATTTTATTTTGTTAAAAACTCGCACTCGTAACCTTCTTGGTGTATTTGTGAATTCAAAACACCATTAAACCTATTTACTCCTATATATATATATATTTACTATCTACCTACATGGTGCCGAATTTATGATACATCCTTTTTAAATTTGTTAATAACTCATACTCGGAACCTTCTTGGTGTGTTACTTTTAGTCGCGCCATGTTCTTTTTTGCATTAGTCATTTCCTCGCTGAGGTGGGATGAAAAGTTACGTGTTGCACTCGAGTGCAAAGATTTTTTACCTTGTGCTCTTTTGATTGACGGTTTCAGGAAATATCGTTCGACAACACTACTAGCAGTATATAGCTACGTCGAAAAAATATACAACTTTATAAATACAAAAAAATATTCGATAGGTATCTTCCTAGATATGACGAAAGCCTACGACAGGGTGTCCCACGACACACTACTGCAAAAGCTCTATGGCTCGGGAATAAAAGGGATCGCACACAAATGGTTCCAGTCATACTTATGTGACAGAGAACAATATGTACAATTAGAATATCATAATGAAGTCACAAAAAACACAGAAATTGTAATATCGGATAGGTTAACTATAAATAATTCCATACCACAAGGAAGCGTGCTCGGATGTATATTGTTTTTACTGTATATAAATGACCTACCCAAGTACATCAATACTCCTTGTGTACTTTTCGCTGATGACGTTTCCATGCTCTTCAGCAGCACATCGAACATCGACTGTGATTATATTGAAAAGACATTTAATGACTGCGTAGAATGGCTTAGTGACCATAATTTAGACATAAACCCACGCAAAACCAAACTAGTACAATTTAGGACTCAGCAAAGACATCCATTAGATTTAAGTACCTTGACTAATCGATTAAATATTGAAGAAACTGATGAATTTAAACTCTTAGGATTAACAATAGACACTAGCCTGAATTGGAAAAAGCATATTGTAAATACAAAAACAAAACTGTCACGATTTGTTTATGCATTAGGTATTATAAAATGTAACACAAATTTTGAATGTGCCCTTTCCGCTTATTACGCATATGCCTTTTCGTGGCTCAACTTTGGAATAATTTTGTGGGGCGAAAGTGTAGACTTTATTGATTATGCAAAAGAAATGTATGCGAATATTAGTAAATATAAATCCCCGAGACAGTTGTAGACCACACTTTATAGATAAAGGGATCCTAACACTACCATGTATGTATATTCTACAGGCATCTATGTTTGTGAGGAAGAATAGGCATTTGTTTAAATCAAAGTCCGAGCTTTGCCCCGATTATAATCGACGTAATAAAAATAAGCTACAACTGCCGGTAGTAAATCTAATAGCAACAAGCAAAAGCCCATACTTTCGACTGATATCAATCTATAATAAAATCCCCGACCTCATCAAGGATGAACAAGAGAACCACATATTTTATAGGCGCCTAAAATCACATCTTGTACAAAAATGTTATTACTCCATTGTTGAATTTAAATCAGATAATAAATGTTGACATTTAATTTAATTTAATATTTTTTTGATTTTACATTATTTTAATTGACTTTGACATGTGATCGGTATTAGTTATTAATTTAGTGAAAATCTTATCTCTCTTGACTTCACTTTTGACTACTTTTGACTAATGTACAATGATTAAGTATCTGATTCTGTCCATAATTATGTAAATTGTATTGTAAAAATGATGACATTGCAGTGCCCAACAGGGTACATGTACTGACTATGCTAATATAAGAACAAGTGCTATATATTTTGTGTACATGCAAGCAATAAATAAATGAAATGAAATGAAATGATTCCTTCGCCAACGCTTAGGATTCTAACTTTTAAACCACTCGCTACGCTCGTGGTTAAACTTCAAAATCCTGCGCTTGCTCAGTCATCACAATTGAGCACGCGGTTAAAAAGCAGCTTTGCACTCTTGTATAACAAATAACTATTATTGCTGATTTTGTAGCTGCAACATGTCATAATAATAATTATGTAGGCTTTAAAATACACAAAAGTGCAGGCCTGTTATTTGATCATAAGAAGTATTAGAGTAAGTAAATAATAGTATTATTACGGCGTCGTAATTTTTAAAATCGGCTCCTTAAGTTACAAGTTACCAATTCGGCTCGAGTAACGTCGAAGTGGTCGAAGTAAGTTAAGTTAATTTAAGCGAGTGTTTTTGGATTTGGTATGGAAGCTATCAATTAATTATTTCATTGAGGGAATATTCTGGTATCGGTGAGAATTAAGAAAAGAAATTGAATGAAAGTTTACCTACTTATTTAGGATCTAAAATAAAAGTTCCTTTTTGATAGCCATATTTTTATGTTTTAATTATGAATTAAATTATGTATTTGCTAGAAGTATGGTACATTTTAAAATGAAGTATGGCACAATGAAATAAATTAAATAAATTAAACAAATTAAATAAATTAAATAAATTAAATAAATTAAATAAATTAAATAAATTAAATAAATTAAATAAATTAAATAAATTAAATAAATTAAATAAATTAAATAAATTAAATAAATTAAATAAAATATTAAACTTAAATATAGATTCACAAACTTCGCCTGAAAACCCAGCATGCAAATATGGATTAACAAAACTGATAAGTAGGTACATGTTTAACTTTAAAGCTAATACAACTATAACAAAAATTGTGGATTCAAATTAGGTAAATCAACAGATACACATAAATAATATGGAAAATATTTAAAATGTTCTTCTGTGTAATATTAAACGAGTATGTTTAATAAAAAAACAATGTTTACAAAATTGTTGCTGTTTTTAATTTTGTTACCAGAGGCAATAATGTACCATACTCTCAAGTGTGGTTATATTGGATATATTGGCTCAAATCTCTTAGATTTTAATTTTACTATATCGAGTGGTTTCTTAATATGCGCTGTTGAAACCAAATACTGAAACCTGGAACAGTAATTAATGTTGAAACCGAAAATAATTTATTTTATTGAATTCTACTTTATGAAACCGAATAATAATGATGAATATATATATAATAATGATGAAACCGATGAACCCGAATAAAGAAAATAATTTATTTTATCTATTTGGCACACAGGGTTACAAACAAGTCCCTGATAATGAAAATTGTTTTGAATAGAAATAGACTACGCATTCCAAATGTCTAAAACCTTTTATAATTGCTTTCAGTGTCTCAGGGACTTAAGTCTTCTAAAATTTATTGTATCTTTGCCTCTAGGGGGCTGTATCTAGGGGGCAAGGGAGGGGGTCAATATGCCTCCCAGTACACTTAAAATTTATTCATAATTATTCGCTTCAGTTGGTAAAACAAGGACGAAATATAATAATCACTGACTTTTTCATAAATATTAAGATGATTTGATAGATTTTTTTTATTGGCTGGCAAACTGTTATAGCGAAACTAAATAGGTCTTAGTGAGTGATCAAAATTTAAGCCACTGACAACCGTCAAGCGAAAAACATTTTTACAGATTTTATCTACACTAATGTTGTAACATTCTACTTATGTATCCAATACTTGACTTATAATTACTACTGTTATAGCGCAGACAACAAAACACTCAATTTAAGCAATTTCACATGATTGTATAACCCTTGGACTGGCAACTGTTGATCTGGTGGCTTTCTTCAAAATCATCACATCTGCGCATCATTCGATTTTTGGACGATCACACCGTCCTCCACCGTTCTCAGTATTTGTACGAAATTAACGGCATTAACCTATAGCTGCACTTCTCTAACCTAGTCACTGGCTTCGTTGAAGAATAGAGACAGGTAGCAAATGTTCATAAAAATACGGCCAACGGAGACAAAGTTCCAAAGTTCATTTTATTTACGCGCACTTTCGCGGCCGGTCATCGTGTAACAAGTTTGTGTTTTGTTGCTGGTTTACAGGGTAAAAAGTGAATTATTTTGTTGTTGGTGCTATTGTAACGATGAACAGGTAAGTTTTTAATGTTTTTACATTCAATTGGTTTCGGTTTTGATAAGTTTTCATTCAAAACCTTGCTAATTTCATCAGCCACCTAATTTTTTTCTGAGAAGTTCTCCAACAAAATCTCTTTGTTTAGACTTAAAATCTAACTGTCCTTACTAAAAAACCAGTGGAATAGGTCAACAATACATATTTTTATGTTATTTAAGTGTTATATTGTTAGAATGTAATTAGGTTTCTTCAAAATAGTGAAATAAATACTAGCATTCCATACATGAGCCACGAGTGGGCTTTTCCGCAGTCCGAGAAATCCTTGGCACTGTTATCATAGAAAATCTCTTTGTTTAGGCTTAAAATCTAACTGTCCTTACTAAA
Source organism: Thera britannica (assembly GCA_939531255.2). Classification (NCBI taxonomy): domain Eukaryota; kingdom Metazoa; phylum Arthropoda; class Insecta; order Lepidoptera; family Geometridae; genus Thera; species Thera britannica. The sequence goes on along the minus strand of OW618040.2, from coordinate 14,791,807 downwards.
AAACCAGTGGAATAGGTCAACAATACATATTTTTATGTTATTTAAGTGTTATATTGTTAGAATGTAATTAGGTTTCTTCAAAATAGTGAAATAAATACTAGCATTCCATACATGAGCCACGAGTGGGCTTTTCCGCAGTCCGAGAAATCCACTATGATAACATGGCACTGTTATCATAGAAAATTGCAAGTTTTTGATTGTTGAATTTCTAAATGTTTTTGTATGGCAATAGGTTATTTTTTTATCATGAATCTTTTTTATATATATTCATGTTTTTGGATATCAATGTTTTTGTCTAACTCATTGAACCTACTTTGTACTACATCACATAAATTCCAAGTGTGTATTTCCATCCGTTTTCTAAATCTTTGACTTCGAGTAGCGAAGTGTACATTTGTAAATGCCCAGGCAGGCGGCGCGGCGGCCGGGGCGATGACCTGGCGCGACGCGAGTGGAGGCCTGAGCCGCCTTTGAATTGGGTAGGTACGATCACAACAACACTCACTTAATTTATAAGTAGTACTTTTGTATAGTGCGGGCGTTTCTAGAGCAACTGCGGCTGTCACCAAACCTCTCTCTGTATGTTCGTAGAGCCAAAGATGCGTTTCCACGGCATTCGCCGTAAATAAAAATCATGTCAGTGTATTCTGACGCCGTGTAAGTTACACGAGGCATTGTTGAACACACAAAACCAAATTTTAATAACGTGTCTTCATCACATTACAATAAACAACAGTCAATCACAATAAAAACACTAACACTAAATAATAATAATCCCAAGTTACGTATCCTGTCACAATAGAGAAAAGAAATACTGTCCTAAACTTATTTATCACAAATTGCCTATCTGCGTTTTCAATTCGTAAAAATAAAAACGTAAGCTTCCGTGTTCCGGTAGGTAGGCACATCCGTTCCAAACGGTCAGCGGTCGCGAACTGAAGTTGAAAGTAGTTAGGTAGCAATAAGAAAGAACGCACTGACCTATGTCTATTTCTTTTACCCGCGGGATTTTTGCTATGTCATTGTCTCTCTCTATGTCACTCTCTTAGTGAAAATGCGAGTCTGTGTGTGTATTACTTGCGTCGGAGTAGCAAAACCGCTTCGTAGGTATAGGTAATCATCTGCTATGAAAAATACATCGTGTTCGAAATATGAAAAAACTTGAAAAATTATTTGCGGCTAAACTACTGCTCCTAATTAAAAGATTTTTGGTACAGAGCTTGAAAATGGTGCCTAGTATATGCAGTTTATTTTTTGTCTCATCTGTCGTATCCACCCTGTATAATGTGTATTAGGCAATACCTATACCAAATTCTTTCTGACTTGTAATATGCTTACCAAATAAATGATTATTGATTATTGATTATTATTGATTAAACAAGTAATAATTAATATCCAATTAGTTAGAATATTTCAAGCTGATTTCAAAGAGGTATAATTACTACGAAGTGATAGTAGAAAAATAAAAGAGAATCATCATTCATTTACAAAGCGGCATGCGCGCGCCGACCTCTAACGAAGGTAGTGCGCTCATCCGCCATTTTTCGCAAATCGTGGTGCGCAGATGAGGGGTCCACATCGATATCGTAAAATCTCATTATAACATCAATAAAACGCGACCAATTAACCTGGCGAGCCTTATGTCAAAATCCTCCTTAGACAATTTCATACAAGTTGTATAAAATTATGATATTAGGCTGGCTTTTGAAAACAGTTGGGTTATACGTGAAAACTTCGCCGAAACTACTAAAATTACATACACAAAACTCTTTGGTAAGATCTTGTGCCAATTAAATAAAAAAACAACAGCGCGCGCTCGCTCCTGATTGGCCCTGCGCGCGCAGCTGCGCTCTCATTGGTTAGATTTTAATGGCGGCAAGTTCACTGTGACGCGTGAATTTAATGTTTCGCAATGTGTTTTGTTTTTAAAATACAAATTAAAAGTTAAAAATGGACAGCGACGATGATATTTGCACGCCTCCGGATATTCTAGAATTGGCAACAAAAATAACTCACAATCTTTTGGCAGAAAAATCTAGAAAAAATAAATGTTACCACGAATTCATGGAATGGAGAATGAATAAGACATATTTTATTCTGAAAATGTGTTGTTAGCGTACTTTCAAGAGTTATCTGAAAAATATAAAGTGTCAGGTATGTGGGTTAAATACTCCATGATTAAAAGTAGGTATACCTACACTCAATATTTACAACCAAGTTGACATAACTAAATATAGCAAGCTGATTGCATCAGCGTTTTATTTGCAATATTGTTATACGTATATTATAGTATGAGAGTAGATAAAGTAGTGTATGACACTGTACATAACTTGGTTTTATAACACTCGTGTGAAAGTACAGGTACATAAAAACACTTAAACTATTTGCATTATACAATCGCTAAACAGCGATCTCTACCAGACAACCTTTGGATAGAATGGACTTATAATATTACAAGGGGACTGTGTGCGAAGAAAGAATAAATAAATAAGAGCCTAAAATTTTTATGTGTAGCTAGCTACATACACACAAAAGAAAATTAATACTTATGGAGTCTGAAATACTTACATTATATTACATACTATTACATTATTACATACATTATACATATACACAGAATATTATATTACATACTTTACTTTATCACATATATACCTATACATACTACTATATATATTATAACAGAAAGAATCACGAAATAAAGTTTAGTTACAACAGGATAAATAGTGTATATGAAGTGATTTAGCACGCCTGATAAGTAGGGGCATGAGTGATCACCAGTTGCTCCTGACGCTATATAAATCACCTAAAATAGATACAAAGGCCTTTTTACTTTACAACTAGCTTTGCTTACGACTAGAATACTCATTAGCTCCCTTAATCCGACTCTGTTGCATAATGCTGTAAGGTAGAAAGACGTTTTAAGGATTTCTTTTTTTTCCTTTTATCGTGTCCTAAGTAAAGTTTCGGCCGATTAAGAGGATTAGTGAGAAATTGTTTTAGTCGTAAATTGCTAGCTATATTTATTTCCTTAAAGCCTTGACTTAATAAAAGACCAATTTTCTTTAAATCATTTTTGTCGCAATAAATAATTTTGAATATACAAAAAACAAGTAAATAAACATGAATAGATTTCTTGATTTTTGAGTTTTTGCCCTGTAAATATCAATCGCAATTATAATTATTGTAAAACAATTTTTAATTTTTAAAGCACAGACGCTGTTTAAATACCTGAAGGCCTACCACAAGCTCTGCCTGGCTCTGGTTATGAGCCCGTGTGAGTGTTGACTAATTTTTCGAAAATTGTTTTTTTTTAATTCAAATTATGTCTTCTTTCAGTAAAATGTTCCATCTACAATATTCAAGGTACTTTCCCTCCTGGCATATCCGTGGAACGCCCTGTATACATTGCCGTGCTGCTGACTGTACCAAATGATTGCTCGAATAAATAAAACATGGTGTCTTTAATTACCTCCACCAAATGACCTACTGATATTTAATAACTATGTTAATTTACTCCAGTAGGCCTACCACAAACTCTGTCTGCCTCTGTATCTGGCTCTGGTTTTCAATCGGTGTGAGTGCTGACTAAATAATGTGCTACTAAATAATGTGCCTTTTCGAATTTCAATAAAATCCTGTCCATCCAAAGGTTGTCTGGAAGAGATCGCTCATAGTGGTAAGACCGCCCATTGTACTTTGCTTTAGTTTTAATATTTTCTTTAAATGTGTAATGTCCTATTCTTGTGGTGTACAATAAAGTGTTATCCATCTATATATCTATCTAAATAAATCCTACGTCACACACACAGTATAAATACATTGGTGAGCACACACACAGATTCAAAACCAGAGACAGAGCCAGATAGAGCTTGTGGTAGGCCCACAGACTTGTTTTGATGCCCTTACGATAAGAAAAACAATGGATTTTTACACGGATAACATAATTATGGTATACCAAAGCAGAAACAAGGTCACTTCTTCGTATCGTGTCATTGGTTCTTTCAAACCAGTGTGGTGAAAGAATTTAAAGTGTGTTTCAGAGAGGCTCTTTTCGTGCGCTTGACACATATAACTTTATTCGAGAAAACAGCATCAAAACACTGACTGGCCTCTAGCTCAGTTGGTAGTAGCTCTGCCTTCTGCGCCGTAGGTCGTGGGTTCGATCCCCACCGAGAACAAATATTTGTGTGGTGAAAATAAATGTTTGTTCTCTGTCTGGGTGTTATATTGTATTCTAAGTATGTATTTACAAAAAAAAAAATTATTCAAGTACCTATTATATCAGCTATCTGGTTCCCATATTACAAGCTCTGCTTAGTTTGGGGCTGGGTAGTGTTATGTGAACTGTCCACAATATTTATAAAAAAATATTTATTTTATTTATAAAAGTCCGACAAGAGCTAAGCTCTTAAATTTAAGAAGAAGAAACGAAGCACCCATACTAAGCAATGATAGCACCATCTGTTTACTGACAAAACTACGAATGGCGATAGGGACGAACTCTTTTACAAAGAGCTCTACTAAAAACAAGTTACCACATTATTATAGGCATAATCTGACCAGAAAATCAGTCCTTACAATGTCCGACACCTATAAAAAGGTGTTAGACCCCGCGCACGATAACTCTGCGCGTGATTATAGCGGAAAACATGAATATAATCCTACTTATATAATAAACGAGAGAGTTTGTAAGTATGGATGGATGTTTGTTACTCTTTCACGTAAAACTACTGAATCGGTTTTAATGAAACTTTACCATAATTATTAGAGCTTATACACAAGAATAACAAATAGGCTACAATTTATAAAGATATTGTAACGGAGAACGGATGTAAGTAAAAGGAACGGGGCGAGCGAAGCCGCGGGCGGCTGCTAGTTGACAGTAAATATATCTTCCGTTGACGTGAATGGGGAAATCGTATTTACTTTGCGTTTAGTGCAAGTTTATGTTCATGGTTTGGGAGATTATTGCCAGTCCAGTTTTTTTTTCATAGTTATCTTGCGCTGACTCTATCAATCGATTTTGAAAGCATAATTCGGACTTTCCATAATTCGACGTCAAGCATACGACAAAAAGTTTTTATTCAACGAAATCTTTTATCCCCCCTTATCTCCCCAAGGGGGGAGATTGTGAATTACAACCCTATAATTTAACTTTCGAAGCAGGTGCCTTTGACAAGCCCAAATAACTTCTAATCTGTGGTGGAAAGGGTTGGCTTTCGATTTGCTGAAGCGGTGGACGTGACTGGATTTGAATTTTAGTAACAAGATGTGTGTATTGGAAGGATTTGTCTCAGCGGATATAAGCGGGAAAAAATATGGGTCACGACATTTAGTCGCGACTGTAAGAATGGTTTCGAGTTCAGGCGGACTGGTCGTGGCGTAGACACTGCTATATCGACTGACCTCGCAGCTCAGTTGGTAGTAGCTCTGCCTTCTGCGCCGGTCTTCGCCGGTGGATTAGATCTCCACCGTGAACAAATATTTGTGTGGTGAACGCAGATCGAATACAATATAACACCCAAACAGAGAACAAACGTTCTCTGTTTGGGTGTTATATTGTATTCGAAGCTTGTAAAAAAAGGTATTGTATTAAGTAATAATAAAGTACATGGTTCCCATTGTATAAGCTCTGCTTCATTTGAGGCTAGATAGTATTGTGTGGATTGTCCACAATATTTATTAATATGATTATGTCAGACGGAAGCGACTATTAGTCGCGTCCGTTATAATCACCAACTTTCTGTTTGGAGTATTTTACGAGAAAGTAAACTACGTAAAATTGCTTCTTAGAGCCTAGCTTTGGGCAGAGTTCAGACTTTTATGATGTTAAATGAATTGTTGAACGATGCTAAAGTGTTTCGGTGTATGTTCGCGGATTTTTTGTGAGTAAAGTAAGAGAATGAAATAGTTTTACTGTTTTGACTATAATATGTTTTCTATACTTACAACCAAAAGTTAAGGAGAATAAAATTATTTCATTTGCCACACTGACATTTAATAGTACATTGTTACCTGAGTGTTGAAAGTCACGTTTTTTTAGTCCCGAGACGGGTTTGGCGCCAGAGCGTTAGCGAGGGCGCCAATGGAGCTTGAGGGACTTAAAAGACTTTCAACCGAGGTAAACACTGTGCTTTTCATTACGAATGCAAGGAAAGTAAAAAATAAAAACATGAAAGAAAAATTAGTGAAAATAAAGATTGAATTGCCGCCTTCCCGGTTTTTTTTTTCTTTTTTCGGGCGGGCCTTCGGCTACGGCTCACCAGCATTATTCAGCCATTATTTTCATTTTCATAATTAAAAAAATGGTAAATTGTTTGCTCGAATCTATGTTATTTTAAATAAATAGTTGAAGCTATATATTAATCAAGTAATTTAGAAGATATATTATTTATTTAATACTATCTTTATGTTATTTAAATTTAAATTTTACATTGCGCTCTAATTAGACTTTATAAACTTCTTACCGTTGTAATGGGTTTCCAACCTACTTGCTGAATAAAAAGTTAGAATTTGGTTCAACGACCTCCTTGCAGTTAAAAAGACTTTAGAAAGTTGGAACATGGTTGAATAAAATAGAACTTGTTTTTTTTATAATTTGACAGCTGTCAGTAGAAAGCGATTCTCCCTAGGGCTGAAAGTTTTACTTTCAATTAGGCCCCTCAGGCAACTTCAGACCTACTTTCAGAGTATGAGTATTGAAAAATGTTTTTGGACCTGCTTACACAGTGCTATCTTGCCCCAACTGAGCCAAACTCCGAACACTAAATAATTGAACAAATATTTAGCACACAAGTGTTGGTTCAGTAGGAATCGAACCTACAGTCAGCGAAGAAAGTAGACCAACTAAGTTAAGCCATCATTGCGCACAAAAACTCAAACCAACGTTGAAACGGGTACAAAAAGACAGTCGATCAGTTATCTTCAAAAATTGTCATGCCTTTGCGTATCTGATGACCTTCAGAGATGTGAGCCACCCCCTTGGCACCCCTTTATGGGGTGTGAAATAAAACAGTGTTTCCTAGATTTCCGCGTGTCGGTACACGTCGGCATGATTTGTCGCCGGAACCTTTTATATCTTAAGTACCACATTAGTTGGTGCAGACGGGCGACTATTTCATAGAACAGCACGAAAGTAGGTGTATTACAAGTTTGTTGCACCCACGTGGACACCCACACCACACAAGCGCAAACATTGACATGTAAAGAAAAAATGTGAACAATCCACACAAAACTATCAAGCCCCATCATTAAGAGATGGATAGACTGTGTTGAAGATGACACGAGCAAGAAAAGAGTGAGCAATAAGATGACGAATGATAGAGGTGGAGTGGAAGAAGAAAACCTGTTGTACCGACCCCACTTAGCATGGGATAAGGTCAGGAAGATGATAATATGCAATATATATTTGTGATCCACTATTTATTTTGTAGTGGACGTGATCCTTTACTATCGATTATTTGAATCGACCTAACTCTTTGGCGCAGTTTCTTTTATCTTATACCTTTAAACGAGAAAATCTTATATAATATATATTATTTAGGATCTCGGAAATGGCACCAATGATTTTCATGAAATTTAGTATACAGGGGTTTTCGGGGGTGATAAATCGATCTAGCTAGGATTTATTTTTAGAAAATATCGGCGTTCGGAGTTAAGAACAAACAACTTTTTCATAATATCATTACTCCTAGCGCCATCTGTTGCTCAGAAGCAAAAACTAAGCTCTGTGAGAACCTGAGAACTCAAGGGTTATGTTTCACAGAGAACGCTATCTATTGTCGAGTTTTGGAACTAAAGGACTACGTAAACACTCTTTAGACAAGTTCCGGAAGTTTCTGTCTCATTGCACTCGTGATTTTTTTTTTAAATAACCAGTCCTTATTTTTTATTAGTATTTAGTATGTTATTAAGATCGAAATATATGATTTCATCATTCATATGTACGTTATCAAAAAAATACCGAGCGAAGCTCGTTCACTTACTGCTAATTATAATTAAAAGCGTCAAAAATGTGTCGTTTAGTCGCGCGATATGACGCTTGTCTACACAGTCCGTTATCGGCTGCAAGCCCACTGGCACTGGCTAGTCGGATTCTTCCGCCGCATTTAACCCGTCCCTCAAAGACCAGCCTCACTAGTGCGTAAAAAATGGTGAGTCGTTCATTCAGGGTTAAGCTACGTTCTGCGTGGTCTTCGTAAGATGGGTGATGAAGGCCGGGAAAGGATTTTGTTCTGACTCTCAGGTAATCAATTTTTTTCCACTTAAAAATTGTCTAAATTTTGAATAAAGAAGAAATCTGTTGGCGCCATGTACGTACGGTGAGTACGGTGGGTGACCGATAGTTTCCAGCTGTAACTCTTGTTGCTTTGCAATGGTCTGTCGTGAAGTATAACCTCGCGCGTTATCGTGGAGAAGCAATGGGGACAGTGGTTGACTTACCAACAGTCCTGCTGGCCTACCATGAGCTTCATATGGTTATGGTTATGGCGGTCAAAATTGTGTCAACAGTGTCAACACATTCAAACCCAAGAAGAAAATGAATGTGTGGGTCAGCCTATCTATACCTACACAATTTGACAGCCATAGCCATAACCATATGGAGCTCGTGGTAGCCCTGCTGGTTGTTGAATTGCGAGCTTCTTCATCATTGTCTGCAATTCTTGGCAATAGACATCTGCCGTTACTGTTGTGCTATTAGGTAAGAATCTGTGCAATGCCGTCGGTCCATTTCGTCTCACGTTTCGAAACAAATCCCTATTTTAATTCAACGTTCACTTCGCCAGACCAATTGCAACTGCTTCCAAGTAAACTGCACCCACGCAAGACCACGAACTACAAATTAAGTGCTGAATTTATGTATTTGGGTTTATCTTAACCGTTTTAGTTAAAATACAGCTATGCAACCGATATGGAGAACAATGGAAGCTTTTGGGAGGTAATTTCAGTTTTAGGTAAAGTCAACGTCTTGAGAAGGTCATCGTCCGTCATCGTGACAAGTAGGCCTACCACAAGCTCTGTCTGGCTCTGTCTCTGTCTCTGGCTCTAGTTTTGAGTCTATGTGAGTGCTCACCAGTGTACTACACCATGGACCGCATCATCACTTAACAGCAGTTGAGATTGCGGTCAAGTGCAAGCCTATAAATTATTTAAAAAAGAACGTTAGAATGACAGAAAATGAGGAACTTTGTGGGAGCAGCTTCGCGGGAAGTTAGTGGAGAGGACCCAGAATCGTTCTTTTTGATAATGTGTAAGGGAGGCCTATACCCAGCAATAGACCGGGCTGATGATGATAATGATTACAGAATTTGGATGTTTAATATACAATTACTGAGGCTCTAGTTACAAAACTTTTATAAGTTTTTCCGTGGGAAGTTACTGGCTTGCGAGGTTTCCTGGTAACGTATACCAGAGGCCTCTTGAACTTCAGTGTTTGGACTTCTGACGACTGACGATGATAGTATGTTTTAAACATTGTATATTATGTACCAAAAGCGACATTTAATTTGATTATTCACGTCGTGTACCCTTTCACCAAGTCTTCAAGATCACTCAAACGGAAGCTGAACGAATATCTGGCAGCCATTCAGCGCACTTTCGACAATTTCCTGCTCTTTAGTATCTCCTTAGTAGCTGCGAAAGCTTGAGGACTGTTTATTTGTTACTTGAGTTAGTAATATTACTGGCTAGCTGGTACTTCGGTACTGGCGGCTTACATTTTTCATTTTAGACTCTCTTCATTCTAAAGCTCTTCTTGGCCGTGTAACTATAATATTAAATTAATAAATAGTGTGGACAATTCACACAGCACTATCTAGCCCCAAACTAAATAGAGCTTGGAGGGAACCAGATAGCTGTTATTACCTAGATATGTTTTTTGTAGGGAACAAACATCTTTGTATATTCAGTTTTATTGGAATGAAACGGCAAAAAAAATGTGGAGAAAACCAGTTCTCAATCCGCTGTATTTTTTTTTAATTTATCATCGCATAACATCATCATCATCTCCAATTTGAAAAAAAAAAAATATCTAAGGAAACTTCTAGATTGGTCCCATAAAAATTACACCAAAATCAATTCAGCAGTCAGTTTCTGAAGTTTTAAATTTATACTTGTGCTTTAAATTTTTGGTTTTTTGTCACCCTAACTCAAAAACTTACTTTTGAAACAAAACTGCGTCAGGCAAGCGCTGCAAAGTATCAATATTGCAAAGCATAACTAGAATGAATAGACAATCCTGGCAGGTGGTTCTGGATAGGAGTTCTCCATCGCTTCTCGTGGTTATCGCTCGATCTCGACACTGCGGTCATGGGTGTTCTATTATACCTATTCATTTACCAAAAAAATGTATTAAGTATTATATCAGCTATCTGGTTCCCTTAGTACAAGCTCTGCTTAGTTTGGGGCTAGATAGTGTTGAGTAGATTGTCTAAAATATTTATTATATTATTTTGTCCTTGTAAAAAAACGACGACTTGATTTTAATAAAACCTAGAGCTTGAGACCTATAAGTACATGCCAGTTCTAGCTCATACATTATTCCTAACTCTACAGTCGCTTGTGCCAAAGAACCAAAGCAATACCATTGCTTTGAACGGCTCAATTCATATTTTATGCCAAATTGTCTCGTGCCATTTGTGAAAAATTCAAGAAGTGGGTATAAGCATGGAACCAATAACAGCTAGGAAATGGTTCTCGAAACTTCGAAAGGCGACTGCATCATCATTATCATCCGCCAGTAGGCCTACCACAAGCTCTGCCTGGCTCTGTCTCTGGCTCTGGTTTTGAGTCTGTGTGAGTGCTGACTAAATAAATCCTACGTCAAAACACACACTATAATACACTGGTGAGCACTCACACAGACTCAAAACCAGAGCCAGTCAGAGCTTGTGGTAAGCCGACTGGAGTAGTCCTCTGCTGGAAAAAACAGCCTTCCCTATACATTGCCAGGAAGAACGATCTTACTTTGCATCTTCCAGTGAGTGGTCGCTATTCAAAAACCTATATTCTCCAACGGTTATCGGTTCTTCGAGCATTAGAAACCACCCAATGCCACTTCGATAGATGTAATTGAGTAGAGAACGCTGTTTGTGAAACTTTTGCTTTTGTTTTATTACCTAAGTCTCTCTAAAGGCTTGCGCACACCTAGGCGATGGCGATGGCGATCAGCTTAAAACGCAGTCTTATATGACAGCGTTTCAGCTGATCGCCATCGCCATCGCCAAGGTGTGTGCCGACCTTAAGTTGAAGTGGCAACACATTGGAACTTCACTGTTATTTTTCATTTTAAAAAACGGTAGGAACCAAGCCGTAGTTTGCTGCCTGTTCATCTAAACTTGGTCGCGTAGAACTGGCACCTAGACTCACCTAGATTTAAGATGTTTCAACTTGATCCTTGTGATACAACTGACTAAAGAAATTTTTGATTTGATTTGATTTACTTTTTCCTAAAGAGATCTACAACACATCTTTTCTGACACATCTTGCGACCCAGCGTAATCGCTGTGTCGCAGTTTTGTATTACGTAATCCGGACCCACACTTTGTACAACAGGAAGTACATACTCGTAATAAACACAAACTTGTAGCAGTTGAGAATAGTAAACACGTTGTAAACGGCACGTGAAGGGAAATGTCTCGAAAACTCGCTTTTATTCGGGTTGAGTGTAGGAAAACATTGTGAGGAACAGGAAACTTGAGTAGCGGCGATAGGTTTGCAACCAGTCACGCTTCTATCTAGGCTTGGTCGCGTGGAACTGGCACCTAGACTCACCTAGCTTTATGACGTTTTAAAGTGATTATTGGAATAATTGAACTGAATAAAATTATAGTACTCTTTTGATTTGATTTCACAACCTACTAATATTATAAATGTAAAAGTTTGGATGGATGGATGGATGTGTGTTCCTCAATAGCGCCAGAACGGCTGAACGGATCTGGAAGAGATTTGGCAAAGAGATCTGGAATACATATAGGCTACTTTTTATTCTGGTAAAATGTATGGTTCCCGTGGGATGAGTTTATTTTAATTTTTCATGGAGGAAAAATTCTTTTTTTTATCTGAAAGGAAGAAATTTCATAAAAATCAGCAGTTTGACTATGAGTCGGTTTCTCGTGTTTTTTAACTCATATTATTTATTATTCATTCAGTTTTCAGAATGTCGTAGAACCTAAAAGTTCAACAATATGTGTGTCAAGTGCACGAAAGGAGCCTTGGGCCGCACTTAAAATCCTATCACCACACTGGTTCGCAAGAACTAATGACACGACGAGAAGAAGAAGTTTTCAAGAGTGGTAAATCCTATGGCATTCATAGAAAACAATTTAGAAGAGGAAGGAAATCTTTATGAGTTTGAAAAACTCCGTTCCTTTGTGTGTGTGCTACGTATTGTGATCTAGAATAGCCTCAAGCTGGTTGGGATGTACACTTGTACAGAACAGTTTTATATTTTAGCACTATAGAGGTAAATAAATAAATGAGTATTGTGGACAATCCACACAACACTATCTAGCCCCAAATTAAGTAGAGCTGTACTATCAACCAGATAGCTGATAACAGTCGCTGCGAGTACTTTTTTTATACAACTAGCGGATGGAACAAGCATTTAGCCCACCTGATGTTAAGTGGTAACCATCGATAACAAAGCGTTGCCATGTACACAAGGATACGCATCAGACTATACAAGGCTAGCTCTTATGTCGTTGCAGTAAGCGTCATTTTTCTTTGTTTTTAGGTAACTTGAGCTCCCTACCTACTGTACATGTGCGTGTACATGTTCAACCTCACGTTCCAGTAATTTCACTTTTCACTTGTTCCCCTTTTTTATACATACTCCGAATACAGAACGTTGATGATTTAATTTCTTTTTTCTCATGTACTTGTGTGCTTGTCTGTCCACAGCTACAAAGCAGCGGCACCTAAATCCAGCTTCTCTGCGTCATCATCTTTAGACAAATGCTTCGCTGTACAGGAACATTCAAACGAATGGTCTATTACATAACAAACAAACTTCGCACGCGCTGCGGGGTAGAACACAAAACACGTCATCATAAAAACAACCTTCTGGAGGAACTGGTGGTCGAGGTTTTGGTTTCAAATCCAGTGGTGTACTGTGTACAGTACCACAAGCTCTCTCTAGCTCTGTCTCTGGCTCTGGATTTGAGTCTGTGTGAGTTATCACCAGTGTATTATACTGTGTGTGTAGCGTTTCGTAGGATTTATTTAGACAGCTCTCAAACAGACTCAAAACCAGAGCCAGAGATAGAGCCAGACAGAGGTTGTGGTAGGCCTACCAGGTGTACTGTACGGTCCTTGGTCAGCGCTCACCTCGAATACAACTTTAGTCTTTACGTAGGTATATCAGTTTGTTAAATATTTAAATGTAACGTGGAGTAATTAATACAGTTTACTTTACGAAAGGAAGTGAGTTTCATATTAGTACGTTTTTGGTCACTCATGTGATGTCAATTTAGCTAAGTAAAGCTCTCGTCTAAAAGCACGTTTACATCCAGTGGTGGAGTCACTTTGAGCTGTGTCGTTACAAAGTGGGAGAAACATTTCCACTGAAACACAAAATGTTCACTGTTTACACCAACTCCCTATTCCCGCAGCTTAGCTATTTTGTACCTATTTTAATTTATTTATTCATTTTTAAAGTGAATATAACTAAATATTCGTGAATATTTCAAACTTCTACCTGTTTCCGTTATCAATATCAAATAAGAACTGACCAAAAAAGAACTTTTTTTTTTGTTATAATGTGTGCTTATATTTTATGTTTATTGTCTTGCTCATCACAGTTAATCAAACGAACAGGCTGACAGGTCACACACAAAAATACACAGTAAAAATCCTTTCACCACACTGGTTTGAAAGAACCAGTGACACCTAACCACTCACGCGTTACGTGGAACTTTAGTTCCACGATTAGTAGAGCACGAAACGTCCGAGAAAAATCGTGTCACTACAGTGCCACGATTTGCTCGGCCGCCACGCGTCCGTGGTACTAAAGTGCCCAAAAGTTTCACATTGACACGAGACTGGATGGCTGTTTTGTGGATAAGTAATTCCTTAGCCACTTTGTATTTCGTCACGACAAATAATGCAAAAGACGTTGATTTTTATAACACTTTGCTTTTTTACGCTACTTTGGTATTTCGGTAATCAGAAATAGCAGACAAAATACGTTGATTTTATAAAAAGCTTTATTCTATTATTTTACACACAACTCAGCTAGTTGTTAAAGAAAATAAGTTTTAAGGAACAATCATAACATGGCCTACCTGATGTTAAGTGGTAACCATCACCCATAACAAAGCATTGCCTCATTGCCTCGTAGGTCAGGAACGTGCCCTACGATGCACTGCCCTGTAATTTAAAGTCGTAAGTAATTTCACCGGAACCCACTCCCTCAAACGAAACCCAGCAATGCAATCTTCACAGGAGGAATAGGCATGGTGGTAGTACTAAAACTGTAAGAAGTCAAATCTTCAAATAATTACCATTTTCCATGAGGCACAAAATATTCAAAATATCTAGGTCATCATCATCAGCCTTAACAGTCCACTGCTGGACAAAGGCCTCCCCTAATACGGGAAGAACAATCCCGAGCCTTTTCCGTCCACCGACCTTCCGCGATGTTTGTAATGTCATTGGTTCATCGAAGTGTTAGGGCGCTTGTACACGCTAAGAAAAAACGCCGGGTCTACCCAAGAATTCGTGTCGTAACTAGAAAATAACTGTGTACACGGCTCGCAGCGGTGCACGAAAAAAATCTTATCTGCGCAAGACACGACGCGGCGAACGTTGTTGCGTTTTCGTGTGTGGAAAAGACAAAATTCTTGTCTTGCGCAGATAAGATTTTTTTCGTGCACCGCTGCGAGCTGTGTACACAGTAATTTTCTTGTTACGACACGAATTCTTGGGTAGGCCCGGCGTTTTTTCTTAGCGTATACAAGCGCCCTTATCTAGGTAAATACGCAACATTTCGACCCCCATAACAAGACCATACGCATTCATGTTGAAATTATTTAATTTATTTACAGAACTTTACTGACCCTCTAAACTAAAAGGACCCTTTGAAGTCATTAACAGGGTGCATTTCAGTGGCTTTACAACTCTACCAATAACTGATACCCTGTATTTTATCAAAACTAGCGTCGCATGCGTCTTTACCCATCATCAATATCAAAACATTTATTTTGCTATCCAAACAGAAATCAAATTACATTCGCGTCAAAAAATCGTTTGTGTTCACAATTACACACTGAAAAGCCGAAAAAATTGATCCGCATTTTTTTTCCTACTCAAATATTTACCTAACTGGGTTTCGTACATAATAAAACGGGTTTAGATCATTTTTTGTGGTTAATCTATGTTAATTTGCAAGTTTTTAAGTTAGTTGCTCGCAATTTTCGATAAAGAAGTTCAGTGTTTTTATAATTTTCAAAAGGTCCTCGTAACGTAGCGTAGGTAGGTGTGCGATTGAGAAATGGTTTCACAGAGTTCAGTGTCTTAACATCTATTGGGTCTCAGAGTGATTGACGTAGCGCAATGCAATAGGGCACGTGCCTCGTGAGGTAATGCAAATGTTATAGGCAAAGGTATGCAAATGTTACTGCTCAAAATCTAGGCCATCTATCTACCTGCTTGTTCACTCTAAGAAGTTACAGCCAGTCACTCAATCTGCTTAAGTTTTGCTACATAAAATGTGACAGACGACAGAAAGGGGTCCTTAATCACAGCCAACTAGCTTTTGACAACATTGGTGCGTTGTTGGAAAGATGAGACATAATACTCGTAGCATGCGGGTTCGTATACGAAGCCTTTTGCGTTATCTGTATATTATAACTGTATCGAATTACTATTTAAAATACTTTTTTTAATTCGGATAAATATTATTAAATAACGACAGAATATTTTAACTTCACTATTTAGGTCCAATTTCACCGTTGAAATTGAACGCGTTCTACTGACGTTTAAACTCGCTTATGCATTAATTTTTCTAAACGCGTTTAAAGACCTGTCAATGTCGTTGCATTTCTTTTGAAAATGAATACGTGTGTACTCGATTTATGAACGCGTTTACATATAAACGAGTTTAGTTAAACGCGTTTAACGGTGAAATCCCCCCTTAGTAGTAGAGCTAAACCCGTTTATAATGTCTCGTCCGGGCCACCATGCCTATTTCTGCCGTAAAGCAGCATTGATGTGTTTCGGTTTGAAGGGTGTGGATGCCGGTAAAATGACTGGCACGTGAGGCTGAACATCTGTCATGCCTTCTAGTTGATGGACGCAAGGAGTGCGTCGTAGGGCACGTTCCAGGCGTGCGTGACTTACGAGTCAATAACTTTTATTTCTTAACATCAGGTGGGTCATATGCTTGTTCCGTCAGCTAGTTCAATAAAGAATAAACTATTTTGCTCTCGTTATGAATCAAATCTACAACAGAACAGAAAGCAGTAGACCTACCACAAGCTCTGTTTCTGGCTCTAGTTTTGAGTCTGTGTAAGTGTTGACTTAATAAATCCTACGATGAAACGTCACACACCCAGTATAATACATTGGTGAGCACTTAAACAGACACAAAACCAGAGCCAGAGATAGAGCCAGACAGAGTTTGTAGTAAGCCTACAGAGCTACCAACTGAGCTGTTAGATACTAAATATCACCAAAAATATGGAAAAAATGGCGCTGTGAAGAAATGAGATCGCTAATGTTAGCACAATATGTTTACCCTCGCACACTGTTCCAATGGCTTTCTGATGAGACACAAACCGCTTACGTCAACAATTACCCACATATTTGAGGAAAATAATGGGAAACGTGACGTACAAAATAAATTGGGTGACGTATTTTTTTTTGAGGGAAAAAACTGACGTATGAAACGTCAGTTTGTTAACAAATATCAGATAATCAGTTAGAAAAAGTGAAGAAAGATTAATGTTGTTCGGATATCTCTTTGAAAATGACTAGTAAAGGCCTGCGCACACCTAGTTCGCTGGCGGTAGCGATCAGTGAAACGCTGTCAAATATCGCTGTCAAATCTCAAATCTGACAGCGATATTTGACAGCGTTTCACTGATCGCTACCGCCAGCGAACTAGGTGTGCGCAGGCCTTAATGGATGCTATTGCAATAAAAAAACTGCAAAGTGGGTGTTCAAAGTTCTTCAACAAAAAAAAATATTGCAAACAATCCACACGACACTATTTAGCCCCAAATTAATCAGAGTTTGTACTATGAGAACCAGATAGCTGAATAATACTTATATATGTTTACTTACTGTCTGGGTGTTATATTGTATTCTAAGTATGTATTTACAAAAAAAATGTGTATTCAAGTATTATATCAGCTATCTGGTTCCCATATTACAAGCTCTGCTTAGTTTGGGGCTGGTTAGTGTTGTGTGAATTGTCCACAATATTTATTATTATTATTTATTATTATATTTTTTGTAAATACATACTTAGCATACAATACTATAACACCCAGACAGAGAACAAACATCTGCGTTCACCACACAAATATTAATTCTATAGGTGGGGATCGAACCGACGACCTACGGTGCAGAAGGCAGAGCAACTACCAACTGAGCTGAGAGGCCAGTCGAAATAATTCATTGTGAAACAAAACCGTCGTAATTGCTCCAATTATGCGTTCCTCGGCTTTATTTCTGTAACAATACAAAATTACGGATACTTAAGAATTGAATTAAATATTAAACATCTACAGACTCGAGATTTTACCAAAGTACGAACGTTTTTACCCATGAATTATTGATAGCTCATTCAATTCCCCCCCATCCCTTGCAATCCCCCCTCACCCTTGCAATTGAATTAAATGGCTTCAAGCGTCCAACCCCCACTATCACGTATACCTTCCTACTTAACACGTTCACTGCCAAACAAATACTTGTAGTAAATAAAATCTGTGTTGAATGCGACCCCATGCAATAAAAAGATACCATACTTCGTGTAATATTTTTGCTGTCATGCAAAAAGGCGGCAGACAGCGTTGGCGGAACGATCTGAACGCTTTCGAAAGAAGATGGTGAAAGGCTCAGAATAGAGGGAACTGAAAGTCTTTAGGGGCTTTGCCTATCAGCAGTGGGAAAATCATCATCATCATCATCATTATCAGCCTGAAGAAGTCGACTGCTGGACATAGGCCTCCCCTACTCGTTTCCAGGAAGAACGATTCTGAGCCCTTTCCATCCATCGACTTCCCGCGATCTTAACAATGTCGTCAATGTGGGAAAATATAGGCTAGTAAATTTTTTTTATGAAAGAGTCATATTTTATTTAGCATATTATTATATGTATAAGCTGAGTGATTTATTATATTTTACATTTTGGCTCATAAACAAATACTTACCTAATTGGATACTGTCGGCACCCTTTTCAGCAATAGAACTAGGGTTATATGGTACTTATTTCTTTCTACGTGTTGCTGTATGTGTTTTATGTTTTCTTTTTCTCTTATGATTTCTTGTGTCTTCTCTTTCTATTGTTTTATTTTCTTTATAAGCTGTGTTTCTTGAGCCAAATAAATAAGTTATTTATCTATCTATTTTCTAAGCTATATTTTCATTACCAATTGATCTTTTCTCACCTTATTTAAACTACCAACGCCTTTAAGTTTGTAAGTGGAGGTACTTACACACCTACAAACATACACGGAGCCGGTGCCGAGTGGCGTATAATTAGGATTTTTGTTGGCAGGGAACGTGTTAAAAGGTGGTGTTCAACAAAAGCATGACTTTCACAAAATATTACCAAAACACATGGTAATTATCCCGCGTAATTATCTTCAAAATGTTAAAAATCCTGCAGAAACCCTCTGGCCTATGTTGCCAAACAAAAGAAGGTTATTTAGTTGTTGTTTGTAATAAGCAAAATACAAAAGATAACTACAGTTTTTTTTTATATTAATAATCTTTTCATATCTCTTAAGGTCTACGCAGACTACTTAAGCCTTACGCATATCTAAGCGTTCTGCGGTGGCGATATCAATGATATTTAAAAGTATTTCAATGAACGTCGCAGAATGCTTAGATTATGTGCGAATCACAAAAGGTTTTAGGTATTTTTTGTTATTTTTTACTTTTTAGTACACAAACCTGCCTATATAGTCATCTCTCTCTACTGTAAGAGAACTCTGTTTAGGGTTAAGCTCGCCTTTGTACATGTCCTCTATTTCTGTTTTATTCCTATGTTTTATATTGTGTGAAATAAAGAATTAAGATTGTGATATTTTTCATTCTGCTGTGTGTAGTGTGCGTTGATCTTTATTTCCTGCCTTTGTGCGAACTATCTAAAGACTCTGCCAACAAAATTGTGCTGCTAATTACGCCTTTTGTGAAGACTGAGATAGACAGTCACAGGCGTTTGCCCGTGACTTTCTCCGCTTTTTAACCATTTTCTAATAAAAAAAGAGGAAGTTCTCTATTCGGTTGTTTTTTCATATTTTTCATCTCATAACTTCGTAATTTATTATTATTATTATTATTTATTTAATGTCAGACAACGGGATCCATAAAGTGTTAGTAGAAATTAAATTCACTTACATGTCATAGGGTTAGTACAAAAGAATCTTAATATAATATTACCTACTAAGTAATGAATGTTATAAGCCGATTTAAAAATTACTGAAAGGTAGGAACAACTTTCAAATTGGTTCCATACAAATTTTATCGAAATGGGTTTGGCAGTCATCATCATCATCATCATTATCATCCTGAAGAAGTCCACTGCTGGACATAGGCCTCCCCTACACATTTCCAGTGTGTTTGGCAGTGTGGCCATGAAATCGGTTTCTCAAGTTTTTAGTCTTATTTATAAATATTGCATAATGCCCGGGATACACGAGAACTAGCTTCATTTTTCAAGAACTGCTAGCTTGCTAGCTTACCATCACTGTCTTGCTATCCTGCCTTGAAAAACTATCCTAGGGAATCCCGGGCATAACCGTCAAAAAAACTAAAAAAAAAAGAATACTGTCGTCACAGTTCTTTTATGTAATGCTAGCATTACATAAAAGAACTGTGACGACAGTATTCTTTTTTTTAATCAAAATGGGCTATATATTATAATACTATATACACTATACCTACTATAAATATATATAGCTAATACTATATATATTTATAGTATTAGCTTTTAAATCATAACAAACAACCCTCATTAGTAAATGAGGGTTGTTTGTTATGATTTAAAAGCTTGCATACATAAAACTTTCATAATAGGTCGTCTATTGTTAGATCACAGTCACTTAAGTGTGACGTCAGCACTTAACAGGGCGGGCGGACGTCTCCTTCGCCCGGTCAAGGCCGGGGCTACAGTGATGATTTCAACGAGGTATAATTATGCTGAACAATTCAATCAAACCTTCTTCTTAATTAATGGCATCTGTTCATTTTGGAACGATTTGTCAGTGACAAGTGAGGATACTTAAATAAAATAGTTTTTAGTCAAGTCAGTCAATAGACAAGTCGGTTGTCACTGGCTTCAAAGAAAAATATGGCGGTTTGTTTCAAAACCATCAGAAACATTTTCGTTTGAATCAAGATATTTCATATCACACCTTCATTAGAACTGCTCACACTATGCGTTAAGACCTCAAATAATGTTGGTGAAAATAATACCACCGAAATTAAACAACAGAACTCAAAATAATATCAGAAAACCCATTATAATGAAAAAGCTATGCGACTTCCCAAAATGACAGAAAACGAATCCCCAATCATCTCAATCAGAAGACAAACTCAAGTTGCCAAAGACACAGACAGAGTCAAAATAAACGACTTTAAAAACGACTTTTCTTTAGACTCTGTTTTTTAATAAGGGGGTTGAAGTTTAAAAACTTGAAACCGGCTTCATGGCCAAACTGCTGAACTGATTTTGATGAAATTTCTATAGGATCAATAACAGAGCTGAGGCGATAACAACCGTTCCTACGGATTAAAGTCGTGACACAGTTTCTATGTAGGTGTCCCAGAGTGAATTACTAAGATTTTGTATTGCCCCAAAAGTTACGAGCTCGGTAAGCCCTTATGATCCCTAGAAGGTATTCGCCAGGTAAGGTTACAGGGCACAGTCGGTATACGCTCCCCTGTAGGCACCTATCAAAGGAAGGGTTGTGTGCTTAAATCCATTAGTTCATAACTTTTGGGATAATAGAAAATCCTCGTGATAATTAAACCCAACTGCCGAGAACTGCAACAAAGCACATCTGAGCGTTCTTCGGTGGCGATCAGTGAACCATTGACCATGATTCTAACTATTTATTACAGTATACAAACATACAAACAATACAAGCAAAACCAAAAATATAATAAAACTGGTTCTAATATACAGGGCGTCCCACAGATATGCCACATGGAGGGAAAGTACCTTGAATATTTTAGATGGGACATTTCACTAAATGAAGAATTTAAAAAACAATTTCAGCGGCATTCATAGATATTATTCTCTATGTGGCATATCCACGGGACGCCCTTTAAAGTAGTAAGCACATAATATGAGTTGGGTTAACAGACATCAGATTCTTTCGTTTTACAATTTCAAAAAACTATTTGCCTCAACTTGCTTATTTTTAGTTGAAAATACGTTCACAGTTCTCGCGACAACAATTAAACCTTTCACCACAGCGTGTACAATAACTATGTTCGTTATTACATGCACAAATAAACGTAAACGGAGCCGCTCGAGGTAAACAATACAAGCAATGAAACGAAATGCTTAGCGAAATATAATATATTTCCCAGGCGTGACCTGTAAAGAGCGTGTATTATGCCTCGTTCACACTCAAACTTTACAGGCCTAACAGTTGGTAGTAGCGCTGTCTTCTGGGCCGTAGGTCGTGGGTTCAATCCCCACCGGGAACAAATATTTGTGTGATGATCGCAGATTTTTGTTTTCTGTCTGGGTGTTACATTGTATTCTAATTTTATTATAATTATCATAAGTTTTTTTTTGCCTATTCTTTCCTACCATGACTATTTCTGCCGTGAATTAGCATTGCTGTGTTTCAGTTTGAAGGGTGTGGGTGACGGTGAAATTACTGGCACGTGAGGTCAAACACCTGGATACCTCAAGTTGATGGATGCAAGTTCATCGTAGGTTAAATTCCTGACGTGTGTGACCTATGAGGCAATGTTTTGTTATAGGCGATGCTAATGAGTCATGTACTTCTTCCATCAGCTAGTTGAATAAAAAAAAGTTACACAATTTATTTGTGTATAAATAAATACCATGTATTTTGTTTTCCAACAGATTTTTCCACCAGAGACGGAGTACTTGTTTACTACGGAGACTTTTAAAATCATTCATCAGATGTGCTATTTGTGTTATCTAGACCAGTGAGACGAACTAAACAAGATTTAAGCTCTGTTAACAGGTACTGTTTATTATTCAGAAGTGTTAAAAGCAACTGTTTTACCGTTTAATTTATTGACTCTTAAAGCGGTCGTTACACTCTGGTTCTCGCTCAGAAGCGATTTTAAATTGGGAGTAGTGAATCTTTCAGCGACCTTCTTATGACCTGCATGAAGCGGAATAATGTGAGGAGGTGTAGAAATGTAGTTTCAAAACAACACATACATCTGTGCTATCGCCGTCTTCTTCTTATCGTGTTTCTTGTTCGTTTGTACCAGTGTGGAGAAAGGATTTTGAGTGTCATTACCTATAACAAGTAACAGCAATAGTGTAGCGCTGAAGTGCTCAAACGGTCGATCGCGAAAGCTTTTCGAATCGATATCTAGTACAAATAAAGAAAAAAATACTACAAAGTTTTGTAATTGTTTAGTTTAGACGAGAAGCCAGTCAAATGGGGACTGGCGGGGGGGACCCGTGTAAAAACGGGGACCCACCGCTGCGCACGGAGAGGCTATAATACGCATGAATTGACGTTTCTTTCTTTCTTTCAGTTCGTCCGTGGATTGCAGTAGCGCGTGCATAGCTTCTCCATGCGCTGAGCCACGCTGTACATAGCCTTTGTGTACTCCAGTGGAAACGCCGACGCAGCTAAACTGCACCGCGTACCCATGCGCAGCGTACACCACGGTGGCGGTGGGCCCGCACCTTAATAGATTCAGTAAACTTAGGTAAGCTACTCACCCCGCGTAAAGCTTCCGCTAAACCTGTAAGACATTATCCGTAGACGCCTACAATAACAAAGTGTCGTAAAGCGATTTCGCCCAGTTACAGGCAACTGGGCGAAATCGCTAACGGCGCAACTTGGAACCATTTTTACATCGATTGCTGTATTTTGCTCTTTGTTTTGACGACTGCCTTAGCACAAAAGCGTTGGTTTGATTCCCGCGATGAGAAAAAAAAATGCGCTACGTAGCGGTGAGTGACCACGAGATAAATGCTGAGAATATCAGTTTATAAGTCCGTCATTTCCGTCCGTCCATTTTAAGCGAAACCAACTAAAAGTCACCATAATCAGCCTGAAGAAGTCCACTGCTGGACATAGACCTCCCCTACACATTCCCAGGAAGAACGATTCGGAGCCTTTTCCATCCACCGACCTCCTTAACAATGTCGTCGGTCCATCTGGTGGGTGATCAACCAAAAGTAAATAAATCTAAAAGTATGTATGTGTGTTTATTTCTTAAGTTTACAAAGTGATCCTTGTGATTCTTCTGCATAAATACCGTTTTGATATTGTTTTACAGATTTGTTTGTTAGCCCACTACTGATTTATTTTATTTTAAGGGTAAACGTAACTATAACGTCTGGTTAAAACGTTGGTAAACATTGGTCTAATGTCCTTACTTTTAAACTTTGTCCGCATAATAATAAGTTTAAGGTTTTTGGGGTAAAGTTAGGAACACGTGTTTTATGGTTTGTTTGTTATTGTTGTTTTTATTAAGATTACGTAATGAATATAAAAAAATGTTTATTTAGCATGACAATGTAACATTTACTTTACGTTATAGTAATAAAAAAATACTTTCAAAGTTAGATATTACAGAGTGTAAATCTAACAGTGTTACCCGAGGATTGAAAGCCGGAGTTATTCAATAACAAACATTAAAAAAACAACCGAAGAACCCCCGCCTTTTTATAACGCTTTTATTAGCTTCATCTGTATGTATCTGTATGTGTATGTTACCGACCTCTTTGAGCTCGATTTTGCCCTACTTTGAACGATCAGATTTGATTCAAACTTTGCACACCTGTCAAGGGTCGATGACAATGCCAATGCAATAATATGAAAAAAAGAAGTAAAAAGAAAAAAATTAATTCAATTATAACTAATTGAACTAAAAAGTTAAAAATAAAACTGTAATAATCAATTGAAAACATTATATTATTGTACAAAAAGCGTGGGGGGCTTGATTTTGATTGTTGTAAAATCAATAGTTTATTATATTATCTGAAGTTATTATAAAAAGCACCCCACGCTTTTTTGTACAAACATACATATAAGCGTTTTTTTTAGTTTTTTAAACTATAATTTTTATTTTGTTTAAATTCAGTTAAAAGATACTATTATTTCACAACAAAGGTTATCTTTAAAAATACTAGTTATGACGACGGAAAGGGACTGGTTATATTACGTCGTACTGACCAGACGTCGTACTAAACGAATAACCTTTTTTTTTTATTAATAACATACATGATGTATTTATGAATACATATTTAAGTGACTAGCAAATAAAAAAATATTTAAATCAAAATATTTATTTCACATAATAATGTGTGTGCCTATTGTACTCACATTCATTTATAATGTGCAGGTTTTTATAATGTACATAATCTAATGAGAATTTTGTATCTTTACTTCCTTCCCCACTATATTTACAGGAAGAATTTTGCCTCCAAATTCAAAGAATTGTTGCCAAAAGCCACAGTAAGTCCAAACATTATATATATTCACTTGTACGTTTACGCGGAACATTAAAAACCGCTTAGCAACCATTTCATTTGCATACTGGACTGACACAGCAAATAACAAGAAAGCTGCCCCACTTACCATCGGGTGGGGCATATTATGCTTGTCTGGTCGGCAAGTTGTATTAAACAAAAACAATGAGGATCATTTCATTTACTAATAAAAGCCTTTTTTTAAGTTGAAATTAAACCAGCTTAAAGCTAATGAAAACTTTTTTTATAGGCTGGTTAGTAACCCCGCTTTCCAATCTTAAGGTGGCAGGTTTGTATACCTATGGATTTAACTGTTTGAAAAATGTATGTGCACAATAGTAATGCTCTTAAACGGAGAAGGAAAAACAAGGAAACCCATGGCTTAGTCAGCTCTGCGCGTATTAACCATGTCTTTCTTGTGGACTAGGCCGATTGAGCTGTCAGGATGGTATAGTTGCCGGGCAAGCCTATTCCATCTAAATTCCTGTCCCAGGCACTATAGCGTCCCGCAAGTAGGGCTTGAGCTGCCCCTGAATAGTTACCCCTGACGCTATATAAATCATCTACAATAGATGCAAAGGCCTGTTTACTGTCATGAACGAGCTATGTTGGCCTGACTATGCATAGGCCTGTTTACTGTCATGAACGAGCTATGTTGGCCTGACTATGCATAGGCCTGCTTACTGTCATGAACGAGCTATGCTGGCCTGACTATGCATAGGCCTGTTTACTGTCATGAACAAGCTATGCTGGCCTGACTATGCATAGGCCTGCTTACTGTCATGAACGCGCTATGCTGGCTTGACTGCAAAGGCCTGTTTACTGTCATGAACGAGCTATGCTGGCCTGACTACGCTGTATTGTTTTTTACCAGCGGCTACGAATAATTTCTCCCGGGAACTAAACTTTTACGTGTTTACCCGAATTCTAACATCTACCGCAGCGTGAGAATAACTGAATGTGCTCGGTGCTCACATTAACACAAGCATTAACCTGCGGCTTTGTTTGTATGGTAACTGAAAATACATTTGACAATTGAAAACTGGCCTCTCAGCTCAGTTGGTAGTAGCCCTGCCTTCTGCGCTGTAGGTCGTGGGTTCTCTACCGAGGATAATTAATATAAGTGTGGTGAATGCAAATGTTGGTTCTCTGGTGTTATATCTATATATATAAATCTTTCGTGTCACAATTTGGAACGCGATAAACTCCGAAACTACCGAACGGATTTCGATAAAATTTTGCAACTGCCTATAACATGGTCGGACTTAAAAGATAGGATAGTTTATATTCAATATTTAGGTGTTATTATTTTATAAGGGGCAAAAGTTTCGAAATCTATGTCTATCCCTTTCTATCACGTAGGGACTTATATATGTCTATCCCTTTCTATCGCTTAGGGATTTTTCAGAAAATTCTCGACTTTGACGAGAACAGAATGCACATAGACGCTCTAGAATGATCTGGAATAATCAAATTTAAAGTCGGTTAGCATCCGGAATGCTCCCACCCAAACGTTAGTTATCCAGAATTATCTAGAATACTCAAATATATTTGGACAAAATGTTCTAGAAAATAGTGCTCCTAAACGTTATAGAATGTTCTTTCATCATCATCATCAATTGATATCAGTCCACTGCTGGACGTAGGTTCACCTTGAGTAACATAGGCTATATTTATGTGTTTAAAAAATAAATGTCCACCCGTGCGAAGCCGGGACAGGCAGCTAGTTGTATTATATAACACCCACCCACCCATTGTACTCTAAATACATGTTATAAAAAATCTTCCTTAGAGTACAATACAACTCCCAGGCCAAGAACAAACATCTGTGTTCACCACACAAATAATTGTTCTCGGTGGGGATCGAACCCACGACCTTCGGCGCAGAAGGCAGAATTGAGCTGAGAGGCCAGTCAGTCTTTTGTTGGTCACCATTCGAGAACCTTCATTCCCCAACGGTTCAAGAGATCAAAAGATGAACCCGTGTTATAAATTGACAAATAAACATCACAATAATAATTTCCTCCATAAATGTCATTATCTATTACACGAATTTCAACCCTTAAACACCTCAATTTATGTGCCGCCATCCCCTTAACAGGCTCAAACTTAATTACTTAGAAGAAGCCTTACCTACCCTTTTCGATGTACTTGTTATTTAATACATGCGGGTTTGGGGGAGGCCTTATTAGGGGATGAATGCGTGCGAAGGTATTTGAAATACGGAGTTAGTTTTCGCAGGCTTTACAAAATCACTCACGCTTGCCTGGTTTTAACCAACTTGCAAAAAATGTAGTACTTTGTCCTTTTGAAGAATTTTGGGCGCTACGTTTTTTTTTCAATGATTTTGTGTATATTTGTAAAAAGCACGGTTGTAGTAATTATTGAATAATTCTTTGTAGAATATGTGTTTTATTATTGTGTGTCTTAGTGTCTTTTTAGACATCTAACTGGCACTTTGGGTCACTGCTGTCACGTGCCCTAGTATGCCACAAGCGCTGTCTGGTTCTGTCTCTGGCTCTGGTTTTGAGTCTGTGTACTCACACACACTCAACCACTGTATGCTCACCAGTGTATTATACTGTGTGTGTGACGTTTCAACGTAGGATTTATTTAGGCAGCAACTCACACAGACTCAAAACCAGAGCCAGAGACAAAGCCATGCAGATAGAGCTTATGGTAGGCCTACTGATGTTAAGTGGTAACCACCACCTATAACAAAGCGATTGCCTCGTAGTCACGCACGTCAAGAACGTGCCCTACAATGCCCTGCGTCCAACAAACTGGCACATAGATGTGCCTGTAATTTCACCGGCACCCACTTTCTTCAAACCGAAACACAGCAATGCTGCTTCACGGCAGAAATAGGCATGGTGCATGGTAGTACTCACCCGGATGAGTCACACAAAAAGAGCTGACTTTCAAGACCTAACTTTAAGACCACCTTGACATTATCGTTTAATCTGTTCTACCAAGCTTATTAATTTAAAATAAAGTAACAAACTATCTACATTATAATGCCTGGAAATTCTCAACCTATAATAATATATACGTACTAACCACTGTGTATAAGCCTCGGCCTACCTCCATGTTGCTTTACCCTATAAACAGGGTCCATGTGATACTGACCTACACCTAAGAACTATGTATGTACCTAAACTAAACCATGTTTATGCAATAAATGTATTGAGTATTGAGTATTGACCTATACCCAGCCGACTCATTCCTTGTACCTACCATTCAGGGAACTTTTACTCATATTTTCTAAATAAAAACAAAAAAAAAGCTCTGCTTGTTTCATCAACTAGTTGTATAACAAAAAATACGTAGAACTTCCCACTATTCAATTTGTTTATTCTATCAGAAACATGACATTCTTCCTTTATTGAGAACATAGCGCTCGTAAATCTACGGCGACGTCGCTTCGGTACTTTAGTTTTACGGAAAAACATTTTTTCTACCGTAAAATATATTTTACATATTTTATATATTTTTATATTTGTTGGGTATACCTATTTGTTTGAATTGGGTTATGAGGTAAATTAAATATGGGACTATTTCCCACTGGTTCTGTTTGTTGTATTGATGGAACTATATTTTATAGACAAGATGGTAGCCCAACAGATATTAAGTGATTACCACAAAAAAAATAGATCAAAGCACTGGCTCACAAGTCACGCTCGATAGGAACGTGCCCTAGTATGCACAGCCATAGTCTATCAACTTGAGGAACTCAGGTGTCTTATGCTTGTAATTTGTTTAGTTTGGGGCTTCACGTGACCATGCCTAGAAGAACAGGCACAACTACGGCTTGATTCCTTCCGTCATTGTACAAATTCTGAGCTTTCTCTATCCAAAAAAATCCCGTTGTTTTCCCGACTTGTTATTTAGTTTGTAAATCACCAGTACCCTGCCTGCTGGGGTAACAAACGAGCTAAACCTTCTAATTGAAATATTAAGTAGAAACGCTGTAAGTTATTCATAGGCGGGCGGTATACGCAATCGATTGTGAACGTAGACGGATGTACGGGGTCTACTCTGGAAATTATACCTTTAGAAAGAAAGAAAGAGAACTTATTTATTTACTTTGTCATTTATTTAGAATAATGACTGGTATTTTATTCAAAACAGAGACTAAAAGAATGTACAAAGAAAGGAAGAGAGAATACAAACGCAGATTTACCTAAAACATAACATTGAATTATGCCTCTCAAAATTTTTATATTGAGATTTTGGCTCAGTTGATCGTAGCTTTGCTATCTACGCTGTAGACCGTGAGTTTACTTCCCATACCTACACCTCATGTTATTCGATTGACACTTACACTGGAGCTTCATTATTATAATTAAAATTATACGTTTTATAAGTGGAGTAAATAATACTTTTTCATTTAATTTATACGAGTTATAATTATTAATACAAGTTGAGCTTTGTCATATTATATTTTTTATCGTTGTGCAGAGTAGTCCCCCGGTGCCCGGTTTCCTGTGGCGGAAGTGCTCTGTTTTAGTCGTTTTCAATATATCAGGCATCCGAATGTTCCTAATCCTACTGTTATTGGAAGTGCTTAAGTTCTAAATTAGTATTTACAATTTAGTATGATAGTAACTGACATTTAACTTTACAACTATTTTAATTAAAGGTTGGCCAAGTTCGCATTCAAGATATGGAGGAGACTATTTTGATCTCCGCTAGCAAAACTAGCTACACCAACATAGCTCGTAGAATTAGTAAGTTGAAGTGATAGTTGGCAGGTCATTAGCTCAAAGAACCGACAACCGTTGGGGAAAAAAGGTTCTCGAATAGCGACCACAAACCGGTTGACGAAACGTAGGGCGCCCACCGACCAGAGGGACCGACGACATTGCTAAGATCGCGGGAAGACGTTGGATGGAAAGGGCTCAGAATCGTTCTTCCTGGAAATGTGTAGTAGAGGCCCAGCAGTGGATTTTTTCAGGCTGATGATGATAAACAAAACTGCAGGAAAAAGATTCTGAATTTCCAAATTATTTCTTAGCAAGTTTGTTAAGCCTGTAGGTAGATCAATCGTGTGTTACGTTATATATAAGACAATGCTTTAAAATTTTGTATGGATTTTAAAAAGCCATAAGCTATTACTAACTAATTTATTTGGCCGTTCATGCAAAAGATTTTTTTTCTAGGTAATGGTTTTTTTGCGTAAAATTCTCATTTTCCCAGCCATGTTTCTTATAGATTTATGGAATAGAAAAACAATTGGAAATTCTTCGGAGCCGTAAATAAATTATGTGCGATCGAATAGGGAGAAATGTCAAAGGTTTTTCTTATGGATGAGACCTTTTATTTTATTTATTGGGAGAGGCATCGGTTGTGTTTGTATCGCGAATGGTTATGTGGCGAATAAAATGTTTTATTATGCTAGTACTTGCAACTTTATAGACGTGTTGTTTGATAGGTGTGAGAATTGGAGAAATATTTCAATATGGGTTTTCGTTATTGTGATTTTATTTGACACGTAAAGAAAATTGAGTTGTGGTATAAAGGATATAATATGGCGAACATAAGATGCCTCCTTATCTGATGAACTGATGAGCAGTGGACTTTTACAGAGTGAAGGCTGTGTAGATGTAACAAGCGGGAGACAAGCTTGTTATATCACTTTTCCTGATTAAAAAATTTGTACAATCATATATTTTATTATACAAATAGCTGATAGAACAATATGGCCCGCCTGATATTATGTGATGGTTACCATCGCCTATGACAAGGTATTGCCTCGTACGTCACGCACGTCAGGAACGTGCCCTACAATGCACTGCCCTGTGTCCATCAACTTGAGGCATACAGATGTTCAGCCTTACGTGCCAGTAATTTCACCGGCACCACACCCTTCAAACCGAAACACCGAATGCTGCTTCACAGCAGAAATTGGCATGGTGGTAGTACTAGCCCGG
This sequence comes from Thera britannica, assembly GCA_939531255.2. Classification (NCBI taxonomy): domain Eukaryota; kingdom Metazoa; phylum Arthropoda; class Insecta; order Lepidoptera; family Geometridae; genus Thera; species Thera britannica. The sequence continues at coordinate 14,760,997 of OW618040.2, read as the reverse complement.
ACAAGCCACACACAAAGAGTTCTCACCATCATCAGCCTGTAGAAGTCCACCGCTGGACATAGGTCTCCCATTTCCAGAAAAAACGATTCTGAGCCCTTCCTTTCCTTTCTCTAAATTCCCACAATCTTAAAAATCTAGTCGTCAGCCCATCTGGTGCAAAGAGCCAATTTTTATTTTTTACTGTTCCACTTTTTTGTCCCACTGCTGGGTAAAGGCCTCCCCAATTCCCTCCAGACATCCTTGGCTATGCTTTTATTAAATAACTATTAAATTTTACTATTTACTATGTTTTATAATTTACTTAGACACATACACGAACCTACAATTTCTAGAGCCGTCGTTAACAAGTGTATTCTAACGTAATTTAATGTATAATAAACTTAAACGTTGACTCATTAAACAGTTTATATACGGTAACTCGTTTACAAGGTAGAAGAGTTTGAAGGTTCTTAAATATAATTTGAGTGTTGTGAATTAATTTCTAGACCTCACAATACAAGGTAGTATTTTCCATACTTTAAGCAAAATAACACATGTAGCTTAGTTTTTTGTGAAGCTATACATAAAATTAAACACGGAATAAATAAAAAAAGCCATCTATCTAAATGCCGGTGATGGCGGTGGTGATCAGCTGAAATGCTGTCAAATATCGCTGTCATATTTGACAGCTTTTCAGATGATTGCCATCGCCGTCGCCTAGGTTGCACAGGCTTTTTTTTTATATGGTAATTTTGTCTGAAACTGGTTATCTGTTTGAAAATAGCAGTTTATGATGATAACTTTTATCAAGAGGGTTTGAAACATAATAACATAACAAACTAGAAATGCTCATCAATTTTTGACTGGCCTCTCAGCTCAGTTGGTAGTAGCTCTGCCTTCTGAGCCGTAGGTTGTTTGTTCGATCCCCACTGAAAACAAATATTTGTGTGGTGAACACAGATGTTTGTTCTCTGTCTGGGTGTTAATATCGTATTCTACGTGTATATTTACAAAACAAGTTTATAAGTATTATACCAGCTAACTGGTTCCCATAGTACAAGTGTCTGCTTAATATGGGGGTAAATAGTGTTTTGTAGATCTTACACAATATTTATTTATTAATTATTTCTGCCGCTAACCGTACCAAGAGATCTAGACGTATCTGCATCGAGTACCAATCACTAATTTTATTTTACAACACAGTGTAGACTTTCGTAGACTTTTGCTACGCGCCTACGAATGCGTAGATGGAAGTGCTACGCCAAACCATAATGCGACGTAATCTTATAAGAGTATACAAAATAAAACAAATAAATAAAATTATGGTTTGGCGTGGTTTGGCATTATGGTTTAGCGGTTGTAGGCAATAAATATTGCACATCGGCTTTTCTGCTTCTCTTTCTGACGCACACTAAGCTCCATGAAGCCGAAATTAGACGATGTGCAATATTTATTGCCTTCTACTATTATACAAGAAAAACATTATGAGGAAACAGTTAGTCTTTGGCTTGCAACCTTTTACGTATTGAATACCAAGTACCGCAAAATGTAGGTGTGTGCCTATTGTTATATTTGGACATAACTACTTCACTTTCAAGGACTTCAAAGAATATTAGTACCTGTAAAGAGATCTGTTAGGATATCTACCGTGCCTGGCAATTAAAGTCCCGCCATACTATATATTCAACATTTTTTACTTTAAGACCTCACCATGTAACATAATAATTACAATAAATAGTATGAGAATGAAAAGTCGTGATTTTATTTTTATTTTATCTATGTACGACGGTGACTACTTTTCATCTGGTGGCCCTTCTGCTCGTCTACCAGCTATGGCATAAATAAAATATTGGCACAAAAGCTTTGTCACTAGCTGGTTAGTTTAGACTTGGTATAAAAGAATAATCTGAAATCTGACATCAAACTCAGCTGTATTTCCACCAGAAAACAATCGGTAGGCATGGAATACAGACGATATAATAAGCAAAATCAATTGAACAACACGATCCAACCCACTTCGGTATCTTCCCATCTCTGTGGGAGGGGTAGGACAGAATGTGTGGGTCATTAAAAAAATAAGGTTACTGTGAATTAATGATAAGCTTGGTTAAAGTGCTTAGGTCCTTGACACTTAGGCTTCTGTCATGGCTTAAGACACTGAAGTTAAAAAAAAAAGTTAGACTAACTTTTAAGTAGGAAAACGTGTTGGGATATAAATTATTTTTTTGCTAAGCCGTGTGCAATCGGATTGCATAAAAAATAGTTTGCTACCGATTTCTGTTCAATTTGTTCAGTGATTTTATATCTTTCAAAGGGTTGAAATATGCGATAAGAAGTTCATTGACAACTAGTTTGCAAACAAGTCCATCGAGAAAAACTCATTAAAAAAAACATACTAAAATCGTATCGCATTTTGCTGGTTGACCGCCCGCCATCTCTCTTGCCGAGCGAGTGTAGATAGTTCAAAGTACTCTGTGGTATATTTATCTCGCGACGAAACGTCGTAAGCGCCATGAAATTCCAGGCGCTTACGCGTCTAGCGACACTTTAAACGCCATCATACTACATTATATGAATGCCGAAGCCACATAGGTACTTAATAAGTGAGTGCGGACGCAGAAATGCAGCTTACTCGAATAAAGGGATTTTGAATTTAGATCACAATACATCTTGCCGGCATTGTGTATTACGTATTTATTTGTACATTTGCATTATTCTAAACAACGCAATTTTGAATTTGGAACAGGTTTCAGGCAGTTGTGTCTATGTGTGCGTTCACGTATAATTGGATCGATTGGGATTTCAAAAAAAAATCGGTTGTCTATAAAGGCGGTTTACTAACGATAGTTGAACGTGACAACGTCATAAGAAAATATACAGACAGATGTCGAACGCTGCCAAACGCGGAGGCCGATTGTGCCTCTTTGTCGCTCGTTCCGCGCTCTCGCTTGCACTTCAAGGCTTAAATGGAACGCCTCAGAGCGAGGTAACGCCGCATGACGTCATGTTTTTTCGTGCGTGCAGCCGGCTCCATCAAATTATAAGACGTTGTCACATCAAAAATGCCAGTCGGTCCCCAGATGTCGCTACTAACGCCAGATGGGGCTAATTCTCGGGCCGATCTCGATCATTTTGCAGTTTTATTTTATTGCTTCTTTTCACAACCCCGCACTTTTTTTACGTTTTCCGTATAATATCGTAGCTAGGTTGTTGATGAATTACTCAAGGAAATCTGGCATTCTCTATTCGAAAAGAAGAAATAAAATAAAATTGCAAAATGATCGAGATCGGCCCGAGAATTAGCCCCCTGGTCACAATACGTGCCTTTTCACAAGTGCTGGTTGCTAGGGGGTGAATATTATGCCTTTTCCGGGAAAATGCTAGTACGTGTAAAAGATAGCATATACAACGTGTATCAAAATATGTGTACTATCCCGAAGGGGGGTGAATTTCCACCCCCCGGGGAACAACTTTTGTTCAACGACTTTTCGAACTTCGATTGGTATCTCTGAAAAAAACTGCAACGAAGTTTCAACATGAACAGCTGACTTTATACAAAGTGACAACCCTAAACTCAGCTACAGAGGTAGTAGGTAGTAGTAGTAGACCTACAGAGGTAGTAGGTCAAGGGGTCAAGGGGTTACAAGGATAGGGTTGTCAATTTATTTAGGCATTATGAAATTAAATATTTTTGTATAGGAAACTGAAAATAGGAATTTTTAATTTTCTCCCCCCCACAACTGATCACCATTGTGGTCTGAAACCCCCCACCTTCGCATAGTACACATATTTAGATACACCTTGTAGAAGCCCTTGCATGTTTTGGAATTAAATAAAAATGCTAATCCCTGTACGAACATAATATATTTTTTTGAAATATAAGTGCCACATCAAAAATGCCAAAAATTGCAACAGGCCAACCACAAGCTCAGTCTGGCTCTGTCTCTGGTTTTAAGTCTGTGTGAGTGTTGACAAAATAAATTCTACGTCGAAACGTCATACACACACAGTTCCTATAATACACTGGTGAGCACTCACCCAGACTCAAATCCTGGGACATAGCCAGACAGAGCTTGTGGTATGCCTACAGAGATGACGGCTGATGGAAGTATAATAGAGGAGAATGGAAAGGGAGAACATGTTGTGCTGAGCCTACATAAAGGGGATAAGGGCAGTAAGAAGAAGAGAAGTGTGTATTTTCAAAAGATTTAATAATTTTCAAAGCAATCATCAATCGAAATATAAATCAATAATACGAGCGTCATTCGTAATGCATTGCTTCATGTCCATCACTCATCATAATCTCTTTACAAGTCATTTTAATGCATTTATTTATAGCTTACTATCGCCCGCCCGTGGCTTTGCTTAACCTTCCAGAAGTACAATTATGATGCTTATTTATTTCCCGTAGTTTTTACAATGCCATCGGTCCATTGAAGGGTGGGAAAATTAATAAAAATGATTGTTACGGCCCCATATCAAGATCCCGTTTCCGAACGAATACGAAACGTCAAAACTCAAAATTCAATCTTTTTTGACAGCACCCAGTCTGTCACTGCGCCTACAACTTTTAACCGCTAAGCTCACCTTCCTACCTAACCTATTGTTCCTTCTTGACAAAAATATAATTAGCATAGCTTACCTACATGCACCCTGTAGGACACTGTAGATTACTAGAAGTAAGTTTACTACTTATTCAAATGTTGTGTAGGCCCACAAACTTTTCCCCTTGTGACGCGTGTACAAAACAAACAGCCATACATTAAGATAAATAAGTACCATAAACAAAAAGAACACATTATCCAGATCAGCATTATCTGAATAAACTGGAGTAATGTTCGAGACATGGCAGTTGTTTATCTGGCGATAGATGGCGTGGCGTCGCGGCGCCGGAGGCTGAGACGCCGACTCTGCAGACAACGCCAAAGGTAACTATTACACTTGGGACTTGGCACTTTATTTTTTACCTTCATATAAAAGAAAGGTAAGCATACAATAATTTTTGGATGCCAAAATAGAAACTAACTCATATTAAAATTTAATAATCACATGTACATGTATACAATAATAATCCTACTAATATTATAAACGCGAAAGTTTGTAAGTATGGATGGATCGATGGATGGATGGATGGATTTTTGTGGTCTTTCACGTAAAAACTACTGAATGGATTTTAATGAAACTTTACAATAATACAGCATCAGAATAACACATAGGATTCAATTTCTTAAGATAATTTATTGTAACTGGAACGAGGCGTAACGGAAACGGGGCTAGCGAAGCCGCGGGCGGCCGCTAGAATAATATATGAATTGAAATCAAATTGAATTTTCACGAAGTCTGTCAACAGTGTCAACAGTATACTATACAACAGTAACAACAATATCTTCCGGATGATATTGTGATTACTGCTTCTGCAGTGCATCAGGTATCTTTGCGCCAGAGTGCGGGGCAGCAGCAACAGCATTTTGAAGACTGTTGTAGACAGCCAGTCAATCCCACTGTGAAAACATCTTTCGCTGAGGACGATCAATGGAGGAATTTATTTCTCCCTTTTTAGGTTCTACGACATGACGCTTTCCTCATGATGTTTTCCTTCACCGTTTGAGAGCACTGGTAAGGTGTAAACATGAAAAAAACATGAAAAAAATTATTTCCATGATTTTTTTTATCAAGTCCCTAGTTTTATAAATCAGGATTCCCTTGGCAGTTAAAGATATTGGTCGCGGCCCGTTTGGAAGTGTGCCCGAAGGTCTGAGGCTCCTGTGACGTCATACAATACCATCAATTAGGGGAGTTATGACCTTCAGTGTTATTGATACTAAGCCAATGAACATTCAAAGTTTGTAAGTGCTCTGTTTTTCTGCCACAACTTGATAAAATCTTTTTATTATTTTTCATAATCAAATAAAGAATTTTCTTATTTATTTGAATACATTAAAATTGTTTTTTGACCTTACAAAACGACAGAAAGAAGTGGAAAGCTTCCCAAACTTCGTATTTTTTTTCATTGCTACTAGGTAACACAAGCAAACAGTCTACCTGATGGAAAGTACGGTTATTGTAACTTATAGACGCTTGCAACACCTGTATTGCGTATCTTTTGTTATAATCAAAACTTAATCGGATTAGTTAGTTTAGTTAGTTAGTTTCGCTTGCAATAAAAAACGAATTTAAACAAAACTGATCTTTGACAAAGAACGATTGCAACAACACTGAATGCTGATGGCCCGAACACACCTAGTTCGCTGGCGGTAACGATCAGTGAAACGCTGTCAAATATCGCGGTCAGATTTGAGATTTGACAGCGAATATTTGACAGCGTTTCACTGATCGCTACCGCCAGCGAACTAGGTGTGCGCAGGCCTTACGTAATAAAAATGACATAGCAAATGTAAAACTGGTATGGCAACAGATTGACAGTGGTCGAAAAATTATGGCAACAAGATTGTGATCGCTGTTCCTTGTTAGTATTATTTATTTGTTACTATCATTCTTTTGATTGCAACAGATATACACAATCACCCAGCAGAGGCACCAAAAGCGTTTCCAACCTTTTAAACATTTCAGTAGGTTGGTAAATGTTTCTAGGAAAAAACTTTCAAGGGGGATTATTCCAAAACCTTGATGCCACAGATAAAGATTCTTTGGCGTCAAAGGAAAATCAATCTGGAATGAGACCGCCTATCTGAAGCCAAACAAGTGAATAATATTTGTGCTTTCGCCGAGTTGGCGGCCGTCCGCCATACATCACGGAATCACTGAAACCCAGAATGACCCAAAATGCTTTTTTGGATGTGGTATACGCTTGAAAAAATCTGCTGGGCATAGGCCTCCGCTATACATTTCCAGGAGGAACGATTCTAAGCCCTCTCAAGGTTTCAGGTTTCCTACGTTACGTCTTCTAGTTTGTGGCCATTGTCCAAGAACCTTATTTTGGTTTTGTAAAAGGATCATGCACAAAAATGGTAGGAACCAAGCCATAATTTGTTGCCTGTTCTTCTAGGCTTGGTCGCGTGGAACTGGCCCCTAGCTTTACTTTGTTGTCGGTTCTTTGAGCTATATTGTGCCACTTCAACTTTTTAATTCTCCGAGCTATGCCAGTGAACTGGGTTCTTCTACAATCTTTTGAATAGTGGGGAAGGTACCACTTCTTATTTTCGTAATTTCATGTGCCCGTCCTACTTTTGGTTTTCCGTCCGTGAGACGAAAAATAAGATATTTCACTTGTAGGTATCTGTTTTGTTTTCCGATGCCTTTGATATACAGGGTGATAAAACAAGCATTAGCATTCAAAATTATACTGAGCTGAGGTCCATAAAAAAGTGAATTATTTTTTACCATTATATTTTTTTCTTTCTTTTGTTTGTCTTTACTTAAGTATATAACAACGAATTACTTCATGATTTGTATGATGATAACTGAGTGGAGTCTTTTAAGACACCAAACATTAATTATAACTACACAGGATCATGCTTATCAAACTATTACAACCCACAAAAATATGTTTGTTGATGTTGTTAGTTTTCAAGAGCTATATTTCGACACCCTTAATAAAGCCTTTATCTTCCTAGTGTCACTGGTTTTTTCGAACCAGAGTGGTGAAAGGATTTTAAATGTGCCAAAGAGGCTTTTTCGTGCACACAATTTTCATAAATGTCTATTATCTGCTAAATGTATGTGTTTTTGTGCTACCGCCTTTATTGATGGGCATCAATTTCAATGTTTTTCGTCATCTGACGGGTTTCTGCGTATTCTCGAGAAGACGGATGTATGTTATTTGTTTATATTATTGTATGGTAAACAGTTTTATTAAAAAACGAAAGCGTTAGATTACTACCGTAAATCACTTAATATATGGAACGTAGGGTTTAAGCCTTGCGGACACCTAAACGATCTACGATGGCGATCAGTCAGCGATATTTGACAGCGTTTCACTGTCCGAAAGACGTAATAGATTAGTGCTCCTCCGGATTCAATAAAGTCAAAGTTAAAAATATATTTATTTAGTTGCATCACAAGAATCACTTTGAAAACGTCTTAAAGTATCACCAACCTTTACAAAAACATGGAACCACAAACACCCACATTTTCATGTAGCATTAGAAGAACCACCCTTTTAATATCTTCTCACCGTTGATATCGACTTCACAAATAAAGTCGTCGGTCCCTCCAATAACGTAGGCCGTTACCCTCTCGGATTACCTCCTATCATCTCATAATTCTTTCCTCATCATGTAATATCTCATCCGTAGTTCTGCCTTTCAAACTTTACACACGATGTCGGAGTTTGTGACATGCCGCATGATAGATAATTTGTTACGATGTTTTTTTTTTCATTTTGTTGCCGTAAGGATCTTTTTGTAAATCTAACTATGACTATTGAACTCTGTAATTAAAGTTAAAATAACCAAGATTATGAGCAAATGGAAACCTCGATCTACTGTTGGCGATTGCGTGCGCAAGCGGTGTCAGTAATATTTTCAACAAAAAACACACTACGCTTTTACAGTACGCTGATGCAATAGAACAATATTTTAAAACTCATTCTATCAAACATTCAATTATGGCTTATATTCAGCCTGAATTAAAATCATACACAATCACTTCAGACTTCACTTCACTTAATTCCCTTCAAGTAGGACTACAATTCCTTTCTGTAGACGAAGCATTAGAGTGATTTGCTTATATTAAGCTCAAAAACGTAGGAACTTATGTACCAAAAACAATCACCAGTGACATTTATTTGCTATGCAACATGCCGCACAATACAGTCGTGTGCAAGATGCCATACTTTACGATATGACACTCAAGTCATTACATTTGTTATTCAAGAGATTCGCTCGCGAGGAATACTTGAAAGAATCGTTACTTTTGCGGATTAAAAGAGTGGTGAACTCTTGCACATTTAAAATAGGGACGAGCAGCGTAGCCTGGTCTTGCTCGGGTGGAGTATTTGAATTTAAAATTGGTTATTCTAGATCATTCTGGAATATAAGAACATTATGTTCTAGAGCACTTTGGCAAAATGTTGAATTTGTAGAAAAATCCTTATCTGATAGAAAATGACAATAAAAAGGAAAGACATAAAAATGTCCATACTTGTTAGAAAAGGATAAACGTATATTTTAAAACTTTTGCCTTCCACAACCACCCACTTCAGAAACTTCCCGTGATTTTAACTAAAAAAACTGAAGGCTCCTAAGGTATGTATTTTTTATGTTTATGCACCCACGTCCATTCGAACCAACAGTGCGCTTACAATTTCATGAATAATTTAGAATATTTTTCACGTTTTTCTATTAATATACGGTGACGTTTTATTCCACAGAGTATGTTATGCAGAATTATTTAGTGTCTTTTTTTTGAGCCATGGTTTCGTTAGTGAACATTCCCTAAGAGTTATTCATCAAGTGTGATTAGGATCCGATGGCGCAGCGGTCAGCGCAGCCCCGTACCAAGGGGAAGGTCGCCGGTTCAAATCCCGCTCGACTCTTAACTTTTGGGACATTATAAAAATCTTTGTTATTTAGTGTCGCTATTTATGGTTCTTTGTGGTGTTGGTTTTAATAAAAGTCACTGAAAGCGTTCGTCATGTTTCTTTCTTTCTTTATTCTTTATTGCACACATATAGACAACATTTAGAAAATGTAAAGTTAAGAAATGTACAAAGGCGAGCTTAACCCTAAAAAGAGTTCTCTTCCAGCAAACCTTAGAGGATAGATATGTGGAAATAGAGGTGGGTACGTGTACAAGAAGGGGGTTTGAAAATATTAATATAATATAAGTATAATGTATTAATAACACAATAAATAAACTAAATATACCTACACATAATTTACATAAACATACACACAATATATCAGTATATACATACATATAATGTTTGTTTCCTAATGTAACACAAATATTTGTGAACACAGATGTTTGTTCCCTGTCTGGGTGTTATATTGTATTCTAAGTATGTATTTACAGAAAATCACAATTACGAGTATTATATCAGCCAATGGTTCCCATTCCCATCGTACAAGCTGTGCTTAGTTTGCGGTTAGATAGTGTTGTGTGGATTGTCCACTATATTTCTTTATTATTTATAATGTCTTGCTATTTAGCTATGCTTCTTATAGCCCCTTTCCCATCACTGGTGCGTGATATCGCGCACCAGCCCGCACCAGCACGCACGACACACCATGGGAACGGTCTCGTGCGCCGAGGTGCGCGGTAGCACAGGAGCATTTTCTGTTTGCGTTTTGCGTTGCCGTGCGTCGTCGTGCGCGGTGCGGGCTGGTGCGTGATATCACGCACCGTAGGAAGGCGGCATTAGATGTGCAATGTGTGAAGACTTTAAAAAATATCCACTGGTTCGCGACCGAATTTGTACCCACAATCTTAGGATAGTATTATAGTTAAGCAGACTTTCTAGATCACCAAAGAAAAAATTGTGTGGATGTATGAACTAAGACAATTTTGTAGTAGGTTAGCCTACCAGACAGGTCACTCTGGGCGAGCTGTTTGAGAAAACGCACTTATAAGCCGTAACCGCACATCTACAAGTAGGCCACATTATTTGCTTCATCCTTTTTTCTCGGAAAAATACATTATTTAATTAGTGACAAGCAACCTGTCCACAGGGTGCAAGCCCACTGATGCTGAACACATGTTTCAGGATATTTTCCTTCACAGCTAAAAATAAGCATTTAAAAACCCCAGTAAAAATAAAGCAAAGCTGGTAATTTTCTTATATTATTTCCATAAAACCTTTAATTTAATATCCAATAAAAGTGGTTTTAAATCTAACCGCCCCAAGTAGCTTCACTAAAACAAACGGGTAATTTTCCCAATAATTACTGACCTGAATACCCCAAATATTGCTCTACTCAGAGTAATAAGAAGAAGGATATTATGAGGATGGAAGGCGACGGTGGGCCGGCTGCAAAGACGTTGGCAAGATTATCTTGAAATTCTGGTGAAGGATTGGTGGGAAGTCGCCAAAGATCATAGTTAGTACATACACAGTTGGAAGATTTTGGGGGAGACCTTCGCCCAGCAGAGTCCCAATGCTGGGCAAAGGTCTCCCCCAAATGTGCACGAAAAAAAATAAAAGAAATAAGCATAGAAAACTAGTGGTTTTTATGGCGATACTACTTGATTAACTAAATTTCTTGCTGCGAGATTTGAGATAAACAACTGTCAAATATTTGATTGGTCGATTAGTAATTCGTGAAACGGGCCTAGAGTTCAATTTAAGAAAAATAAAAAAATATCCATTTAGTGACATGTTTGCGACACTGAAAAAGTATTATCTTGATTTTTACACTTGACAGCACTATTTAGCCCAAACTAAGCAAAGCTTAGCCTATGTTAATCAAGTAGCTGATATAAATACTACTCATCATTTTTTAGGAAAGAAATACAATGCAATTACTTCGATCCCCACCGAGAACAAATATAGTATAAATATAATATGTTTACACGCCCTATAGCTAGTTGTACTACTCCAAGCAGATTGAACTCTCGGTCTGTCATTAAAATCCCATTTCCATTCATTGCCTCACTGAAGTATTCTACAAAATCAAAATGGAGGTTAAGGATAAAAATCTTTTTAAGTTTTATCGTTCTCATGCTCACTGACATATTAAACTTGAAACTAAATACTTAATAGATTCGTAAAGGGTTTGATATAATCTCTTTCTTCTTCTTCTTTCTCCCTTTATCCCACTTTATGTGGGGTCGGCATAACGTGTTCTCTTCTTCCATTCTCCTCTACCAGCCGTCATCTCAAACAGTTTTAAATATACTTTGATTTTATATTATCCTTGAATTTTTTGGTTTCGTGTGTTTTTATTTTCTAGGCAAATAAATTCTTCTCTGTCTATCTATCTATCTCTGTATTCACTTCTTTCAGAATCAAAATCAAAAGTGTATTTATTCAGTAGAATCGGAAGGATGAGTCTAGGTGCCAGTTCCACCATTTTGTATGTAAAATAATTATAAACGATTCTGATCTCTACCAAAGGATAGTCATAAAATAAAAATCATGGCTAACGAACTACACTCAAGAGCAAATAATTTTGATGTCCCTATAACAACTTCATAAAACCCTTTTATTCATTTTTGTCACATAGATAGATATAAGTAGACATTTATTTGCTACATACGCACACACAGTAGGGAAGGTGAGGTAATACGATCCCTGTAGGTCAAATGATCCCCCGCCGTAAATCAGAGACAACTAGTGCCATCTATCCAAATGCGCATGAAACATGTTCCCCGCACCCCTGCCAGTTGCCTCTCCAAGTGTCATGGCAGTGCGAGCGTCTGGCGTGATTTTATTAAAACATTATCAAAAAGTGTGGCTCTGATCTAAAGTAAGCCTGTTTTTGGATTTTCATTACTTTTTACATGTTCGTGTTTATTGAAATGTTGTTTTATTTGCGGGTATTAATAACAGTTAGCTTATATTTAAGCAATGTTCGAACACCGCACGCGGTATTTGAAGGTTATGTTATGATCGATATCTTGGAATTTGGTTTTTGGGGCGAAATGATCCCTTTCTGTGTGTTTAAAATGATCCCATTTCTATCCATCAATTCCATTCAATTTCCATTTTTTTTGAATGGCTTCGTGGATTCAGACGTAGACATCCGGACATTACGATGCGTGCCCCAGAATCGATGTCTTCTGCTCGAGCGCGAGCTTTTAATAAGCCTGTGGTGGATAAATTTTTTTCAACTTTGAAAAACGTGCAAGAAAAACATTATTTTCCACCCCATCGGATATTTAATGTTGACGAGACGAGTTTATGCACTGTTCCAACATAAAACTCGAGAGTGTTTGCACAAACAGCCCGTAAACAGGTGGCCCCTACCCCAGGGATCATTTTCTACATAGGTGTGTATAAAATGATCCTTTACTAAACTTTAACAAAAACCTCTAATACAAAAAAACTACATACATATAATAAAAAATAGGTATGCATTTACAAAGTTAAGTAAATTCACTACCTCCAACAATAGAACTCGTGCGATTTTGCCTTCAACTTTAGCCACAGTTAAGTTTATCCCAAGGGGATCATTATACCTCACCTTCCCCTACATTACAATAAGAAAAAAAAAGAAAGACATCACACAAAAACATACCAAAGAAACAATAATGATACATAAAAATATACAGGGTCCAAGTGATACTGACTTACACCTAAATAATGTATGTACCTAAACTAAACCATAGGCAATAAGTATATTGAGTATTGAGTCAAATTAAAAAGTCATTTTATTCAACTGGATCACAGGGATCACTTCAAAATGTTCTACAGCTAAATGAATGTACAATATGTACATAGGTGCCAGTTCCACGCGATCAAGCTTGTGATAACCGGCACCTTACTTCTGGCTCGGTTCATATCGTTATTTGTACGACTTACCCCCGAATACTGAAACGCAACTCAGATTTAAGCACGTCTCAAGCGACGAATATTTGACAGATTTGAACTGTCAAATATTCGTCGCTTGAGACGTGCTTAAATCTGAGTTGCGTTTCAGTATTCGGGGGTTAGCTCGGTGATTTAGGGGCTAAGCTCAAGCGAGCTAGATCCTAATTACTAGTATGTTACTATGGATACGCTGAGTTGGTATAGGTTTTAGACAAACTGCATCATCATCATCTTCAACCTGAAGAAGCCCAATGCTGGACATAGATCTCCCCTAAACATTTCTAGGAAAAACGATTGTGAGCTCTTTCCATCCACCGACTTCCCGCAATCTTAACAATATCGTTGGTCCATCGAGTGAGTGGGCGTCCTACGTTTCTTCTGGTTCGTGGTCGCCATTCGACAATTCATTGCACAGCTACATCTAAAATTTTAATTTTGGTACTAAAGGTAAAATACTTTACAATAGATGCAAAAGCCAATTAATTTTGTGGAAATGAGGATAATAAACCTCATTTTGCGTAAATGTACTAGCGCTCTTGCTTTGAAATTTTTGTGGTTTCTGGTACAAAGTTGAATTAGTTGCTCTCGAGTGTAAATGTTGAAATGTTTCTGGAATCTGATATTTGTATTTTCATGCTGATTTCTGTTCCTTTGAGTTTTTGGGGTTTCTTTGTTCTTTGAAACCAAATCAAGTCATTTGATCGTATTTTGTTGTTGTTGTTAAAATAAAATAGATATAAAAAATTTAGAAAAATAAATTACGTTTTATATCAAATCAGTAGAGCTCTTTCATAGGATTTTTGTAGCAAGGTAAATTACTTTATCATCCCAAAGTTCTCTTTATACGTTTGTAAACTATTTAAATCCAAGGCCTTTAATTTTTACTAGATAAAACTAAACCTGCTGCAGGCTAGGCCTCCTATAATAGTATTTTTTAGCCTTCTAACAGTCATAATATTATCCGGGTTACAAATTTTAATTTTATTCTTATTTCATTCATATGAGACGTGATCGGTACTACTACCCTATTCTACTTGCGTTCTGATTACTTTACATACATACATCTTATACATTTAAAGAAATTCCTGTTATTTACACTATTTATAACTCAAGAAGGGCTGAACCGATTTGGCTGAGTTGGTGGAGAAGTAGCTTAGAATCAGGAGACGGACATAGAGGATACTTTTTAACCCGAAGTAGAAAAGGGAGCTGGGCGTAACGGGAACGGGACAAGCAAGCCGCGGGCGGCCGCTAGTTTTCGAATAAATTAAATTGTAACATCCATAAAAGAGCGGAAAACGCCCATAAAACAAGCATTAGCACAAAGATGTCAATAAATAACCGTTACACCACTAATTACCAAAAACACTTTCCTAAATGCGTGTTGTTCTGAACGTCCCACTGCTGGACCTGGAAATGCGTCACGCGTCCGAAACGCGTCCGAAAAGCAGAAAACGTCGCTTCCGGAAGCTTGCGCATGCCCGAATTAATGCCAAAGAAACTAAAAAGTCTTTTTCCCAACAAGAAACTACTTTGTTTACCTTATTTCAGTCACTTCCTATTAGAAAAGAGTATGGGTATCATGTAGAACATTTTTTTCCGACAAGAAATCATTTAATAGCGGCGGGTAGCATTTTAAAACGATTTTTTTCGCTACCTTGCAATTTTTGAGATTTTGTCGGCTATTCTTATTTTTACGAAAAACTTTTTAGATCACCATCAAGCCTTATTTCCAAGGAAAAAATACATGCATAACAATCCCAAAACAACCCTCAATTAATTTATTATAAACAAAAACAAAACAAAGAAAATTTACGAAATTGCGCTTGCGCAGCCATTTTTCGCACGGAAAATTTTCACTTTTTTACAAATTTAATCATTCTAAAATATTTTTTCACTGGCAACACGTCGTTTTATGGCTGCAGTCCATGGAGGCAGGTGTCAGGCCAGTTAATGTACAACCAGAAATTCGAAAAGTTCATTTTGAACTTTTTGGGTACTACAGTACCACGGACGCGTAGCGGCCGAGCAATCGTGGAACTATAGTGCCACGATTTTTCTCGGACGTTTCGCGATTTACTAATCGTGGCACTATAGTGCCACGTAACGCGTGAGTGGCTGGAGCGATAGAGCTTGCTCACGCTCACGCGCAAAACTGTTTAAAAATTTAATTAGCTAATAAAATTCGAAGATATATTTTATAAATTGGCAGGCTGAACATAGGCCCGTTGGTCGTCCCAGGTACCGGTGGGGCGACGCAGTCGTAAAGGACCTGCAAGAACTCGGAGACAGCAACTACGCGGAAGCCTGTAAGGACAGAGAAGCCTGGCGGACTCTAGTGTTGGAGGCCAAAATCCACTTTGGGTCGTTGCGCCACAGCAGTAAGTAAGTATTCTATGGATTGCTTCACTCTCCAAGCTACTATTTTACTCGGAAGTTTCGTCAAAATCGGTTCAGCCGATACGAGCCGAATTTTTTGGGATTTAAAGTACCCTATGTGCAATTCCAGACCATAATCTATACCTGTGCCAAATTTCATTCAAATCCGTTCAGTCGTTTTAGAGTTATTGAGTAACAAACATCCATCTTTACAAACTTTCACATTTATAATATTAGTGTGTTTTTTTTTTTTTTTTTTTAATCGGAACAAATGTATTGTTACAAAATGTACAAAATACACAAGAAACAGTTGAGCTATCTGCAGATCGTTACAAACGATCTAGAGATAGCTCAACTGATCCAAAATTTTAGTGTGATGATTAAAGTATGGGAAAATTTCACATTCTAGCCTCAAACTAAGCATTGCTTATTCTTACACCTCTGGTAATTCTGGCTCAAACACTTGGTTGCCGTGCTCAAGTCGAGCGTTCGATAACGGCCGTCGCCTTTCAGGAACTACAGGGTATTACTGAAATTGTGTCGATGTTGTCTTGCTGTTGATTGCTATAATTTTCAGTCCATTAGGCACACAAACAACGAGCGTGACTTATAACAACGCCTGTATCTTTAGGAAGGACATACACGCAGCGACTTTTTAACCGAAATCTAATAAATAAATATTATAGACAATCCAACAACACTATCTAGCCCAGGGAAGAGGGAATCTTGCTCCAATTTTTTATTTTTTTTATTTCATCAACATTACCATTACCATTTATTTCTAGATATCACCTCACCTTATTACTAGATATAATTTATGAGCCGATTTGAATAATTCTTTTTGATCTGGAATTTTATACTTCAAGATTAGTCCCGTAGAAATTTCATCAAAATTGGTTTAGCAGTTTGGCCATGAAGTCAGTTTCTCAAGTTTTTTAACTTCACTTTTATAAGGTTGCGACTACGAAACCGTACAGCCTTATAAGCACATCTAAGCGTTCGTGTCATCTGCGGTGGCGATAATAATTGAATATTTCACTGATCAAAGTCAGATATTGAGTTCTTCTGTCCAAACATTACTTTCAAACGGAAAAAAAATGTCTTGAAAAATCCGGTTATCTTAGACCCTAAAATTAAAAACGTTTGATGCACTATAGAACACTACACTACTGGTTCAAAAGACCTTGTGCCACGACAAGAGAAATAGGAGTAATTACTTCATTCATGAATAGCAAGCTTCCTAACATTCAAACTGGGTGTGATCGTCATCAAAAATACATTGAGAAGGGTGATTGGAGTCAATTGGGGGGAGAGGGAGGGGGATAGAGTAGGCCAGGGTATTGTTTACCGATAATTAGGCTTTCACTCGTCAAGCTATCGACTTTTACATTTAGCTTAATGCGGAGCTATTATCAGTATTTGCGTGACGGTGGTCCTGGCATCGAATAAGAACCCTCGATAACCCCTCTTAGATCTCAAAAGAGGTGACTAAGAGACTTAGGGGACTTATTCTCTTAGTAATTTTGACTTTTTCTATCATTTTGATGTTTTCTTTTTGATTTTTAGATGGAATAAGCTTGCCCAGCACTTAGACCATCCTGACAGCTGAATTTCTCGACAAAAAACTATGGTACACGACTGGATTTGAGCCCACAACCATAGGATTGGAAGGCTAGGCCGCTACCACTAAACCACCAGTATTTTTTGGAATACTCAGGAATGAATTGTGTTAGGTTAAAGATTTTGTATAAAACATCGTTAGAGAAACACAGTTTGTTGAAACTCAGCGTAGAAATATAGAGGTGGATCATTTTAACTTCTCTTGAATATTTTTAAGCACCATTCCCTGAAACGTATTACTTTGCATAACACACACAGACTGAAAGAATGTAAGACTTCATCAAGCTAACGTCATCATCAGTCTGGAGAAGACTTGGCTCTTCAGATTTCAGTGTATTTCATATAGTGTAATTATTAGAGTACCTACTACCGACCTTTAGTTAAGAGTTATACGTGAAGGTCCTTTATTGTGGTTCTTTATTGTCTCTTTTGACTCAATCTTCGATAGGTCTTTTATTTTTCTTTCACCGTTAAACTTATTATAAAATAAGGATGTGAGATGAGAGTACCTACTGCAATGGACTGAAAAGCCCACTGCATATTAATGGAGTGCATAATAAAGTGCTCTGCTCACCCTACTCCAGTGAGTACCAGAAAGCGGGTGCTCATTAGAATTCAAGAAAAAAGCCTCCCCGCTTCTTCGCTATCTCCAAACGAAGCAGGTGCGGTGCCAACCATTGTACATGCTAATTCTAACTCGGCTGAAATAGAGAAATCCATAGGACTATTATCCTGGCATCTTTTTGAATGTAAATGCAAAAGTTACGCAAAGTACGTGCGGTGTTTGGGTAAACCTAAAAAATCAAATAAACCTTGCAACATTCCCTAAACAGCAGACTGGCCTGTCAGCTCAGTTGGTAGGAGCTCTGCCTTCTGAGCCGTAGGTCGTGGTTCGATCCCCACCGAGAACAAATATTTGTGTGGTGAACACATATATTTGTTCTCTGTCTGGATGTTATATTGAATAACTAAGTAATGTATTGACAAAAAAAGAATACAAGTATTATGTCAGATATCTGGTTCCTATAGTACAAGGTATAGGTGCTGGGCAAGCCTATTCCATCTAAAATCCTGTCCCAGGCACTATAGCGTCCCGTAAGTAGGGGCATGAGTGATCACCAGTTGCCCCTGACGCTATAAAAATCATCTACAATAGATGCAAAGGCCTGTTTACTTATAGTACAAGTTCTACTTAATTTGGGGCTAGGTAGTGTTGTATGGATAATATAATATAATTATTGCCATTATCATACACTCGCCCGCAAAAAAAATGATCTCATAGTAAATTCCAAATAATTATAAAACTAAAAAAACTAGTTTTTAAAATTAGAAATTATCTGAAAGAAAATTTAATCACGCATATAAACTAATAAACTACATTTTGATTTAAAATTGCTATTTATTAACTTGAAAATGAAAAGAATTCTGATGCATTCTTGCAAAGTCAAAGGCGTGCACAAATTACTCAAATTAAATAAGGAAAATCTATTAATTTCAAGTCCAAGAGAAGCCGCGGGTGGCCGCTGTTTTATTTATAACTTGCTAGGTGGAACTCCACAGTCCACACAGCATGACAGCAGCAAATTGTGTAAAAAAAAACACTTTAACTTTCTGCACGGACCGGTTTTTTAAAAAAAATATAGCCTATATTACTCAAGGATAAAATGTAGCTTTTACTATAATTTTTTGAAGTGAAAACTTCTTTAGCGGCGTTGGAGCACTTTCTGTAATGGGTATAAAATCTTAAACTCGCGTCAGGGCGTCAGGATCACGTGACCTTATCGAAAAAGCGTAGGACGGATTTTTTGCAGAAATGTACCCTAAGACTACAACGTAGAGTTCATAATAAAAATCGAAAAAAAGCGTAAGACGCTACAGATACGCTAGTAGTTACTATGACACGGTAACGTCACAGAATAGATAATAGTTAGTAGCAAGCATACCAAGGCGTTTTTCGTGACTGTAGTAGGTATAGGTACATACCTATTATAGATTTTATGAACTAGCGGCCGCCCGCGGCAGGTAGTAGTGGTCATTGGTACAAGATTTTATAGATCTACTGTATTTATTTTTCGAGTGGAGCATTGCGGCGAGCGAAGCGAGCCGCCATGCGACCATGGGAACAGCGCGGCGAGCGAAGCGAGCCGTGCTGTGACTCCCCCCAAGCCCCCCAGAACCCCCTCCTCCTGAACCCGGGGGGAGCGTCGCGGCGAGCGAAGCGAGCCGCCACGTGACCACGGGGAACAGCGCGGCGAGCGAAGCGAGCCGTGCTGTGACCCCCCCTAAGCCCCCCAGAACCCCCTCCTCCGAAACCCGGGGGGAGCGTCGCGGCGAGCGAAGCGAGCCGCCACGCGATCACGGGGAACAGCGTGGCGAGTGAAGCGAGCCGTGCTGTTACCCCCCTAAGCCCCCCAGAACCCCCTCTTCCTGAACCCGGGGGGAGCGTCGCGGCGAGCGAAGCGAGCCGCCACGCGACCACGGGGAACAGCGCGGCGAGCGAAGCGAGCCGTGCTGTGACCCCCCTTAGCCCCCCAGAACCCCCTCCTCCTATGTCTGCCGTTTTACTTCATTTAGGACCTACTTGTAGGTCGCGCGACAAGGTCCCTTCTAGCGGTTCCGACCCGTTGAGGATTTGGCTTTACGTAAAATTTAGGGTTCCGTATAGGGTTTTGATTGGGGTTATACTATATTGAGGAATTTGATTAAATGGTCGACTTTTAGGGTTCCTTAGGACTTTGATTGGAGTTTCAACTACACTTAGAAGCTTGATAATGTTAAAATTTTTAGGGTTCCTTAGGACTTTGATTGGGGTTTTACTACATTGAGGAATTTGATTAAGTGGTCAACTTTTAGGGTTCCTTAGGACTTTGATTGGAGTTTCAACTACACTTAGGAGCTTGATAATGTTAACATTTTTAGGGTTCCTTAGGACTTTGATTGGAATTTCAACTACACTTAGGAGCTTGATAATGCTAAAATTTTTAGGGTTCCTTAGGACTTTGATTGGGGTTTTACTACATTGAGGAACTTGATAAAATAAACAACTTTTAGGGTTCCTTAGGCCTTTAATTGGACTTTCAACTACACTTAGGACCTTGATTATGTAAACAATTTTAGGGTTCCTTAGCACTTTGATTGGAATTTCAACTACACTTAGGAGCTTGATAATGCTAAAATTTTTAGGGTTCCTTAGGACTTTGATTGGGGTTTTACTACATTGAGGAACTTGATAAAATAAACAACTTTTAGGGTTCCTACGTTAATAATCAAGTTTTCACTTCTGCCGGCACTCCCGGAGTGCAACCCGTATTTTTTATTAGGTTATCAAGTGACGATTGATAAATGTCTCTGACAGCTGTCTGCGTCGCTGCGAACCACAACCTTTGAAATTGAACTCTGTGACTCTAATTAACGTTCTCTGTGTTCTAATTCTAACCAAGAGTAATATCTTCCAAAAATAATGTGAGACATTTCACATCTTCAAGAATGTTTGTGCCTATAATAATCGTAATTTTAGTTTATTTCTTTTTCGTTTCAATAGAAATCGAATTTAGAACACATTAAACAGTAACACGTAAAAGTGAGATGATTTCGTCATCCTTTGTATTCGAGCAATAAAGCGTGATATTGAGTTTCAACAACTCCCCCTGAAGCAAGAGGGTGCTTGCTTTACCAACACGGTTAAAGAGAAACTGATCAAATAACAATCATTATTATTTTATACCAAACGTACCTACCAAATTCTTTTGATATTGTCTCAAGGCCTGCGCACACCTAGGTCGCTGGCGATAGCGATCAGTGAAACGCTGTCAAATATCGCTGTCAAAGACAGTGTTTCACTGATCGCCCATGGCAGCGACCTAGGTGTGTAGACTTCAGCGATCAGAAAATTTTCTCATGGTTTGAATGTCGTAACTTTTTTTACGATTCATTCCCTTCTTTATTCTGTTCTAATTATTTTTTTTTTTAATATCGATTTGAGTTTATTTTTTTGCCTTGACATAATTACACTACACTTTATACTTCCTTAACACTTCTACATAATAATATACAGTACAAATCAACTACTATTACGATATCATACGATACCATATCAATTTTATAATAGCATCCAACAAGGTGCTCTTTGCATCCCTTATGTGCGTCATCAACAATAATAAACTAACTCCATAAACAAACCCGTAAAAGTATGATAAATCAGGTATCTTTATTAAAATGTCGTTATAACTTTGACCACCAACAACTGACTCGTATTTTACGACTGAAACACGAGGTTGTCGGTTATCATTTTCTAAACTCATAGCAATATCAAACTTCATAATTTTATCCGACTGCTCAGGAGAAGGTTTCGATTTCTGTCATTTTGGGATGTCACAATAGGTTTTTCATTTTATTGTTTTTCTGAAGCTATTTTGAGTTCTGTTGTGTAATTTTGGTGGTATTTTAACCAACATTACTTGAGGTTCTAGCACAAAATGTGAGCAGATGGAATAAAAGTGTAATACTTAATAATATGTGGTGTGTACTCCATATGGTTATGGTTATGGCTGTCAAAATTGTGTCAATAGTGGAGCTCGTGGTAGCCCTGCTGCTCTGAACGAAAATGTTTCCGATGGTTTTGAAGAAAACCGATATTTTCTCTTAAGCAAATGACAGCTGACTTGTCTATTGACTGACTTGACTAATATCCTTACTTGACAGTAACAAAATTATCCTGATGGACAGATTCCATCGTATTAAGAAGAAGAAGATGCTCAGATACTTTGTCATATGAAGATGAATTAATTATTCTTAATACAATACAAATAATTTATTTAGCAAACTTCTCTTCTTTTTTTATGTCAAAGATGGCATGAGCAAGAAAGGAGTGAGCACTGAGATGACGTATGATAGAGGTGAGTGAAAAAAGCAAACCTGATGTTGTGCCGACCCCATGCAGCGGGAGATATGGACAGAAAGGTGTTAGACACTTGAAATATTTGGAGCATCCATGATATTTTTTGCTCTAAATTTGGAGATATCAAGCAACTTTCTAGCTATAGCCATTCCTGAGATCCACATGTGTTAGCTGGAGAAATGGCTTCCCAGCAAACACGTTGTTATAGTCTTCTAACTCAAAGAGTTTTCGAGCTAGAGACTTGATTTTTTTTATGCCGGGTGCTCTAATTATGCTCAAAAATTTGGCGTTTGCTATATAGCTCTATCGTTAGCCGTTTGCCCACACTGAATGAGGAAGCTGTGGAGCCGTTACTACAGCTAACACACCTATAAAGTCTCATAGAGTCGTTGTTTTTTTTTGCTGCTAAATTTTCCTTCAAATCAATGATTGCTGTAATTATGCTTTAAATGTTGGCGTTTTCAGAATTCGCAATTTCCATATGAGGAAGCTGGAGACATGCTGTCACTCTTGATCATGTGACCTTTGAGAGCACTGGTGGCCTAGTGGTTCAATATAACACCCAGACAGAGAACAAACATCTGTGTTCACCACACAAATAATTTTCTTTGTGGGGATTGAACTCACGACCAATAGAAGGCAGAGCAACTACCAACTGAGCTGATAGCTAGGCCAGTCAAAGTATTCCACCAAATTGGAATTTCGATAAATAAAATCTCCTGATTTTTTACTTTCAGTCCACTAATTAATATCTTATTGGTTTCACCATTCAAATGTTAGCAACAAAGAAAAATATCAAGATCAAGGAAAAGGTCGTGGGTTCAAGTCCCCGGTCGATAACTTTAGAGATATCTAAAACCTACACGACACCAAACCTTGCACGTACATTTCATCGTAATTGCTGTCACGGATTTGGTGAGTTTGAGGTTTTTTCGATAACTGACTAAAAATATTGGTTAACTCTGGGGAAATCAGCAGAACTTAAAACATTGGTTTTCTGTTACAGCGGCGATCGCTTATAACTGAACTGAAGGTTTGTACATATGAAACAGTTGAGCAATCGCCAGACCGCTGCAAACGATCTAGAGATAGCTCAAAGATAAGTGCTTCTTCTTAACGTACCACTGATTCTTTCGAACCAGTGTGGTGAAAGGATGTTAGGTGCGCCTCAGAGAGGCTCCTTGGCACTCTCTTTCTTGGCTCTAATGAATCCGAATCAATCATGGTATGGTCCCCGCGTGCTGGCTTTTCGCATAGCCATACTTTTTTTAATTTAAATTAGACGTGATTATGAAAAAAACTCCAACTTATATAAATAAATAAATATTGTGGACAATTCACACAAAAGCAGCCCCAGCCCCAAACTAAGCAGAGCTTATAATATATACATATAATATGGGAACCAGATAGCTGATATAATACTTGAATACATTTTTTTTGTAAATACATAAGTACTTAGAATACAATATAACACCCAGACAGAGAACAAACATTTATGTTCACCATACAAATATTTGTTCTCGGTGGGGATCGAACCCACGACCTACGGCGCAGAAGGCAGAGCTACTACCAACTGAGCTAGAGGCCAGTCATTATGTTTGAGTCTGTGTTTGTTTTACAAAGGTTGCTCTGGGTTTTGATGTTGGTGACGTAACATAACGGTAGCTGGCTTTCAAGAATTAGTTTCGATCAATCGAGGCTGTAGTCGAAGTTTGAATCATAGCGTCGGTTTCAAAAGTTTCCACTCAATCACTCGGCTTTCATAGTTATTCCAATGTTCATTAGAGGGCGCTGCTGGTCTAGTAACCCTACTGGCCTGTCGTGGATTCAAATCTGTGGACAAACTAATCAAATATGGGCAGATTTATACAGTGCCACGTTTTTGAGTCTGTGTGAAAGTTGACTAAATTAATCGTACGGCAAAACATCACACACACACACAGACTCAAAACCAGAGCCAGAGACAGAGCCAAACAGAGCTTGCGGTAGGTCTGGTCTACTGGATGTAGGTACTTATGAAAATAGATGGGTGATAACTTTTTTTTACAGAAGATACAGCTTATGCTGTGTCAAAAAACAATACTTTTAGTACAGTTAGTGCTCGGCAAACTACAAGATATAAATATAAATACTTGGTTGAGAGTCGAAAAGCCCTCGCGATACAAAACTTTCTGCTTCGAGTTGCTTATTCTTTGAAAATCTGTTTCAATAGTTTGGGAAGCACGCACGCTAGTACCGGCGTTCTTAAGGTAAGGACACACTGACTTAAGGAGAAACACTATAATATGTAAAATAACATATATTATGCAAAGACAATGCATCAGCGCCGTCTTGTTCCCGCAGGGCAATTGTCTATCTCAGTTGCAATCAATGGTTTGATACTATCAAATAAACGATACTATCAAGAAATAGCGATCATGTACCTTTTTGACCGCTATCTATCAGTTGCAATGATAGTTTTACAGCGTGAAGTTCCTGCATAAAAATTTAAATCGATCAATTTAAAAATCATAATCGTAGTAAGGAACCATGTGAAAACGATTGGCCCACTTTATTCGACACTCTATATCAATTGAACCATTGCAACAAAAGTTACATGATCGCCCTGCTGGTGTCGATAGGCGATGGTGACAGCTTTCCATCAAACGGACAAACGGCCCGTTTGTTATTCGGCCAGCTATGGCATAAAAAAATGTCATCCCACTATACTATATAAAGATCTCCACTAAATATTTCAACAGTTTTTGACTGGCCCTCAGCTCAGTTGGTAGTAGCCTTATACGCTGGAGGGCGTGGGTTTGGTCCCAAACAAAAATTAAAATATGTATGTGGTGAACGTAGATGTTTGGTCTCCGTCAAGGTGTTATATTATATTCTATGCATGTATTCATTAAAAGAAATGTAAACAAGTATTATATCAGTTATCTGGTTCCCATAGTATAAGCTCTGTTTAGTTTGGGGCTAGATAGCGTTGTGTGAATTGTCCGCATTATATACTTATTTTTTAAATACAGTGTGACTTCGCACTAACTTCACATCGGTATGCGGACGCACCTACAAAAGTTTACCTCGAGAGAATGGTTAATTTCTTACCGACTTACCATTCCTAACGCGTGGCGAATCCACGCTCTTGGAGTTATCGGCACTGGAGGTTACGCACCACTTTTTTTATCGTATGATTTATCATCATTAGCCTGAACTAGTGTCCTGCACCTTGGCATCCCCTCCATCTAAATAAAATCAATCAATATAATATACTTATTATAATAAAAAGCGGCCAGGTGCGAGTCGTAGCAGCAAGTAACATAATATAAAAGTTCTTGCAGTTCGTCGTAAAGTAAATTGGGGCTTACGATTTATGACGTATTAAAAAAAAGCAGCCAAGTGCGAGTCGGACTCGCCCATGAAGGGTTCCGTAGCACGACGAACTACAAAAACCTTTATATTATGTTACTTGATGTAACATAATAAGGTTCTTGTAGTTCGTCGAAAGGTAAATTGCGGTTTACGGTTTATGACGTATAAAAAAAAAACTACTGACTAGATCTCGTTCAAACCAAAAATCGTTGGAAGTTTACATAGTAATGTACAACATATATTTTTTTTAGTATTATCATTCTCTTACTTTAGAAGTTAGAGGGGGGGGGACCAACTTTTTTCCACTTTGGAAGTGTCTCTCGCGCAAACTATTCAGTTTAGAAAAAAACGATATTAGAAACCTCAACATCATTTTTGAAGACCTATTCATAAATACCCCACACGTATGGGTTCGATGAAAAAAAAATTTTTGAGTTTCAGTTTCAAGTATGGGGACCCCCAAAATTTATAGTTTTTTTTTATTTTTATGTATAAAACTTAATGCGGTTCACAGAATACATCTAATCGCCAAGTTTCATCAGTCTAGCTTTTACGGTTTCGGAGAAAAATGGCTGTGACCTACGGACGGACAGACAGACAGACAGACAGACAGACAGACAGACAGACAGACAGACATGACGAATCTATAAGGGTTCCGTTTTTGCCATTTGGCTACGGAACCCTAAAAAACTACTTACTAGACTTTGGAAGTGTCTCTCACGCAAACTATTCAGTTTAGAAAAAAACTGTACTAGAAAACTCAATGTTATTTTTGAAGATCTATCCATAGATACCTCACACGTTAATGGTTTTTTTTTTAGTTTCAGGTCTAATTAAGTATTGGGACCCCCAACATTTATTGTTTTTTTTTTCTAGTTTTGGGTATGTAGTATATTGTGTAGTTCTAAATTCATACATGTTTTGATTTTTGGTATCTTATTTTAACTGACATTGAAAAAAAACTCATTCAAACTAACATGGCGAGCCACGCCATACAAGAGTGGTATTTTTGTTAGAAATGAATTCATGACTTGGAATGTCAATGACAGGAAATAAAATTACTTGGAGCTTTTTCAGCCACTTCTTATGAAAGACAGGAAAAAAGGAATTCTAACAAAATAACATTTTTTTTTTATGTAACTTGCTGATGGAACAAGCATATGGCCCACCTGTATAAAACAACTACCCTCAAATTTAAGCAAAAAAGTTGTTACTTTGCGACTTCATAAAGTTTTATGTCATTTAATGTTATCATGACGTCATAGTCCGACCAAAGCATTTCATTATTACAAAGGTCTCTTGAAACTAAAAACTAAAACTTTCATAACAACATTTATCAACTTTTTAGAATCTGCTTGTGACTGGTGATCTTCTTCTTCCTCCCCTTATTCACCCCCCCGAGACCCTCCATCCCCTTCTCCCCGTCCCAAATATACTGGTAAATCCGCAACAAGCGTAAATAGGCAATGATTGCTCACAAACCACACTTCTTTAGTACAAATTAAAAAAAAGGTTGTATAACAGTAAAAACCTTTTTACAAATCACTTACAAACATATTTAAATAAATTAATAATTAAATAAATAAACATTTTGGACAATCCACTACTCCAATACTATCTAGCCTCAAATTAAGCAGAGCTTGTACTATGGGAACCAGATAGCTGATTTAATACACACCTTTTATTACGCTATTCGCGACTGGTCCGCGACATAAAATAGTAGCAATTTACGTAACACGGGAGCCAAGCTGAACTATAAAAATGGTGAAGGTGTCCAAAGTATTTCTAACGCACTTCTAAAGCAACATTTCTAAAAGGCGAACGAATTAGCTCACCGTCCTACTATTTATTCTGTAGCCTAAAGCTTGAGTTGATTCCCAAGAAACGGTGGCCGCTATCTTTAAGATCTCGAAAATCTTCAATCTATACCATTCCACGGTGGACATGGGTCTCTCCCAAGACGCGTCACTGAGCCCGGTCTTCGGCTCTTCTCCTCCAATGCTTGCTACATTTCGCAGATCGTCGCCCCACCTTGCCGGAGGACGTCCTACACTAACGCTTACTTAGACGCGGTCTCTTCTCTAGTATTCTTTAACATCAACAGTAATTATTATACCCAAGCTTTTGTAGTGGTGCGCAAACGGCGCAACTGCCTCCTCACAATGTTTTTGTAACGAAACTCACAGTATAATAGAAAAGTACTCCACTATAAGTATTTATTATAATTATTATACGGGTAACACCGATTTGTTTTAATATTACCTGTTTAATCCATATAATTTATGCATAACGATCGCGATAAGGTTGTTCGATTTCCATACAAACTGTTTTTACCAATTTTAGGCAGTGAGAAGTATAATTTAGACTCTGAAATAACTGTAATTGGCTTTCATATTCAATAATAATTTCGGACAATCCACACAACACTATCTAGCCCCAAACTAAGAACTAACCTACGGCCTACGGCGCAGAAGGCACAGAGCTACTACCAACTGAGGCCAGGTACTCAGAGATAAGGCTCAGAGTCAGAGGTAAGACTTTTTATAGATCAATGATTCCTCCAACAAGTAACAGTGTCTGCATTTCGGGTACAACCCTCAACGCCTTGGAGTCAAAGGGGTGAGGACGCGTGGGCGGCATGCTAATTCTCTAATCCTGAAGACATACGTGCTCTGGATTCTATTTATGTTGCTCAAACTTCGGCACATAAACTAATTTGACAGAAGTAGAACTTAAAAGAGTCAGTCCGGGGAAGTATAACCACTTTTCCTGTGAGAACTGGCACATAGACTCACCTAGTCAAAGTCAAAGTCGAATACATATTTATTCAGTAGTATCACCAGAATCACTTTGAAATTTCTTAGGCTGGTTTTAGAGTCACGCCGAGTTTCTCACGTCGGCGCTGACAGGCCAATTACTTTTGAAGCGTTTTAAGAATAACACCGACGACTCAGCGCTGAGCCCTGTCAGCGCTGAGCCATACGAGACGAAAGAGAACGAGAGGAAAGACGAGCGCAACAATGAATCACGATATTCCACGACGTTCAGCACTATACTAAAACGAGTTGCCGCAGACAGCTACGCGCTGAGAGCTACGCGCGTAGTCCTCAGCGCCGACGGTCAGCGTGACTCTAAAACCAGCCTTAAAGCTAAGAAAGTCTAGGTTTTTTTTTATACAACTAGCTGATGGAACAAGCATTTGGCCCACCTCATGCTAAGTAACCATGATCATCATCATCATCAACCTATATTAGTCCACTGCTGGACGTAGGTCTCTCCCAAGACGTGCCACTGAGCCCGGTCTTCGGCTCTTCTCCTCCAGTGCTTGCCAGCTACATAACCATCCATCCGTAACCATCGCTTATACCTAATAAATCATTGGTTCGTAGGTGACGTATGTTAGGAACGTGCCCCACGATGCACTGCGTTGCGTCCATCAGCTTTATAGCCCCTTCCCACTGGTGCGTGATATCGCGCACCAGCCCGCACCAGCACGCACGACACACCATGGGAACGGTCTCGTGCGCCGAGGTGCGCGATAGCACAGGAGCATTTTCTGTTTGCGTTGCCGTGCGTCGTCGTGCGCGGTGCGGGCTGGTGCGTGATATCACGCACCGTAGGAAGGCGGCATAGACATATATATTAGCCTCACGTGCCAGTAATTTCACCAGCACCCAGCACCCTTCAATCCGAAACACAACAATTTTTTAGGTTCTACGACATGCTAGTTTCTTAGCGATGTTTTCCTACGCCGGTTGAAAGTACTAGCTCAGTGCACATAAATGTATCGACAGAAAAAAACAATTGGTTGGATTTAAGCCCTCAATATTAGGATCGGAAGGCGGGGCTGATACCACTGGGCCACTTGTGCTCACGATGGAGTGAGACTCGATGGAGTGAAGTGAAACACAGAAGAAATATTAAGTTATTTAATAATATAATAAATACAGATATCCTAAAACTAATTAGCCTTTACCGCTCTGACATTGTCCCGAAACATCGTTTAGATCAAAATTTCTTCTCATCAGAGACACATTCACTAACATTTATATGCCTAATTATACTATCAGTATTCAACGAATTCACAAGAATCAAGTTTTGTTGATATTTAAATAAAACTCTGGTTTAGGACCATCTCAGTACATAAGACGATAAATACACGATGGCCTACCTCTTTCATCATGATCGTTCATTTCAATTCATACATAAAACCCAAACCAGCCTTCCTTCCCTCATCACGCCTCCGACAGACTCTCCACCTCTATAACATGCCGATGTTTCTTCTTCTTGTGAATCCCATCAAACTCATCATGGATATCCCCCAAACTCCTTCCCTTAGTCTCTGGCACGAAGAAATACACGAAAATGGACCCTATGATGCAAACAACAGCAAAATGCCATAGTGCCCAACCGGGTTTTACCATAGCTTCTAAGTTCTGGTAGAGTTTCGTCACTACAAAGGCTAGGAACCAATGGAAGCCGACAGTGATCGCTGTAGCTCGTCTGGTCACGTTCGGGGGGAATATCTCTCTAAGCATTAGCCAGGGGATCGGACCTGCACCAGCGGCGTAGACGCTGATGAAGACGCAAAGAGAGAAGAGTGGAATCCATGTAGGGCTTGCATGTTTTTTGGTCTCCAACATATGGTAGTATACTCCAAGACCACCCAAACTTAATGCCATGGTTAAAAAGGAAATAAGGAGAAGTACTCTTCGCCGACAGACTTTTAAAAGCATAGTTGAGAAGTACGTAGAAGATACAAGGCAGAATCCAAGAATGATCGTAGCACCTGGTGGGTTCAGGGTTACTGAGAGCTTTTCGCAGATTTCCTTTGCGTAGAAAAGAACAGGGTATATCCCACTCATCTGCTGAAAGATCATGAGTCCAAAAGAGACGATAAGAGCTTTGATCGTTCCTCTGGTTTTGAACAAATCCTTGAAGGTAACCCTATTCCTGGCAGCGTTTCTGAGGTACTCCTTCAAAGACTTGATTTCTGAGTCTATGTCGTAGTCGATGCCTCTGAAGTAGCGCAGAGCGGATGTGGCTTCTTGGAACTTCCCTTGGGACATAAGGTAGGCTGGAGACTCAGGCAGGAATATGAAGGCAACAAAGAATGCTATCGGTATACTCGCGCATAGTACTGAGAACCAGGTTTGGCTTTCCACCATACCTGAGAAGAAAGAAAGAATTTTTTAGCGAAAGATCTTTTATAGATTTTTACACAGGCAAGCTTTAATGATGAAACCTTACCAATAATGTAGCCAAACAGAACGCCGCAGCTGAGTTGCACGTGGTAGAAGTTAGCCAGGGTCGGTAAGATCTCCTTCTCCGCGATGTCCTCAACGTAAGGGGGTATGCCGACGCTGAAGGCTCCCACAGCAACGCCTCCCACGAAGCGTCCTACGTATAGGCCGTACACGTTGGGACTGAAACCACGATTGAAAAGCTACAGAAGCAGGTTCCTGGCACTAGACTAGAAAACTAATTGCTTACACCCAGCATTTGTTGAGATCATGGAAAGGTTTTCAGCAATCTCGGGGTGCCATATTTTTTTTGGCTTTTGACATCTGTTTTGATCACTTACACCTCGATATTATAAACCAATCTCTTCTCTTCTTATCGTGTCACTGGTTCTTTCGAACCAAATGTGGTGTAAGGTTTTAGGTGTGCCTTTTTTCATGCACTTGACACATATTTTCGAACTTTTTAGGTTCTACGACAAGCTACAACATCGTGAGGAAACCCTCACGATGTTTTCTTTCACCGTTTGAGAGCAATGGCATATACAAATACCTAGCTCTACGTGTTCTCTAACTAATCTTATTATTTTGATTTGAAATCATGTCACGCGCCCCAGATAGTAATTACCACTTTAGTATAATAATTCGACAAGCTTGTTTGGCGCTGATTGAAGTAGTTTTGCTTGTGTGATATTTCCTGCGTGCTCGGTACCTGATGATATTGTCAAACACTTGGATAGCTGAAATTGCTTCAGGAAACTTGAATATTAGTAGTTATCTACAACAAACAGTTTATAAAGACATGCCAATATACTTACTTGTAGTTTGTGTAAACGTACTCTACCTTATGAAATCAGTATAACTAAAATTTGGTGTTTTTATAATACTACATGGAAACTTTTTTGGAGCGTGACGTGCGAGGCAATACTTTGTTATAGGCCACGGTTACCACTCAACATCAGATGAGCCATATGCTTGTTAAATAAAATAATGAGCCGAAGATCAAGACAAGGCTTGGTCAAGGTTGGCTAACACCTAAGTTTAAGTGTTCCTTGTGATTATAAAGAAAAACAATATACATTTTAGTTTCGTTTCTAATAATTTAATTGGAAACTGACCTTGAAGCGACCAGGATCCAGGAGACCAGAAGCGGCAGAGCCAGGTACAATAATGTCTTCTTCCGCCCAAAGTTCTCGGAGATCAGCCCGGCTGGAACCGCCCCAAAAAGCGCGCCCAAACACAGCAGGGATGCCGCCCATGATGCCTGCGAGTAGGAAAGGTGCTGGAATAGAAAAAAATACATTAGTGCATCTACAACAAACATCTATGTCATCATCAAAAGTAAAAATCATTTATCCACCTTATATTACCACAAGGATCACTTTTATTTCATAGTGTTTTCCAAAGATTAATAAACATATTTCTTCAATAAAAATCAACGAATTTACACAGGGGTGAGGTCTTGTTTTTCTCCCCATAATAGGGATAACATACTAGATTTAAGACACCCTTTATAACAACTAATGTTTATCAGATCTAGAGAGAACCTCTCTCTGTCGATTCTCGCTCTCAGAGAGAGAGAGAACCGATTGTTGATAGAAGCATTTTATTAGCATTTTAGCATTTTATTTTATTATTATTATTACATAGTTTGGGACAAGACGTTTTGTTAATTATTTGTTATTCTCGTGTTTCCTTTGTTGGATGTACTAATAATATGCTTACATATATACATAGCAAGATAGATGGATAGGTAAACTCACCACAAGTTCCTGGTCGGTGGAGGAATTTGTCACGTTCTCGGCAGGTACCTAAATACACATACATTTATATCGTTAATTAATACTGAAGCATGGAAGCATAAATCATAGAACCCACAACAATCAAAAGATACAACAATGATAGAAACTTAATAAACACCTAACTATTTTTGCTCTAGATACATAATCGTTAAAGTCAATGGCACAAACTTTAGACCAGGGATCCCCAAACTATTTTGGACAAGTGACCCCTTTTCCAAAATGTACAGTTACCTCAGACCCCCATGGCTAAATTACCTTACTTTTAAGATCAACCCCCATAATCACAGTGGTCCGCTAACTTAAAACAGCTGCTACAGACTGTTATTTTTCATAGGTCTCTCTCGACTCAGGTCAATAGAAGAAGACAGAACGAGAATTAGCAATGCTTTAAGTTGGCAGACTATTGTGAGTAAGGGGGCTTATCTTTAGTTTTTTCCTATTGATACAAAATACCTAGGTACTAAGGTACCAATTGGAAAACTTTGCAATTTGTTAAGTGAGTAAAGTTAACCTTATTTTCTCATCAAAATTTAACAAAATAAACGTAAAACGTAGAACGTTGAGAGTAACGTAGTTAACTTGAGACTTAACGTTACTACAAAAATGCTATTTCCTAGAAAAATATTAAATACTCTTAGTACACGTAACACAACATAAACAAATACAGTACCTACCTACCTATCTTTTGAAATAAGAATTTGTGTTAATTTAATAGGGGTCGATTTTTAGACCTTGTCAACCCCCAAAATCAGTTTTCGTTTATGTCAACCCCTAGGAAACCAATATCGAACCCAAGTGGTCCCCTTGGGGTCGATATTGACCACTTTGGGAATCCCTGCTTTAGACCATTATATCTTTTAAAAAAAGTAATTTACAATTTCAGTCTTAGCATTGTTCATAGGCCTTCTTGCAGTGGACTTCTTCAGGCTGATGATAATGATTATTCTGAGACAATAACAATACGTTATGTAGAAACGATCGAAACGAGTTGTTGTCTCATCGTTTCTCCATACAAAAGAGAGAAACACGTAGACGAAACGAACTAACTCAGAATAAGGGTACAGCATTAGTTTATTTGCGTTAAGTTTGTGATGTACAAGCGTTCGTTTGTGGTTTTGCCCACGTACAGTCTGTGATACAAGTTGATTAGCAATTTGATTAGTTGCTTTGTCGCTCCTTTTGATCCTTTGGTGTTTAATAATGATGAGGAGATACCTTTATTATTTATATATGCGATTAGGGCATGGCTGTTGGAAAAGGACAGCATCATTATATAGGCTCTTATAATCAACCGAATTGTCTGTCCATCTGTGAGACCATCCTTGCTTCTAGTTAGGGTTCCGTAGCCAAATGGCAAAAACGGAACCCTTATAGATTCGTCATGTCTGTCTGTCTGTCTGTCTGTCTGTCTGTCCGGCCGTGTCACAGCCAATTTTCTCCGAAACCATAAAAGCTAGACTGATGAAAGTTGGTGAGTAGATGTAATCTGTGAACCGCATTAAGGTTTTTACACAAAAATAGAAAAAAAACTATAAATTTTGGGGGTCCCCATACTTGAAACTGAAACTCAAAAAATTTTTTTTCATCGAACCCATACGTGTGGGGTATCTATGAATAGGTCTTCAAAAATGATGTTGAGGTTTCTAATATAGTTTTTTTTTTATACGTCTTATACCGTAAACCGCAATTTACCTTTCAACGAACTACAGGAACCTTATTATGTTACATCAAGTAACATATATAAAGGTTCTTGTAGTTCGTCGTGCTACGGAACCCTTCATGGGCGAGTCCGACTCGCACTTGGCTGCTTTTTTTTTACTTAATATACTAGGTGATCTTAATTTATATTATGTATTAAAAATTTAATGAGTTTATTATTTATATTATTATTTTTTGCAATAAAGCTGTATCCTGTAGGCCTACCACAAGCTCAGTCTGGCTCTGTCTCTGGCTCTGTTTTTGAGTCTTTGTGAGTGTTGAATAAATAAATCCTACGTCGAAACGTCACACACACAGTATAATTCTCTGGTGAGCACTCACATGGACTCAAAACCAGAGCCAGAGACAGACCCAGACAGAGCTTGTGAGAATAACAAAAGGCCTACTTCTTGGTTAAATACTAAAATTACTAAAAAAATTGAATAAAAAGGATTACTTTAAAGTTACTGTGACTGGCACTTAGGACCGTATTCAGTAACAGTGCTTGAGTGAGTCAAGCCTCAAGCATACTCAAACATAGATTTTTTGAGAGCTCTCCATTGAAAAATGGGAAAAATCTATACTCGAGGCTCGACTCAGACTCAAGCAATTCAATACGGGCCTTAAACTCACTTAACTTCGAAGTTTCAAAGTGATCCTTTCGATTCACAAAAAAAAAACAGTACGGAACCCTGAAAGCGAGGGCTGCAGAATAACATCCCCGATATCAGAAAGTTATGATAATTAAGTTAAGAATAGCCAAAGTTGATATTAAAGTGTAAATTAACATGTGTCACATAAAACTCCCGTATCGCGGCGCCGACTCTCGTAAATCGTGAAGTTGGACTGACTCGCTGCTCACGCCATTAATACGAGCACAGCTGGTTCACTCTACTCAACTTATTATTTTATTTAGACAAAATGATATTTGGGCTTACAGCTCGTGCCAAAGCGCCCAAATGCTAGGAAATTTATACATCAATTACATAATTTATTAAATATAGAAAGATAAAGATGTGAAGTAAAAAATTACAAAATACATTGTTCGTGAAACTCCACCTATTTATTGTTACATGGTATTTTTTTTATACAACTAGCTAATGTAACAAGTATATAACCCACCTGATGCTAAGTGGTTACCATTACCTATAACAAAGCATTAGCTCGATTCAATTTAATCTTTTTAAAGCATCAGGAGCTGGTGATTACTCAAGGCCTACTTGCAGGATGTTATAGAGCCTGGGACAGAATTTTAGATGGAATAGGCTTGCCCAGCACCATTTTTTTTGTCGGGGTAAATCTGCACACAGACACCTTAACGCACTGAGGGATGCGCTAAAGTAGTGTGAGGTTGAAGACCTCGTGGACTCACTAAAACAGCCCGGGGCCAGCCTCGAAGCCCAGCACCTTTAGCATTCTGACAGCCTATAGCCTAATCAACAGGAAGGACATAGTCAATTCTTGCAGAGCAGACTAGGCCATGGGCTTCCACACGATGTTTTCTTTCACCGTTTGAGAGTACTGACTTAAAATTAAAATTAACTGGACGAGATACAAGATATTATTTGTAAAAACTTTTACACCAAACATTATGTAATAGAATATTGTAATGTGGAATGGTCCAGCTGTTTATTCCAGCTGTAATTGAAGCAAAATTTGAAACCAACCCCGCTACTAACCTAAAGTTTGGACCGCGATAAAAACCTTTGTTATTTAATAGATGCCTGAGTTCGTAGAGGATAGGCTTCGTTTGAGGCTTCAGCGAAGTTTTGGCGGTTTCCAACAAATTGTTCTAGAGCCTTTGTGAAAGTTTGGCGAAAACAAGTTATTGTATGATTATTCAAAATATTTTGCAAAAAATCAGTGTGCTTAAGTATATGGAATTGCCCCTGGTTACCCCGCTAATCAAGAATCTTAGTATACTAATAAAAAATCTGAGGAGATGTTAACTGTAACATTGATTTATAACACATTTGCTCGTAAAGGGTCTTTTATTTCACTAATTTCAGTATCGTGTGTGGTGCGGTAATGTAATGTAAAACGCACGGGTTGCTTTTTAATAAAGTAAAACGTACGGTTTATCAAGATGCTAAATTTATGAAATGAAACTGAATGAAACAGAATGAGACTGAATGAGACTGAATGAGACTGAATGGGACTGAAAGAGACTGAATGAGACCGAATGAGACTAAATGAGAATGAATGAGACTAAATGAGACCGAATGAGACTGAGTGAGACTGAATGAAACTGAGTGAGACTGAGTGAGACTGAGTGAGACTGAATGAAATTGAATGAAACTGATTGATATGAAATGAAATTAAAAAGACATTTTCTTAAACATGCGCGGAAATATTGTCATTACTTTTGAATATAGAACACGCGAAGTATCATATTTACGTAGACTGAAAAACCAAAATCACTTCCCGGCGCGTTCTCGCTCCGGCAATGTTGTATGAAACGGCGTGCTGTTTGAATTTAGAACTCTTTCATCTATCGTACACATTACGTTCTCGTGGCTGTATAGCCACAGAAACGTTTACCTTTCGGCACAAACTGTAAAAAAAAAAAACGGCGGTAAAGCGGAGTTCGTTGTTATTTGGTTAATAAAAAATACATTTGTTATGTAAAAGACCCTTTATATTTCCTTGCATTTTTTTAAGAAAAGCACTATATATGCCTCGGCCGAAATGGCAATTGCCTGTCTTGTATCATTGAAGTCCTCGCCTGCGGCTCGGCCTTCAAACTCATACTCGACCTGCAATTGCCTATTTCGCTGCCTTTGCAATAATGTACTATTACATTTCAAATTTATTTTCTAACTGCTTTAACAAGTGATTAAAGATTTATTCGTTTAATTTTTATTTATTTCCTCGCAAATATGTTATAAAGCGTCGTATGACATACGTGCGCTTTGATAATTACAGCCTCTGCTTTCTTGCAATAACGCCTCGGCTGTAATTTTCAACCTACATGCTGTCTAGCATTAAGCTCTCCTATTGTCACATATTTTTTGGTGCAATAAAGAATTAAATAATAATAAGAATACACGCCAGTGAAAGCATAACTTTAGTAAAGCTGAGGGGCTATTCTAAGTTTTGCAACACCATTTTTGGTGTCGTGTAAGACATAAGGTGTCGTGTTAGCGTTTTGTAAAGAGGTTTTAACCTCTTTACAATCCCGATTTTGTATGGAAAAACGAAGAGCGCCTCTGACGGGCTTTGCGAGAAATAATATTGCTACGTATCTTCACTTACTATTGCTAACACCGGTGATAGTCTATCGTCAACACCAAAATCGTACTAAATCTTTTCGTTAGCTTCACGATTCTGACGGTTTTTGTGTAAAATGCTATTCTTAGTTTCGAAATGCATTTGACAGCTTCACGATCGATCAATCAAAATGAATTAGTAAACAAACATTTATTTGTGCATTTTTGAAGTCAATAATTGCTTTTGAGAATGTCTGCAAGATGTTATTTTGCAATGCGGATGGTCGAGAAAAACCGGGTTCGTAAATTACGGGAACTGCGGGCTGGTTTACGGAAAGCTTTCAATCCTATCGAAGATCTTCCGGAGACCATATTTTGTCGTCGGTATCGTTTGTCCAAGGTTGCCTTCGCGTTCCTATGCGAAGAGTTGCGACAGCATAATGACCTAAAGTCTTCGCAGCGCGTGAGCTTTGAATTAAAGGTGAGTTATGTTATTTTCATTAATATGTACCTACCACCTAAGATTACCAACCCGGTATTACTGCTTATGTAGGTACGTACAAAGGTGTCCCTCAGGAAAACATCCTAACTATATGGTAACTATTTAAGTAGATACTTTAGATTTTTACATAGAAGATATTTTTGTTTGAGCTTCGTAATAAAAATTATCAACATCATTTCAGGTGACTCTGGATACCCACAGTGGCCTTGGCTCATGACACCATTCTTAAATGTTACTGCAACTCCCCAGAAAGAATGTACAACCAGAAGCATATGAAAGCCTTGGTCACAATAGAAAACACTTTTGGCTGGTTAAAAACAGTTGGCGTTGGGCATTGGGCAAGGATAGGGTCTTGCACTACAAGCCAAACAAATGTGCACAGATCATACAGGCTTGTTGTGTACTTCTCAACTTAGGCCTTGATTTTGATTGTTCAGATCCCGAAGAAGATCTAGTTATCAAAAGCCAACATGTGAATTATTTGCAATGTCTGTACCTACCTACTATTTTCGTATCTTATTTTTATATGCTGTGTGCTGTGTGATGATGATGATGAACCGTAGCGTGTGCGTGTTTTGTAAAAAGATCATACAAAAAAGTAGGAACGAAGCCGTAGTTTGTTGCCTGTTCTTCTAGGCTTGGTCGCGTGGAACTGGCACCTAGACTCACTTAGCCTTAAGACGTTTCAAAGTGATCTTAGTGATACTGCAGAATAAATTCTTTTTTTTTATTTGAGTTTTAATTTAAATACGCCCTATACTCCAGATCGGTTTTAATAAATAAGTCTCCTGAGTTTGCTCGTGCGCGGCGTCGTGCTGGTGAGCGGTGGTGGCGGCGACCACGCCGTGGTGAAAAGCGCCGGCGAGGTGATGGTGCTGTATAGTGAAGTATTACATAACATCAGTGTAAATCAGTCTGTAGGGATCCGTAGTTCTGGATATCAGAACAGAACATATATATAGAGTATATAGCGTCTCAATTCATATTATGCTGAAAGCCCGCAGAATTCTAAGGATTTTTGGTAAACCAGATCTTAAAAAAGACGAATACAACAAGAGTTACCTACGATTTGGCACGAAAAAAACTTCAAATGCTTCTCCTGTAGGCCTACCATGAGCTCTGTCAGGCTCTGTCTCTGGTTCTGGTTTTGAGTCTGTGTGAGTGTTGACTAAATAAATCCTAGCTCAAAACGTCATACACACAGTATAATGCACTGGTGAGCACTCACACAGACTCAAAACCAGAGCCAGACAGAGTTCATGGTAGGCATACTGAACAATCGTGAATTGTCAGTCAATTGAACCAGCAGTCATCATTATGGTCTTTATTTTGAGGAATCTATGCCCGATCCATGTTGACAACTTGCTAAAAAAGAAGACTTCGTGTTAGATTCATTGCGGCCAACATCGAAATGTTTGCGTCTTATCACCATGTCAATTTGCCTAGGGTAGCACGAACACGAAGTAAAAAGTGAAGCTAACACCCAAAAGCTTGTCAATTCTTGGAATAAGCCCTCTGTTGTATAAAAACAAATAACACTATTTCATTATGGACGCAAATGAAGAATAACAGGTGCATAGGCCGAATTAATATACCACCCGCACTGCGCATTTTGCAACAATCGCTTTAAACAAAACTAGGCTGTAAACAAAAGGGAATAAGGTAGTTTTTTCGTGTGGATTAAACATGTGTAAAGTTCCAATAATCATAAGTCAGGTAGTCACCGCATGCAACTAGCTGTCACGCGGCAAAACTTCGGGAAACTTCGGTAATATTCGCGACAGTAGAGTGCAAGCTCAGTACACACGATACTGGCCCTTTTTGAGAAACCGATAATTACTTTGAAACATTAATAGTGTCTGTCAGACCACACATACACTGATCGTTTTTGTGCGCAAATAAACCGTGCAAGTTATTATAAACTTTCAAATTATATGAGCCAGAACGTTGTTGACTTGAATGACTGGATTGTTATTCACTTTTGACTTTCAACATTATTATTAAGGTCTGTCAGACCCGCTATAGCATACAACTTGCTTTATTTCAGGCTTATGTAATGATCATAAGCTCTTTGTTAGTCACTATAAGTCACTTTTAACCTTCAGCATCCTCAGTAGTCTCTGAGACCACCAGAATTGAAACCAGCGTTTTTGATCTAAACTAAAAAGTATTTTTAAATACCTAAGTCAACGGTAAATACTACTACTAATTAGAAGCCCACATAAAGTTTTGAGGAAGCTCATCTAATCTACTCATAAGGAAGCTCATCTACTGTTTGCACAAATACCGTGCTCGCAATGAATTACCTTAACATCGAGGGTAGTTTGAATTGCTTTTGTTTTCATAAACACTGCACAGTATAGTGTGTACAGTACTACTAACTAGACTCTAGTTGCCAACTTTTGCTGTTGTAGTAATTTAATTTTAACTTTATTGGAAAAGTTGGTTCGTATACAATTTTAATAATGCGGGACCTAAAACTGAACCTTGCGGTATTCTTCTTTCTATTTTATATGCACAGAATTAAAAAAGTCTTAGATCTGAGGTAGGTACTTTTAGAAAGAGCTACATTATCAGTAGATAATAGTTCAGTTATTGACTCGCTTCACTGTTTCTTTTAACTGTTGCGTTTTTTGCATTGTAAACTAAAAATAAAAACGGATTAGAATTGTTTTCTATTCTATTGTATTTCTAAGCTGTGACGTCGGCTCGGTCAAACGCTTCAATAAATTCTCATTAAATATTATCGTGGCCTTTCGTCGTGTAGCAATATGTTTATCTAGAAATACAGTAATTTATTTGTCTTTATCAAGGGTAGACATGTCTGCGTCCTATCTTAAGAGGTCGGCCGTCCCACATTTGAACTGACTTCATTGTCTTAGCTTGGAAGCCAGTGGCACTTTTATTACATCATTTTATACCTACTAATAGGATGAAAATTCTTCATTGATTATAACTACAATTCTGTTTTACTTGATTACACCACAAACAGTACAATTATCCATAACGACGCCATATCTCCTTCCTCTTCTTCTTTTTCACCACTAGAGCTGTAACTCTTTGCTCGATTCGATTAGGGATGTCCTATTCCCAAAACTGGTTAACACTACCAACGAATGGCATTAGCTTAAACTGATTTAGGCGGCCAAAAATATCTATGTTCATCACACTAACGTTAACACACGTAGTTTAAACCTCAGAGTAAATCACAATCTATTCTGTGTTCTTCCTGATTCGGTCAATCAGCTAGTCAGTCAGACGTTTTTGAGCTTCTGGACACTAAACTATAGTAATAATAAACAAAAGTAATAATCTAATATTAAATAAATAAAGTAAAAAGCTAATATTTTCTCTTTTCCTTTTTTCCCCTTTATGAATTTGTAATCAATTAATTAGCGTTTTCTGGTCTAATGTGGTTGGATGTAATTTTTGTGAAGTGTTCAATTTTAAAACTAAGTATTTAAAATTGATGTTTTTTTTTTTACGCTGGATATTTTCGGTTAAGATGGTTGAATTCATCTTCGTCTTGAATTGTTATTTTTGTGCATACATTGCAGTTTGACGTAAGGAAAACCTCTTTGTCTCCCGATCTAAATAATGCTTTCTTCATTCAGTTCCATCATGTTGCTTTCCCTTTATGATGGGAATAATTTCATTCAGAATTAATGGGTCGTTTTTACGTTATCCTATTGTGCTCTTTGTGTAAGAAATAGGACATTGTAAGTGTATTACATATTGTAAGAGAGTTATTACGATGCTATAATAATGTATCTTCATTTTCTGTTGTGTAAGAGATGGCACATAATATTGG
Organism: Thera britannica; assembly: GCA_939531255.2. Classification (NCBI taxonomy): domain Eukaryota; kingdom Metazoa; phylum Arthropoda; class Insecta; order Lepidoptera; family Geometridae; genus Thera; species Thera britannica. The sequence continues at coordinate 14,719,071 of OW618040.2, read as the reverse complement.
TTTATTAGACTGGCCGCGAGATTTTTTTTGCGTTTAATTTGAAACTAGAAAATAATTGATTCTGGGAGTCACATGTCGGTCTGGTAAATCTACTCGTAAATAGTATTTTTATTTGCAAATAAACTGTAAGCCTACCACAAGTCTTTGGCTCTGGTGTTGAGTTAATGTGAGTGTAGTATACTGTGTGTGTGACGTTTCGACGTAGTTTTTATAAAGTCAGCACTCACATAGACTCAAAACCAGAGCAAGAGACAGAGCCAGACAGGCCTACAAAACTTGATCAATAATCACGGTATGTCTTCTCAGATATTTTTTTTTTGTTGGGGACCAATTTGTTAGATTTAATTGACTTTCCCCCGAATACTGAAACGCAACTCAGATGTAAGCACGTCTCAAGCGACGAATATCTGACAGATTTTCATTGAAAACTGTCAAATATTCGTCGCTTGAGACGTGCTTAAATCTGAGTTGCGTTTCAGTATTCGGGGGTAAGTGCTACTTTTTATGACACGAGTACGTTAAAGTTAAATAATAGTATTTGTTATCGGAGGAAATGCAAGTGATATTGCAGCTGTGTTTTACCCTTCCTCTTGTGAAAGGACTTATCGCGATTTGTTGGTTCAAGGTTAAAGTTTAAGGTTGTAAAGGATACAATAAATAAGATTTTTATAACATTTTAAAAACAGAAACGAGTACAATAACCATAATTTTAATAATACCGATTGGGTCGGCTTAGCAGGAGTTGGTATAATATACCAACTCCTGCTAAGCCATACATACAGTACATAATTCATCATTTGGTCATAGTTAGATGCAGCTGAAAACTCTTTAAAACTTACTTCCTTTTCCTGCAGCACTAGAGGATTGGCTGATGAGGACCACGCGATGCATACTCCGGCAGCAAAAGCTCCCAAGTTCACTGGAGATAATGTATTATGTAAACATAGGCATAAAATACTTTTGGATACTAATATAGCCTATGATACTGGGATAACTGTAGACCTACCATGAGTTCTGTCTGGTCCTGCATTTGAGTCTGTGTGAATGTTGACTAAATAATTCCTAAGTCAAAACGTCACACACACAGTATAATCCACTGGTGAGCACTCACACAGACTCAAAACCAGAGACAGAGCCAGACAGAGCTCATGGTGAGGCTACTCAATAACAATAGATGCTGTAATAACTAAGCAGTAGATGGAGTTATTTGTATAGGGCTCGTCCGGGGAAGTACTACAACCATGGTTATTTCTACCGTGAAGCAGCTTACTGTGTTTTTAGTTTGGTGATTGTGGGTGCCGGTGAAATTACTGGCACATGAAGCTGAAAATCTCTGTGCCTCAAGTTGATGAACGCAGGGCAGTGCATCGTATCGTATCATCGTATGTTTCTGACGCGCGTGACCTACGAGACAATGCTTTGTTATTGGCGATGGAATATCTAGGTGGCCATATGCTTGTTCCATCAGCTAGTACCATAAAAAACAATAAAAAAATAACTTTAGTGGATCAAAATGATATCGGTACACTGCGTGGTGATGCTCGAGGTATCTCGCTTGATGTCAGGCACCGTGTCTACCGCTAAACAGAGATGAGGTCATTAGGTCGCCAGCTAGTAGGTACCTATAGACGCACTTACCAAACCCAGTAGCGATATACTGCGTGGTGATGCCCGAGGTATCCCGCTTGATGTCAGGCACCGTGTCTACCGCTAAACAGAGATGAAGTCACTAGGTAGCCAGCTAGTATAGACGCACTTACCAATCCCAGTAGCGATATACTGCGTGGTGATGCCCGAGGTATCCCGCTTGATGTCAGGCACCGTGTCTACCGCTAAACAGAGATAAGGTCACAAGGTAGCCAGCTAATATAGAAGCACTTACCAATCCCAGTAGCGATATACTGCGTGGTGATGTCCGAGGTATCCCGCTCGATGTCCGGCACCGTGTCTACCGCTAAACAGAGATGAGGTCACTAGGTAGCCAGCTAGTATAGAAGCACTTACCAATCCCAGTAGCGATTATACTGCGCGGTGATGCCCGAGGTATCCCGCTTGATGTCAGGCACCGTGTCTACCGCTAAACAGAGATAAGGTCACAAGGTAGCCAGCTAATATAGAAGCACTTACCAATCCCAGTAGCGATATACTGCGTGGTGATGCCCGAGGTATCCCGCTTGATGTCAGGCACCGTGTCTACCGCTAAACAGAGATGAGGTCACAAGGTAGACAGCTAGTATAGACGCACTTACCAATCCCAGTAGCGATATACTGCGTGGTGATTCCCGAGGTATCCCGCTTGATGTCAGGCACCGTGTCGAGGCGTCGCAGTGCCTTATTGCTGTGTCCGTTGCGGCCCTCGTCTGTGTCGCCATTGTTGAAGGCCGCTTCGAGTGTTGATGTGCTCTGCTCCTCCACTGAAATTGAAATAAAACAATGTAATTGCCGCATGTTGAGATCCGTCATAGCTGTAATCCACAGGGAATGTCTGATCATAGAAGACTCCCCTCAAAACAGCGTTTTGTGCTTTTTGGGTGACAAAAGTATGTTATGTGTTTGTGTTTGGTCTGGTCTCGGTATGAAGTATTTGAAAGTATTAATGGGTGGAAGCAGAGGTACTCTCTAGAATATATTCAGATTCTTCTTCATATCGTGTTACTGGTTTATTTGAACCAATGTGGTGAAAGGATTTCAAGTGCACCTCAGAGAGGCTCTTTTCGCGCACTCGACACCATGTTTTCGAACTTTATAAATTCTACGACATGCCAGTTTCCTTACGATGTTTTCCTTCATTGTTTGAGAGTACTGGCTTGATGCACATAATTTTTTTCGACAGGAAAATTTATTGGTACACGACTGGATTCGAACCCACGACCTTAGGACCGGAAAGTGGGTTACGATTAGACCACCAGTGCTCTTAGCGCCATATTCTGAGTGCCAGTGATGGACGCAATTTACTTAGCCTCTTAGCTCAGTTGGTAGTAGCTCTGCCTTCTGAGCCGTAGATCGTGGGTTCGATCCAAACCGAGAACAAATATTTGTGTGGTGAACACAGGTGTAGGTCTCAGTCTGGGTGTTATATTGTATTGTAAGTATGTATTTACAAAAAAAATGAATTTAAGTTATTATATATCAGCTATCTGGTTCCCATAGTACAAGCTCTGCTTAGTTTGGGGCTAGATAGTGTTGTGTGGATTGTCTAAAATATTTATTTATTTACTTACTTTTTCATTCAAAAAAATATTTACAAAAAAATCTATCTTTAGACGGGGAAGTCCCTGAGACGAGGCGGCCCCGGGGCCCCGGGGCGGCGCAGTACATGAGTAAACTATTTGCGACCACAAGACGCCGCAGATTGCTCGACTTTACGTGCCTTGCTCTACCTATGCGACGTAGGGCTACTAATCTCACAGAATCTTCCTATATGCTTAACAGGACTTTTTCAGGTTGATGGTGATGGTGACGATTTTACGGCTACCGAATATGTTTCAAGTTCAGTGGGTGAAGTCAAGGACTTCATTCACCCACTGAAGCTGCTGCTTATAACCTGCCTTATAGTTTGTGCCACCACTTCACGGCATAGAATAATGAAAGAAATACCAGGAAGTACCGGCTTTACTTAGGTGATGACAAATTTTAGAGGGGTGATGATGATGATCATGATGCCAGTGATCAGAAAAACCTCAGAAATTGGTTTTTCCTCGAAAATGTTTAAAGTCACATCTTAATGTCTATCTGTAGGTACAATAACAAATAACAAACCCGTATCATTTCGGTTTAATTTCGATAAGTGGTTGGCAACTGCAGCGATTTCAAAGTGTTTTTGATAAGCTTTTACTAAAAATAACTGACAGATAAGCCGATTGGTTCTGTCTATTTAAATTTCGAATTTATCATGCCCACTTCTGAAATGATTAAACACAGAGATTAGTTTTTCAAGTGCATTAAATTTATTTATTTGATTATTTTCTTCTGATCACTGGCATTATGATCATTATTGATCAATCGACCCTCTAAAATTTATCATTTAAGCAAAAAAAAAAATTTTTTTACTTTTTTCTTGGATAGATGTATGATATACTATATGTGTATCAGTTCTATAAGAATCTTAGATCTATGTTCGCAATGTAACGTTTCCGCCTGCCCCAGGGTCCGACTCGAAACGATTTTCAAGCTTATTTTGTAAAATTGTTTTGAAGCCAAATTAGATCAAATTAAATTGTACTTTTATACTATCTTTCGGTTTAAGCTTCAACTGCTTTATATTATATTTTATGCGAATAAGCGCATCTTTTAATCAAACACATCGTTTGCTATAGTGTCAGAACGCAAATAAAATTAAAAATATTGAAACTAGTAATGTATTCCTTGACAACATACTCGTACATCAACGTCAGGTACAGATAGTGCCTGTGTGGGTATCGAACCTGCTATCCATCACGGTAACTGACGTAAAAACTATTTCACCTCAAAACTTTTTTGTTTTTATTCCAGGAAAAATGTGAAAAGATTTTCTTTTTATATCACACTATCTATATCCGCCCAGATTGCCGCTTGCCGCTTGCCGCTTGCCGCTTGACACCCATGCGAAGCCGGGGCGGATCGCTAGTGCATTATAAGAGGCGTGTCTTTCTGTATCTCTCGTATATCGAATGATATTTAACCTCGTGACCTCTACAATAACTTATTCAATGTATGAATAGTACACAGAGAGTATAAAATATAAATAAATAAATATTATGGTTTATCCACGCAACACTATCTAGCCCCAAATTTTGCAAAGTTTTTACTATGGGAAACAGTAGGCCTACCATGAGCTCTGTCTGGCTCTGTCTCTGGTTCTGGTTTTGAGTCTGTGTGAGTTCTCACCATTGCATTATACTGTGTGTGTGACGTTTTGACGTAAGACCTATTTAGTCAACACGCACACAAATTCAAAACCAGAACCAGAGACAGAGCCAGACAGAACTCATGGTAGGCCTACTGGAAACCTTTGTTTTGGAAGTAAATACTTAGAATACCCAGGCAGAGGACAAACACTTTTAACACCACACTAATATTTGTTCTCGGTGGGGATTGAACCCACGCCCTCCAGCGCAGAAAGCAGAGCTACTACCAACTAAGCTACGAAGCTAATTAATTATATTGAGTTAATAACCTAATTTACTTTGTTTGTCATCTTTGAGGTTAACTGGTAGAAAATACTGTCTAGCATTAAGCTCTTCTTTTGTGCAAATTTGTTTTGGTGCAATAAAGAATTATCTAAATAAAAGTCAAGTGATTTCTGCCCCGGGCCGCCCTTCATTCGATGGACCGATGACAGTAAAGATCACGTCAAATCGGTGAATGTACACTGTACATAATTTGTTCTAACAGGAAATGTAGGTATAGCCTACGTCAAGTGGACTTCTTCCTGATGATGATGCACTGGGTCTGACATAATGTGCCCTTCAAATCACGGAAGCGCTTATGTCAATGTCACTTATCCAAGTACACCGCAGATGAACGTTGCTTAGCTTAAGCTTAGACGATCAGTAAGAAATGGGCAAGCAATATATTTATGTGTACACTAAAACTTATCAAATCTTCACCCCACCATACCATAAAAGAGGTCACTACCACTGTTATAGTACCTACCCCTTCACTTAAAAACAGAAATTGTACGACAATCACTTACTTCGTCCGGCACAACCACTTATCCGAATAAAAACAACTTTTTGGTTGAAAAACAACACGTTTTGTGTTGTTTTGTTCGAAAGCACAACGGTCCGGAATCTGTGGGTTCGACTCACTGAATCTCATCATCTACTATCAGAGCGCAGCGAAAATAAAAATAAAAGGGGTGCGCAACATTTTTTATTTTAAACATTTAATATAATCAATCAAAATTGAAAAAAAATGTGTCAGACATTTGACACAACGCTATGTGAGCCAAACAGAGCAAAGCTTGTGCTATGGGAAACAAATACATTTTTTTAATAATAAAAACGGTATCTTTAAATTCATGATCAAAAATAAATAGCATGCGTATTAATTAATGAAATATTTTTTTCTTTATTAAAATCTGTATTTTTACACCAAAAACTAATAAGTTACGAAACTCATAAGCGAAATCCCGGCACATTCTCCCGATATGTTCCCAAAATAGGATTCCACATCCGTAATAATATTCATAAGCGTGTCTGTTCGTACGTACGAGGTAGTTCAAGCTCCGGATCTCAAATTCACCCTGACAAATATAGGGATATATTAAATATAGGGATCGATCGCCCAAATTGTGCGGATTTTGAGATCACTCAGGCACCACGAGTAGTGCATTATCTTTTTTTTATTTTGTTATTGACAAACTGATTAGATGTAAAAAAAGCAAAGCATGAACTTATACGAATTGTACACGACAGTACTCATAAATAAAACTCAGCTGACCTCTAGGTCCAGTGAAAAGGAACATAAAAATCAACAGTGGAGGTCACGTCTTAATGTAGAACGGAATACGATAATATGGAACCCTGGCAGGGTTCCATATTATCGTATTCCGGTACGGTTTGTCTAAAAAGCCCAAAACTCAGCATGACCTGAGATCGTGTTCTCAGCACTGGTTTTCTGCTACAAAGCTGAGATCATTTTTCTGACAATGAAATCGTCTAAAATCATTTCTTTTTTTTATACAAATAGCTTTTGGAACCAGCATATGGCCCACCTGATGTTAAGCGGTAACCATCGCCTATAACGAAGCATTTTCTCGTAGGTCACGCACGTCAGGAACGTGCCCTACGATGCACTTCCCTGCATCCATAAACTTGAGGTATACAGATGTTCAGCCTCGCTTGCCAGTAATTTCAGTCATATATGCAAGCTATCATTTTGGATACTTTACAGGAGTTTCACCGAAGTTATTTGTAACATGGACGCTTTACGAGATCGGAGCTCCGTTTACAAGATTGTGTTGACGTCAGCGAGTCGACAAACACGATCGCATGCGGCGCAGATAGCCGGCTGTTTGTACAGACTTCAAGAAACCTGCACAAATAACAAGCAACGGTAAGCGATATTTGCAATAACAACACTCAAGTTGCTAGAGATATGTATACAGGGTATCACAAGATAATTGAATAAAAAAAACTCGACTAGGACCTCTACATTAATATAAATTCTTCTATAGATAAGCCTTTTCATTTGATTCCAATTAGGGGTTGTGAAAAAGTATGTAATCCACCATTTTGTGGCAGCGGCCATCTTGGATTTTCATCAAAAATAATAGTTAAAACACCCAAACAAAAAAACTACACGACTACAAACAAAAAAAACGAATTCGGTTTATATGCGTTCGAGAGCCACACACACACACACACACATACAGACACGTCAAACTTAAAAGACCCCGTCGTTTTTGAGATTAAAAAGACCACACCCAAAAATATTAGGGGTACCCTATCAAAATGAGTAGTTTACTTATAAAAAACAGTTGTTTCATACATTTTAAGCAAGGTAGATGTTGATCTTTTGCATGGAATAGCTGTTTTCACGTTCATACATTGATTACTTACAAATAGTTATTCGATTTGATTGGAATTTTAACCCCCTCAAGTTTTCGGGACAGGTCAATTAGGTACACCCTGTATTTCGAGATTGATTTTTATTTGAGATGGAACAGGGAGTTCACATTTTACTAACTTATTAGACAGACACAGAAGTAGATACTATGTTTACCTACTGATTCTGATTGATTTGAAAGTAGCTCACTATTGATTGAAGTTTTGAAGTTTATTTAAGATCCACTTTGAGCAACTGAAATTGTTATTTATTTACACAGAGAAAATGAGAACCGAATACGTTGAATTATTTGCAAATTTTTCGTAGTTCTTGTGGTTTCCAGACTCTTTTAAAACTGGTCATATCAGAAGTCTTCCTACTACTTACATCTCACCCTGTGTGGATTCTTCTATCATCCTCTGTATCTATGTATGTCCATTTTAAATTTAATTGTATTCTTAAAATGTTTAATCTTTCTTTCTAATTTTGTAGAACTGTTTTACTTTGTTCCAAGAAACCAAGAAACTCACGGCTTGGGTCTTAAACCCCAGATTGTTCTCGTGATGTGTATTTTCTTAAACATTATCAAATAAACAAAGCATAATCATTATCGTTTAACATTACAAGTATTTTCTTAAACATTGACGAGTAAATGGAACGTAACAGTATTAGAAACTTCTCGACAGTCGTTTACTTTAGCAAAGGGATCTGTTTAGCATTAAACAAACAAGGTTTACTCCTCAACTTGAAACGTAATTAAAACGTTGAATTATTCTAGTTTCATTTTCCCTATAAACTCATCAGTCGAGCCGCGGCACTAATAAATATAATTAACGGTTTCTTTGCTGAGACCAGTTTGTCTTACGGAGGAGGCTGGACAATTGGACAATAGACGTGGCTCATCTCATAAAGTTCATCTCAAAATTGAGAATCTTATAAAAAAAACCGTGTCCATTGTGTTGAGAGGGGAGAACCACCCCCTAGCTAATATATAAAAAAGCGGCCAAGTGTGAAGTGTTCCGTGCCCATGAAGGGTTCTGTAGCAGCAAGTAACATAATATAAAAGTTCTTGTAGTTCGTCGAAAGGTAAATTGTGGTTTACTATTTATGACGTAATAAAATAAATTACTTACTAGATCTCGTTCAAACCAATATTCGGCGGAAGTTTGCATGGTAATGATCATATTATTATATCATACTTTTTTAGTTTTATCACTCTCTTGTTTTAGAAGTAACAGGGGGGACGGACACATTTTACCACTTTGGAAGTGTCCCTCGCGCAAACTATTCAGTTTAGAAAAAAATATATTAAAAATCTCAACATCATTTTTGAAGACCTATCCAAAGATACCTCACACGTATGCGTTTGATAAAAAAGTTTTTTTTTCTGTATCATCTATGGGGAAAATCAAAATTTATTGTTTTTTTTCTATTTTTGTGTGAAAATCTTAATGCGATAAGAATACAACATCTACTTACCAAGTTTCATCAGTACCTATAGCTCTTACAGCTTTGTAGAAAAGTGGCTGTGACAGACGGACGGACAGACAGGCAGAAATGACGAATCTGTAATGGTTCCGTTTTTGCCATTCGGCTACGGAACCCTAAAATTGTAAAAAGAACCCTGTTTTTTAATATTATTTAAAGAATATGGAATTATATAAATATAGCTGGTATTTCTTTTTCTAGAAAAACTCATTATTTCCGGCACACTTTTACCCACAATTAAGCCCATTCTCCTTTATCTTTGAGAAATTGGTATTCAAAGGCTTTGCGTAAACATAATTATTGTAAGCCAACAGCTAACCGAAGATTAAAGAGTTACAATGTGATTTTATCTTTGACAAATAGCGAGGGAATAATGAAACCTTTGTCAGCCGCGAAATTGAATAATGATTCTGTCTGAACATTACTTTTTTCTAAGTGGTTTTTGTGATTTATCATAGTGGAAATATTGTTCCTTTTTATAAGAAAATGAGCAGCGAAACCTGGCGTTAAGAAAAAAAGATAACTCAACGAAATTCAATAATATTTTTTGAAAACCTCGAAGCTGCTGAGTAGATATGTACTAATCTTGATTTCTAAATACATTCACAATTTTTGAAGTGAAAACTTCTTTAGCGGCGTTGAGCACTTTTTCTGTAATGGGTATAAAATCTTAAACTCGCGTCAGCGCGTCAGGACACGTGACCTGATCGAAAAAGCGTAAGACGGATGGAGAGTAGACAGCTATCCCCTCTCTACGGCGCGGCGAAAATGTATGCCTGGGCCTACTGTTTCGTTTAGGCAGCGCAGGGCGCTTGCGCGAATGTTCGTGTATGTTACAGCGTGCCAAATAACAAACAAGCCCCCCCTAACCATTCCAAAATATCAAACATGCTCAACGTTAATAATCAAGTTTTCACTTCTGCCGGCACTCCCGGAGTGCAACCCGTATTTTTTTTGTTGATATCACTAAACGAAACTACGTAAACTTTCGAAATAAATCCCTTTCATCTCTGTACTTCACAAATTCTCAGAAAATTTAATTTAAAGTTCTGAACTCTCTTTGAAAATGTTGTTGACTCCTGTGGTCGACGTTGATACCCCCGAGTCGTCTTCTAACCCCAACTATCTGCCAGATAAAGTGTTTGTCACTCCATTCACATTTACCATGAAGGCACCTTCAAACGAGCGCACATTAATTTATTTTTCTACGGCAGTTGGCTGCAACGATATTTACACCTAGGTAAATATCGTTTGGGCCTGCGCACATCTAGGCCATGGGCCATGGCGATCATTGAAACGCTGTAAAATATGACAGCGATATTTGATCGCCATCGCAGATCTTAAGGCCTTGCGCACGTCTAAGCGATCTGCGATAGCGAAAAAAATACGCAATCACCCCACGTTTCGGTTCCCTTAGCAAAGAAATTCGTGAATTCCCCCACTGCGCCCTCAGTTCTGTGAAAGTCATGCAATCTTAATTAGGCAGCGGTAGCTGCTCATCATCAGGCGGACCATCTGCCTGTTCCATCACTATATAATGATGGAAAGGCGTTGCTCATATCATAAAAAAACCAAATAGCATAAATTATGGAAAAAACTTCACTGGCTTAGATGTAACCGGGTCACATACCTACGTAAAACTTTTATCCATTTACTTTTGTATGAAGAAAAAGTCATCGCGGCCTGGCTGTGTCCTACAGCCATTTCATAACGTATGCTGAGAATATGGTTCAGAATCTGTAAGAAAGAATCTTACAGATTCTGTACCACATTCTCAGCATACCTTTCAAAGTGTTCCTTGTGATTCAACTGAATAAATATTTTGTTAAATTGAAATTATACCTAACAAACAGGCATTTCTTTTTCATAAACTATTCTTAGAGTCCTAAATTAGGAATGTTTTGTCTCAATTTATCAAGCACGTCCTTTGTGTCCCTACTCCCACTTGCCACACTTTTTGCTTCTGCTGAAATTCTCTCCACAAACAGAACGGATTCAGAATAAAAAATACAAATTGAAACCTGTCCCCTGATTCGAGACACCTTGATTCGGAGGTATAAATATCTAAGGAATTGTCTAATAAGTTACATTATAATTTGCATCTTTCAGAGCGCCATCACATAGCTCAAAGAACTTACAGCAGTTGGGGAACGGTTCTCAAATAGCGACACTGATGCAGAAGACAAACGTAGGACGCCAGCCTGATGGACGAAGTTGTAAAGATCGGTGGATGGAGAGGGCTCAAAATTGTTCTGCCTGAAAAACGAAGACCTAGTCCAGTAATTAACTTCTTCATTTGTTGAATTTATTTGTAAAAATGGCATCACAAAAGCAATGGCTATCATACGATGTGACAGACATTGGGTCTGTCAGCAGATAAAATGTACAAGATCCAAAGCTCCAATTAATAAAACGTACCGGAAAAAACTTTATAGATTTTAGCTTTGTTTGTTTGTTGGTAATCTTGCCATGAAATAAGACCACTCTATCACATCTGATATCATGAGAGGTGACCAAAAATACTTGAAGATGGGCAGCACCGTGTAGCATAGCACCAACACTGAGGTTACAAATCCACCTGCCAAGCGTGGGCTACGGCAAACTTCAGGTTTGCTGTATAATAAGGGTGAGGCCAATATCCAGATTTTCCAGCAGTAATATCAATGAGACTGATGACGATGACGTATTTGATGAGCGTTTTCTAGAGGTCAGCTAATCGAACGATCTCGAATCTGGAGTCTGACACTGACAAATGGTTTAAACCGTGCAAAAACTCAACTCACGAATCACTTAAACTTCACAAAACACTTTAGAGTTAGAATCACAAAACTCCCTGAAATATATCAGCGTTATCTACGAAAAATAAACCCCATCGCAGTGAGATAAGCAATGTTTTTATTTTGTTGAGATAAACGGGGCGAAATAAGCACAGTACCTATCGGACTAAAACAGTAGCATAAATGACAAGAATTGGGGTGGGGTCTCTACAAGGCAATAGTGGTAAGAACTTTTTAAATTAACGCGATCGATAAGCATAATTATATGGAAGAAACGGGTATTATCGTGATTACCTTTATTATTTCCCGACGTTTCGACCGTGTTACAACAGCTGTGGTCGCGGGCAGATTGGAGCTCATTGGAGTTACCGTCGAGAAGCGGAGGCAGTCGCAGTTGCAACTACCCTCAATAAAAAATTATAAAGGTAATCGTGATAAATACCCGGTTCTTCCATATAACTATGCAATAATGAATAATCTTCAAGACCAGTTCTTTTAGGCTTGGTCACGTGGAACTGACATCAAGACTCACCTAACTTTAAAGCATTGCGTCCAAGCGTTTTGCGATGGCGATTAGTGAAACGCTATCAAACTTGACCATGTTAATTAAAACCTTTCAAATTGATCCTTGTGATACAACTGAATAAAAGAGTTTTGACTTTTACCGTTTTCTTTTATCATTGCTTATCACCAACACAAGCTTTCATTTTTAGGGTTCCGTAGCCAAATGGCAAAAACGGAACCCTTATAGATTCGTCATGTCTGTCTGTCTGTCTGTCTGTCCGTTCGTGTCACGGCCAGTTTTCTCCAAAACTATAAGAGCAACACTGATAAAACTTGGTAAGTAGATGTATTTTGTGAACCGCATTAAGATTTTCTTACAAACATATAAAAAAAAACAATAAATTTTGGGGGTCCCCATACTTAGAACTGAAATTCAAAAAACTTTTTTTCATCAAACCCACGTGTGGGGTGGGGTTATCTATGAATAGGTCTTCAAAAATGATGTTGAGGTTTCTTGCTTATATTGTTTTTTTCTAAACTAAATAGTTTGCGCGAGAGACACTACCAAAGTGGAAAAAAGTTGGTCCCCCTCTAACTTCTAAAAAAAGAAAATAATAAACCTAAAAAAAATATATGTCGTACATTACTATGCAAACTTTCAACGATATTTGGTTTGAACGAGATCTAGTCAGTAGTTTTTTTTTATACTTCATCGTTATCACAAATCGTAAACCGCAATTTACCTTTCGACGAACTACAAGAACCTTTATATTATGTTACTTGATGCTGCGGAACTTTTCATAGGCGAGTCCAACTCGCACTTGGCTGCTTTTTTTTTTTTAACGTTATTACGACTAGCTTACACACAGCTGGCAACTTACAAATTCATTTCTTGGCATTCGTTATTTTTGTGGCATGCTTCTTCCTCTTATTTAAGAGCAAGCCTCTTGTCGGCGCAATGTATGCATTTTTCTGTATGTAATTCTTGTGAGGGCAACCTCCTGGACCTCCTTTGTGGCATTATGACCTTGAAAAACTAGTGACACTAACGAAAACTAGCACTACTGTTTATTTGTACACCGTGTCAAGGTCGGGACACCTTAGATAAGTGGCAATGTGGCTTCAGGGAGATATTATAAAAATAAAGATATTGGTGGCGAATATTACCAGTGTATATTGGAAGGGAGAGCTTCATAAACTTGGGCGTTGAAAGGGCGAGAGCTTTCAGCTATTTTATCATCTGAAGGCGTCTTTGAAATAGGCGGTATTTTCATAAAGACTTACTAAAATGAGGCTGGCCTCTCAGCTCAGTTGGTAGTAGATCTGCCTTCTGAGCCGTAAGTCGTGGGTTTGATCCCCACCGAGAGTAAATATTTGTGTGGTGAACCTAGATGTTTGTTTTCTGTCTGGGTGTTTTATTGTATTCTAAGTATGTATTTACAAAAAAAAAGGATATAAGTATTACACCAGCTATCTGGTACCCATAGTGCAAGCTCTGCTTTTTTAACCGACTTCCAATCAAAAAGGAGGAGGTCCTCAATTCGGTTGTATTTTTATTTTTATTTTTTTAAATGTTTGTTACCACATAACTTCGTCATTTGTGAGCCGATTTGAAAAATTATTTTTTTATCTGAAAGGTACTGCTTCCAGATTGGTCCCATTTTAATTTTATTAAAATCGGTGTTGCCATTTTTTGAAGTGAAAACTTCTTTAGCGGCGTTGGAGCACTTTCTGTAATGGGTATAAAATCTTAAACTCGCGTCAGGGCGTCAGGATCACGTGACCTTATCGAAAAAGCGTAGGACGGATTTTTTGCAGAAATGTACCCTAAGACTACAACGTAGAGTTCATAATAAAAATCGAAAAAAAGCGTAAGACGCTACAGATACGCTAGTAGTTACTATGACACGGTAACGTCACAGAATAGATAATAGTTAGTAGCAAGCATACCAAGGCGTTTTTCGTGACTGTAGTAGGTATAGGTACATACCTATTATAGATTTTATGAACTAGCGGCCGCCCGCGGCAGGTAGTAGTGGTCATTGGTACAAGATTTTATAGATCTACTGTATTTATTTTTCGAGTGGAGCATTGCGGCGAGCGAAGCGAGCCGCCATGCGACCATGGGAACAGCGCGGCGAGCGAAGCGAGCCGTGCTGTGACTCCCCCCAAGCCCCCCAGAACCCCCTCCTCCGAAACCCGGGGGGAGCGTCGCGGCGAGCGAAGCGAGCCGCCACGCGATCACGGGGAACAGCGTGGCGAGTGAAGCGAGCCGTGCTGTTACCCCCCTAAGCCCCCCAGAACCCCCTCTTCCTGAACCCGGGGGGAGCGTTGCGGCGAGCGAAGCGAGCCGCCACGCGACCACGGGGAACAGCGCGGCGAGCGAAGCGAGCCGTGCTGTGACCCCCCTTAGCCCCCCAGAACCCCCTCCTCCTATGTCTGCCGTTTTACTTCATTTAGGACCTACTTGTAGGTCGCGCGACAAGGTCCCTTCTAGCGGTTCCGACCCGTTGAGGATTTGGCTTTACGTAAAATTTAGGGTTCCGTATAGGGTTTTGATTGGGGTTATACTATATTGAGGAATTTGATTAAATGGTCGACTTTTAGGGTTCCTTAGGACTTTGATTGGAGTTTCAACTACACTTAGAAGCTTGATAATGTTAAAATTTTTAGGGTTCCTTAGGACTTTGATTGGGGTTTTACTACATTGAGGAATTTGATTAAGTGGTCAACTTTTAGGGTTCCTTAGGACTTTGATTGGAGTTTCAACTACACTTAGGAGCTTGATAATGTTAACATTTTTAGGGTTCCTTAGGACTTTGATTGGAATTTCAACTACACTTAGGAGCTTGATAATGCTAAAATTTTTAGGGTTCCTTAGGACTTTGATTGGGGTTTTACTACATTGAGGAACTTGATAAAATAAACAACTTTTAGGGTTCCTTAGGCCTTTAATTGGACTTTCAACTACACTTAGGACCTTGATTATGTAAACAATTTTAGGGTTCCTTAGCACTTTGATTGGAATTTCAACTACACTTAGGAGCTTGATAATGCTAAAATTTTTAGGGTTCCTTAGGACTTTGATTGGGGTTTTACTACATTGAGGAACTTGATAAAATAAACAACTTTTAGGGTTCCTACGTTAATAATCAAGTTTTCACTTCTGCCGGCACTCCCGGAGTGCAACCCGTATTTTTTTTTTTTAAATATTTTTTTAAATGTTTGTAACTGCATGCCTCCGTCATTTATGAACCGATTTAGAAAATTATTTTTTTATTTGGAAGGTTATTCTTACGTCCAGATTGTCCCAAACAAATTTGATTAAAATCGGTTTAGCCGTTTGACAATGAAGTCGGTTTCTCAAGTTTTTTAAACTTATAATTATTGGGGTTAGATAGTGTTGTGTGGATTGTCTGTAATATATTTTTTTATAGCAAAAGTTTTAACCGTAGATATTTTTATGATAAATATTGTGGACAATCCACACACCACTACCAAGCCCAAAATTAAGCAGGATCTTGTAGTATGGGAACCAGACAGCTGGTATAATACATAAGCATTAATATCAACCCTGACGTTACGGTTGATTCATCTTTTTTCCCGCAAATACGACGACATACGACACAAACGAATCGAAGACGACGTTTCAATGACCTTGTGGTTCTAATGAATATTGACTGATTGGTTTTGATCCAAAGTCCAAGTATTTTTTTAACTAGTGATAAAATGTACCTATATTTCTTTTTTTAAAATTAGGTGATTATGTACTATTCCCGCGCGACCAGTATCAAACTAAAACTGATTACCGAGGGAGAGACTTTTAGTGGAGTTTTTTGTATATTATTCACAGTGTTTAGTAGGTACAGATACGAACTTTTTTATAGTTCCTTATTATCCCAGATTGCGAACAAGGGGATTGCCGCGTTAAGATAACGAGGCCGCATGTGCGTCGAATAGCCTTTGATGGGGATATAGTTTAGCAATAAAGGTATGCGGTTCTATTACTAACGGTGTATAGGGTGGCAGAGAACATTAGAACAATGAAATTTCAATTTTATTATGTACTTGTTCATGTGGTTTCCAAACTTATATAGCATAAATGTTTTCCTTGCCGTTTGAGAGCAATAGCATTTGTATTGTGTTGAAGTACACAACCCTAAAAACATATAATATTCCATCGGACCAAAAAGATATGATTTTTCTTTGCATGCCGAGCTAATATAGCAAACATTGACATAACATCTGCTACCATTTTTGTACGAACTTAAGGCCCGTATTCTGAAACAGTGCTTAGGTCTGAGTCGAGCCTCAAGCACAGATTTTTGACACTTTTCAATGGAGAACTGTCATAAAATCTATGCTTGAGGCTCGACTCAGACTCAAGCGCTGTTTCGGAATACGGGCCTTAGTAATGTATGATCTTTACATACATAATTTTAATAAGTAGTGAACTTACAGTGCTCTTCAGGGTACATGTACTCGCCTCATAGCTACTATACTAACTTGACTGCCTTCACAGCTCAGTTTTTAGTAGCTCTGCTTTCTGCGCCGTTGGTCGTGGGTTCGATCCCCACCGAGAAAAATTATTTGTGTGCTGTACATCGATTTTTATTCAGTCTGGGTGTTTTATTGTAATCTAGGTATGAAATAACGAAAAAAACTAAGTATTATCAGCTATCTGGTTCCCAAGGTCTTTTCTCTGCTTATATTGGGGCTAGATAGTGTTGTGTGGATTGTCAACAATATTTATTTATTTGTACACTTTAGCTTTGTATGTCAAAAATGTATTCCTGTATTCATGTTGGCAATAAATAAATCTAAATCTAGCAATAAGACCTGTACACAACCTTACTTCTAGCAAAAATTAATGATTTCATTTCATATTGAGGAGATAAGCATGCATCATTATCTAAGGTCAGACTGCATCAGACTAAACATTACACAATCCCGATATGGAGCATATGAAAACATCATGATACCAACCGTTATCAGGTTGTACCCAGTTTCTAAGAAATAACAATTACAATAACACACACAAAACAAGCTCGAACACAAATTAATTATCATAACAAATTTATTTTATTTAGTTACCACACGCACCATGTTTTTTTTTAATTTTAGTTTTAAATATGCTTTGTTTTTTTTCTTGTTTTTCGCACAAATGTGTATAAGACGTGTGTTATATTCTACGTTTAAATTTTAGACAAAAATAAACGCTTTATCGATATAACAATCACTGTTTTATTAACAAATGAGTTGCATCACCAATTCGTTCAAACCAGTGTGCTGAAAGGATTTTAAGTGCGCCTAAAAGAGGCTCAAAAAAAGGTAACTCTCTCTAAAACCTTGACTTGCAGTTCTACGACAAACTGCGTGTTGTTTTTCACAATTGCGTGCATAAATTTCAAAATAGAAAAATATATTTGTGCACGACCGGATTCAAACCCTCTACCTTAAGGTCAAAAGGCGCGGTCATTCTCACTAAACCACCGGTGCTGTTTTGCTCGTGTCTATAATAGGTTATAAAAACAATTAAGTACGCTTACAAACTGATTAACGACTTATTATAAAAACAATTTGATAAAACGTAAATTGGTTGTTAAAACCTGAGTTAATTGATAAATTATTACTTACATTGGTATACCTAATAAATAAATACAATGTATTTACCAATGGCCTATTTACCAATAGAAATTCTTCGCCATGATTTGTCCCAAGACACCCGTATACCCGTACCCGTATCAAAATTTTCTAGTTTTCTTCTAACGGCAAACCAGGGTAACGTGACAAATGTCATCATGAAACGTCAGTCAGGTCAATTTTTTTTTTTTTTTTAAATTCAGCCCATTTACACGAAAATGATCAAAAACTGTCAATTTCCTTAAACAAGGAGAGCTCAACCAATGCTTAGGTAACTAAGCAATGCTTAAATATGTTTCATGAGTAAGAAACATTTAAGCAGTACTTAGAGCGCTATTCACTACTTAAGTAAGCAATGCTTAAATAAGTAAGGCTGATAATATTTTAAAAGATAAACAGTGCTTAAACTATTGCCATCTCTCACCTCTGGGTAGTGACAAACAATGACAGGGCTAACTTAAAGCAATGATGAAAACACCTAGCACTTTCTGCCGCTTTGCATACGCGCCATTTTTTCGTGGTCCTACTATTTTACCTATCTATCCTTAAAGGTTTGCTGGAAGAGAACTCTTTATAGGGTTAAGCTCGCCCTTGTAGGTACATGTAAGAGATGCCATCTCTCACCGCTGGGTAATGAGAATGACAAACAGCGACAGGGATAATGTAGGGCAATGTGAAAACTGCAAATGGTAACGTGGACTGATAAAGAGATAACGTAGATTGGGCGGCCAATGCAAGACGTTCACGCGGTAGACCACCACGGAGATGGTGAGACGAGCTAGATGTGCATATTGTACATCTAACATCTCGCCTTGTACCTATACCTTGTTTGTATTTAAGGTTCTTGTTTTTTTCTCTTGTGTTCATTCAATAAACTTTTTTAATTATTATTTTTTTTTCATCTACCAGGTTGGTCCCATTTAGCAATGGACATTGCCTAGATGTGCACAGGTCTTTACTGTTTCATACCTACTCATCTTTATTAATTTATCTGTGGAAACTATTAATCAGAGTACAAGTCTTAGTATATAGCAACGCTACATGTACATGTTTAATTTTGTAAAACTTTGAGAATAAACATTTATTTATAGCGTACGAAACCCTAAAAACGACAAAAAGTTTGTCTTCGTCTATTGCACGTTCACCTGGCTCTCTCCACCGCTTTCTAACCGCTTCTTAGTAAAGCTAAGCTTAAATATCAATTTAACTTATCTCGTGGATAAAGTTGGCGCCCGACCTGTGGTTTCCAATTATTCGTAAATCCTTGGTTCAATTCATCCATGGTTCAACTTAAATTCGAGATGTAGAAGTTCACGGAATTTCCTGGCACGTTTCATCACTGTTCAGTTCTTCTTGGTTTTTCTTACGTAACAAGAAATCTACATCTACCGCATCATGTTTATTTTTTTTACAATATAATGAGTAATCAGTAAGTTAATTTAATTAGCAAATGTGTGAATTTGAGAGAACACATTTGCAGATTTGCACACATTTGCAGACTATAGCATGGAGTTCTTCAAAAAGAGCGTTCTAAAAGTTTTAAAGGGTCGGCAACGCGCTTGTGACGCGACGGTAACCACTTGCAATAAGGTACGCTTGTTTGTCTAATTTGTTGTACAAAAATAGTTCTATTTCTTCTTCTTCTTATCGTATCACTGCTTCCATCAAACCAGTGTGATGAAAGGATTTCAAGTGCGTTTCAGAGGCTCCTTTCGTCCTACTGCTAAAGTTATAATATAATGCTTTGCAAGTAAGAACTCACTTCAGACGATCAAATTATTCAGAATGGTGTTGACAGTAGGAGTGGATGTGCTAGAGTCCACGCAAGATAACTATGCGCATGACAGATGGCGGAAAATGTAGTAAAGCATAGCTGGATCTAACCATCCACTGACAAAGATTAAAAGTCATGCAAGTTCGATTTCCTCATTCATGTTAGGCATCGTAAGATATATTTCCAGTGCATTTTTTTCATGTTTTTCGCCATCTGTCACGCGCAGAGTTATTTTGCGTGGTGTCTAGCAACAACTTTCGCAATCCAATTCGGAACAATAATTCTATAGACTCGTGATAAAATATTCGCGTGTGCGTGCCGAAACCGAGTAACGAGTTAGGACGAGTAGGACGAGTGACAACTATCGAGAAAATGGAGAAGCGAGTTTTTTTTGTAGTGTTGTGTTTATCTCGCCCGGGGAAGTAGGTACTAACCATGCCTATTTCTGCCGTGAAGCAGCATTGCTGTGTTTCGGTTTGAAGGTGCCGGTGAAATTACTGGCACGGAGGTTGAACATCTGAATGCCTCAAGCTGATGGACGAAGGGCAGTGCACCGTAGGGCACATTTTTGACGCACGTGACCTACGAGGCAATGTTTTGTTATAGGCGATGGTTGTAATTTAACATCATCATCATCATCGCCATCGGCCTGAAAAAGTCCACGGCTGGGCATAGGCCTCCCGTACACATTTCAAGGAAAAATTATTCTGAGCCCTTTTCATTCTGACTTCCTGCGATCTTAACAATGTCGTTGGTCTATCTGGTGGATGAGTGCCTTAATACGTTTCGTCTTCCGGTTCGTGGTCGCCATTCGAGAACCTTCAACCATCGGCCATCCCAACGGCTGTCGGTTCTTCAAGCTATATGACCTGCCTATTGCCACTTCAAGTTACTAATATTCTACGTGTGATAATGTCGGTGACGCTCTATGCGGTGACCACAGTATGCTGAAGTGGGTGTACCCGCATATAGCCAGTTCAAGAGGCAAAAGTGGGTTTTGTAATACCTAAATTAGATAACGTTGGTGTCGAGTCTGACGAGTGTGACGAGTGCCGACTGTGCTGAGTGACGGAATACAATTGAATCGACACGCATGTTCACTAGGGATGTCCCCATTTTCTCTTATTTCATTCATTCTCTTCAATATCTTCAATAAAACTCTCTACTTAGGCTTAGGCTTTCATGTTATGCGAAAAAAAGAATGTCATGTATCGAGAAGAGTGCTAGAATGAATGTGGATAGGTATAGAAGTAGAGATAGGCCAAAGAAAAGATGGATTGCGTGAAGGATGACATGGGTAAGAAGAGAGTGACTGCTGAAATGACAGCTAATAGAGGAGAGTGGAGAACGAAAACCTGTGGTACCGAACAACCTGTTGTGTAAGAACATTATCTACATCTTATCTGAATTGTAACTTTTTCAATAATTTATGTTGCAAATTGGTTGTGCTTCAAATATTTCAAAATTTTTGGTGACAATTGAAGAATGAACGATCCTTTTCACTCTTCTTTTGTCTATCCATACTTCTCTCATTCCGTACCAGTTTTCCCCTCCCTAGCTCTAAAGTACGCACACATCCCCTTATTGTATTAGCACTTGATTTCTATTGCGCAGCGAGAATGGCTGCTCTTAATTCTTTTACGACTTTCACAATGGCACACGACTTCACTGCCTGTGTTCGTAACATGAAATAGGGTCATAGATATGTATGAGAGTGATGGTATAAATGATAATGAACGTAACGTTACGTTTAAATAGAATGAATAAAAATGCTTCGCAAAAAGTTTTTTGGGGAAGCAGAGATTTGAACCAGCAACCACAGTGGCAACAGCTAGTCCAATCATCATCAACTAATGGACGAAGAGTAAATAAAAACGAGCGCCTGTAAGAGGCGACAAGGATAAAATACGATACTTACAAATTTGCTAAAAAACTAAATATGTGACACATTCTATGTTTGGTGGTCAATATGCCTGTATAGGGATTTTACTTTAGTACTGCCTACGTCTCACTAAGTTGGAGTGGCACCTCACAGGAACCCCACTACTTTTTTATTTATATTTTGTAAAAAAATCATACAAAAAAAACAGCAGGCACCAAGCCGTAGTTTGTTGCCCTGCCTGTTCTTGTCATATATGCGGTAAGGTGTCTGTTAGCAGATTTCCGCCCGACAACCAAAAAATAAAGCTGGTCGCGTGAAATTATCACCTACCTAGGCTCACCTAGCTTTAAGACGTTTCACAGTGATCCTTGTGATACAACTGAATAAAGAAAATAAACTTTGAATTTGAATTTTAATCCATTTGCATATCAACAATACTTAATATGTATCAAACCCGCACTCCTCAGGTCAAGTGAAGGTCCAAAAAGGTCGCTGTTTACTACCTATTAGCACACTATTACGTTGATTTGTATCTATCGACGTGTTTTATTAGAGGTGTGCACCGCGCGATACGAGATAATAGGCCGTAAGTTATATTTAGGAAGACATAAAATAAACTTAAGGGAGAACGCATACTTACAAAACGAAGAAAAGGCAAAAATATAACGCTTGTCGGACAGTCTGCGTATTTAATGCATGGCATGCAGATGAAATCTAATGCGCCTGTAATTAAACCGGCATCTTTCAAACTGAAACACAACGATGATGCTTGGCAGCAGGATTACCCATGGTGGTAACACCTACTTCCCAGAACAAGCCCCTCATAAAGAGCTCTGTTACTACAAGTTGCCTACAAGTTAATATTAGGAAAAATTACAGCGATGATCGACGCGAATTATTATATTATTCAATCCCGTTCATTTGATACCCATATTGAGGTATAGTTGTAAAAAAAATTAGTTCGCCACTGTGTCATGGCGGCCATCTTGGATTTTCATCAAACGTAGCTAAGTACACATCTGACTCATTCACCTTTAAAAAAAAATCATGATCGGCATACTGTTCGGGAGCTAAGATGACACAGGCAGACAGGCAAACACACACAAACACGGTCATCAAGCTTATAACACCCCGTCGTTTTTTTCGTCAGGAATTGAAAAATCAAACTTACTCGTAAGCATCATAGCGTAGTTTATTTACATACCTTGTTAAGTGAGTAAGGTTAAGAGCACAAGGTTCAGCGATTGAAGATACGTTGATATAAAATACATAGTTATGCGTCTCCCACCCCTTTAGCTAAAGAATACCCTTAAATAATTGCCTTCGTTCAATTGTAATGGTCGATAAAGAATTGAAAGGCATTAGGCTAGTCGCACATTTAACAAACCAACAACCATAATTCCGGACCCCGAGTGCAAAACTGAATACTTTTATTAGTACTAGTTTCGCTTAACCAGTATAACAAAGCCAGTGTGGTATAAATGTCAATGCACTGTAGGGCACGTTCCAGACGTGCGTGACCTTCGTCGCAATGCTTTGTCATAGACGATGGTTACCACTTGACATCAGGTGGGCCATAGGCTGGTTCCACCAGCAAGTTGTATAAAAAAACTTGATACTACTTAAGATAAGACTCGTGGCACCAGAACCACTAGTCCAAAATTACCAAACTTGCAATTTCCGACGCAAATTACTTTCAATTTATTACCGAAAATCATAAGTTTTATTTAGGCAATTTTAGCTAATTCTTCTGATTGAATCGGATTCAGAAGCACTTTGTGGTAATGTGATCCAATATTACATTCATTAAATTCAAGACTGTGACATCTTCTACGACATGACAGCTACATAAAGAACATCATTGAAGGAAAACGGGGAAGAGGAAGACCAAGAATAAGTTACGTGAGCCATATAAGTCGCTGTCATGTCGTATAAGGAAGTCAAAGAGGCCTTATTCGAAAGACTTAGCCTCTCGTAGAGAGTATTATATTCCTTGGACTTAGCTGAAGAAAACTGCATCAAAACCCGACAAGAGCTAAAAAAATAAAAACTCTCAAAACTCGAATCTTTTAGAGAAACTTTTAGAGAAGCTCTTAAATTTAGGATGGAAGGAAGGAAGTATGTGTTAAATGTGCGGCCATCCTTAGTGCTGTCGTTATAACAGATTCCGGCGCCGCTGTCTTCAATTACTAATTAGACGACGTCATTGTTACAGGACAGGGATGAATTGAGACCTTAATTACAACGCGTTTAGTTCAGCGTTTCAGAAAATACGTCTCCAAACCTGTGTCTGATATAGGTATTCGTCTTCAAAACACAAAAGAAATGCACGAAAGGCGCCTTGCGTTGCTTTGCTACGCACTTGAAATCCTTGCACCACACTGGTTTGAAAGAATCAGTTACACGATAAGAAGAAGATCAAAACACAGCCCTCGTAGCTCAGTTAGTAGTAGCTCTGCCCTTCTGCGCTGGAGGCCGTGGGTTCGATTCCTAGCGCGATGGGTATTTTAATTTAAAAGCTAAATAAAATCGCTGCTTGATTGACTCTACATTTCCAGGAAGTACGAGTTTGAGCTTTGTCTATGGATCCAGTGGTTGCCCGCGACTTTTATAATGATGTTGGTATTCATTCTGGGGGCTAATTCTCGGGCCGATCTCGATCATTTTGCAATTTTATTTTATTGCTTCTTTTCACAACCCCGCCCTTCTTCTTCGTTTTCCGTATATCATAGCTGTCGAGGCTTTTACGATGAGGTCGTTGATGAATTACTCAAGGACATCATCCATTCTCTCTTCGAAAACAAGCCATAAAATAAAATTGTAAAATGATCGAGATCGGCCCGAGAATTAACCCCCTGTTCATTTTCCGGTTTGTGGTCGCCATTTGACCTTTCTGATAGCTACGTCTATAAGCGTTCAATATTTCAAATTATTTTATTACGTAACTATGACTCAAAAGGTGAAAGAAAACATCTCTTGGAAAGGAATAGTCAGCTCCTCCCGTATTGATCATATCTTTCTTAGACATAGAAATAGACAGGTATTTATTTGATACCTCAGCACACGCAATACAAATAATTAAGACAAAAATAAGAAAAACATCGTAATAATAATAAAAAATTACAAAAGAAACATGAGATAAGAAAGACGCATAATAACATGTATTATAAATAACTAAAAGAGATTATGGTATATTTGTATGCTACTGCAGCAAATCGGCTCTGGCGTCCTGTGGAATAGGCGAACGTATTGGCCTTGCCTTTCCATGAATGGCCGACTGTACTGGAAGCTGTGAGGGGATGGGCTGTTGGGCAAGTCTTTTTTAATGATAGGGGAAAGATTAAAACCAATCCTCTGACACTATATGAAACATCTACAGGATATGCATATTAGGGAGTTACTTTATAGCCTGAAATAAAATATACTTATTTATTATTTCCTGAGAGATGCCTTCATTCGGCCCATTGCAATGGCGCGCGGAATGCCAAAAGGGAAATTAGGAATTGCTAATCAGTCGGAAAGCGCCAGTAATGAATGCCTTTCTTGTTTTATTATCTTTATTTCGGCAAAACAATCGCTCATAATATACCTATGTTTGTACTCGTATTCCAGGCAGAATCCTTATTTTTTCAGGGTAATAAAAACTAATAAAACTTGAGATCGTAATGCATGTGATAGACATTCCTTCGGATCTCACGGCTTTTGACTGGCCTCTAGCTCAGTTGGCAGTAGCTCTGCCTTCTGCGCCGTAGGTCGTGGGTTCGATCACAAACCCACCGAGAACAAATATTTGTGTGGTGAACATAAATGTTTGTTCTCTGTCTGGGTGTTATATTGTATTCTAAGTATGTATTTACAAAAAAAAAAAAAAAATGTATTCAAGTATTATATCAGCTATCTGGTTCCCATATTACAAGCTCTGCTTAGTTTGGGGCTGGGTAGTGTTGTGTGAATTGTCCAGAATATTTTTTTTTTTTTTTTTTTTTTTGAATATTTTTTACTTTTCTGAAAATATAAAAACTTGGCTTTGGGATTTGAATTCGGATTCCATTTTCAAATATTAATTCCTTTGTCAATAAAATTACAAAAGTTACTTGGAATATTCATAACGAATCAAACTGATAAAATAGATTTTAAATTTAAGGTGGTAGCATAACTACCACCAGATGTTCAGTGGTAGCAATCGCCTATAACAAAGCATTGCCTCGAGAGCACGCACGCCAGGGACATTTTATTGTTTAGGATTTTGAATGCTTGCTCTCTCAACTAAGTAAAAAAAGATCAAAATAGAATACAAGGGATCTCATTAACTGATAAGATGTGAGCCTGATGAAATAATACTTTTATGTTACGTGTTGCTCTCTGTATTCTAGCAGGCGCTTATGAGAGCTTATTCTGATTGGTTTTCCAGATTTCTATTATTATTCCAGGGACCATAATACTTACTACCAAATCACTATTGTTTTACTAAAGAACAAGAACCTATAGTAAGTAGTTTTACTCTAAGTTCAGTAAAGAGAGAAAATGCTTTCATGTTTGGAGTTTTTATTTAGTACGTAACGCTTTGAGTTGAACATAACTTAAAATATTGACAAAAAGAACTTAAACCTGGGACTTCACTAAAGCTCTATAAAAATATGTGTAAAGTTTTGTAAGCTCCAAATATGAGAAAGGATGTCTACAAACAATTTATGAACAATTCTTCAATATAATATATCATTCAAGAAACTAGGAAAAAATACAAGGAAAATTTCTTGAGGCTGAAAAGTTTTGGAAGGAAATTCAAACATAAACATTATCAGCTCTACTTATAAACGCAATTTAAATTTAATCATTGCTTAAAGTTAGCCCTGTCACTGTTTGTCATTACCCAGTGGTAAGAGATGGCAATAGTTTAACCACTGTTTATCTTTTGACATATTTTTATAAGTAAGGCCATATATTTTTGAAAAGACCTAATAAGTAATAAATCACCAGCTTCTGATGCTTACTGTAAAGGCCTGCGCACATCTAGGCGATGGCGATGCCAATCAGCTGGAACGCTGCCAAATATGACAGCGGTATTTGACAGCGTTTCAGCTGTCGTCATCGCATAATGTGCGCAGACCTTTACGCACGCGATTGAAACCGCACCAAAGTATTTCTAAAGGTTTTTAACGGGAACGTTACAAGGAGTTTGGTAGTATTGCGGGCTTTCGTTCAAGGTCGTCGCTCCCAGCAGCCCTCCATTCGCCACTAGCAGTAGCCGTCGCTTCTTGTGATGACGTAGCAGAGCGGTGACGTCAGCGAAGCTTCTCTCACCTAAGGAGTAAAGGTCAGATTTCTTTACAAAACCAACATTGAACTTCGCTCCTGTTGTGTTGTGCCCAACTTAGCGTGGGATGAGAGTAAGAAAATTATGACTTACGTATGTTATATAACTTATAATTAGGTATTAGGTAAATGAGGTGCTTCTTGCAAAAATGTGGCTATTCAACTTATAGAAAATACTATTCATGGATGATTATTAGTTCAAAAACATAGTGCACGAAAGGAGCCTGTTTGAGGCACAACTTAAATCCTTTTACCACACTTCTTCGACAGAGCTAGTGACTTCATGAAGAAGACGGTTTTTGTACGTAGTTATCAAGTACACAAGTCTAAAATGGCACGAAATTATTGCAACAACATCTTACCGGCACCATTGCTAAATGATTAGGTTTGGGGGTTTCCACATACCTATGATTTTTTCACGTGTTCAAAACACATCAGTACCCAAAGTCCCAGTGCATTTACAACATTTCGTTACCAAATGTTGTTTTCGTTTCGCCTGCGTGTCTCTCTCTTTTGCATGGAAAAATGATGAGACAACAACTCTAACTACGTAACGTACTTTTGCTGTCCCATCTTTTCTCCATACAAAAGACAGAGACACGTAGGCGAAACGAAAACAACATTTGGTAACGAAATGTGGTAGCAAAACTCGGTCTACGGGTACAGTTTTCAATAGGATAGTACCTTTCCTGGCGTATCCGAGCGCCAGACGTCCGTCGGCACGTCTACGCACGCCGACGTTGTGGACAGCGGACGCACACGACACGCTGAGAGTGTATGCGTGGTTTGTCTACAATTATACAAGATTATATAGAAATATACGTTGTTGGAAGTATAATTTCGACTTCATTAGACCGTATGTGCGTCAGAAAGAGATAGCGCTCTACGAAAGCCGAAAAGCCGATGTGCAATATTTATTGCCTACAACCTTCCAATAATTTCAGACTAGAAAAATGCATATTATTATGACAATGAAACATCTTAGGTCCATTTAATTAAATACTAATAGCAGGTAGGCAATATAATGGTATATTAATTATTATAGTAATATCAGTGGACTTCTTTAGACTGATGATGATGATACAAGATTTAAAAATTCAAATTCAAATTAAAAACGTCTTTATTTCACGATCACAAGGATCACTTTGAAATATCTAAAATTCTAAACTATGTGAACTTGGGCGCATATAGGTACCTTTGGAACAAAGTTTAGAATAAGACGTTCAATGGATCCCACAATGACTCTCTGTGTTGGATACATTTCCAAGGTTCGACAGGTGTGTAGATTGCGAGAAGTCAGTGGATGACGAAGACATAGATTATTTTTTCTGATGCAAACGCATAGGTATATAAAGGCAAGCCTATTTCAAAACGTTTGTATGACTATGTGCATGTTCCAAGGCCACTTTTGGTACAAGTCGTGCCTGATTTTTATCCGACTTCAAATAAAAAAGGGGTTCTCAATTAGTTTTATTTATCTTCGTTCTCGCATAATTTTGTCATCTAGGAGCAGATTTGAAAAAAAATATTTTTATCTGAAAGTAATACTTCCTGATTGGTCCCATAAAAATCCATCCAAATCGGTTCAGCAGTTTGGCCATTATGTCGATTTCTCAAGTTTTTTTAAAGAAACTTTTTTTAATATTATGTCCACGCAGACTTTTTCAGACAGAGGATGCGTTTTCATTAATTGTTGATCTTCTTTAGAAAATTCTGTTCAAAAATATTACTGAACGTAACACCGAAAAATAATAACCGCAACTATCACCAAGAGTATTTCCAATAGACAGATGTCTATCCACAGATAGGTTCGTGGATCACTTGAAAGGGCTATGAAAGGTTAATGGTTCCGCATAATTTTACGGTGGATTAGTTTTTAATAGAGCCCTAAAGCGATGTCAACCTTTACGACTCCATGCTAATGTTCCCCTTCCAATGAGGTTATTCAACTTTAGTTGTTAAATTTTCAGCATTTTAATGACTCATTATACCTACCTACTAGGTATTTTACTTATCTCTTGTTATTTTTTCGTTTCTTGTAATGCTGAAATTCCCTTATTCATACGGACTACACTACTTGCATTTTATAGTTAACAGGACTCGTAACTACAAAATAAATAAATATTTTGAATTTTTGACGTGAGTAACCGACGTCATGGCCAAACTGCTGAACCGATTTTGATAAAATTTCTATAAGATTAATCTGGAAGTGTTACCTTTTTACTAATCTAGAAGCAATAACTTAAAACCTTTTTTTGGATCGGTTTATAAAATGACAATGTTATGCGATAACAAAAATTAAAAAAAAATGGAGAATCTCCTCCTTTTTTATTTACTTGGTTTTTTGGTTATAGAAACCTTTTTTTCTAATTCCAAGTATTTTTATGAAGAAAGCACACGTTATTACATACGTACGTACAATACCAGTATATAGCTAATCTGTCGCAAAGTACGTCGCTCTGGTACGTATTAATAACATAATCTGCAGCATATGGGTTTCCGTAATCTCCAATATTATCCGATTTACCTCGGATACCTCCCATACATCAGTTATATCTTGTAAATAGGAATTACCTACACTTGAGAGCAGATATCGATCCACCACTTTAATCTTGAGAAAAAGGCTGAGATTCTCCGAGTTTATAAGACATTTTGCAAAGTTTTGCATTGATGCTCTGTTCATAATAGTCGTGGTGTTATATACATAAAACCTATTTCTCGATAAATGGACTTTCCAACACAAAAATAATTATTCAATCGGGCCAGCAGTTCCTAATATTAACGAGTAACAATCAAACAAACAAACTCTAGCTATATTTTTATTAATGTAATTGGTCTGCAACCGTTTTATTTAATAAATAATAAATAAATAAAATAAATAAATAAATAATTGAAGCTGAACTTTATAATATTAGTTAAGAGCATTATTAAAATCAATTTTAATAATATTATTCTTGTGTTTTTAAAGCCGCTATCTATTAACGTCTTTATTGTATAGTATTAAAACACTGGAATTAGAGGTTTATGTGTGTAGTGAGGTTGTGTTGGTGATCTGGATTTGTTCCTCGCGAGTGTATTTTCTAAGGAATATTTACCTTACCTAAGCAAATTTAACAGCACAGATTATTATACGATTCTCAAAACAAATCTTACCTAACAATCACCTATGCAACGTTGAGTGCGGACACAATTTGGTTAAGTAAATTTAAGTATAAATAATGTATACAGGGTGGTTTTTTGAGAAGGGGGTGATGGCCAAGTCCGAAACCACGAGAGTTAGGAAAAGGCCGTGAAAGGATTTAAACAAGTTGCTTTTCTTCAATAATTTTTACTTTTACAAAGTTTGAATTCCGTGTAAAAATATAAAATAGTGAAAATTTTTATAAAGGCGATGGTTACTTAACATCAGGTGGGCCATAAATTATGCTTGTAAAAAATAAAGTTAACAGACATTTGCATCTATTGTAGCTGATTTAAATAGCGTCAGGGGCAACTGCTGATTATCAAACACCTAATAATTGCGGGACGCCATAGTGCCTGGGACCGGATTTTATTTTAGATGGAATAGGCTTTCCCAGCACTTATCCTGACACCTTATAGCATGTATTTTTTTTATGTAAAAGATAGAGATACGACCTTACGGCCCACCTGATTGCAAGTGGTCACCGTCGATCATAGACACCAACAACACCAAGGGTGCTGTCGTTTCGTTTTTAAGCAATAGTGGAGTCTTATTATAAAAAAAATACGCAATAATCATGGTAATTTTTCTTACCTGACTAGAAGGTCGTAGTACGAAGGTTCCATCAGGCTGTCCTTTCAACAAGTTCTCGGCTTCATTCCTGTCTATGTCCATGTAGTAGGTCTCATTCTCCACGGGCACCGGCAGAGGCCGGTCTGCCATGTGATGTGGCTCGGTGCTCCATCTGTCTGTTGGGGAGTCTGGCTCGGACTCATCCGTTTGTACGTCGTTTGTTTCTGTTCATGGTAAGCACCAAAAAAAATTATTTGCAAAGATATTAAAAAATCGGTTGTATGTAAAGTCGGTTTACTGACGATAGTTGAATGTGACAACGTGATACAGCTTTCCACGCGGACGCATCGCTCACTCAAGTAGGAGAGAGACAGATGTCAAACGCTGCCGAACGCGGAGGCCGATTGTGCCTCTTTGTTGCTCGTTCCACGCTCTCGCGTGCACTTCAAGCCTTAAATGGAACGCCTCAGAGCGAGGTAACGCCGCATGACCGCATGAGTCATGTTTTTTCAATCAGAAAAGCCGATGTGCAATATTTATTGCCTAAAACGTACTTAGGTACGATTAATACAAGTTTTACAAAATTACACAGAAACAGTTGAGCTGTATGCAGAACATCATAATATTTTGGCTGATTGACTGGCCTCTCAGCTCAGTTGGTAGTAGCTCTGCCTTTTGCGCCGTATGTCGTGGGTTTGATCCTCACCGAGATCAAATACTTGTTTGGTGAATACACCCGTAGATGATTTGTTCTCTGTCTGGGAAAATATGGAGTAAAATTTATTGCAATCTAGAGCGGCAGTTAATAGGTATGGGATCAAAAAAAATTGAAAACTTAACAAGAAAAACTTCCCTACGAAACTTATACCATACTGAAATTAATAGCTGTTTTTGAGGTGCCCTTAACCTTTCACCACACTGGTTAAAAGAAATAGTGACATGACAAAAAGAATAGTTTTGTTTGGTGTACAATGAGAGTTTCGTCATCAGTTACCTGCCACCACATCAGTCAGACAATGCACCATCTTGTAGTAGACATCGATCGCGTGGTCTCCAACTCTTCGGCCTAGGTTCATCATCAGAGACACACTTACTTCGATCCACCAACACATTTCGACATTACACATCTTTGGTAATTTTTATTAGACACTAAAATCGATAGCTTTAATGACCGATAGGCTGTTACCATGTTTTTTACTGACCTAGAAGTATATTTTTTTATCGCTTGACTGAAAAGAAGCTATTAGTTTGTGTGTCTCTCTGTCCGCCTGTGGCCTATTGCAATTAAAAATAGTTTTGACAGGGTCATATTATTTGGTAGAAATTGAAATTTGACTGGCCTCTCAGCTCAGTTGCTAGTTGCTCTGCGTTCTGCGCCGTATAGGTCGTGGGTTCGATCACCACCGAGAACAATGATATATTTTGTGTGGTGAACACAGATTTGTTCTCTATATCTGGGTATTGTTTTGTATTCTAAGCATAGGTATATTTACATAAAAGTATATACAAGTGTGAGTGTTATATCAGCTATCTGGTTCCCATAGTACAAGCTCTGCTTAATTTAGGGCTAGATAGTGTAGTGTGTCCATAATATTTTTTATTTTTTATTTAAAGAAAATCTGCGGCCGTTTCGATGTTCTGCACGATGGCCTACCACAAGCTCTGTCTGGCTCTGTCTTTGGCTCTGGTTTTGATTTTTTCATCCAATCCGCAATTTATGTGCAAGATGCAATTAAAAAGCTTGCTAATGACAATTGCTAATTGTAGTACAAGCCACACTAACTCATTTGAGTGGAGCTCAATATTTTTTACATAAAAGTAAAGCAAAGATTTTAACGACGTCAGCTTATAGAAACAGCAATGGTGTCAGTCTTGTT
The DNA here is from genome assembly GCA_939531255.2 of Thera britannica. Taxonomy (NCBI): domain Eukaryota; kingdom Metazoa; phylum Arthropoda; class Insecta; order Lepidoptera; family Geometridae; genus Thera; species Thera britannica. Next base: position 14,686,529 of record OW618040.2, on the reverse strand, counting down.
CAATTGGTTTAATTTGTAAGTAACACTGACTCAGAGTCTGGAGCCAGCGCCGCCACCAATTAGGATTGAGATCAAATTAACCCTTGACCAGGCGAGCAGAGACCATGATACACCAACTATTATTAGAAAGTAAATTGAATTACACAAAGAAACTTACAATTAATACAAGTATTTACACATTTACAAAATATACACAAGAAACCATTGAGCTATCTGCAGACCGTTACAAACGATCTAGAGATAGCTCAACTGATCCAAATTAGTGTCAGACGAAAGCGTTACCAGCGCTGGCGGCATTGCCACACTGAATAGCAATGCTAATGCGCGCTGCGCCAGCCAAAAAAGACGCGTAACTCGCGGGCTGGTTGAGCTACCAGCCCGCGAGTTACGCGTCTCATAGATCAGTCGCTAGACAATATTTTGGAGACCCAAGACAAGCCGACAAAGCCGTATGATAAATAAATACTCTATTCGAAAAAAAAAAAACTTTGTTTTTCTAATATTAATCGGAAAAAACTTTTGGGTTTATTAACTCAGCCGTGGGTGGTATAAAAGAAAAAACTACTTATTTATTGTTTTAGACTTATGGCAAAAAATCTAACGACCCCCATCATGGTCTGTATCAGTGAAACGCTGTCGAATTTGACAGCGATATTTGACAGCGTTGCACTGATCGCTATCTCCAGAGACCTAGGTGTGCGCATGCCTTAAGCAGTCACCTCAAGAACACTGACTACTCTTAAAAAATATCTGCAACGTCTGTGTTGTACTTATTTGTGATAATAAAGAATTGAACTACGGTGATTTTTACTACGGCGTGTTTTCTTAGCTAGCCTAACAAAACTACACTACACAGTGTCACTTTCACTATCACTCAGGAAGTCAATCCAAAGATCACTGACCAGGTGACCGAGAATAAACCAGTGGCATAACGTTACATAAAAGACTCTTAATCAAAACACTAATTTGTATTAGTAACACAACACTACAGGCCAACTGAAATGTAACTACTCGTTGCAAGGAAAGTTTAAAGGATCTCACAAAACAATACTTTTTACTTTTATTTCGTGAACGACAATAAAATGTGGTGCAAAATAAAGATGGGAAGGTTATCGATAAAGATAATTTCTTCGGCATAGTTTGAAACTACCTAGGTTTTCTTCTTGTGTTTGTTCTATAAAAGCAGTGTGGTGAAAGGATTTTAAGTAGGAGCACTGGTGGTCTAGTGGTAGCGGACCCGTCTTCCGATCCTTATTTGGATCAGTCATATTGGCAGCAGTCATTTTACAGGAATTCAGAAGCTCAGATTATAAAAAGATTTTTTTTTATTTTTGAAATGTATCAGAAGCCTCAAAAACATCGATAAAATTATACATTGGTGCAACATGTCACGTGTCCCACCACTAATGACTGCATCCATACGGCACATGTTTCAAAAATAAAGCAAATAAAAGCTCTATGAGAAAGTAAGAGCACTTTTAAAATATAAACAGGAATGCCGGCATTACCAACCACTCCAAATTAGTTCAAATTAGTTCAAATGAAATTATGTAATTGTTCAGGCAGACTATTTCAAATTGTTTCGATGAAGGTAAATATTCTAAGGAAATTCTAAGGTGGCTTTCACGGATGATCTAACTAACCAATCAAAAATTTTACAGTTTATCTCGAAATTTCCATAGTAAACTTGCGTTAAACAACTGTCAATTATTTGATTGCTCGATTAGTTAGATTTGCAAAAACGGTTCTAGAATTGATTGCAAATAAAAGTAAGTGATATAAGTTCAATGTTTTCAAAGTGTGTTGTCAGTTTCGACATCGGCCAAAAATGCTTTGTGTCTTTGATATTATATCATTTTTTTTTTGACCGAGGAGTGCCAGAATTGTGCCCATATATTTTTCAAGCGCCCGGATTTTAATACACGACCTTTAGTGTCAGAATGCAGGGCCGCTACCACTAGACCACCAGTGCGAATTTGACGAATCCCACTCGGTTCATTATTTGTGACGTAACATCAAGGTGTAAATAAACAAATTGAATAAATATAAAAACACTAAAAGGCCCGCGCACACCTAGGTCGCTGGCGATGGCTGTCTGTCGCTAGCGTTAGCGCGTTTAATTCATCAGCGCATCACGAGGACTTATTGGATTGGCTAATTCCATTGCGAAACGCGCCGCGTGGGAATCGGTGACGATTCACACCAATTGCTCTTCAAAACTTCACTATCCTAATTATTGTATATTGGAGATTATGATTGGATGATTATTAGTGGTAAGAGATGGCAGCTGCTTATACATTGATTCATCATCATCATTTTCTTATCCCACTTCATGTGGGGTCGGAACAACAGGTTTCGTTCTCTTCTCTTCTCTATTAGCCGTCATTTCGGCAGTCACTCCTTTCTTACCCATGTCATCCGTCTCTTACATCTGCTTACTCTCTCTAATCGTATCGTTGCTTATACACTGATTATTATAAAACCCTTGTAAGAGGGGTCATAGTTTATAAAATAATTGTTCCAAATGATGGTTGGGTGTGATTTGCCTTACAGAGCACGTCTAGAACGACATCATTCTGAGACATGATTTGATGATTAAATTATTAATCTAATGGAACTGTCAGAGAATAACCATCAAAGTAGTTTAGTCGAGATTACCATTCGGTGTAATAACATCCGACTTTAAATCGACGTCGGAAATGACGGGGAATGAGATTACTCGTGATTATGACGATTCTGACGGCCTGACGGCGACGCCTCGGGCCGTCAGCCGTCAAATTCACCAAGGAGTAAACTTAGCCAGAGCTGTCAGTGATTATTTACTAGGAGGTTCTCACCAGATTTAAAGAAAATTTTAGATTTCTCGCTCATCATAATATAATGCGCTTTAACGATTCCAGCATATTTTCCGTAATGTATTTTTGTGTGAAACTTCTTTTGTGATTTATACATGGTATAATAAGGCTACTCCCGAGACTCAGAGGGTTCGAAATGAGCAACTTTTTGTATGGAACAATGACAATGAGCGACAGAATTTGTACGAAAGTTCAAAAAGTTCTTAAACAATTTATACGATACATTCTTTATAAGGACACGTGATCGAAATGAACCACCTATTTAATGGCACTAACAGTAAGCGAAATAAAAATCAATACATAAAAAAGCTCAATGCTTGGCAAAACTTCGGTTGGTACATCGCGTACACGGACATTCAATTCAACGACTGGCCTCTCAGCTCAGTTGGTAGTAGCTCTGCCTTCTGCGCCATAGGTCGTAGGTTCGATTTGTGCGGTGAACACAGATGTTTGTTCTTTGTTATCTTACCTCGTCTATAGCCGAAGCGCGTTTCGAATATGCTCATGATATACCCAAGAAGAGATTCGTCCTTCTGCTTGTAGTTGACGTCACAGTAGTCTTTAGATAGCTGTACTGGTTCCAGATAGTCTTCTACTGGTAGTTTAGTCTGAAACATTTACACAGTCTGTAATTAAATAATACTTAATTACTTCTTATAGGTACGATTTTGTACTACTATAAACACAGAAAAGGTGTCTTTTTTAATTTGTAATTTTAGAACTGTATCAAAGTATGGTCTAAATCAATCTTGTTAAAAATGTCAAGTATTAGGTAATTTTCCTATTGAAAATGATTCATGTTTACCTTTTCAACTTCTTTTTCACCATCATCACGGTTGTGTACAAGTACAGAATCGTACATATTAGCCATGTTATCACTGTTCTCATACATTGGTTCTTTATCTACAACCAATCTTTTATCTTCTACTTCGGGTTTCAACTCCTCAAAAACCTCCTCAGGTTTTTTGAAGAATGGCATTTTAAAAGATTGGAACAGTTCCTGTATTTTAACTTTATAAGGCTTAGCTTGTGCGCTTGACATTGAACTCTTCTCTTTATCAATATCATTGTAACAAAGGTCTTCGTAAAAATGATCTTCAGGATACTTTAGTTCTTCTGTAGTGGATATAGATTTGTATTTTGTTCTCGATTCAGGTGTTTTTATTTTTTGGATAAAGAATCTGCTGTTTCGTTTCATTGGATAATAACCCCTGTCTCCTTCTGGTTTTGAGTACCTTTTTAAATCAAAAATTGGGTAGTCGTAGCTGCCAAGCCTGAAGACTTTTCGTTTCTTTGGAGTACCTGCATCCATTGGTAAGTATGCAGTAGTTTCTGTTTTCTTTGCTTGGTTTCTATACAGAAAACTTTTTGCTGGAATAATCTTTTTGATGATGTCTTCTATGTTATTGAAGTTGGAACTGTTTTCTTTGGGTTTCTTAACCGTTTGGTATTCTTCGTTTGCTTGAGGATCTTTTTCTTCTCGTGTTTTTTTTACTGTTTGGTACTGACGTTCAATGGACAATATATTTTCTTGCTCAGAAGCTACTTCTACAACAATTTCATTATCAATGGTTCCAATCGTGTCATCTTCTGGTATTGGTTTTGATTCCATTTCTTCTAGTTCTATTAAATTGATATCTTTTTTTTCTAATTCTGTTGTCGAATTAAAATTCTCGTATTTTTCTGGTTTATTTTTCAGATCATCAATAAATAGCAATAATTTATTTGCATTTATTTTCGGTCTCCACATTTTCACTATTCCTTCAGTAACGTTCTGAAACAATGTAAACGCTTTATGTGAAGGGCATGAACGTTATATAGAGTCGAGGAGTGAATGAGGATTAAAAAAGTTTGCTTGTTAGGGTAGTTTTATCGGGATTCGTTTGAGGAATAGTTTACTTCACGTCCAGTTACGAAGCGAGACGAATAAAAACTTAAATGTGTAGTAACTGAGTTTTATGGGATTAATAACATGCTGCAAAAGAACAGTTAGAACCAAGCCGTTAATCAAGCAACTAACAGCTTTGTTCTTCTAGACTTGCTTGTATGGAAATGAAACCTAAACTCAACTAGTTTTAAGACCTATGAAGTGATCGTTGTCATTTAATCTATTCAAGGATAGGACACAGGCTAGGTCAACCTTCAGACCGACGACATTGCAAAGATTACGAGAAGTTGGAATCGGAAGTCAGAAGGAGAGGCTTAATCGTTCTATGATTGTGTAATGTATAGAAAAAAAGAAATAAAAAACATTTATTTTGGACACACAACATGAACAGAGTAACAACCTGCTTGCCTGCCTCCCTGCGCACATCTAGGTAATGGCGATGGCGATCAGTGAAACGCTTTTAGTAAGTTGGTTGGAAAACAGTAAAATAACAAGAATAAAGAAACAAACATAAAATAATAATCAGTAAAATTACAATAGGTAGGTACTGCCGTAGGTCGATGGTGACTCCCATACAATTGATGATAATGATAATGGGTCAAGGGTAAACAAATATTATGTATTTAGACTGGCATTTAAAGCCTACCCCATTCTTATCTATAAGTTTCTCTCTAATTCGGACATTGAAACAGGTGTGAAAGCTTTTCTTAATTGGTAGCCGCGATGGGAATACACAGATTTTAGAATAGCTGCTACACTTTTATTCGTACAGCTTAAAAGTTATATAATTTATGAAGCGCTAGTAGACATGCATGCTTAGCAAATTCTTGCTGATTTAGTTAGGCTAAGCAACGTTTATCGAGGTCGCCATAGGATAGGTGACCGCTGATGTAATTTTTCATGTAACGCTGAAAATACAACGGAATTGAGAACTTCCTCGTTTTTTTATTTGAAGTAGGTTAAAAATGTTACACGCTAATTAATTGCTTCAGTCGTGACCTTAGACAATTGATCTAGATTGTCTAAGGTCGTGATAGAACAAATATTTAGTACTGATCTAATCTATGAAAGTTAACATAATAAATAGACGTGTGTGTGCACCCTACGCCACATTACTTACTACTATGCAGGATTTGCGGTTGCTGCGTAGAGTGCACACACACACAAGCCTACATTAAACTTAACTTAAATTGTAGATTAGATTAGCGGATCAGTACTAACTATATGCTTTAGTTTTATGTTACACGCTATTATGTTAATTTCTCTCCATTCGGCTGTATTTTATTTTAATGTTTGTTATCGCATAAAGCCTTGCGCACATCTAGGCGTTCTGCGGTGGCAATCAGTGAAACATTGTCAAAAATGACACTTAAAAACATGGTAATTTATGAAACGATTTAAAAAAAACTCGAAACTTAGGCCTAAAACACACACAAGCGACGTAAGGCAGCAGGCGTGGAACAGGCGTGGCGCAGGCGTGCGCCCGCTTCAAAACGATTTCATACAAAATGTAAGCAGGCGACGTTTTTGAATTATACTGAAGCGACGCGGCGCAGGCAACAAAACGGCGTGTCTGCGGTCACCTGCTGTTGAAAACGTTCTATAATAAACCTGTGCCACGCCTGTTCCACGCCACGTCGCTTGTGTATGTTTTAGGCCTATACTTCCAGATTAGTCCCATAGAAATCTCATCAAAATCGTTTCAGTTTGGCCATAAAGTTTCATGAGGTCTCTCAAGTTTTCTTAACTTTTCTTGTATATTAGACACTGAACAAGCCACGTCCATGAGCTGTAGCAATAGTTGTCACAAACTTTTAATGAAGGGTTCTCAAGGGATGCTCCCTGTCTTACAATCTTCTCTCAACTATTCAGGACTCGCCACTGAACTAATTATAGTTCTGAGTACTTAAGCCTCAATGGCGATTGACGACACAACAAATACCTTCCTCTGGTAGTCTTAGACGTAGCTTATCAGATCGTCATCATCATCACCAGCCTGAAGAAGTTCACTGCTGCATAGTGAAAGCAATAAAATGTCATGTGCATCGGTAACATATTATAGTCTTACCACGTATGAAGATGTTGTACTACATACAAAAAATCTTCTCTCTCTCTCTCTCTATCTCATTCATTCTCTCTTTAAAAAAACTTTCCTTAAATCTTCCGAAATGCATAGTTTAATTTTTTGTTACAAATTAGCGATTAACGGTCGTCGCTCCATCTAGTCTTAGGGCGTCCTAAACTACGTTTGCCTAAACGCGGTCTCCACTCCAGAACTCGTTTATCCCAGCGGTTATCGGTTCTTCGGCAAACATGACCAGCCCACTGCCACTTCAGCTTGCTTGTTCTTTGGGCTATGGGCTAACTTGCGCAGGGTGGTGGGCAGCAGCTGGATGGGAAGAGCCAAAGACAGGGCTCAGTGGCGCGCCATGGGAGAGACCTATGTCCAGCAGTGGACTGCAATAGGTTGATGATGATGATGATGATGATTAACGGTTGATTAAAGTTACCCAGCTATGGGTAGTTAAGAGATGCTTACCATCAGTTTCCTTCCATCTAGTGCCTTCTCTTCAGCAAACTCCAGGAACTCCTCCATGGCACAGCTCCTCAGGAGCTTCTGTATACCCTCGTGGTCCAACTCTTCAACTTTAGGCATTTTCTTATCTTTGCTGTTCATTTTCATTGTTTAGTTCAAGAAACTTCTGCTTTTTTGTGTCGCAAAAGGCATGTGCAAAAGCGAGCTACAATACAATAGAATCCTAATTATGTGCTACTAAAATAATTGAAAAAATTTAAAAGTTTAGATTTATTTTATTTAGTAGATAAAGATAAGATAACGAAATAAGATATTTTTGTGAATGATTGAATTGTAATTGTAATGATTATTTTATTGTTGTGGAATTAAAATACGCCCAAACGGCCCGACACAAAAGAATATTTGATAAAACTAAATTAAATTTGATAGATTTGGGTAAAATTCTGAATAGAGAAATAAATTTGAGACCGTTCTAAAAGCCTTCGTCGAAACTAATGACAGAGCTATTTTTTTCTTAATATTTTGATTTACAACAGAACGTACATTATTGCTAAAACTATAATTATAAAATTAATATTGAATTAATGTATTTTATTTTCTATTGTATGAACTCTGCTTTTATCATTATTAAAGACGGCTCTTCGTATTATTTATTGTCAGTACGAGCAAAAAAAACTAGTAAACTTAGTAGCTGACCCCACCCGTTGACCTTTGCTCTAATAAGGCCGTATTTGCACTGCTAACAAGCGGCCCGGAGGACCAAAACTAATTCTCTCCGTTCAGTCATGGAATGTCCTTTCTGTGGCAAGGCTTGTATATATTGCCGCAGTGTGGAATGCCACTCTTGAGAGATGAAAAAATAATACTAACATTGAGTTAAACTTGCCTTTGTATTATTGTAATATCCGACGCATGAGACTTGAGCTTTTTTAATCGACTTCAAATACAAACTGAAGAGGTTCTCAATTCAGTTTGTTTTTTTTTTGTTCATTTCACCTGATGTACAAGGATTCAAACTAAGCTTTAAAATTTGAGAAACCGACCTCATGGCCAACCCGCTGGACAAATTTTGATGAAAAGTTCCGTCAGGGTCGACAACGCAACAACAGCACCCTTGGTGTAGTTGGTGTCTATGGGCGACGGTGAGCGCTTACCATCCAGGTGGACCGTAAGCTCGTTTGCCTATTATTTGCCTAACAAAACTATCTAATCAATCTGGAAGACCTTCCAAATAAATGTTTTTATCAAAAACCTTTTTAAGTCGGTCAAAAATGCAGTGAAACTAGCAGGAAACTAGCCAAGCAATGACAAATTGAAGTAGCTCTAAATAAAAGCTCCTCATAAAACCGACAAAAAACACAAGTGACGTTCACTTGTGTTTTGAACCGACTTCCAATCAAAAAGGAGGAGGTTCTCAATTCGGTTGTTTTTTTTTTTTTTTTTTTTTTTTTATGTTTGTTACCGCATAACTTCGTCATTTGTGAGCCGATTTGAAAAAAAAAAATTTTACCTGAAAGTTACTGCTTCCAGATTGGTTCCATTTTAATTTTATTAAAATCGGTGTTGCCATTTTTTTTAAATATTTTTTTTAATGTTTGTAACTGCATGCCTCCGTCATTTATGAACCGATTTAGAAAATTATTTTTTTATTTGGAAGGTTATTCTTACATCCAGATTGTCCCAAACAAATTTGATTAAAATCGGTTTAGCCGTTTGACAATGAAGTCGGTTTCTCAAGTTTTTTAAACTTATAATTATTTTGTTTAGAGAGTATAATATGCCATAGAGTAGGTACTTGATAAAAGGACTGAATATATTAAACTAATTTCTTACAGACGAGGAGCTGCGAAATTTTTAACCTCTTTGAAACTCGGTAAGAAAAATCTCTAGTGAAAATTCGTTCAAGTAATCGACAAGACTAGCCCAACACAACACACTTTTTACTTTTTTCTCGCAAAAATCACTTTTATTCGATTATACACAAACACTTCACGAAAATCCTTTTCACTTTATGCGTGCTCTTTTCAACACAGTCTCTTTCTCTTTCTTAGTATAATTTATGAAACGTCGTGAGTCCGCGAAGAATGGTCGACATCTGATAGTGATCAACTGATCATTCTTAATTGGCCTTATTAAATGGTCAACTGGTCGTCTATACGCAGGTTGACTTAGTAAGTACTAGGTTACTGATGCTGGATTCTCTCAGATGGTGAGGAAAAACATCGAAACCGCCATCATCACCGGCCTTAGTGAAGTAAAGATAACTAACTTTTCCAAACTGCCGGAATCGATTTTGATAATTTTTTTGTGGGATCAAGCTGGAAGCTTTCTTCTGGAAATCGGTTAAAAACTCTTCCCAGTAAATTTTATAACGTATTATGATATACTCGTAACATCTCGAAATAGAGTCACTTCGCTTCCCATTTTCGATGTAATTATTTAATTACCGTTCATTTAAACAATTTCGCTAACTGGGTCACGTGGATCTACGCTACTCGTAACTACGTAGTTTTTATCTAAACTATGGGAAAGCTTAGTACGCACACCGGATTATATATAGCCCTGAAATTAGCTGCTAGCACCTGCGTAGTTCTTTTATTTTGGTTCAGACAACCAGTTTGTAATTTTTTCGCGAAACAATAACTGCGCAATCGTTTGTAATGCTCATCTTCGGATTATTAAAGATCCGGTGCGCGCACTGTATGAAGTTTTCGATTTTTCACTGAAGTATGGAGAGCACTAGTTGGTCTAGTAATAGCGGCTCCGCCTGCCGACTTAAGGTCATCGGTTCAAATCCAGTCGTGCCATTGAGTTTTTCTGTCCAAAAATGTATATGAACTATGCCAATAATTTCAAACGATGAAGGAAATCATGGTTTCCTCACGATGTTCATCGTTTGAAAATATGTGTCGTAGAACCTATAAAGTTCGACAACAGTTGTGTGAAGTGCACGAAAGGAGCCTCTTTGAGGTTCAGTAAAAATCCTTTCACCACACACGGTTCGAAAGAACTAATGAAACGAAAAGAAGAAGAAAACTGGTTAATACAGTTTTGGACCTAGCATGTTTTCTGTAACTTCCCATGCAGTACGAGGCGTGATTTTATGTATGCTTTCTGTATATTTTACGTGGGTATAGGTACAGTTTTATTAGGTTTATACTAATATAATTGAATGCCACAGAATACGCTATAATAAAGAATTTGCTAAAAGTATAAACGCTAGATATTTTTTCGCCATAACTATGACTGCACCCCAAAAACAAAGTTTCAAACTTCCTGAAGCCTAAATATCATTTTCCAAAGTTTACGATTACTATTATTTTAGCATACTCGCTGTCGCTATAACCACACCTCACTGTAAAGTTTCCTACCCAGATTAATGTTTCGAACAATGTAACGTTATTTTAGCGTATTAGTGATGATACCCTGAATAGTTTGCCTTTACTTAGGGCGGGATACATTGCCCCAAGTTAGGATTAAGTGTAGATGCCTATATTATTTACTTAGATTCACTTTTCTTAGGTAGCAGCTTAGGGGATAATCAACGGCTTTATTGGTGCGGTTTCGAACTTTGCCAAGTAAATATCGTGTATTTACTTCAATAATACTACTTTAAAAAAAATAAGCGCAGGTTCATATTTCATACAATGACATCATATTTTACTTGTACTGAAACTGGTGGTGAAGGAAAACACCGTGAGGAAATGTCAAGTGAACGAAAGAAGCCTCTTCGAGGCGTATTTCAACTCCTTTCACCTCATTGGTTCTCGAACCAGGCACGCTAAGAAGATGAATGATGTTGTATACTTTCTAAAGGCAAAACAATCCAGAGAGAGGCCTATACCCAGCAGTGGGTGGAGTCGGGCTGTGGATCATGACGATGGATGATAGGAAAGATCTTTTCCCAGTAGTGGGACGATAAAGTTTGAGAAAAAAAAACAAACAACTTACCTAACTAACAACGTATTGGATAGAGCTTTTAGAGTTTCCGCTTTTGATTTTCCCAAATGTTTTAGGTCCACCAACTAAAGAACGACTTACCTATTGTGAATCAGCACCCTTATTCTGAGTTTTACTCGATCAGTTTGAACGATTCGTTTCGCCTGTGTTTCTCTCTCTCTCTCTCTCTCTCTCTCTCTTTTGTATGGAGAAATAATGAGACAAGAACTCGTTTCGTTCTATTGTACGTAATATGTAGGTATTGTTGTTGTTTCATCATGTCCATACAAAAGAGAAAGAAGTGAATAATCGAATGACAAAAAACAAGCTGATTCAACTCGCTCTGCTTATACTCTCGCTATAACTCCCACCTCGCCTCACCCCGGTACCGTATTTGACGAGGTTAAATAGAGTTATTAGCGATCTTACGTTACCTACCTGTTGCTACTTACAGGCGTCAATAAGACCTTTTGTCACGGGCATAAGGTTGAAATTCCCAATAAAATACTCCTATGTGTGAATGGAAGCTGTGGTTATTAAAAGTGAGTTCTAAAGCAAGCGAAATAAAGTTTAGTTTGATTTGTTTATTCAACGGTCACTGTTGCAAATGGGTGCTAATTGGTGACGCTTTATTTTATTCTGGGGGCAAATTGATTGCTCTTTATAGGAACTCTAGGTACTCTAGGTAGGTACTCTGTATAGTAGATACTCAAGGTATAAGCGTTTTTATATAACTAGCTGATGGAACAAACATATGGCTCACCTCATGTTATGTGGTAACCATCGCCTATAACAAAGCAATGCCTCGTAATTTACGCACGTCAGGAACCTGCCCTATGATGCACTGCCATACGTCTATATACCTTATGTACCAGTTATTTAACAGGCACCTTCACCCTTCAAACTGAAGTGCAGCGACGCTTCACAGCAGAAATTGGCATGGTGGACTTCCCCGGACAAGCCCTTCAAAAAGAGCTCTAATAATACCAAAAAAATCGTGAAAATCTGGGAATGCTGACAAATCCGGGATAATACCACTTAAAAAATGCTGAACCCCGCCTAAAGAGGTTTTCACTTTAAAAATGTATGTACCTACTTATGTCTTAAGGATAAAGTTTTAGCTACTAATTTTAATCTAGGCAGGTTTGCCAAGGTATTCATGTGTTTAATAGGTAGTAGTAGTTAGTATGTTCTAGCGGATCTTTGCACATCTTTAACAAATTCCCAAATTCATTAATCTAGAATTTGATATTGAGGTGCCTCTAGTCGATAGCCTATCAGGAGCCTATCAGTCGCTTATCAGTGAGTCCATCCACGACAATGATAAAAAAAAACACAGTTACGAAGTATTGTATATTTCAAATGAGTATAATATACGGTAAGCCTTCACTTACCTACTTTTTATACAATCGCACGATATGCATACCTACTTATTTATATAATTGTATGTATGTCTACGAGTGGATACTGTAAATCACGTGCACAAAATACAGTTTTAGGTCACAGTTTAAGCATATAACACGGAATGATAGGCAGTTTTATTAGTCGATCAAAAATATCACTCAATACGCGACTATTGGCCCATCACTTTTTATCATAAAAAATCCAATTGTTGTCGTTTTATCGCCATTTTATGAATGTGTCCCGATTCCCGTCGTTCAAAACCTATATTATACTGTTGAAAAGCTTCGGAACACCCCATATTTTTACATTTCAAAGTCCCTTATCACAGCCTACAGTCAAATGATCTAGCCTAGCTGATCCTGCATAGAACATCATACATTTTATGAGCCACCTCTTGTCCCGCAAAGCCGATGTAACACGCATTGTGGCTCGGATGCACCTTTCCGGGAGTTATAGACAGCTGGTACTTTGCCCTTCCGACGTATAGAGGCTCCCCAGAGCTGGTCCTTCCACCTGGAATAGCCCCTGGAGGCACATTGCCGTTCGAAGCTGGCACCCAGCGTAAGTTCTCCGGCGCTGAGCAGAGAACTTCTATGTTCTGTTTAGCGATTTCCTTTCCATCGTACATGATGGACGCTGAATTGTGTCTGATGGAGAGTTTCCCTGGGATCAAGTCTCCGTTGTGCCAAGCTCTGATCACCCATAGCGGACTTCCATCCCAGCCTTCGTGACCTCCGACGACCGCTCTTCCAGCCAACGTATGCGCGGTAAGTGCCGTTATCGGCAGCCAGTCGAAATCTCCTGATGTCTCCACTACTGAGACTTGGTTTTGGCTCTGAGGCTCACTCTGTCCGTGGTAGATGTAGTTGGTGACGTATGTGGGTTGGGACTCGGGCTGGGCTGGTGCTGGAGCGGGCTGCGGTAGCGGCATCATGGGGACTGGGATCATCATGGCACCAGGGACGAGGTACGGATATGGCTGGGCTGTAGTCTGGCCACCGTCCGGTGGCGGTGGGTATGAAGATGCAGTGACTTGGCCACCATCTGCTGGTGGTGGGTAGTACGGCGGGTAGTGATGGGGCGGTGGAGGTGGGTAGTGACCCCATGGGGGTGGTGGTCCGTGGGGTGGTGGTCCATGAGGCGGTGGCCCGTGGTGTGGTGGTCCATGTGGTCCTCCGTGATATCCTGGGTAGTGTCCACTCATTTTGACAGACCTTTGTTACAACTCTTCAAGTTGAAAATGAAAACTGAACTGATTTTCAAAACCGGATAACTTATGGGACAATACAATCAAACACACTATATTTTGTGTTCGTTACCTTCAAGTTACTGAAGGAAAAGGTAGATTGTGCAGCTATATGTTATTGTGATAGGATTTATCTAATCTGATAGGGTCTGAGTCATTGGATAGTCACGAAAACAACGATTCAGCGATAAAGGTTTATTGAAACTACAAATAAATTAGTAAATCTAAGAATGGAATGTTTGTACAGACTTACAGGTAGGTACACTAGAGACTACATTTAAATAAGTTAAATAGATTATTAAACTAAATATCAAAGTATAAATAGATGTATCCATACCTTATCTTCTACAGAACGGAAAATTGGGAAAAGGAGGTACTTAGGGTATCTATTCTAGAAATTATGGAATGAATGAGTCACTAACAATAACGATGTCAAGCTACGACAAATCAGCCATACGTTTTATTGCGATGACTAACAAGATGATAAAGAAAAGTCTGCAGAATGATTCAATTGACAATTTGACTGCATCAGTGATAGCTCTTTTCATATAATTTCATCAGAACTTACTCAAAGAACAGACGATCATCATGACGTATGATGGATTGCAATTTAGCTGGACAAGGCAGCTCCTATCCAGCCCCTGTACTTATCCTAGCATCCACTATTAAATCCCGTAAATAAATAAATATAATATACGAGTAAAAAGTAGCGTCTTTTTTTCCTAACCTGGTATATCGTTCCGTGCTTGGCAAAGACCTCCCTCAAAGATGCTTTTAACAAATAAACAATCTACAAAAGATGCTACGTCTTTCCCGTATAAAGTCTTGAATACAAAAGGCTCAATACTGACAAAAGTGGAGTCTGAGAGAGGAGGCTTATACCCAGCAATGGGCTACAAGCTGCCTATGATGATGATGATGATGAGAAACAAATGCATGTAAGTCCTTAGATCCTCAGCCCCTCACGTGAGCACAACGGCTCGGAATACACAGCGGTTCCCGTCCATGAGTGCTGGCCACACGAACGACTTGATGAGGTCTGAACGACGGTCGCGGCCGTCGTTGGAATAGCGCGCGTGCTTCTCAGGGTTCATCAGCACTGGAAGGAAATACCAATGATTACTGTAGGCCTACCATGAGCTGTCAGGCTCTGTATCTGGCTTTGGTTTTGAGTCTGTGTGAGTGCTCACCAGTGCATTATACTGATGTGTGTGTGACTTTTTGACGTAGGATTTATTTAGTCAACACTCACACAGACTCAAAACCAGAACCAGAGACAGAGCCAGACAGAGCTCATGGCACTGATTTGGTAAAATGGATAAAATTGGTATCGTAAGAGACGAACATAATAAAAATGTAGCAATATTTTCTACGAACTAGTTTTACACTGCGATCACCAATCCCTACTATAACTGCCCTACGTGCATCAACTTAAAGCATACAGGTGTTCAGCCTCACGTACTGGTAATTTTACCGGCACCCACACCCTTCAAAGTCAAACTTCGTTTTGTATATGTCCAGAAATAGACTTTAAATTTCAGAGCCACTAGAGTCTATAGACTATGTCCTCACCTGGCGTGAAGTCGGTGTCGATCCGTAGCGGCGGCGAGTGCAGACTGATGGTCCAAGCAGCGCGGCAGGAGGCGGCCACCAGCGCGTGCAGGGCACCACACCCCGCCAAGCAGGGGTACTCACGGAGAGTGCTTACAACCTGGAGTGCACGTGGATACTACTTAGGCACTAAAAATCAATCAGCTTATAGCTTCCGCACAAAAGGTGAAGTGGCACTTCCTATATGGCACCATTTTACAGTAAAAGCGAAATGGAATCTGGATTCTTTTATTTTTACATCATTATCAGCCTAGGTCACCTACCATAACAAGGGTAGTCAGAGACAACTATAAACATGTAACTCTGATGATGGAGTCAAGATAAGGGTGTCTCAGAATGTTTTTTGTTTATGAATTGACCAATACGCGCCAACCGCAGGTAGCAGGGAGACGGGAGTGGTCTCAAACGCTTATCGTTTCACGGGACCGCGTTTGCCAGTCTGTTATGGACGACTTACGACACGACTGTCGTTGAGATTGCGTGCAGCTTCTCTAAATTTGAACAAATCTATGGTTCATCGCATTATTTCGAAAGACTTACATTTTCACCCCTATAAAATTTACATTGTTCATAAAATAAAGCGTGATGATTCGGATAACGAGGCGAATTCTGCAGGAGAATGAAAAACCGCCGAAGCGAACATCACGCGATCTCAGTTCGGGGTCTATCGGTACCTGGTTGACGACAGTGCGCTCAGCTTCCCCCAGCGGGAAGCTGTGCGCAGTCTCAGCCAGCACTCTGGTCGCGGCAGCCAGCAGGCGCGTCACGCACGGTGCGGCGCCGTCATCAGTGACGCCCAGCAGAGCCTTCGTCTCGCTGAGCCGCCGGTCGCGCAGGCTGATTGCTGCTCGGAAGGATAGCTGGGAAGTTGAAAGGGAGATACTACAGGCTTAGTATGCTGATGGAACAAGCAGATATCCATAATTAAAGCATTGCTTTGTAATTCACGCACGATAGGCTACATTGAATACTGTTTACGAGTTTAATTTAGGAAAGACATTCTTAAGGTTAAAATACTTAAATTAAATAATCAAATGGAAATAATCTTGATATAGGCATGGTCCAGACAATCCTACCAATATTATAAACGCGAAAGTTTGTAAGTATGGATGGATGGATGTTTGTTACTCTTTCACGAAAAAACTTCTGAATGGATTTTAATGAAACTTTATAGTAATATAGCATAAACATCAGAATAACAACGAAACGGATGTAACTAACGGGAACGGGGCGAGCGAAGCCGTGGGCGCCCGCTATTGCATTCAATAAATGCTCACTTTTCATACAATGAGCAAGTTTGTTTTTTTGTTTTGCCTTGTAAAGCCTAACTTCTAGCACTGGCATTTTCTCACAATATTTTGTCAAAGGTCACTTTGGAATTCCTATCCTTCATTACTTACAACAACGACAGAGAAGATGATCTTGTACTTGAGATGAGGTGTCTGCCGTAGCGGTTCCAACGCAGCCAGCGCCGGCAATGCTTCGTCCGCCGCGCGTGCCCAAACTGACGCGTACTGGGAGACCAGCTTACTCCTGAAATATTATGAAAGGAGCTGATCTTACTCCCTCAGTCAGATATTATGGAAGAGGAGCTCAAAGTTCTGGCGTCATATATTGCTTTCACTAGAGGCATTTTTACAACCAACCAACGATACTTATAACGAACCTAAAGGCGAATTGTAAGACGCCCACTCACCCGATGGATATTATTAAGATTGCGAAAAGTCGGGGAATGGAAAGGGCTCAATCGTTTTTCCTGGGAATTTCTAGCATTGGACTTCTTCAAGCTTCCGTGCTTAGTGTACGTTGAGCTGTCGGTCCTGGCTCTATCAGTGTTAAGGCTATGGTGTAAGCCTTGGGCCTATAAACTCTGTTACCAGCAGCTAGTGACCAGCTGAGCAGTTCACTTCACTTCTTCTTTTTTGGCTACTGCGACTTTATGCCACAATTGGTCACTATATAGTATATTTTGCTTTCTTGTTGGAGACTTTATGACAGAAGATGTCAAATATGCTCAAAGATTAACTTCAGAATGAAAAGCTAGTCTAATCGTGATTTCTAATAAGTTCCAAATAGGAAATAAGTCAGTCGGTCCAAACAGGTGTTCCAGATATAACTCTAAAAAACAGAAAAGTACTGTAGAGTTACCTGTCTGGATGCTGTGAATCATCACTATCAGAGTGATAGCCGTCACTGGCGGAGTCTGTGGGCGACCGAGGAGTGACCGTGTCTCCCGTGGCTTCTCCATCAGACATCTGCGTGAGGACGGCTGCGCAGCCGCGGGAGTAGCTCATCAGGACGCCTGCCACGGGCCTGGAAGGGAGAGAGTGCAGAATGTGACATCACATGTATACAAGAGCTTCATGAGTGACTGAGATGCAACGTACAGCGTAAAACGTTGGTCGTAGCAACTTGAAATTTGGAAGGTGTGTTCTTTATGAAAAGCGGAAAGGATTTTTAAAAATTCAACTCCTAAAGGGGTACAGCGAGGTTTGAAGTTTGTAGGGCGAGCAAAGTCCACTATAATCACACCTTTTTTCCATTATGAGTAAGCTCTCAAACTTCAGATTGGTTCAACCACTACCCTATTTTCTTCATCCACGCTGGTCTGGGTTTGAATTAAGTTCTTGATAATTTCCTATTGAAGCTCTCGATTCTTTGGGAATCTGAGAGGATCCTTAGCCAGCAGCCGCTATAATACCAGCTGGTGGTGGTGTTCAGTAACAGATTAGGTAAGTATACCGATTCTGTTTTGAACGAATCAATTTCTCTAAGTAATTAATCTGTGGGAATCGATCCCGCACTCTCTATAAATGATGGCACGCTCTATCAATTGGTCAAAAGTTATTAAAAATTGAAATGGAAAGCCCAAAATCCATGACATGGTGTCATTAAACCTCCGAATAGACGTACTAGTCATGGCTTCGACATAGAAACTAACTTCCCACGCACAATCAAAAATATAAATTCCCTGACGGATAAATAATTTACAAAAACAATGAAAGGCATCCTCTCTTTTTGTCAAGCAATATGTTAGAATTTTAGTTTTACTGGATTTACGTACATAATGATTGTGGTAATATGAGGAGTAGTGAGCATGGTATAAGCATGTCATGCGGAGGGATGCAAGTCATATTACGAGAAAAGTGTAAGGTATGGATGTGGATGGTGGTTATAAACGAGTTAGACCAAAGAAAAGATGGATGGAATGTGTCAAAGATGACATAAGCTAGAAAGGAGTGAGCACTGAGATGACGAAGAAAGCCTGTTGTGCCGACCCCATGCAACGTGGGATAAGGGCAGGTAGATGATGACGAATGATTGTTATTTTTATGTACCGACAAGAGTTTTCAACGCGTTATTAAAGGCTCCGGATGTGCATATAACTGTTTTCCAGAATTACACCTAAAACATTATTATTTAAAAGGAATTGGCTATGATAAAATTCGGTGGCAGTTGATCTGCCCCCATTTTTAAAACGTGGGGGTGAATGGACATAGGTAGTGTCATCTGCCGCCACTTTTCAAATTCGGGGGCGAAAAGTGGCGGCAGATGAAACTAATCCGTATTTATGATCATAACTTTGTCATTTTACGAGCCAAACTGACAAAGCAGTTAAAAAAATATGCAATCCAAAAACTTATATAACGCCTTTCTTGTACAGCGAGAGAAATGTGGGAACTTTGTAACTGAGCTTTGTTTCATCATAAAGGGTATCCCACTGCTGATGTAATTCCGAGCTATTATTCGAGGTATTTTCTATTGTTTAAATTACGGAAATACAAGGCGCTTGAATTAGATTAATGGACATAATTAACCGATGATGACTTTGCAGTGCGGCGATTAAGGCGCAGTTGCTGGTTTGCTTCCGGAGGTTTGATTGAACATAGTGGAACGGCCATGTGGCCGGAAGTGTCGCAAAAATTTATAAGCTTGCGGGTCCTGTCATTAACCCTATATAATAATTTAAAATTTTCTGAAAATTTCATCAACGTTAGGTTAGGTTAGGCGGTTAGGGTTTAGGTCTCAGAGTGATGGACTGAGACCTAAACCCATTGCACTGTGTCCATCACTCTGAGACCGGCACCGCACTTATATCTTCAAACTAGAACACAAGAAAACTATGAGCAGAATCAGCTAACAGAAATAGGTTCGGTTATTTAACTTTCCCAGATTACCTTTTCCAGAAAAAACTCCGACCTACTACAGTAAAGGCCTGCGCACACTTATGTCGCTGGCATCGGTGATCAGTGAAACGCTCACAAATTTGACATCGTTTCACTGATCGCCACCGCAAAGTCTCCAGCTCAAGGATCAATTCTGCCTATGTTAAAGTTAAAGTTACTCGGAGTGCCAATAGTTTAAGAAATGATGTAATTTCGAGTGAAAGCATTCGAGACGTCGAAAGTCTTATGCAATATTTGTATAGATTGATGTGTGTAGAAATCAAGTAAATTGTTGACAGTCGAGATGTTATGCAATATAACTGGATTTTAGGTTATTTGCATTTGATAATGAGATTTTAGTGGAGATGAAATTTATGTGCGAAAATGCCGAAAACTGCGAAGTTATCTGAATAATCATTGATCGTGTGAACGTTTTTGCGTTTGGGTTTTTTGTACCGGAATAGTACATTGTTACCTGAGTGTTGAAAGTCACGTTTTTTGAGTCCCGAGACGGGTTTGGCGCCAGAGCGTAGCGAGGGCGCCAATGGAGCTTGAGGGACTTAAAAGACTTTCATCCGAGGTAAACACTGTGCTTTTCATTACGAATACAAGGAAAGTAAACATGAAAACATGAAAGAAAAATTAGTGAGAATGAAGATTGAATTGCCGCCTTCCCTGTTTTTTTTTTCTTTTTCTCTGGCGGGCCTTCGGCTACGGCTCGCCAGCATTATTCAGCCATTATTTTCATTTTCATAATTTAAAAAATGGTAAATTGTTTGCTCAAATTTATGTTATTTTAAATAAATAGTTGAAGCTATATATTAATCAAGTAATTTAGAAGATATATTATTTATTTAATACTATCTGTGGCGGCTAGGTACTTAGCCACAGGAATCGGGCTGACGCGTAGGAATTCAATGTCGCGTCGCCAGTCGTCTCTCCCCACTCACACTGTGCGAACATGTAGCCTTGGTGAAAATAAATAAGTATTTGGAACATGTGTTTATTGCTGCAGTATCCTCAAGAAAAGTAGATTATGTAGTTAGGGGTAGCATTTGGCCTAAAACCCCCAAAGTGGTGACCCCGACGTGATTATTAAAATTTAAATTTTACATTGCGCTCTAATTAGACTTTTTAAACTTCTTACCGTTGTAATGGGTTTCCAACCTACTTGCTGAATAAAAAGTTGGAATTTGGTTCAACGACCTCCTTGCAGTTAGAAAGACTTTAGAAAGTTGGAACATGGTTGAATAAAATAGAACTTGTTTTTTTTATAATTTGACAGCTGTCAGTAGAAAGCGATTCTCCCTAGGGCTGAAAGTTTTACTTTCTATTAGGCCCCTCAGGCAACTTCAGACCTACTTTCAGAGTATGAGTAATGAAAATATAATTTATAGCGGTATAGTAAGAAAGTAGCGGTTCTAACAAAAAAATCGCACTCATGTTTGGTAGAAATCCACGCAGCCATTTCTTCTTATCGTGTTACTGGTTCTTACAAACCAGTGTGGTCAAAGGATTTCTGATGCTCCTCAAAAAAGCTCCTTTCGTGCACTCGACATTATCATGTTTTAGAACTTTTTAGATTCTACATGCCGGTTTCCTCACGATGTTTTCCGTCACCGTTTGAGTGCCACTACCATAGCGCACTTATATTGATAAACAGAAAAAGCTATTGTTACACGACTGGATTTGAACCCTCGACCTTAGGATCAGAAGACGGGTCTGCTCCCACTAGACCACCAGTGCTCTGGCTGTCTAATGATCATCATCATCATGCAATGGGTTAGTGTGGACACGTAACGCAATAAAACGCTTACAACAATTTAGCCGATTTCTATAACTATAGTTATTTGCGCAATAATAATAGCCGTTGATAACAGTTTTGGGTTCGTTTTTCTATCGTTAGAAGTCATTATTTGAATGCTATAATTGTACACCTTTTACTTCTAATTGAATTAAATTGGGTTTTAAAGTGATAGTGAAATTGTTTGCAATTAGGTATGTACCTACTTCTCATCTTACATAAACACTATTTTAATAAGCGTGATTTCTCCAATTTGATGGGTAATTGTTAGTTTTTTGGGATTTCAGTACTGAATCTCTCAAATCATCCTTGGTTCAAAGGCTTACTGGAAGATTTCTTTACACACACACAACACACACACACATTTACAAAATGGTGTTCTTTAGGTAGGCATATTTTGACGTGACAACGTCTAATAATTCGATGGAGCCGATTGCACGCACGAAAAAACATGACTCATGCGGCGTTACCTCGCTCTGCGGCGTTCCATTTAAGGCTTGAAGTGCAAGCGAGAGCGCGGAACGAGCGACAAAGAGGCACAATCAGCCCCCGCGTTCGGCAGCGTTCGACATCTGTCTCTCTCCTACTTGAGTGAGCGATGTGAAAAATCATTTATTATATTCACACTTTGAAACTCCGAAGTGTCCGTTCCCCTTGTACTTTGACATGTCAGTGACAGTGTTTAATCAGTTAAAAAAAGTTGTTTAAAATTTAGTTAAAAAAAATCTTTAAAAATAGTTTAAAGTTAACAAAAACTGTTTTAAAAAAGATTTTTCATGTAAGCGTTTTATTATATGCGCTAGGTCTATGAACACTTCACACGTAAGACAAATGCGGTTAATAATGAAGATTACCAGAAAAATAGTTAATTCACAAATTTATAAACAAGTAGAATTTTTGTACAAAAAATGTTCAATAGTGGTTTCATAAAACCTCTCATTTTGTTAAATTTAATGAGCTTGCCGTAGCAGTGTCGAATCAGTTAAAAAAGTTGTTTA
Source organism: Thera britannica (assembly GCA_939531255.2). Lineage (NCBI taxonomy): Eukaryota > Metazoa > Arthropoda > Insecta > Lepidoptera > Geometridae > Thera > Thera britannica. Next base: position 14,664,082 of record OW618040.2, on the reverse strand, counting down.
AAAACCCTGAGATGTATCGCATGCGTCCATCACATAACGCTTTGAGTCGGAAGCGTGAATTTGAGAATAATGTGAGAAATTTCCCTTTCCTGCGATAAGATCGTATCGCGTCCTGTTGTAGGAAATAGTTTAATTATAGGTAATTGCTGTGAAGGTCTCAGAATGTGAACTCATTTTATTTATAAGCATAATGCGTAAAATATGTTTATGTTAGACTAGCTGTTGCCTGCGGTTTCACTCGCATGTCTCCTACTAGTAGTGTTTGCTTTCCATCCGGTGTCCGTTCAGTTTTTTGACTGGCCTCTCAGCTCAGTTGGCAGTAGCTCCGGTGATGTAATTGAAATTTAAATGGGGATGATAAATATGCGGCTGCAACGCAACATACGAACAAACAAAGGAATGATAAAAAAACGAATGATATCAAAATCGAGGGATACAGGTTACTGTGTCCCTCGATTTTGATATCATTCGTTTTTTTAATCGCATCCCTATATGAAAGCAATTTGGAAGTATTCATGTCAAAACGAATAGGCAAGGGTTCGGAGTACTAACCTTGTATCACTGAGGTCCAGGGTAGGATCGCTCCGTTTGATCTGCCCCACACACGCCAGCACTGCCTTATCACTCTCCACCCTTGCCGCCAGCGCAGCCACCAGCGTCGGCAGCTGTCTCAGCGCTGGCTTGTCGACAATCGTCAGTAGACCCTTGTTGTCAATGAGACGACGTTCAACGTCGGCGTGCGAGAGGGCCAAGAGACGCTGGTGGGATGATGAGGCAGGGTCCTGGCTGATGGTGACTGGGGACTGGAAGAAACAAGAAGTTGTATTGAAATTTGGGTCCACAAGTCGAGATAGAGTGCATCAAAAAGTAGAAAAACATACTCAAAGAACGGGCTCTTCATCTTCCTGTCCTTGCCAATGACCGACGACAAATTCGCCAAGCGCAAACTCGAAGCCGCTAAATTATGCCGTTTGTAGGTATTGTTAGGCAATTCGGTTTTGCAACTCATTATTTTGTCAGCAGGTGCTTTTTAAATTTCTAATGCCTTAGCAGTTTTTTAACCGACTTCCAATCAAAAAGGAGGAGGTTCTCAATTCGGTTGTATATTTTTTTTTTTTTTTTTATGTTTGTTACCGCATAACTTCGTCATTTGTGAGCCGATTTGAAAAATTATTTTTTTATCTGAAAGGTACTACTTCCAGATTGGTCCCATTTTAATTTTATTAAAATCGGTGTTGCTATTTTTTTTTAAATAATTTTTTTAATGTTTGTAACTTCATGCCTCCGTCATTTATGAACCGATTTAGAAATTTTTTTTTTTATTTGGAAGGTTATTCTTACGTCCAGATTGTCCCAAACAAATTTGATTAAAATCGGTTTAGCCGTTTGACAATGAAGTCGGTTTCTCAAGTTTTTTAAACTTATAATTATATATTAAACATTGCTGCTGTGTGACCTCTGACTTACAATTCTAAATGAATTATGCATCTTTTTACTTTGTCTTTTAACTAGTGCGCTAGACTTAGCGGGGTATTGCTGATATTTTAAGCAACAAAAGAGTTCTAAATTCAGTTGTATTTTTTTTAATGTTAGTTATAGCATAACTTTGTCATTTATGGGCCGATTTAAAAAAAAAAAAATTAAATGTTATATGTAACGTATACGTCCAGACTAGTCTCATAAAAAATCCATCAAAATCAGTTCAGCTGTTTTCTCAAGTTTTTTAAACTTATATAATATCTTCTTTCTTTCTTCTCGCCCCACCCCGTATCAGTGCCATAATGTGATTGTGATTATATTCTAAACTATCAGCAGTTCTTACCAGCTCCTCAAGTTTGTGCAGTGCCTGCTTGTAGACCTCCACGTGCCTCTGCAGCTCGTTCTTCATGGCCACGTGGAGCGAAATGAGGGTCCCCGTAGTGTCTGCTGTCAGGCCATGGGTGCCCAAACCTGGGGACAAATAGTTATTTGTTTTACAAAATTGCAAAGTTGCTTTTTAACCGCGCAATTTTGATGACCGAGCAAGCCAATGATAACACTCGCCCGGTTCGCGGCATTCACGTTCACAGGCGCGTTAACGGGCTCGGGGGGCGTACCGTTTACACGCTCGGGAATGTGAATGTGCACGTTGAATGTCGAGTTGAACGCGCGCGTGTGAACGTAGCATCACACTCGAGTGCAACACGTAACTTTTCATTGCCAGAGACAAGTGAAGATTATATTACATAAATAAAATAGTTTTCAGTCAAGTCACTCCATAGACAAGCCAGTCGTCATTGGTTTTGATGCAAAACATGGAGTTGTTCTTCAAAACCATCGGAAATACTTTCGTTCTAATCAGGACATTATCACTTATTACACTTTCATTCCAACTGCTCACACCTCAAGTAATATTGGTTAAAATACCACCAAAATTACACAGCAGTAGTACCCGAAGTCCCAGTGCATTTACAACATTTCGTTACCAAATGTTGTTTTCGTTTCGCCTATTTGTCTCTGTCTATTGTATGGAGAACAGATGAGACAACAACTCTAACTACGTAACGTATGTTTGCCGTCTCATATTTTCTCCATGCAATAGAGAGAGACAAAAAGGCGAAACGAAAACAACGAAACATTTCGTTACACATTTTGGTAACGAAATGTGGTAGCAAAACCCCGACTTCGGGTACAGAACTCGAAAAAATACGACAAAAACAATTACATTATAAAGCTATGTGACTTCCCGATGGATGGTGATGGCGATCAGCTTAAGCGCTGTCAAATATGACAGCGATATTTGACAGCGTTTCAGCTGATCGCCAACGCCATCGCCTAGATGTGCGAAAAACACATTTTTGACAGAGATGCTTCTATCATGTACTTCTTTAATGAACCTGTCAGTGAGTAGTATAAGCCGTAACTGCTTATATAACCAGTTGTTTGTTTCGGAGGGCACTGGTCTCCGTGCAGCTAATCTGCTTTCTAGCGCAGAGGAAATCAATGTAATTATAGTCATATTCCACTGCTTCCTGCTTCTGATCCCAATCACAACATCCGCTTTTGGAAGGAAACTGGGCATTACCTTACGATTTGTTTATGCTTTATGTTTATCCAAATTATTGGTTATCTTTGTTTGATTTACTTTAATTATTTCATCATAATCACATTACAGCTCGTAGATTTAGCTAGTTAGCACCAAGACTCACCTACTTGTAGCTTTAAGACGTTTCAAAGTAATCCTTATGATACAAGTGTCTATAATACTCTTGGAGATAATAATAATGCTTAGAAAAAACGATCTTTGACTTTGACTGAGTTGAACTGGGTAGGTAGGAAACAAAGGTAGGTAGTGGGTAGGTAGGTCACAAAGTACACAAACTCTAGGATGTCCTTTCGATGAACTAATGACATTAATTGGCCTCTCAGCTCAGTTGATAATAGATCTGCTTTCTGCGCCGTAGGTCGTGGGTTAGATCTCCACCGAGAACAAATATTTGTGTGGTAAACACACACGTTTGTTCTCGGTCTGAGTGTTATATTGTATTCTAAGGATCTTCTTCCTTGAAATAAATGGGAGAGGCATAAAGGGTCATGTTCTTTAATTGAGTAGAATATTTAAATTTAAATAAAATAAATTGAAATGTTTATGCCAAATAAATAAATTATTAATGCTGTTGAAAAAACATAGATTTTCTATAGGTACGTTGATTCCATACTTGACAATAAATAACGAGTGATTATGAACTTTGTCACGTTGCTATAAAGTTGCAAATAGAGCTGAAATATAAATTATTTCGTGGCTTATCAGTGCGTGAAGCACTTTCAGTGTCATTGCCATCAGCTCCAACTCTATATACCTGCATGCTACCGCTTGTTTCCGTCCATTTAAAAATATGTTTTAGTACCTACGGTAATGCTTTCAAGGAAGTTTTAGCAAGGTGACTTTTCATCAAAATAGAACAAATTTTATTTAATTGAATTGAAGGTGTAATAGATTTTTTATTTGTAATGTTTCAAGTATTATTTATAAATAAATAATTATGTGATGCCATGCGCTTCACGCTTATTTATTATTTTTGTTTGAATTACAAACTTTACTGTTTATAATATTGGAAACACTAGTTTAAGATCCCAAGACTAACCCTTTGGATCTGTTGCGATCTGAGAAGATGTCGTTGGAATACAACCATATATGTGTGTGTCAGTGTGTGACTCGTCCGGGTGCGTACCACCATACCTCTTTCTGCCGTGAAGCAGCATTGCTGTGTTTCGGTTTGAAGGGTGTGGGTGTCGATGAAATTACTGGCACGAGAGGCTGAACATCTGTATGCCTCAAGTTGATGGACGCAGGGCAGTGCATCGTAGGGCACACGGTCCTGACGTGAGAGGCTCCTTAGTGTTGACAACCACAAAGTGTGGTTCCATGCGTGTTTATGTATCCGAAGCCTCAGTTCAGCGTAATGATGCGAATAACGAGCTGACGACGAAATTGCAATTATTATGAGATTAATTGGATGGTTTATCAAAATCGTGGCACGTACTAATTTTTATAAGAGTTAACCAGCTGGCCTGTCGACTGTGTCGAATTTGAACGGGACTTTAAAGGTGAATAGGGAAACTCAAGGGTAAAAATCAAAGCTAAAAAGAATTCATTCAATAGAATCACAAGCATCACTTTTAAACGTCTTACAGCTTGATCCCAGGAACCAAACCTAAGGAATAACTAGCAACAAACTAACGACTTGGTTCCTACTTCGTACCACTACCCACTGACAGCCAGCACCATAATAAGCCGTTATTAATAAAGGTTATAGGGTGTGATAACGTCCAGAACATGAGTCCCGCTGGAGCATTGACATAGGTCCAGCAGTGGACTTATGAAGACTTATAATGAAGCTTGACAGGTCTGCTATTATGTCACAGTTTTATATTTTCCTATTGCTTTCTTTTTTTTTTAATAGTTTTACTGAAGTGTTCATTTATTAATTAGCCAGTCTACCGGTCTACTCACCATGAACTGCTGCATCAAGCTGCCTCCGTCTACTATCGATGGTATCCTTCGAGTCGTGGGTGTAGTGCACCAGTGCGCTCGCCAGCCGAGCAGTTCTAGCTCGGAGCCCGGTACCCTGGTCTACTCCGAGTAGACCGACGAGTCTCCATGCCACGGTGTCGCATTGGATGTCCGGTCGGGGGGATATGTCTAGTGATATTAGCCTGAGGACAAAAAAATACCTGATTAGACCAGAGAACCAACGAACGTTGGGGAACGAAGGATCTCGAATAGCGACCACAAACCGGAAGACGAAACGTAGGACGCCCCCACCCACCAGATGGACTGACGACATTGTTAAGATCGCGTGAAGTCGGTGGATGGAAAGGGCTCAGAATCGTTCTTCCTAGAAATGTGTAGGGGCGGCCTATGTCCAGCAGTCGAATTCAGGCTGATGATGTTATGACAAGAGAACCGTCATGTCACCAGCCAACCTCCAGTCATAAGCCATATATTTGAAAGGCTTTTTCCATGGTTCTCACGCTGCTTGGCGGACTTATTGATGGCATTAATGTTCATACGTAAGCATAGTTCATGCATTTCACGAAGACGCGTCAATTAGAGCATTTTGAATCTTATTACAACCAGATAAATATCACTGGATGCGTCTTCGTGAAATGCATGAACTATACGTAAGTTTATCGCCTGCTCTTCTTAAGAATTAATAAATTATTTTTGTCTTCCACTTTGTTCCCTTTACTCATTCATGGGAGGTGATGGAGGGCTCATATTTCATGTTTATTTTATGAGAAAGCAGAGTTTCTCTACCGATTATCAATAAATTTGTTTTTTTGTCACCTGCATTCTAGTGTTTTGAGTTCTTTAAAACTTCTCTAAAGCTCGTTTTAAAGTCATAATTATTATATCAGTCATAAAAAATAACGACTTCCGAAAGCCCTAACAAGTGGATTCGAACTGGCACCATAAAGTTACATAACTCTTCAATCAGCAGCCAGTTCAACAACCTCTCATATAAACTGGATCTTTGGTTCTCAAGAATACCTGTATATTTTTTATGGTATTTATTTTTTAAGTACTTCGGCTCCTTGTTTATTGGCTTATCAATACTGCAGCAAATTAAATTTTATTTTACTTCCATACAATAATTTCTTATTGTATGGAAGTAAAATAAAATTTAATGCTGATAAAATTAGTAGTTTTTTTTTTATGAAGACATAAAAAAATACTTTGTTTTTTTATTGTATGTAAATAAAATAGTAGTAAGTGTTCAACATTCACATATGTTATTGAGATGGTTCTAGAATTTAAAATTGAATCTCAAGAGCTTCAGCCACGAGCTTTTTTCATACGAAAATGGTTATTATCTAAAAGCTTATTTTGAAACATAATTTATTATTTTGACATACTAATTACTTCGTCAAGCTGATGATGATGATTATCAATCAAAATCACCGATTGTCGTCCTACTATTCCACAATTAATTCTATTATTTTACTGTTTAGTTGAGTCGATATTTTTAATCCATGCTGTGGCATCCTCCAACTGGAGAGAGACAGTTTTAAAACGTTTTGTTACTTATTTGTTATTCTCGTGTTTCTTTTGTTGGACGTTCTATTAATAAATAAATAAATTACAAAACGTTTTATTACTTTGTTTTTAATAATAAAGTAATTAGTAGTTATTTCGTTAATCCTTTCGTAAGACTATTCGATACGCATTGTGCCTCTTGAATTATCTTCATTTCTTGTGTTACGGAATTGTATTACGGAAGACATGAATCATGAAGTAGATGCTATATTTTTGAATACTAGTAAGTACCTACTCAAACTAATACAAGCTAATATTGTTGATAATATCACGATACCTACTGCGATCCTGCCTGTTATTAGTAAAACACAACGCATTGATAACTTACTTGTGATAATTATTACTTGGGAATCCCAAGTTGGGATTTCTTCTTATTCATTGTTATGCCCTAAATAAATGTCCGTATCCAATAAGTAAGGTAATTTGAATCGCTTCACCATTTTCTTGTCATTATCCCACTTCATGTGGGGTCGGCACAACAGGTTTTCGTTCTCCTATCTCCTCAGCCGTCATTTCAGCAGTTACTAATTTCTTACCCATGTAATTCCTTCACACAATCCATCCATCTTATCCTTGGCCTACCTCTACTTCCATACCCATCATTCACCATCATTCTTCTCTTCTACCTATATAACCATATCTGGAAATCCCCATTCCCATTGCAAGTTTTTAGATGAGAGCTTAAGCAAACAAAGAATAACTGCGCTTGCGCACTGAGCAGACACTACGGTCCACATACAGACTTATGATACCAGTGATACTTCTCACAGAAACTATGGTGGGAACACAATTATTAGTAGTAACTTAGAATACTTTGTAGCTAAGTGAGGCAATGCCCTCACAGAGCAGTTGGTAGTGGTACTAACTCTGCCGTCATTGTGGGTTTGATTTCCACTGAGGAGAAACATAGGTGTGATGAACATGAGCGTTTTTTCTAGATGGATGTTTTCTAATGACCTATTCGTTTTTATCGCAATGTTGGATTCAAACTCAACCTCAATAAAAATTTATTCATTTCAATTCCGAGAATCACTTTGAAACGTCTTAAAGCTAGGTGAGTCTAGGTGCCAGTTCCACGCGACCAAGCCTAGAAGAACAGGCAACAAACTACGGGTCGGTTCCTACCACGGATTGTGCCTACACAATGTAATTGATCTGTATTTACAAAAGCAATTATGATTCTGTCAGATATTCACATTTCAAACACTGCTAAGTTCTTTTCCGAACTTATAAAAATGCTTCTCGAATAATAATCGAACCAACAACACTAGCCAACCAGTACTACAGTAGTTGTTTCCACGTATGTGTTAATTTGACGGTGAAAGTGGACTCACCGGTCTCGGGACTTCACTCTCCCTGGAATCTTTTTTAAGGCTGTGGTCATAAAACTAGTTTAAAAGCTCGTTTAGGTAGGCATAGCGAGGTAGTTTTCATGTTTTAACGACCGCTAATGCTGAGATAAAAAGTTTAATATGCCGTCCAAATTGAAGAATATAAAAATAATTGACAATTTACAAAAAAAAAGACGAGACCAGGAACAAATTAAAAAAGAATTGCTAAGATGTAATGTAGTGAGACCTCACTCAAATGGGGACGGCAAAGAACGTTGGTAAGTTAAGCATGCCCAAGTAAACTAAATCAACAGCGCCACTAGCTTAGTCCAATAAACATATTATAAGCTAAGATTGTTATGGCAGTAATATAGTATCAACATAAAATCTCAATACAATATCATCTTCATGTCAATACTGTCAATCATGTCAATACATAAGTGTGTACCTACTTCACTTCACTATTTTCATCTTGCTTCATGAATTATTCTGCGGCATAAGTAAGAAACAAAGTAGGCCCAAAAGTAGGTCCCTGAGTAAATTGACATAGATTTGTATTGTAATAAGAATAGGTATCAAACCACCATTCATTGATACACCTAATACTTAAGAATGGTTGTTAGATACACGAAATTGAAATCAACACGAGCACTATAACTTGACTCTTCGATTGCGTGCAGGCACGGTGCAGGTAACGTGGGGTCAAGATGATTTCCAATTACGATCTCTATGATGAAATATAATCTGTTGAGTCAAACGACTAAGATATGGGAGTCACAGAATCTATTCTTGATAATTTGTAGGTTAGAGAGTAATAGGAGAGGTAGGATACCCGTATATTTAGAGCACATGATGAGATACTACAAGTCCTCTTCCCCGTTTAATTTATTTGTGAAAGGCCTCATTTTCTCAGCTTCTCACAGGTAAATCTCAGTCATCATATAACTATAACTTTATAATGTCCAGTAAATGAGCAACTACCGACGCAAGATTTCTCGGTTTATACTGCCGTTTCCCTTGCGTTTATATCCCTCATTAATGATTTATAATACTCCTTACATTGTTATAATTGCTTTCTATCTCACATTCTCTCACATTCCTCGATCGTCCTAGATTCAGATCTAATCACAGATAAAGGCGGAAGTAATATCAACAAACACGACAATATTCATCAATCACTCAAGCAGAAATATTCGATCAAGCTGAACAGACTGTTGTGGGAATAAATAATATTCTACCGCTCACGTGAGGAAACGATGCGCGTGAATTTGTCAGGAGAGTTGGAAGACCATTCTAAAGACAGTTCATAAACCGTGAGAGAAAGATATAGAAACATGATATCCTAACAAAAAAGTCACCACAGGCTGTAGAAACAATTTACTGTACAGTACAAAATAGAGCTGTAACACCTAATCGTAAGTTCAAAATTTACATTAGCAGACGACTGACGAACGTTAGTAAAAGCAAATGTCAAAATTGACATGATACAAATGAGTGCATTTGCGCCTTGTTACTAATACTTATTCTGTGGCAGGGTCATTGAACGTAAATTAATAAAAGTGGCGGGATATCAGATTAATGATTAATCGGACATCATCCGAGCGTGGTAATTTAATTAATCTTTATCTTTAAGCTTTCTACATTGTGTGTGGTTCAGCGCAATTAATTTGCGAGATCAACTCATTTGTAACGTAGCCTAGGTGATTCGTCATAGCAACAATTAGTATAAAGACATTTCTCACATTATTCATCAAATAACACCAAAATACTTTAGTTTATTCAAACAACGAGTAATTTAGTTAGTGACTAAAAGAAATACAGATCGCTTAACAGTTGCATAAAATTATCAATGAAGACTTGAACTTGACTAACACAAGATCGCTAATTACGTATAAGAAGAAGGTTGCATTATATAGGTAACCCAATGTTAGATTATGTAGGTACTATAACCTACTTACTTCTCTAATTATACAAGTTTCATAAGACACAAAATTATAATCTTATGTAAGTAATAGTTACTAAAAAATAAGCACCTAATGCTTAAAATCTAGCGCTTACATCGTGACCTAACGGTGTTACATGGAGGTAAATTTGATGAGTCAGAACATAATATTCACAAAGGCTAAGGTAAGACGAGGCTTGACCCATGACACTTCGTCACGCCATACTGACAGCACGTAACAGATTATGTAACAACTAAGGTCGTTATCGTCGTTAAAGCAGTCAAAGGCTTAGATTAAAAGCTCATTCCTTTTTACAACAAAAATGAGAACTACAAAAAAATTATAACAAAAAAACTTTTACAGTTCTCATTCATATATTATGATTTACGAGAGTGTGAATAAAAATAATGACTTTGATCGATAAATAAAACTGTTGGCTTTATTGGTAGTTGTTAATTTGCAGATATTTACAAGCATATTTAATTTCAAGCATGTTCAAAAAGGTGTTACTCTTTAGTATAATGGATCAATATTATAATTCGTCGCTTCATTCTTCAGTTATAAAACGAGGTAGTATTATCTTATGCTACTGGCACCTTTGCACATTTTTTTAAAGTATAAAAAAAATAAAGTTTGGTTTGACATTTCCCTCAGCAGATCGTCATTCTTTTTTTGTGCACGGCATCAAGCACACATTCTGCAGTGAAAAATTGGAAAAAATGCTGAAATGTATTGCCGGCAATACAAATTTGGATATTAATCCGAAAAACTTCGTAAGCAAAATACGGCTAAAAAGCGTTGCGTGATTGTGATTTCGTCATGATCTGATTCTGATGAAAATCCAGGTTAAGTAAGTCTTGCATTTTTGCATTCCTGATACCTGAGTGAAGTGAAAAATGTCACAAGCCGATTTAAATATCAGCATCTAGTAAGCGCCCTGGAGGATTAACTGCGGGTTATCACGAAGGGTTAGCATGATGCTTAAAAATTGCCTGGAGGTTCGACTGCGGGTCAACACGAAGGTTTAAATCTTTACAAAGCACCACCTGTGCCGGCTCTCCTCACGACACCAGACGAGGCCTCAACGCCCCGCATGAGGCTACTGAACCTGTGTCTGAACTCGATACAGAGTCATTACAGGCTTTGGGTAATGCTTCTGATGACCTTAATACCAGTTTATGGTCTTGATATTCATGACAAGCTGGGCCAACTTTGGCTACCAATCCTCAAGAAGGAGATGCAGAAGGAGGTAAAAGAAAAGCTTTTTATTTATTAGAAAGACTATTTTATTTCCAGTAACTGCAAACTGTTGAAAGCAAACACATTAAGCGCGGAAATATCCGCTGCCGTGTCTGATATAGTGAGAACTAGAAAATTATTATTATTATAAAATTATGCCACGTTGGATCGTCTCTGATGATGATGATGATTATTTACTCTGTAGTATCGGGTCGTTTCTTGTATTTCTACAAATTAAATAAATAAATAAATAAAATTTAAAGTTGCTGGGCCTATATAGGCATATCAGTACTCAACAAAGCGTGAGTTTGCTTTTGACCAGCGATGATAAGGTACAAGCTGTATGAATATTATCTCATGGTTGCCGTATACTAACGGACTTCCACTATGCCGAATCTCAAGTGAGAACCAAGCTTTAGCTCGCTCTAGGATTATAGAAAGCGTTCCTTACATTCAAAAAGAACCAAGAAAGAGATATGAAACTCTCTTTGAGAGTGAGTTGCCTGAAAACATTAAGGTTTCAAAGGCAATTTAAAACAAGGGTTACAAATAAGTGTATTTATTCAGTTTGATTGCAAGAATCACTTTTAAACGTCGTCGAAGCCTTCTTCTTCGGATATTCAGTCGTCAGCTGGCAGTTTTTTCAACACCAGGGAAACTGATCGGGCACTCTCGTTACCCCTCGTTACCATCGAGAAAGGGGGGGGGGCAGTCAGCATACAGGACGACAGCGCTACAACCGTATCGATGAGCGCAACCAACTACACGTCTACGTCTCGGCGCAGTTCACGCGTCCTTCGACGAACTTGTCAAGCTATAACAAATATGCTCCTACGAAACAATAACGTAGGTGGACATGCTGGAAGATTACAATTTTATTATAATTGCTGGATTGGTGTAACTAATAATCAAGTTATTTTGGAACTGATTCGTAACTGTTAACCTTTTAATCGTAGAGTAGAACAAGGTTCTCCTAATAACTTATAACAATAATTTTCATTCATACAAAGAAAATAATGAAATGAGGTTAGCCATCCAGAACCTAACTAACTTAGGTGCCATTTCTATAATGTTATCCTCAAAAATTTCAATTTGTATCAAATATTATTATTATTTTTTAGCACCAACGCCTAATGGTGGTCACCGATTCTAAGCCTTAATCTGCTAAATAAATTCATTTCTATTGTCCATTTCAACATGGGAGACCATGGGGCTGCGTCGAAAATGATACTTACCTGTGGATTCATGGCGATCATTGATCTTACAGAATCATACTTGTTCCTGTAGCTAAGTCCGATCGTAAGAATTTAAGATTTCAATTTGACAAAACTACATAATCAGTTTAGTGCCATGCTATAGACTTTGTTCGATTTCTCGAACTTTTACTAAGATAATGAAGGAAGTTGCAGGCTTTATTATGAGACATTGCAGATTTAGATCTGTAATATGTATATCTTGACGATTGGCTCTGTCTAGGTGACAGTTTCGAGGAGTGACGGATACATGTTACTGAAACTCTAAAGTTACTTTACTGCTTATATAGGTTTCGTGGTCAATTTCGATAAAAGATGTTCATCCTCGTAAATGTTGCAATTTTATTTGGACCTATACATCACTATGGGTATATTATATTGTCAATATCACTGCCGTTAACTAAGCGGCACAAAATGTTTTTTGCGAATGCCAGTTAGTAGGTACTATTCAGGAATTCGCCCACTTGTTCGGGATTCTTACATAAATCAGCGTATCCAGCTGTGAAGTATGGTTGGCTCTATACTAAAGAGTTTGAGAGACAAAAATATTTAGCTTTCAAAATATTAGACAAAACTCTCTCTGAAAACCCCTTGTTTATTAGTTTTAGCGCCTTGAACAGGATGGGGGCGTATATTGTAATTACAGCGCGTAAACGGTGGATGGAAAAATACTGAACTAGATTTTCATAACAACCATATAGAGATACCAAAAGCATGGAGAGATTGTTGTTTTATAATAACAATAATAAATTAATGTTTATTGATTTTTGGTTTCAAATGTTTTGCTCACAAATGTTTTTATGTTATCGTAGTACATCAAAAGGATGGGAATGATCCAATTCCCTCACCTACCCTACCTGAAAAAAAAAACCATTTAGCAATGGTGCAAAATATGAAATATCTGTCTGTTAGCTTCTTAAATTTATACAAAAGATAGTCCAGGATCACATCAGGAGTTTAGATAAATTAATACGGATATTGAATGGTATCTTTCGGTCACGGAATATACCATAGAGTAGTAACAGCTTTTGGAGAACCAGGAATCGAACCAGAACTAATAGTTTGTAAAGGCCAGATCCAGGTGCCATAACAGTTGACGCATTCACTATAAGCTGGAAAAATAATGTAATTATGTGCTTTCCCGGCTTTTCACTTGTCTTGAAATGCTTATAGAAAATAAACATGGATGAGGCCTGAAAATATCGTAATATTTCCTTACTGGCCGTCTCAGCCCTGGTTTCTCTCCTCTGCTTAAAAAACTGATTCGTGCGGCTATTATATATTTCACTCTTAATTTTTTGTTCTGTTTCACCGCCAAGACAGTTTATCCTGGCTGCAGCAATGCTCTCCAGGATACCTTTGGAGCAAAAGAATCACCAAGCCTATCACTCGATCTAATTATGGTTTATTTTTTCAAAATCACTCTGCTTCAGTACAATGAAATGAAACCTACAAACAGTAGTGACAGTTCTGTTGAACTCTTAATTAAAACCCTTATGGATGTTCACTTTCAAACATAAAGTTATTCCTTACTCAACAGTAATAATATATTATTATAATGGGACCCTTACGAATCTTTGAACAGTCTTCGCTCAGCTCTTTTTGCTAGGCCGTAACATAGCTTCCGATGACCATGTAAAACGCCTCCTCAAAGGGGCTCACAAGCTTAGACCAGTTTTGCTGAAATATAGTTACGTTCACCGAGGACCCGATCCAACCGGGAAGGTAGTTTGAAACTACATCGCGGATTGGGTATATACCCAGTAGAAACCTACTTCTAGGAAAAATCACCATAAAGTTGGTTGTTCTTTTGGCATTAGGCACAGGATATAATTATAGTGTAAACACTCTCCCTGATAAAATAAGAAAACATTTTAGTTAATTCTACCGGCGTTAAGATAGGTATTTCTGATGTAATCAAAACATCTGGTGCCGGTCATGAACAACCGGTACTGATTTAACCTATTTTCATGAAAATAGAGCAATATGTCCTGCTACTACTATACTACTATAGTTGAAGATTACATACACATCTCACACAAACAACGTCACAGTCGACGTTCAACGCGCACAGCACGTGGCACGTCGCCTCGTCCGCAGCGCGCGCTTCTGTTATCTTGGTGATACGATTATGAAAGCGGCTGGTTGGACTAGTCTTCTAGTCGTTCGCAAAATTTTACCCTCGACCAATATTATATGAGGGTAATTTTGCAAGATCGGTATTATGTATTATGACCTAATCATTCAGTGATTGATTGTAATAAATAACATAATAAGTAAATTATGTAAAATAGTTCATCATAGTATTTATTGATGATCGGTTTATATAATATAAATACTTAAGATTACGTTAAAAAATCTGGAAGTAAATCATTCCAATTCTAATTTCCCTGCATTTATTTTCACAAAAATTTCGTCTCTAAACGTCTACCTCGTTTTATAACTGAAGAATGAAGCGACGAATTATAATATATGATCAAACGAACTTGCAAAGTGAAGTTCGATCGATATTATATGAGTACGCTTCATTCGAAGTTATAATCACCCTCCCACCCAATACCCAAAGTTAAATTTTTGTGGTTCTTCTCTAAAATGAATGACGATCTGCTGAGGGAAATGTCAAACCAAACTTTATTTTTTTTATACTTTAAAAAAATGTGCAAAGGTGCCAGTAGCATAAGATAATACTACCTCGTTTTATAACTTCGAATGAAGCGTACTCATATAATATCGATCGAACTTCACTTTGCAAGTTCGTTTGATCATATATAATTATCATAACTTGAAATGAAATGAAATTCGTTTCAATAATACAAATGCGAAAGTGCGTGGTTGTTCTCATCTCTATTTGGATGACACTTGAAGTGACGTGGAATAAATTTTGTTATTAATATTTTTGGAGCAGAACCATAGGCTGATACTATTATTTAAAAAGCGGCCAAGTGTGAGTCGGACTCGCCCATGAAGGGTTCCGTAGCAGTAAGAAATATAATATAGAAGTTCTAGTAGTTCGTCGAAAGGTACATTGCGGTGTACGATTATTGACGTATTAAAAAAAAAGCTACTAGATCAAATAACGTTGGATGTTTACATAGTAATGTACATCATATATATTTTTAAGTTTTATCATTCTCTTATTTCAGAAGTTACAGGGGGGAGACCAACATTTTACCACTTTGAAAGTGTCTCTCGCAAAAACTATTAAGTTTAGAAAAAAACAACATAAGAAACCTCAACTTCATTTTTGGAGACCTATTTATAGATACCCCCCCACAAGTAATGGGTTTGATGAAAAAAAGTTTTTTGAATTTCAGTTCTAAATATGGGGGGAAATATATAGTTTTTTTCTATGTTTGTGAAAAAATCTTAATGCGGTTTACAGAATACATCTACTTACCAAGTTTCATCAGCGTAGCTCTTATAGTTTCGGAGAAAAGTGGCTGTGACATACGTACGGACAGACAAACATGACGAATCTATAAGGGTTCCGTTTTTGCCATTTGGCTACGGAACCCTAAAAAGTGTCAAAAAATTTAAGCAAAACAGTTACTTTTACAGGCTTGAACAGTTTCTTGAATGAATTTAATAGGAGACATAAAATGTTTTGTACAAAAACTTCAGAGTAATTGAGTCCACAAGAGTAGAGTAATGTGTCCGACATTGTCCTTGAACAGGTAATGTAATAAACAGTGTGACAGCAACATTAATCACGAGAAAGCAGAGCCGGATTCCGAAGGCCGGTTGCACTTTCTTATTCCTTACTTTTATTCACCTTGACCGAAGGTGCTAGAGATTATCAAGGCTTTACTAGTGTCTTTGCATGATTCTTTAATTTTCTATTTGCTTGTTGAGTAATAAAATAGAATAAACATTTTGCTCTTCTTAATTTCAAACTGCTCACGTTGCTTTTCATCAACTCATGCCAATCAACTAAACTAAACTAACGTTATTAACGCACTTTTTACTATACCAAGGTAGCTTTCTTAGCTCTTCTATTTCTATGGCTTGATTGCTTTTTTTGAATGCAAGAAAATATGACTCGCTTTGCTTACCTATAAAGCTACACTTTACATTCCGACAGTCAGTTTAAACTTACCGATTCAAAAGCGTCTCTATTAGATGAGCTGAGTGTGGTAGTGCCTCCACAAGTAGATCTATAGGCAGTTCAGCAGCCACGCTCTGTAGAACTCCAGGTCCAAGTCTAGCCAATATGGCCGCTGCTTCTCTGAACTGTCTTCCTTCAGCCAGCAGCAACACACGGCGTAGAGCGAGACGGGGAGAGGTGTATGTGTTCTTCTCTCTCTCCCGCTCCCGACGGATGCGTTCGCGACTTTCGTTCATTTTGATTGTGTTGCTAGCCCATGTTGTAAAATATCTGGAGAAGAAAAAGTTAGGTTAGAATTTTGAGATTCACGATGTTCGAAAAATTTCATCAGAAGAGGTGACGAGAATAGGCCCTGAAGAGAAATTCCAAAAATGTCATCGGCCTCTTATTTAACAAATAGACACCGTTACGAAGAGATTAGATTTTGGACAACAATAAAATACGACAGGTGGTCTAAGCTAAGCCTGGCCTAAGTTATCTGATGAAGCGGACCAGTTGGAACAGTTTTAGCAATTGACTTGGATTCATTTGGAAGAAGAATGATTATTATACTTATTATAAAATTCTAATTCTATCGAACTGGGTTTCGCATCTTCATGGATTTGGTACTAAGGTTGGGAAAGGAATTTAGTAGAAATGGCAATAAACTGTTAACTCAATATTATCAAAGAAGATCATAGAGTAAAGTTCGAAAATGTGTCTAGTGCAGAAAAGGAGCTTATTATTCCGCAATAAAAAACTATTCGCGTGGAACTGGCACCTAGTCTCATCTAGCTTTAAGAAGTTTCAAAGTGATCCTTGTGATACTACTGAATAAATACATTTTTCATTTTGACTTTGACTGTTGCACTAAGTTTTGACTGGCCTCTAGCTCAGTTGGTAGTAGCTCTGCCTTCTGCGCCGTAGGTCGTGGGTTCGATCCCCACCGAGAACAAATATTTGTGTGGTGAACATAAATGTTTGTTCTCTGTCTGGGTGTTATATTGTATTCTAAGTATGTATTTACAAAAAAAAAATGTATTGCTGATATAATAGGTACTTAACCTATTATATCAGCTATCTGGTTCCCATATTACAAGCTCTGCTTAGTTTGGGGCTGGGTAGTGTTGTGTGAATTGTCCACAATATTTATATTTATATTTATATTTATATTTAAGTAGGTACACCACTGGTTCGAAAAAACTAGTGATATTACAAGAAGAAGAGGGTAAAAAACCTTTTTAGACGTAGATTTGACAACATTTTTCCGTGATATCATATAACTTGCTCCACAGAGGCAGTGGTTATAACTGTTTGTATTGTAACGACGACTGAAGCAATGTGACTCATCAGCTCTATGACGATGACGATGACCATCAGACACCGACAAAAGTTGATCTTCTTTTTTAATTTAATTATTTTGACTGGCCTCATCAGTTGGTAGTAACTCTGCCTTCTACGCCATAATTATATGCCGTTCCTCACCGAGAACAAATATTTGCGCACGTTTGTTTTCTGTCTGGGTCTTATAATAACAAACTCAAGGTCTTAGAATTCAAATTATAAGTATGTATTTACAAAAATTACAAAACTGCTGCTTCATGGCAAAAGTAGGCATAGTGTACTTCCCCGGACGAGCCACACACAGAGCGATATTTATATGATACAGGGCACTGCAAACCTAATACCTACAGCACCTAACACACCTATGTAACCCGCTTTTAGACCTTTACTAGGCCATTCAAAACCCGAGCCATAACTATTAACCTAAAAATACTTGCATTCTTACCTTACCAACCGGTCTCCCGTCTGTTTTCTAATCCAAAAGTGCATTATAATAAGTAAAGTGACATTCTTACTTCTAGTTTTATCTCACTCCGAAGTGAGTTGAAAGTTGCTGTGATATTAAGGGCTGTCTATTTAAAGTCTAGTTTTGTGCCATTTCTAGTTCTACCGTCCAATTGACACACACGCTTCACCAAAATATCGACGCTTAGCAAAACACGAGTTTTAATCGCAAAAGCTCAATATCTTGCCAACCCTACTAAATTAGGCACAGTTCACACTCATTGTTCATCAAATCTGATGACGTGTGTTTGTGTGTCTGTTCGTCCGTTATCTAACGGGCTCTTCACTAATTCAACACTAGTGTATGAACGCCTTACATTAAAGTGACATACTATATGGTAATTTACAACCGACGCGGAACTAGGTACTACTGTCATGCGAGTCATGCGACTGAGTACAGAAATTTTAAATGGTCGCATTTATTTTTATTAACCTGTCAAGAACAAAAAAGTTTTAATAGCTCTATGGATAAACAATTCTATGAAATTCATGGAATTTACCAAATACTAAAAGTATTATAGAACAAAATGGCCTAGTTTTCGTTGTATTTTATTTTATTTATTTATTTTATTCAGAGACAACAAACAGCTACAACATAAAAATAATCTAAAATAGTTTAAAAGTAGGTATAATTCTATCTACCTAATTGACTAACAATATAATATTGCAGCCCACTGCGTTATCCTCAAATTAAATTGATAGAATTATTTATAATTGTGCCACTTGAGTACATATACATTAAAATAAAGAATTGCATTCCATTATAGGGACAGAATTAGCATTAGAATTGGACAAAATTAAATATTGAATTACACAATTCTTATATTAAAAAAAAAGGTTTTATAAAGAAAAAAATGCAACTCTATGACGTTACAATCCAATAAGTACAAACAGGTTTCCAGTTTAAACTGACTTTGCTATATACGGATTCGTGAAAGTTTAAAATTTGATTGAACAATATTAAAAGTCAATAAAATCTAAATAAATTAATTAAATGCCAATTCAGTCCTTACTAATCACAGAGTAGCCGAACCTCAAATTAACATCGATTTTTGGAGTCGTTGCCAGTTTATCGTTGAGTTGTTCTGGCCGTAGCTTAATTCCACAGGGCAGTAGGACAAGTAGTGTAAAAATAAAAGTCATTGTAGTATGAATGATGACAGCTTCATTTTTTTTAGTTTAAAGATACTGTGGGTGGATCCCCCTTTCACTTGCGATAATTTCCGGCATGACGAAGTTATTCTCAAGCTAGGTATTATTTTATTTGAATTTAGAAAATCTTTGTCTGTGTTGTGTGTGCGTGTCTGTGTCTGTGTGTGCATGACAGTATATTTTTAAATTAAAAAGAGAATATTCTCAATTCTGTTCTATTTTTTTTTTAATGATGTGTTTTACAATTCAGCTCAAGATTTTCTTATAACATGGCGCCTATATTATAATTTTAAACGTTTGATTACTTGCAATCCCTAGATTTTGAATTTTCAATTTTTTGTTTACGAAAAACAAAACACGTAGCACTAAGCAATATCATATAATAATAACGGATGACACAAACGCATTCGATACAATCATCGTTGATTTGGTATTTGTCACCTGCTAGGTATTCTGTAAGATACATTGGATGTTGTCCTACTGAACTGGTCATGTTATTGTCACTGTGGTGTGAGTAGTCACACAATCGAATACCTTGAGACGTGCTATTTGCCTTCTTCTTATCGTATCACTGATTCTTTCGAACCAAGTGTGGTGAAAGGATTTGAAGTGCGCCTCAAAGAGGCTCCTTTCGTGCACTTGACACATAATGCTATTTGCCTAATCAAGAATCTTGGTGCTCTTCATAAATTCAAATTCCAAAATTCAATACTCTTTTTAAAAATTTCGAAAACGGATTTGTTCATTTGTCTTACCTTCCATCTATTTGCAAATTTACTGACTCAGTTTCTTCCATTTTGCCCCTTCTAATCTTCTGTTTGACTTCTCTTTTATCATCATCTTCCTAATCTTATCCCACTCTAAGCGGGGTCACAGCACAACAGCTGACGAATGATAGAGGTGAGCGGAAGAAGAAATTCTTCCACTCACCTCTATCATTCGTCATCTCAGGGCTCACTCTTTTCCTGCTTATATCATGTCATCGATATCGCCAAATAACTCAAAGGCTTTCCTTCAATTATATTCTAAATCTGTCAGGTCAGGTTGTATGAGATCTTCAGTCCTTTTTGGTTGAACTTGATCTTTCAATTTTTTTTTCGTATCGACACAAGTTTTGATATAGGTATATTGAAACTAAGCCTAGTTTCAATATACCTATATCAAAACTGTTCGTTAATTCAACATTGACACCTAATTGTAATTCGACGTTGGCTATCGTCCTACTGGTGTTATTGTCATTGTGGTGTCAGTGAACGGCCAGGAATGAGCAATGTGCTTTATTTGCCTATGCCCGCTATGGTCATTGACCTGCGTTGGAATTCTGTGACCTACTACCCTGATACCTATCCTACTCGGAGGATCTTTATAATTCTAATGGCATCCTACCTAAAATAATACGTCCTTCAAGGGTTCATCATCATAAGTCCAGTAAATAAATAAATATTATGGAAAATCAACACAACACTATCTAGCCTCAAATTAAGCAGGGCTTGTACCATGGAAACCAGATAGCTGATATAATTTTTATAATTACATAATTTTTTAGTTCACTAACTTCATAGTGTGTTTTGTTTTGTTTGCTTTACCTAATTTTAGATACATCATATCGATATAGATATAATATTATCTTTAGTTATAAGCATTATGTTCATTTAAGTTTGAGCAATAAATATATTTATCTCTTTTTGTTAACTCATGAGTACACAATTCCTTCGAACCAGCGTGATAAAAGGATTCAAGGAACTTGGATATTTACAAATCACATCAACAACGACAATTAAGAATTATCGATGGTGTATAGACTTGTTAGGAAATGTTTGAAATGAAATCTGCAGTAGTTTCACCGTCACAAGAAGTTTTTTCTAAAACCAGTCGTTAGGTAACTTGTACGACTAGTTTACGATATTGATTTCACTTCTACGAGATGAAGGTGTTTTGCCCTAGGTTTTAAGACGAGCTTAGACAATACGAAGCGAGAACGGTTGTAAATATTGCACATTGGCTTTTTGGCTTTGTAGAGCGCTATCTCTTTCTGAAGCTCACTACGCCCTATGAAGCCGAAACAAGCCGATGTGCCATATTTGTTGTCTACTACTATTATAGTAGTTAAGCTCTTTGTGTGTGTATCGTCCAGGTGCGTACTACCACCATGCCTTATTTCTGCCGGGAAGCAGCATTCGGTTTTTCGGTTTGAAGTGTGGGTGTCGGTGAAATTACTGGCACGTGAGGCTGAACATCTGTATGCCTCAAGTTGATGGAGGCAGGGCAATGCATCATAGGGCACGTTCCTGATGCGTGACCTACAAGGCAATGATTTTTTATAGGCGATGGTTAAGACTTTTGGGTAGGCCAGAAGCTTGTTACATCAGCTAAAATAAAAAAAAAACTACGGCAGCGCGTCAGTGTGAACATGGCTTCGGAAGGAAAATACGAGTTGTCTTTATAGAAAGTGTTTTTTTTCTCTGCATATTTGGTTGATCACTGAAGTTTGTAATTATGTAGATGCAATTGGCTTGGTATGTGTGTAGGAAAGCTATTACCTTGAATGAGGAAGGAAGGTATTTGTATTTATCAAGTGACGTGTAGGTATAGTAGTGAGTTCTATTCCGTTAAAATTATATTTTCTTTTGAAAAATTAAAATACGGCTTCACTACTTTGATCCCTAAGCAAGGTGGCCTGCGCACATAGATCAAGGTGATGGTGATGACGATCAGCTGAAACTGTCATATTTGACAGCGTTTCAGCTGATCGCCATCGCCATCGCCTAGATGTGCGCAGGCCATTAGAGCTCCATTAGAGCTACAGCTCCATTAGCCTGTGAGAACTGATGCCTAGATTCTTATTTTTATATGCTGTGGAGGTACTTTATTATCTATTACTTTGAAGCGTAGCGTAGCGTAAGTATAAAGTGGGATAAGTACCTACTACCACAAACTCTGACTGGACTAGGATTTATTTATTCAACACTCACAGACTCGAAACCTTCGATCTTGTGGTAGGTCTAAAGGGCAAGACAATGATGATGATCCCTAGTATCAACACCAGGTGGAATGGAAGCGATTGGTTTCCAGATGATCCGTGGCGTGTAGTGACAGTGAGGCGAGGCGGCATGCATGAGAGGACATGGAGGTCGCATTCTCGTCTCGTCATCAGTTGGTAGTAGCTCTGCCTTCTGCGCTGGAGGGCGTGGGTTCGATCCCCACCGAATCAAATATTTGTGTGGTGAACAAATATTTTGTTCTTTGCGTCTGGGTGTTATATTGTATTCCATGTATGAATTTACAAAAAAAATGTGTATAAGTATACAAGATTGTGTTGCGTGGATTGTCCGCATTATTTATTTATCTACCACCCAGCTATATGACTCACTATTTATATCTCCTGCTGTTTTAGGCTTTAGACCTTCATATTCTTCTTATAGTGTCATTAGTTTGAACTAGTGTGGTGTAAGGTTTTCAATGCGCATGAAAGAGGTTCCTTCCATGCATCCAGTAAGTAGGTACAAGAAAATACCAGTAAGTATAATGTATAGTCACTCTCTTCGTCTGTCTGTTCTCACTCAAGAGCTACTTAGGTACATAATATGGTTGTCAACTTTTATCAAATAATTCTTACAGATTATCAATAATATTAGTTTAAAACTTGAGAAACCAACTTCATGGCCAAACTGCTGAGTTGATTTTGATGGAATTTCTATGGGACCAATCTTGAAGACTTTCAGACCTTTCAGATAAAAAAACGTTTTTTTTTTCAAATCGGCATATTTTTCATACATTACGAAGTCATGCGATAACAAACATAAAAAAAAACCGAATTGAGAACCACCCCCCTTTTTATTTAAAGTCAGTTAAAAATTAAAAATCGCACAGCAGTCTACTATACCAGTTCTTATCATAGCTATCATCAGCCTGAAGAGGTCATGCTAGACTCAAAAGGACCATAGATTTGAATGGTCGATTTAAGGTTATAAACTCTAAAAATGGGGACTCACCATTTGTAGAGAAGCAATCCAAATAACACAAACACATGCACAAGAATCCAACACAACACAGCTCAAAAATCCGAAAAAAAATCCTTTGAAAATTTTATTCCCGCGATGTAAAGTGATATTCCAGTTCTATAACCAAAGGGGTATTTCAGGGTACAGTAAAATAGTTCCAATGCTCGGTAAGATAAGGTTATAAATGGAATGTGATGTGCAGACGTGCATCGCTTGTCAGGACCGCGAGTAATGTGAAGCTAACGCGAGGGACCGCGCCGCGCTGTGAAAGCTTGGATGATTTTGTGCGAAGTAGAACCAGTAGATTTGTATTTTTATTGTTTTCTTTCTTTCATTTAAGCTATTATAATAATTTAGTTTTTATTTTAGTTTAATTATATCAACTCCTTTGAGAGGAGATGGTGGGAAGAGGCTCGAGAGAGAGATAAGTGGAAGTCTTTGCCCAGCAATGAGACAAAATAGGTTAAAAAATAATAGTTATTGTATTCTATGTCTGTATTTACAAAATAAGTTAAGTATTATTATCAGCTATCTGGTTCCCGTGGTAGGTAGAAGCTTTGCTTAGTTTGAAGCTCGATAGAGTTGTGTGGATTGCGAACAATATTTATTTATTTTATTTATTTGTTTTCGCGGAAGACAAGGAGAAAATTAAACAAATAGATAGAAGATAGAAATATTTCTCACAAAAACTAAGTTACAGACAATGCTAGTAAACGATGAAGCAGCATTGCTGCGTTTCAGTTAGAAGGATGTGGGTACCGGTGAAATTACTGGCACTTGAGGCCGAACATTTATGTACACCTGAAACTAATGGTTTAGTAAGTTCTAAAACTGAAATAAGCTCTTATACACTCATCAACACTGTCTAGGAATATTAAACATTTTGTTGATTTTACAAAAACTGTTTGATATTATTTATTGATAAAAATTAAAGTAGGACAAAAATCTCGAAAAATCAGAAAAGCAATTCGAAATGAAATATCCCTAGACAATGTTGATGTGTGTAAAACTAAAAAGTATTTGTTGAACTTGTCTGGCGGTGTGGCATGACACCGTCCACCAACAGGTGGTAAGCTTCCGCAGTACATTTCAGATGATTTATCTGTCGTTTCTTCGCTCTCGTCGCAATCGTGAGATCTAGCTAGCGGGAGTGAGTTCGATGCTCATCTTAAATACCCCTTATTGTAAGAAAAACACCTTTTTTTAATGATTGAATGCACGGAAGGAGTCTTTTGAGGCCGACTTAAAATCCTTTCGGCACAATGGTTGTAAAGAACTAGTGACACGATGAGAAGAAGATTTTTCTGATGGAGTAGTGATGATGGCTGCTGTGTTCCGATGAGAATGTTTTTTTCATGCAACGATCGAGCTAATGAAACAAGAATAGTGACTCATCTGATGGTAAGTGGTTACCATCACTTATAACAAAGAATTGCCTCACAGTTCACGCACCCTAGGAACGTGACCAACGACACACTGAAATACATCCATCAAAAGGCAAACACTTGTTCTTCTTCCTATCGTATCACTGATTCTTTCGAACCAAGAGTGGTGAAAGAATTTTAAGTGCGCCTCAAAGAGGCTCCGATATGCTACGATATGCCGGTTTCCTCACACTAAAGAACCAAGGAAATAAAAAAAATAAACGAAACGAGACGCAAAAAACAAACAAAAAGACTGCAATCCGTATCAGGAAGCAATTATCAAATAAAGGAAACATAATCAAAATAAGCACATGATCCACTATCTAAATACTCGTAATAACATAATCTTGGATGATGTGTATAACCTCGTTACGAGGCTGTTTATGTACTAATAACTTAATCTAAGTTATGTAATGTAGCGCTTCGGTAAGTAAGGCATTTACATCTTATGGTACTTTATTTATGCAGCGTCAAGGACCTGTGCCCCTATTTACGGGTCGCAGC
The DNA here is from genome assembly GCA_939531255.2 of Thera britannica. Classification (NCBI taxonomy): domain Eukaryota; kingdom Metazoa; phylum Arthropoda; class Insecta; order Lepidoptera; family Geometridae; genus Thera; species Thera britannica. The sequence continues at coordinate 14,638,723 of OW618040.2, read as the reverse complement.
TTACTGGCAACCCATAATTATTGTTGTAAGTATTGACAATAGAAAAAAATTCAACAAAAAAAAACGTACTTAATCAAAAACCTAGAATTCAAATATAGCCGTATGAAGTTATAAAATAAGGAATAGATTTGTTTTCTTTATGAGGGTCCGAAAGACGCATGGCAATGACTACTGTTTCCCATGGACATCATCAATAAAGCCTCGTTTACTGCAGGCAGCTACTGGATCCAGTAGTCATAGTAAAGCTAACATTATAAGGTAAAATTATTTGTTACTATTTTGCCAATATTTGTATAAAATTTCAATTAATTTACAGCGTAGCTTAGATACGATGACGTATTTAACGTGATTAACTTTAATCGATTTTATGAAAGTTAATCACGTTAAAACATCATGACCGAATTATAAACGAACATTATAAAAATAACGGGCTATCTGTTTTAATAATGGTTGTGTTATTCTAATGTATCTGTACCTAATTATGTACATATTTCCCGGAAATTATAAAAAAGCTGTTGTAATGAGATTAGTCGAGCAAAAACTCGTTCCCAAACTTAGTGTAGCTGACCCCCGAATACTGAAACGCAACTCAGATTTAAGCACGTTTCAAGCGACGAATATTTGACAGTTTTCAATGAAAATCTGTCAAATATTCGTCGCTTGAGACGTGCTTAAATCTGAGTTGCGTTTCAGTATTCGGGGGTAAGGTCAGTAAAGCGATGTCGCGCTGATGACAGTCAAAGTGCACTTCAGTAGGCCTACCATGAGCTATGTCTGGCTCTGTCTCTGGTTCTGGTTTTGAGTCTGTGTGAGTACTCACCAGTGCATTATACTGTGTGTGTGACGTTTTGACGTAGGATTTATTTAGTCAACACTCACACAGACTCAAAACCAGAACCAGAGACAGAGCCACACAGAGCTTGTGGTAGGCCTACTGATGTATGCAAAACCCGATGCTGAAACTGATCGCCATCGCCAACGCACATCCTTAGGATTGGACGGGGCGGAGCCACTACCATTATATCACTAGTGCTTTTCTACTAAATCAGTGCAAATGCCCCATAGTGCATGTAATATGAATAGTTTAAGGTAACAGTAGAGCGATGTCGCGCTGATGACAGTCGAAGCGCACTTCAGACGACGCGTTTAAATACACATTACACGGTGCTGGTGATGGGAACCTTATTTATATCACTTCGGTCACAGAGTTCAGCACTTAGGTCGTGGGTTCGAAGCCTGTACATTCGTAATTAAGTGACTCAGTATTTTACAGCGGATTTTTACTGAGCTTTACCTATTTGCTTATAAGCAATATAATATCAGTGCTGTCAAACGTTGTGAGGAAACCCGCGGCTAGCCAGCTCCGCACGTATTGACATATTGTCTTTCCTGTGGACTAGGCCGACTAAGCTGTCAGGATGGTATAGGTGCTGGGCAAGCTTATTCCATCTTAAATCCTATATCATATACTTTTTAGAGACTTAGCAGCGGCGTAAGGCGTTACATGTCACGAGTAAGTGTGGACAAGTACCATTTACTGGCCTTTTAATTCAGTTGGTAGTAGCCCTGCCTGCTGCGCCGAAGGTCGTGGGTTCGATCCCCACTGAGAACAAATATTTGTGTGGTGAACGCAGATGTTTATACTCTGTCTGGGTTTTATGTGCTATTCTAAGTAAATGTATACAAAAAAAAATGCATAGTTAGTATCACCTATATGGTTCCCATATACAAGGTCTGCTTAATTTGGGGCTAGATAGTGTTGTGTGGATTGTCCATAATATTTATATTAATTTATTGTACTTTTGTAATTTTTGAGAATCTTCAGTACCGAGAGTTCTGTAAGAATGTCTACCGTGCCTCGCTACCAGCTGTAGTCCTAGGTTTTCTTATAAAGGTTTTGCACTGAACTCTAAATTACTCTTACTGTTATCCCTCAAGTATTTACCTTGTGTTACGTCACTAACTGTTTGCTTAGGTGTTAATTGTTAGTGCTAATGAACAACTTTCCAAATAACTTCTCCAAAGGCGCACTTCTTGGAATAACTAACTGCTTTGGAACGGCTTTTGGTATGGCATATAATTTCTCTCGCCCAAATGAGTACGCACGAACGCCTTTGATGACTCTTTCTTCAAGAAAGAGTCATCAAAGGCGTTCGTGCCCGTACTTCCCGATGTTTCGACCGTGTTACAACAGCCGTGGACGCGAGCAGACTGGAGTTAATTGAAGTTATCGTCGAGAAGCGGACACAGTCGCAGTTGCAACTACCCTCACTTGGTCTTCAGAATTAGAAATGTCCGCGTTCATATTACGACACATCACACTAACTGTATGTCGTCGGTCTATCTAATGAGAGGGCGCTCTACGTTTCGTCTTCCGGCTCGTGGTCGCCATTCGAGAACCTATATTCCCAAACGGTTGTCGGGGTTGACGGTTCTTCGACACCAAAATTTAGTAGAAGTAAGTGGAGTATCACTTTTAAAGTTGGCTGAATCTTGACAACCAGTTGTCATCGTCAGCGTCTCACGTGCCATGGCAAGAGCCGGGTACTACACGTCTAGCCATCAACAGTGTAGTGACCTCGGAAAATCTGTGAGAGCTACTGACTGTGAATAATGCAACACATTTTATTACTGCGTTGTTTGTTGTACCACTGGTCGTTTCTTGGTTACTTTGTAAATTAAAATTATAGGTGCAGAATGGTTATGTAGTATTAGCTTGCTTCAGTAGTTACTTGAGGATGTTTATTGAGTAGTCTGAGGCAAGTCTTAACATATAACCAGTAGTTAGTAACTATTTTTATGAAACGACGGGATATTTACCATGATTGAATTATTCTTTGTTTTTTTATTATTATTTTTTTTCCCTCGTTCATCCATGATCATGGTGCATGCAACTGTGCCGAAATATCGGAAGTCAACTCAGAAAAATTCAATCATGGTAAATATCCCGCCGTTTCATAAAAATAGTGTTAAAAACCATGATAGTTTCAAATATTTATATAGTAGTTAGTAACTATTCGATACTAGACGTCGTTAACCGTGAGGATCCGCACAGAAGATCATCTTTAGATCGTTTGTAACGGTTTGCAGGTAGCTTAACTGTTTCTTGTGTATTTCGTATATTTTGTAAATTTGTTTATTACTAAATTTCTTTGTGATTATAAATTTAATTTTAAATAAATTTATAGACACAAGATTCAATTAATGAAAGATTAAGATTAAAATTTATAATACACACCTATTCGACCTTCATCTTCACCTAAAATGCTTTGATTAAATAATCAATGTTGATACAGACTTACGACTGAAAACCTCAATTAGTTATAAAAATACCACTCAATTTATTGGGCAATACTCAAAGCACTTGTCGTGTACATACACTCGGTACAATAATAATATACAAACTAATGAGTGAAGTTCCATTACTCAATCACTTTCATTCAGTCAAATATTACTTTATTTATCGAATTGCATAATTCTGAAGTGATGATTTGTGCAGTTTTGAGACGGGTTCCGCCGGTTTTAAAATGTGAAGTTCGAACAGTTAACTTTCGAAAACTTTTCTGAAGCTTTTTTTCAGTAGGTACCTAATTATTTTAACGAGGGGCTTTACCTTTTTTTTAAATGCTTCATACAGCGTCGATGGGCTTGCAACCTGTCATGTACCGAATGATACTCTTACAATGTCCCAAATGTAATTCTTGGATGTGCTTCATGACTAACCCCCTTAAGACATTCAAGTGTCTTAAGTTGGGGCATACTTTGCAAAAATAATAATTAGTGGTATGTAAAAAAAATAATGACAAAACTAATTCATCAAAACAAAAAATAAAAATACATAAATAAACAAAAATAATAATTCATAAATAAAAGCTAACTAATAATTAAAATAATTTAATTTAAAAAATTCTGGAAAGTATTTTTTTCTTCTTGCAAAGTTATAATATTAATAATTTTCGTCTCTCCAACATCGTAATTCTAACCGTTTAAATTGTTCTCCCATGCGTCTTCGGAACCATAATAACGAGATGCCCCCATGTTTCCGATCACGTCAGGTCGGTACGAAGACAAGCCGACCTTCGCTTTCTACCATGCACCTCAATCACGTCACCATAGTGGAGTTATTTTAAGGGACTGCCTACCATCATCTACCTTCTCGCTCGCATAATCCATTTTCAAATCACTGAACTTGTAAAAAAATCCTAAAGGCCTGCGCACACAGCGATATTTGACAGCGTTTCACTGATCGCTACCGCCGCCAGCGAACTAGGTGTGTTCGAGCCTTTAGTGAAAAATATTGTGATACTAATACGATTTTCTTCTATTTTTTTTTTGAAAATGACTTATCAACCATGCAAACTCTTTTTGCATGTTTTGTTTGTCAAAATATGAATCACCGAGATTCATATTTCAAAACCCAGACTCGCATTCTATGAAACCAAAAACACATAATATAAGTTTATAAAACTTGAGAAATCAACTTCATACTCAAACTTCTAAACCGATTTTGATGGAATTTGTATGAGACCAATTTGGAATTATTTATTACAATACAGTTAAAAAAATCAAATCAGCTCATAAACGGACATCAACTGACGGAAGTTACGCGATAGCAAACATTGAAAATAAATACATGCGAATTGAGAACCTCCTCCTTTTTCATTTGAAGTAGGTTAAAGCCGCTCTGTCTGCGGCACGGTACTCGGCAGTACAGTAGTGTGCTGTGCAGGTAGTAGGTAGGTAGGTACACTCACCTTATCTGAAATCAATCTCCTTTCACTGCATACCCGATTTATTATAATAATTAATCGTTTGCTTTCACGGACAAACCTGTTGTGAGGGGCCGACCGACAAACTCGTTGCATCATAGTACCTCCACGACACACACACACCTACCTACATCACAACAGTATATACAGTAGAATCAGTACTTCAGTCAGATTCCTTAATAATATTTACTAGCGGTTTCGCTCGCCCCGTTCCCGATACGCTCCGTTCCCGTTATACTCTGTTCCCGTTACTTTTTCGGGATAAAAAGTATTTTATGTCCGTTTCCTAGCTTTCCTAGCTACCTCTCCACCAATTTTATGACAAATCGGTTCCGTTCTTGAGTTATAAATAGTGTAACTAACACGACTTTTTTTATACATATAGATAAAAACAAATCCATCCCTTGGGAAACATAGATTTTATCGGGATAAAAAGTAGCCTATGTGCTATTCCAGACAATAATCTAGCCAAATTTCATCCAAACTCGTTCAGCCGTTCTAGCGTTATTGAGTAACAAACATCCATCCATCCATCCATACTTACAAACTTTCGCGTTCATAATAATGAGTATCACTTATCACCATAGCTTGGAACTGGTGTCTAGTTCAGTTCAGTTCAGTTCAGTTCATTTATTTAGCACATTATCACAATTGACTGTAATACTAGGCATGTCAGTTTTATACAATATTATTAGTTACAAAAATCGATGTCTTAAAATATAAATTGTTAAAATAAATAAGAAACAAAAAAAAATTACAAAATTAAAATAAATATTCTAGGAGAAATAGCGTCAAATTGTATATAATATTAGATTAGATGTATCAGAAGCAGTCCGTGTCAAAAAGAGGATTCCAACAATGTCATATTCATAAATTCATTTAAACAATAAAAAGCATTCAGTTCAAAAAAAGGTTTGATTTTCCTTTTGAACTCTGTAACACTTTCTAGATTAGTTACTATATTAGGCAATTTGTTAAACATTATAATCTTAGTATAGTCACCTTGTTTTTGAACTTTAGCTAGTCTAATTCTAGGTTGGTACAGCTTATCTTTATTTCTTAAATTATAATTATGTATGTCCCCTTTTCTTAAATATTGATCTTTATTTTCATATATTTCTAACAAACTCTTATAGATAAAAAGTGATATCACAGTCATTATTTTATTACGCTTAAAATATTTCCTAACGGACACTCTTTTTCTAAGTCCAAAAATTATCCTTAATGCTCGCTTTTGGCATAACAAAACCTTCCTAACAATAGCGCTGTTACCCCAAACAGTTATTGCGTAACTAATACTAGAATGAACATAAGCATAATATACTGACATGAGCGATTTAGAGTCAATTAAGGATTTTAGTTTTAACAATGCATAGTTAGCACTCGCTAATTTCTTACATAATTTTTCAATGTGGGGTCCATGACTAATAGTTCGATCAATCATGAACCCTAGAAAAACGTGCTCGGTAATGCCTACCACTTCCTTTGTTTCTCTGGTTTGATACTTTAAAACTACACTCTTATTAGCATTTAAGATAATTCCATTTGCATTAAACCAATTTCGTATTATTTCTATCGAATTTTCAATTTTTTTATCTAGCTGTACATTTGTTTTATCTTTGATACCTATATGTGTGTCATCTGCAAATAAATTTATGAAAGCCCAATCCGGGACGCAGCTCACTAGATCATTTACATAAATGAGAAAAAGTACTGGGCCCAGAATGGATCCTTGCGGTACACCTATGTCAACTAGGCCGAACTTAGATTTATGATTTTGTATTGTTACTATTTGTGACCTGTTTGTAAGATACGAAGTCATTAAATTCATTGCGCTACCATCAAAGCCATAGTATTTTAATTTTTCCAGTAATATGTCATGCCTCAAGCAGTCAAAGGCCTTTGACAAGTCACAAAAAATACTCGCGGATTTTTGCGACTCGTCAAAAGCTCTGAGGACGTAGTAGGTTACATTCCTAATTGCCATTTCAGTGGATTTGGTTTTACGAAATCCATATTGTGCTGTAGTGAATAAGTTATGACTCTCAAAATACTCAACAATTTTCTTTTTAATAATCATTTCAAAGATCTTTGAAATAGTAGGCAGTATGCAAATTGGTCTGTAATTATTGAGTTCCTGACAATTACCTTTTTTAAATAATGGTATTACCCTACCTGCTTTGAGAACATCTGGGAATACTCCGTCTAGGATGCACTCGTTTATTACGTCACATATTAGAATTAATAGTTTTCCATTTTTTAATATCAATTCTTTAGCAAGTTTACTGTTCATTTCATAGCAATCTGATGATTTTTTATTTTTCATGTCCTTCACTATTTTTCTAAATTCCATATAATCAATAACGCTAAAGTTTATTTTAATTTTTGGTCTTTCTACGTTATTCAGGTAGTCCATAGACTTTTCTACGTCAATGTTGGCATGCTCAGTTAAGTTCCTTGCTATGTTTAGAAAAAAGTTATTAAAGGTATCGGCTATTTTTTGGGGCTATTTTTTTTCTACACTCATCATCCTTGCAATTCCAGTGATAAATACTTTTTTATTTGATGATGTTGGTTCTCCCAGCTTTAAAAGGTACCTGTTTAATGATAGAAGCCTTATTGGAAACTACCATCTCATCGCTTCATTGTATCAGCACAAAAACCTACCTACTCCAGAAACTGTTGATTGTATGTATAATAGTATCTAAGTAGGTAGTACGCTTATTTCTTATTGTTAGCATTGTCGGGTATCTACTACCTAATAGAGATAGCCTTAATTGAAGGTACAGTCGATAACATAACTTGGTTAACTATTATTAAGTTATTCAGTTTAAAAACACTTGAAAACAGATTTAATAATATTGAAACTGCTGAAGAAGAAGAAGAAAATACTTTATTTCTCACAAATACTTAAGAACAAACAATGGTACATAAAAACACTTGTAAAAACAATAGGCAGTCTTATCGCTAAGCAGCGATCTGTACCAGAAAACCGGAGGATGGATAGGACAATGTTACTTAAAAGGGGTTGTTTGTGTGTGTGGATAAAATAAAATAATCATAAAAATGTGTGCTAGTAAAATATACCTAATACATAAGAAAAATAAACCAAAAAATATAATTATAAAATACTAAATTACTGCTGAACCGGCTTGGATTAAATTTTTGTAGGGTCTGTCTAAATATTATAACCATTCAAATAAAAAAAGAATTTCCAAATCTGTTATATTAATATTAATCATCATCATTATCATTATTATTTGTATCTCATGCAACAATTATAGTACATTGTTACCTGAGTGTTGAAAGTCACGTTTTTTGAGTCCCGAGACGGGTTTGGCGCCAGAGCGTTAGCGAGGGCGCCAATGGAGCTTGAGGGACTCAAAAGACTTTCACCCGAGGTAAACACTGTGCTTTTCATTACGAATACGAGGAAAGTAAAAATAAAAACATGAAAGAAAAATTAGTGAAAATGAAGATTGAATTGCCGCCTTCCCGGTTTTTTTTTTCTTTTTCTCTGGCGGGCCTTCGGCTTCGGCTCGCCAGCATTATTCAGCCATTATTTTCATTTTCATAATTTAAATCTATGTTATTTTAAATAAATAGTTGAAGCTATACACTAATCAAGTAATTTAGAAGATATATTATTTATTTAATACTATCTTTATGTTATTTTTTAAATATTACATTGCGCTCTAATTAGACTGTTTAAACTTCTTACCGTTGTAATGGGTTTCCAACCTTCTTGCTGAATAAAAAGTTGGAATTTGGTTGAACAACCTCCTTGCAGTTAGAAAGACTTTAGAAAGTTGGAACATGGTTGAATAAAATAGAACTTGTTTTTTTTTATAATTTGACAGCTGTCAGTAGAAAGCGATTCTCCCTAGGGCTGAAAGTTTTACTTTCAATTAGGCCCCTCAGGCAACTTCAGACCTACTTTCAGAGTATGAGTAATGAAAAATAACTTTGCTATTATGATGTACTTGTAAAGTAATGAAATTGAACATTTTTGTGCATTGATTTGCATTTTGTAGTTTCTCAATTTTCCAAAATTCTTCCCCTGAATCTTAAACAAACAAAGCAATCAATGGTGGCGATGACTTGTAGAATCACAGGAATGAAAATAAAATAAAAGCGTTTAAAAACCGAATTAAAATAAAAACCAGCCAAGTTTGAGTGGGACTCGCGCACGAAGGGTTCCGTACACACAGCGAAATAAATCATGTTATATTTTAATTTTAAACTGTCTAACTAAAACTATCACGGTTCATAAGACAGCCTGGTGGCAGACAGACAGAAAGACGGACGGACAGGGAGTCTTAGTAATAGGGTCCCGTTTTCCCCTTGGGGTACGGAACAAAACAGAATAAAACCCTTCTCTATTCGACAGTACTAATGACAGCAATCACAATAACAGCTTTCTTTTGTATCGCCCATTAGAATCCGTTCGTCAGATGACCTTGTTATGTGCTCGACTGTCCTCGGCTTCTTTGAATTCTATCTATAATTACACCTTTGTGGGGTTTGGGAACGTTTTTCAATGACATTTTGATAATAAATATTCATCGCAAAAGTGTTTAATTATATTGGTTTAAAATTCGAAACTTCATTTCACTAACACCATATTATTTAGGGCGTGTTTTACATGTCAGAGTATGTGGGCTAAACCTGGTGAGGGGGGCTTGAGTGTTTCGGCAAGTAAGTCTGGCGGTAGCTCCCCGCATAGTGCACCAAGTCTACCTCGGCCATTGGCAATCCACCTTCGGTGGCGAGGTAGCAAGGCAGAGTGGAAGGCCTTAAAGGCGACGATAGGGGTCAATAGTATCGTCGGCTAGAAGCAACAACAAGCATTCCCAAAGAGGGTTGACGTCAGGCAGGCGGCCGGTTGTAAAACACAAAAAGCCAAAACCCCTACAACATGGTATTACGAATGAAAGATAATGGTGACTATGCTAGGGCGTACCCTCTAGGCGACGCGCAGGGGCAGCACCCGGCACCTGTGAGAAATGGATTAGGGTTGTTGCATCAGGGACGGGTGCAACGTAAGACGCGAGTCCGGGAAGTAAGATTGAGAATGGCAAGCTGGAATGTAGGAACGATGACTGGAAGAGGAAGAGAGTTAGCGGACGTTTTGCAAAGGAGAAGAATAAATGTGGCTTGCCTGCAGGAGACGAAATGGAAGGGATCGAAAGCTAGAGAAATTGGAGTAGGTTATAAATTCTATTATTGTGGAAGCGATGGTAAGAGAAATGGTGTGGGAGTTGTATTGGATGATCATTTGAAAAAATGTGTGACGGATGTTAAGAGGGTGAATGATAGATTAATTGTTGTTAAGATATTGTTAGAAGATTTAGTTATAAACATAGTTAGTGTGTATGCACCGCAGACTGGATGTGATGATATAGTGAAAGATAAGTTTTGGGAGAATTTCGATGTGGTGGTTATGGGTATACCGGAGGATGAGCAGATTTACATTGGTGGGGATTTTAATGGACACGTGGGAAGGATGAATGGGGGGTATGAAAGAGTGCACGGCGGGTGGGGCTTTGGAAATAAAAACCAAGACGGTGAAGCCCTGCTTCAAGCTGCATCTGCCTTTGACTTGGCAATAGCCAATACATATTTCAAAAAGAAAGACGAACATTTAATTACCTACAAAAGCGGCAATCATGCAACTCAAATAGATTACTTTCTACTTAGAAGAAATAAAATTAGTTCAGTAAAAGACTGTAAAGTTATACCGGGAGAGAGCCTAGTTTCTCAACATAGAATACTCGTCCTAGATCTTAAATTAATGGTCACAAAAGATAAATATAAATCAAAGCCCCCACCAAAAATCAAATGGCACCTGATTGGAAAGAGTGAGTATGCAGTCCAGTTCCAGAAACAAGTGGTTGATAAAATGATAGAAATGAATGACAGAATGATAGAAAAATCGGTGAATGAATGTTGGGTTGAAATGGCAACATGTATTAGAAAAACGGCGAAGGATGTTTTTGGGGAAACTAAAGGTAAAGGAAAGATTGATAAGGATACATGGTGGTGGAACGAGGAAGTACAAAAGATCCTGAAAGAGAAGAAGAATGCATTTAAAGACTGGAAGAGTGTTAAAGATGGGAACAATAGCATACAGGAAAATAAAAAAATAGAATACATGGAGTGTAAAAGGAAAGCTAAAAAAGCTGTTGCAGTTGCGAGGGCCAAGGTACAGGATAAATTGTACCAATCACTGGAGAGCCCCAGTGGCCAGAAAGATCTATACAGAATAGCAAGAGAGAGAGAAAAGAATGCAAGAGATATAATTCACATTAAATGTATAAAAGATGATGTAGGGAAAGTTTTGACGAACGATGGAGAAATAAAAGAGCGTTGGAAGTGTTATTTTAAAAAGTTAATGAATGAAGAGAATGATTGGAGTGGGGAGTTAGAAAATGTCCCTATAAACATAGGATTAGTGAGAGAGATAAGTATGGATGAAGTTAGAAAAGCCGTGCAAGACATGAAGAATGGAAAAGCTGTCGGACCGGATGGTATACCAGTTGAAGTATGGAAGTTTTTAAAGGCGGATGGATGGAAGTGGCTGACTTTGCTCTTCAATAAGTTGTTACAGGAAGAGGCGATCCCGGATGAATGGTGCGACAGCTCGCTGGTGCCCATCTTTAAAAATAAGGGTGATGTACAGGACTGTAACAACTATAGAGGAATCAAACTCATGTCACATAGTATGAAGATTTGGGAGAAGGTTGTAGGGAGAAGAATGAGAGAAGAGAGTGAGGTATCACAGAACCAGTTTGGGTTCATGCCTGGCCGCGGGACCACGGATGCCATTTTTGCGCTGCGACAATTATGTGAGAAACACAGGCGTGTCCACAGGAATCTGCATATGGTGTTCGTGGATCTTGAGAAGGCGTATGATCGAGTACCCCGGGAGGTTCTGTGGTGGAGTATGAAAGTTAAAGGAGTGCCTGAGAAGTACATACAACTCATTCGAGCTATGTACAGTCGAGCGAGCACACACGTCCGGTCCGAGGCTGGCGTTACCGGCAAGTTCAATGTGGCTGTAGGCTTACACCAGGGGTCGGCTTTAAGCCCTTATCTGTTTCTCCTGGTAATGGATGCTCTGACATCAGACATACAGGAAGAGGCACCCTGGTGTATGCTGTTCGCCGACGACATTGTGCTTGTCGGGGAAGATGCGCTTGAGGTCCAGAGCAGGCTGGGAAAATGGCGGGATAAATTGGAGAGTGTCGGACTGAAGATCAGCAGAACCAAAACAGAACATCTGTTTTGTGACTTCGGTGGTCCATCCAAATTTGTCCCAATTGCCTTAGATGGTGTATTCCTACCAGTCTGCTCCGATTTCCGGTACCTCGGCTCATTAATACAAAACGACGGCGACATTGACCGAGACGTGAAAAATAGAATAAATGCGGGATGGATGAAATGGCGACAGGTCACGGGAACAACTTGTGATCCACGGATGCCCTTTAAGCTTAAGGGGAAGATCTATAAGACGATCATAAGACCTGTCGTAATGTATGGATCCGAGTGTTGGGCAACGAAAGGGACGGACGAAAGAAGGGTACATGCGGCAGAGATGCGAATGTTGAGATGGATGTGTGGAGTGACAAGAATGGACAAGATAAGGAATGAGTATATCAGGGGAAGTCTGAAAGTAGCACCAGTGACAGAAAAACTGAGGAGCAACAGGCTGGCGTGGTATGGGCATGTCATGAGGAGGGATGAAAGTCATGTGACTAGGCGAGTGATGAGTATGAATGTGGATGGATGTTTGGGTAGAGGTAGGCCAAAGAAAAGATGGATGGACAGTGTGAAGGATGATATGGATAAGAAGGAAGTGAATACAGAGATGACGGCTGATAGAGGAGAATGGAAGGGAAGAACATGTTGTGCCGACCCCGCATAAAGTGGGATAAGGACAGGAAGAAGAAGTTTTACATGTCAGAGTAATATATCGGAAATATTTATTTATTTTAATTTCTATTGAGAACGAAATATTTAATCTGACGTTGTTCTTTTCATGCACCGTCTTACCGAAAGCTTCATAGAAGCAAAGTCAAAGTCATTATGTATTTATTCGATTTATGGTATCACAAGGATAGATAGATAGATAGATAACACTTTATTGTACACCACAAGAATAGGACATTACACATAGCGAAAAACTAAAACTATAGCGAAGCACAATGGGCGGTCTTATCGCTATGAGCGATCTCTTCCAGACAACCTTTGGATGGACTGAAAGGATCACTTTGAAAGTCCAGGCGCCATCGCCAGTTCCACGCGACCAAGAAGGTAGTAAATATCCTCCCTTATGCTTTGCGCGCATCTAAACGTTCTCGAAAGCGATCAGTGAAACGCTGTCAAAAATTACAGCGATATTTATTTCACTGACCGTCACCGAGAACGCTTAGAGGTGCGCAAGGCTTTACACAAGACGTGCCGTGGTTATCCCATAGAGTTCTAGCTAACAGTACCAAACGAGGTGGTGTACAAATAGCTTACCGTTGTAACCGGTGATATAAGTACTCACTAGTAGAACAGCTTACTTCATGTCCAGGCTCAAATAAAATGACCTTTTTGCAATATTGCCTCACTAACGTCTCACTAAGTTGAAGTGGCAAGTGCGCAGGTGAAATAAAGACCTGCGCACATCTAGGCGATGACGATAGTGATCAGCTGAAACGCTGTCCAATATGACAGCGATATTTGACAGCGTTTCAGCTGATCGCCATCGCCATTGCCTAGATGTGCGAATGCCTAAAATAGAAAATGAGAGCACTTTGGTAGCGGCCTGCCGTCCGAATCCTAAGGTACAATATTTCCACCACACTGTGGTACGTCCACAGTTTGGAACCTAGATAGATAGGCTTCTATAATAACAGTCTCCAACACCGTTAACACAGGTACCTAAACGAAGCCTTGGTCTTGAAGATGGCAGCAGCATTCCTGTGGTCAATGTGGTTGACGATGAAGAATGGAGGTCGTTGCACGGCAAGAGCCTAGTTTAGTGTAGTGGTTGACCCACTGTCGATCATCACATCATGGGTTTGAATGCTCTCAAAAGTGACAGAATAATGCGCCTTATGACCAAAACTAAAACCAAAATGGTCTCTATCCAGAATAATCACAAGCACTTGTGTGAGCAAATTTAAGAAAAAAAAAATTAAAGATAATTTGGATGATCACCAAATCTTATTGCTTCTGGAGACAGCCCTGATTTGTCCTCCGATTTAAAACCAATTTTGTGAGTCAGCCAAGACAGGTGTTAGGCCACTGACCTTGCCCAAGACTCAAGAGAGAACCAGTGAATTGCCCACGTACGATGAAGTGTGCCAAGAGGTGAGGTATTCCAATAAAATGAATAATCAGAAACACATGAGCCATCAACTCGTCTTCGATAAGTGAAAGTCAGTGGGTAATGGAAACAAAGTTATAGTGAGTGGCCCAATCATGAGCGAACTGATAATTTTTTAGGCCAATCAAGCATTTTCTCATTATCATCCATCCGACTTCACCCACCTCTCCCTGCATGTGACACTGTTGGCGGTCCTATGCTAGACTCATCCAGCTTGTCCGCGATGCCACATCGTCTGCCCATCTCGCCGGAGGATGACCGATGCTTCTATGTCCAGTTTTTGGATGCCGCTATAGCGGCTTACTCCACCTCGCCAGGTGTCCTGCCGAACTTTATTTCAGTTCTAGTATTTAATTTTTGAGTCTAAATAAAACAAAGTCACTTAATTTGTCGAACATGGTTTTTAGGTAGGCCTCTTCGACACCACGCTTAGTAGGTGGATCTGTGATCGCAGTATTGGGGTTATAAAGTCAGGAGATACTACCCATCTTCTGGTTCGTTCTCTTTGATACTTCTTACGAAATCCACGGGAGGTGATTGAGGCACAAATGAACTAAGATGGAAGGTTCTTCTATGATGTGATAAATAGAGGTATTTTGAAACGAAGTCTTTGAAAGTATTAATTTCTGAAGGAAGGAAAACCAAAAGCAAAAGCTCGCTAAAAACATTCAAGTTACTTTGCCCAGTAACAAGGTAGTAGTTCTGCAGTGGAGTAGTCCGACATCATCATCTTCCTACCCTTATCCCACGCTGCATGGGGTCGGCACAACAGATTTTCTTCTTCCTCTCACCTCTATCATTCGTCATCTCAGTGCTCACTCCTCTCCTGCTCATGTCATCCTTGACGCAGTCCATCCATCTTTTATTTAGTCTACATCTTCTTCTATAACCACCATCCACATTCATATCCAACACTTTCCTACAGGAGTAAATGGAATGTAAAACAAATTTCTATAGTCGCTTACGAGCGCGTTTATTCCTACTATAGGCCCTTTAGCTTACGCTTCGTCTCTCACCAAGGGCCATGCCAAAACGTGTCCCATACAAAGCCATGGCGTGCTATCTTATATCTGTACGTTTGCACCCATGCCAGCAGACTGGTACCACCAACACGTTAACCGGCTGTTAAACGGCAGACAAATAAATATTAATAAATAAAAAGCAACAATGTTGCCGTAGCCGAAAGCGGCCAGGATGACATCAAACGGGTGTTCAACTTAACCAGCTGTTATAATTAATAGATAGTCAACTTACCCATTTGATTGTTATCTGTGGAATGGTTGAGAGGGTATATTATAACCGGAGCACTTAGGAAAAATTACCAACACTTACTTTGATTTTGTCCTATGGCTGTATCGCTTGCAAGAAATGTAACTTCCGCAGACGAATTCTTTAGAAAAATAAAATCTACTTATACTATATCTTATGTGTAGCGTGCACTCTTGGTTATACTTATCGGCTGGTTACGAATTGATGAACTTACATCGTGCAAGGCGAGAGTGCATTTATGTTTCGCCATAACTTTCGCCTTGTTTGATGTCGTTTTTGAATTGCATGTGTTTTATCTGTTTTATCGCCGCGACCCACGCGTGGGCGTGCCTCAGTTGCCGTTTCATTATATGCTAGCTGATTTATTACACGTTTAATATAATCAACGTTCTGTTCTCAAAGAGGCTTTTTTCTTTCACTTGAGACTGTTTTCAAACTTTTCAGGTTCAATAACATGCCGGTTTCCTCACGATGTTTTCCTTCACCGTTTGATGCACAGGCATAGCGCACTTAGTTTTTTATGACAAAAAAGCTTATTGGATTACCAGCTGGTTATACGAGGGTGAACCTCGTCGTCTATTTCTAGTAGAAGCTAGTGCCAGCCCCAGAGTTGAACTGGTGACTCAGATTACAGCTCTATTTAAAACTCACAAAGCGACGTTTGAACTATTGCCAATTGTTGATTCTCGTCGCTCACTCTTCTATACCATTCTTATTTTTATAAATAAATATTTTTGACAATCCACACAACACTATCTAGTCCCAAATTAAGCAGAGCTTTAACTATGGGAACCAAGATAGCTGATGTAATACTTACATACATTTGTTTTATTAATACATACTTAGAATACAATATTATAACGCCCAGACAGAGAACAAACATCGGTGTTGTTCTCGGCGGGGATCGAACCCACGTCCTACGGCGCAGAAAGCAGAGCTACTGCCAACGGAGTTGAGAGGCCAGTCAAATTTTAAATAACACGTATTGAAAAAAAAATTTTACTTCTTTTTTACTACAACTAACGAATGGCCCGGCCGCCTGATGTCAAGCGGTAGCCATCACCTATAACAAGGCATAGCCTTGTAGGTCACACACTCCAGGAACATGCCCAACGATGCTACCCTGCGTCCATCAACTTGAGGCATACAGATGTTCATCCGTGGACGCAAGAAGGATGCATCGTAGGGCACGTTTCTGACATGCATGATGAAATTGATCTCTAGGCTATACTATTTTATGGGCTATGGTTACCACTTAGCATCAGGTCGGCCATATGCTTGTTCTAACAGTTATGTATACAAAAATGAAATGACTTACCAGTTTGTTAAAATGCAGATTTTTACTGTTTTTTACCAGACCGTTTTTGCTGCATTTTTGAAGGTTCGTAAATATCGCTGTCAAATTTGACAGCGTTTAAGCTGATCGCCATCGCCATCGCCTAGATGTGTGCGCTATGCCCTTAAGTTTCTGGTTGACCATAATTATCGTAGATTCAAATCTAGTTCACTCTTGATTTCTATGGGCCATTTTTTTGTCGTCTTTAATTTCATTGGCGCATGATACCTACTGGTCTTAAAGTCCTCCTTTTTGCATCTTTATGTATCAACTTTTACTTTTAACATTTCTATTTTGCGTTCTAAATATCTATCTATCATAAATTTTGGCAAAAAGTAAAAGTACATAGACCCGGTAGGCAAATGGATATCGATAAAAATGCAAACGCTGAAATTTTTGAAATGACGGCATTGACGGTTTCGGTGACGTTTTAAAATTGTTTTTTTACTATATAAAACTAAAAATAGTTTATGCAATTTTGCCCAGATTGTTTCATTTTAATTTTTAGTTTTAGCATTAGTATATCTATGGTACATACTCTAACGAGGGAAGGCTAAGTTGTTCACTGCTCACAATAAATAATGTTATTGTGTCAGCGTTTTGAGATATAAAAATAAATCCACAATCACTGTGCATCTTTTTTATTCTTAAATTTCAGTCTTTTTTTTAACTTATAAAGCTCACACGACTGGCACATTCGTATCGCGTTTTATCGATATCCATTTATCTATAAACTAGCCAGACTGGACTCAATAATTAAATTATTTTGTTTCTCGTTAAGTTACACTATAATAATAAACCGGTTTAATCTATAATAATGTGCTTATGTAGATAGAAAGTCACATTGACCTGTGGAAGGCCTACTGAGACTGGAATTAAGAATTTATTTGACATCATTTATGTGAGGATTAGACTTTATAAATTGTTTTTGTTTAGTTTTCGTTTTAGAAAACAAATGTTGACCTTGTCTATGAATATCTAAATAATTATAAGCTTCTGCTGATAATGATTAATGATTTAATACAGCTTCAAGGATTTTTTTTCTCTAATGCCCCTATTTATGGGAAGCTATAATTATCTACAGACTTTTTAAATGCAGTATGTTTGCATACTTCTTCTTCTTATCGTGTCACTGGTTCTTTGAAACCAAGTGTGTTGAATGAATTAATATTGAGTGCCGGTCTCACGACGTTTTCTGATTGCTGACAATAGAGACTACTTTGCCAGTACATGGACCTACAGGACCTACTTTTTCCCCCACATTTTTCTTTTTCGGAACGACCTAATTAAAAGTCAAAGAAGTATGGATATGTTTTTTAATTTCCAAATTTGTAACGTTTTCTAACTAATTTAGTACAACACCATTAAAATAAGTTTTGATATAGAACACTTTTGAATATTGATATAATTCGCTACGATTTAGTAAAACACATAGCAAACGTAAGATATGTCAAAACGGGCATCGAACCTACTACCCCCTAGCTCTAAAAACGACCAAACTATCTATTAGTTTATAAGCTACGTCCAGTATGGCCTACAATTTAAGATGGGGACTTCTAGAAATTTCCTGGAGCGTTGTAACTGTTTTGCTTCTTTCCTAGCAGAAGCAACGATGGGCGTCGATTCCCGTAACACGGCTCGATTGAGTGATCGCTGAAACCGCGTTCCATTTTCAAATTTTTCAAACAAAAATTGACAACTCACATCGATTTACGCGATCGCTTGAGTTATTTGTGTTTTCAGAATCGACACCCAGCACGGCCAACAGCTGACAGTCGCTAGGGCCTTATGGAGGCCTCCAGGCGGCCTAAAATACGTCATCATAACTATCTCATACGACCTCAATGTACCAGGCGCACAGAGCTGGATAGGAAGTAAGAATTTATTCGGTAACTGTGATAGTAAGTTGCTTGTTACGATTTGTTTCAAAACGGTCCATGGTCCTTATGTCCATGATCATAGTGATTGAAATCGCTAAGCCGATCAGCATTATGAAGGATACCATCAAGCCGGACCTGGAACAAAAGCTATGTTAAGAACCCTGTATCCTTTCATGTAATGGTGTACATCTTATTTTAAAACCCCTGACTACTATTACTGGTGATGAGACTCACCAGATAGGAACAGATGTGAAGGTAATGCAGTCGAAGGCATCTGCAAACCTCTCCGTGCTATCCATAAACGTCTGCATCTGAAAAACAAAATCAGGACAGCTATGAACGTGAATGTGGATGAATATGAGTAGATGTAGGCCAAAGAGAAGATGGATGAACTGAACTAAGTACCTAACTAACTAACTAACCAAAACATGATTATATGAATAAGAAAGGAATGAAAACAGGGATGATAGCTGACAGAGTAGAATGGAAGAAGACATGTTGTGCTGACAACATAATTATAGTGATATGGATAGGAAAGTGAAGAAATTACCTGCACATCAGGCAAAGTGAGGGTAGCATCCTCCGAGGAGTAGACAAGAGGCAGCGGGCAGTGGTAGGACTTGCCGAGGACTGCGCCTGGCGCATCCGGGGGTGCCGGAGCCTGGAGGTTCAAACCTGGAAATAGAATATACCATTTACACATCAAAACATCACAGTCTCTCTGATATCTTTATCACCAGAAATTGCAGTATGTTTTTTTTGACTAATTTTCTTCTAGGTACCGAGGTGATGTGATGTGATGTGACCGTGTGTGGGGTGTAACCGTGCCTTATGACTGCAGCCATAAGTTTCCTGTATTGCTTTTTCTTTGCTTTTTTAACCGACTTCCAATCAAAAAGGAGGAGGTTCTCAATTCGGTTGTATTTTTTTTTTATGTTTTTTTTTTT
This sequence comes from Thera britannica, assembly GCA_939531255.2. Lineage (NCBI taxonomy): Eukaryota > Metazoa > Arthropoda > Insecta > Lepidoptera > Geometridae > Thera > Thera britannica. The sequence goes on along the minus strand of OW618040.2, from coordinate 14,619,143 downwards.
TTAATGTTTGTTACTTTTGTTGTTAATTTTATTAGGAAGGTTATTCTTACGTCCAGATTGTCCCAAACAAATTTGATTAAAATCGGTTTAGCCGTTTGACAATGAAGTCGGTTTCTCAAGTTTTTTAAACTTATAATTATTACAGTGTTTAGTTGCAAACTTTTACAGAAATAAATGTCTATGGGTTGCTAGCTCGCCCAGTTTTTCTCTCACCAGTAGCCTCCAAGCCGAACTTGACCTCCACGCCAACAGCAGTCCACCACCCAGCCGCCTGCTTGAAGCTGAACTCCAGAGTTATCTAGAACAAAATAACCACTGCAATCAATCTGGTGCGTAGAATTAAATAACCAAATACTTTAGAGTACAAGAAATGATAAAGGAAATCTGCACTCTAGGCTGTGGAATGCTAGCCTTATTGAGGTTTTCTCTAGAGGCGACCTTTTGGCAAGTGCTACATTTAGCACAAGGTACCTAGTTGGTATTCCACACATGAAAGTTTGCAAGCTCATCTTCACTTATCACAACCAGAATCATACTAAGCGTGATGATAATCCTCCTCAAATATACCTTATCCCGACTATCTCCATCTGCAAACCGAACCACTAGAATGGTATAGAGCCTGGTGGGCTTAACAGTGGGCTCTCCCACGGGGGTGTTCAGCACTGTGACGGAGCCGTTAGCGAAGCGCAGCTCCGGCCAGCCTGAGGAGTACAGCAGAGCGCCTTTGCCTGGTGGACCTGGAAAACGAAAATTGAAATCATTTCTTTTTTTCGATTTCGATGCATCATATAGCAGTGATGATTTAGTGAACTAACCTTCAGATTCTAAGGTTAGTTTGAATTCTTGGTAACCAATAGATTTTTCTATTTGGAAACCAGTAAGTGCCTCATAGTACTCCACCTATACCGACATTTCCAAAAATGACTTCTTACCAACTATAACAAGAGATCTGAAGATATCCTCCCCTCTGTTCTTCGTGCATTATTTTTTATTGGTTCTATGTCGTCATTTTCACAATCAATCATGACAAAACATGCATTATTAAGCATTTTGGAGAAACAAAACCGTCATTGACAATCTTACCAGTGGCATTATAAAGCGCGTACTTCGACAGTGCCTTAGCCGGTTTGTCGTCCTCCTGAGGAGACGAGGTGGTGGTGGTGTCTTCCACTTCACGCCGCACGCGGGCCCACTCGCCTCCGTCAGAGTATTCCATCTGGCTTTGGGAGACGGAGTTCCCTGGGAAGTAACACTGCATGATAAATACTATAAAGGCCTTTGTGAAGCCTTATTAGTTTCGAAGCATACTAAACATTTTAGCAAGGGCATTCTATTTTGAGATTCAAACCTGATCTTATATGGTGGTACTATGGTGGTATTATGGTGCAACCCATTATGGGATCTGCGCTAGACATGGGAAAAGGAGAGCTAGAGTAGATATGGATTGCGTGACTAATGGATCGTATGTGGGAGCTATTTTCTTTTGCATTTTATGGTAGTCTCATAAAACTCAAAGTTAATGCGAATCCTGTAGATCAGTTTGATGATTCATTAGGTATAGTAGTTCCATTATCAGCATGGTAAATTCACCGAGCAAATACCTAACTATACGTCAAGCGCAACTGGTGGCTCCTTAACAAGTCTACATTACGTTGGTCAAGGTACTCCACTGCAATGTAGAATCTGTTTATCCTTACCTAGAATCCCCAACACTCTTCCATTCCCATAGATATCCTGCAGCCTGGCGAAAGTTTCCGTCATCTGCGCATCGCGCTCTGACCAGGGGCCTTGCAGCGTCAGTACCTGCCAACAGTTAGAAAGGTCAAAGGTACTCAACAAGCCTATACCCTATTATAATAACACATTTAGGGCGCTGTTGGGGGGGTTACTACACATAAAGGTCACGTTGCTGCCGTATTAACGGCCCCTTTGTTATTCGTCGAGTGTGGAGGATCCAAATGGCGCAGCGGTCAGTGCATCCCTGTACTAAGGGACATCCGTTGGTTCAAATCCCACTCGGCTCTTAACTTTTGGGACATTATAAAACTCAAGCCTATTCCATCTAAAATGTTGTCCCAGGCATTGCAGTATCCTGTAAATAGGGTCATGAATGGTTGCTCCCGATTCTGTACATCATGTGGTCTACATTAGATGCAGAAGCCTGGTTACCAGTTCCAATTGATATGCTATAAATTCTTTATACAAAGATGACATCATCATCATCATCAACCTATCATCCACCACCACCATCATCCACTGCTAGACGTAGGTAACTCCCAAGACGCGCCACTGAGCCCGGTCTTCGGCTCTTCTCCTCCACTGTTTGTCAGCTATATTTCGCAGATCGTCCCCCACACCTAAATGCGGTCTCCACTCTAGTGTGCTGAGATGACATTAGACGTAATAAATCGAGGCTACCGATAAAGTATACCTACATTCAGTATGAGGTTTTGCATTGAATATTCTAATCCCACGCCACGCTTATAAATAATGAAACGCTTATAAATATAAATATGCCCAAATGCTAAATGACTTTTAAAGTGACTATTCACCATATTTTTATTGTAAGAACTCAGATTTTTGAAGTCTGTATTCAATTGGAGTAAAAACTATGGTAGGTACCTATAACCAGATTCACTGATTATGTCAAGAAAAAAAGTTAGAAGTATTTAATTCAACGCACTAACCTGAGTCTCATTGCTAATGTAATCAGGATGCACATCCAAAAAGTCTTGAGGAAGAACCAGCGTTGTCTGACCCTCTACCATCTTCCGCAGCCGAGGAAAATATCCACTGGATAGAGGCACAGAATCCTGGTTGTTGAACACTACTATAGCCGCTTGTTCCCCATAGATCTTCATCAGGTCATCCTGCTCCAAGTATTTTAAGGCAGGTCTTCGGTACTTTTCGAGGGACTTTGGACCGAAAAATAGGAATGGACCTTCTAAATTTGCTTCAGCAAAGTAGATTACACAGAGGAACAGAATGACGTTAGTTTTAAATCGCATTTTAGGGGTTTTAGAACCAGTTTTGTTTAGAAAAATGGCTCAGTGTTGAAGGGTGGGAATCGATTTTATTTGCGCATGCGCGGAGTTATGTAAGGGGTGGTTATGACGAATGTGAATCTGACGTTGAAAAGGGCGGGAATACCTATTACTTTAACTTGTAAATTAACATCTTCAAGTTATTGATATTTGTATGAGTTGTCAATAAATAATTTTATGCTCATTCAATCTAATAATTTTATTTTTTCAAGCCTTTTGTGGCACTATCCTACCTGCCATAAAGAAGCTAGTACGCTGACTCTTGGTGCCGTAGTTTTTCGCTACGTCATCAAGAGTTTCGCTCCTAAACCCTCCGTCTTGGTTTTTCAAAATAATTATTGCACAGACAAGCGCTTTGGGGTCATGTCGTCAAAGTAGTCTTGGAATTTTTAATATTCACATTTTACCTATTTATCGTTTATGTGTAGTAATGAATGGTGTTTTCTCTTCAATTTTCTAAACTTTCACTTCGTCATGTACATGTCCTTTGTTATCACTTAATTGTAAATGTCTCTGTGCATTATTATAATTAGGAATTCGCTTTTGCTCCTGTATTTTTCAATTTCTTTATACTATATTATAATTACAAATTATTTTCTGATATTTTTATTTGACAATCTATTTTTATTTTAATTAAAATAAATTTTTATTTATTTTATTCATTTTTCTACTTCGTAACGTCATGGTTTGTGCTTTTTTTGTGTCATTGACCTATCTGCAGTACCTACCTACCTATACCGACATCCAGTAGGCCTACCACAAGCTCTACCTGGCTCTGTCTCTGGATCTGGTTCTGAGTCTGTGTGAGTGCTGATTAAATAAATCCCACGTCAAAACGTCACACACACACACACAGTATAATACACTAGTGACCACTCACACAGACTCAAAACCAGAGCCAGACAGAGCTTGTGGTAGGCCTACTGGACCTACAAATACTATGGGTAGGTAAAAAATTAATAAACCAAACACCGAGTTATTGTAACAAATTATTTATTTTCTAAAAAACATGTTCACTAGACATAGGAATGTGAGCAAGCAAGCGCCTAACGATAGTCTACTCGTGACGGCTGACGATGGTGATGATGAGAAGAAGTTGCTCTCTGAAAAAACAAAAAATAATTATTTAATAAGTAAACAAGCCTTTGCATTTATTGTAGATGATTTATATAACGTCAGGGGCAACTGTTCCCCCTACCCATAATGACTGGAAGGAGGATTTTAGATGGATTAGGCTTGCCTAAAACCATCTACAGTCTAGACAGCCTAATCCACAGGAAAGATATAAATAATGCGGACAATCCACACAACACTATCTAGCCCCAAACTAAGCAGAGCTTTTACTATGGGAACCAGCGTAGAAAGCTGATATAATACTCAAATACTTTTTTTTGTAAAAATACATACATAAATATAACACTCAGCCAGAGAACAAACATCTACGTTCACCACACAAATATTTGTTCTTGTTGGGGATCGAACCCACGCCCTCCAGCGCAGAATGCAGAGCTACTAGTGCTACTACCATACCAACTGAGTTGTGAAAGCAGTCAATACTAAGGTGCGGGTTTCCTCACGATGTTTTTCTTCTCTGAGTGCAGTTTTCAACCAAAGTTTTAACTTACTTTTCCTCTCGTTGGGGTCGGTGACCCCGCAGGGTCGGTAGGAGATGGTGGCTTTCCGCTTGGTGTTCACGTACCCTGGGATGAAGATGCTAGGATTGTCCAATCTACCCGACGCCAATAATCTGTGTCACACACAACAAATACTACATTAATCTATATCTTATATTTATAAAAGAAAGTCGTGTTAGTTACACTATTTATAACTCAAGAACGGCGGAACCGATTTGGCAGAAAATTAGTGGCGAGGTAACTTAGAACCGGGAGAAGGACATAGGATACTTTTTATCCCGAAAAAGCAACGGAAACGGGGTGTTACGGGAACGGGCGAAGGAAGCCGCGGGCGGCCACTAGTTTAATAATAAACATTATTTCAGCAAGCCATAGTAGCATCCGTTAGTCAAATATTGATTAGAATTTACTAGGGTCCTCCTCTTTGCGTATAGGTACGACGAGGATATTCTTATACTATATTCGTAAAAAAATATATAAACAGGCCTTTGTATCTATTGTGGATGACATAAACAGCGTCAGGAGCAACTGTTGTAGTTACTCATGCCCCTAATTACGGGACGCTAGTAGAGCAAAGCCAGACAGAGCTTGTGGTAGGCCTACTAGAAGGATCTACGTACTTTCGTCTTTGTTTATTTGGTTTTGATAAGTACTCACTTGTTAAAGTCTAGTTCGAGGCGGCTGGCGTGAGGCCCAGCGAAGTGCAGCAATATCTGAATAAAGTGCGAAAGTTTATAATTCTGATATTATGAAAGAGCTGGTTCTTTCATTTTTTATTGTCCATGCATTTGTGTTTGTCCTGCCGTTCATTCCATACAGTCCTATAGATAGTGCAATCCACGAAGGCGCGCCCCAATATTCCTCCTAACCGTTTATAGTATATGTGTGCAAGCTTCCGTCAATGTTTGAGTGTTATCGGTACACACTAATTACCTATGAGTGCACACGCACACTACAAGGAATAGACTACGGTTCGCGAATCGCGACTGCCACTCGGAGCAAACTTCGCGTCTTCGTGAATTGCACTATCTATACACGTCGTTCGATAATCTAACTGTTTGGACAGAATCTATGTTTTATAAAGAGCTTATTGATGGAGTAGGTACTAATCATTGCCACTAGCAGTCGACGGCATTGTATTGTAAGATGAACTTGGTGTGATTTCTTGGATCACTTGTTTCTGACTGACTAACCAACTAAGTAAGTACCTTCTCTCTTTATATCTGCGTTCATTATGCAAAATTGCTTGTTTTAATTCCAAAAGTGAATGGCTGTAGGTAGACCCAGACGTTTGTATCGAGGATTGCCCCTACCTAAAGCTTAGGTTCCTAAGACTTAGAGGCTTAGAAAACCTTGGACTATAATGTATTACCTGGATGCAGGCAGCTTGGTGTAGAGCGCGCGTGCGGCGTGAGTCCACGCTCACCATCCACTCCGGCACTCCCATCACGCGACGGACCTCTGCTAGGAACTGGCCCCTGGACACAATTTAAAAACTTCTTAAAAATCACAGCATGATGTTCTCCAGTCATCTTAATCATCCCCCATATCTAGTTCTGTCCTTACACTATGTAGAAAAAATACAGGAAGTGATTCTTCTCCACCCACCTCTCTATCTATTTCTCCGTACTTGTTTAGTATTCATGAACAATCGTCTCGGTTGCCGGGGAAGCGATCACCAGAAACGGAATCATCAAAAATATCAACTAACGGAATAAGGGGAGTACAATGTGGAATTGGCAAGTTTTAGTAAAAATCGAAAATAATACAACTAGCTATAACAGCTCACAGCATGACGCATTCCGTTCTTTTTCTTCTTGCCCTTATCCCACATTATGTGGGGTCAGCACACCATGTTCTCGTCCATCAGCCGTCATCTCTTGAGTCACTTCTTTCTTATCCATGTCATCTTTCACACTGGCATCCACCTTTTATTTGGCCTACCTCTACCTGCATATTCATCTACATTCATACTCGTCACTCTCCTATTCACATGATTTTCAGCCCTCCAAGCCAGCCTGTTGCTCCTCAATTTAGTATTTTTTTGTCACATACATATAATAGAAAAATAACTCACAGCACGAATCTCGGTGGCTTCATGATATTAGCAAACTTGATGATGTCCTTGTCCGGCTGTATGTTGGCGCAGGCGAAGCGCTCGCTGCTGCGCTCGGGCCCGTAGATGACGATCGAGCGGCCCATGGCGCTGACGGTGCCTTCCAGCGGGAAGTTGCTGTCCATGAACACTTGACGCTCTCCTCCTATTGCTGGGGGTGAAATATGGATCAGAAACTTTCGCTCATAACCTACAATAGCTTGCCAAACCATCGATGCCCATTTGCAATCGCCTGCGCCTATGACGGCCAAGTAGTCAGCAGTCAGGCAAGAGTTATACGATACTATAATTACTCTACATCATGTTCTTCATATCGGAACACAGCAATGCAAGCAGTCTGCTCACAGACTTTACTACCTCGGTCAAACTCATTTTTCCCCAAGAGTTGAGTTTTTAATAAAAAGTGAGTGAGTGAAACTTTGCTACTAGAAAAAAAGAACAAGACAAGTTACTTACTGATGGTTCCAAGTCGAGCTGTGATGTCGCCGACGTCACAGCGTAGTGGGCTGTCTGCGCCGCATTCCTGCTCGTAAAGGTCTCGCTGAAATTACAAACATGGTTCTTGAGTACCCTGACAGACTACTTTCAGCCTTTAACGTACTTAGATGCCCTATTGAGACCAGTCTACTTCTAATCTTTAACGTAACAGCCTATAACCGCAGTAGTGAAGCATCCAATCGACACTTATCATCCAATACAATTTCTAGAAGGCTTGAGAAGAACTCTGGAAATTAAGTTGATTGCAACATCTCCCACTAACGTTCTAAATCCCAGGGTTTTAAACTGATTCTGACAGCTGATTCTCTATTTTTACTAGAGCACACACGTTTCAACCAATGTCAGAAAACGTTCCATATTTAAATACTTCTCCTCTTTTCAAAAAGTACCTATCTAATTCCCCAAATTGTTTGAGCATAACTCACATTGAGAGGATCAGCGAGTTGCGTAAAGTAAGGGTTCCAACGGTATCCGCCGGCTACGCAGCGTGTGTTGGTGACCTGCACGGCAGCGTCCACTCCCACCGGGTTCACGAAGATGTTCCAGTTGTGGTGATGAGTCTGTCAATGTGAGGGTATGAGTGATGTAGGTTCCTGGGTAAGGGTTACGTGATGAAGAAGCCTGGGAGCAAGTACAAAGAGCGTTGCGTTTTGGCTGAAAGTCCTTTACTTTTTGGAGTCCTCTTATTTTTCATCAGGCCAACTGATTAAGAAATCTGAAAGAGGGCACTGAATAGCAGCGATAATACCAACTATAGTTATAATTAAAACTTACCAAGTTGCGATCCCTTTCTCCAGGATGCCTCAGCTTGACTTCGATAACAGTATCACTAGCCGAGCCGTCATTGTGTATCAGCTGCGTCATCCTCACGTACCCCCAGGCAAACCCTCCAGGGTGATGAAAGGAGGCTATCCCTCGGATCTCACGAGCTTCTGATGGACTGTACCCTCGTTCGATGCTGGAACACGACCAACGACCTTCTCTGCTCTGGAATATAAGATTACACAGCAAAGCTTTTTACTAACAGAATAAGGACCTGGTAAAAATATTATCTCTTTCCCTTCTTTAGTAAAACCTTTCGAAACCGTAAAGAAAACACCGTGTGAAAATCAGTATGTCGTTGGATATAAAAGTTCAAAAACATGTATTGTGTCAGGTGCACGAAAGGAGCTTCTTTGGGGACGTACTAAAAAACCTTTCACCACACTGGTTCAAAAGAGTTACACGGTAACTAAAGCACCAGACTTTACCTTCCTATGCAGAACCACAGAGCGTCCCAAGATGCTATAGGGCCCGAACACGGACACTTGCGTCTCGTTGTAACTGTTAGTATAACTCCTGGTCTCTACCAGCCCGTACTTGTCTCCCAGGTCTCCTAGCTGGTACTGGTCTGCTGTTCCTAAAGTATTAGAAATAATTTAAAACTGGGAAGGTTTGTTTCTTTAACGATCCAATGTACAGATAATATCAGGTGTTTCTCTTGATTTCATCTGCATACTGGACAGAAGACATCTTGTATTGTATCCCAATCTTATTCAATAATAGTAATAAAAATAGCTAAATATTTTATTTTATGACTACATGGTGTATTATAATCACCTTTCAGAGGAGGTGGGGACTGTGATTGGCTGACGTTGAATGGGTTGTAGGTGCCGTACAAAGTTGATCCTTCGCATGGGAATTCCAGATCTTTCTCAACAGGTGCCTGGCAACAGAATCTCACTTTACCAATGATTCACTAGAAGACATAACTCTTTAAAGCATTCTCCATGCCTTTAGTTTAGTTTATTTTAACTTACAACATGAATCTTGTAGTTCTTGACATCGTCCAAACCATCTAGCGAGACATGTACGTTAGTGACGTCATATTCTGACTGCTGGATGAACTCCATTTTGCCCTTCATGGATATGGAGTTGCCGTTTCCGAACCAGTCCCTCACCACCGCCTTGCGACGAGGGTAGCCGTTCACTCTGGACAAAATGAAAATATTGGTAGTGCAGCAGATATCAGATCTTGTCTGCCAGCAAAGATCAACAACACACCGCTAGACGTTATTATGGGAAATAAAATCTAAGGTATTGTGTTGATCGTTTACTCACATAGAACAAGCCATCCTCTCCCCTCTCGCGACAGGGCCGTGGTCATCGTAGATCAGCAACGTCTTCCTCATGATGGAGTGTTTTCCGCTCAGGGCTATGGACGGGTCAGTGAATAGTCTTCGCGTCAGTTGGTCGCTGTCACGCTTTTTACCGGCCACGGAGAGCATTCCATGCCTAGAAATATAATATTTCTCAATTATTTTATACCCTTAGTTCGCAATATTCGATTAATTCGATGTAGTAGTAGGCCTAGTTTCCTTAAATACCTGGTAGTAAAGTCTCCAAGTCTGCAAAGCCCCAGTAACCCAGGTCTACAGTACTGCTCAGGGTGCCTGTTGTCAATATCCAGCTTATGAGGTTCGAAGACACCCCCAGCGCTGAGGCAGCGTCCCGTCCAGTTGTAGTAGTCTCCACCCGGGGGGTTCTCGTGGATAGCCCAGCGGTGCTCGTGCGTGTTGTTGACGTTGGCCCCATCTGCATGGACCTGGTGAAGGTGGCGATGGATACCATTTAGTTCTGAGACTCAAAGAAGTTTCACGGGTTTTATTATAAGGCATTCATAAGGCAAGTCTTCGGTGAATGTGCTTGGTGGGTTGTAGACGCTAACGAACTATGAAGAAGATGAGTGACGAATGAGCTACAAGCACTTACCATGCTTTCTATAATAATACTGGTGTCCTCCCAGGGACGTTCCTGTGGTTGGCGGAAGATGACCCGCCCGACCACGGGGTAGCGGAATACCACCAACGCCGAGGACATGGGCGTTTGGTACCCCGTGTCATACTCGTAAGGCAAGATCGTACCGCAGATGTTAGGTTTTGGAGATCGTCTGGAAAGATTATCAATCAGATTTATAAGTGGTAAAATAACGGATAAAAATAATGCAAGCTTGCTTACTTAAATGATACAAGATACAAGATTTAACACGTCATTCACTCTCATTCACTCTTCTTACGTATAGAGGTATAAACACGCCATATTTAAATTGTACATTATTATTTGAAATATAATAGAATTAGATATTCAGTCGACGTTCTATTCATTCGATAGCCTTAGGGTTTGATGTTGTACAGTTCAGGCAGTTCTAGGAATTCACCTAAATTGTAGAACATCTTCTCCAACAGCCATGCCCTAATTTTATGCTTAAATATGGAGGCGGAAGCGGCATCTCTTATCTCTTATCTTAAGATAAGTGCTTCAGGAGCAGATTGAATAATTGAAATTGAAATTGAAATTGAATTCCATAAATAAATTCAATTGAACTTAAAACAAGGAGCGATAGTGGAGTAAAATTAGCTGTGATTGCTCACCTCTCGACAACTAACGCTCGATGAACGACACTGTTGAGTCCCTGCAAAGGTAGATAAACGTCCCAGTAAGCCCCGCTCAGCTCGTTAGCCAGCCCGGGCAGGAGGTACTTGTGGTTTAAGTACTCTGTGCGGTCCTTGTACTTGCCGAACAGGTCCCCGACTGGGTACTGGTCTTGTGTGCTCAACCCTAAAATATGAAATAAGACAAGAGTGTTAGTATAGCTCAGTAGATCTGCTCACAAGTCCTAGGTTAGGTTGTGTAGCCTATAGTATCTTTGATGACCACGAATTTAAGTAATCGCAGCAAATGGCTTGCTTTGAATAACTGCTGACATTTGGTTGGATGACCGATTGAAGATTGCCGTCTTTTCCCAATGCATGAACCTGTATTTGTATATATTTATTTCTCTCACTTAGACTAAGGATAAGGACCGATAAAATTAGATCTAGTACATTATATCATATAACTTAGTCTAAACTGAGAGCTTATCTAAAACCTATAGATTGAGTCACCAGGCCAGTCTTCCGGCCTCGATACATCTCAATACTATGGTAGGTAACCAATTCCATATTAGTTCTATTGGACTCCACTCAAGTAGCAGTCATTACAGTTGCTAGGCCATGATGACGACTTGCAGTTCATAAACGAGATCTTTCTTTGGCAGATGAGAGCCATCGGAAATACCAAACTATTCTACTTTCGATGAAACAGACGTTACGAATTCCACAGAGATGCCAAGTAGGTATTGTTCGCGGCTGAACGTAAACACGATTATTGGCGGACTACCAAGAAATTGTATGCGTTGAAGCTGTGAGATGCATCGGTGAATTGTTATAAAGTATTTGCAATCCCAAGACCCATTCTGGTAAAAATGTTCACAGGTCATCCAGACACCCACACCGGAACATGGGAAAGATTTGTGTCATTCTAAAGCAGAGATTCCCAAACTTTTTTTTCTCATAGACCACATTCAAAATTTTGCTGGTTCCAGTGTAGCCCCTGCCCTGCTGCAAAATTTTTACTATATTCCCAGTCGACATAAAATAAGGAGATTAGTTAAAACTATGGACATTTATTTTGCATTGCGACTGAGGTCGCTAGAGTTTCTTAAAAATTATGTGGTTCATCTCCATCGATAGGTGAAGTCAAGCCAACATTTTAGTTCTTCACTTTCGAAACCAGATAAACTTTCCTGGACCCCCACTTACGAATCGTGAACCCCCATTTTTTTGTCACGCCATCGTAGACCCCCTTCGAGTCTGAATGTTCTAAAGGATTGAATATTCCAGTTTTAAACATCACTTTTACAGTCATAGGTAAAATAATGGATTGTGGACCGAAAAAGATCAACTAGATGAGAAAACTTGCTGTTTGATCAACTTAGAACTTCTTAACATGATGGGTGGATAATCCCCTCACGTGTTTAAATAATCTTACCTGGTGGAGGAACAGTCTTCAAATCCAACTTAGTCGGATTAAACAGCCCTCCTGTTGTATTACAGAATTTCTTCAAGTTTCCGACCTCAGAACTTTTCGGAGGAAGCTCCATGATGCTGTGCTTTATCACGGAGCTGACGAAACGAAGGTTGGACTCGTAATCCAGGTCTGCGGCACCGAGTTGGATGTTACTCCAGGTGGGGTCGAATGGTGAACGCTGCGTGAAGTCTACGGTGCCTCTGATGCCGTCCTGGTTTATTAAAACCCTGGAAAGTGACAGTTAAATATCTGTCAGAATGTATTTGGTGCCTATACAGAACTAGCTGTATTGCGGAACTTTATTGAAGCATCAAAAGTGTGGTATTGTAGAAAGATCCTTTTGTAGAATTTATTAAACACTTACTTTGTACTTTTTGGCGGCATCAGCCTCAGCTTTGCACAGGCGAGGAAACTCTCTGAATGCTTATTATCATAGATAACTACGTATAGGCTCCTCTTAGTCACCTCCATGTCACTCCGCAGCACGTTTATCACTTCATTCTTATACAGCGTCTTCACTTTCTTAACGTTAGCGTCTGTAGCTACCTTTACCTTGCCTAAGCGACCGTCTAAGTCTCCTACACTCATGCCATCTCCACTGCTCTCTGGGTCAAAAACCAGCTGAAGGACATTGCAGTTGTCTTCGTAGTTTCCTTTGTCTGAGTCGAAGATATCGGTGACGAATAACTTCCAATTGTGTTCCGTGTATTCCACCTTTTCAGTGACAGCCTTCGCATGGTACAAATCAGCTTGGATGTACGAATCTGTCTCGTCGAACTCTCTAGCTGATAGCCATCTGAAGTGTAATGCACCAGCTACTGGAGCAGTGAACTTGGCCACTGCATGTTTCTCATATAACTGTTCGGTTGATAGAATAGAAGCGCAGATGACTCGATCCCTCTCAGCGGTTCCAAAGACTATGCTCTTACCCCAAAGCCCATCTTTGCCAGTCAGTGTATTGACGCTTTCGAATTCGGCATGATCCTTGCCAGGTATGATGAGGTAGCCAAGTTCTTCAGTCAAGTCAATTAGCTCCTTTCCCAAGTTCTCATCGGAACATCTGTCATTTGTGAGGTCTCGGTAGTCGACTGGAAACTCGTGGATGGTCCATCGGAAGACTCCGTCAGGGTATTGTAGCGTGGTCTTTAGGTTGGTTCTGATGCTGATGAGCGTTTCATTCTTATTGGAGAACTCTATTTCTCCGTGGAGGCCATGTTGCGAGACGTAGGCGCGGAGCACCAGGGAGTTGGAAGTTTCTTTAAAATATTAACAATTATTTATTATGGACGGAATGTTGAAAAATGATTATGTTGATAGATGATTGATGTGAATGATAATAGCGTCAGGGGCAACTGGTGTTGTTCTCATGCAGGACTACTTGCAGGAAGCTATAGTGCCTGGGACAAGATTTTAGATGGAATCGGCTTGACCAGCACATATATGGTATATGTGCTGGTCAAGCCCATTCCACCTGACAGCTTAGTCTGCCTAATCCACAGGAAAGACATGGTCAATACGTGCGGAGCTGACTAAGCCGCGGGTATCCTCACGGTGTTTTCTTTCACCGTATGAGAACACCTAGCATTATGTACATTAATTTACCTATCGACAGAAAAACTTATTGGTACATGACAAGGTTTGAACCCACGACCTAAACACTGGTGGTCTAGTGGTAATGGCCCCGCCTTCCGATCCTAAGTGCAACTAGTGCGTAATAAGAACAATCAGCAATACAATAGGTACATGGCTAAATACACAAAACAGCTTTCTAATTTACTTAGAGCGATCGATCGTTTCGAATGACATTGATCAAATTAACGACACCCATAGTATGATCATTGATCAAAGTTAGGTAAAGTTTGGTATTTATTTACTTAGGTTGTAATTAAGTATCTACCTCCTGTCTCTTTTGAATTGTGATAAAATAATACAAGTACCTACTTTGCTTATCCTTTTTAGCACCTCCATTATATTTTTATATCTATTCCTTTTTATTTTCCAAGTTTGCTTCCATGCAACGCTTTTGAAACTTAGTCAGATCATTATTTACTTATGTTGTTGACTGTACTTTAATACCTTATTTGAGTTTTCCATTGTTTTTATTCTCTATCACTGTACCTACCACCTGATGACCATAAACTTCCGAAACTTACGAAGTACGTAACTTGTTCATAACTTTCAATAACATTTAATATTATTAATTGTTAACTTATTCATAACTTTTTAGTTAGTCCAGTTAGTTTGTTATAGAAAGAACTTACCACTAAATAATAACAATAAATAAACTAAGCACAATAACTTTGGTATAATTTGACTACAGAAGCACATTGTCACTTCACATTTTCCGTAATAGTTAGTTCAACTCCACGACAGAGCGCTAAGTTTCACTTCAACTTAGTAAGTGAAAGGTGTACAACTTCTCGGCGGCATTGCTAGACAGAGATGGAAGATATGACGTCATGAAGGCCGGTTCTTCAACTGTTGGGAGTTCTGTGTTTCCGGTATGTGTGGTTTAAACACTGTCTGTACTGTAGACAAGTAAATATATACGTACCTAGTTAGTACTACACCACCAGGTAGTGGCTCAAAGTCAAAGGTATTCAGAGATTTGATCATGAGAGTCATTCATAAAAGATTTTTTGAGCTTATATAATACTTCCACTTATCTCAGTCTTTGGAAGTTATAGTCATCGCATACCTTAACCTTCATTATTCTAGAAAACCCAAATGTTAGCTTAACCAGTTCCATCGAAAGTCATTGTTTGATTTGGCTTATGACTGCAATAAAACTTTTTTTTTATTCAGGTTGGTCTGTCCCACTGTTGGGCGAAGGCCTTGATAAATCATACTAGA
This sequence comes from Thera britannica, assembly GCA_939531255.2. Classification (NCBI taxonomy): domain Eukaryota; kingdom Metazoa; phylum Arthropoda; class Insecta; order Lepidoptera; family Geometridae; genus Thera; species Thera britannica. Next base: position 14,604,111 of record OW618040.2, on the reverse strand, counting down.
TATTATTCTTGGTGGGGAATCAGACCCGCATCATTGATAGCCACGTTGTCTACTGTTAGGCCTCCGCATCTAGGCGATGGCGATGGCGATCAATGAAACGCTGTCATATTTGACAGCGTTTCACAGATCGCCATCACAGATCGCTTAGATGTGCGCAAGGTTTATAATATCAGGTGGCTGAAGCCCGGGAATCGAACCCCGACTCGGATTACAATGACCTTATTTCCATCACGGTGAGTCAGCGCGCTATATTTAGAAAGCTATAATGCGCGGGAGTCGATTCTATGACGTAGTGTTTAGTGTTTACTGGACAAGTGGCCTTGTTATCAGGTGGGATTGGAATGTACTCAAATGTATTTCAAGAGCCTTTCATGAGGAGAGAGAAAAGATACCTTTTCACTCATAGACTGAAGATTTAATAGTGATACTATTAAAATGTTCCTATAGGTAGTCTGGTATTAAGACCACCTGAGTCACGTGGTACCGGCACCTAGATTCGCCTAGTTTCAAAGTATCAAGATATTTCAAAGTGATCCTTGTGATTGCATAGGAATCAAATCTTGATTTGAAAGAAAGAAAGAAAGAAAACATATTTATTCACAGACACTTAGCAATTTAAAGTACGATATCTACGCTATACTTACATACATACAAGAAATATAAAGAACCAGGAGCTGCAAAACGGTCCCTGACTCAGCGTGAAGTTAGTTGGCTAGCAACTAACGCTGGTCTTCCGTCAGGGCCGGATATTTGATTATGTGTGTGTATGACCTTTTCTGTGACCTTAGTATCAATTAAAAACTAAACCATCACCCTAAACCTATTTATCTAATGAAACCTCAGGTAGGTGTAACTGTGCATATCTATCGTTAGATTAGTACGCGCCACGTACTCCAACGTTGCCAAATCTCGTTTGTGATTATAGACTTATTTTTCAAGCTTTATTTCTCACATCATTTTATAATAGGTAAGTACATTATATAAGAACTACATCAATTTTAATTTAGAATTTTCAGAAACATGGCATCGTAAGAATAAATGATTTCACAAGCAGTAAAACACATAGTAGAAGGCAGGCAGACTCGCGTGAAGATACACTAGAATCATAAAATGGAAATAGGAACACATTACTAGCAGTAGACTGTGCAACATCTTCGACAAGTTGAACGTCCCGGTGGCCTTGATCTACATAATCATGATATTAATAATTATGAAATGATTAATGAGCTATCATTGAGAGATGAACGTAACACGAAGGAAATGAGTCAATACACTGACGATGAAGTTAGATTAACATTGAAAGATTCTTCCTTTGATAAAACAGTGTCAAATATTGACGTAGAGCCGGTGACGCCGAGTGATCCTCATTACGTGACTTCTGTAAAGCTAAGCGCTGCAACAGCTGATTCAAAATAAATCGATAGCATTCCGGCCGGCATGGAAACCCAGAAAACTAAAACTGGTTCAGGTGAACCGATTGCTTTAAAAATAAAACAATCGAGGCGTTCGGCTCAACGGGAAGACGGCACGGTTCTGAAGTCGTATCGGCTTCTGCTTACATTTGTCGAACTAAATATGGAATCAGCTGCCAGCCGGGAGAGGGGAGTGGGGGAAGGGTAACCTCTGGACCTGGGAGTGGGAACGAAAACTCGGAGTCAGGGTGGGACTGCCGAGCGAAACAGTCACTCCTTCATCGAACCAACACTAGCACAAAATGGTAAGTTAGTGAAGTGTAGTGATAGTAAAGTGAATTGTGGAAGTGAGGAAGAAAACATGGAACTAGCAAAGGAAAAATAAAACGAAAAATACGGACGCAATTTTAATGGATTTCCTTTTTGTGCAATCAAAAGTGCATACATTGAAGTGATATCATAGTTAATACGTCATATAAAATGTAACACAACTGGGATAGTGCAAAAAATATCAACTACCTTTAAACCTATAATAGATATAAACGTGTCACTGACCTATATTCAAGTCATAGAACAATATTCATAAACATAACTGTGCCCGGTAATCAAAGTGCAATAAATGATAAATGAAAGCTATGTCGACAGTAACTAGAGATAATACTAAAATAGATCAATAGAATCAAGATAGAAAAATAAATAGAACAAAAATTCACTTAGTAAACAAAAAATATAAACGTTAACTTGCAGCTATAGCATCTAAATCTGGTGTTCATAAACTATAAAATATTAAACACCTCAAACGCAAAAAAACAAATCAATGAAACAAACTTAATATAATCAGAAACCTGGCAAGTCAAAAGAAATTGGAACGTGACTTGTATCTAATAATAAAGTTTTACGTAATGAAATAGTGTAAGCAGACGCCGGGGACTAAATATAGAGGCGTGCGCGCCACGCCTAAACGGGCCGCGGGCGCTGAAGTATTGGAGCCGAACAAGGGACAAAAATAAACTGATAACTTTTACGGAAAAGATTTTAAGAACGAGGATTCGGGTTATGGGTTAAACGAACAATAAAAAACAGGAAAATTTGAAACTCAAGCTCCAAAAAGGAACGCATGGGAAACTAAGATTACAGCTCATTATGATGCTGAAGCTTAGCAGACATACCAATCTCTAAAATTAAATTAAATAAACACGTTTGCAATAAATTTAGTTTAAACAAAACCAATGCAAACATGAAAGGTTTGTCATCTGTCCACGTAGTACAAAATTCAAATAAGTAACAATATATAACCAACCACAGTGATTCAGAATCAATTTCTATCCTCAGGCGGACAAGGAAAAGAAGATCAAGAAGAAGAAGAGCACCAAGGAAGAAGGTGCCCCCGCCGCCGAAGAAGCCCCGGCCGCAGCACCCGCTGCCGGTGGTGAAAGGCAATCCTCCAGAGGCAGCCGCAAGGCCGCCAAGCGCTCTGGCTCCAATGTCTTCTCCATGTTCTCACAGAAGCAGGTCGCTGAGTTCAAAGAGGTAAGATTCGAAGGCTGTTAGTGAAACGTCAATCAATCAAGAAGTCTTTCTTTCTAATAATTACACCAGCTTCAACAGATGCAAAGATTATGTCGAGAAAATTTGAAGGTCACCAAATTAAAAGCGGCATTTACGATGAATTTAAATTTAGTGATCACCAAGTTTTATTGATAAAATCTAAAGCTAACAACCATAATCTTTCTTCTGTAATTTGGCAAAGATAAATAAAATAGATGGCGCTACGCAGTTTACTTTTACTTTAATAAGGCTTTGTCACAATCTTCCCAGCACTCATTTTATGCTCGAGCACATTTTTAATTGCAAGTTTTAACACGCTTTTAATCTTAGCAGTAGGTAACTCTTATGGCTGATAATTATGTTTACGACTGATAACTTTAAGCCCACTCGTCTGTCGTCGACTTCAACTCGTATGCAAACAATGGTGAGCTCAAAACTCGAATGGTGCGAGACGGCGAAGTTTTATCTGGACCTATAAGCGAACCTTTATTATATTTTGTAGGTATCTCTGAAAGTCACATGCCAGATAAGCATGTAGTAGGCCAGTAATTAGTAAAAGTGTGCCACAAGGGCCACTTCCTGAACCTACACTATTTATTATGTGTTATGATCTATTGTCATCTTTAGAAATGCGCAATTTCGTTGGAAATACGCAAATTGTGGCAGACAATGTTTAGCTTTAGCTCGTGCTTGGGAATATTTTGTAAACATTATCTCCAATGCTATGTTTTCATTTTCAAATTGTGCCGTCTTGTTTTGACGACTTTCTAAGATTAGTTTTGTTTCCTTGGATAAGATTGATAATTATATTTTAAAAGTGGTCTTAGTTTATGCAAATTCTTAAATATATGTTGACAAATACTGGGATTCGAACCTGCATTCTAAATTTGATTCATAAAGCTAACCATGAGAATAGTACAACCATGCTATTATATTAAACGTCATAGTTATTTCATTTCTAATAATATTCAACGCGCTTTTACCAACAGTTACCTAATCATAAATGCTTCTGTGCTTCTGCTTCTGATGCTTATTAACTATTGCATGTCAAACTGAAGAAAAGTGTGAAACTTAAACTATAGCAAGGACATGTAAGTACCATACATTTATGCTTTGTAACATACCTAACTTATGCAATTTAATACGTAGATTTAATATTTTCATCGTGAGGAAACCGTCTGTCTGTCAGTCGCATCATGATTTAGCATGGCAACTTATAAGACATAGAAATAAAGGCTTAGTGCCCGGTCGACCACTCCCAACCAGTTTCAATTAAGATATTACATACAATTAGGAATCAATGGCTGACAAAAGTTAATTCTTTCTTACATACTTTAGAACTTTAGGGCGTAGCGACCCGCTGTGGCATTGAATATCTTAGAAAATTAGCTAAATTTTGTAAGCCTTGTCTCAAATAGAAATAGAAACTAATCGTTTATATTTTTTTATCCAGGCCTTCCAGCTAATAGATGCCGACAAGGACGGTATCATCGGTAAGAACGACCTCCGCGCCACCTTCGACTCCATCGGCAGGCTCGCCGTCGAGAAGGAGCTCGATGAGATGATCGGAGAGGCTTCCGGCCCCATCAACTTCACCCAGCTGCTGACCCTCTTCGCCAACCGCATGTCCGGCGGCTCTGACGACGACGATGTCGTCATCAACGCCTTCAAGAGCTTCGACGACGAAGGCAAGATCGACTCCGAGAGGCTCAGGCACGCCCTCATGACCTGGGGAGACAAGTTCTCCGCCGACGAGGTCGACGAGGCGTACGACCAGATGGAGATCGACGACAAGGGATACATCGACACCCAGAAGCTCATCACCATGTTGACCGCCAGCGCCGAGGAGGAGGAAGGTGGTGAAGCCGCGTAAGCAGACTCGCTGACGGCTCTCTGATCGCTACTCCACGGCAGTCGCCGCTCCACCCGGCCGACTAGGTTCATTAAAACCTACGTGAACCTAAAAACTTTTTTATTTATTTAATAATTTATTTCCATTTTTTATTTATTAATAAATAAGTACTGTTCCAAAAATGTGTAGTACTCACCTCGTACTATTGTGAAGATCGAACAGCTGATCGTTTTTAATATATTTTGTAAAGGATACTATGTATTCATATTATTTCTGTTACAAAAAATAAATGATGAAGAAGTCTGAATGAAATGACATGGACCCTTTGGGTCGCAGTTTTATACAAACGTTGACTTTGTCATTACATTACACCAACACACCTGAACCCACGTCCCATAAACGAACCATAGCTTTCATAGGGAGTCACTGACTACCGTTTGAAAGTTTTAAGTACATAGTAAGGTTTTTTTTAAATGAGTAGGTATATATATACTACCTACGACATCGCTAAATAAGAGATAGTTAGAATACATATACTTGCCAATCTTCATGCACACTCACACATTGTCAGTACCTACATTACAGCTAGGTAATGTTTTGAATTTACAAACTTAGTGCACACGATGTTCTAAACTCAATCTTCCTTTATCCTCTCTCTCTCTCTAGCGGATAATAACGACTTTTGCACATAGTTATCGAAGAGCAAACTTTTAATTTTCCAAGATGGGGGGGATGAAAAACAATGTAAAAGCATTTTTGTCCAAACTCGGTTCACACTTCGCGTGCCCCGCTCACTCTATCAATAACTAGCAGTTGGTGACCGAGCTTTGCTCGATATTTTTTTAAGAAATCATAAGAGTCATATTATCTTTATTGGCTTATTCTTACTGAACAACGCCATCTGCTGGATATTGTGTTGCTCACAATCGTCAATAGATGGCAAGAGCAGTCACATACCTATTCAGTGAATGTTTAATTATTGAACTCGGGGTGAAATAATCATTTTCTTAAAATGAATCCTAGCTAGATCAATTTATCGCCCCCGAAAACCCCTGTATACTAAATTTCGTGAAAATCGTTGGCGCAGTTTCCGAGATCCTAAATATATTTTATACAAGATTTTCTCGTATAAAGGTATAAGATAAGATACCTAGGTAGCTAGATATTTAGACAATATTATGTAGCTCAGAGAATAAGTTGCATAGTTTGACCGCGGCCGCTGTACCGCGCCTGAGGTATGCGCGCGGCGAGACGCGGGGAACCGGACTGCCTATGTCAGACGCACAAGAGATACATATCCAAAGGTGGGACGAGCTTTATCTCGGGATGTCAAGACCGTAATGTTTAAAGTGGCCGAATATTGTTTGACATTTCTTCATTGAAAAGTTTCGAACATCTATGCTTGAGGCTCTACTCAGACTCAAGCATTGCTTCTGCATACGGGCCTTAGACCCTTCTAAGGCCCGTATTTTTGTAAATTCAATCCCAAAAGTGGTGCAGCGGGGGTTGAAGTTTGCATAGACAAAACTCAACACGAACGAAGTCACGCGGAATTCCACAAGTCGCTAGATAAAATAACATATCGTTTACGATATCGTAAGATTTATCTGACAATATATCGATCTCATGTGTACCCTTGCTCTTTTTTTCTCGGCCTCCACCTCGCTGCATTTTCTTAGGGAGCGGCATAGCGGTTGCGCTCAAACTATACTTAGTAGCAATGGGCAGTTGGACGGGACATCATTATAGCTCGAAGAACCGGCAGCCGTTGGGAAAATTTATTTCTAATGGCGACCACAAAACCGGACGAGGAAACGATCGACGAGGAACGAAAGATCGCGGGAAGTCGGTGGATGAATGCGAATAGATTATAATAGGGCTCAGAATTTTTGAGAAAGCCTCACGTCATGCATACCTTTTCATCATAATAGTGTCAGGCACTAAGACTTATTCCTTCTTCTTCTTCTCATCGTGTCACCGATTCTTTTGAACCAAGTGTGGTGAAAGGATTTAAGTGCGCCTCAAAGAGGCTCCTTTCGTGCACTTGACACATAATTTCGAACCTTTTAGGCTCTGCGATATGCCGGTTTCCTCACGATGTTTTCCTTCACCGTTTGAGAGCACTGGCATAGTGAACATAGGTACATATAATATATTTATACATATACATATATAAAAGAAGAAGAAGACTTATTCCTTCCTATTTAACATTGTATCATACTCACTCAAACTACCAGACTTGATGTTCAGCAAATCTTGGAAACATTCTGTCATCCGAACCCGCACCTCTTGCGTTAAGGTCGCGCAAGACCCCGAGCCACAGAGGTCGTAAAGGCTAATAAAATGCTAAAGCCAGAAGCAGGTATACCTAATCTACATAATAAGACGAGGGCACCAGAGGTCAAGAGTAGGAGATAGTAACTCCTGAGACTCGCTGTAACCTCCCACCCTTAGTCACCTAGGTACGTGAGTTGCATACAATATTGAATGGTCTGGCAGTGACGCTTATTAAAAAAGAAGAAATTCCTGAGGCACACTGGTGATTCTTTAGTAGAGTAAACCCCTAGACGGGCGATAGAATCTTTTTACCGCACAGGACTGTATCTAAAATTGCTTACAGAAAGTTTTGATTTGTCGTCAAAATCATTCTGCGCTTGGAATAATCAGACAGTTTCTATTGCTATGCTTCATGATGATGATAATCTGCAGGCCAACTTAACCAACTGCTGGGTATAAGCTCCTCTATTATTGCTTTGCTTTCCCGACGCTTAGGTACCTACATAATTTATTTTGTTGTGCGCAAATAATATGCCATCTCATAATAGCTATGCTTACCCCAGGCTTATACCATGCTGCGCCAATAGATTTCTAATAACGTTTTGTTTGTCCCCCAGGCTTTCCAGCTAATGGACCACGACAAGGACGGCATCCTCGGCAAGAACGACCTTCGCGCCACGTGGGACTCTCTCGGCAGACTCGTCGCAGAGAAGGAGCTCGATGAGATGGTCAACGAAGCTTCCGGCCCCATCAACTTCACCCAGCTACTGACCCTCTTCGCCAAGCGCATGTCTGGTGGCTCCGATGAGGACGACGTCGTCATCGCCGCCTTCAAGACCTTTGATGACGAAGGCAAAATTGACTCCGAGAGGCTCAAGCATGCCCTGATGACCTGGGGAGACAAGTTCACCGAAAAGGAAGTGGAAGACGCGTACGACTCGATGGATATTGATGACGACGGTTTCATCGACACCCAGAAGCTGATCTCCTTGCTGACCGCCAGCTCCGAGGAGGAGGCGCCGGCGGATGGCGGTGAAGCCGCGTAGTGACCGCTGATGGAAACCTGATCGCTCGCCGCTCCACCTGGCCGGTTCTACCAACATGAACCAAACAACTTTTTTATTTATTTGATAATTATTTCTATTTTATATTTATATAAATAATATATTTCCAAAACGTATAGTAGCTGACCCCGCGCTAATGTAAAGATCCGAACATCCGATGATCGTAGAAATATATTTTGTATAGGATACTGTGTATCCCTATCAGTTATTTCTGTTACAAATAATAAATTATGAAGTCTGAATGACGGACCCAGTGGGTTGCACTTTTATACAAGCGGTGGTTTTTTTGGGCACTGATATGCCTACTTTACCACCTAGCACAACACTCTCAGCTAATTTACTAATAATAATAAATAAATATTATAGACAATTTACACAATACTATCTAGCCCCAAACTAAGCAGAGCTTGTATTATAGGTATGTAGGTTAGGTAAGATCAGATAAAATGAGGATAGAGCACTGGTGGTCTATTGTTAGCAGCTCAACCTTCCGATTTTAGCATCGTGGGTTCAAATCCGGTGGTGCACGAATAGCTTTATCCAATAACTAGGTAGGTAGGTAGGTATATAAAAATATGAGTACGCTTAATGCACATAATATATTTTTAATGGAGAAACTAGGGTGGTACCTACCTCTACTATCAAACGACGAAGGAAAACATCGTGAGGTTGGCATGTCGTAGAACCTAAAATGTACTAAAACATATTGGTTGGTGTAAAAAGTGTGTCCCGCAAGTAGGGGTACGAGTAAACACCAGTTGCCCCTAACGCTATATACCTAAATCATCTACAACTACAATAGATGCAATGGCCTGTTTTACTTTTACTATAACTAGCGGCACATAACTTGAGCGGTGAGCGATACGCGCTGCGCATGCGTCGGCCTTAGGGTACCATGTCGCGCACACTGGATGTGTAGATGTGTGCAGCTGCAGAGTATCCGTACTTCTGCACAAGGGCGATTGTGCACTACAAGGAATTTTACTGTCCGAACATCCGATTTTTTACGGTCCGAAGTGGCATGAAAAAAACGGATGATTGGCTTGTGCACTTGTCCGTCTTTACTCGGATGATACGTACGCCTCAGTTTAGCTCGCAAATGCGGCGCAGGAAGGAGGTGAGGTGTAGGTGGTAGCTGGTAGCGGTAGGTAGATAAAACAAGTAAGTACTTATTTAAACTGAGAGGCAACGCCACGATATAATATCACTGACCTTGCATGCGCAGAACGAAGGATTTTTGTTGTGCGCATATCCGATATCCCCACCCTTTTGACTCACAGGTACAATCATCAACAAAAGGTTAATGTTTAAACTTATAGGTTAGTACTTTTTTTTAGTTTTTATGCTGAATGAAATGCCAGATGTGAAATGCTTTTCAATATTTTTCTAAATAACGGGATATTTATCATCATTTACAATTACCTATTGTGAGTGTCCACTCCCAGGGGGTCAAAACTCACAAAATGAAATCGTAGTAAATACCCTATATATAAATTAGTTGTAGTAAATTTCAAAAAAATTGTTATGAAAACCAGACAAAATATGATAATTATGGTGATACGATATGAGAAACCACTATTGAATTAATTTGTATTAAAAAGACTAACAAATGTAAGGGATGTGCGTATGCACAGTGAGAATGCATCTGTTTTCCATAAGGGTTAGGCAAAGGGTTAGAGGAGAGGCTAACACGTCCGCGCGACCACACTTGTAAAGGTTTGAACCCCTCAACCCCGCTCGTGTGCGTCTCCCGAACCATTTCCAACTCTGCGTTTATTTAAATAAAGAATATACAAGAAAGAGTAAATTAAATCACACCACAATGCAGATTTGGTATGTAACAAACGGAGACAAGGACAGAGGGAGTAGACCCGCACCGCACCGCCTCCATCTGTTCTAGAGTAATTAATCACTTCCGTAGGTATATTTATATGAATAGGACCGATGGTCTTTGGCGCGCCACGACAGCGACAGGCGACGAGCTTACTCGAACTCTACGTCTAACTCTACCTTTATTTCGCTGCTTGTTAATGGATCTTCAATTTCACCATCATAATCACCATAATCAGGCGAAGTCATCTGCTCATCTTCATCCGACATGACACAATCCGAAATTTCACTGTCTGAGCTGGCATACATTGTATCGGCATGAATATTATGCTCTTCGGTCAATCTATCTATTACATGTTCGCTTTTTGCGTATTCTTTCTCGATATCTTTTACTTTTTTGCACAATATCTCCCATTCTTGAACTTCCATGGAAGATACTTGTCCTTTGATGAGTTCTATTAGTGCGTCAATATTCCATTCGTCAGTTTTGCTTCCTATACGTTGCTTAATAGCGGACCAGGCCATCTGTATTGGGTTAAGTTCCAGGTGGTATGGGGGTAATCGCAGTATATTGTGGTTGTGTTCTGCTAGAATTCTGTCTATGGAAAACGTTTTAAATCGATCTTTATTAACTTTGATTAGGTGGTACAGTTCGGGCTTCAATGAATCTGCGTTAAATTCTATCCCTTTATCGTTGAGCCATGCCTGCATGTCACTTTTTTTGGAGTTGGAGGTTGGAGCGAGGTCCCACTGTTTACTGTGGTAGGAGGCATCGTCGACTACCACGACAGAATTCGGAGGAAGATTCGGAATCAACTGCGTACGCAGCCATTTTTCATAGTTTTCATAGTACATATCGTCGTGGTAGTCACCTGATTGTGTACCTGCTTTAAAAATAAGCAAGGCATTGGGAACAAAGCCTGCCTCGGATCCTGCGTGGACAACAATGATCCTTTGCTTTTTTGTTATTACTTGTTTGAGTCCTTTTGTACTGCCGTCTGCCGAAGCTTTGGGATCTATATGTGCTGATTCACAGTAAGATTCATCAGTATATATGATGGGTCTCCCCTCTTGACGGAATTTTTTTATTTTTCTTAGATATTCAATACGTTGGTACCGAATATTTGAAGTTTCGATCACTATCTTTCGGTTATGCCCCACCTTCTTCCAAATGAATCCTAAATTTTTAATAATACGACGAAGACTTCGTTCCGAGCCTTGATAGTTTATATCTTTTTTTAGTTTTTGTCTAATTTTCTCACTGGTCGGGAGTTCTTTGTTGACTAAGTGAAAATTATGTAAGCATCTCCTGATAACTCCTTGATCAATATAATTGATATCTGTGACAGGTTTTGCTTTGGAACGCTTAATCCCTGGCGTTTGAAATGCTGCTCGTGGTCCGGAGTGAGCCACCTGTGCCGTTATTTTACCAATAGTTGCTTTAGATGCTCCAGTAGCACTTGCAGTTCTCTTTTGATTTTGTTTCAAACTGTCCATTATACTATCTATTGCATTAACTTCCTTCTTCGCATTTTTTGCACTATCTTGTTTGATCTTTTCTAATTTATTACAGGTGTCAGTCATCATGGTTGTATGTACATATTTTTGTAATATATCTTTAGGCTCTGTTCTCTTTTGCAACCGCATTAATTCATTAATGGCGAGATTTAGGTCTGTGTTTAGTTTACCATCAGCATTCCTAATTTGGTTTTTAACCTGTTTCAAATCAGTAACTAGTTCCACAGTTTCCGATTTAAGGAAACAATTAACATCATAAATCATTTTTCTTGCCTGTCCATTAAATACTTTATTTCCTTTAGGCTTCATGTTTTATGATATACCTACCTACACTCAGCATCAAGTAAATCAAATGTGTAATGCAAACTACTGAACTGTACTTAGAACTATCACAATGCTGAACGCGACTGTACTTTATGAAAAAGGAACACGTGGTAACGACGCGGGAGACAAACCATCACTATTGATTGAACCAACCAATCCCTGCCCTGGCCCCGCTGCTTCACTCCCCTCCCCGCCGCGTGCCCCGCTCCCCTCGACCCACGGCACCTGCGTCCTCCACCAACAAACAGAAAATTCTTTTATTGGCAAATGCATAAACCCATTTTACTGATTCTTCTTCCAAGACTAATTGTTTTCGTATGGTTATTACCCCAGTCGCAGCCCTATATAATAGAGATAAATATTTTATCTCTTATAATATGTTCAAATAAGTATAATAAATTTATAATGAATGCCTCTTTTGGCTGGCCGCTTCAGTAAGTTAATGGTACTTTTTCATACTATGAATGATAACATGACTTCTTTAATTCATAGAAGTCATGTTAGCATCAATCCACTGTTGTTTAGCTGACAATGACACCTGACAATTGACATGACAGCAAAATAACAACAGCAGCCGAGCCACAGCCCCGAGCCCGTAGACAGGATCATCTGTCTACGCCCGAGCCGAACGAGCTCTTGAGTTTATGTTGTGTTCTGTGCGAACGAGCCGATGCCGAACTGCCGACCCAGACCAAAGAGTATAGTGCCGCTCAAAGAGTAGAGTATAGTGCCGCTGTGCAGCTTGTGTTGTGTTGTGACTTGTGTTGTGTAAATGTGTAGTTGTTTCGTTCGACTATGACTGCAGAAGCAAAGTCGGTGCAAAATATTACAAGAACATTTAAATACTCGTTTCCAACATGCACCAACGAAGACGTGTTGTTCAAGCTAGAGGTCCCCGTGGAGATTCCTCACACCGGCTCGACGCGAGAGCTGGTGCAACGCGTTATCAACATGTTCCACATTCCAGTCTATTTGGAAGACGGTACGGTAGCTATTACTGCTGTATTTAACGCTTTTAACATGCTCCAAAATGTAAATAAAGAACAATCTTTCTTTTAAACGTCAGTGAAGATGCAGGTTAATGAAAAAGTATTTATTTTGTTTGTTTTGGATATATGGACCCATGTTTCCGCCCACTTTTGCCACCAAAAATAACATAGTTTATAATCCTGGAGATACTCATTTATTTACATTATTTAACTTACCTTCTCTGTTCTACTAAATCTTCGTAGCATTAAATAAGAAACTTTTTCAGAGCTAAACGAAAGGCTAGCTGAATTCGTAGCAGAAGAAACAAAAACATTCCACAATGAACGAGATGAGAAACTGCTGAATCAGCTCAAAAACAGTGAGCTCAACTCGGAAGGCATAGTCAAGAACTGGGAAAAACTATTCAAGGACAATGTGATGGACTTTGCCGAGCAGAAGGGAACCCCCGATGAAGAGGCAAGTTAATAAGTCCTGCATCAAGAAGATATCTGAGGGGGCTCTATTTCATCATCATCATCATTATCAGCCTGAAGAAGTCCACTACTGGACATAGGCCTCCCCTACTCGTTTCCAGGAAGAACGATTCTGAGCTCTTTCCATCCATCGACTTCCCGCGATCTTAACAATGTCGTCGGTCCATCTGGTGGGTGGGCGCCCAACGCTTCGTCTTCCGGTTTGTGGTCGCCATTCGAGAACCTTTATTCCCCAACGGTTGTCGGTTCTTCGAGCTATGTGGCCTGCCCATTGCCACTTCAACTTACTAACTCTACGAGCTATGTCGGTGACCTTGGTTCTTCTACGGATATCCTTATTTCTGATTCTATCACATAGTGAAACTCCCAGCATACTGGGCTCTATTTAGTTATTCACAAAATGAGTAATATTATGTATACAGTTTGTTTATTGATGCTGTAGTGCCTGGAACAGAATTGGAGAATAGGGTATGCAGCTTCTAATAAAACATTTTAACAAAAATGGGGAGTCATAAATGATTAAGTACCTAAATGCTTGTAGGTATTTGCAGCAGCTTACCACAAGTTGGTGCATTCGCCAGCATTAGAGACAATCCTGCAGGTTGAAAACTCCTACGCGAAGACGTTCAGCGAGGTCAGGATTAACCGGGATGAGGATATCAAGCAGCTTACTCAGAGGTAACAATATCAATAATTATTTTGGCACAATTCTTGGAATTGTTGATTAATGAAATTATTAACGATCAGGCAAACAGATGAAATGGAAGAGAAAGTCCGGCAGCTGAACATCACCACAACGGAACAGGAGATCAACGAGCTGGCCACCCAACACTTTGAGGAGCAATCTCTCGCGGCGGGGCGCTGGGGCTCGCAGCTGGACGCGCTGTGGCAAACGCAGCGCGCGCAGTACCGCGCCTGGCTGTGCAGCACGCTGCAGGACTACCAGAGCACTGCCGCACTCTCCACTCCGAGGTACTGGCGTCCTGCGGCACTCTCTACAGCTGGACACTGGCGGCAGTTGCTTACACTCGCATATACAAGCTGCAATGAGTATGAGGTGTGGGTGTGTTGTGTTCCAGCAACTCCCCGCTGGGCACGTTCAGCGGAGGCGTGGGGGGCGCGGGGACGGGCCCGCCGCGGCCGCGCCTCGAGGAGAGCTTCACCATCCACCTCGGCAGCCAGCTCAAGCAGACGCACAACATACGCATCGTGGCGGCAGACATGCTCGACCTCTGCGCTATCGATCACACCGATAGGTAATACCACCCTAGAAAACCTGTAAACAAATGGAGATGTCATTAAAGAACCTCTTAAGAAGACCCAATAAGTCACCTTTATTTTATCGTATTAATTAAATGCTGTTAATAATCTGACGATTCTTAATCCTTACGCACATCTAGATCGCTTGCGATGGCGATCAGTATATCACTGTCAAAGTTTGCGGCTGATCCAGGTGATGGCGATGACCGCGCCACGTGCTGCACGTACGTGCACGTGCAGCTTTACTGAGCTTAGAGGACAACCCTATAATATGTCCTCAGTCGAAAATGTGCGCCGAACATTAACGAACGTGTTCGACCGTGCCGGCGGGCGGGGTCAATGAATCTGTAGTCTGCTCCATCTGAACTGTTCGAACCCCTGCAAATAGACAATGATATACGCAAGTATATCGCCTACTCAAGTCATTCAACTAGCGAACTAACTACCCCACTCCTTTCGTTCTAGTGGCACAGAATCATCTCGTCGCCTTCAAGCGTCGCTGTCCCTCTACTCGAGTGAGCTGTCGGGCATGGTGCTGGTATCGGAGTGCCCGGGAGGACGCGCGGCGCCGCCGACGTCGACGCTGGCCGCGCTGGCCGCCGCACGGACCGACCATCACTTCCCGCACGTCGACCACCAGCTCAGGAATATCGCCGAGCGAGTGCAGGAGCCAGTGAGTTGGCTTCCATGGAAGACACAGGATTGCATTTTTGATGGATTAGATCAGACGGAATTTTTGTGCTGTAGTATTTTTCCTGTCTTTTGAATCCAAATGATCAAGTGTATTCGGCCTCTTCAAAACGATCGGTGGATCTGGCTGTCAGTGCTATGTCGTCAACATACAGGAAATAGTGTTCAAGTGCTGAGCTAGGGCAATCATTTGTGTTCATGTTGAAGAGAACCGGAGCCAGCACTCTACCTTGTCCATTTTTTTTAGCAACGCCCGCCCTTTCATTCGTTTTGATAGATTTGGAGTTGACGGTTGCATTTAGTAGTAGTAGAGCTCTTTGTGAAGGGCTCGTCCAGGGAAGTACTACCACCATGCCTATTTTTGCCGTGAAGCAGCATTGCTGTGTTTCGGTTCGGTGTATTTACTGGCACGTGAGGCTAAATATCTGTATGCCTCCAGTTGATGGACGCAGAGCAGTGCATCGTAGAGCACGTTCCTGACGTGCGTGACCTTCGAGTCTTTGTTATAGACGATGGTTACCACTTAATATCAGGTGGGCCATATGCTTGTTCAGTAGTCATTATCAGCCAGAAGAAGTCCACTGCTGGATATAGGGCTCCACAATACATTACCCGGAAGGTTGTATTATCGTACAGGTGGAGGTGCGCAACGCTCAGCGCATCAAGGAGCAAGCGGAGGGCAGCGCGGCGCCGCGCGTGCGCAACAAGCGCAGCCTGCAGCCCGGAGACGTGTTCCTCACCACGCACAGCAATATGCCCGACGTGCACGTCGTCTTCCATCTTGTTGTCGACCACTCCACGCTGCGATCCGGTAACCACTCCTCTAGTAACGCATCCTACTTTCTACTAGAGTATTAGAAATGCGAATTTAACGGTATTTGGATGTTTGTGGCTCAATTACGCCCTAACCAGAGTGGGCCGATTTGGATGTTAGAAACAAATATACATGGATTGTAACCCGGATTAACATTAATGAGCTACTTTTAATCCCGTAAAAATTACAAGAATGGGAAAAGCTCGCACGTAGCCAGCCGCTAACACTTAAAATTAAAAATCACTGTAGTACAATCCGTATCGCTAACATCAATCAGGATCTATAACAGGCTCTCTCTAAACTACAAGCGATCTATAATCTGAATGCGAGATAAAAAATATGGGCGTATTTTGGATTTTAAAAAAGCATTCGATACGGTTTTGATCCTACTTTTGTTGGCTAGAATAGAAAATGGAGTGGGTGTCAGGGATGTTGTTTAAGATTGGTTTACTGACAATATAAAAAACCGAAATCAACAAGCGATTGGATAATAACACGAGCAGTTATGCTTTTTGCACAACTTTGGGGTGCTACAAGGTAGTCCACTCGGGCCTGCCCTTTTCATAGTTTAAATAAATGTTGATTTGGCAGGCGACATAACGTCCCGTCACCCCGCTATCCTGGGGCTCCGCAACGTGTTGAAGGCAGCCTGCGCAAATGACGTCACCAGCCTCGTGCTGCCGCTGCTGCTGAGACATGAACTCACGGAGGTGACTGATCTTATACACTGCACCTTTAGAACTCTCTCTAGACTTTTTTTTGTTTTAAGATAGCGAGACAAGCTTGATGGTGGTATCCCTGCGGACTGGACAAGCGTAGCCCAAAATAGCGATCTCTGGAAGGAAAAGATCTGACTTATTACTTATTAGAATGTGAAGTGGGGTGAGGTCTCAGAACTAAGTAGAACGGCCATGTGGCCGGAAAAGTGCCTCCAAAATACATGAGCATAATTATGTTCCTTTCTCCATACAAATTCAACAGTTTTTCGAGTGTCGTAAAATGAAAAATGCCTTGCAGCAGCACAAGAATTACTTTCCGAACAAGTTAAGCGACAATATAAAACATCGACTGGCCTCTAGCTCAGTTGGTAGTAGCTCTGCGTTCTGCGCCGTAGGTCGTGGGTTCGATCCCCACCGAGAACAAATATTTGTGTGGTTAACATAAATGTTTGTTCTCTGTCTGGGTGTTATAGTAAATGGAGTGACGTCACGGACGTTGTAAGTGCAGTATACGCTCCGTACTTTGTATTGTTTTAAAAATATTAACCTGCTCCAGCGCGTTGTGAATTACATTTAAATAATCTTGTTTACTTGTAATAAGGGTGCGGTGGTGTTTGCAAGAGCCTGTGTTTGGATTCTGGTGAGATATCAGCATATTAAAATCTAGTGCTTCCCTGTGGTTTATTTATTATCGGTGTGGGTAGACTGTATCAGCTGATCTCCAGTCACCTAATATCGATCTTGAACAGTGCCATCTAGCGTAACCAACCCGACTACCTCAAAGGTATCGGTATTAGCGCCATCTACTTCGAAAGAACTGAAGCTAATTAAAGACGCGCAATGCCTTTAGAGAACCAAACCAAAAAGGCGAAATGTGCCGCATGTGGGAAGTTTCTTTCGACGCCAGGGGCCGCCACCTGCTGTATCTGCCCAGCTATGTATCACCGAGGGTGCGTTTCGCTTTCGGAAAGTGCGCCTCTCAGTAAGGAGTGGGCTTGCCCGGAATGCAAGAAGAAGACGCGGCGAGGTGACAACAGCAGCACCCCTGTCAGGAGCGTCTGCGGGAACATTGCGCAGGACGCCGTGCACTCCCGGGGGATCGCCGTCTCTGCCTCCGCCGTCGCAGACGCCGTGGCAGCCGCTACCACCAGCATTACCCCCACCCCCCCACCTTCCGCCGCCGCCACCACCGCCACCGCTCCCCCGCCGGGAACTGACGTGTCCTTCGCCGTGGTAGCCGCCAACGCCTCCGCCGCCGCCGAGGGCGTGCAGATGTTGCGTCGCGAGCTCGCCGAGTACGCAGCCGACTTGCGTGTCATGCGGCGGGAGATGGAGGAGCACCGTATCGTAGTGACGGGGGTCGCCGCGCGCATGGACGGGATCGAGCAGAGACTGCTGATGCTGGAGACGGCGCCGCTCGCCGCACCCGCGCCCGCGCCCGAGGTCACCGAGCTCGAGCGTACGGTGGCGCTGCTGAGGCAGGAGCTCGCCGACCGCGACCAGGAGGCGCTGCTCTCCGACCTAGAGATCGGGCAGCTCCCCGAGTCGGCGGGTGAGAACGCCGTCCACGCCGTCACGGTGCTAGCCGCCAAGCTGGGGGTCCCGTTGGAGGAGCGCGATGTGGTGTTCGCGGAGCGCGTTGGTGCCGCGCCGCCTCCGCCGGGCCGCGAGTCGAGTGGAGGCGCGGGCGCACGCCCGCGCCGCCTCGTAGTCCGCCTGGCGCGGCGCTCACTGCGCGACGACCTGATCCGCGCTGCGCGTGTGCGCCGCACGCTGACCGCTGCCGACGCCGGCCGCCCTGACGCCGCCACGCCGAGCGGGCGCATCTATGTGAACGAGAGGCTGACCCGCGCCAACGGGACGCTGTTCCACCGCGTCCGCGAGGAGTGTCGCAGGCTCCAGTGGCGATTCTACTGGACGAAGCGAGGCCGCATCTTTGCGCGGCAGGCCGAGGGCAAGCCTGCCCTCCAGGTACGATCCGAGGCCGACGTCGCGCGGGTTTTTGGACTCGGTCCTGTTTGAGTCACGCTCCCGGCTGGAAGAGAAGGATTGATGTAGTTATAAGGATAGAATCGCAATATGCGCTAATTTATAGTAACTTTCTCATTATTTATGTTTCTCTAAGTAACTGTTTTAAGGAAAATAGTTCACTATTTTTACACTTGAATATGTTTCGTTTAATATACTTTATTATTTTTATCAATACGTACACCGTTACAAGCCTAATTTATGACATAGTATCTTTGCATAGAATTTTTAACTACCAGTTGTCTATAGGATATTATATTATGTGTTTAGTCATAGATGGTCGGCATAAGTGTAACTACTACTCTGTTAACACATGGTTCATGGTACAGTGGCATAACAACTTATTTAACAATGGTTAATACACGCCACCTTAGAGTTTGTTTATTCAATGCAGGCTCGCTGAATACGAAGCATGATGAGTTTATTGTCGCTGTGGAGAGGGTCGCGCCGGACATTTTGGCCATCAATGAGACCTGGCTCAGAGCGGGAGAGGACGACAAGGCCCCGAAACTGTCAGGTTACCGATTGCGCCATTCTCCGCGACCCGATAGTGTGCGCGGGGGGCGCGGTGGGGGTACCGGCTTCTATATACGCAAGGGCATAAGTGCACGTGCTTGCCCCCATCCCACTACGTCGTCGATTGAGCAGATGTGGCTGCAGATGAATGTCTGTGGCGTTCATCTAATTATCGGAACGGCTTACCGACCTCCTTGGCAGGATGTCAATGTCTTCCTTGATGCGATGACTGAGTCAATAGCTTCTTTTAATAAATGTGACAAGTTAATTTTGGTTGGGGACTTTAATATAGATCTATTGGATGATAGTAATAATAAAACAAAACTATTTAATGAATTCCTTCATTGTTTAAAATTAAAACAATATGTATCTGAGCCGACCCATTACACTGAGCACAGTCAGACCCTTCTGGATGTTGTCTGTTCAGATGTACATGTTCGGAAAATTCTTGTAAGTCATGCTCCCGACTTGGGAGCCCATGCAATTATTCTAGCAGAGTTTAGTCTAAGACAAGAAAAAATACCTCCACGCTTGGTCACCTACAGACCCCTAAAAAGTATTCTGTTAAATCTATTTTCCAGCGATCTCAGCAACCTTTATTGGGACTATTTTAAAGATGGAACACATGACGTAAATGGTCTAGTGGGGGCGCTGACAAATTACATCACCATACTGTTCGATCTACACGCTCCTGTTAAGACCAGGAAATTTAAGGACCCACCGCACCCCTGGATCACGGACACAGTCAAGACGATGATGAGTATCCGGGATGACTACCATAAAAGATATAAGACACTAAAAACTGTAGCCCTCAAAAGCTGTTACAAAGAAATGAAACATATTGTCATTGCTGCTATGGAGACTGAAAAAAGAGCTTACTTCACTCAACACATAAATAATAATATCAAAGATTCAAAGAAATTATGGAAAAATTTAAAGGATACTATATTACCTGACAAAAAGCATGTTGCAGAACTCCCACCTCAGTTTGATAACCCAGATATAGTAAATTCACACTTTCTTGATGTACCAGGTGAGGAGAATGTATCCATTTCACAGCTTACTTTCTTGGAACACCACAGGTTCAGCGCGAAAGTTTTTTCACTGAGCCCTGTAAGCGAAGACATGGTCTTATTGATTATCAGAAGTTTAAAATCAAATGCACAGGGCATTGATGGTATATCTTTGGAGATGCTAGCAATGACTCTACCCGAATCTCTTAACTCAATAACTGCTACAATAAATAAATCAATTATTAGTGGCGTGTTTCCTGATAGTTGGAAGGTTGCTGTGGTGAAGCCTATACCTAAAAATAATAATCCCTCTTCCCTTCAGGACTTAAGACCTATTAGTCTTCTGCCATGCTTGTCTAAGGTGTTGGAGAAGGTAGTAAGCAATCAACTTACCAAGTACCTGGAAGAGAACAGTATCCTCCCCACGAATCAGTCTGGTTTCCGGAAGGCCCACAGTACGTCGACTGCACTCTTGGACGTAGTGGACAACTTGTTAGCGGCTCAAGATCAGGGCATGAGCAGTATTCTGGTACTCCTTGATTTTTCGCGTGCATTTGATTCAATAAATGTCTCACTCCTTATATCCAAGCTTGCATTCTACGGTTTCGATCCCAGGGCAGTTAACTGGTTTCACAGTTATCTGGCAAATAGAAAACAGTATGTAGAACTGTCTATGCCGAATGGTTCCAAAGTGCAATCTGCCCTCCAGCCTGTCCCACGGGGCGTCCCCCAAGGTTCCATATTAGGACCCATATTATTTGTTCTCTACAGTGCAGATATTATAAAAGGGATCACCCATTGTAAACATCATCTTTATGCCGACGATCTACAGTTGTACCTCTCATTTCGGCCTTCTAATCTATCTGATGCTGTAAGTCAAATAAATGAAGACTTAGTCCAGGTGACTAACTGGTCTAGATTAAACTCGCTAATCATCAACCCCAAAAAATCAAAATTCATGTTAATTGGCAGCAAGTACAACACCCAAAAACTCCAGGACATCCACATTAATATCACAGTGGATGGTGAGACTGTCCAGTGTGCAACAGAGGCCAAGAATCTCGGGCTTACAATGGACAGTTGCCTGCATTTTGAAAAGCATGTAGCTGACAGTGCCCGTAACTGTTTCTATCGATTGAAACTTCTGTATAAAATTCGTCCTTACATTAGTGAAGCAGTTAGGATCAGTCTTTGTGAGTCTCTTGTACTATCCAAACTTAATTATTGTGACACTGTTTATGGCCCATGCCTGCTCAGTAGAACGGAAAAAATAATACAGAGGGTTCAGAATGCCTGTGCGAGATTCTGCTTTCATATCCCACCGCGTTCTCATGTCACTCCTTACTTGAACTCAAGCAACTTACTCAAGATGGCTGCACGTAGGAAGCTGCACTTGTCAGTACTACTCTTTGGTGTAATCAACACTGGTCACCCCAAGTATCTTCTTGACAAGCTGGAGTGGGCGCAAGCACACTCCAGGTTTCCTAGTAGATCGTGTACATTCGTGTTTGCTACACCAAAGCACAGGTCAATGGCATTCCGTGGGTCTTTCAGATTCGCTGCCTCCAAGTGTTGGAACGTTATACCTCCGCCTATCCGCACCTTAAACACAGTTAATACTTTCAGATTATCTCTAAAGAAACATTTATTTAAACTACAATTTTCAACATAAGATAAACTGAGGACACAAATGCAAAAATACTTACAAGTCGCTGGGTTATAACTTTTGTTGAGAAGCTACATTTTTTGGGCGTAGGTACTTACCTATTTGGTACCTACTAATATCCACGGCCCACACTATCACTGCCCTTAGCACTTATACGCTACGTTCTGTTTCGTTACTAGTAAAATCCTTACAAAATTAATAAGCTTCAGTTTCAGAACATCATTTTCCATGTTTTATTTTCTATTTTCAGTTTCGATTTTCTTTCATAATACCTCTAGCAAACAAACAAATTGTATCACAGTGCTCCGGGCTCTCACATTACGACAGCCAATAACATCCGCTGTATTTTTCAACCGCCTAGCGCTCATTGGCTCATAGATATTGTGTATTGTAGTGTACAATAACAACGGAATTGTGCGACGCGACTTGTCTTCTTTACCGACACAGCGAGCTTGCATTGCTCTGCATTGCTCTGTTTTGATTTTTACCGACCATGTCGACTGAGATTTTTCGATTTCACATAGATGGCGCTGCGGACCAATGTTGCTAGCTTGACACAAATGCTTGACACTTTCATTATTTTCTCTCTGCTTCTTATTTTGTCTAAGTAGGTACGTATTATATTATTAATCCTTATGCTATGATTCTGCCTAAAATCTGTTTCGTTTTTGATTGTAAATTCTTTTCTTTCATTGTATTTTTTAATTTTCTTTTCTTTTTATGTATGTATACTGCGTTAAAGTAATTTATTAATTGTTTTTGTCTGCCCAGTGGCGTCACCTAGGCTCTGCCTGAAAACCAGTGCTGCTTGGCGTGGTAGGTTCATACCTATGCCGCTAAGTAGCAAAAGCTGAGTCAGGGCCTATTTGGCATGACATCACGGAACATACCTACAGCGCGATCATTTGTGTTGGATTGTATTTTATTTTATTTTCTTTTTTTTGTGCCCACTCGTTATTATGTATATTATGTTTGTCAAAGTTCCGTTCTGTGTATGTTGTGTTAAATAAATATATTTTCTTTCTTCTTTCTTTCTTTTCTATAGTGTATTATAAGTATGTATTTACAAAAAAAAAAAAAATGTATTTAAGTATTATATCAGCTATCCGGTTCCCATATTACAAGCTCTGCTTAGTTTGGGGCTGGGTAGTGTTGTGTGAATTGTCCACAATATTTATATTTATATTTATAGAAATACTTCCTAGAAAAAAGGAAGGAAGGAAGACGTTATCTTCCTTCCTTTCTTTTTTTTAGATATTCAGTGATATTTTAAATATAATAGTGGAAATGTAAAACTGGCGACATCGGCATACAAACGGCGCATGATCGCCTTTCTACTGTATTCAGTATTCTGTGGGCGTGGTGTGATGGGGATGGGGTGTATGTTCCAGGAGATGACGTTGTCGTGGTGCGTGCGGCGCGCCGAGCTGGTGCTGAAGTGCGTGAAGGGCTTCATGCTGGAGATGTCGGGATGGGGGGGCGCCGAGCTGCGCACGCTGACGTGCGCCTTGCCACGTGACACGCACGCCGACACATACGCCGCGCTCGCCGCGCTCACGCCCACGCTCTTCCGGATATCTAACCCCGTCAAGTGCCGACACCCGCCTATACAGTAGAGAGGACATTTGGAAGGCATTGAAGCGCGCGTATCGAGGATAAAAAGGTCCGACGAAGGTATAAACATGCCCGCGTCTAGACGCGCGTTTGCGGAGGCCTTCGAGTCAATTCGTAATCAACAACATTCCATTGCAATATTCTTCCTCCAAGTTGAAAATAGTGCGATTGAGACGTATCAGATAATCTCAAGCTTCAGTTTCTGAAAGGATCTAAATGTATATTTTATTTATTGTAAGTATAATTGTAAATAAATTATGAATAGTACTTTCATTGATGTTTTTTATCTAGAATTTTAACCAAAAAAATTTTTTTTAAGACTCGATCTAAGTTTTTAGTATTAAAAAGGAATAAAAGCATATCAGCAATAAAACCAGATAATTAATGCAGAATCACAATTTAATACATAATATTTTTAACAATATTTAAAACAGCACAAACTCCAGCTTGCATCGGTCCTATAATTTTCGCATTGTATCAATATCACTACTAATGACGCTTGTCAACGAACTAGTCTGTTATTCTACCTTCCATTGTATATCTGTATCGTTCACGCATAATTATGTAGTTAGTAAAGGGAAGCTATACAATTTGCCAGAACCTGCTACAAAACTAATTCGTTTGCATGTGCATCTAGACCTAAAATTGCCACATCTATAATTTTGTTCCCACTAATGCTAATAATTTGGCAAATAAGAAATCGTCTCACTTTGTACTATGGAGGCAGACGGGGTTATTTTAACACCCGCTTAAAATTGGTAGTTGTTGATACATAAACATCTCACAACACATTGGCAGAGTTTTACAGTTTCCCAAAAGTTGCCGACCGTTATTAGTGGTTGGCATTTGCATAACTAGGTCACGTAAGTTGTCCTATGTAGGTAACAGCAACAAGACCTACACGGTTCTTATTTTAGGATACTATGTATAAATATAAATATTCTCCATAATTTGAGTGAAATTTAAAAAATATTATGAAACATTGCATGTGGTAATGAGACATTAAAATTAAAACTATCACAAAATTAATACAATATTTTGAAAGATTGAGTCAGGCTAGTCTTTGTAAATTTTTCGCTAATCTTTTACGAATCTTTGAGTCAACTGACATGATTATTCTAGAATTGTGCATTAACTAGACATAAAATTCTTATATTAGAACGATTAGCCTATTCTATTACAACAACATTCAGAATGAACATTATAAACTACCGTAACTATACGTTGGTGATGTGCACACGGCACCAACTTGTGGTAAATTCACGTCAAGTAACAAGTTTCTATGAAAACTCGTCGAAAAAATCGTTTATGCGCTAAAGTCAAATAATTTCCAGCAATATATTTGAGAAAGAACTATGTTTAAAAAGATTTGAGCTAAAAGTGTAACAAGAATTATTTGAGCGAATAAGAATATAGATAGATAGCCAAACAAAAATATGAATAAAAATAACCAAACACAATAGTAAAAAGCTTAAAATAAAAAAAAAAACTTAAACCATAATGTTCAGCATAATCAATAAACGTTAAAATAAGTAGAAGTTAAAATATTCTAGGCTGAATCTATCTTAGCAAACCCTCACAGTATGGGATGAGACACTGCAGGCATACTGTGGTACCGCGTGGTACTGTCGGCTGCACTAGAATATACACAATTCGTAACTGTATGAAAGCTTTACAGCATCGCAATGGACATTTACAGGGCAAAGACTAATAAATAATTAAATCTGTTGATTCGTTCACAATTTTTTTGAGTATTCCCACAGTAAATATTCATTGTAATGTTAACTTGAAATTTGCTAATTGTATATATTCTAGTGCATCCGACTATACATAGGTAATAACTAATAAAAAAATAACATTATGTTTCAGACATACAATAATAATTGATAATACAATTATTCTATTATATCCGCGACAGTCCTCCCGAATAAATATAGAATCCATCAACACTAGGATCTATCATTTCAAGTTGTACTTTCAAAATAGTGTTTAGGTAGCACATTGTTGTCAACACATCACATGATGCGATCCAATCGCACCCTGTTGTGCTCTAATACACATTCAATAATACACGTTCATAGTCATAATTAGCAAAAATAAACTTAAATAGTTCGTCATTTCGAAGGGTAATTCTTAGCGAGATCGTATTAATCCCTCATGCGACACATTTCGTGGAATCTCTCAACCAGGGCCGGCCTATCTGGTTGCAGTAAAAGATAATAATTGTCAAATTAAATCAACATAGCACAAGAATAAGGTATAAATAGTTATCTTAAAATCTTCACTAAATCAGCTATACTGATGCACCTGAAACAACGGAATTTATATTCAATTTGTTTATAAAAAACAGGTTAGAAAGCCCCCCACTCGATGGTCCGACGACGTTGTAAACATTGCGGGATGTGGTGGATAAGGAAGGCTCAAAATCGTTCTTCTTGGTAACATCTAAACACGCATGCCCGGCAGTCGAGCAATGACTCCAGCAGCCGTTCAGCTATGACGGAGAACTTGTGACAGCATTTTTTTTCTAGTTTCGCCCAGAGAACTGCTACGTTAACTGATTGGCTAAATTGAGAATATCTTTCTGTCTTTTTACGTCTTAGTTTGGTTAAGTTTAAAAAACTTGAAAACCATTACCAAAACCAAACTGCTGAACCGATTTTTCATGAAATTACTATAGGAATCTGGAAGTATATTCTACTGGATTGATACCAACGTCCTTTTTTGAAGTGGGTAATATAAACTAGACGTACCCTATGCTACTACTTTGTACTTTGTACTGCAGTGGTGTCCGCGCACAGGCTACCGCCGGCGACTGCGCCCGCTCGCCGCCGAGCTCGCTGCGTGCAACACACAATAACATTATTAGTACAGACAAGCCTGAATTAAATGGATTTTCACCAAACATGGCTAAGAATAATCTCAGAAATACGAAACACTTACGAAATAAATTATAGTTTAGAAAAAGCAGCCAAGTGCGAGTCGGACTCGCCCATGAAGGGTTCCTTAGCAACAAGTAACATAATATAAAGGTTCTTGTAGTTCGTCGAAAGGTATATTGCGGTTTACGATTTATGACGTAGGTATAAAAAAAAACTACTCACTAGATCTCGTTCAAACCAAATATCGTTGAAAGTTTGCATAGTAATGTACAACATATATTTTTTTTAGGTTTATTATTCTCTTATTTTAGAAGTTAGAGGGGGGGGGGGGGGGCAACTTTTTACCACTTTGGAAGAGTCTCTCGCGCAAACTATTCAGTTTAGGAAAAACGATATTACAAACCTCAACATCATTTTAGAAGACCTATTCATATCATAGATACCCCACATGTATGGGTTCGATGAAAATTTCTTTTTTTGAGTTTCAGTTTCAAGTATGGGGACCCCCAAAATTTATAGTTTTTTTCTATTTTTATGTAAAAATCTTAATGCGGTTCACAGAATACATCTAGTCGCCAAGTTTCATTATTCTAGCTCTTACGGTTTCGTAGAAAAATGGCTGTGACATACGGACGGACAGACAGACAGACAGACATGACGAATCTATAAGGGTTCCGTTTTTGCCATTTGGCTACGGAACCCTAAAAAACTAAAAAAAAACGCTTTTATAACTAATTTAACTAAAAAGTTAAAAATAAAATTGTAATAATCAATTGAAAAATTTATATTATTGTACAAAAATGCGTGCTTAACCACCTGACTTGCAAAATATACCCACTAACAGCCTTCCTACCATTCCACTCAACAAGAACAACTTTATTTCAATAGATATTATTTAAGAGTTATTTTATGTAAAAACTAGCTGTTACCCGCGACTTCGTCCGCGTGGTAAGTATAAAGTCATAGTTTGAGTTTGTTTAAAAGAAACTATTATTTTGAAAGCAATTTTTCTAAAAAAAAATCCTATTTTCTTTCTTAATGCACCTTTGCTCTATAAGAACAACACATCTTTCAAGTTTCAAGCTTCTAGGACTAATGGTTTAGGCTATGCGTTTATTTTTCTTTAAACCATTTTTCCCCTTTTTCTCCTCTTCGGGAAAGAATTTTCCAATTTCCTTTCTTAGTGCACTTCTACGTTATAAGAGGAACATATTCTCTAAGTTTCATGCTTATAGGACTAACGGTTTAGGCTGTGCGTTGATTGTCAGTCAGTCAGTCAGTAACGTAAGAGTTTTATATATTTAAGAAGAAGAAGAAGATAGAAGATAGACAAAGGAACTATAGCCATACGCCTATAGACAAGACGCCAATAACACCAAGGGTGCTGTCGTTGCGTTGCCTACCCTGGAGGAGTTTTATAACGTTTTTCTTGAAGCTATCTAAGTTGTAGTTAAGAGGGAACACCTCTGGTGGTCCTGTTAGTTTTATTGGTAAGCTCTAGGCATATTCGCGGTTGAAAATGCTTCGGATTTTAATCGATTTAAGGGAAGGCTTCAAATATTGTGATTGGCATTAATGTATAGCAGATAACGTGAAACCTCAGTATAGAGCGAACCGCTAATTATATGGTGAACAAGTCTACTGTGAGTTATAAGAAACGTCTTTGTACAAGGAGTTTTAGTAACATGAGGAGATAATCTTGACTTACCTTTGGCTGGCGATGCTTCTGTTTTGGTTTTCCTCTTCCTTTTGTCTGGTACAGGACTTTCTTTGGGTTCTACAACCTGAAAGACATAATTTTACTTGAATTCTTTGTTCAATTAGTCAACACCAAGAGAGAGAGAGAGAATTATAAAATAAATGAATCAAAGTTTGTGACAAATAGAATTTCATAACTAACCTTCCTTCCTCTAGTAGCTTTGGCCGGCGCTGGTTTCTCCTCGCCCTCTACTTTCTGAGCTCGTCCTCTAGTTTTCACCTCCTTGCTAGTCTCATCCTTGTCTTTACCCGCTCTTGTTTTTACAACGTCTTTACTTGCCTCAGATACCACATCCAAAGGCTCAACTTTCTTCCCTCTCCTGGTTTCTGTTTTAGTGATTTTAGGCGGAACTTCTTCTTCTGCGACTGTTTTTCGCTTACGGCCTGTAGTTTCTGGTATCACGGTGTTGTCAACGGCTTTCGCTCTACGCCCGCGAGTCACGGGCTCTGATTGCACGCTTGATTGAGTCTCGACTTTCCCGCGGGTTTTAGGTTCATTTGTGATTGCCGCTGCTTTCTGATCTTTAGTTGGTTTCGTTTCAATGGTGGTATTAGTGTTTTTGCGTCCGCGGCGTGTCGTTGTCTCGGTTGGAATGGTTTCAATTTCAACCTTCTTCCCACGGGTTTTAGGTTGCTTTTCGTCTGCTTTAGAATCTTTGGCCACGGATTTCTCTCGAGTTTTCACTTCGTCAGCTGCTTTACCTCGCCCTCGCTTGGTGACGGGTGCTTCAGTCACAGCAGCCTTACGACCTCGCTTAGGTTTCTCAACGTTATCGGTTTCATTTTCTTTGTCGTTTTTCTTCCCGCGGGTTTTAGGTTCATTTGTGATTGCCGCTGCTTTCTGATCTTTAGTTGGTTTCGTTTCAATGGTGGTATTAGTGTTTTTGAGTCCGCGGCGCGTCGTTGTCTCGGTTGGAACGGTTTCAATTTCAACCTTCTTCCCACGGGTTTTAGGTTGCTTTTCGTCTGCTTTAGAATCTTTGGCCACGGATTTCTCTCGAGTTTTCACTTCGTCAGCTGCTTTACCTCGCCCTCGCTTGGTGACGGGTGCTTCAGTCACAGCAGCCTTACGACCTCGCTTAGGTTTCTCAACGTTATCGGTTTCATTTTCTTTGTCGTTTTTCTTCCCGCGAGTCCTTTTCGGTTGAGATTCTTTGGGAGATTCAGTTTCTTCTGCGGAGGTATTCTTGCGAGTTCTTCTCGTCTTCTCTTCGACTTGCGTCTCTTTGCCTTTGGCTTGAGGTTTTAATTTAGGAGATAGTTTCGGAACAACGACCGCAGCTTTTTGCGCTCTCACTCTGGTTCTCTTCGGTGTTACTACTTTTTGTTGTTGGCCGCGAGTGACGCGTTTCTTGGGACTTTCTTGGACTGTTGTTGGATTAGCTTTAGGACTCATGACGGGCGCTTTTTTACCGATAACCAACGACGTCCGGCGCTTCTTAGTGTTGGCCTCAGATGTTTTATTTTTTCTATTTCGAGTGACGCGTTTTGGCGGACTTTTCTTCACTTTCATAGGAGAGGCTTTAGATGTTTTAGGAGAGACCTTTGATATTGCTCCAGAAGTTGAAGCCTTAGGACTGATTCTCATTGGTGTCTTCTGCGGAGTTTTGGCTTTAGATGCTCGGTTTTTAGGCGTAAAAGCGTTTTGGCGCGTTGTTCTGTAAAATTACAAAATATATTTGATTATCAATCAAACCTCTGATTATGTATATGATTTATCAATGCGTCAAAATCTAGTGGGTCAAATACCTACTAACAACAAAAAGTTTTATAGAGTATGTATTTTTGCTAGAGATCTCACTACCTATGACCGAGTTTGAAAAGTTTGCTTCACTGTAGTTCGTTTAACAACAAACAACAACTAACTTCCTGTAACAACTAACCTGTTCAAAGAAGTATCGCGGTCACCATTCGTCTTATCGACGGCTGCGATGGGTGACACCCGCCCTAGTTCCGACGCGTTCATCGTCACATTGACCCTTCCCTTGACCGGCGTCGAATGCACGACCGCCCTTTTCTTAATCGGCAACTTAGGTTTAACCATCTCTATCGACGACTCGATTAAAGAGCGCTTCTTGATGGGTAGAGTATGCGCGCTGTAGATTTCTGACGCAGACTTCTTTACGATGGAACTGTTTCGAGTTCTGGAAGCTCTCATCGGGTCTCCGCCGTCCACGGTGGAGGTCGCTAGGTTTTGCATCTCTTTGGTGACATTTCTAGATGCAGGTATCGACTTGGAGGTGGAAGGTTCGTCTCTATGAAAGCGCTTCTGCAACTCCTGTTCCAACCATTCCTCTACGTTATTGGTTATGGCGTCCATGGAGCTATGAAGGGTTTTCCCCTTTCGTATCTTAGGAGTCTTGGATTTCGCCGAGAATGTTTTCGAGTATACAGATCTGGCGGTCGGCTTTCCCACCAACTGGTCGAACAAACTTTCGGAGTTCAATGCAGACTGGCCGGACGTATCAAATAGCTCGCCTATGCCACTGACATCGTGCAGACTTGCCTTAGTTTTGGCGTTTTTGAACATTTTGCGCACCCCTCTCACGTCGGTCAAATCGTTTCTAGGAGAGTTCCGTAGCGCTCTCCGCACGCCTGAAACGTTTCTCAGATCATTGTTTTCTGATTTTCTGAAGAGCCTTTTCACGCCTCTGACGTCAGTCAAATCGTTGTTTGGCGATCTTTGATTTCTTCGGATTAGGTTGGTCGACTTACCTCCGGCTTCGCTCAGAGGCGTGTTCGAAAACATTATTTTCAATCCCGTTACATTAGTGAGATCATTCTTGACGGAGCGTCTCGTTCGATGCGTCCGGAGCAAGCTTCGGACCCCTCTGACATTAGTCAGGTCATTTTCTGGGGTATTTTTCTGGAAGAGACGTTTGATTCCACTTAAATTGGGGCTGTGGCTCGGCGTTCCGATCGGACTGACGAACTGCTCCGGCGTGAACGTTCCCGAATGTTCTGAAAACGAGTCATCATTGCTCCCGCCCATCAAAGCGATAGTATTTCTCGTCGGGCGTCGATCTACCACGATGTCATCGTCAAACAGTTGTTTTCTCGAGAACTCAGTCATACTGCGCGATAGCTTCCGCTTGACGGGGCTGTTGAAGAGCTGCTTCACGATGTCGGATCGGTCCAGATCATCAATAATAGAGCGCTTCGACTGCGGCTTCTTGGCCGTCGAGTGCTTGTTCTTGACCGCTTCTTGCACCAACTTGACGGCACTCTTCGGCGTGACTGTGTCTTCATCGTCAGGCAGCGGCGCGCCCGGGTCTGTTCTATCAGACGCTTCAGAGGAATCCTTGCTAAGCCTCAGAATAGTCTGCCTTGCAGACATTCCTAGCGACTTTGACCCTGCAACTAAACGTCTTCTCGGCTCGGAGAGAACTCCGATAGTCTTCCTTTTAGACGTAAAGCTCCTTCCCTTTTTCGTGGAAGTTTGCGAACGCAGCGAGCTACGACTCGAGTCCAACAAGCTTTGAATACTCAAGACTGGGGTGCCGACTTCCACCGGACTTCGTCTGTTCTCCGGAGTAATGGTCCCGTCTCCTATAGAACCGGTGACAGAATCGTTCACTTTAGAATCGTCCGTGGGATTGGATTTGGTTCGTGTGCGTCGGGACGTCTTGGGTGAGGAGTCATCCGGTTCGGTGTCGTCTAACAGCAGTAGGTCGGTGTCGTTGATTCGCGAGCGGCTTTTAGAGGCGCGAGAGATTCGTGTACTGTTTACTGAGATGTGTTGATTTTCGGGAGTGGACAGAGACTTGGACCTTCTACCAGAACTTCTGGTCGTTCTCTTGCTGACCTCAACGCTCGAGCGTGAGCGCGTGGCCCTGGCGTGCCCTACGTACGGCGTGCTAGAACCTAGCAGCGTCGGTTGGAGGGTAGACCGGCTTTTCCGACCGGCGCTCGTATTGGGAGTTCCATAGTCTGTAGTATTATTAGTCGAATCAGCAGAGTTGTACACAGACTTTGAAGTATCCGTATCGATCGACACTAGATCCACGATCGAGTAGGACTCCATGTTTGCAGCCCTAGGGCTTAGAGTTCGGGTTTTGAATGCGGAAGCGACTGTAGTGTCATCTCTTTTGGAATATTCGGTTGCTTCGGAGTTGTCTAAAGCCTTTTGTAGTATCATGGTGCTGCGTGCTGATTTTCTTGAAGATGGCGAGTTAGGGGTCATTGTTCTCGAGGGTGAGACGGGAACGCTTGTCCCCACATTCTGCAGCATTCTAGAACTGCGCGAGTGAGACGCGCGTGGGGAAGGCGACTCGGAGTACCGAAGGGTAAGCTCGTCCTCCGATAGACTATCTTCGCTATCGAACCGGCTCGTTATCTCAGATTCCTGGTGGCTCTCGAGGTTGCTGAGGTCGAATTTGATGGACTCGGTCTTGCGATTGCCTTTCTTGGAGAGGTCTTTGAGCGCGGATTTCTTGGGGCTTGGGAGGGCTGACTTCTGGGGTGGGTTGGACTGAGAGTTATCAGACATCTCTAGGATTGACACCTAGATGACAAGAAAGTACTGTTTTTAGTTTCTCTGAAAATAATGCTTTTCATTTTCTCTAAAAGAATTATGAGTTAAAAAGAGCAAAATGTAATTTTTGTTTCCTTATCGTTAACTTACAGATTGATTCCCCGAAGCTCGCTTGCTCTTTCTAGTATCATGCGAGTAGGTAGTAGCACGCCTGGGAGTGATCCCGTCCCCAGTCTCGCGAGAGCCGCGGCCCGAGCGGCGCGCCTTGCGGCCGGAGCTCTTGCGCACTGGACTCGGCTTCTTCACCACGTAGGAAGGACTCTGCTTGGACTGGCTTGCACTGACCCGGGATTTGGGAGTGTGACCCGTCATTAGCATTATGGCAGCTTGTTTTGTGTGATCTGTAATCAGTGATGTGGTGTTCATCTGGATGGCTTTAAAAGCATAGCGTAGTAGGTTTGCATCCTACGGGCTGCGCTATGCATGTAAGCAATGAACATGAATATTATGTCAGCTATTTGGTATCCATAGTTCAAGCTTTGCTTAGTTTGGGGCCATATATTGATGTTAAGAATGTCCTCAACAATCAAAAACATACATGATTACATCCCACCGACTGCGCCATGTAAGCAATTTATACGAGGTCTTGTACACAACGGGATACGCGAGCACCATTGTATAGACTTATTTCTTAACACATTGATCTACTTGACGTGTCACTAGGGTCGAAAGTAAGTGTAGCAAGGGTATTTCATACATTTGACACAATGTTTTCGAACTTTGTAGGTTGGAAGACATGCCAGTTTCCGCGGAGGTCGGTAAAAACTTACCAATCTTCAGCGGATCTTCGATCTTCACAACTCTAAGTTTGTGCGCGCTCTGCACCTTCCTGAGTACGGCGAGGCGCAGCGGCGTGCGCTTGCGCGCGGAGCCGGGCGCGCCCGTCAAGCGGCGCTGACCGCTCTTGCGGGACTCTATCCACATCGACGCTTTCGTTGTGCTCAAAGTAACTGGAATGTTATTGAATGGTCACATTTTTATAGCAGAATACCCTGACACCTCTGCGCACTTCATGATACGTCTAATTAGTACAGCTGCTTTTACACGAATGTCTGATAATACCACTATGGGTTGTTGTCTATCCGTGTTCTTTCTCAATTTGAGTTTGTGAGATAATCGCCAAATGACGAATTGATGCCTCTAGCTAGGTTATTTATTGGTCATTCATCATTCGGCCGCTTTTGTGTAAAAAGAATAAAGCAAAAATAATTTTAAATTATGGAACCCAGCTAAAGAAGGCGTTATAATGACAACAATGTCGTTCTAGGACTCCTTGAGTTGCGAATTGGTACGTTAGCTTACGCATTCAGTCCAGATAAAAATGGTAATATACAGGGTGTCCCATAAGTCAACGTCCAGCCGAAAACTGACGATAGGCCAAGTCATGACAGCTATCAAAAAAATATATAAAAAAATATTTGTCATGTAATTTTCGAGTTATGAGTATTTTAAAAAAACAAGAAAAACTGACACCCTGTGATGATCTTTTAAGTCCTGTGGCTACAAATATTAATTTTTCATGAAACTTTTTTCTGCGACGTAAGCATGAATAACCCTGCTGTAAATTACAATTCAAAATTGAGCCATAACTGCCTCAGTTTTTAATGAAATCGTGGAGTTTTGGCCAACATTTCATTCAGATAATTACATCACCCAACTTTAACCGTCTGTATCGCAAAAAAAATGAACTACACTATCATGGCAAGTAACTTTAAAAAATGGCGCATTTATCCAGAATTCCAAAATGGTATAATACTTGCTAGAGTACTCCTTAGTTTTGGAAATAAAAAATGTTTTTTCAACTAAACCGGATTTCCAATCAATTTAATTTCATGAGATTAAATGTTTGTACCCTTTAAATCATGGGTTTAAAATGCCTACGCTGCGTTTTTAAGTGACTCACAATTCACAGGTACAAGTAAATACCATTTCGACCATGTAAATAAACAGTTAGAGCCACCATCTTGTCGAAAGAGTAATAACCATGGGTGTTCAAGTAATTTGTTAGTGTTAGGTGAAAGTTTGAAATAAAATTCAATAGGATTATTAGATTCATGTAGGACTGCACTACAAGTATTAAATGGAACGCCTCAGAGCGGGGTAGCGCCATATAAGTCATGTTTTTTCGTGCGTGCAGCCGGCTCCATCGTATTATAAAACGTTGTCACGTCAATAACCATGTAATAAGACCGGCGACGGGCGAAGGCAAACTTTAGATTAAAATCACGATTGAATTTTATTTCAAACTTTCACCTAAAACTAACAAATTACTTGAAAACCCATGGTTATTACTCTTTCGACAAGATGGTGGCTCTTACTGTTTATTTACATCGTCGAAATGGTATTTACTTGTACCTGTGAATTGTCAGTCACTTAAAAACGCAGCGTAGGCATTTTAAACCCATGATTTAAAGGGTACAAACATTTTATCTAATGAAATAAAATTGATTGGGAATCCGGTTTAGTTGAAAAAACATTTTTTATTTCCAAAACTAAGGAGTACTCTAGCAAGTATTATACCATTTTGGAATCCTGGATAAATGCGCCATTTTTTAAAGTTACTTGCCATGATAGTGTAGTTAATTTTTTTTGCGATACAGACGGTTAAAGTTGGGTGATGTAATTATCTGAAATGAAATGTTGGCCAAAACTCCACGATTTCATTAAAAAATGAGGCAGTTATGGCTTAATTTTGAATTGTAATTTACAGCAGGGTTATTCATGCTTACGTTGCAGAAAAAAGTTTCATGAAAAATTAATATTTGTAGTCACAGGACTTAAAAGATCATCACAGGGTGTCAGTTTTTCTTGTTTTTTTAAAATACTCATAACTCGAAAATTACATGACAAATATTTTTTTAAATATTTTTTTGATAGCTGTCATGACTTGGCCTATCGTCCGTTTTCGGCTGGACGTTGACTTATGGGACACCCTGTATACACTGACAAACAGTTTTACAAAAACTGGAAAATGTACACATGTTTGTAATAAAATGAGACGTTTCTTACTGCGCTAGGTCTATG
The DNA here is from genome assembly GCA_939531255.2 of Thera britannica. Lineage (NCBI taxonomy): Eukaryota > Metazoa > Arthropoda > Insecta > Lepidoptera > Geometridae > Thera > Thera britannica. The sequence goes on along the minus strand of OW618040.2, from coordinate 14,568,305 downwards.
TACACTTATTAGAAAAATGTGGTTAATCAATAAGATTACTACAAAAATTTAACAAAATTTACAACATTAAAAACAAGTTTTTTTAGTGGCGAATACTAAAAGGCGCCGCCACAATAGTTTTACCGCAGTGACTGACACAAATAAGTGAAAATATCATGCCTTTTGACAGTATTAGTTGTCAAAATGGCATCTCTACTACTTATCATGTCTTTGGTGTCTTCTGTTTTTGGTACGTTGTGTTGCTCTCATTGGTCAAGAAAATCTCTATGTACAAATAAACAAAATAAAATTAAAGAAAAATTACAATTTTAACCAAGAACAAATTTGCTAAGCAGTATTTATGATTGGTGTACACAGACCTAGCATGGGCTCCATAGCTTCATGAAACATCTTTTTTGTGAATAAATATAGACCAGTGTTAGCGGTGAGTCGTGTGGCTCGTTGGTCGCCGTCGCTGCTCACGGACGACTCGTCAGCCGGCGCTGCAGATCGACGCGCGACGCCCGTACTCTTGCCTGCAACTAACACATCCCTATATAACATACCTGACATACTATTGTATGGTGTCTTGACCACCTTTGTGTTTTAAGTTAGGCAAGAAGTCGTTTATTTTATAGTTATTTTGTATAACGATTGAATCATTTTATTTATTGAAGTGAAAATACTTGTCAGTTTTTTCTTTTCAGCACATTTTTCAACACAAGTACCTACAGCTTATTTGGTGAGAGTTAAAAGAGTCGAGGGACTCACCGCTGTGTTCACTGTTGTCTCTTCTCTGAGGCTGCACTATAGCCACTTGCTTACCTCCTGAGCTGGCTGCAACAAACACAGTTATTCTTATTCAAAGCTGACTTCAAAGAGGATGATAATAAATTACATTTGAAACAGAACTATTCCCATGAAAAACAAATTCGTGGCACTCCGGTAATCCCGACAGAAGCGAAAACCCCAACAATTACCCCTTATTTTTCTAAGGAACTTGAGTCTTCTAATCTAGGCATCGCCTCCACCTTCTGTTTTAATCACAATAATAAATAGTTTGGTGATCAAAGACTAGCGACCGCCCATGGCTATGCCCACGTGGGAGTTTGTCCCCCGTTTCTATAATTTTTTCGGAATAAAAAGCAAACTATAAGCTAATCACCCAGATTGGCTACAAAGTGTATTTGCTGAAAATTTTATAGTTCAGGAGTTGCGAGCGTGAATGAGCCACAAACATCGTAACTTTAGCATTTCTAACATAAGTAATACCTGGCATGGAGGCACGATGCGTCATCTCTATAGCGAGCTGCAAGGCGCGGTCCCGCAATGCGGGCGCGCTCCCCGCACTGCCCCGCCGCGCGCCCCGCACGCCGCGACCCGCGCCCGCACCCGCACCCGCCCCGCGCGGTGTTGGCAAAGCCACAGTCGGCAAACCTCCCGCACCTAGCGGATATCAAATTGTAATGAGATGATAGAAAGCATTTATAATACTAGCGGCCGCTCACGGCTTTGCTCGCCCCGCACCCGTTACTTTTTCAGTATAAAAGTATCCTAAATCAGGCTCCTAGTTCTAGATTTTTTTTAAGTTACCTTCATGTCTCTTATTAGGTGCAGAATATTCCCAACGAAGTGAACGATCTCCAAGAGTGATAATGTCGCAGTGGCGTAGTGCTGCTACACTGATGCTCTGCCCATTCACTACTGTTTCTCCATCACCGACATGGCGGATTACAGTCTGTAAAAATATAAAAAATTTATTAACAACGTGTATGCAATTAATACAGAAGGCAGAGCTACTACCAACCAACTGAGCTGAGAAGCCAGTCAAGTCTATTGGTCAAGACCAACTTAATAGGTGTGTGTAATGACACTAATTCACTATTTCAAGGAATATCATTACCGAAAGGCCATCGAAGAATTGGGTATTCAAGTCACCCATATCATCTCTCTGGGACTCTTCATAAAAAAATAATGATCTACCTCTGAGTTGTGCACAACGATGGTGGCATGGTGTGCACTCACGGAGGGCAGCATGACCCGGATGTCGCAGGCGGGCGCCGAGCCCAGCGTCGCCAGCCCGCTCGCCAGCGGGTAGCGTTTCACGTCGCGCCCGCTGCGGTCCAACACCACCAACCGACCGCCGGCGCCGGACATCTCGCTACAGAACACACAAGCTTTGTGTTTACACCCATGCGACTTGGTTAAAATTATATGAACTTCCAAGACAAACAAACAAGTTTCCCGCCATTGCAATCAATGTCATGTCAGGCAAGGAAGACTGTGCACGAGCTACATTGTACAATCGCAGTGTTTTTCCTAGTTCACATAAATCTATCAAACTAGAGTACATAAATGTGTAGTACACAGCGGTTAATGATTAGACATGATGTAACTTATTTACCAAGCAAACCGGTACGATGAAAGTAGCAACCAAAAAACTTTAACACTTGCCTGTGTCAAGATTCTCCGTATAATTTTCTCAAAATATGATGCATAATCTAGAGAGAATGCTTCGATACGAAAATGAATCTAAGAACTCAGTATTTTAACCACTTTTCTATCAATACTAGAGTAGAGCGAGACATTCAAGACAAGAGCAGCAAAGGAATTCGCCATGAAAGTAACAACAAGACGCGAACGAACCGAAAAGCGAAACTCTAAATTAATGGCGGTGGTGTATTTATAAATATAGTTCTGGCGCTGGATAAAGTCTTTTTGCCAAGTTCTCGTGAGAACTTATAAAAAAAACTTAAAGAAAATTAGATGGTTATCCTTTATTTAGCAGACTATAGCAGGCGAAAACGGGAGGGGTGGGGAGGGGGGGGGGGGTTAATGTAACCTAACCTCAAAACACTTTACAGTCGCCTAAAAAGCGTAGTAAAGTTAAAATTTGGGTTGGCTTTAGTATTGTTAGGGAGGAGGAGGGACGGGGGAGGGGTCCTCTCTGCACTGACATGCACTATTCTTGAAATTAAGTAGATATAAAAAAAAAAAACCTAACAACCTACTGTTACTTTTGTGACTTAAGTCGGGGTGCCCCGAGTTTGAATCTGCAATGGCTCAGCCAGAACACTCGCGAGGAGCCCTGAGCGTCGCTTCACCCGCTCAACCTGAGTCAACCTTCGCTCCGCTTAGCGTCTGGCTTCACGATTTTTATATACACTCTAGGGGTAGGGACCTCAAGACTACGTGGAGTCGGGGTGCTCTGTGTCGGTTCTGTCACACGTTTTTTTTTACTTAATTTCAAGAATGGTGCATGTCAGTGCAGAGAGGACCCCTCCCCCGTCCCTCCTATAAAATTTAAATGGGTTCCATCTCATAGCGATATTAAGGGAAATGAAATAGTGGACAGAGCAGCAAACTAAGAGGCAGATCAGGATCACTCAGAGGAGCTAGAAGTTCCATTTACGGACTATCATGTCCTATACAAAGAGAAAAAGAGAGAGCTGTGGAAAGAGTACTGGACAGAAACTAGCAAGGTCAAAGGACAGTGGTAATAAAATATTCAAAAAGAATTGCCAGTAAAGCCTTGGTACAACATACATAAAGACATTGATGAAAGGAAATTTGTCACAATAATGAATAGAATGAGATTTGGTCATTGCCTAACTCCTGCACATTTACAATGAATGAAAATAATAAACTCCAAAGAATGTGAGCATCGTGGTTATGAAAATGCAGACCTTCGACATATAATTCTGAATTGACAATGTTTTTCACTGCAAAGACTCCTGATGATAGCAGAGTTACTGGAAATAAACCCTGACGTTTCCCGCCGTCTCCAAGAACTTTTATATAATAGTATAGGATCCCGCTATAGAAAGACCTTCACCGAGCTGGTTATTTAATGACACGTATTTTATATTTAATTAAACATGCCGATAAATATATTCTTTTTATGGGTTGCCTATCAAATTTCAGTCCAGGATAAGATTAATTAATAATTTAAAAAAAAAAAGTTTTTTTAACTTTCCACCAGTTTGTATAGTAGACAAATTCTATACCAATCGAAAGTCTATACCATAGAATATGCAAACGTTAGGTTGCCTATTTTTTTCCGGTTACAACTCTCGGGTCTAAAAAGGTAAATCGATACTAGCATTTTGCACCGGTATGTTTATTGAATAAAAATACAGGGGTCTATACTTTCGATTGGTATAGAATTTGTTTTTTAAACAAACCAGTGGAAAGTTTAATTTTTTTTTTATTATTATTAATTAATCATAATTATCCTGGACTGAAATTTGATAGGCAACCCTTATAGAATATATTTATTGGCATGTTTAATTAAATATAAAATACGTTTCATTAAATAACCAGCTCGGTGAAGGTCTTTTTAGAGCGGGAGATCATAAACTATAATGCAGATCTATTTGGATCTTTCTAAAAATATGTGGTCAACACTGTGGAAACCAAGGATGTTATATTTACTAGGGATGGATAAATAAATTTCAAAGCGTGTCCGTTTTTTGTTAGTGTTCAGTTGTAGATATGTATTAGTGTGCGTGACTAGAGAAGTAACGACATTAACTAACCTATCGATGAATTACGACGATTTGACGACCTCTGTGGTGCAGTGGGCGAATGTCCACCTACGACGCAAGAGGTTGCGGGTTCGATTCCCGCCTTAGAACAAATATTTGTACGATCTGCAGGTATTTATTCCGGGTGTTCTGGTCTTTTCTATATAAAAATAAAAAATACCTATACATGTAATGTATTGTATTATGTAGGTATATCAGTTATCTAGCACCCATAACACAAGTTCTGCTTATTCTAGGGCTAGATAATGTTGTGTGACTTGTCCAGCATTATTTATTGAATACCGAAATCAATGAAAAAGGCGTCATAATTGGATATAAACTCTTTGATTTGTTCAACTAAATTACAATAATATAATTCAATACACAATGAGGGATTTTCACGATATGAAAATTTATGAAACGGTTTAAACTTTTAAAATTCTCACGCTTGGGTGTTGTAGAAAGGTCTTGTGATTCCACACCACTTTCTTGCATCTTTTTCCGTTCTGGGGCATTTTGGGAAACTAAAAAAAATTATAAATGAGATAAATAAACGAGGCCGTCAATTACTATTTCAGCCGAGCATTGTATACTTAGTACTAATATTCTCTAATTTGCGAGGAAAAAAAAACAAATTAATTCTACAAATTAATTCTAGTTTACTTCTTCAGCTATTTCTCTCAATCGAGTTTTAAATCTTATTCAGCACCCAACGACTAAGTACCTACTTAGTATTTATTAAACAAAATAAAATTGTGATAAACCTAAGAGAACATAACATCCACAGCGCAGAGTAGGTAGGTAGGTATCAGATTTTCATTCCCGCCAATTTGACTGTGCGTGGTTTTTTTAGCATTAAAAAAAAAATATTCTGTACAAAAAAAAACGAAACGAAAGATGTTTCACATTATTATGATTCCACAACATTACAACAGTCACTTCATAATCCTAATATCAAGATATCAAGCTAACTTACCTTAAAACCTCGGCCTGCCTCCATGTTTTCTATACCCATGCAGAGTCCATGTGATACCTAATTACACCTAAAAACGATGTATGCAGAAACTAAACCATGTGTAAAGCAATAAATGTATTGAGTATTGAGTACTTAGTAGTCATGATCCCCCAGTAGGATTACACTAGGATACCCGTATCGTGGGTATCAGGAACTACGAGTGACCCGCTACAAATATTTGCAGATCTTACAAACATTTATCCCGCAGTAAACTCATTCAAAGCATTGAGTTATATGCATAAAAAACGGAAACTAAAATATTATCGATATAGCCAAATTGGCTGGTGTAGTACATCACTAGCACAGATGCCTAAATCAATACATTTTATTTTACAATAATTAATGGTTTTACACTTAGTTTTCATCAATAACACTTATGAATATATGACTAACATGAAATAAAATTTAATTATTACTGTTTTTCTGGTAAAAAATCTCGCTCTTTTAGCATGTAAAAAGATGAAATATATTGACTAAGACTTACGTATTAAATGACTGTTCCGGGTCTTTTACACCTCCTTTTGTTGTTCTGGAAGAACAATACACAGCAGAACAACACATTTTTTCACTAGGTGAATTGATTTTGTAGAAACGCTTTATTTTTAACACAATTTATTGAGTTTTCTCAGCACAACAAGACAATGTTTTGTCCAACATGTCGGAAATCAACAGACACGATTTACACAGGAGTAAGGTGTTGCCAAACTTACATCTACTTTCTCTTCTACTCGTAGCTACGTTCCGTGGGATAGACAAAGATAAGATCACTGGTGTAATACACAGCTAAGTAAGAGCGGCAACGCCTTATCGCGGCTTCCATTTGTGATTCCTCTTCCCTGGTGGAAACTCTGTGAAAACAAAATGTGATTGCAAAAACAGACTAAAAAATTTAAAGTGCGTGTCAATAAAAAAAAAACATGAGTGAAAGTGAATGAAGTGACAAACAAAATCTGATAAACTTAGAGGACTTGGCGGAAGGACTTTGAATCCAAGCCAGCACAAAATAAAAAAAAAACACAAAAGTACTCTGTGTGCAAATGAATGGTTCACTGGTTCACTGGCGTAGCGGTAATAGACTCATTGGTTCACTGTTGTAGTTCTTTTTTTTTTAAATATTGTAAATTGTTTAATTTTACAGTTCGCCCTGCGTAACTTGGCCAGCCTGAAGTAATCCGTTTGTGCAAAAATCACCATTAAAGGATGGAAGATTTGCTAAACGGCTAACTTCAGGCCCGCCAAGTTACGATGGTCGTACTGTATTTTCTATCCTACGTAACGCGAGTGAGCAGAGCAGCCATGCAAGAGCTCTACTAAATATGAACTTAACACATACTTATTTGAGTTAACGTATTTGAGTGGCCGACCAAGGGCAAGGAATATGAATTTAAATAATCCTCACAGCCAAAGTTATTGGTTTGTCCTGAGGGAAGACCAGAGCAATGTCCTAATCAGCAGCAACAATTTTACAATACATAATCCACAAAGTAAGTACCTACCTAAACTCATCCCAGAGAATCGAATAAAGTCATTGGTCTAAGTACCTACAAACCCACAGCATCACAGCTGATCACAGCGATCGCGTGCAGTCTTAGACAATCGATCTAGATTGTCTAAGCGTGCAGTAGATCATCAACCCGCGTTATGCCAGCCATGGTTAATCATTGTCATAGCGAATAGTCTATGATCATGTTAAATATTGTCCTCTTGACTATGTGGCCAGACGAGTTAAGGCCTGGCTGGTATGCCAATATTGCCGAATTAGTGACGCAGATTGGTTTGGGTTTCAGAATTTTGCCGGTCTGGTTCTTGAGTTATTCCCAAAACATGTGGACCACCGTTCAGTAATCAGGACTGTGTGGCCACCCGTTTTCTTGAATAATTTTGTATCTTATGCATCATATGGATGAATATTTTTATATGTTATAATTTTCTCTGGCACTAAGTATTGACAAGCAAATGAGCTTCCTCGACTCTAGTTAGGAAGATAAATAAAATATTTTTGAGGTTTTGAGCTTATATTTAACCTCAAAAACCGATAATGTAAGACAAAAATTTACAAGAGATAGGAGCCTAGCTGCTATGCCAATAGATAAATAAGGATTTGTGACGCATTTTGGTGTGGTTTTCATAATTTGTGACGGTTTATTTGCTTACATGGGAAACTGACTTCCTTACGATAATGACGGTTCTTCTTTTCCTAATAATACCCAAAAATGTCAATAAAGCCTAACTACTTGGTCACCTCCTTCAGATATTATAGTAACCTTCACATATTTTCTTAGATTTCTCAAGAAATAAACCGTCACAAATTAAGAAAGCCACACCAAAATGCGTCACAAATCCTTATTTATCTATTCGCATAGCAGCTAGACTCCTATCTCTTGTAAATTTTTGTCTTACATCATCGGTTTTTGAGGTTAAATATAAGCTCAAAACCGCAAAAATATTTTATTTATCTTCCTAACTAAAGCGTCGAGGAAGCTCATTTGCTTGTCAATATTTAGTGCCAGAGAAAATTATCTAAATATACAGTGTGTTAGGTTAAACGAGGGACTTATTGAGGGAGGGTATTCAGTATTCGATTCTCGTCCCAAATATGTAAAAAACCTATAACCTTAATTTGTGACGTAATTGTCCACTAAAATACGTTATTCATGAACACTGAGCGCGCAAGAAGTGAACTTGTAAACACGTGGCAAAACACGTGCCGATCCTGCCGAAAAGGAAGCTTGTGCGCAAACCCCGCCCCTTCCCTTTGTGTTGCACCGACAGGAGGACACACTCCCGCGCTGACCGCAGTCAGTCTATGCGAGTGCGCTGCTATTTCCGCATGTCTAATATTGCGCTTCCGCGTATCGCAAAAACAACCCCGGGATAAGTGTGTCCTGTAAACGTGTTCTTTTAATAACCAAAAATGACGTCTTATCGAAATTCTAATGAAGAATATTGGGATATGGTTCGTGCCTACGTGTTATCTAATGATAGTGTGCGAGGAGCCATTATTTTGTACCGAGAGATGTTTCCATACCGCCAGATTCCATCGTAGGTACAATCTTATGCTAGGTGTTAACCAACGATTGCGAACATTCGGTCAGTTCACCGTACCGACGCATGCCCAAGGACGAGGAAGGGAGCCATACCTAGGTAAGCCAGTTTTAAAGTATGAAGGGAAAATGGATTATACCTATAGGTCATTGACCCGCGCAAATGTTCTGCGATAATATTAAATCGCTAGCGCAAGGGTGTACACACGTTGCGAGACTTTTGCGAAATTTTTGGTATGATTCTGTCTGTTATTTATCAGAGTTTTTTTTTTGTTCATATTTTTTTTAGTATCATATAATCATGCACTATTGTGGGTTTCAATATGTCCCTCGTTTAAACTAACATACTGTATAAAACGCTTACGTTACTGACTGACTGACTGACAATCAACGCTCAGCCTAAACCGTAAGTCCTAGAAGGATGAAACTTGGAGGGTATGTTTATTTTATAGCATAGGGGTGCACTAAAAAAGGAAATTGGAAAATGATTTCCCTAAGCGGAGAAAAAGAGGAAAACTTTTAAAAGAAAAATCAACGGAGCGTAATGGCAAAGGGGCGAGCGAAGCCGCGGGCGTCCGCTAGTAACATATAAAAATATTCATCCATATGATGCATTAAATACAAAGTTATTCAAGAAAACGGGTGGCCACACAGTCCTGATTACTGAACGGTGGTCCACATGTTTTGGCCAATAACTCAAGAACCAGATCGGCACAAATTCTGAAACCTATACCAATCTGCGTCATAAATTCGGCACTAGATATTGGCATACCAGCCAGGTCTTAACTCGTCTGGCCACATAGTCAAGAGGACAATTGTTTATTATGTGAAAATGTCGCCCACCTAGCGATTTTTCTCTCGACTACCCAGCCAGACCAGATCGATTAGGTACTTACCCTAAGCCGAGGAGCATGTTATTGAGAGTGAAGGTAAAAATAATTAAATGTAAAAAAAACCTTAATTAAGTTTTTAACAACAAGCTGAACTAGGTTCTCGAATTGCGACCACGAACCGGAAAATGAAGCATGCACGACATTTTGAAGATCCCGGAGGGATGGCGATTCGTTCTACCTAGAAATGTGTAAGAAAGTCTTATGTCCAGCAATGGACTTCTCCAGGGTGATGAATTGGGTAGGTAGGTATAATAGAATTATGTACCTAAGTATTTATTTTATCTTCTATTCACCAATACATTCAGTAATTTACAATTTGCACAAGATGTTGCTGTGCTGCTTATTAACGTTATATGTTGCAGGTCAAGAAGCCAGATACATAGTAGAGACTGAAGATCAGCCGTTCACACCAATTAACGAAACCCCCGTCACATCACTTGAAGACACCACCGAGCAGGTCGATACAGATGAAGCTATTAAGGATGAGAACCACTTTTGGGACAGAAATAGAATAAAATTGCTTCTCACATTGTGTCTAGAAAATAATTTCAAAAACCAAATCAAAGACAAAACCCTCCTAAGTGGAATCGCAGAACACGTCGGCACATCTTCTGACGAATGTGCTACTAAATACAAGAATTTGAGAAGAACTTTTATAAGATTGTTGAAGAAAAAAAGGATAGGCAAAGAAATAAAATGGGTGCACTACAACATTTGCGAGAAAGTGTTCAACGAGTGCAATTCCCTGCCCCCTTCTATTCTAGAACCTTGGGATGAGCACAGGGTTAAGAGTCTGTTAAACCTTTACATAGAAAACCTTAGCCGATTTCGCAATCCCGATTGCTTACTGAAAGATGTATGGAGGGACATCGCTGCGCAGTTAGGAACTACGGAATACAACTGCTACCACAAGTTCAAGAATTTAAAAAGAGCTCATTTCAAATGGTTGCAACGCAGTCGTGATACGGGCAAACTCGCCAAATGGCCGTACCATCAGTACTTCGAGCGAATATTTTACGAGTACAACCCAAAAACAGGTCCGTGGAGCAGAGTTAAAACCAAAGAACTTATGGACGCATATCTCCAGATAGCCGACAAGTTTATAAGTCCAAGGTATCAAAAGAAAGATCTGTGGAAAGAAATATCGACCGTCGTTGGGGAGAGCGCTGCTGACTGCGACAAGAAATTTAGAAACATGAAACAGACTTATTTAAAGCTAAAAAGTAGAGCAAGTGCCGGTAGAGCTATCACCAAATGGAAGTATTACAAGGATTTTGAGAACATCTATAACCCCAATAACTGGGAATACCTAAATACAAGAGCACACGACGAAGACTACGTAAAGCAACTCTTAAATTTCTATTTGGAGAATAAAGAAAAGTTTCGAGATCAGCGGATAAAGAAAAAAGCAGTGTGGAAATTACTAGCTCCAAATATTGACTTGAGCCCCGAAGAATGCGATCGAAAGTTTCGGAACCTGAAACAGACTTATATACGATTAGAAGAGAGAAGAAATCTGACCGGCCGAACTAGCAAATGGCCGTATTACGAATATTTTGAGAGGATTTTTGATGAGCCCGAGGCCAGAAAGAGAATTTCTAGAGTCCACTTAGACAAAGTGACCATCTGTGACCTGCAGAGGGTCGTGCAGGAATCCCATTGTAAGACTGATGATAGTAATTTCAAAAGGTTGTTAGCTAGTATGGATGATGCCAATGACATACAGCGACAACGCAATCGAATTTTGGAAAGATTAATAATTCAAACTAAATGAAGTGGATGGATAATATAATGAATGTCAATCAATATCCTCTCTTGATCAGTTAAAATTGTGGTGGCGATTACAATTCAAGGGCTCTTGAGTCGTTGTCGAAATAAAACAGGAGATTATGTTTAGAAATGGTTTTATTTTATTGTTACCGTTCTTATGCCTTTAAATGTATATGTACAAACAAACTAATAATAGATCAGTTTTTTCATTCAGAATTGAGAAATCGTTAGCAAATTCAATTACATATAGACGGCGGCTACTCGTTACAAAACGAACAATAATTATGCTTAGTCTTAACTTAAAAATACGTCTGCGTGAATTCAAGACTTAACTCATTTAATTTGACATCCATAACTCTATACCACAGTAAGGAATGGAACAAAAATTAGTATCGAAAAAATAATAATAATAGTGAAGAGAATCACACGGGGTCGCGGTCACAGGCACCGGACCGCACATCACTGGCACGCACTCGTCGCTCGCTCGATACCGATACATCGCTAACCTAGCCTAGCCTAGTTACCATACTATCGTACAACTAGCGCGCCTGGCGCCTGGCGGCCGCGGGCGCGGGCCTGCCAGCTCACTTCTTGGCGTTCTTCTTGGGCGAAGGAGCCTTGCCTTTGGCGTTGTTTGACACTTTCGCCTTCTTGCCCTTGGGCTCCTCCTCATCTTCTCCCTGTCAACCAAAAGAACAACATCAAATGCTGCACCCAGCTAATGAAGACTCAACAACTGTTCACTGTTTAGCTGTCTCTTTGCAATCAAACAATAGACACTTTAGGTGAGGTTGTTTCTGTACACACATTGTAACTGTCTGAAGAATATGTTATAATGTTCCATAACCATGTCTATTAACTACAACATAAGCATTTCCAGTCAAGTCCATACCATACAGCTATTGTAGAGCACTGCCTACTCAATGAACATGCAAGTATAGAACATTCTCATCGGTTCTCAACAGAAGGTAAAGGACACAGAATGAGTACAGAAAACCACCAGCCAATTTAAGTTATGCTATAAAGTTCATTCGTAAAACCTTTTTGTTGCCCAGTTACATTCAAAATGACAGCACAAGCTACATGACAAAATATATAGCTACATTTCTACAACATCTACTAATACCATACAACAGGTTACAATACTAGAGAATAGAAGTATTAGTTGTGGGCAGATCTTTGGAAATGAAATAAATAATGTGATTGGCTGAGATGAGAGATGCACTTCTTGCCACTATACAACTATTACTGCCTGTGTATGCCATCTAAGTGCCTGTCATTCCAACTGGATAAAGAGCCCTTTGCCCTGTGGTGTAACACCAGTTTTAAAATTATTAGTTGAAGGTTTTCAGTACCTCATTCACCTTTCGCTTGCCGGCAGGTTCTTTTTTCTTATTTATAGCTTCCTGCAAATTTATTTGTTACTGTAACACTTCAGTTTTCTAAATCATTTCATGCACATTTTCCAATCAATTTAATAGAACGTTATTGTCACACCACGTAATATAAAATCCGTATAACTGGCGCCAATAAAAAAGCCCCATGGCAGCCACTATATTCAATAAAACACAAGTATTTGCTTGCAAAATATTCCATACTTATTTATTGGCTCCGATTTTATACAGTTTATTGAAGCAAATCTTTGCACATGGCTACTAATTAGTCCCACATGACATTACATTTATGATAGTTTTGACTGCCATGATGGTTGTGATAGTTTCCTATTTGGCTAGTTGTGATGTGTATAACTCTACTTAAGATAAAACATGCATAAACAAATAATTCAACGTACCTTCAGCTCAGAGTCATCACCCTCTTCTTCATCCAACATCTCCTCTTCCATTTCCTCCATATCATCAAACTCTTCGATAGGGCCGCTGAGCAGATGGTGCCCTATTATGTGCACTGGTCCTGAGCCCTACAACATTATAAAACTGGTTTAATACCAATCAATACTAAATAGAGGAGATTCTATTGTGATGGTGATTCAGACAAATGCCTCGAGAAATCATAAGCAGGTGGTGCAACAACCAAAACGGAGTCGCGCGCCTGTCAAAGTTTACAAAAGTAAAGTAAGTTTATCATCATTATAAAATAAGATTCAACACATTTCAACTGAAAAATTCAAGAGCATGAAAAGGAGCCTCTTTGAAGTACACTTAACACTCCTTTCACCACACTGGTTCGAACGATTTAATGACACAATAAAACTGATATATTTGTCAGTCTTCCTACCTGCAGAATGGTGAATGTGACGGGGGCATCAGGGAATTCAAGGTCAAGGCGGGCATGTCGCGTCTCGCCCGCTTTCAGCACGGCTATGGGTATTTTGATGGCTTCCTGCAGTGACATTGTTTCTACCTGAAACATTAAGGTAAGAGTGACCATCAAAACTACAAAATATTTAGTAGTTTTTTGACACCTTGACCACCACCTTGAAGCCAGAACTATAAGGGAGAGGATGCTTCATAGGAATTATATATTCTAAAATTATTTGGATAGTAGACGCCATTAACTAGTTCTCAGAATAGTTTTTTTTTATAGGTAGGACCACTTTTCCAATGATAAAATTTTTGGCATCATCAAAAAATAGTAAATAAAATAGCACCTAGTAATAATATCATTGTAATCAGTCTAATCAAAGTACCTTTATATTTTTGCATAACACATCAAAAGTTAGTAAGGGAGTAATATTTATACCTGGATAACATTAAGTTCTTCTGGTTTAGCATCTGGTCCGAGGAGTGCTTGGCGAATCACCAGTTTGTTATTACGGGGGTTGTAGTCGGTCGCCTCAGGGTCCCATGTTACTGATTTGTTAGTGTCTGACAGAGTAACTCCTGGAAAGTGTTTATTGATCTTTTAGTATCAAATTGTAATTGGTACTAATCTCACACTTTGCACTGCTTCCAAGAAAACGAAAGAGGATGCCTAGCTAGTTTGGCAGATAGGGCGGTCATTCACCTCTTTAGCCTTACGACTACGAGCCAGATACGGAAGGTGAGCTACTAGTAGGTGCAGTTGGGCCGTCTGTAACGGCCAACGAACGAGTAGTTAGGCGTGCCCCGTCCTTGTCCTTGACGTCGGACATAACCTCAAAACCATCATCGCCGGTAGCAGAGGCAATGCCGTCCAACGTAAACAAAGTCAGTAGAGGTACCTACGATTGAGTTAGCCCTACGAGCCCTGCCCCATTTAGACAGATTCAAGGCAATAATGTGGGGAGGGTCTTACTTTGATGCAAACACACCACATCAAATCAACTTGACACAACATTTCAAATGACGCCGCTTGGACGCTTCTAGTTCAAATATACGCGCCACTCTCTGGCTACATACATAGGTATTAAAACCACGCGATGATGAACTAAGCGATTGAGCATCTAGGGAAGGTTTGGTACCGGCGAGGCTGGTAGATAATTATCCAGCTAGCGCCATTACGATTTAACAGGGGAAAAGTACTTTCGAGCTACAACGAAAATGGCGGCAAGACTGCTAAACATGCATCGCGATGATCATCAAACGAGACTTCAACAATTCATGAATACCTCAGGCCCACATTTGTGGATATAACAGGCCAAACAATTAAGTTATTTCTACAGCGAAATAAAATGGCGAGCCGGGTATTCAGTGGACGCTTCAGACAAATATTTAAAATGCATATTTTAACTAGAAATACTAAAGCTAGGATTTAAATAATAACATCGGTATGTACAACATTTATAATAGATAATGACTTACCATAGAAATATTCGTCCGTCATCGTGATTTCACTAATTTATTTCGATTGTAACGACACTTTCACGTGCGATGCCGGCACTTACAAATCTGGAATAAGTAATGTTACCAGCGCTTAAATTAAATTTAGTACGCCTTCCTTGGCACAAACGATTTAACCAATCTCCTGTCATTAGAATGTGACAGAAGATAGCTAATTCAGTAAAATTCAATTATGGGCTAAGTTATAAATCTATAGATAAAAATATGTCCATCTATTTTTAACAAACTACAGTGAACTCTGGTGTCACTACTAATGTTGATGGCCCGGGACGCATCCTACTAATCTCAGTTCATCATTTATTCAATAAATATTGAAGTGAGTGCAAAAAGCGTGACACGCAAGAACAAGTGATTCACCGTTCTTCAAATATTGTTAACTATTTATTATAATATTACACCTCCCGCTTACTTCATCGCACTAGTTTTTTATTAATCACAATAATGTATACTTGTTCCTGCTAGATACCCTATAATTATCATAATGCGATTGATAGTTAGACGATTAATATAATTAAATTGAGTTATTATTTTGGACTACATAATATCAACTAGAATTGAATAACAACTTCACTCGGTTGGTAGTAATCATGAAGTTAGATGAGATAATATCAATATAAGTGGTGTTGTCTCATTTTGAATTAGCAAATCTTTGGTTTTTGTACAAAAACCAAAGATTTGCTAATTCAAACGGGTTTTGTGAACTTTAACGCAAAATTTTGGTTATCACATCTTTTATTCATAAATAGAGAGAGACAAATAGGCAAAGCGAAAACAACATTTCGTAAACGATATTATTATGTTGTAACTGAAGTGGGAATTGCTCATCTGGTGGTACTATATCCGTTTACGCGTACTATACCCTAGTTGCAGGGACCTACAAAATTCTTGAGTTGGCAATACAAAAAAATGCCATAGACAAAATTGATTCCTTGGGAGGGGTGCGGACTGTGGAGTGGACGCATTCATGAAGGACATCCTAATGCTATGTCCACAAGATCGCCCTATGCCTAAAACATACACAAGTGACTTATGGCAGCCGGCGTGGAACAGGCGTGGCGCAGGCGTGTGCCACTTCAAAACGATTTCATACAAAATGTCTGCAGGCGACGTTTTTGAATTATACTGAAGCGACGCGGCGCAGGCAACGAGACGGCGCGCGGCGTGTCTGCGGTCACCTGCTGTTGAAAACGTTCTCTATTAAACCTGCGCCACGCCTGTTCCACGCCACGTCACTTGTGTATGTTTTAGGCCTTAGGCCTTAGCCTCCATCCAACTTCAAACCTTTGCCCATTTTGCCTCCTCGATGAGACATGAGAGTAGCTACAATTAAACTTCACATCAAGTGCGTTCATAAATAGATTTGTTTATACCTCAGCAAATAGTGTCACTTCGTACGAACCCAACGAACTTAGGCGAACCATCCACTCTCACTAACATTGGGCCATCGAGATCGAGCAAACGCTTGGATGATCTTGTGGAAGTAACATTAGACCAACCATTCATTCACCATCAATCACCCAACAACAAAGCAAAGGAACAAAAACATGCGACGCCAAAAAAAAAACCCTGCTTATAATATCTGTCAGCTATTTGTCATTTTGACACGTGACATTATGCGACACAGACATCGACATCGACTGATTTGATTTGATGACATTTTCAAATTGACTGATGAAATAAGAAATGAAATGAACAAAAATTTGACAAAATAAAAATAACATCTCAGTTCCTAAAACTGCATTATTATTCAACATCTCCATCGATATTTCTTTTATTTTTCCTCTTCCGTTCATCTTGGGTTTATTTTGAACATCGAATCATCTGTTCTTCCACAAGTAACGCAAATCGGTAGTGGGAGCACTGTCGTCCGTCGTCACACCTTCCGTCCCTGGCGGAGCGAGTGAATCCGTGGATCGTGTCGCTCGAGTAGTCTTGACCTTATGGCATCGCTAGTGTTTTATGTTGTGTAACGACGCCAAAATTCTAAGGCGAGCCTTGCCAAGATTCGGATCTTCAACCTCACGATCTATTCAAGGTAAAGAGTCGCCGAGGTTCGCATAAAATTTCGTGAAAATACATAAAGAAGTGGTGAAACCGCCGTCCTTTCTATTCGCGTGGTGGTCCGCGCGTGCGAACAGTGTCACAGTGGTGGTGTTGCGGGGTAGTGTACAGACGTGCACGTAGAGGGCAGTGTGACAGGAGTGTGGCGATGAGCTGGTGATAGTGAGCGCTCGGCTCGGCTGACGGCCGATGTGCAGGGACGATGAGCGAGGAAGCGCAGGCGGCCGCGAGCCACGCCAGCCGCGGCACGCAGGCGGCCGGCGGGCCCGCGCCGCACCTCGCCTCACACAACATTGCGCAGGTACCTCTCCCATGCTCTACTCTACAGGTATTGTCTCATCAAAAGAATGCTGGAAGAAGCTGGAGAAATTGAGCTTGGGCATGCAAACCTGCACCTTACTATCACCGTCTAAGTGTGGGTTTTACATAATCAAACAGCCGCTCCACTTTTCATTGTTTTTTATGTGATGATACCTAAAATTACCACACCTCGCCTTAGCCTCGCCATCATGTGCTGCAATAATTAGTCTCACGCAAGCATTCAGGCGTAGTGTTTACACTACAACAATACTCTCAACGTGACAGCTAGTGCTCAAGGTCTTTTGTTATTATTCTAGCTAGATGATTGTTTAGAGTTGAATGCTTCTATTGCTGTGTGGAGATGGCTTCTGTATACAGCACAAGGTATTCAAATGTTGGGCGTATGACATACATACTTCTAGGCTAGGTTGTGTGGAACAGGCACCTCATCTGTGTGATACAACTGATAAATGATATTTTTGACTCGGACATAGTCACATACCTGCTGTAGAACACTAGAGCCTCTATTTCAGTAGAAGTGAAGTACCTGAGACTAGACTTATTATAAAATTATCAATAAATAGCTTTATTGAACTTATTGACTACAAGTCAAATGTTGCGTTGACCTTATCAACTTTATATTAATGAGTGAGTGAACTAATAATGTAATCAGGTGGTTCCCAAGCAGCATTCGCGCAGAATTTTTGCATTTGCAAATCCGATTAAATTTCCGTTTGAATTTTACACTTGATCTAAGAAGAAGTGTACTAATGGAATGAGTATGTTAAAAACATTTAGGCCCGTATTCCGAAACAGTGCTTGAGTCTGAGTCGAGCCTTAAGCATAGATTTTATGACAGTTCTCCATTGAGAAGTGTCAAAAATCTCTGCTTGAGGCTCGACTCAGACTCGAGTACTGTTTCAGAATACGGGCCTTAAATCGTTATTGACTTTTAAGCTGCTTGACAATCTGTGAAAATTGCACTCAATGAACATCTTTACATTTATCTCTCAGTTGATTATTATTTATACCCGTAGTATTTTAATAATATTTGTATAGCACCAACTCCAATTCAGATGTATTGTTCCAGATGACAGCTACGTCGACGCCCCCCACCGATAACGCTAAATGGCGCTGCGAGACATGTACCTATGAGAACTACCCCCTGTCCAGAAAGGTAAAAAAAAATCGGAAAATTTATAATCCGCACTTGATGTGCAGGCTGGTTTTTCCGCAAGTAGGTCGCTGGCGGGCCCTTTTTGTGTGACCCTTGACATGTGTTGCTTGAACTATTTTAGGTTCTACGACACGCTGGTTTCCTTCACCGTATTGAGAGTATGGGCATAGTGCACATACATTTTATGACAGAAAAACTCATTGGTACACGACTGGATTTGAACCCACGACCTTCGGATCGGAAGGCGGAGCCGCTACCTACTCCACCAGTGCTACTACTAGACCACCAGTGCTCTTGTCCAGAAAGGTTGACATAGAAGATGTTCAGAAAGGTATCTTTTATGTAAATAGGAACTGTATGACCAACGTCAGGTTCGCGGGGATAACTCTGTCTTTAACTACAAGAAAAAACTTCTTGTAATGAAAAAACTCAAAATGTATCGACGATGAAAACTTCTCCCGTTTAAGTTAAAACCAACCAAAATCAATGGACTACCGTATGTTTCAGTAGACAATCCTAGTTTCTAGAAAAAATATGAAAATTAGTTAACGCGGGTGAACTCGCGAGTTTAAGACTACTCCATAAGTGTTAGTTCTCTATCAGAATAAATAATAGCACCTACTTACGACCACAGCTGCAAGAAAATTTAATTCTTGTTGGTAGGTACAAGTATGTAATACCTCCCATATCAAATACCTGCCATTGTTAACTGGAGTTTGCTCTCAAGCTCGTCATTTCTTTTATGAGCGCCACTTGCGTAGGAAATAGGTATTTGTCATCATCATACTATTGTGCTTGATCTATTCATTAGAAAGTGGCTCTCAGTATTATTGACCTGTGTGGTTAAAAGTATGAAAAAAACCGAACAAGTGCGAGTCTGACTCGCCCACCGAGGGTTCCGTACAAAGTAGGTACATTTATAAATGTCGGTACATATTATTGTCAGAAAATCTTAGTTAAGTAGAAGATAAAAAAAAGCAGCCAAGTGCGAGTCGGACTCGCCCATGAAGGGTTCCGTAGCATCAAGTAACATAATATAAAGGTTCTTGTAGTTCGTCGAAAGGTAGGTAAAATGCGGTTTACGATTTATGACGTATAAAAAAAAAACTGCTGGCTTGATCTCGTTCAAACCAAATATCGTTGAAAGTTTGCATAGTAATGTACAACATATATTTTTTTTAGTTTTATCATTCCCTTATTTTAGAAGTTAGAGGGGGGGGGACCAACTTTTTTCAACTTTGGAAGTGTCTCTCGCGCAAACTATTCAGTTTAGAAAAAAACGATATTAGAAACCTCAACATCATTTTTGAAGACCTATTCATAGATACCCCACACGTATGGGTTCGATGAAAAAAATTTTTTTGAGTTTAAGTTTGATGTATGGGGACCCCCAAAATTTATAGTTTTTTTTCTATTTTTGTGTAAAAATCTTAATGCGGTTTACAGAATACATCTACTCGCCAAGTTTCATCAGTGTAGCTCTTATGGTTTCGGAGAAAAATGGCTGTGACACGGTCGGACAGACAGACAGACAGACAGACAGACAGACAGACATGACGAATCTATAAGGGTTCCGTTTTTGCCATTTGGCTACGGAACCCTAAAAATGGACTAACGTTTCCTGCACAAACCCTGTTTTAAGGGTTCCGTAGCCAAAGGCAAAAACGGAACCCTTACAGATTCGTCATATCTGCCTGTCTGTCTGTCCGTCCGTCCGTCCGTATGTCACAGCCACTTTTTTCCGAAACTATAAGTTATACTGATGAAACTTGGTAAGTAGATGTATTCTGTGAACCGCATTAAGATAATCACATAAAAATAAAAAAAAACCACAGATGTTGGGGGTCCCCATACTTAGAACTACAACTCAAAAAAAAAAAAGACGGGTTGCACTCCGGGAGTGCCGGCAGAAGTGAAAACTTGCCGCTCGTATTAAAACTTATAAAGTACTCACTCATTTTCTTTCGCTATTCATAATACCTAAATAAATACAGTAGATCTATAAAATCATGTAGGTACCAATGACCACTACTACCTGCCGCGGGCGGCCGCTAGTTCATAAAATCTATAATAGGTATGTACCTATACCTACTACAGTCACGAAAAACGCCTTGGTATGCTTGCTACTAACTATTATCTATTCTGTGACGTTACCGTGTCATAGTAACTACTAGCGTATCTGTAGCGTCTTACGCTTTTTCGATCAAGTCACGTGATCCTGACGCCCTGACGCCCTGACGCGAGTTTAAGATTTTATACCCATTACAGAAAAAGTGCTCAACGCCGCTAAAGAAGTTTTCACTTCAAAAATTTTCATCAAACCCGTCGTTGTAAATATCACGCGACTGGTTAATACTTTTCTGTCTGATCTTTATTGCTTTTTGTCATGAACATTTTAATATTTAACCTTGGATTTGTGGATGCGCAAATTATTGAATATCGCATAGGAATAACAAATGTTACCATCTTCTAATCGAATAGTATCTTTGCCCTGAAATATAATACCTCTGTTCTGCTCTCTGGTAGAATGCATAGCCTAAATGGGCGCTGGTTGATGTGACGCAGCACAGGCGTGCACTAAGTAAGGAATTGCACAGGGGTTCAAGTTTGTATGAAATGACTGTTGGCCGCATCCAAACAGCAGTTATTGCGACTGGTTGTTACTTCTAGTATATTGGCTTGGCTTACAATATTTAATCTATCTCTATGAATATACAATTCTTGGCGGTCCCGTGTCGTAACCTAGATGTAGTCTAGGTTCATCCAGGTCTTGTCCGCGATATTCGTCACGTCTGCTCAGCTCGACGCTTTTAGGTCTTCTTGGATGCCATTCAGCTTGCGCCTTACTCCAGCTGTCATCACCTCACTTGGCCTGGCCAGGCCAGGTGTCCTGCCCGACTCCATTTTAGTTCCTTGATATTATGTTTCTTTAGAACCTATGGCAAATCAAGAGATAGTCACTAGTTAGTGGTTGGTTGGTTGATAGTCGCAGTGGGCAGATGGTTCGATGTGTGTGCGTTGTGTTTCAGTGCACGATGTGCCGCGCCGCCAAGCCGGTGCTGGGCGAGGACATCTTCAACCTGCAGGACCACGCCAGCGCGCTGCCCGACTCCGAGGCTTGTAGTACGTATACATACCTCTTCTTCATCTTCAAAACTGGTACCTTGCCACCGCTCAGCGTTCGTTACGCAAGCACGCAGGTTTACAGGTTATTATGGGATGCCATCATGTTGTGATAGCATTACATTTGAAATGTTGCAGGTGTAGAGTTAGTAGCAGAACGTATGAAGCCGCTGCGGATATCGTCTCCTCTAGCCACGCCCCCTGCCCCGCCCCAGGCCACGCCTCCAGCCCCCGCCGCCACCTCGCACTCCGGCGCTATCGCCAACAAATGGACGTGCTCGGTGAGCTCCACTAGTTACCCCCTTCTTCTTATCGTGTCACTAGTTATTTGGAACCATTGTCTTAAAATGATTTTAAGTGCGCCTCAAAGGGCCTCCTTTCGTGCACTTGGCATATATTTTCAAACATTTCAGGCTCTACGAGATGCGGGTTCTTTCACCGTTTGAGAGTACTAGGCATATTTTTTTGGGTAGAGAAACTCATCGGTGCACGAGTGGATTTAAACCCACGACATAATATTCCAGGTGTGTACATACGAGAACTGGCCGCGCGCGCACCGCTGTGCCATGTGCGGCGCGGGGGGTGCGCCCGCCCCCGAGCCGCCGCCCCCCGCCCCCGCGCCGGCCCCCCCCGCCCCGGTGCCAGCTCACCCGGCGCTGCGACCCGCCAGACCTACCATAGGTAAAGTGAACTAAGTCTGAAAGTGCAGCATGTATAGTAACGAATATGTTGAAAAGTTATATGATACGTAATGAAGAAGAAAGAAGTGTATATTACGAGACAAATAGTAGATTAAATGTTGATGGATATAAAAGGAAAGTCTGTGTGAAAGAGGTCCTGAATAAAAAACAACTGATAGAAAAGCATACAAGAAGAAAACATGCTTTACCACCTCCACTTGATAAAACTATAATTGAGCAAAAATGCATTTCCTTGTATTGAATGTTGATTTTCGTTGCAGGTATAAACGACATCTGCAACAGTGTTACGATGTTGGATTCGTCGGAATCCAACACGGTGCGACGCTCGAAACGTCCTCATAAGAACATCGACTGGATATGGCTTCAAGCTTGTTTAGGTAATCTAAATATATAAAACTCTTTCGTTACTGACTGACTGACTCACTGACTGACTGACAATCAACGCACAGCCTAAACCGTTAGTCCTAGAAGCATGAAACTTGGAGGGTATGTTCCTCTTATAGCGTAGAGGTGTACTAAGAAAGGAAATTGGAAAATTCTTTCCCGAAGAGGAGAAAAAGGGGAAAAAAGGTTTAAAGAAAAATCAACACACAGCCTAAACCATTAGTCCTAGAAGCATGAAACTTGGAAGATGTGTTCCTCTTATAGAGCAAAGGTGCACTAAGAAAGAAAATAGGAAAATTATTTCCCTAAAAGAAGAAAAAAGGGAAAAATAGTTTAAAGAAAAATCACAAAAAATTGCTTTACAAAATACGCAAAAAAACAGTAAAAAAAAGTCTACTACCGCAGCTTCTGTCACCAAATTTGAATACACACAAAAGTTTACATAAACCCCACCGTAACCACTAAGACAAAATCGCGGAAAACACCTATCATACCGAAACTAAACACCGCACCGCTTCAAAAAATGGCTAAAGAACATGCTCAAAACTATGGTAACCAGCTGGTCATGTCAAATTAAAAAAATCTGATTCGATTATACACCAACACGCATCACAACTTCACAATTTGGTTCCCCCATCCCCATTCTACCATCGGACTACTAGACGCACAGAAATGCGGCATCCATACTTGGTTGATGTTCCAACTGTCCGCACCAAGCGCTTTGCTTCAACTTTTATGTTGCGGACAGCCAAGGAATGGAATTCCTTGCCGGCGTCTGTCTTTCCGAGCACCTACAAATTGGATGTTTTCAAGACAAGAGTGAATAGGTAAGCGAGCTACATCGTCGACCGCATCATCACTTAACAGCAGGTGAGATAGCGGTCAAACGCAAACCTATAAATTGTAAAAAAAAAAAAAAAAAAATATGAAACCCTAAATTAGCCACTAATACAACATAAAATCACAAAAAATTGCATTACAAAATACGCAAAAAAAAACATTAAAAAAATTTCAGCTACCGCAGCATCTGTCACCAGGTTTGAATACACACAAAGGTTTACAAAAAAAACAATGATAATCACTTAGACAAAATTGCGGGAAAAATTTTTCAGCGGTGTTTAACCGCTGAAAAAAAACGGCTACAACAGCACTCACCTTCAAATTCAAATACACTCTAAAGTACAAGCTCAAAACGATGGTAACTTGCATTTGATCATGTCAAACTAAAAAAACAAGATTCAATTATACACCAACGAATACGATAGCCCAAATTAGCCACTAAAACAAAATCACGAAAAAGAGCTTTACAAAATACGCAAAAAAACATTTAAAAAAAATCTGCTGCCACAGCATCTGTCACCAGGTTTGAATACACACAAAGGTTTACAAAAAAACCCATGATAACCACTAAGACAAAATCGCGGGAAGCACCTATCATACCAAAACTAAACACAGCTGAAAAAAATCGGCTGCAACAGCATTTACCATCTTTCGAACACACTTTATATAGTTTTGAATGCAAACTCAAAACTAAGGTAACCAGCACTTGGTCATGTAAAACCAACGCATACATAACCCAACTTAGCCACTAAGGCAAATTCACGAAAAATAACTCTCAAATAATTATAAGTTTAAAAAACTTGAAAAACCGACTTCATTGTCAAACGGCTAAACCGATTTTAATCAAATTTGTTTGGGACAATCTGGACGTAAGAATAACCTTCCAAATAAAAAAATAATTTTCTAAATCGGTTCATAAATGACGGAGGCATGCAGTTACAAACATTAAAAAAATTATTTAAAAAAAATGGCAACACCGATTTTAATTAAAATGGGACCAATCTGGAAGCAGTACCTTTCAGATAAAAAAATAATTTTTCAAATCGGCTCACAAATGACGAAGTTATGCGGTAACAAACATAAAAAAAAAAAAAAAAAAAAAAAAAAAAACATACAACCGAATTGAGAACCTCCTCCTTTTTGATTGGAAGTCGGTTAAAAATACGCAAAAAACAGTGAAAACATATCAATAGCTGTCCGCTTTCCACCATAAAATAGTTTCTTTTAAACGAACTCAAACTATATCTTTATACTAACCACGCGGACGAAGTCGCGGGTGACAGCTAGTTAATCATATTTTAGTTCAATCCTATTAGAAGTATTGCAAAGCTTTTATGTCCATGGTGCTGACATTTGTTTTAAATCGCCCACGTACACGACGAAATTTGATTTTTCAAAGCATGTATTAAAGAGGGTAAAGTATAATACAAATGTGCGGGATAGTCAGAGGCAAGGCCAAGCAGTGAATCTGGACAGAAATACTTTCTCAAAGTAGATAAAACACCATGTATGGTGGCACATATTTTTCTGGTTCCATCTACCTATATTTGGATCGCATCACAAGATCTCAGTTCGGGGCGAACTACTAGTTTATTTAAAGCCCTCGATATCGTCGTCATTAACCGTATCTGTAATTTGACATTGCATTGCAGGTGTAGTAGAGAACTCTCCGCATTGCGTGGAGAAGTATCTCGCGCACGGCGGCGACCCCTCTCGGGCACTCACTCAGCCCGAGGTCACGCTACTCAACCGCGCCTCCGCCTTCGACCCAGGTCACACGCTCGTGCATCTCGCCATCAGGTATATATATCCTTATATCCTTATATTCCTTATATTCCTTATAATATTATAAATGCGTTTGTAACTCTGTCTGTCTGTCTGTCTTCCTGTCTGGCTTTCACGCCAAAACTACTGAACCGATTGAAATGAAATTTGGTACACAGATAGTTGAGGGCCTGAGGAAGGACATAGGCTACTTTTTATTGCGAAAAAAGGGTTGTAAGGGGTTGAAAATAGGGGTTGAAAGTTGTATGGAAGTATCGTCATTTTTAGAGCTAGAAACTTAAAACTTATTTTTTAGTCTGTTGATTTGATATAAAAAAATATGACATTCAAAGTTTGTGCTGGGGGGGTAGAGGGAGGGGAGGTGCGGGGGGAGTGTGGAGGGGAGTACAGGGGGAGTGTGGAGGGGAGGTGCGGGGGGAGTGTGGAGGGGAGTTGCGGGGGGAGTGTGGAGGGGAGTTGCGGGGGGAGTGTGGAGGGGAGTACAGGGGGGAGTGTGGAGGGGAGTACAGGGGGGAGTGTGGAGGGGAGTACAGGGGGGAGTGTGGAGGGGAGTACAGGGGGAGTGTGGAGGGGAGTACAGGGGGAGTGTGGAGGGGAGGTGCGGGGGGAGTGTGGAGGGGAGGAGCGAGGGGGGATTCAGGGGGAGTGTGGAGGGGAGGTGCGGGGGGAGTGTGGAGGGGAGTACAGGGGGGAGTGTGGAGGAGAGGTGCGGGGGGAGTAAAGGGGGATTGTGGAGGGGAGTCTGGGGGGAGTGCGGGGGGAATGTGGGGGGGTGTTGAGGAGAGTGGGGGGAGTTCGGAGAAGAATGCGGGGTGATGAAAGTGTGGCGTAGTACGACGCCATATTATGTCTAAGTTTAGTAAGAGGACAGACGACTGTGTCACGTGCACGCGAATATGACGTTGTAGTTACTGTTTTCTTCCGCTGCAAATTAAAAATGCTACCCATAGACACTATACCACGCGGACGAAGTCGCGGGCACAGCTACTTATATATACATTGAACCTACGCAAGGTATTCACCCCACCTGAGATTCAGTTCTCGCGATATCAAACTAGATCTTGCTTAGTCCTACTTGGATAGTCTTTAAAATGCTGGCGTCCACCAAGGCTCTCTTCTTTCGCCTACCCTGTTTATTCTGCATATCAATTGTAATTGTTTAATTTCAGATTTAAACGACAAGATATCCTAGCGACGCTGTTGTCGGGTATATCGGGAGGCGGGCCGGGACTCAAGCGATCTCCCTCTTACATTGGTAACTGCTTTTTCTTATTGATTGTATAGTTTTGACTCCTATTGAATTTGTAACCTTTTATGTTTTTTTTTTGCTCCATTCATGTTAAGCACGTATTGGCTGTTCACACCCCGGCAATGGTGTAAGAGCCAAAGGGCTTGTTCTTTGTGTTGAACTAGTACCGATGTGTTTGTGTGTTGCAGCGCCGGACATAGCACGCGGCATCCGGGCGCACCTGGCGGGATGCGTGCGCTACAAGAAGGGCTCCTTCCCGTGTCGCTTCCTCAACGAGTTCAACACCTTCTCGCTGCCTTGTGGTCTGTACTTTTTACTTAGCTCTTCTCTTTATTTGATAACTGTACATACAGCGTCATGTAACGGTAACGATGTGAATTATCCTAAATTGCTCTTACTAAGTTTACACGGAGATTGATCATAAATGATACGTCCAACTAACGTCGTTGGTTTTAAGACGTTGTGCCAAAGATCGCTCGGAAAATTGAACACGATGACGTGTGAGAACACATCATGAAGAATAGTGTAGCAAGTAATTGTATGTTATAGATATAGAAGAGTTGCCGGGGGTGATCCAGGAGCAGTTGTTCACGGAGCTGCTGGACCGGGACGTGCAGGAGACGCTGGAGACGGGAGACGCGCCGCTCATCAACTGGAACCGGGACCTCACCATCCGCCTCGGTACTACACCACAGCCACACGTGCAGTGCAGGAGCTGTTGAACTGGAGTGGTGGTCGTGTTGCTGGTAGTGAGACCCGTGCGTGTGTGTGCAGGCTCCCGGCTGTACGCGCTGTGGAACCGGTCGGCGGGGGACTGCCTGCCGGACGCGGTGTGCCAGGCGGCGTACGGCGTGTTCGACCGCGACAACACCCTGCGCGCCGCGCTCGCCGCCACGCTGCACCACGCGCCGCGCGCCTTCCTGCAGCGCTGGACGCAGTGGGAGCGCATGCAGGTACGCACACGTGCCAGCGACAGCGAGCGACAACACACTGCACCACGCCACGCGCCGCGCCGCTACACTAGAGCGCACTCAAAGTCAAAGTCAATAGTTTTTTATTCAGTACGATGCAAGAATCACTTTGAAACG
The DNA here is from genome assembly GCA_939531255.2 of Thera britannica. NCBI lineage: Eukaryota > Metazoa > Arthropoda > Insecta > Lepidoptera > Geometridae > Thera > Thera britannica. The sequence continues at coordinate 14,540,591 of OW618040.2, read as the reverse complement.
TCTTAAAGCTAGGTGAGTCTAGGTGCCAGTTCCACGCAACCAAGCGTAGAAGAACAGGCAACAAACTACGTCTCGGTTCCTACCGTTTTTTTATATGATCCTTTTACAAATCAAAAATAGTCTAAAATAATAGCAATGAAGTTCCAGTGTGGTGCCACTTCACTTAGTCAGACTACCTGACTTAGGTGCCGAGTACCTCCGAGCCTTACCGAGCGCGACCGAGCTCCGTTTCGAACAGTAGCTAGCTTTGTTATACACACACACCCGCTCCTTCCTCGCGCCGCGATACCCACTTCCACTTGATTGATAGTCAAAGATAGACTGAGCGAGCGAGTCGTATTTGAGTTTCTATGAAACAAAATTTCATAAAAATTTAATACCAATAGCGGGAGGATTATTCTTAGTGTATCTAACAATATATTAAGTTGTTTGTTTGTATTCGTTAGGCGCAGCGTCTGGATTATGTGCCCGAGGAGTCCCAGCTGCGCGCTGAGTGGTCGCGTCTCGTGGCCGCCGCGCCAGAACCTGGAACTGCTCTACATCAGGTAATTTATACGGCGTGTTTCTTAAAGCCTGTTAGACGGCGCATATATTCCATAGTTTTACATTTGGTGTCATAGGTTACGTTTACGTGACATTGTCGCGAGTACATTTCCCACCTCAAAAAATGTACAAGTTCACGTAAAGAAAAAATATAGATTACTCCAAGTAAAAAAAAATTACAAACGTCAACTGCATGTATAAAAGTTAGTTAGTTCAAGAACATTGGCAATTAAATAAAACAAAACGGTTATTTCGATTTTCTAGCTGCGAACAAATTTAAAGCCGCCCTCTAAAATTAATAATGGTTGTAATATTGTCTGTTGATGTGTGTGTGTATGTTATATGTCAAAGCTGCACGTGTTTGTGTTGGCGCACGTGATGCGACGTCCCATCATCGTGTACGGAGTCGACGTCGTCAACTCCTTCCGCGGCGAGGCGCTCGGCTACGCCGGCTTCCAAGGTATACAATATAACACCCAGACAGATAAAAACATCTGTGTTCACCACAAAAATATTTGTTCGCGGTGGGGATTGAACCCACGACCCACGACAAAAAAGGCAGAGCTACTACCAACTGAGCTGAGAGGCCAGTCAATACCTTGAAATTTTAATGGTTTTTTTAATAGAGGGTAGATGCCAGTTTTGGTGTGGTGAGAATGAGAATGGCTACAAATAGAACACACTGTAGACAGGCCGTCCACTCTGAACAACATCATCCTTGATGTCATGATCATCCTTGATCTCACCAGGATCACTATCATAGAAAATTTTAATCTCGTACGTTATGTAATAAATAATGATCAGAGCAAGTCGGCAGTTGGCGGAAACAAGACTGCTCGCGTCGCGGATGACTGCAAGTAGAGAGAAGCGACGAGATATCGTGAGGCGTACCAGAGCTCCTGATAAAGAGAAACCATAAGATATTCATGACAACCGCTCTGACAAGAGTGAAGAGACTGCAAGAACGTGTTGTTAGATGAGTTAGATTGGGTAGGTTGTAGTAACGTTGTGTATTGTTGTGTAGGTATCTACCTCCCGTTGCTGTGGGAGGCGTCGTTCTGCGTGAAGTCGCCGCTGTGCGTGGGATACACGCGCGGTCACTTCTCCGCGCTCGTGCCCGTCCATCCACACTCACCCAGAGACGACTATATCTGCAGGTTATACTCAACACACTTACATTTATATTCCTTCTTTTCAATGGGGAGCAAAACTCCTGTTTGCTCACTTTAAATCATAAATCATTTATTTGCTTTAATGGTGATCTACAAAAGATCTTATAAGTAATACCTATTAAAAATAAGTCGCACTCATTCCTCACATTACTGGGATGCAAATTTGTAGGTGCCGGTTTGATAAGTTTTTGGCAGTAATATTGTACAAAACAGCTTTAGATAGCAGCACCATCGCTTGATGCATAGAGCAATCGTGCGAGCCTGCAATCGACTGACAGCTATCCAAAGTAGTTTCCGAACTCCCTACTGCGCAGTTTCTAGACTCCTTGAAACAAACCTTGCCTTGTGTCCGTTGGTCTTGTTTAAAAACGGGGTATCCACGAGATCTCCACCCCGCGTCTCCATTAACCACAAACTCGATCTCGCATGGACATGAAGTGCAACTCAACACAAACCTTTGAAGAGGCCTACAGTACAGTATGGTAACGTTGTGTGTTGTTCCCAGGTCGCGTCGCGGCGAGGACGCGGAGTGCATCTTCCTGCCGCTGACGGACTGCAGCGGCAAGCTGCTGCCCGTGCACTTCCTCACCATGGAGGAGGTAACCATAACAACACGTCTCACTCTAACATAAACAACTTGCATGGAGCTTGCACAATGTCGGTTAATTGAGTCACCCAAACCAATAGGTAACAATGACAACCGCTTGTTTTGCAACATGTCATTAATATGAAAGATAAACAGCATTGGTGACAGCATCAACCCTTGTGGGACGCCAGCGCTTATGGGCCTTGAGTCCGAGCAAAATCCATCGACGATGGCTTTGATAGACAGATAAGATATTGGTGACTCATTTACAAAGACCCTCGGGCGGGAAGGCTGTAAAATATTAATTTACTATGAAGTGCTCAGTGTCGATTCTATCAAAAGCTTTGGCAATATTGAGGTTGACTGTCAGGGCTTGGAAAGGAAGGAATCCGTATTTATGGTCGGTAATCAGCTGGTACTTGTCCAGGTACCCCAGAAGGCGATTGCAATCAATTTTATTTTATTTGATTTTTGAATTTATTTTTATTTATTAACAACAATATTTAATCGTTTTTGAATGTCTTCTATCTCTAGGTATCTAAATCTTTGTAATTGAGGAACAATATTTTTCATTCAATTTTTTTTTTCTTTTTCTATGAAACTTACTTATCATCTCTATTGGCAACGCTATGAGGTCTCTTGAGTCGACAAGTGAAAGCTGCCATAAAAGGGCTAATGTCATGTCCTGGTGGTTGAGATGACTGCTCTCCGAGGGGGTGGGCGCATAATGTGAGTGCTGATGTGTGGTGTTGTGTTGTGCAGATGTGCGACGCGGAGGGCGTGGTGCGGAGCTGGGTGCGCGCGGCGGGGGGCGGGGGCGGGGGGGCGCTGGTGGCGCGGCTGTCGTTGCCGCGTGCGCGCCCGCTGCTGCAGGCACAGATGCTGGAGGAGTGGCTCAACCACTACCGCAGGCTAGCGTGAGTACTGCTGTTCTTATACTTATGTACTAGCAACTGATAACACTCAACATAACATAGACAAAATAAAGTGCTGTGCTAGAGTATTTTTAGATCTTGCTAAAGCCTTTGATACCGACTCAGTCTCATTACTTCTTAAGAAACTTGAAGGTCTTGGGATACGAACAGTTGCCCTTAACTGATTAAGAAGTTATTTAACGAACCAGAAACAGTGTGTTTAAATTTGATCACTTATTATAAGTAACTCCCAGCCTACTGATTTCGGGGTACCTCAGGGCAGCATTCTTGGGCCAACGTTATTTTTACTGTAATAAATTTTAAACATGAACTTTTAATGTCCTTTGTGTATGATTCCGTGAACGTTGCATGGCTATAATTTCGCATTGTCTGCAGGACAATAGTCATGAAGATTCACAAAAATATATGAAGTGACTGTAGGTCATAGTTTATGTTGGTGATTAAACAGAATAAAATCCGTTGTATAGTGATGAATGAGTACAAGTACAATGAGTGCCGTTACATTCCAGGCAACAGATCCAGGGTCCCTTCCCGCCGCGGCTGGCGAGCGCGCCCGCCGCTGACTACTCCAGCGACCCCGACACGGAGGACGAATAACTACACACACACATACATACAGTTGCAAACTATATGTCAGCTGCTACCTCCTTTTAGACATCTTATGATGCAATATTCATGTTGATGAAAAAATGGTTATATTTTTGTAAATTATCCAAGTCTTTTTTAAACGTATGTGATAGATAAATCCAAAAAAACTATACAAATTCAACATTTTGGCTTGTGAAGTGAGTGAAATTGATTATTTAAAAAGTTTGGTATACCCATGAACAGATTTATTCCTATGCAAAGCATGAATAAATAGGATACCCTAGTCCTTCTACTATACATTTCACGATAATAGCAATGAAATATCAGTACATGATATCTTCATGAGAGGGATGGTAATGGTCAAAGAAATAATTCTACACGACCAAACTAAAGACGTCGAACAAGTCCTCGCTCGCACATTTAAATTTTTTTGATATTAAATCACTGAACATAATTTAAAAAAAAAATTGCGATCAACAAAGTTGAATGCAACATTGCATGTTCAACAGAAATATAATTTTTATCCAATCAAGTAATAGTTCAATCAGCTCGAAGGCAATACTTCCGGTATCTGTATGAAGGGGATGGTCGTGGGTTCAAATCCCACTCCGCTCATAACTTTTGGGACAATGTTGAATATTTATGGTAGCATAAGTTTTTGGATCATGGACTATAAGTTATGGTCTCACATCCTCTATGACTTTAAAATATCATGCATGTGTGTAATGGCAACTAAAGGTGACCATTGTCGTTTGCATGTCTGCAATGTTAGTATCGGACGCATCGCTCGAATGTTATAAAATGTTTGATACGATGCGTCCGATAAAGAAGAGAACAGGCTGCATAATGGACGTAAGTGAAACGCACAACATCTGTGCCCGACGCATGTTATGTATGTACTACTAAATTATTTCAATATACTATCTACAGATGGTATCTACTACCTAGACTCTTATCTCTACTAGATTACCTACAGAAAAAATCCAGTGATCTATGAAGCTAGGTAAATAATTGTAAATTCTCAAGCAACGCCATCTAGTTATGAGTTTGGTACGAACAATCGAACATGTAATATAAAAATTGTATATAGTTTTTTTAAACAATAATCTGGAGTGTAAATAGGCATCTGTAGGTAGTACATTGAGACAGTCAATAGGGACGAATGCAATAACTTTAGAAACCTAAGATTGGATAAATTGATAGCTAGAACATCATTAAAACGACTCCTATCACATAGTGTTGTGATAAACAAAGCAAATTGTAAGCGTGCTCTGCCTCTGCCTACCTCTATGGGGTGAGATAATATTAGTACAGTCAGCATTCGAATTTGAAGACTATTTCATCGGAATTGTTTATTAAATCTTAATTATAGTTTCAGAAAACCGGAAAATGGCTAATTTTATTCTTTAGACATCTGTCTCTGATTATCATTTTAATACTTTTAATGTTGACTGTACGCTATATCAAATTAGTGGTAAAATAAATCTCGACTTCGACTGAGAAGATTTGGTAGCTTTAAATGCCAGTTTTGATTTGGCTCAATAACTTTTGAAATCAAATACTTTTGATTTTCGTTCAATAGTTTAATATAGTTTTGGGAGCCGTTTTTATAATAGGAAGCGTGATATTTAACTGGCTTTTAAAATATGATTGTTACAAAAATCGTAATAATTCGGCGTCGGGCCCAAACCTTCTCTAAACATAGGTCAATTTTAACGTAACTGTTACTATGCTGGCGCATTGTTGGCGTGGCGTGGTGTGGTGCTGGCGTGTTTTTGTATGAATTTCCAAACGAAACCGCTAAGAAATTGAGACTTTATTAAGATCATAAAAACTTATTCAACCACGAAAAAAAAAATTTTTTTTGAGACATAAAAAATCTTTTTAAATAACCACAATTTTTAGTCAAATATTGAGAAATGATTCAACAAGCAAAAATCATTTCATTCATAAACGCTAAATACCAAGCGGAACCGAACAGCGTAATTTTTTTTCTCTCTAGTACTACGTAACTAATATGTCCATAATTTTATGCAGGATTTCTGAAAATTTTAACATTTAATAACTTTGTCATTTTATCGAAACTAAAAATTCTCATTGCACATTCATAATGTTCTATCCCTACTACATTACCCTATTTTTTTTTTCTAGTAATTAAAAAGTAGTGGTGTATTATTTTTGTACAAAGTATGATAATGCGTAAATAAAAAAAACTATGTTTGTCTTTAGTGTATGCATTCTTCTTCATTCAGGTTGCTTAAAACTAGCCATATCAATGTTTTTCATAACATTTTGGTAAAAATGGCAATAGTTTAGGCACTATTTATATTTGATCAGTCACTCGTAAGCCACGCGGCGCCACGCCGGCCGTACCCATCATAATTTTTTCAAAATTCTTATAGAAACACGCTAGCTAGATGAATTAGTTCTATAAAACCTATTATTACAGAGTCTATTAAAATTAATGGACAGAGAATAAGGTTCTAATATTTATATAAATAAAGTACGAATGTAAATAAAAGGAATTATGTTGCAAAGATACTGATAATAGATGTTGTATGACACGAGCTAATACCCATTCGATATCGATTCATGTTTTCAGAATGGCGCGGCATCGTACATCTCACTCTCACACGATTGTTAACAATTGTGTATGAGTGAGAGGTAATGATTTCCAGGCCCTAATGTTCAAGTGAACATACTGTGGTTTTTATCCCGTCTCATAGAACAGGGTTATAGATAGGTCTATAGATTGTGCTGCTTAGTGCAAAACACTGTTTTTTGCCTTCTCATAGTTATTTAATTTAAAAGTTTAAGTAGTGATATTATAAAACTCTGCTTTTATCTACTCGAATGTTCACTACGTATTAAGCTAAATGAGCTACCATTATGCACCAACTAGGCTAGTTGGTGAACTAGGTACTTTTCAGCTGAGAGTGGAAAGAAAGGGCAAGTCTTAAAATTATTATGTTTATGTGCAGCATAAACATAATACTCAGATTACTCTTTTGTATGGAGAAATTATGAGACAACAACTCATTTCTACGTAACGTATTGTTTTTGTCTCATTATTTCCTCCATGCAAAAAATAGAGACACGTAGGCGAAACGAATTGTTCAAACTGATAGAGTAAAACTCTTGACTATGATGGGTACTGCTGTCAAATGCCACAGTTAAAGTGTCTGATGAATGATTGCTTACTTGCGCTTGTCGCGGAGCTGTCGCAAACTATATAATCACGGGGTGAACGTTATGAGAGTAGATAAAAGCGGAGAAAAACGGAATATTATTTTATAGATAGGTGTGAATTTAATTCGGTACTGATATAGTAATGTATCCAGTAGTGGAACGATCTAAGTTGTTGATATATAAGCGGTTGCTATGCGCTTACAATATGGGGTGTTTGGATATTTTAATTGTACTACTCCACTAAAAAAAATTACCTACAGTGCGTGTGGTTTTGTAAGGCACTTAGGGGCGGATGATATTTTCGTTCGGTTATGCGAGACGTAAATTGAAGCAAAAACTCAGTGTATGGTTGAAAAAAAAACAAGACAACGAAATACCAATCTCGTAATTTCTTTTAGCCCTTTCGAATTATATAAATTAATATTCGACGGTCGCGATATGATGCCAGTACAACGTAAAATACCCAAGCTTCAATTAATTTAGAATATTGTTTTGTTTAATTTCTCCTACATTGTGTAAATATGATTTAATTCGCTTTTCTAGAACTGTACAAGTTGCACATTATGTTTGTAAACACCCAACGTTTTCATTCGGATTATGTTGTACCTACTAATTTTAATCAATTAAATAGCACTTATTTTATGAAGCTGTTCCCTAATCTGTTGTTTTATTTTTATTAGCCTTTACCAGTATAGGTAATGTACACTAAGTACATACCTACCTAAGTTTACTGATCTATGATTAGGTTTCACCTTGAGCTGTTATTCTAATAACTCCTGATTTAGGGAAATAATTGTTTCAACATCATAATAAAAAAAGGAGAGCATTTAGGTTTGTGTCGACCTAAATGACTATGCAATGTTTTAAGAATCTGTCTTGCTAACGGATAATTTTTTAAACTGATTTGGAAACTAATTGTTTGCAGTTTAACAACAACCACCACAAACATAATTATCATTTGGCCTCATACATTCTGATTAGTTGTTCCCCGCAACTTGGACTGCCTATGTATAATGTGGAGGGCACCAACTAACATTGGTGACCCTAACTTGATTTAAACACGCAACCTATTAAGTGTTAAGGTATTCACTCAGGGTTGATTATTGCTGTTATTTAGTAGTTAGAACTTAATTAAAAGATCTTTGATAGGTACATTAAGTAAGTAACCCTATCTACAGATTGGTACCTACGACATTTTGATATCGACGATACTTGTGTGCATACATACTCGTATGTGAACCCAAAGAACTACAACGCAACGAAAGAGCAGCGTCTCACCACCGCTGAACTACCGACCGCACCGTTCCGACTTGAGTTAGACAAATAGATGGCTGCAGGGGGGAAGAGGAATCAAAAATTCCGACGGTTATGAGCAGTTTCCGAACGAAATCACCGCACGCGCGCTTTCTGACAGACTGACAGTGACAGTGACAGCTGACAGCTATTGGTTTTATAAACTGGCGTTTATTATGTACCAGGGCAGGGATGTTACGGAGCTTCGACTCCGACTCCGATAAATCGGAACTTCCGACTGATATTCCTCCTCCGGTTCTCACTTCGTCTTCGATACTTTTGTTTGAAACGGGGTTAATTCCACCTAGATCATAAATTAAGTGAAAGTTTGGATGAATGGATAGATGTTTGTTACTTACTAAAGCCAGAACTGCTGAACGGATCTGGCATAGAGTTAGATTAAAGTCTTGTATAGCACATAGCCCACCAAAGGCCCACCATACCCGGCTACCCTAAACCCCTTTTTATCCCGGTTAAATGTATATATAAATGTATTCATGCTTAGTTTGTGTGTTTAGATAAGTACCTACACTAGGTATCTTTATCACAAGAAGGGTTAACCCCAATAAGCTGGAAATTGGTGGACCTGATACTTTTTAGCCCGAAAAAGGAACGGGAATGGGGCGAGTGAAGCCGCAGTACAAAACATATTAATTTGATTATATTAGCTGATTGTAATTAATTGTATGTGAACACATGATTCTTTTTATTTTCAATGCGTATGAAACAACGGAGGTTTATTATTTTATTAATGAAATTAAAGAGACTGGCTCAATAATGGTAGGTATGTGATTGCCATAGTCAGCACATCACACTTCTGGAAGTTCTGCACCACCTTCGACTCCGATTCAGGCTCCGATTCCAACAAACCCATTAAAGAAACGACGACTTCGGTTCCGAATGTTTCGATTAGAACACCTCCGTCCGTGCGTAACATTAACATCCCTAGTATGTACTATGTAGGCACAGCACAGGCAGGGCAGGTACTTCGATCCGATTCTGGTCGCTGTTGGTTTTGGTCGCTCTACGCCGCTTTTAGAGCACTTCGATTTAATTTAATATACTGATTTAAATAAAATAATCAATTAAAAGTCGCGTGTGCATTTTATAAAGTGATGGTGTAAACATGGAAAGGTGATATACAAGAAAAAGCATAAGTGATTGTCCAGCGGAGTTCAAGCAGTAAAACAAAATGGGTGAGTTCGCCGGCTTTGTACAATTCCTTTTGTTTTTTTCTGAATTCCATGACTGAAGCACTGCGTCTGATCTTATTTAATGTATTGATTATTGTGTCGGGAAGGTCCTTGGTGAGATTTACGATCTTGTAAGAATCGTAGTGGCGTGGTCGCCGTCTTGTTTTTATTGGAAGAAATATCGATTTTTTTCACGCTCTCTGCGTAAATAGCGAGTTTAAAATGAATTGTAAAGGTGATAAACCTTATCGTTTTTACGTGAAGTTGCTGAAATTTCACGCTTTTTCTTATCTAATATTTTAGCACAAAAGTAAAGTAACAATGAAAAATATAGGTGGAAAATGAGACAGCATACAACAATGTATATACCTAGTACCCAATGTTTCGGATGATGGAATTGGTTAGCCAGGTAGAATCGCTTATCACCAAATTATTAGTTAAGAAGAAAAAATCCTTGAGCTGTTAGCTGGCGGCCAGTGTGAAACCATTAGCAAACTCTGAGCTGCTGTGATCATATTACATGGCAGATGATAATTGCTGTGTCCTTGCTTCACAGTAGTTACGGAAGCTATTTAACTCTGTCTGAGATAGGTTTTTGTAGGTATCATTTTGTTGTTAATGTACATACCTATTTTCCATAATGCAAACCTGAATTTACACATAAGATTGACTGGACAAGTTTTTTAGTCCAAAATGAGAAATGTTATGTAGGTGCACCTGACCCAGGTGTTTGACCTGCATTGTAAGCCCTACTTTGCCTTTAAGTCTAAAATCTACATGTTGCTTGGATTCCCTCCCAATCACCACTTCCTAGTTCCAGAGTGGCATCTATCCAAGCCCCTCAAGTAATCAAGTCCTGGAAATTATTTCAACAAAGGTTCTACTATACTGTTTTCCTTCTCCAGGAAAGGAGCCTCTTTGAGCGAATTACAATCTTTACACCACACTGGTTCTTTCGAACCAGTGTGGTGTAAAGATTGTAACTAGCGTCAATAAGAAGAAATCAATAATGATTTTTCATATGTACCTACCTACCAGAACCTATTCATTTTGGAACTCTCTTTGGATTAATTTCTCAGAAGTATGTACTTCATGTCACCCCATAATGTTCTTCCTATTCCCTATAGTAAGAAAACCTAGATATTGTTTTATCACTCAAAGGAGAAATTCTTTGTCAAATATGTAGCAGCTTTGAGTGTATCTTTAGATAAGTAAACACGACAGCACTCAACAACAAGTGACTGTATAAAATCCCAAACCAGAATAAAAATGTCCGCGAGTTTTCTAGACTAGTAATTCAGTGTGTACGTACTGTATACTTAAATAGTTAGGTAAGTTGACATTACACGTAACTACACTGATCGCTATAGCTTGTCTGAGAGGTACCTGAAGAAATTGCTTTCAGCGATAAGGCCGCCCATTGTTCTTTATTTAATACCGCTGTGACTGTAAAATATCCTTGTGTACAATAAAGTGTTATCTATCTATCTACTGATGTGTCACAATAATGATTCTTCGCCTTGCAAGGTGACTTGCAACAATGGTAACTAAGAGAGAAGCATGATTGCCGAAGTAGGTACTAGGGCATGGTAATCGGAGCAGCCGGTGGAGCATGCGATCCCGGCATCGACACCGCCGCGCCACCCGACACCACGTCGCCGTGTCGCTCCATCGGCTGCCTTCAACGCTGGTCTACGAGACCACTGGTGGGCCAGTGGTAGCGGCCGCACCTTCCGATCCTAAGAGCGTGGATTCAACCGGTCCTGCACCAAACACTGAAAGCGGCTAAATTATAAGCAGATACTGTATTAACAGAGCGTTTTGCTTCAGATGGTTCTTTAGGTATTTTCAAGATTTCAGCATTATTCTCAAGCTTTCAACAGCTTACAAACACTGAACTACGCCTATTAGGACGCCTTAAAGAGCGGTAAGGTATCGCACGAAGCAACAACACAGTCAGGTTGTCCTCATAGGTCTGACTAAAAATTATTGATCCTCGGCGGTTACTACTAAAAGTACACCGATTCTTATTGAGCGCTCTCCTAGGGGAGGTAACGATGTAATGTAGAGCCAGCAATAAATGCTTCCGAACTGAATATAAAACAAAGACATATTCAAAAATCCTAAGTACATTCAGTTCTATCACATGGATCACTTTGAAACGTTTTAATCTTTTTTTAAAGCTAAATGAGTCTAGGTGCCAGCAGCACCACGCGACCAAGCCTAGAAGAAAGCCTTGGTATTATCTCCGCAAGAGTAGAAGATAGAGATTCGTTTCGTAGTTAGGGTCTTGCTAGGTTTTACCATTTGTACCAAGTTGCCAAATACATCGGTGTTAGCTAGACGTTGACGTAGCGTACCAAATAACTGCTAACTGCTAACACTTGCGCAAACAGATTACGCAAGCCTTCAAATTAACTGCATTTTAAAATAAGTTTTCAGAGCTTCAATTCTACTAGATCAAATGAACGCGATACATTATCTAGAATCTACGATATACCATAGATTACTGCCCCTACCATCATAACAGATCTGGTGCAGTGCTCAATTACAGCGCTAGATATACCGTGATATACTTAGTTGAGTCTAGGTGTATCTAGCCTGTCGCTAATATTAGGTAGACCCAAACGCGGAAGAGTAAAACTACCATAGCGTAACAACGACACTAGCCCCATGCTGCTGCCTGCGTTGTTGTAACTGACACAGAATAATTACATAATGCTCTTTCTATCCTATTCTGTATTCTGTGGTTACTGCCTTCACGGGGTCAAACAAAGTTTCGTCCTTTCTTTCTTATAGAAGGGAGTAGGTACTGGCCATGACAGTAGCCAGTTCTTTCGTTTTGTGTCCTTGACGACGCGACGTTACCTACCTACTGGAGGAAAGGAGATATCCTCAAATAGTAGGAGACAATTATTTTACATGATGATTGTAGATGAGTAAGTAACCTTTTCCGTTATTACTAAGCATGTGGGCGCCGTCATTTGACGACCACAGCTCTGTATCAAATCACTTTTCCTTTCAAATAGTTATGGTGTTGATTTATGGCTTAGCAGGCTTATAATGTGCTCGCGATGAGTCACTGACTCCAAGGCAGACCTCATAATTTACCCGCTTGCAATCGCCTCTGCTTTCATACAACATTTAACGGAATTTAAAAAGCTCAACAACTGCATACCTTAATCTCGGATATAGGTAGGCGACCTTCGAATAGTCTAAAAGAGCTCTTTACTTTTGATTTTACCACAAGCCCACACAAGCACTCTGAGTACACTAAAACGCTTTAAATGGCGAAGTGAAATGCGTATCAGCAGGTTATAATGAGTTCCGTTCGACCCTAGTTACGAATTTCTACATGTAGGTGAAGGCAAACAACCATACTTTTAGAATATGAAAAAATCAAGTTCATCAACAAATCGCGATGTTTCCATATTGTATGTAGTTGTTGTTGTTGTGTTGATAGCATATTGTATGCTATAAACTCGGTGAAGAACGACAAAGATATATTATACCTAACCAGTCCAATTTTATTGTAACGCGTCCTTTAAGTGAGGCAAGTGCCTCATTTAAAGCACGCGTTACAATCTTGGAGGTTACAATAAAATTTAAATCAGCAAATGCAAGGGACGATGGTTAATCGCTATTGCATTTACATTAACTAATGTAAAATTAAATCTGGTGGATAGCGAGGGCTCGGAATCGTTTTTATAAGACAGAAGTGACCATTGTCCACCCATGTCCATCAGTGGAATTCTTAATTCGTAATAAAAATCAAATCTACCAACAGTACGTGTCATTGTTAATCACCGCCAAACCACACGTGAAATGGTCATCGATAAGATAACACCGTAACCTGATACCTACCCTGCTCTTTCAATGTACAATGCGTGTTTTGTACCGTTGTACCGCGATCGACAGTATGGTCATCATCAAAAGTAAGTAGATTAGCATTTCTGGTTTTGACAACAGCTCACCTTAGAATGAAGGTTTTAAATCAAATGATTTATTTTGCTTGAAGTATGGTCCAGTCTTAAACTTTATTTGAAGATGCGCTTTTAGCCACAACTATTTTAAAACCGATATTACCAAGCCTTTGACAGATCCAAAGAAAAAGGGAACTTAATAACCGAAATTGACAATCTACTTTGATGCTGACTAACTAATTATATTTTATTATATTTTGTGCTGGTTGTAGTAGATGTTGATCTACTACAACCAGCACAAAATATAATAATTTGAAAGAGTTGAGGTGGAAGATAAGACACAGAACAATATCGGACGAGTTGAGTTGGAAGACTAGACAAGACCTGCAGCTAGTCTCTGCTTACTCCCTGAGAAACAAGACATGAAAAACTTGTACATATTTAGATTTTGTATATTATAAATAGCTATTAGTTTTGAAGACTGTGACGTGGCTTAACATGTTATTTACGTTGCCCATTAATCAGGCAGTTGCGCGTTGATGTGAGAACGAATGTTGAAGTGCCGGCAGACGGGAATGTCGGTCGGCGATCCCGGAAACTCCCTATATAGAATGACAATGTGTTGTGCAGCTTTACTATTTATGGGGGCTCTAGTAGTCAGTCAAAAGTTTGTGAAGACAATATTACTAGCCAACTAGATACCCACAGCGACAGCGGCATTGCTCTCCTGTCCTGTGTGTTGGTGATGGAACGTTGAAAGTTGAAACGTTCCATCATTCATCATTCCAAGAACGTTTGAAAGCTGGGTAACCTCCTTCCCTTTGTACGGTGTCTACTAACTCGAAACAACAGTCCTGATTCTAGTTTGCCTTTCGTTACCATAACCTCATCTTTTTATCTTTTAACAGAAAGTAAAGTACCTAAGATCTCATAAAGGAGGTCTATGTGCAGCTGTGGACTTCATTAGACCTGGTTGTTACTTCTGCATTTAAGCCACTGCTGCATAATTTGCATATCATAAATCAATAATATCGTAGCTCATCAAATAAACTAAAAGTGATATTTGACGATTTCATCTGTTCCCTGAATACCTTTACCTAGATTCACTTCCATCGTGAATATTAATAAAACTATTTACCTTCTAGTTAGATCAGGCGTGGTCTGAGTCACGACTTGCTTCACGTATTCTGGTTCTATTGGTTAGTAATCTGTGGTTGGTTTTAGTATCAGAGCACTTGCAGTATCACGCTGACGACGCCGACCTTGGACGTCCAATCATTTCAAATCAGACAAACAAGTCATATTATCTGCGCACTAATATTCAGTTTAAAAATACTTGCTTTGCTAGATTGTAGTCTTTTGTAACTTGGTTATGTATGACGCTTAGCTCAGCCTTGTTATTTTCGAACGTTACGAAAAGCACCCTTTTTATTCTTCTTCTTCTTGTTTCCGTCCGCTTAATTTATTAAGTGTTCCATCCATCTGTATCGACTCGTTAACATCTCCATTATTCGATTTGAACATTCGAAACTCTCAGCGCCGAATACAACTGCTCCATTGATAGCACAGTTGTGTGTAACTTGCGTAAAGTTACGTGACGCAATGGGCTTGCCAATAAACTTGAAGGTTTCCTAGCTACAGGTCGTTACATCACTCGCCGTCTTTACGAGTACATGGTTTTCGTTTTAATATTTTCTCCGACGCGCCTCGGCTTGAAGATTTCCTTTTTCTGGAATAAACACAAGCCACTAAGGTACTAAATGAAAATCTTGAACACAATAAGGAAAGGCTCGGCTCCATTGGACTTTCCGAGACCACTTTCTACGGCGCTCTATCATCCGACGTGACAACGCGTGCATAATGCAATGCAATCCAGTTTGCCCTCGAGTTCACTTCCCGGCGAGACAGGAACTGCGTCGTACAAACTAGTCTATGAACTGTGCCTCTGACAAGAAAGCGTGCTTCAGGAACTAAGCGTATAATTGGCATCTAGAAACGCCACAGGAAAGCCAAGGAAAGTTGAAGCTCTTCTCGCCACGCTTCACTTAACTTATTAAGAAAGTGTTCCGAGCCCATTAGTCTCAGGCTGAAATTACAAACCTGGTACCTAGTTTAGGAGATGAAATTAAAATGTTCTAATCAAATAGCAAGATCTGTATTGAAACCCTGCCCATTATCAGGAGGTACAGATACTATGAACACGAAATTCTGCTTTGCATAAATATGAGAAAAATAATGAGAGAGGAGACCTCGCATTATTTTTCTACTAGGTTTGACTATAGACCCAAAGGTATGCCTTGGGTAGTCGAACCTCAAATAGTGAAACCCAGACTGATGCACAACACGACGATATAAAAGCTTTCCATCTGTGCTTCACATTATTTTCGTCTCTTGATGAGACGATTTCCCTCATTAGCCCGAGCTTAGTGCGTGATCCAATGGTCTCATCATTTTCGATAAGCTCTCAACTCGCAAAGTATAGTGGTGTCAGGTTATTGCAATTTGAAGACGAGAACAGTGCTAAGGTACACTTTGTAAATACTGATGCATTTTCTTGATTTAGGTTGTTTGTTCTTTACTATGCCCCGTTTGAAGGGCTCCGGGATGTAAAGATTATGGTCAATTGGAAGTGCAGCAGCAACCTTATGAAATGGATCGCTTGCGGTGTAGCAAAGTGTCGGATGTCGCTTGACTTTCTCAGGATGGTCGGTGGTCTGACCGTTGGCGTTGAGGCGGGTTTCGACACGAGCGCTCGACCGTGCCGCGGCTGCCGGCCACGCTCCACTGCGTCTGCAGGAATAGCCTACAATGTGTCACTTAATTCGCCAATGGAGAATTTGCCTACGCAGTTGAGGTTTCATCTATGATACCTGTGATAAATGATGTGTTTGTGATGATCCAGTTGCCGCTAGTGCTAATCTAAATAAATATGTACACTTTAATTAACTTCGCTAATTACCTTCTAAGTAGGAGCTGTGACCTTGTGTCCAGCTCACAAACACCGGATCTGATAGAACGAAATTAGTGTTTGCTTTGTTATATTTTAAGTGATTAGTAAATTTTCATTGTGTGGTGGAATCTATCTGGAATATTCGACGCGTATTTTAATCGGTTCGTTCTTACTACGAATTGATAAAACGAAGCTTATGAATCAAGCTTATGAAGCTTCCTTACTACATTGTTGAAGGCAGAATGTGGCAATCACGCGCTGTTGAGCCCCAACTGTACAGTTATTGTCATTGATATTCCAGTTGTGCTGCACCGGTGTCCCTAGATGCCATTGTTGTATTGCACAACACGTGATTACTCATGTTAATGATCGATTATGTTTGTAATCCAAATCATAAATTGATAGTGAACGGGTCTCTGCATCTGTTGTAGATGATTTATGCGGTATCAGGCAGAAGTGTTTTCACTCGGTGATCTCAATTGATACTAGTCTACCAGTAATATGGCATCAATTCCTTGTAGATACGACAGCTGCTGCTTTTACGAGCTCAGAGATGTTGATTCCCGAAAGATTTCTTTGTCTCACGGTGTCTTTCATGTTGTTTTGAGGTCACTCTGGCATTTCGAAAGCGGCTTTTTGTCTTCCATTCATTGACAACACCATCTTTGGGCATGGCTTGTCGGTTTCGAAAAGGGAATGCAAGCGGTGCATTGAAGACCACCGCGTTTTTATGTGTCCGTACGTCGCATTAACTCCGTCGATAAAACCCTACGGAGCGACCATTCTCAAAATGCTTCGGACAGCTACAATAAAATTGTGTGCAGGATAAAATTGTGTGGGATTGTGTGTTAAAATTGTACAAAATCCGCAATACCTTAGTTCCAACATTCGCTGTATTGCGTACTCGAGACCTTGCCATCGAAATGTCGCATTAGCATGTAAACACCCAGCCGCCGCCGATTCTGCAGTCGCACAATGTGACAGCGGAACTAGTTAGACCCGATGATCAACCAAAATCACGAATTAGTAGTAGGTAGTTAAAGCCTTTATGGGTTCAATGGCCATAAATCGTTTTCTGATTCCATAGTGTTAGGAGAAGAGGCTTATTTATAGAGACGGAGGCAGCACGCGCCGGCGACCGACACGACGCTACACGGAGCGGCGAGCGACGCGGCGCAAGCGCACTGGTGGCGTGGAGTGGAGCCGGTATGCCGCCGGCGCAGCGCAGTGCTCCTCGAGACTCGGTCGCGGCCGGTGCTTCCTTGATCGATCGTATCATCGCGCTCTTCAGTGTCGAAATTTTCGAGAGTGCTAGTGATAATACCGATAGCGAGCCCGCGCCTACGTGCGATAACCGCGCCGACCTGTGCCGAATCGAAATACGATCCTGGTGAATTCTGCGCGAGTGCTTTTCGGATTCCAACCTTGCGACGTCCTCACGAGCAGTGCGGCGAGATGAGACCGAAGGAGGAAGATGTGAAGCTTCAGACGGGGACGTTCATCCTCTCGGAGAAGATCGACGATACCAAGTCGAAAAAGAGCGAGAAGGAAATGAAGAAAGAGATGAAGCGGTTGGAGAAGGAGAAGCAGGAGAGAGAGAAGAGGGAGAAAAAAGCTCGAGAAAAGGAGAAGGAGCGTGAGAAACAGGCGAAAAGAGGTAGATATTCTAAAATCTAAATTGTATCACCGTGCAGCGTTTATCGTGATGTCATCTGCGGCTGAAGGTTACTTTACGGTTGACGTCGAAGCTATAAAATTTCGTCGTTGCTTGGTCATTAGAAGGCTTTGGTTCTCACAAAAATTGGAATCTATTGTTGTTGCGGTTACATCATTAGGTGTAGGTACTCTGACTTTGATAGTCATTAAAAATATTTCTGCTGATTAAACATAACCACTGACACTGGGCGTTATCAGCATGTGAACATTGTACGAGATATGGAGCTTAGGATAGACGATATCGTGAACGAACATATTTTTGCGAAGAGCGATAACCATGTACCTAGAACTAGAATTGCTACACTACCTCACTGATCTTTGCGATTCAAGGGAATAAGTTATAAATAAATTCGGAAATTAACTTCTTACGTTAAAGTTATTTATTTGAGTTTTTACATTATATAAGTACTTTCTTGTTTTTCTTTTAAAACTATCAGTATATTTAGCACCAAAATGTTTTTATGAAAAAATTTCACGTCGTAGTTACCAACCAGGTCGCGTGTCATATCATACTATACATTCGCTTTCTGAGAAAAAACTGACTTCTTAAATATTTCAACACGTTTGTCTGAATGTGTTCGCGCTTTTGGCACTCGTGCAAACTCTGTCGGTTCTCGGAATTACTCGTATAATTTACTAGGGATTTTATTTGCGAATTGTTTAATACTCCAATAGTGTTTGAGCGAGGTTGAGTATAATTCGAAACTTGATTTTGCCAGCCCGCGCAAACTTAAATAAGTTGGCGAGGATTTCCAGTTTGCCAATATTCCATTTCAATTCAAAAGCTTATAACTACTGCATGTAATGTTATTGTTGTTATACCTAACTGCCGAACACGTTACTGTTTAAATGGCTTTTCTTTCAATTAATTGCTCAAACATTTATGGACGTGTAGTCGTCGTGCTTCACTAAATGCATCGAGCATGAGTGCACTGACTAACTGTGAGACATATCGCTCGGATCGCTACAGATTTACAATACTCTACAATGTAGAGTCTACATGTGCCTACTGTTTTTGTCACGACTTGAGTATTTTAATGGGGTGAAGCTGCCTAGGAGAAACGGTTAGCTGGAGAATGGCTCTGATACATATTTGGGCAAAAATAATAGGGTTTGCTTTCATATCTCGTTAGGTTCCTGTGAGCCTTGTCAATGTATCAATGTCCTTAGATCCGCTTTTTCTTCTCTATCTTTAGTATCCTGTCTTTGGTTCTGTTCTGAGTCAACCGTGTTGTCACTAGTAAAATTAGCTTGTCAACCTGTCTTCCTTTGGCATTCGGGTTAAATGAACTATTCAATAAAAAGATCAAGCAACCATACTAGTTCACTTAACAAGTACATAGTACTACACTGGTTAAGTGATATGATTTTCACGTTCTAATATTTTGAAATGCCTCTTTTATAAATATTAAACCTTGTAAAACCTCAAAAATAAATGTCACAAATTATAATCATGTCTGAACAGATATGATCTGGCCGACTTGCCCAGCGACGTGTGGTGTGGAGTGACCTGTTGCACGATTTGTCGGTCCTAACATTTACATTTATAACATTACATAATATGCATTAAATGGGTTTGTCAATGACAAAGCCTTTTAATAAATTTTTCTTAAACATGCGCGGAAATATTGTAATTACTTTTGACTATAGAACACGCGAAGTATCATATTTACGTAGACTGAAAAACCAAAATCACTTCCCGGCGCGTTCTCGCTCCGGCAATGTTGTATGAAACGGTGTGCTGTTTGAATTTAGAACTCTTTCATCTATCGTACACATTGCGTTCTCGTGGCTGTATAGCCACAGATGCGTTTACCTTTCGGCACAAACTGTAAAAAAAAAAAAAAATTGGTGGTAAAGCGGAGTTTGTTGTTATTTGGTTAATAAAAATAAATTTATTATGTAAAAGACCCTTTTTTATTTCCTTGCATTTTTTTAAGAAAAGCACTATATGCCTCGGCCGAAATGGCAATTGCCTGTCTCGTATCATTGAAGTCCTCGCCTGCGGCTCGGCCTTCAAACTCATACTCGACCTGCAATTGCCTATTTCGCTGCCTTTGCAATAATGTACTATTATGCCATACCCTTTTTCAATGTGTAGTGTGTGTTCCTTTGCTCTTACGAGACTGACAATAAAAAAAAAGCTCTAGAAAGAGTCTTGAAATTTTACTGATAATTCTTATTTGAGTTATCCTCCATGTCTAATGAACGTATTACGTAATATATATTAATAAGAATAGTGGTAATTAGATTTGCATTTCTAATCGCTTAGGTAATGTTTTTCTTATCTGCGTACGTCTGTTTGTCATACGTAGTCAGAGAAACTACCAACTACACATGAGCTATAAACTGGAATCGCTTCATGGGCGTTTGTTCAAGACTATTTTTTATACAATTTATATGCAGTGAACTATGAATTGTGGCAAGTATATCATTTGAAATTTCATTTTGTTAGTTTTCAAGTGATTACCAATATTTAAAACTTATTCAATTTCCTACCAAATGGAAATTATTGCAATAGGTCACAGTTGTGGGCGTCTAAATGAATAGGCATTAATATGAAAAATAAAAGTTTTGAACTGAAAAAACTGAAGCCGGGCTTTGTCGATGGGCTTGGAGTAGTTTAGGCCCCGTAGCCTCTTTTTAGTTTTTTGGGGTTAAGGTCGCTTCTTTGAGTCTTCGCCTGACTGTACATTCGCTGACAGCCCTCCCTCGAACTTCTCTGAGCTGCTGTTGGACATCTACGTCAATCAGGTTTGATAGCTGAACAAAGCTATCATAAATATCAGCAGACAGAAATATAGCTAATGAAGCGATTCCAGTTTAAAGCTCGCAAATGTAGTTATTCTACAAACTTTGAAACAATTTGATACGCACGGTGTATCTTTAAAAAACTTTTATGTTCTATATGAATAGCGAATTCTGCAAATGATTTGACATGACCAGAATTGTTCACCTCGCCAAGTCTCACTGGTGTTAGCGACGCTCGACCTGCGATTTCATGGACGGTGAATGTTAAGTCCATTTTGAAATTTTCCACTTCAAAATGTGCTGCCTGTGTTTTTCTGCGGAAACAGATAATCTCGGGTTGAATTACGCAGCCACATGGGAATCTAAAGAAAAAGTGGAAACTGGAAGTTCTCAGAAACTTTTTGTCGTCATTCTCATCAGTGGGCCAGCAGTGGATTTATTGTCTTTGATTTACATGATTATTACAATAACGAGATATGAAACGGAATATACAGCAATAAATATGCGGAAAATATATATGCAACGACATTCAATTATATGGGAGATTCTACGAGATTCTACGATACATACTAATAATGTGTTGTGTAATGCTCGACTCAGACAGCCAGTTATGCAGAGCTATACGAACGAGCTATTCATTTATGGTAGAATGTCGTTGTTGTTTTATGATTGTCAATTATATCCTCATGATTTTGGTCATTATTGTGTTGTAGTGAATTAGCAATTTGCGTCTGCCTTCGGTAGGGATTAGCACCTCTACACCTTATATCCACTATAAATTACATTTTGTATACTATATGATGACAGTATCGATTACTGTTAGATGTTACTCATGTATGTGGCTGGTTATCGGCAAAAAACTCGTTGACGTCAATGTGCTCAACGACCTCTAGTGGGCTGATTAGTGGCATCATTAGCAAATACTGCTGTCTAGTTTTGTCACTTGTTATGCAAGTTTCTTTTGCTCGTTAATGTTGTTTAGTAAGCTGGCCTGTTTTAACTTTCACAAGTGTTCATTTCAGACTGTGTTTAGTTGGCATTCCTGTATTATTGAACTGTACAGTTTTGGTACTTTAGACGTACTACTTACCTGTTTGAAATATGTTAAAGATACTTGGTAAACGCAAGGGGCAAATGTTCTGCGTGAGTGAATGTCAGTGAGTGCCGCCGCCACCCAGCCAGGGCACCAGACATGAACGTTTTTGCTTCCAGAAAGTTCACGTTTAACTTTTAAGGAAGGCATTGTGTTGCAAATTGTTATGGCGTCTGCATTTTTGAATAATTATACCTACAGATCGACTTGACATTGAACCAAAGATCGGTACTTACAAATTGAAATGTATTCTTGACCTTCGTACCGGCGTCACGGTCGTCGTGTGTAGGACCGGTTGTTGAGGTGACACAGAAGTTACCACTTGCCATTGACTTGAACGATCCTTATCCAAAGTCATCCGAGTCACCGATTTGATGGTCGAGTATGAGCAGCTCCTTTCTGAATTTCAGATACCTATTTCAAGTTTTCGTTTCCACTCACTGTTAAGTGACTGACCATCTATATTCTGAGAAACTTAATTGTTTCACGTATAAAAAATCAATATGATACCTGTCCTTAATTGTAGAGCATCGGATTGGGCTCTAGTAGACTAGCTCTCTACTTGACCAGTACTGATAGAGTAGTTCTTTAAGAAGTACAGATCAGTTTTTTTTTTTATACAACTAGTTGATGGAACAAGCATTATGGCCAACCTGATGGTCAATGGCAACCATCGCCTATAACAAAGCATTGCTTCGTAGGTCACGCGCGTCAGGAATGTGCCCTGCGTTGCCCTGCTCTGCATCCATCAACTGTATTCATTATTATCTTCAAAGTCAAAGTGAAAAATGTCGTTATTCAGTAGCAACTCAAGGATCACTTTGAAACGTTGTCCTGCCCTCATCCCATACTAATTGGGTTTGGGCACAATAATTTTTCCACTTTCTTCTATCATTCCTCGTAGTAGTAATATTTGCCAGACGATTTGTTTTTAAAGCATTTTAATAGCATGGATGGGTGCGGTCGGCGCCCGGCCACAGTGTGCACAGTAGTTGGTGGGCCGGATGCGCGGTAATTAGGCCTCGTGCGAGGCCATAAATAGATAGGGTAGGGGTGTCCCCGTCGATCATTATGCTTGTGGTGTGATGTGCGGCGTCTAGATAAGAGACATACCATCATGTCGAGGAATGTTAGCCATGCCCTGCATGGCGATTAACAGATACGCTGTTCGTAATCTTTTATTTATGCAACTCACTTTTATCAAAACTTCTTTCTTATCTTTTACTCCAAATAAATGGACATCAGTGGCAAAAAGTATTAACAAAAAGTTCAAACCAAAATCAACAGGTTGCTGTAACTCATAGTGGTGATTAACCAGATGGAATTTTAAAAAATAGTCTGGTCAGGGTCACTGACTTCTTGTATTCCTACTTCAGTGGCTTCTGTTTTCTGTTGCTTGTAGTAAACTGGTGTGGTCGTGTTTAGATTTATGGCACGTTTGCGTGATCGATCGCCGACTTCCACTCCAACTCATGTTTCATTTATTCTCAGGTCGGTGAGCTCTCGTCGCTCTTAATTCACATTTTTTTTCAGTCTTCAATGGATACTTTTGATTTTATTGCTCTTTATTTTGGTAATTTCGTTGAAATATGTCACTGAATTATTTATCAACTGTTTCTCGGAACTCACGAACTGAAACCGAGGCACAAGGTATTATTTTAAGCATCACTTTAGTTTTCTTGTTATTGGTATTATGCTTGACTATTTCATTTTATGTATTCTTAACATTCCTTTTCAATTTGCGGTACTCTTTCACTAAACTTCAGTGTTGCAAGTAATGAATGTGTCTTGTGAAACGGAATCGCGTCTCTGTCCTTGCTTTGGTAGTTGGTTGGTACCTTTCAAAACTCATAAAAAATTTACTACCAGTAAAATAATAACGTAAATGTTCGGCGTCCTAAATAGATGAAGCACGCTCCATTCACATGCAGCTATTTATAAAGTGGGGTAAGAAGGTCAGATGGTCCAGGTGCGGGATATGATTTGAGGGGAGTGACTACATACGGTACATACTTTGTACAATTATTTCTTTAGTATCCTAACGGGAACATGTGTGTGTGATTAGACTTCACTGTAGTTTCTTTTATGAGGGTCTTCATCCACACAAACATCTTCATTTATGACACACGTCTGAGCACTTACTTCAAATTATTTTCCTTTGTCTTGTAGGAAGTTTTTGTAAAATGATAAGCTCATCTGTTTGTCATATTATTTAATTTTTTATGTAATCATCTATTAGTAATACACCTTTGCAGCTTTGTAACATTTGTAAGTTTAGTTACGAATTACGTCTGGCTTGTATATCATCATTGTCATCATAATCTCAGCCTGGTATCACGCATTGCTGGGTTGGGTATAGGCCTCCTATATTTTCTTTCAGCCCCCTCTGTCCATCGATACTAAAATACTGTATTTTCCACATGATTAATTGCGTTAATACTAAATGAGGCCGCTGATAAGCGAAGAGGCAGACCACTTGTCTTGTTCTCACCGCGATAAGGTTGACATTGAGACGTCAATCGCGCTGCATTGCACAACGAATCGACGACAAACGCTAACAACATTGATATTGTGATTCTGGTGCTTAGTGGACTGGAGGTTACTGTCGACAATCCAATTGTGTTGTTGTCTTGGTTGGAGGATCCATATCATTATCATCACTATTATGTTACGTACATGAGTAAAATCTACTCAATGAAAACGAGTCCGAAATTAATAGTTTCAAAAATCTGCTTTAATTCTGTTTTCTGAAAATGGGGAAAGGTGAACAGTAACTGTGCTACATTTTAGCGTTAAGTGTTTTAATTTCACCTTGCGCTTTATCAGTATATCAATCGCATCATTGAGCTTAATTAATTTATGAGTCATATTAATTACTGAAACTGTATTTTAAAACACAACCTCCAAATTGATCTGACCTCTATATTTTTGTGTGGCTGTTCTCTGTCTTCTTTCGGAGCATCGATCTATCATGTATTCATTTATATGTGAGCTAAAAATATATATTTTAGTGGGTCCAATCATTTGAATTCTAGTAAGGTCAAGGTTCAGTCTTCTTATAATTATGTCCAATGTTTAGTTAGACAATATGAAGCATGTTGAAGCAAATTATGTATATTAGATGTAACTTACATTTGGGACACTGCCTCATTCTTGGGACTTACATCATGTACACTGCCGGCCAAAAGTTTGAGACCACCTACATCAAAGTAGAAAATTGCTTTACGACTTGATCCTTACGCAAGTGTTGATGTTTTGTAACAAAAAATATTTTTATGATTTTAACTTAAAAATATACAAAAAGAATAACGCTTAGAAATTCTTTAATGAAACTAGGATACGCAGGCGCTCAAATTAGCTCTCTATCATGTGTATTTTTGAAATATTTTGTTGGAGACAAAGATTTTTACAAGTGGTCTCAAACTTTTGGCCGGTAGTGTAAGTCCCAAGAATGAGGCAGTGCCCTAGGAGCGATGTAATGTTGAGTTATCAAATCGATGCACCAACACGCACGCTCCGCTCGCGGCTGGTAATGCGTTTATATTTGCATTTCTCCGCGTACTCACGAAAGGACTGCATAAATTAAGCTGAGGTGTTGTCACTTCAAAATGTACCTTTATTTAATTTTAGAGTTTGCTCTGTGATATGACTGGACTGACGGATGACTTTTCAGCAGCAACAGAATGTCTCCGATCACTTAAAATTGTTACTTTAAACAAACGAAAAGTAAACTTTACTGAGAATTGTGGTTAGTACCATTTAGCAAGATTTGCTTGCAGAAACAGCTGCAAACATTATGTTGAAAGGTGTTGTCGGTACAATGCAAACTCTCGCTGTTCAAAGGTTACTTAATGACTTGACTGCAAACTGTAAACTGCAAACTGTAAACAGTAAAAGGTCTACACCTCTATTATAAATGTATAAAGTGCAGCGTCAGTGTAAACTTAGTTGAGAAACTTTGCCATTGTCAGTTGTAGACACCTGGACTACGACGTTAGAATTGGAAAGCTCAGTCGATAAGCGAACAAAAGTGTTCGTACTTTGAAGCTGTCTTATTATCTTCCGAGAAAGACTCGTGGTAAAGAGCCTGATGATCATTTCTCTTCTCAGTGGTTGTCACTATTTCTATGACATATTATATTTATTTTAACATTATTACTTTTCTCGTAATCGCGGCAAATCATAGCCCCCTAACCGATCGCTGAACGAATTAAATCGCGGACTTCTTCAGGCTGATTATAATGATTGTGTTCGCATCAACTGAGCCTAAAATGTTTCAAAATAGCGTGTATAGTTAGTTTGGTTTACGGATGTTTTGTTTAAATAACCGTTAGATCGCCATTCGCATGCTCCAATTCGAATCCGTGTTATATGGCTCGCGGGAACATTGCAGTCGATCTACATACGAACCTATTTCAATCGTGTTTCTGCATTTCGAGTTTCACATTCATTACTTACGCGAAGATATTGGCTATACCTCAGTTATACCAGAAAATTTGAAAATTTCAGTAAAACAATAAAAGCAGCCAGCATTTGATCAGTTTAAAATACATCGTCGGTAATAAACAGTACAGATATCCTGAGCGATAGGTTCTGTCCAGCCTCATGGAGGCAATAGAATGTAATCAAGGTTCCGGCCCCTACTCTACACAACTAGCAGTTCCCCGGCCTTGCTCTCGAATTATTTCATGCAAAAGGATGCACGTCCCCTTAGATAGTAGTTATAGTTACGCGAACGACCTACGACGCGAGGCCTCAAGGTCGGCCAATTGTCTTCATTCCGAGCCTTCCTAATTGGGAAAACATTTTGTCTGTATCATACAAACAAAACTGCCTCTAGTGCGTTTACATCGTTGCAATTAGTGTTTTAGTATATTGGTGGACCAAGACTTCGGAAGGGCGTAATTATTACGAATACGTAGTCTGCCTTTTCAGTTATTGTCGTTTGCAAACCTCCGGCAATTATTAAAAAAAAACATAGGGCTTTTTCATCTTTTTGAATTTATAATTCGAAAACAAAAGAATTGTAAAAATATTGTAGCGTTTATTCAAAAGTGACAAGTCAGTTGTTAAAATGGAAATATGAAAGGAAAATAAGCGGGCGATAATTTTCTACATATTCAAAGGAGATTCACGCAACTTCAGTGCTTTGAGGAGATCACTTCTGTGTTTAGTGATGCAGCCCCATGTCATAGGACTGTAAAACGCTGGTATTTAGAATTTCAACGAGGGCATTTCAGGGACTACTATCCTAAACATCCTGCACGAAGAACTCGGCGTAAAAAAGTTGATCTCTCGTTGGATACCACATTGGCTTAGCGACGACCAAAAAGCAGCCTGTGTTAGATGGTGTCGCAAACTCTGCAGCGGTTCAACCGAGAAGAGTTAAAACACGTCTATGATATTATAGTTAGTAGTGATTAGTCTTGGATACATGCTTACGATCCAGATTCCAAGCAGCAGTCAACTGTCTGGGTCTTCCAAGATGAGCAAAACCGACCAAAGTAATTCGTTTACGGAGCAAAAAAAATAGTTGCCTCGTTTGTGGCAAAGAGTGATCACGTCGCCACTATTACTCCATTACACCACTACTAGAAGATCGAAAGACGGTTTACGCTGACTGGTATACTACTGTTTATTTGCCACAAGTCATCACAGAGTTTCGGAAAAACAACTCATGACGTCGCATTATACAGAGACTTTACAGAGACTTGCATTTTCATGGTGCAGTATCATAATACTGCACCATGAAAATGAAAGTTCGCATACTGCCGCGATACAAAGATGTTTTCAGCACCTAAAATGTCGAAATTTTAGATCACCCGCCTTACAGCCTCTGTATTGAGCCTTAACGATTTTTTTACGTTCCTAAAAATTAAGCAAAGTCTTCGTGGTCCACTTTTCGGGTCACCCAAAAAGCTGTTGACGGATACAAATCGGCCATTTTGACTACCCTCTTTATAAATGTTTTAAAAACTGGTTCGAATGCATGCACAACTGTATTTTATATCGCGTAGAATACTTTGAAAAACAATAAATTTTTACTTATTTCAAACGATACAACTTAAAAGGCAGCCCTCGTAGTGATCAATAAGTCGCTCCTTTTTATTCATTTTAAAACAAATTTTGTAAACTTCAGTGAGATAGAGTAAC
The DNA here is from genome assembly GCA_939531255.2 of Thera britannica. Classification (NCBI taxonomy): domain Eukaryota; kingdom Metazoa; phylum Arthropoda; class Insecta; order Lepidoptera; family Geometridae; genus Thera; species Thera britannica. Next base: position 14,512,506 of record OW618040.2, on the reverse strand, counting down.
AGAAAACATAATGTCTTCATGATAGCGTGATGTAAGAAGTTGTTTACGGTGGTAAAGTCGTTAAAAACTGTATCTTGTGCATCGTATGCGTGACGTCACGAACTCCGCCGCGAGCTTGGTCGGTGTACCCTCGCTTCCCTCGCCTAACACCAACTATGCTCACAAGCGCATGTACTGTTTAAATTATTTTGTTTTTAGTCCAGCTCTCATTATCTAAATGTTATACAATGGATTTATCATAATTACTTCTCGTTTCTTATCGACGATCTGTTTGAACAATAGGATATCTAGTTCCCATAACTATTGAAGGTTGCGTGCGCGCCGGGTAAAGTGGTAAATACTGTTATATCACAGAAACATTAACAGTTACTACTACAGCATTACAATCCTTAGGCGCGGTAGACGGCTCTATGAATGAGTACATTGAGTACGTGGCAGAATTAGTGAAGATCCGAGAGCGCTTTTAAAAAATATTGCGATGGTATATTTTCGTAAGTTATTTTAGGAAGCAGTCTGGAATGTTATCTGTCGTGTGTCAGTCAGCGGCGCATCTGCCGTTGCTCTATATCACCGTTTCAACGATCTCCTACTTTTTGTAGACTCCATTCATTTGTCAGATGATGGAATTTGATTTTATTTGTTCAAGCTAATTGTCATATTATCATTAATTTGTGATTAGCGTAAGGTTTGTTTGTCTTCGCGTTGATTGGTGACTCATTATCAGGCTCTGCTGGTATCGCGGAGTTGTTGATAAGATTATGGCGTTGTTTGAATACTGTATGTTGTTTTATCTAGTCATTGATCAGTAAGTACAGCATTTTAACTATATCTCTGTATAATGCTTTTTCTTTTCTATTCTAAACTGTCTTAGAGCTGTTGCTATAGATTAGACAGTGTTAAGTTCAGAGAGATTGTGTAGAGCTGTTGTTTCATCTTTGGCAAGAAAACAATATCCTGTGCAAGGATTGGCACACGGAGCTCAGTAGGTATAGGTACTTTAGGTCGGTATGTCAGCAGCGTTGCGCAACATGCGTCCTATTGACACAGATGACCTGTCCCATGCCGTGGAGACTTGGGCCGACCTCTAGCTGTTCGTAACTATCCTCACGGGTATACTGTTCGTCGTGTCTAGTGTGTACGATTCTGGAATTCAGCAATAACTAAGCAGCCAGACTGTATCGTTGGTCCCGTTGGGTAGTAAAAATCTATCGACTTGTCAAAGCAAACCTTTCGAATCGCACAGAGTTTGTGTTTCCAAGTGGTATTTCAGACCAGTGAGCATCTAATCAGAATGAGATGACGATAAATCTGGTTCCAGTTTTCAAAGAGATGAGCAATTATCGCCGGTCGTGAGGCACGCCAACGATCCGTTCCTTCCGCCCGCTTTGATCGCCCCGGACGAGCCGAGTACGCCCGAGTAGAAGATACTTGTGCGGTGAATTGTCCTTGGAGAGAAACCTCAGTTTATTCTTGCTAAAGATAAGAATTTGTTAAAATAGCTTTTAATTGATTAGCTATCAATAAAAAGCTATTTTAACCGTTAAAATAAAAAAAAATAAAAGTTATTTGTTTGCCTATCTCATTATTTATCAACTTCTTTTTTGAAATTTTATCTTAATAAATTTAATTTTATTACCTAATTAACATACAAAAATATGTCAAGTAGCATATATTATGAAATTATATCCTGATTTCATTTGATAGATAATTTGCGTGTGTTCAATAATTATACAAATTATGCGAAGTATTTTTTATTGATTTTATAGTGTTTACTACACTTAAGGAAATCTCAAAGATTTTTATAATGTCCCAAAAGTTAAGAGCCGAGCGGGATTTGAACCCGCGACCTTCCCCTCGGTACGGGGCTGCGCTGACCACTGCGCCATCGGATCCTAATCACACGGTCGCGTTAGTGCCGAACAGTCCCAATGAGTTATTCTTCGAGTGTGATTAGGATCCGATGGCGCACTGGTCAGCGCAGCCCCGTACCGAGGGGAAGGTCGCGGGTTCAAATCCCACTCGGCTCTTAACTTTTGGGACATTATAAAAATCTATGCGAAGTATGTAAATGTAATGTTTGTTGATTAATCCTGCCAACTCCCCGAATACAAATACTCGGCTACCTTGCTAAGTCCCCGTGACTCAAATGTACTGAATTGGCAAGCTCAGTAATAACTACATCGTAGTCATGATCACACAATTAAATGCTTTGGCCAATTAAATATCGCAACGTTTTTGTCAGTTAGCTTGAAGATTGAGTCATTCTATAACTCTGGTAGCCTTTATCTCAAAGTTGGAATGAGTTCAAAGATTATCGACTTTAAAAGACTCGAAATCGTTGAAATTCAGTTTTAAATGGCCGCCTAATGATCGAAAGTATCTCTTGGCCCAACCAAGAAATACTTCCTGCTTTACACTCGCTGATGTCATCGGGTGGTTCTTACCAAGTCTTGAGTCTTGAGCAAGCATTTTGATGCATCCATACCATCGCTTTTACGGCAAGTACAGATGTATTGCCGAGCGGTCAGTCCAAGCATGCGTCATCCGGGTCAATTGAGCGAGTTATGTAACCGCTGTCACTCGCACACATAGATCGTGCGTTCCGCGTGTGTGCCGTATGGGTACCCGAATGTGGGGAAATAAGCCATTGCTCGTATGTGAACTACATTCGTGTCTAAGCCTTACTGTCTGTACGGGAGCGGCTAAAGGGCCTACTTTTCGACTCCTACACACACATAGTTGGATTCCTGCAGATTAATGTAATGGCCCGACACAAATTGGGGAATCAAATGCGCGGTCTTCGAGCTCAGAGTTTTAGGAAATTCTCTTTTCTAAATATGCATTAGGCATTTTTGTTCGGATTGCCAAGTCCTGAAATGTAGCACCTTCATTGTTAGATAAAGATAAGATAGATCATTTTTTTTATTGTAAAACTGTGTATAAAAGATCTTGAAAGTAATTATGTTCCAACAGCCTACCCATTTCGGTCGTACAATAAGTATAGCTATCATTTACAAAATAGCTAACTCAAAATTTACCTAACTTATACTTATAGCAGGTAGACAACAGGTACTTGTACATTTTATAGCGTTTAAAGAGGCTTCCGTCGACTCGGACCGTTAGGTACTCGGACCGCGGTCCTACTCGCCGGAGTAATTTTATTTTATTATTTTTCTTCCGGCGACTCGGACCACAAATCACGTGACGTAAATTGTACAGTCGTCGAAAGAAACAGTTCTGACATAAATACGAAATGCAATTTAAAATCTGCCTGAAGACATTCTATCAACTCTATACCATACATGCAGATGTAGGAAGTACTGAAGACCACGTAAATGTTGTTCCACTTGTATATGCACTTCTACTTGATATGAAGACCTACGAGCTTCTTTTTGAAATGAAAAAAAAAACAGATCCCCGAATGGGAGCCGACTGTGATGTCCATGGACTTCGAGGTTCCAGCATTAAAGCGGTTCGAAATGTTTTCCCATGTGTGAAAATTGTAGGCTGTTACTTTCATTTCAACTGAAGTCTGTGGCGTGGCGTGGCTGTGGCGAAGTCTGTGGCGTTAGTCAACGTCCAGCCGAAAACGAGCGATGGGCAAGTCATGACAACTATCAGAAAAATAAATAAAAAAAAATTTCATGTAACTTTCGAGATGTGGTGTTGGAGACGAATGGAACGGATCAGCTGGACAGAAAAAGTAACGAACGTAGAAGTATTAAATAGAGTCGACGAGGAAAGAGCCCTAATAGGAGTTGTTGAGAACAGAAGAGGAAAGATGATTGGCCATCTTGTACGACATGACAGCTTTATCAGAAATATTATCGAAGGAAAGGTAGAAGGAAAGAGAGGAAGAGGAAGACCAAGGATAAGCTACATGAGCCAAATAAAAGCAAAGATCGCCGTAATGTCGTATAAGGAGGTCAAGGAGGTTGCCCTCAAAAGAAATATCTGGAGAAAAATGCATACATTACACCGACAAGAGCGTTGCTCTTAAATAAGAAGAAGAAGAACTTTCGAGATAAGAGTATTTAAAAAACAGGAAAAACTTGATTGAAACAGGATTGATGATTGAATTTTATTTCAAACTTTCACCTAAATTCTAACAAATTACTTTAACACCCATGGTTATTTCTCTTTAGACAAGATGTTGGCTCTATCTGTTTATTTGCATTGTCGAAATGGTATTTATTTGTACCTGAAAATTGTGAGCGACTTAAAAACGCAGCGTAGGCATTTTAAGTCCATGATTTAATGGGTACAAACATTTTATCTAATGAAATAAAATTGATTGGAAATCCGGTTTAGTTGTAAAAACAATTTTTATTTCCAAAACTAAGAAGTACTCTATCAAGTATCATAACCGTTATAGAATCCTGGCTAAATGCGCCATTTTTTAAAGTTACTTGCCATGATAGTGTAGTACATGTTTTTGCAGTACAGATGGTTAAAGTTGGGTGATGTAATTATCTGAAATGAAATGTTGGCCAAAACTCCACGATTTTATTGAAAACTGAGGCAGTAATGGCCTTATTTTGAATTGTAATTTACAGAAGGTTCACGAAAAGTTAATATTTGCAGTCACAGGACTTAAAAGATCATCACATGTTTTTTTTAAATACTCATAACTCGAAAGTTACATGACAAATATTTTATTTATATTTTTCTGATAGCTTCTGATAAGAGCTTTCTGATAGTCATGACTTGGCCCATTGCCCGTTTTCGGCTGGACGTTGATTTAGGGGACACCCTGATGTTGATTATTTTTTAGAGCCTACGTCAGATTTATCATTTTATTTTTATTACATTTTAAATAACAAAGACCGTATTACCGAAGTAAAACGAATTAAGACAGATTTTTAATATTGTTTACTTGTCTACTTTTTTTAATTTGTTGATTATTTGTAGTATGATTTATGTTTGTTTTAATAACTGTTAATAATTCGATTTTTTTAAATAAATTGTGTCTTCAATCAAAGAGTTTTATTCTTTATGTTTACTTTCTACACCTACTTTTTCCTTTGACTGTACTTCATTGCCTTGAACAATAGATTTTTTCAATCATTTCAAAAGTGGTCCGAGTCGCTGGAAGAAAAATAATAAAATTAATTTTCTCCGGCGAGTGGGACCGCGGTCCGAGTACCTAACGGTCCGAGTCGACGGAAGCCTCGTTTAAGAGGCTTCCGTCGACTCGGACCGTTAGGTACTCGGACCGCGGTCCTACTCGCCGGAGTAATTTTATTTTATTATTTTTCTTCCGGCGACTCGGACCACAAATCACGTGACGTAAATTGTACAGTCGTCGAAAGAAACAGTTCTGACATAAATACGAAATGCAATTTAAAATCTGCCTGAAGACATTCTATCAACTCTATACCATACATGCAGATGTAGGAAGTACTGAAGACCACGTAAATGTTGTTCCACTTGTATATGCACTTCTACTTGATATGAAGACCTACGAGCTTCTTTTTGAAATGAAAAAAAAAACAGATCCCCGAATGGGAGCCGACTGTGATGTCCATGGACTTCGAGGTTCCAGCATTAAAGCGGTTCGAAATGTTTTCCCATGTGTGAAAATTGTAGGCTGTTACTTTCATTTCAACTGAAGTCTGTGGCGTGGCGTGGCTGTGGCGAAGTCTGTGGCGTTAGTCAACGTCCAGCCGAAAACGAGCGATGGGCAAGTCATGACAACTATCAGAAAAATAAATAAAAAAAAATTTCATGTAACTTTCGAGATGTGGTGTTGGAGACGAATGGAACGGATCAGCTGGACAGAAAAAGTAACGAACGTAGAAGTATTAAATAGAGTCGACGAGGAAAGAGCCCTAATAGGAGTTGTTGAGAACAGAAGAGGAAAGATGATTGGCCATCTTGTACGACATGACAGCTTTATCAGAAATATTATCGAAGGAAAGGTAGAAGGAAAGAGAGGAAGAGGAAGACCAAGGATAAGCTACATGAGCCAAATAAAAGCAAAGATCGCCGTAATGTCGTATAAGGAGGTCAAGGAGGTTGCCCTCAAAAGAAATATCTGGAGAAAAATGCATACATTACACCGACAAGAGCGTTGCTCTTAAATAAGAAGAAGAAGAACTTTCGAGATAAGAGTATTTAAAAAACAGGAAAAACTTGATTGAAACAGGATTGATGATTGAATTTTATTTCAAACTTTCACCTAAATTCTAACAAATTACTTTAACACCCATGGTTATTTCTCTTTAGACAAGATGTTGGCTCTATCTGTTTATTTGCATTGTCGAAATGGTATTTATTTGTACCTGAAAATTGTGAGCGACTTAAAAACGCAGCGTAGGCATTTTAAGTCCATGATTTAATGGGTACAAACATTTTATCTAATGAAATAAAATTGATTGGAAATCCGGTTTAGTTGTAAAAACAATTTTTATTTCCAAAACTAAGAAGTACTCTATCAAGTATCATAACCGTTATAGAATCCTGGCTAAATGCGCCATTTTTTAAAGTTACTTGCCATGATAGTGTAGTACATGTTTTTGCAGTACAGATGGTTAAAGTTGGGTGATGTAATTATCTGAAATGAAATGTTGGCCAAAACTCCACGATTTTATTGAAAACTGAGGCAGTAATGGCCTTATTTTGAATTGTAATTTACAGAAGGTTCACGAAAAGTTAATATTTGCAGTCACAGGACTTAAAAGATCATCACATGTTTTTTTTAAATACTCATAACTCGAAAGTTACATGACAAATATTTTATTTATATTTTTCTGATAGCTTCTGATAAGAGCTTTCTGATAGTCATGACTTGGCCCATTGCCCGTTTTCGGCTGGACGTTGATTTAGGGGACACCCTGATGTTGATTATTTTTTAGAGCCTACGTCAGATTTATCATTTTATTTTTATTACATTTTAAATAACAAAGACCGTATTACCGAAGTAAAACGAATTAAGACAGATTTTTAATATTGTTTACTTGTCTACTTTTTTTAATTTGTTGATTATTTGTAGTATGATTTATGTTTGTTTTAATAACTGTTAATAATTCGATTTTTTTAAATAAATTGTGTCTTCAATCAAAGAGTTTTATTCTTTATGTTTACTTTCTACACCTACTTTTTCCTTTGACTGTACTTCATTGCCTTGAACAATAGATTTTTTCAATCATTTCAAAAGTGGTCCGAGTCGCTGGAAGAAAAATAATAAAATTAATTTTCTCCGGCGAGTGGGACCGCGGTCCGAGTACCTAACGGTCCGAGTCGACGGAAGCCTCGTTTAAACACAATATCTAAGCTAAGTAGGTACAAAAGTATGGCATTTATAATAGGTTCTTAGGTATCATAGTACCTACTCTCCTAAACTATAGTGAACTTTGGTTATAGGAAATGCACATTAGTTATAACCTCCGCTCTGTGTATAGGCAATATGTTAGTGTCGTTTAACACAGCGCTGGTGTATTTGGAGAGTACAATGGCACCGTAACACGGGAAGCGTGAGAACTGCACTGTCTCCCGTCTAGCCGAGGCGGCGCGGTTACCATTTGTAGCGGCTAATAGAATTGTTCGGCTTACCACAAAACCGTTGAACTTGCTATAATATTCAAGAAAACAAACCTGGATAAGAATACAGAAGTTATGTCCCACGAATTTATTGTTTCTCAAGTACGCTTTTTATCCCAATCTAGCTCACTCTATCGGACGAAATATTCAGTGACGCGAATGAAAGTGTTGTCAAAGGTACTGTGCGCTTTTCAAATCATTGAAGATAAATTTGGTAGTTTATTGAATACCTAGAGCCTGCTTGGCTGAGGTGTAAAATAAACTACTATCGGTGTGGTCATTTCTTAACTGGAAAAGCTATCGATACCCTACTTGCTTGCCCTTACAGTTAGCACTCTGCTCTGTTGCGCACATCGACTCCTTTGTTCTCCTAATAGCTGCACTCCTCGGTCGGATACCCACTATTACCCACTAGTAACTGTTTACTCGCCTGTGCAAGGGCGTGCCTGAACGAACTCAATGTAATGTTAATGAAGGAGCCTAGGTACCCAGGAAGGTATTGAAGGTACTATTTTACTATTGTAATGTGTTCACGGTTGCTGTGTAATGGGCAACACTTCCTGGCGCCCCTAATTGATATTTGGTTGGCTTTCGAAGGTAATGGCTGTGACGTTTATAATGTCAAAATGTGATAACTGGAAATAGAGTTTTTTTCTGTTGGGTTTTTAAATTGATATTATTCGTCAGAACATTATTTGATTCCCGCTAGTCCTCTCTTTAGTCTATCTTCAGGTAAGCTTCTGAAAAGTTTCAAATGTTGCTCCGTTGCAAGTTGCAATGTTTCATATGGCATAATGACAGGTTGCCCCCTCACTTCATTTAAATATTAAACTAAATTCTTAGAAACAATACAAACCCAAGCTACAAACATAGCTCTGAGTCCATAAAGTAAAACATTGCATAAACCGTTTGGTGAACTCGTTGCAATAACTAACAGGGCATCAGATAAAGTACGTGTAGGAGAGAGTACAGTTAATTACCTTAATGCCAGCACAGATTGTATCAGGGCTGATTCTGCCGGTCGCTTTATCGAGATAAATGAGCCAGATTGTGAACTTATTATAACTTCATTCATAGTGCTGTGCTCATTTACTGCTAACAAATTCAAAGCTGTCGAACTATGGGATACAAATAATGCATTGGTACTTGTTAAGGTACTCGGTCAAAGCTCTATATTCAACGTTGAATAATAAAGTGAGCATGGTACTCTCCCGGAATAGAGAGAGACACCTGCCAGATTGCGCCCTCTATTATGCTGTCAAATCTAACTAAAATGTGCGCTAATTCTTTTTCCACTAGTTATTTTATTATTATTGTTGTTTTTACCACGTTACTCCGGGTCTGTCTATCTATCTATCTATCTATCTATACAGGAACTAAGGATTGTCGCAAACAACTGAGAATTGAATAAATCATCTTCAATAACGTCTCGATTAAGAATGATAAAAGTATCTAAAACAGTTTTACTAAGCTGAGTTATCTAAAACAGTTGTACTCAGTTGAGTTATTGAAAACAGTTGTACTTAGTTGATGAACGTCATTTGTAGTTTGTACAATTTGCCAGCAAAGACTAAGATCTGAGATCAATAGAGGGTCAAGTCCTCCGCGCGAGGCATGACTCACGACCGCAGGTATTGTCTCGATAGATGACATGTGTGTGTTCTTGTAGTTCTCAAATTATGCAATGAATGCATTATCAATTTGGATCGTTGTTGTACTTGTTGATCGTTCGATTGCGCCATTACTACATAATAATGGTTTGTCTTTATTACCGACAGTTGTACAGTTTGCTTGCAACATTCAGTATACCTATTTATTGTTGTGTAAAACGCTGTACCTAATAGTACCTATTGATTCTTCTCTTTATAAAATAAATAACAGTTGGTCCAGTAGTATCGGCGCCTATTAAATGCAAACAAAAAATCTATCAAATCTTTCCTCTTAATAATATTAGTATAGACAAAGGTTAAATTGCCCGTTTAACACTGTCATCGTGTTCAGTCTTTGGTATTTAAAGTTTCCACTACTACTGCGAATTTGACGCCGACCAGCGCATATTTATTTCGAATTTAGTCATAATAATATCATTTTTCCTCTTCATTATCTAACCTGTTATGGTGGTAGCTCCGGCCTTGAAATACAAATCACCAAACGGAACTTCCTCGATTCTGATTAGCTTAAATTTGGCTGTGGTTTTATTTTCCTGTAAATATTTTGTATTCATCATCCACTTGCACGAGCAGAACTATTTGTATAGCTATTTACTGTGATCACAGTTTTGTTATATACTTCTAAGGTATACTCTGATAGAAGTGAGATGGGGAAGGTCCACTATTATTCGTATTGAGGTTTTATAGAGAAGTCTAGCAGTTCACTGCAATTACGTATGCTCTACTACGTTTACTCCTATATAAATAGGAGTAAACGTAGTAGAGGAGCGAGCACTGGACAAGTTGGTCAAGCTCTTTCATAACATTTTTGAGTTGCAATACGCAGAGTCCAGTAACACCGCGGCGCTGCGCTGAAGTGAATGAGTATTAGCAGTTCACGCGCATGCACGTGCGGAAACACACTTTATACATCCGCCATCATTATTCCTGTTACCAAACTGAGCCGGACGATTTTTGATGAAGTTGGTTGCGTGTTCCTGACTGTCTATAAGTTTGCACACATCATCATCAGCCTGAGAAGTCCACTACTGGACAAAGGCCTCCCCTATAGAAGAACGATTCCGAGTCCTTTCCATCACTGACTTCCCGCAATCTTAGCAATGTCGTTGGTCTATCGGTGGGCGTCCTACGTTTTGTCTCCGCTTCTCGCTCGATGACCAGCCGCCTGAAGGTCTGGCTACGTTAATCTTTTGCCGGGCTTTTCGCTATCAGTAAAGTAATTTTTATTCGCTGTCGAATCTCCTAGTTGTGAATCTTTGTATTCATTTAGTATATACCGCCGACGTCACTTCTACTCGTAATTGCTGCTTGTGCAGTGCAGTTAGCCTGAGCAGTGGGTATCGGCTATCGCGTGCAGTCGCTCGTCTGCAACGCCCCCTGCCAGCCTGAGCCGTCACTAGGGCTGCTAGACCCGTTTTATAGTACCGTAAGTCAGAACCGGATGTAAGGAACTGATATTTGCCCCCCACTTGTTGTTGCCTCCCTGTCAGAAAAACATAATACATTCCAATAATTGCAGGTGTTTACAAGAAGAACTGTGTAACATAAGAACGTTCAGGTGATCAACCCTAGCCGCCACAGATGAAGCAGCAGTCGGTATGGCACCGTGTCGTCGACCCCGCGACGTGACTTCGTTGCCTGTTATTGCCATCACTGACTTTTGCTTTTGTTCTAAAAGACGAGCTTCACTGGTTCGAGTGACTCACTCGGAGATTAGGCCCCTCTTTGTTTCGCAATGTCTACTTTCTGGCGCCTATTCTGAGCAATGTATGTGAAAATTGTGCAACCAACCGATGATGTGCAGCTTATTATTAACATTCAACTCCTAAATTAATTGGTATTGCAAAACAGTTCGCGGTTACTTCATCTGTGTAGCAAAAGCTGTTTCTATGATTTATGTAATTCTACTTACGTCTTAGATAAATGTGAGTCCGTCTCAATGCAATATTGCGAGTGCATCGAGATGACAGTATCAGAGAGAAAATAATATAATTATGCATTAAAAAAGGTTATTGCTGCAATTTACCTTATGTCCTCAAACCACAATGGATATTTAAGTGCTGCCGTGATAGCTTGTATAACTAATTTCCTTGATAGATGATGGTTCTATATTCCCACTAAGAAACGAGTAATTATAACATTGAATTGTAATTTTAGCAGCGTAATAAATAATATCAGTCATTATTATAGTGTCCAGTGAATTGATTTGTTAGTCATTGAAGTAGATGTAGTGTCACTGTACGAATTGTTGGCTTAAACTTTGCATGTCTAATCTAAAATACGTTCGCTCGTACCGTGACCATTGAACCTTATTTACTACTAGTACTTAGAAAGATAGATAACTCTTTATTGATTACAATGACACACAAGGAAAGTAGGATACAATTTTAGCTTAAAAATCACACTCATATCAGTCACAGTAATACAATGCTTTACTTTATTTCTAAGTGTTGTTTTCATATTCACTTAGATTAACTTACTTTGTCTTAGCAAATTCCAGTTCATAATAAGTAATCCTTATCTATCTGATTCAATTGAATGATCTCTACATTGATGTTGGAAGTATCGTGCCTCTAGTTGTTTTTGTACAAAACTCTGTATCTGTCTCTATTTAGTTTCAATTAAATATTTTTCGTAGTAAACATCAAATTCCGGGAATCAAGTTCAACAACGCCTTTTATTTCGGTATTCTGTTTAAATCTGTTAACCTCTATAGTTTAGTTCATAACTTTCCATGATGGGTTTTTTAACCTCACAATATTATTTCTGTTAATTGGCGTCGCTAGCATAAACATGCCGTTTTGTTTTCTTCTGTGCATGCAATGTGGTTGCTCGCTATGGCTCAATATGTTGTTTAGTTTTGATGTTCATATGAGTGAATAGGTATGCCGCGCAAGGTGAGTAAGTAAACGTAACGAGTGATTCTTACGACAGTGCCTGCGCCGGCACTTTCATTCTCGCCGCTTATGCAACAGTTTGTGGACCTGGTGACCCGCTGGGCCCGATCTGATGTGGTGACCTCCTCATGTGCCTACTTCGTCGTTATCTGAATTTCATATATATACGGACCTATATAATATACGACTTAATCGTGAGTGATTTACGTAGACTAGACTGAGATTCAGCGTCATAAATAGATACTAGGCAAGGTTACTTCAGTGCGTGCTGAATTATTTATGAAAACTAGTTAATTTATGTCCTGGCAGGGCTCAAGGTCACAGAATACCCTTATGATGATATGCTACATGTTTAGTAAATAATATATTAAGTACTTAGATCGCGTGCTAATTAATATGTTGCTCGTTTTATAAGCTCAAAGTATTTAGTTATAATAATTAGATATGTTAAAATTATATTTTTTGCGAATACCATGATATTATTATGATACAGCAGTGGTCCCAAATGGATAATTCTCAATGTTTGATCAATCGAATAGCGGTCGCCAAACGTGTCCTGCGGCTCTATTCCAAATATAATTTGTACGTTAAATGAATGAGTAGAGATGAGCATAGCGCGGCGCGGTGCTGCTGTAGCGGTGATGACGGTGACGCGATTGCCCTTGGCATTATTAGCGGTGATGTCATCGCGAGGCGACAACGCCGGCATGTCGCTGTCACACGTGGGTTCGCCGCTAGGTTGCATTGCTATATGTTTTCAACTTAAAACTGGGATTTGATAGGAGCTCTAGCTAGGTAAGTGATATTGTCTTAAAAGGATTAAAATATATGACCCTAAGCAATGAGATGTAAGGCTGGAGGAATTATGAACCGCCATTGCAGTGCTACAAGTAAAACTCAGGGCATTACAAATTGGAACAAAATACCTATGAACTTGACGATGTCGTAAAATTCCGAACGATCCCATAATCTGGCGTGAATTTCTAACACAGTAGCAAACCATAGTAGCACAACACGTGGAATATGTAGTTCCTCTGCCATGCCTCTGTAATGTTGCGTTTTTACGATAGTTTCGCGGTTTAAAGATATTTTGTAACCGTTATTGCCCTTCGCTTCGCCTCGACCAGACAGACTATTGTGCTGTGTATTAACTCGTAGCTAATGTGGCTATAGCGCACTGAATTACTTTGAACATATATTTAGTTGTTACCGTACTTGTTGATTGGAGTACAATAATATATGGCTTAGTATCAATTATTATTACTGTAATTTTTTTAGATATTCCGGTATCCAACCACATTATTATAGTTTACTTGAATAGTGCTATCATCACTTTATTTAATGTTGTGCTGATAAGCACAGAAGGCTTTGCCGTGAGATTACACTTTGCACAGTCTAATAGTCTGAATCTGATGTCATCTCATTTAGTTCGCATCACGTTTTCCTCCACTTACGTGTGTACATACTTATTATATTATGCTCGTATGTTTCTTTCAAATATACATTTTGAGAATTCTAGAAATCTTGTGTAGCTTGTCGGGAGGTAGGTACTCGTAATTCATTTGGCTGGAATAGGTACAGGATTTTCCTTATTAAAAAAAGAAATGAAGTCATCGATCAACATACACTAGAAAGAAACGAATCGTGGTTGGCAAGTGTACTATCAACGAATGCGCCGCGCTGCCGCCTTGCCGGCCGGTGACATCAGTGTTTTGTTCCCCAAACAGATGGCACAATCATATCGAATGCGGATTGGCATTATCACTCTGTTTATTGGACTTATTGTATTCCTAAATTACTATTTATTCTGTGACGTTATATTTCGAGCGATGCTCCCTAGCTTTACGCTTCGTGCGATGATTTCACGGCTGCAAATTTATTTTACCGCTAGAAATGATTTGGTCGGCTGTGCCGTTACGAGGGTCAATTTTCAATCGATATTGTTACGCAATTCAAACATACAAATAATATTACCTTTTTAATTAAAGTAAGTTATAGATAACTTGTTTCCTGGTCATTTAACAATTTCGCTGATAAAATAGGTCAATTAAAATTTTCGGAACAACAGGAAAAGAACAGAGCTCTTATTCCGGCCATAAAAATTCATTTATTCACAAACAATAATTGTTCTAGAATCGTATTTAAAATTACATTAATAACACAACACGTAGGACACAAAAAAGTTAAACTAGCTAAGTAACAGTTACAATAAAATGCCAACAAATAATTTAAAAAATCAAAAATATTTTTTTGACTGGTCTCTTAGATCAGTTGGTATGGTAGTAGAGCTGCCTTCTGAGCTGTAGGTCGTGGGTTCGACACTGAGAACAAATATTTGTGTGGTGAACACAGATGTTTGTTCTCTGGGTGTTATATTGAATTCTATGTATTTACAAAAAAAAAAATATGTATAAGTATTATATCAGCTACCTGGTTCCCATAGTACAAGCTCTGCTTAGTTTGGGGATAGGTAGTGTTGTGTGGATTGTCTAAAAAATATTAATTTCGCGGTTACCAATACCGGAAGAAACTGCCTTTATTCAGATAATTACAATTGGCATAATAGTTTGTCCTCAACCTAAATCTCCTGAAACATGGGAACATCCCAACCAAAACAGTTGTGTGTCTGCTATCAAAGTGGTTCATCGCCAATTTGCAGTTTCAATAGCGTGGTCCTTGACATAATGTCACGCTCATGAATGGACGCTATCTGATGTAGTGTAGTGATGCGATGTGTCACTTGAGGACGCTGAGGCCTCTTACGGTTGATCTAGTAAATTGACCAATAAGTAAAGGTTAATTTTTTAAACTTTTGATCAACTTGTCTCCATTTTTTGGTGCAAAGTCGACCATTTTTAGGGTTCCGTAGCCAAATGGCAAAAACGGAACCCTTATAGATTCGTCATGTCTGTCTGTCTGTCTGTCTGTCCGGCCGAGTCACAGCCATTTTTCTCCGAAACCATAAAAGCTAGACTGATGAAACTTGGTGAGTAGATGTATTCTGTGTACCGCATTAAGGTTTTTACACCAAAATAGAAAAAAAACTATAAATTTTGGGGGTCCCCATACTTGAAATTGAAACTAAAAAATTTTTTTTTTCATCGAACCCATACGTGTGGGGTATCTATGGATAGGTCTTCAAAAATTATGTTGAGGTTTCTAATATCGTTTTTTTCTAAAACTATAAATTTTGGGGGTCCCCATACCTGAAACTAAAACTCAAAAATTTTTTTTTCATCGAACCCATACGTGTGGTATCTATGGATAGGTCTTAAAAAATGATGTTGAGGTTTCTAATATCGTTTTTTTCTAAACTGAATAGTTTGCGCGAGAGACACTTCCAAAGTGGAAAAAAGTTGGTCCCCCCCTCTAACTTCTAAAGTAAGAGAATGATAATACTAAAAAAAAAAAATGTTGTACATTACTATGTAAACTTTCAACGATATTTGGTTTGAACGAGATCTAGTCAGTAGTTTTTTTTTTAAACGTTATAAATCGTAAACCGCAATTTACCTTTCGGCGAACTACAAGAACCTTTATATTATGTTACTTGATGCTACGGAACCCTTCATGGGCGAGTCCTACTCGCACTTGGCTGCTTTTTAGGGTTCCGTAGCCAAATGGCAAAAACGGAACCCTTATAGATTCGTCATGTCTGTCTGTCTGTCTGTCTGTCTGTCTGTCTGTCTGTCTGTCCGTCCGTATGTCACAGCCATTTTTCTCCGAAACCGTAAGAGCTAGACTGATGAAACTTGGCGAGTAGATGTATTCTGTGAACCGCATTAAGATTTTTACATTAAAATAAAAAAAAACTATAAATTTCGGGGGTCCCCATACTTGAAACTGAAACTCAAAAATTTTTTTTTCATCGAACCCATACGTGTGGGGTATCTATGAATAGGTCTTCAAAAATGATGTTGAGGTTTCTAATATCGTTTTTTAGGGTTCCGTAGCCAAATGGCAAAAACGGAACCCTTATAGATTCGTCATGTCTGTCTGTCTGTCTGTCTGTCTGTCTGTCTGTCCGGCCGTGTCACAGCCATTTTTCTCCGAAACCATAAAAGCTAGACTGATGAAAGTTGGTGAGTAGATGTATTCTGTGAACCGCATTAAGGTTTTTACACAAAAATAGAAAAAAAACTATAAATTTTGGGAGTCCCCATACTTGAAACTGAAACTCAAAAAAATTTTTTTCATCGAACCCATTCGTGTGGGGTATCTATGAATAGGTCTTCAAAAATGATGTTGAGGTTTCTAATATAGTTTTTTTCTAAACTGAATAGTTTGCGCGAGAGACACTTCCAAAGTGGAAAAAAGTTGGTCCCCCCCCCTCTAACTTCTAAAGTAAGAGAATGATAATATTAAAAAAAATATATGTTGTACATTACTATGTAAACTTTCAACGATATTTGGTTTGAACGAGATCTAGTCAGTAGTTTTTTTTTTATACGTCATAAACGGAAACTCAAAAAATGTTTTTTCATCGAACCCATACGTGTGGGGTATCTATAAATAGGTCTTCAAAAATGATGTTGAGGTTTCTAATATAGTTTTTTTCTAAACTGAATAGTTTGCGCGAGAGACACTTCCAAAGTGGAATAAAGTTGGTCCCCCCCCCTCTAACTTCTAAAGTAAGAGAATGATAATACTAAAAAAAATATATGTTGTACATTACTATGTAAACTTTCAACGATATTTGGTTTGAACGAGATCTAGTCAGTAGTTTTTTTTTTATACGTCATAAACCGTAAACCGCAATTTACCTTTCAACGAACTACAGGAACCTTATTATGTTACATCAAGTAACATATATAAAGGTTCTTGTAGTTCGTCGTGCTACGGAACCCTTCATGGGCGAGTCCGACTCGCACTTGGCTGCTTTTTTTCTAAACTGAATAGTTTGCGCGAGAGACACTTCCAAAGTGGAAAAAAGTTGGTCCCCCCCCCTCTAACTTCTAAAGTAAGAGAATGATAATACTAAAAAAAATATATGTTGTACATTACTATGTAAACTTCCAACGATATTTGGTTTGAACGAGATCTAGTCAGTAGTTTTTTTTTTATACGTCATAAACCGTAAACCGCAATTTACCTTTCGACGAACTACAAGAACCTTGTTATGTTACATCAAGTAACATATATAAAGGTTCTTGTAGTTCGTCGTGCTACGGAACCCTTCATGGGCATGGTAGTAGTAGTAGAGCTCCTTGTGAAGGGCTCGTCCGGGGAAGTACTACCACCATGCCTATTTCCGCCGTGAAGCAGCATCGCTGTGTTTCGGTTTGAAAGGCATGCCGGTGTAATTACTGGCACGTGAGGCGAAACATCTGAGCCTCAAGTTGATGGACGCTGGGCAATGCATCGTAGGGCACGTTCCAGACGTGTGTGACCTACGAGGCAATGCTTTGTTATAGGCGATGGTTACCGCTTAACATCAGGTGGGCCATATGTGAGTTCCATCAGCTAGTAGTATAAAAAAAAACGTCAACAACCCTGAACGCACTCCGTAGAACACTGGCGTCCTTAAACTACTACTGGCGGTACTGTGACTAAAAATGCTTGAACACATCGTTTAGAAATAGACACAGTAAACAACACGAAGCTTTTAAAATAACTGAACCCGAAATAGATATTAAACTGTTCCAGGAGATTTGGTTGGTTCAATGACATCAAACTTTCATAATATAAATAGGTTTTAAATGAAATGAAATGAAATGAAATGAAAATACTTTATTTGCAACACATACAAAACAGTACAACAAAACTTAATATTTAAACCTATCAAAACCATAACATAGCAAATACATACCTACAAACTAAACATAAGACTAACAAAAAAACAATATCATATAAGAGAGAGAGATATACATTTTTAGGGTTCCGTTTTTGCCATTTGGCTACGGAACCCTAAAAACGTCCCGGCTGTCAGACATCAGCCCTGGCTTCGGTACGCATCTATCGTTCAGTTTCATTGCTTACCGGCAATGCTCACTGTTAATTGCTGATCGACGTACGCAAACTTTGCGGTTCTGGATTAGCCACGTTTTGATAGAAAACGTTTGTGAATAAAGTCCATTATATATTCCCTGCAAATAAATAATGAATCTGTATGTTTATAAATAGCGAGTCTGAATAGCATTGTTCAGTCAGGGTTGTTTGTCAACAAAGCTGCGTGCCGGAGGCTTTACGATGACTAATTCAGTGCAATATCTGAGATAAGTAGTGCAGAACTGTACCTAATTGTTCGCAAGTTTGCGGTTGCACAGATCCCGTATAGACAATCATTGCCTTTAATCGTTTTGTGGTTTGGTAAATGCAAATTAGGTATAAGGTTGTAGTTTTTAGCTTAGTATCTAGATGATGAATGGTTCTTTGCTGTTTTGATTATTATATCATAAATTTAATCTATCTTTTAAGTGTTGGTTCTTGAAACCATGGGCTATTAACTTAATATTAACTGTTCCTCTATAATATTTCATGTATTTTTCTGGCGATGTAAGGTGGAACATAAATTGTTAAATTGCAGTACTACATTATGCGATTCTGTGTCGCCACGTTCAACAGATGACACGATAGATAGAGACGGTCTGCTGCATCCTTTGTCGAGTTTGTATTGTGGATCTCCAATCACTTTGATGTTGTCTAGTGCTGCTATTTTAGGATCCTTGCAGTCATATTGATTGTATTATGTGTTCGATGCATTGTATCCTGGCTCTTCTAGTATCTAGGTCGATATAGGCGTGACCAGATAGCAACGTGAGATAGAGACGGTCTACTGATACATCCTTTGATTTCTTTGTCGGGATTGTATTGTAGTCTCTTATCAATTCAAATATTGTCTAGCGCGGTTCGCTCGTTGCTTTCCGGTCTTCAACAGTGGGGTTACATTAGATCAGTGTGCGCTGCATTTCGATTTGTTCAATTAAAGTGGATTACTCTTCAATGCACTTCGGGATATATGGGTTTGATTGAATATTACAAGATTCTACGTATATCTAGACTAGGGCAGAGTGAGACTATTAAGATTCAGTGACAAAGGACATCATCAACGAGTTTGAAGATTTACAAATATCTTTGATCCTCAATTTAACGAATATCACTTCCTAGCTTCTATTTTACAAAATGAATTTTACCTAGCTTTCATTTTCGATACATTACCGCATTTAACTACACGTCACGTTCGCTGTTGCGAAATGTCTGCTTACAAATCGTAATATAACTATTGGTTTATTTTATAGTGTAATAATAATCTAGGTAAGTCTGCATCATCAATATTTATTACTTTTCCATTAGCCATTCATTAAAATCGGTGACATAATCATTTGTAAGTGATTAGCATTTTAATCCATAGATTCATAATTTTCTATACCAACTCTTACATAATCTGTGTCACGTTTGAAATAACTATTCTTTATACTATGCCCTATGGAATACTAACTGTTGTGCACTACAGCACTGGCAATGGCCTTGGCATCCTAAACTTGACTCCGCTAATTATGTGGTAATCACTTCCCTGCGCGTCATCACATTAACACATCCTGCCGTAAACCTTTCATTTGGATATTTTTATGTGTTTCAAAACTTAATGAGGCTATTTATATTTGGAAAGTTGACATTCTATGCTTTTGGAAAACGTTGCTTTTTAATATTCTTTAGATAGTTTATCAGCATACCTGTATGTTTTGTTTATCAGCAACGAAATCACTCGTCATCGCTATCTCACCTGTTTTTTACCCACATAGGAATATAAACATACATAATTCTAAATCCTCTAAGTTATTTCTATGTTAAATACCTACTATTGATGAAACAAGGTTTCTATACGTTAATTTCCTTCAACATAGATGAAAACAGTATGAACAATGTACTACTGTATGTGTGTGTACTCATCGGTATTCACTCTTCAAGGGCTATGTTCGACATAGTTATTATTGTTGTACGAGTGTTCCACGTGTTTGACCGTCACATGATTAGTGAAGCAGTAAACATGATCCTAAGAAGACAATGGCTGAGCCCCCGACACCGCAATCACTGAAAACTATGCTCTGACATAAATAACAAACATCTCTACATTTCTATACACTATTGTTTATATTTATGTGAGGTACATTCAAACATTCTTTGCACGTTTACTCCTCAACCGACGTTTTCCCGTATTTTCCGAAGTTTGTGTCATGCGTATAATGTACATGTTGCTCCTATCTATCTTGAGGTGCTCCGTGTTATTGTATGGATTGTGATGTGATTACTGATTTGTTTTTATTTGTTTTCAGGTAAGACATTCGACATTGAAATACTGCTAAGCTCGCAATGCTAACATGGCCTTTGGTAAGATGTGGATAGATGTGTAAGTTTTTTACAAAGACAATTACAGCAAAATACGCTTGACACAGTTGAGCTATCTACAGACCGTTGCACATTAACTATGCAATAATGTCGAGATCGTTCGGGAACTATCAAATTTCTATGATTTATATCAGTTATTTATTATGTCGACCGACGAACACGAAATAGTAAAAGATTAGGCACTTTTCACTTAAAACCGTATCATCAAATTTCAATTACGAAAACGTAAAGCCTCTATAAAATGGTAATTCCATATTCACTGACTTTAAAAAAGATTATAAACAAGGTCAAGAACGCGTCATTCTGTTGGCTTTGCGATTTAGTTGTGTGTTCAAACAAACTTGTTACTCCATGCCCCTTTGATACGATCATTTAATTTGCTTGATCCAAAAGTGTGAATTAGTTGATGCATTCAATTTAAACTGCAAGACAGTCTGATTCACCTCTATCGCTGCGTCGTATTTCCGGCCAACGAAAGTGTCAAGGTCAAGGTCTGGTTTGACCAGTATCTGTCGATGACGGCATATTGCTTTCACGATGCTCGTGAGAATGGTGATTGTGCCGTTTAGCTAATCGGCATGTTATTATCGTCTGTCGTGTGGTCTCGTCTTCAGCCCATCATCGGTCATCGACAAGCATGACTCATGCATCCAAAACTGAATGCTCATATTTCTTTAGTCTTATTTCGTAAATCCATCGACACAAATCGTGCTTGTTCTACAATCTATATTGTAATTCTATGTCTACTCCTATATTACGAGTAAGACCATGATTATCACTGCAACACATAATAACATGATCATACGACTGTTTCCTATTATTAAAATGACGCGCGAAAGTTTTTCAAATGCAATAATGATGATTACTTTTTGGAGTTGAGTCTGTGTGTGATGGCTCGTCAAATCAGCGCTGACCGAAATGAAAGTCAGCTTTTATAGAAATGTACATCCGTATCTTGCTTGGTGGACCGTAGTTCTAGTTCTAAGCTCTTGACAAGACGGTCTGAGAGACCGTCGACGAGATTAAACTATGTTCTAGGCTTTGTCATCGGGTGGTGACAAAGTTTAATCTCGCTTTGCCCTTGCGTGTGGTCTACTGACTGAACCAGGAATAATGGTCGAGCCCGGACGTAAGTTTCATATCCCCTCTAAAGTTCTCATCAAGAATGGTCATTCTACATCCGCGTGAGATGAAATTACTCCGCATGTTTTTGTTATGCGGTAATTGTGTGTTGCGTGTTTGAATTACCTCAATTACGGATATTAGCTGTTTCATTTGATCCCGTTTGTATTTTTATTATAACATGCATTATTTTGTTTACGTTGTTGTGAAATGCATAAATTGCTCGTATCATGTTCGATACTCGTATTTCTATCATAAAGCTTTTGGCTAGTTTTAGCTATTTAACGAAAAAAGTCTCAAATTTTACTCAAATCCTTACACAAAAAAGAAGGTTTAATGCAAATAGGAGGATAAAAGCAATTACATATAAGCATTTTTTACCTGCCAACTTTAGAGGCAGAGGATGGTGTTGACGAGCTTATTAAAAAAGAAAAACTAAATAACAGGTCAGGTTCGTTAACATGTACTTATTAGGTAGATAACAGGTACTTATTCTTTATTGTCAGATGAGATCTGCTTAAGCAAATGTCCATAAACCAAACGTCTATAAGATGATTTATTGATATAATCTTGATCCCAGTTCGGCTCTACCATGCTCGGCAAGTTTTATCATGCGCACTTGATGTGCGGGCAGGTTTTTCCGCAAGTAGGCCGCTGGTGGGCCCTTTTTGCGTGACCCTTGACACGTGTTGCTCGAACTTTTTTAGGTTCTACAACACGCTGGTTTCCTCACGATGTTTTCCTTCACCGTTTTGAGAGTACTGGCATAGTGCACATAAATTTTTCGACAGAAAAACTCATTGGTACACGTGTGGATTTGAACCCACGACCTTCGGATCGGAAGGCGGGGCCACTACCACTAGACCACCAGTGCTCTTCGGCTCTACCATACTCTATTACACCTTTTCATAGATTGTAGTTCTATGACTGTAGTCTTTACGTAACACTCGACAGACAAATGGCCAAATACTGTGGTTCAAATGTCTGGACAGGAGCCATCCATCTCAATCACGGCGCAGTGAAAGGCTAATGTAGGGTCGCATCAGATCGCATCTCGCACTGCCATTTCGCTTTCTATTATGTATTTAGCGAGCCTCATACAGCAAACCGTTTTGAGTCGCGACTTTTAAACGCGTAGATTGGGCTGTTGCAAGGGAACAGATACCCATCCCATATTATTTTTAAAATGATGTTGATTTGTTATTCTGTCAATCACCAAGATGTCCTTCTTACTCCAAACACATTTTTGAAAATTATTTGGAGACTTAAGTAAGTAATGAAAAAGCAGCAGAGGTTTCCGTTCGCGATTAAAAGTCGCGTTTAGTTAATACGTGAATAGAATTCTTCGCAAGTCGTCGTAATGCAGCGCAGCATTGTGTGCTTTAGAAAGCACTACGTAATTGCCGCGTGTCAGAATTAGGCGCCAGTTATTGATAGCGCGATCGTGTTGATTAGCTCGTCGGAGCTCTCTTTATTCTGTTACTAAATTAAATGCATTTTTTGCGGGTACTTTCGCTCATTTGATTTGCTTTCGAATTCTATTACTGATTTGGATGAAGTTCTTCTTATTGTGTTCATGGCTATCTTATCCTCTCAGTAGAGTTCGCTAGCAGAGTACGTAATGTGCATCGATTCAAAGAAACGGTTATGATTCTTTGAATCGATGCACGTTACGTATCTTAGAAGGTTCGGAAACTATTCCCATCACATATTGTGTTCTATTGATCTCTCTCTCTCTGTCTCTCACTCTTCCTATAATATCTCTAGAGCGTCATTACAGAAAAGTAGTTAAAGGCTGGATTTCCATATGGATGTCGTAAACGCAGATCCTACGATCAAGTTGCTCTTCACATGACAGGTCATTAAAATGGAGTACCACTGTTTCCTTGCCTAACTCAATTACTGTGGCTTTCCAGTAATTTAATCTGTCGGTGAAAGCACGTGCCTCCCGCCGCCAATACCCTTTTGTAATTATACCGGAGAGTGCTATCAAAATGCGATTAGGTTGCGGAGCTAGACGGCCGCTTGCCCGAATGCAGTTAGTTACCTGGTCTTCAGCAGTAGTACGCTTGATGAAGTTTCTTGTCTATTTGTTTCCTTTCGGGGAAGTATTATTTAATTATCAAGCTTGCGAAACTTATTAGCTGTACTATCTTTTCTTAGAATTTCATCGTATGTCCTTCCCGCGAACTCCATGAGGCATCCCTCAGTATGGTATATTGTTTAAGGTTCGTTGTTTCTTTGTTTCCTTCTTTCTATCAGTCAGTTAATAGTCAGGTTGATATGTAGCGAGAGACCTTAGTGCTACTGTTATAAACACAGACTTTTCACCAGTCAGTCGAGATTTGTTTCCACTTGTAGCAATAAATTGGCAAGTAAAAGGCTCTCATCAGGTGTAACTGTTAGAGATACTTCGAAAGCTTTCAGAGCGATTGGAATAGAATCGCTGTGCATGAGCAATCTCGGGAGTGCAGTGTTGTGGTGATGTGATGTGGCTAATAGTTGCTAGGAATGAGCTTGGAGCCGATTGGAACTGGCCGGTAATGAGCTGCGAGTGGGGATCGTTAGAGCCAAAGTGGGCTAATGTTCTACCTGATGGAATGTCATTGCGTTTGTGACGTACCGTCGATATATCTTTGGGGGATTATTAGGAGTAGTGAAGTTTAGAGACTTGTAAGACTCGCCAGTCTGCCAAGTCATAACTTCCTTGTGTGATGTAAAAGAGCGAGTGATGAAAATATGCATGAAAATGTTCTGAGTTTAACAAACTGTTGTGCAATACTTCGTTAATAATAACAACATTCCATAGCATCAACGGCGCAATCTAAAATTAACAGTAACACAAATAACCATTGTTCGGCTGAAAGTTTCTTTGTGTACTCCTTCTCGGTACTCAATACTGCCTACAGATTACAATGCTTTTGATTCTATATCACCACAGAAATAAATAGTTAGTACTTTAAAAGCCATAGCTAATTCAACAGTTTTTTGAAAACCCGTTTGATTTCATCTGTGACGTGGCGTTCGGAAATTAATATAACCACTTGCTTTTGTAATACTATGTTACAGAATATAACTCCGGGTTACTGTTCCGTAGAACGGCATGTACTAATCGAATCGGCGTTTATCAAAAGCTTGGCCATTTCTTTCGATTCATTTCCGACAGACTTCAAAAGGTTCCGATTAAAATTTGCTTCTTATATAGAAGTACATTTTCAGCAGAAGCTTTGACTTAAAGATTTACTCAAAGCTCGTGCATTCGGAAAAGCTTTACAATACCGCTATCGTTTCCCTGAATCGTAGCCAGCCTTGTTGATCATTAGAGTAGATAAATAGTAGAGCGGGCTTCGAAAAGCATAGTGCTCAGTGAAGACAACTTCTGAAGAGTCAACCAGAACTTGTAATAATTTCACAGAAAATTCTGTTTTAATTTACGCAATGATTTATCTGTTTGTTAATCATGTCTTTGTCTGAGAGCTGCTTTTGTTGAGTCATGCATCCAAAGTTTACTTGATAGATGAAATTGTTCGCGTATTTTAGGCTTGTGACACACAACAGCCAACTCATTCCACCGTACGTGCGTACATGTGGGAGCGAGGTCGGGACTCAATCATTCCATCCTGCGATAGAGGCCGGGACTTCAAAGTTGGGATGGGACCTCTGTTTTAGCGTTTGTGCGGTTGTGTCAGGGTCGTGCACACTGGCTGATCTAGAACCGTAAACCCAAGGCAGAGTGAGACCACAGATTAATAAAGCCTTAATAGGCATTACGAAGATGGCTACATTACGATTCTCTGAAATGGTCATGTGTGCAGCTGTCGTCATACTTGAGTCTGTAGAAATAGGAGATGATTGTGTCATTTCTGTTAACGGAGAGGTTCGGAGAAAGAATTGCCGTTTATTAATCTGTAGGCAAGTTAGTTGATTCCATAAGGACAACTTTGTTCTCGCAATAAACGTAAGCATTTAGATAGACTTACTAGTTCGCTTACTTCAGTATTATTTTAAGTTGCATTATCTCTCACCTTGGAAACGAATGTAGGCTGATGTAAGAAGCTCGAATTCTGATGATTTGAAAGAATTATCATTAATTTTCTTAAATTCACAATTCACATTGTGAATGTCGAGAACATAAATAAGTCCATTGTCTTCAAGGCTTCTCTGGGAGCAACTATCTTTTAAGAGCATAATAATTAATTGGTTAGTCTTCAATGGCGCCGGCACTCACAACTCAAAATTGTGATTGACGTTATCCTATTTAACGACATCAATGTTACCACGTTGTTTTGGCCCTTATGCCCTAGATAATACAGTTCTAGTTGTAATAGATAGATCTAACAGATAGAACAATTTATTGCAGCGTCAAACCTAAACTATTTATCAAAATGTCTTATAGAAAGCTTTTGTTTGAAACAGCAATTTGTCACATTTGTTTGTTGCAATATAGCTCTTATTACCTTGCACTAAAGTTGAAAAATGCGATGAATGTAACCGTATCATGACCTGTCAACATGCGTGCTCGCGATTCGCGGCCAAATGTACGAAGTTTCTCTTCGTTATCCATAATTGGTCATTTCGTTAGTCGTCTAGAAAAAATGGCTTTCGTGGGATATTCATATTGTTGAACAACACAGAATAGAAATTGTGATAGCGCACAGCGTGATAGACAGTCACATCAAATAAAGTAAAGAAGGAATGGTATTAGTAGCGATAGTTTGTGTTTTACTTTTGAATGAAATTGGTTTAGCTGTTTAGCCGTAAATAGCTAAAATGATTTCGTGAAAATACAGAGACGACTTATCCAAATGTAGTCAAAGGTGTAGACGAAGCAAAAAGGCCGAGAGGACTTGTTAAATATGTATTCACTTATCTGCGGTTTACCATTGAAACTAAAAATAATGCCAACCCGGACGCTGTTATGTTATAAACGCAAAAGGGTTTTTTACATTATCCTTGACCTTAAACTGAAAAGAAGATTTTTATTACTTATATACATATAACGCACGTTGGTAATGCGGAAGTGGCAATAAAACAACGCTAATAATTGTTAAACTCCTGAGAAAGCTCTCCAGCATCACCGACGCTGACGCCCCACACCGCGCACACAAAGCGCTAAGTGTTGGTAATAGACGATGCGATAACATTTGATGGGCATCTCACGACTAAACCCTCTCTATTTTATAGATATTGTTGCTGCATCTAAACGATGAGTAATAACTGTAAAATTAATCATAGAAAACTAATAACACTATTGTTTTCAAAACCATGAACATTGATCTCGCCTTAAACGGTTTGAAACTTACAGCAAATTATTTCGCTTTATCAAATAACAAACAAGTCGCAACACTCGTATATCTCTTTGTCTTGTACGCAGTAGCCGCTCTGTCCCATTAGGTATGCCTCGGGGGGAACCCGAGGCGTTAATCGCCCCATAAATCACATTCCCGATGCAATGGATGCTGCAGAAAGCATTACACCTTATATGGGAGTGAAATTTCCTTTCGCGACAGTCACAGCTTACGGAGAACACCTTGATTGCTGCGCACTCCATCGTTGGAAAGAACCAACACTTGTAAACTCGGCTGGGTGCAGCTAGAAATACTGAGTGACCCAGCTATCTGGTATCCACTTAATTTTACAAAATACTGATGCTTTTCTTCTGTGTAGTAGCGAGTTCGATTGAAAGGAAGCTTTTTCCATTGATATGTTCAATCTCTCGTCAGGTATTTTAATCAAGGCCTTGTCGTCGCTCGTCATTGTTATCCAATGATACTAGCTCCTAATCCGTTTTCTTGAGATTGTATCTGTCCTACATTTCCTTTCAAATTGCTTTTCAAAATACTTTGGAGTGTATAATTGTAATGTAGCTTGGTTGTCGTCTTCCATATTATAACCCCTCATATTTGCTAAAATTTGAGTGCCGTTAAGTGTTTTTAAACTAAAACTGTTTTCATTTGGAGCTAAAAGCTTGCACCTCCGTTGATGTGTACAGCAGACTTGCGCCAGGGGCATTGTGACAAGGTTACAATTTGTTGATTGACAGCCAAACTATCAGGGACCAGTGACCGGCCGTGATCTTGCATGTCTGCTGACTATTCGGTTTCTTTTTGCTGTTTTGCAAAACTACTGCCGAGAAACGTCTGATTGCTTTTTTGACCCTCGCGAAGTATATTCTATATGGGTGTTTGAATTGACCAACTGTTTTTAAATTGTTACTTTCTATTCGTTATTATGAATATCAGCAATTATTGATTTGTTATCAGCATTTCTATTGAATTGTTACGTTGATGTAGGATTTACTTGACAGAAATAAGCATGCCGCTATTTGTCGTTATCGGATCGCTTCTGTCGAGAGACCGACAAAGTGACGCAGTGTGTAATCTTTGGCGATCGACATGTTCAATTGTATCTATTAAATAGTTCATTTTAGCTTTAATTTTAATTTTATTTTATTATTTTCTTCTGCTAGATTCTGCCTATGCACTTCTTAAAGTAGTTGTATGTGTCTTTCCTTTATAATTGAAAGTGTTTATTGAATTAATAAAGTACTTTCCATCGTTCGATCTATTGGGATCAACAAGGATTAATTGAATGAGTTAGATTAAAAAGTAGAGTTCTTTCTATTGAGATCAATCTATACATGCTTCTACAAATTCTCCTAATAGATAAGACACAAGTAAACGAAGAAAAGGCAAAAGTGAATGATACCTTCGTTGCTCACACATGTGTGTTAGCAGCTCTTCTGTGTTTCTAGATGCAGCAGCATGTTTATAGAAGAGCTGCTAACGATATCAAATCAAAGAAACGTCTAATAATTACAATAATAAACGCTTATTATGTTCCACTAGACAGCACGGGACAGGATGTGGTGGCAAAAAGGATCGATGATTCCCTGCTTTTTCTAAAGCTAGGAAAAGACATCGAGTTATGTAACCGAGGTCTTTCCATACATAGTTGCGAAGTCAAATTTACGATAATATTGTTCGTTTGAGAAACAGGTACATGCTCCTGGTCCACTATGGGTCGAGATTGTTGGGCAACACTTCCCACTCGGTCCGGTTCATGTAATCTAAGAGAAATTGTCTGATTTATGAAGTTCGCTATTGTTAATGCATGCTAGCTTTCCTGATCTTTGGAATGTTGCTCTGAAGTATAGTAGGAAGTTTGTAATTTCACATAGACGATGCTATGTTTTGATTTGTTTTAGATAATATTGCAATTTTAAGATAATAATGAACCGTCAAATATCATCATCCCACAGATTCGATACCTCCTTTTTATTCTCAAATCGACTAAAATAGTTATGATATTCTTGTCATATCGCTTGTTCCTTTGAACCAGTTTGGTGAAAAGATTTTAAGTGCACTTCATAACCCTCTACCAAAAATTAATTCAACCAAACTTGTCAGAAAATGCGCACAAAATAATAATATCAAGATACCGATAAAAAAAGTAACGTGTATCCGTAATCGAGCTCGTATCATGTAATGTTCCTCAATTACGCTGGTAATAATCAAATGACTATAATACACGTGCACTATTACCCACTTTTTGTGTGATGCTCTTGTTCTTGATGTGAGTCACTGTTGTTATTCGACGCTAATTGTTCCTCGTCGATCTGTGCTCGGTACAGATACTCGGCGGATACACCATTGGTTTTTACTTGAGAATTGAGATACATTATCGAGATCAATTATTAGTGCTGGCTCTGGCTCTCGTCACATTTGTTGAATTGTTGCATTTGGCGATCGAAATCTTCACTTTGAAAAGATTTTACGGAAGAATTTACTGATTGATGACCTTGAATTGAACCACGTGTAACGTGTTCATTCATACACAGATAGGGGGCATAATCAAGTTTGCTCAATTATTCCGTTCTATTAGCAAATAATATATGATCAAACGAACTTGCAAAGTGAAGTTCGATCGATATTATATGAGTACGCTTCATTCGAAGTTATAAAACGAGGTAGTATTATTTTATGCGACTTTGCACATTTTTTAAAGTATAAAAAAAAATAAAGTTTGGTTTGACATTTCCCTCAGCAGATCGTCATTCATTTTAGAGAAGAACCACAAAAATTTAACTTTGGGTATTGGGTGGGAGGGTGATTATAACTTCGAATGAAGCGTACTCATATAATATCGATCGAACTTCACTTTGCAAGTTCGTTTGATCATATATTATAATTCGTCGCTTCATTCTTCAGTTATAAAACGAGGTAGACGTTTAGAGACGAAATTTTTGTGAAAATAAATGCAGGGAAATTAGAATTGGAATGATTTACTTCCAGATTTTTTAACGTAATCTTAAGTATTTATATTATTTAAACCGATCATCAATAAATACTATGATGAACTATTTTACATAATTTACTTATTATGTTACTTATTACAATCAATCACTGAATGATTAGGTCATAATACATAACACCGATCTTGCAAAATTACCCTCATATAATATTGGTCGAGGGTAAAATTTTGCGAACGACTAGAAGACTAGTCCAACCAGCCGCTTTCATAATCGTATCAACAAGATAACAGAAGCGCGCGCTGCGGACGAGGCGACGTGCCACGTGCTGTGCGCGTTGAACGTCGACTGTGACGTTGTTTTTGTGAGATGTGTATGTAATCTTCAACTATAGTAGTATAGTAGTAGCAGGACATATTGCTCTATTTTCATGAAAATAGGTTAAATCAGTACCGGTTGTTCATGACCGGCACCAGATGTTTTGATTACATCAGAAATACCTATCTTAACGCCGGTAGAATTAACTAAAATGTTTTCTTATTTTATCAGGGAGAGTGTTTACACTGTAATTATATCCTGTGCCTAATGCCAAAAGAACAACCAAATTTATGGTGATTTTTCCTAGAAGTACGTTTCTACTGGGTATATACCCAATCCGCGATGTAGTTTCAAACTACCTTCCCGGTTGGATCGGGTCCCCGGTGAACGTAACTATCTTTCAGCAAAACTGGTCTAAGCTTGTGAGCCCCTTTGAGGAGGTGTTTTACATGGTCATCGGAAGCTATGTTACGGCCTAGCAAAAAGAGGTGAGCGAAGACTGTTCAAAGATTCGTAAGGGTCCCATTATAATAATATATTATTACTGTTGAGTAAGGAATAACTTTATGTTTGAAAGTGAACATCCATAAGGGTTTTAATTAAGAGTTCAACAGAACTGTCACTACTGTTTGTAGGTTTCATTTCATTGTACTGAAGCAGAGTGATTTTGAAAAAATAAACCATAATTAGATCGAGTGATAGGCTTGGTGATCCTTTTGCTCCAAAGGTATCCTGGAGAGCATTGCTGCAGCCAGGATAAACTGTCTTGGCGGTGAAACAGAACAAAAAATTAAGAGTGAAATATATAATAGCCGAGCGAATCAGTTTTTTAAGCAGAGGAGAGAAACCAGGGCTGAGACGGCCAGTAAGGAAATATTAGGATATTTTCAGGCCTCGTCCATGTTTATTTTCTATAAGCATTTCAAGACAAGTGAAAAACCGGGAAAGCACATAATTACATTATTTTTCCAGCTTATAGTGAATGCGTCAACTGTTATGGCACCTAGATCTGGCCTCTACAAACTATTAGTTCTGGTTCGATTCCTGGTTCTCCAAAAGCTGTTACTACTCTATGGTATATTCCGTGACCGAATGGTATCTCCATTCAATATCCGTATTAATTTTTCTAAACTCCTGATGTGATCCTGGACTATCTTTTGTATAAATTTAAGAAGCTAACAGACAGATATTTCATATTTTGCACCATTGCTAAATGGTTTTTTTTTCAGGTAGGGTAGGTGAGGAAATTGGATCACTCCCATCCTTTTGATGTACTACGATAACATAAAAACATTTGTGAGCAAAACATTTGAAACCAAAAATCAATAAACATTAATTTATTATTGTTATTATAAAACAACAATCTCTCCATGCTTTTGGTATCTCTATATGGTTGTTATGGAAATCTAGTTCAGTATTTTTCCATCCACCGTTTACGCGCTGTAATTACAATATACGCCCCATCCTGTTCAAGGCGCTAAAACTAATAAACAAGGGGTTTCCAGAGAGAGTTTTGTCTAATATGTTTATTGAAAGCTAAATATTTTTGTCTCTCAAACTCTTTAGTATAGAGCCAACCATACTTCACAGCTGGATACGCTGATTGATGTAAGAATCCCGAACAAGTGGGCAAATTCCTGAATACCTACTGACTGGCATTCGCAAAAAACATTTTGTGCCGCTTAGTTAACGGCAGTGATATTGACAATATAATATACCCATAGTGATGTATAAGGTCCAAATAAAATTGCAACATTTACGAGGATGAACATCTTTTATCGATATTGACCACGAAACCTATATAAGCAGTAAAGTAACTTTAGAGTTTCAGTAACATGTATCCGTCACTCCTCGAAACTGTCACCTAGACAGAGCCAATCGTCAAGATATACATATTACAGATCTAAATCTGCGATGTCTCATAATAAAGCCTGCAACTTCTTTCATTATCTTTGTAAAAGTTCGAGAAATCGAACAAAGTCTATAGCATGGCACTAAACTGATTATGTAGTTTTGTCAAATTGAAATCTTAAATTCTTACGATCGGACTTAGCTACAGGAACAAGTATGATTCTGTAAGATCAATGATCGCCATGAATCCACAGGTAAGTATCATTTTCGACGCAGCCCCATGGTCTCCCATGTTGAAATGGACAATAGGAATGAATTTATTTAGCAGATTAAGGCTTAGAATCGGTGACCACCATTGGGCGTTGGTGCTAAAAAATAATAATAATATTTGATACAAATTGAAATTTTTGAGGATAACATTATAGAAATGGCACCTAAGTTAGTTAGGTTCTGGATGGCTAACCTCATTTCATTATTTTCTTTGATTGAATGAAAATTATTGTTATAAGTTATTAGGAGAACCTTGTTCTACGCTACGATTAAAAGGTTAACAGTTACGAATCAGTTCCAAAATAACTTGATTATTAGTTACACCAATCCAGCAATTATAATAAAATTGTAATCTTCCAGCATGTCCACCTACGTTATTGTTTCGTAGGAGCATATTTGTTATAGCTTGACAAGTTCGTCGAAGGACGCGTGAACTGCGCCGAGACGTAGACGTGTCGTTGGTTGCGCTCATCGATACGGTTGTTGCGCTGTCGTCCTGTATGCTGACTGCCCCCCCCTTTCTCAATGGCAACGAGGGGTAACGAGAGTGCCCGATCAGTTTCCCTGGTGTTGAAAAAACTGCCAGCTGACGACTGAATATCCGAAGAAGAAGGCTTCGACGACGTTTAAAAGTGATTCTTGCAATCAAACTGAATAAATACACTTATTTGTAACCCTTGTTTTAAATTGCCTTTGAAACCTTAATTTTTTCAGGCAACTCACTCTCAAAGAGAGTTTCATATCTCTTTCTTGGTTCTTTTTGAATATAAGGAACGCTTTCTATAATCCTAGAGCGAGCTAAAGCTTGGTTCTCACTTGAGATTCGGCATAGTGGAAGTCCGTTAGTATACGGCAACCATGAGATAATATTCATACAGCTTGTACCTTATCATCGCTGGTCAAAAGCAAACTCACGCTTTGTTGAGTACTGATATGCCTAGGCCCAGCTAATCTTGTTCATCTTTTAATTTTATTTATATATTTATTAAATTTGTAGAAATACAAGAAACGACCCGATACTACAGAGTAAATCATCATCATCATCAGAGACGATCCAACGTGGCATAATTTTATAATAATAATAATTTTCTAGTTCTCACTATATCAGACACGGCAGCGGATATTTCCGCGCTTAATGTGTTTGCTTTCAACAGTTTGCAGTTACTGGAAATAAAATAGTCTTTCTAAAAAATAAAAAGCTTTTCTTTTACCTCCTTCTGCATCTCTTTCTTGAGGATTGGTACCCAAGTTGGCCCAGCTTGTCATGAATATCAAGACCATAAACTGGTATTAAGGTCATCAGAAGCATTACCCAAAGCCTGTAATGACTCTGTATCGAGTTCAGACACAGGTTCAGTAGCCTCATGCGGGGCGTTGAGGCCTCGTCTGGTGTGGTGAGGAGAGCCGGCACAGGTGGTGCTTTGTAAAGATTAAAACCTTCGTGTTGACCCGCAGTCGAACCTCCAGGCAATTTTTAAGCATCATGCTAACCCTTCGTGATAACCCGCAGTTAATCCTCCAGGGCGCTTACTAGATGCTGATATTTAAATCGGCTTGTGACATTTTTCACTTCACTCAGGTATCAGGAATGCAAAAATGCAAGACTTACTTACCTGGATTTTCATCAGAATCAGATCATGACGAAATCACAATCACGCAACGCTTTTTAGCCGTATTTTGCTTACGAAGTTTTTCGGAATAATATCCAAATTTGTATTGCCGGCAATACATTTCAGCATTTTTTCCAATTATTCACTGCAGAATGTGTGCTTGATGCCGTGCACAAAAAAAGAATGACGATCTGCTGAGGGAAATGTCAAACCAAACTTTATTTTTTTTTATACTTTAAAAAATGTGCAAAGGTGCTAGTCGCATAAAATAATACTACCTCGTTTTATAACTGAAGAATGAAGCGACGAATTATAACAAGTTATTTTTTCTTTGACCTTAATCTATCTCTCTCTAGAATTCAATTTTTATTATGAAAGAAGAACACTATGCACCATGTTTATGCAGTAAATATAATTAATACAATGATATTCACTCATATAATGTCCGAGAATGTCAGCTATTCAGGAGACGAGACGCGGAAACCGAAGGTGCATAGCGAGACGTACACTCCACAGGGCAAGTGAATGGTGTACACAGCTAGCAAATATAACTGTCTTACTACTCCAACAGACTACGAAACGCATGTTGTAGGCTGGAGGTATCTAATCAGAAGAGTGATGTATAAAACAAACTTTGATTAAGTAATAATGTGGTATAAAAGTGGTGGCCTGGGTAAAGTTCCAGGGTAAATGGTGCTTTGGAAGTTTATTGGAATACATCGGATAGAGCATATCACCCATTTGATGTTAAGTGTTAACAATCGCCTGGACCAAGCATTGCCTTGCATATCATCTACGTTAGGAACGTGCCCTACGATGCACTGTTCTGTGTCCATCAACTTGAGACACGGTTAAGAGACAGATGCCTCACATGGAATAGGGCAGTGTATCGTAGGGCACGTTTCTAACGTGCGTGATTTACGAGGCAATGCTTTGTTATAGGCGATGGTTACCACTTAACATCAGGTGGGCCATAAGCTTGTTCTATCAGCTAGTCGAATAAAAAAAACTTGGCCCCTAATTTGATGTCTTCACTGGCATAAAGCAATCGGTGAAGTACATTTTTTAAAGGGTCTGCAACACGCTTGTGATTCCTCTAGTATCGCAGGATGCCACTGGCTACAGTAACCGCTTTCCATCAGGTGTTTAGTTCCAGTGTAGCCGTATTGTCGGCGAGTGTCTGGGCCGTACGCGCGGGATGCCAGTGCTCCAGCGTCTGGCGCGCCGCCAACTGCGGGACTTATTTTTACACGAATTCCTTCTAAGCGCCGCCGCACTGCCTAACTGAGAATCTTATCATCTTGATTCATGCTTTATTTTCTCTTATTCAGACGCGTCTTCAAATTATAGTATGTTTTTCGCTTCTAATATTCCGCAACGATACATCCACTGGCTCAAAGCTATACACTACACTATGTTTCTTGAATTGCCTCAAATATTTTAAATACTATCTTTTGCGTACTGTAAACTATGGTCAACTCAACATTCATTCGTTATTCAGCAAACGTTTTAGTACCAAATGCAATCAGAATGCTATGTTCCTTATTTGATGTCGTGATAATGATGACGCTATCTCCTTTCCTTTTTATGTTCCACTCAGATTGTGACTCGTAAAAAAGCTTTCAATTAATATCCACTCATTTAACGGCCTCTTTCCTCCAGTTCAGATATGTTCAGCTGTTAGTTAATGGACGAGAGTATCCATTTCATTCAGCTCTTAACGGGTTAAATGGACGCCGTTAATCTGACTGGACTTTGATGCGCTTTAGAGGAAGAGTTATGGCTGTCGTGATCATCTCAATATTGTGGAGATCTGTAGGTTTAATTAGCATTTAGTTTGAATACCTACTATGAGTTAGTACACTACCTATTTAAGGTCTTGCACGTTGGAATAGAATAGAATTTAGAATTTATTTACATGGCGTGCTTCGTCCATCATCATAGTCAGCCAGCCTAATATCCTTATATCCTCACACTGTTGGATATCGTGAGTTATATTTGTTTATATCCTTGCTAATTTCACCAAACCAGTAAAATAATACACTTTGGTGACATGGCAGCTTGCAAGGATGACCTGACTTTAGAGTTTTTGATTTGTAAAGGATCATACAAAAAAAAACGGTAGGAACCAAGCCGTAGTTTGTTGCCTGTTCTTCTAGGCTTGGTCACTTGGAACTGGCACCTGGACTCACCTAGCTTTAAGACGCTTCAAAGTGATCCTTGTGATACTACTGAATAAATATACCTTTGAGTTTGAGTCAAATGTCTTCATAACTCAAGTGTTTTTTAGACGAATGTACATAATAAATTACAGTACATTTGTGGGGACAAATGTACCGTAATATCTGTGTAGTGGATCTAGTGATGAGCGCAGGACTTGCGGCTTGTTGGTGAGGCACACGAGCGCACTAATGTGTGCCATATGCGGGACCGCACGTCCGTCTGTTGATATCAGCCATCATGTGATGGCTGATATCAACAGACGGACGTGCGTATAATAGTGCATTAATGGCACGCTATCCTTGCCAAGCAGGTAACGTAAACAGTAGAAGCTAACATTATTATAAGGCAAGTGAAAGGTGCCTTGTAGATGGCACTTTACACTTCTGAATCTAAAGTCAAGCTCATTTTTAATCAATAACATAAGGTTTGTGACCTGAAAACGTTGGTGTTTAACTGAATTCCACTGATTCAAAGCCGTTCACATAACTCGTGTTTCCACACCAACACAAATAAGCTTGTTATTTAGTGCGTTTATTTTCATTCCCCACATCCAACAGCGAATAAACTTCCGCAGTCCGATGCTTGCTCGATGTTTGTGCTGTTTCCACTTTTGCTTCCGTCTGACCAACATGCACTTTCATAGCCGTTGCATCAGAGGTGACCAGTGCGCTGACCAAATTAGGAAACTGACGCTCTCTATATGGTCAGCTGGTCGTTGATCCGCCTTATTCCACTTACTACTCTGTTTGTTTATCCTCATGCTTGTTGAAACTTTTGTTCATGTTTCTTTATCCAGTTGATGTCGTCAACATGACTGGTATCATTTTGTCGAGACTTTGTAAGTGCTTTTGAATTTTTTTCCATTAACAAATCTTTTGAATCGAAGTAGCCATAACATGGTGTGGTGATTGGTATTGTTGTACCTGTCACGACACGAGACGCAGTCACGGCATCGAGGCGGGTCATGAACCCGCTTTGGAGCCAATCGATACCAGACGAGGCGATGAGGTCAGCGGTGCTAACACGTGACAATGTCACATAATCGTGCTATAACGCGGGAGACTTGCCTTATAGCTGGACTAGTAATACAAGTATGAGCGACTCTTCACATGTTGTTACAGTGATAACTAGATTAGGTACTATGTGAACAGACGAGTGTTCGCCTTTACACTAGGCGTCTAACGAGGTGTATTGGATGTGGGTGGTGCACTATGCAAATGATGTCACTTGTCTGAGGTCTCAGATGTGGCACAAGGATCAACCGATCAATTTATTACCAGCCAGACTGATATCACCAGGTCCTGTGAGTGTGAGATAATGACTGGAACTGGCCGCACCAGCCGGCTAGAGACTCGTCTAGTTTTTGAGTGATCCTTGTACTTCAAATGAATAAAAGATTTCTTACTTCGAATCTGACGAAATATAGCAATATTAAAACTCCGTAGTGTCCAGTAAACGGTAGGAACAAGCCGTAATTTGTGGCCTATTCTTCT
The DNA here is from genome assembly GCA_939531255.2 of Thera britannica. NCBI lineage: Eukaryota > Metazoa > Arthropoda > Insecta > Lepidoptera > Geometridae > Thera > Thera britannica. The sequence goes on along the minus strand of OW618040.2, from coordinate 14,474,913 downwards.
AGGCATGGTCGCGTGGAACTGGCACATAGGCTCACCTAGCTTTAAGATGTTTCAAAGCGATCCTTGTGATAAATAAATATTGTAGATAATCCACACATAATACTATCTCATTTGATTAAACTGGTTTATTTTTTGCCTTTGACGTTTGACAAAAGTTTGATTTCCTCTTCTTTTACTCGTGTACCTAGGAATCCATGAACCGCAATTAGCTCGAACCCGAGTAGATAATTAGAACAGGTTGATTGAATGAATGTGGCATTGCAGTCGACCCCCGACCTATGCGTGACTGCTGTGTGTGACCCCAATACGAGACGTGCCTCCGCAAGCCAGATTGTACGAGTAGGCTTTGTGCATTGCGGCGGGATCTCATTTGTTACAGTCGACTGGTTCGTTTGTTGGCTTTTATGATATAGCAGCTGAGAGCCAATTTGTAAACTGCGATTTGTCGAGGTAAAGGGTGGATGTGACCCCTTCGTGTCTGTACGTGTAGCATGCTCTGTGATATAGTAGCTTAAAATCCTGATTTAACTGATTTCACTGATTTTATGACCTTTGTAACCCTCGTGGATTAATATGACAAAAGGTTAGTCGCTTGTTGTCTTTGTTGTTCGTTGTTTCTTTTGTGACTTGTCACGTAAAATTGATAAAACTTTAGAACTTATTTCTGGTAAAAAAATAGAGTGGTTGTTTAAAGTTGTAATATTAAGTTCTCTGTAGCATGCGTTGCCTAGTGCAGTACGAGTGACGATGACGACCGAGACTGCGTCGGGGAAGGGTAGAGCCTGCGCCCCTACAGGCGCCGGGAAGGGGCGCCTCGTCTGACCCAATTACGTGTTGCGCCTTTGCGAAAACTCGTGGCTCGTTTCGTTGTTACACCTCGAACAAATAACATAGGGGTGTTCGTGTTTTACATTTGAATTAATTGTTGAAAAAATCCTTCCTTCTATAATACTCTCTTGTTTGTAGTGACTCTAGTTATGTTATATATTTATTCAGCCAGTCGGTCGTTTCTGATAATACATATACTCAATTCATTTACACGTATTGTTCAAATGAAGCTTATAAATACAACGCCATGGGGATTCCCCACTATACTAGGCACTGCAATGCACTGGGCTCGACGATACGACCCCGCAGTGGAACTGACGGTGCGGTGCCCGGCCTCGTTGACCACCGCCCTCCAATTGACCCCTCACGATTAATTCTAATTTATTACAATCGCTTTTATTGGCCATTAGTTTCAAATGTTCGATGTTGGGGTCCTGTAAAATTTCGGTTTACTACCCATTATGTGCAAAAACGATGTCGGGATAGAGCACTATCGTTTATTGAGAGCGCAACGTCATGTTCCACACATCTATCTATCTATTCAGCCTGTTTGCACCCACTGCTGGCTATAGGCCACCTCTCTAACACGACACTCTAAATTATCAGTCTCCGCATTGCTTACTCCGACAGTAAAATTAATGTGTGTGTTGTGTGTGTGTGGCAGGCAAGGTGGTGTGCGGCGCGTGCGGCGGCAAGTGCAGCGGCGAGGTGCTGCGCGTCTCCGACAAGTACTTCCACACGGCGTGCTTCACGTGCCGCGCCTGCGCCGCCTCGCTCGCCAAGGGAGGCTTCTTCTGCAAGGACTCGCACTACTACTGCCCACAGGTACTACAGCATCCGTCCACTATACGGCTGGTACCATCTCTTCCCATCGAGATATCCAAAACGAATGAACAAATTCACTCAATCTTATTTGATTGATAAACCTTTGTGGTGTGTACTCCTTATGCTTCTGCTGATTAAACAAGCAGATGTCCGGCCTAATGTTAGCTGGTAACCATGACCTATAACAACATTGCCTCGCATCAGTCGCATTTCACGCGCTGCCTTGCGTCCATCCACTTCAGTTATACATATGCTAAAACTCATTGTGTCTGCCATGTCACCCACACCCTTCAAACGGATACTCAGCAACGCTGCTTGAAAGCAGAAATAGGCATGGTGGTAGAACTTCTCCGGTTGAGTCCTTTACAAAGAGCCCTGGCTACTACTAAAACCTCATGGAAACTGCAGGTCCACCTGGCGTGTTATGCAATGCCAGGGGGACCTGCAGGTGAGCCATTATGTTAGAACCATAAGCAGGTGGTGTTGCATCGCAGAACTACTAGCGCACAGTGTAACCTGATGTAAAGCTGACTGTTCTTAAAGCTGGCGCTGTGGTATGTTACAGGACTACCAGCGTGCGTTCGGCACGCGCTGCGCCGCCTGCAGCCAGTACGTGGAGGGCGAGGTGGTGTCCGCGCTCGGGAACACATACCATCAGAAGTGCTTCACCTGCGCGCGCTGCAAGTCAGTAATACTATCGCTACTTTGATGCTTATACTCATAATCACTTACTCTACTTCCTGCCCTTATTCCGCGCTAAGTGAGGTCAGTAAACAGGGTTTCTTCTTCCACTTTCTCGTTGACTTCACAAGGCTATTCTAAATTTGCCTTCTTCATTGGCACTTCTACGGACTCTTCTTATTCCATCACGTAGTTAAACTCAAGACTTCTAACCTTACTCTATAGCCCGTTGCTCGTCCAGCTTGCGTATGAGGGCTCCTGATGTATGAGGTCTCAGTTCCAGTTCCATAAGTGATCGCTGGCAACATGCACCTATTATAACTTGAGGGGGTCTGCAATAGAACCGTTGTTGGTATTCGTGTTCCAGACGTGCGTTTCCCTCTGGCGAGAAGGTGACGTACACGGGCGCAGAGGTAGTGTGCGCCGCGTGCGTGGCGTCGGGTGGAGCGCCGCAGAAGCAGACGGCGCGCGCAGCCCCCGCGCTCCCCCTCGCCGCCACGCCTCCCCCGCCCGCGCCCGCGCCCGCACACACACACGCGCATACACACACGCCCGTCTCCGATTCGGACGCGGAACGAGTGCCCGGAGATCCTAATGGTGAGTCACTTGCTCATCATTGCTACGGACAGCCCGCCCTTCTCCCCATGATCTTACCAACTTTGCTGTTACGTACCAAAACTACGAGTAATGTAATGCGCTATACTAGTGCGGTACATCGCTCTACAAATAATCAAGGACAATGCCAAACAAGCAAGGATACAAATAAGCAAGGATATTCCGGAACCGAGCCCAGGTGGATAAGCAAGCAAGATATTCTTTGGAGGCCTCCAAAATGACATCACTCTCTAATAAAATGCTAGTCAAATTTACATTTTGTGTGGAAATTTCCAGTTCATCGACTTGTATTTGCAATCCTAATTAGTATTGTTAGAAATTCGGACAAAACCCGACAACCTCGTATTCAAACACGAGAATTTGCACAGAAAGCGCCTTCTATAATGTATGCCGTCGAGCCGAGCTCGCGACGGATCAACTTTGACATCGGACAGGATGTAACGGGATTCCTTGATTGTTGTCAAATACACCTACTTACTTAAAACAATGTTTCCGGCTGGGGTCAGCGAACTAAAAAGCTATGCGGATATACTTTAGTGACACATGTATTATCTACCTGCGACGGACATTTATTGATTTATGTATTTGTTGCATTTCAGAATGTGCCGGTTGTGGACAAGAATTATCAGAAGGACAAGCATTGGTAGCGCTAGACAGGTGAGGGCACAAACAAATACCTCGATTGAATTATTTAAATTCAGTCTTATCTCATTACAATAGAGAGTAGGCTACTTTCTAGTAGTCAACTAAGCAGTCTTGCAATGGTGTTCTTCGATTAGTTCCTAAGCACGGATTAAAGTCTTAGGTTTGTTCCTATTCTCGCGGCTATAGGTGATAAAGGGGCGTCTAGCTGGCGTGCGTTTGCCTCCGTTCGCACACTAGATAAGTTATCTTGAGACCAATCTGTTACTAGCCTCTTATTGGGACTTGCTTTTGCTCGAGCCAGATAAATAGTTAGGTGTACACGATCCCTAGCCTTCATTCGCTTGCGCTCAGTACTAAGTGGGGTGTGTGTGTTGTGTGTTGTGCAGACAATGGCACACGTGGTGCTTCGCGTGCGTGGCGTGCGGCGGCGTGCTGCAGGGGGAGTACATGGGGCGCGGGGGGGCGCCCTACTGCGAGCGCGACTACCAGCGCCTCTTTGGCGTACGCTGCGCCTACTGCGCGCGGTACATCTCCGGGAAGGTGAGGAAACACATTGCAATGGACGACTTATTAATTGTTATTGATCGTTTCCACTTATTTCTTCTATGGTGTCGGTAATGTATGGAATGGAGATGTTGTCACTCTCTGTAAAAGCCGAAAGGTGAAGATTCCAGCATGCGAAGCACGCTCTAAACTCCATTACTGAATATCTATAATGCGCAGCAAGGAGTTTCCCAAGTCTCTGTAGGTTAGGTTGCAACTAAGTATTGACTAAGTTTTATCCGACAGTATTTCAATGCGGTTTATTAACGTTGATGTTGGATGTGATAGGTCCTACAAGCGGGGGAGAACCATCACTTCCATCCGACGTGCGCACGATGCTCCAAGTGCGGGGATCCATTCGGAGACGGCGAGGAGATGTTCCTACAGGTATGCATAGTAACGGCGTGAGTAGCCGGCATGAGAATGATTAGACATGGGACTGGAGCTGATGGTGTATGTCCCCAGGGCGCCGCGATCTGGCACCCGCGCTGCGGGCCGGCGCCGCACGCGGCGGGCAGCGGCGCGCCCACGCCTCTCGACACGCTCGCCGACCGCGCCTCCTCCGAACTACAGGTACATACACACTCACATACCATAATTCATACACCGTCCACAATCACACCTTTCCTTCACATAATTTTACTCACACACACCCCCTTCCATTATACACACCTTTCCCTCACAAAAAGTCTGTCAATGTGCATTCCTTTATCTCACTTCTTTACATCTTTCCATCATATTTACGAGTGAATAGCATCGGTGGAGAAGGAAGCTCTGATTACTGCCTATGGTTATTATGCTAAATATTTGTATGACCTGCATCATTTTCATTTTACACACACCGGCGCGAAGCCCTGTAGTTAGTATCAGTGTTGGTGTAGTTATTGCATAATATTGGTGTTGTCACGTTGCTAGATGTTTTACGTGCACTTTTATCCGTTCTAAAACAATCTAATGAACGTATAGTTTTATACGGCTTATTTTGAAACAAAATAAAAACTTCTTTCATATATTTTTTTATTATTTATCTTTTAAATGTTTATTTTTGTTTCAGCTAATTTAGTAAAATATGATTTGCATTGCATTTCTACATTTTTATTTTGACGCTGGATTAAACTTTTTTGGTTTCATCTTTAGCGTAGAGGTCAAAATGATAATGTAACACGATACGATAAGAAAGCACAAGTATCAAAAACTCAACGCATACCGCTACGTGTAATACTGATTGTGGTCTATCCATGGTCTATCTATAATAATTTGTAGCATGTTAATTTTCTTTACGAAAAAGCTCATTGCGTAGCAACATTCGACATTAAAATGTATTGCTTTATGATGCTTTCTTTTCGTGTCGTGAGGTATTGCAGACCAAGCGGCAGACTGCTCGCTTTACCCGATTAAATAAAACCCATTAGCTTTCTTGGCACTTTGGAGACCACGAAGTAGGATTGTAGTTCATGCATTTCAACATTTCGAGACAATGGAATATCGAGCAGTCAGCTGCTAGGTGTGTTAAAGAGTATGACTTCAGTATCGTACCGAGCCATGATCGTAACAGTACTGTACAATACCAGAGTACTATACTACAGAATAATATAGATTTTTATTAAACTAATTCCAATAGACCATTCTCTCATCAAACGAACATCGTATTAGTTCTGGCTGTGCGTGATGCCCGCATTTCGGTTGAAGGGTGCTGGTGCAGTTATAGGCGCATCATATTAGACACACCCACACTCACACAAAGGATAATGTCTTCAGTAGACGGGCTCTGGCAGGCATCACTTACCACTATGCCTATTCCTACCGTGAGCGCAAAGCTGTGTGTCGGTTTGAAGGGTGTGAGTGAAATGATTGGCAATTGAGACTTAACATCTGTATGCTTCAAATTGATGGATGCAGGGTTGCAGCGTAGGGCACGTTCTTGACGTACGTGGCCTGCGATACAATGCTTTGTTAAAGGCGATGGTTACCACTTAAATCAGATGGGCCATAATATATACTTGTTCATTCAGCTAGTAGTATAAAAAATAAACTTCTAAGAACGGTCATGGTTCGGTGTTGATGCGTGAAGTGAGTGGTACCGTGCGTGCAGCTAGTTGTGCTAGTAGTGGCCGGTGCTGCACAGTGCTGCATAGTACTGAGTGGTCGGTTGGTTGTAGTTCTCCCTGCGCTCCCGCACGCCGAGCGCCGCCGGCTCCTACTGCAGCCCCTACAGTAGCTTGAACAGAAAGGTTACACTTTTACTCATCTTTTTATTTCTTTTAAGTTTATTTTGGCTCTTGGACTGGAAACTTTTATGGTCTTTCCTGTTTAGTCAAGAAGAGAAACGTCAAAATACATATACATGAGCAAAAATCTTGAAGTAAACGGATGAAACCTTTACTAACTTTTATAAGTTTCTAGTTCAATAGCTTTTTTATTTACACCTTTTCATGTTTCAGTTTCGTTTTGATCATGTTTTGAATATTGTTTTATCGCTGTTGTTCCTTATCGCACTATAATGTAAGCATGTGGATGTGTACTGTAGAATAGATGTTGTTGTAATCAATCGCGTTGATTTATGTTATCTGTGCAATATATATCACAAACAAACTGTAAAGCAATAGAAACACAAATTCAAGAATAAATAACTGTATAATATTCATTGAATTAGAGTTCTGGGTCGTGGTTTTAATATGATACTGTCAATAATCTTTGGGATGGTATTAAATACAAGACATGTTTGCAAATAGTTAATAATGTGATTTTTTAATAACAATTTTGGGTTATAACTTACTGTCCCTTACAGTTTTCGTTAAGACAATTTGAAATAATGTTTACGTTTTTTAAGCAATAATGAGCCTCACGAGTGGAAACGTAAGACCAATCTCATTAAGGAAAGACGACTTAAATCTAAGTTGCGTTTCACTTGCGACGCAGTGACTTAAGTCATCTTTCCCTAAAAGCTTGTGGCAACGTTACCTCGTGTGAGGTGTGGGTTGTGTGACGGGGTGTGTGTGTATTGCAGTGCGGGTACCGCAGCGGTGGCGTGTCCCCCGGGCTGGTGCTGCGCGAGTACGGGTCGGGCGGCTGCTCCCCGCATCGCATCACCACCTACTCCTACCTCACGTGCGAGCCCAACTACCTGCGCCGGCCGCTGCACCCCGCCGACCGCGCGCCCGCCTCGCCACACTTCCACCGACCGCCTTGTGAGTACCATTCCCGCAGAGATAGCTAGATGTACCCGCGCCAGTAGAGTGACGTGTGTGGTGTGTGTTCCAGCGGCGGCGTCGGCGTCCTCACGCGTGTCGTCCCGCGCGGGTGGGGGTGGTGGAGGGGGAACGGGCGGGCGGCGTGCGCCCTCCGGTATGCGCGTGCTAGTCGACTCCATCCGCAGCGAGACACCTAGACCCAAGTCGCCCAAGATGAACAATGAGGTACTAACACACCCACACCCACGCAAACATAAATACAATAGACATGCAACACACATATTACAACATACACTCACACAACTACTGGCACATGAGGTTGAACATCTGTATGCCTCAAGTTGATGGACGTGCATGACTTACGAGGCTATGTTTTGCTATAGGCGATGGTTACCACGGGCCACATGCTTGTTTTATCAGCTAGTTACATAAAAAAACACATACAACATACACACACCCATATACACTACACAACAGATACCTCACACTGTACTTCATCCACATAAATTCATCACATGAAATCTAGACCTGCTATTGTAGAACTGGATAAGATCCAATGATGTATTTTTATAACGCTTTTATTAGCTTCACCTGTATGTATGTATGTATGTATGTATGTAACCGACCTCTTTGAGCTCGATTTTGTCCTACTTTGAATGATCAGATTTGATTCAAACTTTGCACACCTGTCAAAGGTCGATGACAATGCAATAATATGAAAAAAAAAAAAAGTTAAAAATTAATTATAGTTTAAAAAACTAAAAAAAACGCTTTTATAACTAATTGAGCTAAAAAGTTAAAAATAAAGTTTTTATTATTGCTTCAATTAATTATTTCACTATGTCATGATGCACAATTTTTTCTTGTCGAAGTAAGTAATGGTCGCCTTTCTCAAATTGTTACCCTAATAAATAAATTATAGTTTAAAAAACTAAAAAAAAACGCTTTTATAACTAATTGAACTAAAAAGTTAAAAATAAAACTGTAATAATCAATTGAAAATTTATATTATTGGACAAAAAGCGTGGGGTGCTTTTTATAATAACTTCAGATATAATAAACTATTGATAAAATATTTACAACAATCAAAATCAAGCCCCCCACGCTTTTTGTACAATAATATAAATTTTCAAATGATTATTACAGTTTTATTTTTAACTTTTTAGTTCAATTAGTTATAAAAGCGTTTTTTTTTAGTTTTTTAAACTATAATTTATTACGTTTAGTGTCTACTTCAGAAAATGTGTAATCCTATTTAACTGGAAATAATGTGTGTGTTCAGGAGCCGATCGAGTTGTCTCACTACCCGTCGGCGTACAAGCCCCCGCCGGGCGCGCAGTCCAAGATCGAACGCGACGACTTCCCCGCGCCGCCCTACCCCTACACCGACCCAGGTACTACCCCTGCCCTTACACTGGGTTGCCTATCAATTGTTAAAAAAAACATCAATAGAATACACAAATACATGTCCAAACTATTGACTTACCATCTGCCTAATTGTACAAGTCCAACGTACTACTAGTGTGAATCATACTCACCTACATAATGTTAATAAGTACTGAACTTGCTTGCAGCGCCCTACAGTGTATATTGTTTTCCCCTCATAGCTACTGTACACTTAAGCTATGTCAATAATGTATGTGCATGTTGGCACTAAATCAGTATAAATCTATACTACATGATTAGAGAGTAAAGAGGCATATTCTTCTGGCACATTTCAACATTTTAAAAGATACAAAACTACTTATCATTGCAAAAAAAGCTTAAGCAAAAAAATTGGACACCGTTTAGCAAAATAACTCGAACAAGCTTTCCTACTAAAAGTTTGCTTATGTACGAAAATTAGTAAATCAAACTTTTTGGTACCATAACTTGTTTGGCGCAAAATATTTTTTTTGCATTCGAACGAACCTGTACAATGTTATGCACACGAAATTGATGATTGCCATTTTTAATAAACATATTCAGGGATTGGATAACTTTCAAAAGGTAAAAGTGTGCGAGCTAGAAGTAGATTAACCTTATAAAACGTCGTTATGCGTAGAGCGTCGTCGGCGCTGGTCGGAGACGTACGCGGGCGTAGCGGACAGTGATGACGACACGCCCGTGACGTCACCCAATGGACACGCACACAACCACAACCACAACGGAACACAACTCAACGGACACCAGCAACTGCGCCGTGAGGAGCGGGAACTCGCCAAGATACATACAGGGATGGCACAGGTACATCTCACATTATATCACTATTCAATAGGTGCTAAACTAAAACAAAAGAATATAGGAATATTGGATAACAAAAGAATTTTTGTTTTCCAATATTCCTGTATTTCCCCTCTGTTTCGAATCAAAACAGAAATGACGGCTGACAGAGGGGAAAAAAAGAACAGATTATGCCGATCCCACATGAAGTGGGATAAAAGCATAATAATCATCATGTTGTAATAAATTTGTGTAATAAATATGGTGTGGTGATTTTCCAGGTATTCCTAAAAGAAGTAAAAGAGCGAGAAAAGATGGAAAAATGGAAGAAACAGAACTTGGACCCAAGGAACGCGAGCAGGTATGATTTACACCATTTTTATTGAACAAAGATAATACTTATCCTGCCGGCTGCGCCACATACGGTGCCCCTTTACGTCTCACACTTAGGTAACACTTGTAAGGAAGTTTGTCATAAACTTTCTACTTAGAAGTATCATTATTAAATAATTTTCATTGTAAAGAAATAAATAATATTTAATAAGTAGATCCGTGAAGAGTGTGTAGTTGTGAGTGAGTGTGCGGTTGTGTCGCAGGACTCCGAGTGCGTCTCGCGAGGCGGTGCCGCGGCTGCGCTACTCCTCCCCCGTGGGCGCCTCTCCCTCACGACATCTCGACCACCCGCGCCCCGCGCTTGACGCCGAGCGAGACTACGACACGCACGCCTCTACACACATACCCACATATAATGGTACGTCATACACACATCACATCACACCACACACACAAAAAAGTACAAAAACATAATTTCAGGCGCACGAAAGTCTCGTTGGGGCGCACACTAAATCCTTTATTGTACTAAGTCGAAAGAACTAAAGGCTCGACAAGAAGAACGCACATAATATATTCTCCACACATTAAATAGTAGGAGAACTCACCCACACAAAAAAGGAAAAGGTCAGTTGGTAGTAGCTCTGCCTTTTGTGCCGTAGGTCGTAGATTCGATCCCCACCGAGAACAAATATTTGTGTGCTGAACATAAATGTTATTTCTCTGTCTGGGAATTATGTTCTATTCTATGTATTTACAAAAAAATGTGTTAATGCATCAGCTATATCTGGTTCCCATAGTACAAGCTCTGCTTAATTTAGGGCTTAAAAGTGTTGTATAGATTGTTCACAATATTTATTTTATTTATATTTAACTCTATGATATATTACATTATTTTATATATATTTACACTAGTTCGAAAGGACTTAGACACGACAAAAAGAAGACACACACGCATCCATCTACACAACCCGATATATTAGGGGCAGAAGAACCTACACACATACATACCAACACCTAACGCAAGAAACACACCCTAACACTAAGTAGGTACGTGTAAGTTTGTTTGTAAGAAACATTATTGTTCTTTACTGCCAACACAAGCATGAACGCTACACAAGTTACACTACGTACGCATTACATTGTCATAACACATTTTCGTTTGAGGTCGCCCCGGTGAGACTTCATCGAGTCTCGTCGATGCGATGCTATACATTTTGCAGTATGTCCAGTATCGTTCAAATTTAGAATACAAACGAAATAATTGCAAATTACCATAAGGCCTCTGCCTCGAATTTAACGGGCAGCGGGGCGGCAGCGGCGGCGCGGGAGCGGCTGGATTCTTATGCGTAAAATCAAATGGAACCCCCCCGCCCCGCCCCATTGCCCGCTAAATTAGAGGAAGATGCCTAACGGCTGCGCCAATTTTACTCAATATTTTTATACGAGTAAATGTCGTAATCTAGATTTGAACGCAATGTTAAGCTAAGTGTGTGTAATCATTCTCTCAGTAATTATGTCCTCAAACATCTGCAACTTAACCAATGACTAACGTGCACCGGTTCACAGGTCCCTATTCTCAGTTTATAATCTCCGGGGTTCTTTATAGTGCTAATATTCTTGGGCATATCGCAAAGGGCATAGTATATTTTGTTGAATTTTTCTTGCAGTACAAACAAAAACTTACTATACTGAAAATGGTAAGCAATAGTACCGCACATTTGTATTTACATTCGAACGCCATCTAGCGTTATATTTGCATAATATTATGCCTTCAATTATTTTAGTCAGCATAAAAATAATACAGATATTTTTGTTTATTTAACAAAACATGCTTTGCCTTTCATTGCATACATTTATCATAAGCTACTGATATTATTTAAACATTCCATTGCCATCACAAACGCGGCTAATCTTTGTCTAATTATTTAAGAAATGTGAACTAATCATATTGAAATTGTAATTTGGGTTAATAATGTGATGCGTTTGTGGTGACCCTAGCATTCTTAGTATATCTGTCTCTTTCACTCCAAGTAGTTAGAAAAGCACAGGTATACTGTGGTGCGCATAGGGTTGAGAGAGCTAGTCAAATCACGGAGATCAGTAGGCGGTATTTGGCGCGAAAAATTCTTCTAAAAAGGTGAGAGCTAAAAGCTATTTGACACTAATTGGTATTTTCGTATAGTTCGCCTGATAGACGACGCCGCAGCTTATAATATCTTTTTTCAATATTTGTTTATTACATGAAAGTGGTTTTTTTTTTCATTTTATATTACATTTCAGTAACAACCAATATTACACCAAATGTGTATTTTATTATTATTTAATTGCTTTAAAAAAGTTTTTGAAAATTAATTGATTAAAAAAATGTTTTGCAATACATAATGGTTTACATTAAAGTTAATATACCCCATAACCAAGGATTATGGGTATGCAATTCACATACTGAAAATAATTTTAGATGTGTAGGTATAGTTATTTTAGTGCGGCGTCGGTTGCGTGCCTTGTTTTGCTTTGTTCGTTTTTCTCAAAGCTTCTTATACGTTATTATAATATTGAATTTATATATTTTTGAAAAGCTCTATTTATGTTCACATTTCATATAAACTTACCTGTTAAAAAGTTTTTGGGTTGCAAATCATAATAACTAACGAAATTAATATAACGTGCATGAAATTTTATTTGAGTTAGCAAGCACCCTATTCTTACAGACATACTTAATTTATGTTTGTTTTGACACATTTTCTTATAAACTTTCCTTCTGATTGATCTTATATAAATGTATGAAATACCTTGTTATGTACAAAATATTATTTATTGGCTGTGATCAGTATCTATTCTATTATTTATTTATATTGTTTTGTGATTAAATATATGTTTTATTTGCAGTACTGTCGATGGTTGTCTCAATAATTGATATTCAATAATCAATGACTGCATAGTGCATACTCTGATTAATTCCCTCAATTAAAATACATTCAAGATAATTAGAAGATGTTAAATAATTTTGAGTGGGTGTTTAGTATCAAACGATCTGTGGGATATCGAACTCAATTGTGAATTAAAATCGTATTATATTTTGTCATTTTTGTATATCCTACCGGCTGCGCCATTAAAGTCAAACGTAAAGGTAATAAAAAAAATTTTTTTTTACAAGACGGTTTGAGTTGAATTTCTTTATCAAATAAACTAAGGTCATAGTCACCTTCAGGATAAGTAGCTTATCATTAACCAAACTACAAAGCTAACTTTGGGTCATTTTATTGAGATCGTTCAAGTACAATCTCGTAAAGATCAGCCAGCGCAGATGAAGTCTAGCAGGTTTAATTTGAAATGCCGGTACAATCGTGGGATGACTGCCGACAGCTTTACCTGGTAGTACGTGAGCAACCATCGTCATGCTTGTAGTGTGTGGTAGTGTGCAGTAGTGTGCGGTAGTGGTTGTATGTGCGTGTGTCACAGCGGTGCACGGCGCGCCGCGGCCCGGATACTCTCTACGCGCTGCCACGCTTCCGGCGAGACACCAGGGACACAGCGAACACACCAACGTGAGTACTACTGCAAGACTCTAGCTCTGTCGTGACTTACTACAAACTGTACTCGATAGTGACTGCTATACCTACTATTATTGCTTCTGTAACCAAAATTTATGGAAAGTGGTTTAGCCGTATTTTTGACTACAGTTGCTAGCAAGTATAGTTTGGCAAAGTTCATGGTAGACTCACTGAGCGCAATCTGGTCTTCACGCGGCTAGTCTACTACAACACTCACTATAAGTAAATTCTGTCCGGCCGGCCCGGCTTATGTATATATATATCTATTCACATGGTTTAGAATGAACTTTAGATGAACAGTAGTAGACTAAATCTGTGTAAAGCTTAGTGCCTCGTTAATCTTAAGAATAAAATAGATAAGAACAGAATTTTGATTTCCTAAAGCTAGTTGATGATACATAATTGAAAATAATTTTCAAATACTGATCTTGGCTCTCAATCTATAAACTCTTAAATCATGTTAATAGTTTTCTCCAAAATCGCGCTTGTTTTCTGATGTGGAATTGTGTTCTGATCTTGGAAGTCTGTATTAGTGTGTAAGATACGGAAAGGATGTCCTGTGCAGTTGTGTTAGGCATAGGGCATAAGGGATAGGGAAGGGACCTCGTGGATCGGTGCCGGCATGGGCAGAGGGATGGGGTACAAGTGTGGTGTTCCAGTGGTGTCGTCTCTGCGCGGGGCGCCGCCGCGGCCGGGGTACGGGCTCGCAGCCAGATCGCACACTTTCTCCTCCTCCACCGCTGTAAGTCTAACACTGTACCGACTGTACCTCTACACTCGGTACTACGCTACGGTATCTACCTGAGGGGTGCCGTACTTGTACGAGTCGCTTTAGACGCAATGCTGCTGATATTAGTCATCTATGATAGATTAATAATATATTTAATTCAAAATGCAAAACTTTAAGAATATGAATGTGCATAATGCATTTCTACTACGATAATGTCGAAATACAAGCTTTGCTTGATTTACGAACACTTATGATAACAGTGAATTTAATTACTAAATTTTATATATAGTTTTGTCTTAATGAATACTTTGAAGTTAAGTTTATCTTGTTATCCTACCGGCTGCGCCATTTTTATTGCAGTTCACGAAACAATATAATCCTTTTGAATTCTACGTTTTGAGCTTTTGTGTTTGTTTTAGTTATTATATTATTAGAAGTATTGTTATTGTAAGTTAGCTATAATATGGTATCTTGTGGTTCCAGGGAGACTTCACGTTCAGCGGCATGGGAGACAAAACGCACAGCACAGACTTTAGCAGCGGCAAATCTGATAGTGAGTTCATACCCTTATTTACTCACTAATCTAGAAAATAACCGCTCTATCTGTATACTATGTAGCAGTAGAACTCTCTTTGTGAGGCTCGCTGGGGACGTCCTACCACCATGCTTGTCTCTGCCGGCTAGCAGCAACGCTGTGTTTCGGTTCGAAGGGTGCGGGTGAAATTACCGACACGTGAGGCTTAACTTCTGTATGCCTCTTGATGGACGCAGGGAAGGGCATCGTAGGACACGTTCCTAACTTGCGTGACCTACAAAGAAATGCTTTGTTATAGGCAATGTATAAACAATAGTGTAAAGGGTAGAGTTTATACTGACTCGGAGTTGTTGGTTTGTGCGCAGTGCGGACGGACCTGTGCGGTGAGTATGGAGCTTGTTACATGTGCACTACGCCTTACTGCTTGTAACAGATTGAACCTTATCCGCATCGCGCTAAGGTTCAATATAACAAGATATGTCGTAGTTATGTGCGATCGGTAACTTAGTTGGCTTCGAGAATGGTCGACGTCTCAACTCACAGCCTTCATCCGCAAAGCGCTTATTGATCTTTTTTACTGTGAATTTTGTTTGTTTTAGTATAAATTTACAAATGTGTTAGTGCATTCGTGCCGACTGCAGTCGGTCGAGTGAGGCTGCAGTTGTATCAATTGCATTTAATTGAATGCAATGTTACAGCTGGCTTGCAGCGCGGATAAACGCGTCTGTATGCGCACACTTCGACATTCACGGCTGTATTTATTTGTCACATTCGCGTAGATTAAACGTTTCGGACTAATTTGAGCTTATTTTTTTGGCTGAACATAATAATGTACCTAATAAATTTTCGTTTCGTTGATCATCAACTTTAGTTTGATTCAGCTTGTTCACTACGAGTTGTTTGAAGTATTCGTTTTAAAATGTGTAATGTTTGTGTCCACAGTCTCTGCCGGGTCCATAACTGATGTGGACAGGAGTGCTGTGGTGAGTTTATTTTATTTATCATAGTCATCCAAATCCGTTCAGTCGTTCTAGAACATCCATCCGTCCATACTTACATCCTTTCGCATTTATAATATTAGTGTGATCGGCTAATTTCGGCTTCATAGAGCGTAATGTGCGTCAGAAAGAGATAGCGCTCTACAAAGCCGATGTGCAGTATTGATTGGCTACAACCGTACTTGTGCGTTTCAGACGACAGACGGCGGCGTGCTGGTCCGCGGCGCCGGCACGCTGTACAGCGCGCGCACGTACGCGGGGGGCGTGGCGGGCGGCGGCGGCGGCGGGGGGGGAGTGCGGCGCTCGCTGCCCAACATGGCGACGGGGCATCTGGTGCACGAGCCCGCCAAGCTGTACCCCTACCATCTGCTGCTCATCACCAACTACCGCCTGCCGCCAGACGTCGACCGACTCAACCTCGAGGCAAGTCAACCTACCCCGCCCTGTCACACCCGGTCCGATCCAATCCACTCGAGCGACTGTATAACATAAAGTCAAACGTAACAGTACATAGTAAATAAATATTATGGACAATTCACACAACTATCTAGCCCCAAATTAAGCAGAGTTTATGCTATGGGAACCAGATAGCTGAGTGTTAACCGGTTTTGGGAATAGGACATCCCTAACGAATCAAGCAACAGAACACATCCCTAGAGTAGTGGAAGAAGAAGGAGAAGATGGCGTCGTCATGAGTAGTTGTATTGTTGGCCGTGTAATAAAGTAACACTGAGTTGTAGCTATAATCATGAAGAGTTTTCAAATAGGTACCTTAATTTTTTTGTAAATACAAATATAACACGTCAGTGCTTATCATAGTTCTTATAATTAAAGATAAGCATATTTAAATTAAATAAAACAAAACAAGTGCATAATGCACTATGAAGATAGTGAACATACCTCCCGTGCTAGTTATAATACGACGAGGCAGCTCTTCCTTCTCTATGCTGTGACATAATGTAAGGATGATGTTAACGTTAATAGATTTTCCGTTGACATATCGTCAAATTGGCGTTAAAAGAGTTGTATTGATCTTTTACATAAATGTCAGATCTTGTCGTTTAGCAGCACTTATATAACGTGTGTTGTTTTGGTTTCCAGCGGCACCTGTCGGACGCGGAGTTCGAAGCCATCCTGCAGGCGAGGCGCGAGGACTTCTACCGCCTGCCGCAGTGGCGCCGGAACGAACTCAAGCGCCGCGCCAGGCTCTTCTAACACCAACCAACCTCTCAAACTATGTCTGCGCTCTTCTAACGCGCGCCGCGACACCTCCATCCGTCTCCTTCTAGCGCACACCGCGCCCGGGAGACTAAACGCTGGCTCGATCATAATTCGATTCGCAATCAATTTGTAGTTACTTGTCATTGTCACGTTCGTGATTAGCATCGCGTGGTCAATTTACAATTTTTTATTGATTTTGTTGTACGTTGCCAAAGTAGAATGGCAACCAAGTGCTACCTTCGTATTCTGTTACATTTATTTATTTCACCACAAATTGATATTATATTGTATAGATGCCGCGGCATTGAGGGCGGCCATTAAGCATAATTTTATATTTTATTAGTCGTTAACAGATGTTTTATCGTAGCTTAAGTTCGATTCGACCTATGTTTTAGATGTCTTCTTATAAAAATGTGCATCCGACATTAGTCATTTATTTATTGACAAACATTTTTATAAGAAAGATCAAATGATAGTTTAATTATTAGAGGGTAGTCGAACATTCGCGGCGCAGTCGAGAGACGCTTTCTTTGTACTGCGGCGCTACGAGTGTAACGACCTCCTTATTATAACTAGTGATGAATATTATAATAGTTTTTACATAATAATATATTAGATTGAACGTTTGTGCAGTGCGGTGTAGCGGACGGAGATATTGTTCATAGAACTGTAGCCCCGTGTCGGCATATCGCCGTCTCGCTCGCACACATATACCTACTCTATATCTCTTCATAGCACATTCTATATTCTATATTATTGTGATTTTGTGTGAGCGTTGTCAAACTTATTTAATTTAGTGAGAACCAAATATTTTTGTGTATGTAAGATACGTGTTAGGCTTAGTTACATAGTGCTATGTATCGGTAGCTATGAGGGTAGCCTCGCTTGTGTACGGAATCAGTTGGCTCTTGTCATTCATTATGTGATGTTCGTTGTAGTAACAACTACTTTGATGTACCGATAGTTTGAACACTCTCATTCATATCGAGGGTGCGAGGCGATCACATCGTGTGAAGGACTTACTCTACTTACATTGTTATCTTACATTATAAAACAGTTTTGTGTGATGTTCGAAAGTTATCATTATTTTGTACGATATCTTCTTGTAATAACGAATGTGTCAGACATAAACTAACTTGTACATTACAGCCGTTACTTGCCGCGTCTGAAGTTAGCCGTTTGCCGAATCTTAGGTCAGTGATGTGACACTCACAAACAGATCACTTCAAGCGCGTCTTAGGTAAACCGGCGGAACTGTAAAGTGCTGTTATGTTATCTATATTCGTTGCTAGTTGGCAAACAGATTAATTGGCGTTAATAAATCAACAAATCTATACTCCACCCAAATTCGATAAACGATTTATGAAAAAATAACATGTACTTAGTAGTTAACCTTAAAATAACTTCCTTGTTATCGGTAAACAGAATTTGCATTACTCGTTGATGTTTTAAATGTATAATGCTAACATTAATTTATTTATTTCAATATCAAAAGGAGAAAGATTTATTTGATGTGGTAGCTAAGCAGAATACGTTGAACTTTTTTTCGACATAATATTTCAAACAATAAATATCCTTAGACCTTGTGGTTCGCTTACAAAAATTCTGCATTGAACTTTGCTGGAGTATAGATGGATTCGTTCAGTTATTGGCGCGAGCGATAGAAGAGCGAGCGAAACGTGCAGTCTTCATTATTGATTGCAATCAACTAACCACCTAGTTATTAGGCACTGTATGTATGTGCTACTCGCCTTATGTGTCTCATAATGTCGACACTGTGTACACTATGTACGTTATTCCTAAATTATAGTTGTGTGTGGGTGTTTGTGTGCGTGTGTGAGTGACCGATGAGCATCACTGGAGGCGGGACGCGACAATCAGTAGGGCAAGTCGTAGTTTTACTCGATCAGTTTGAACGTTTCGCCTACGTATCTCTCTCTATTGCATGGAGAAGAGATGAGACAACAACAATACGTTACGTAGAATCGATCGAAACGAGTCGTTGTCTCACCATTTCTCCATATAAACGAGAGAGACACGTAGGCGAAACGAATCGTTCAAACTGATCGAGTAAAATTAAGACTAAGGGTACGGTAAGGTAAGGCACGAGGGTAGTACTGCAAATATAGAGCTAGAGAAGTTGCCGTGGGACAGTGATGTTTGTCGGAATGTTATTTGTTTTTAATGTTATTCTAGACGGATATAATTTGGTTGCAATAGGTAAGTAGGTAGGATAGGTCACATTATTCTTATTTGTAAATGGTGGCTTGAGCTAACGGATGACTAGGATTAAGTGATAGAGCTAGGTGTAGATAGAAGCTTACAATACAAACTGTTGAAATGCCTAATTCGTTACCAATCTATTAAAGTGTACCTATTACAGTGCGCCCATAGTCTAGGCGTCGTCTACTAACATCGAGCATAGAGTACCTATCTTTGAGCGTTTTTTTATATTATAAGGGCAACTTTCCATGTTTAACTACAATTTTTATCGGATTTGAATCGTATTAAGCTTGTAAGAATTGAATTTTGTATTAAAATCGACTTGTATAAGAATAAATGAGATATATTATGATAGCTTTGGTCGACGGTGGCCCTTGCAGCGTTAGCGATGCCTACCGTGCCTACCTGTACCCCGATGTATGAGTGTCCTGCGCTCGCGGGTCACCAAACAACTCGCTAAGGTCTTCATGTGTCGGCTATTTTTTTAGTCGCCAGATTGGATCGGCGACGGCCGATTATCTAACAATAAGCGATAGCGACAGCAGAGAAATCGTTGCTTGTTGATTTAACAAATGTATATTTTTTTAATTGGTAATTATTTAACTGCGACTGGTATCGCTACTAGAGTGTGAAATTAAAGTAGAGTCTGAAAAATCGTGACAAATTAAAAAATAGGTAACTAGTAAAAATAGTGTAGAGAGTATTTGGAATCGCTGAAGGGACTAACATTTCCTAGCTCTATGTTTAGAATAATAATAAAGTATCGAATTATGTGATTCCAAGTATCCTATTCTTGAATGGTTTGCCAAACTAATATATTTTTAATTTGCCGCGATTTTTCAGTGTATTCTAATTAGACAGACTTCTTTCTTATGTTTATTTAATAGCCCCGCGACTTCGCGCCTTGTACTTCGAGCTCGCTACAATAATAATGTATGTTCATATTACACTCGGGAGTGAAAGGAACACATTCAGTGATTTTAATGAAGATTTATGCTTTTAAAGTAATAAACTTGCATTTCCGACTATGTACAGCTGGTTTTATTTTGGAGGCGATTAACCTGAAAATAACTAGGTCCTTCATCCGTCAGCAGATGCACATTCAGATATCTCTTAGATAGCTAAAAAATAAGCACCAAGTCGAGTAAAAAAGCATCAAGGGCCGTCCATCCTTTTCTCGAAGCAGTTCGCGATAGAGCGGCTATAGGGGCTATTCGGTTGAACATTTAACTTTATTATTGTCCGCGTGTCATTATCTGTTGGAGGAGACCTGATTTTTCCGACTACGGAATAACGCTATATTCATTGAATTCTTCTCTTTATTTTATTGTATTGACCCCTTAGCCATGTGGCCTTACCCCGGAGAGCCTGCCTGGTTGGTGTGCCGCCAATATTTATTAATGCATTGGTGACGTAGATTGGAACAGGTTACAAAACTTGTTGCAACCCGGATCTTATTTTTTTACGTGTAGGTTGAAATGTCCTCATGTGGATGCACTATGCTATGCAGCTTTAGAACAACATATGAAATGGAGAGTAGGTGCAGGATGATCTGTGGAGCGAAGAGTGATCTACGTCCACCACTGGTCAACGTTCTCGATGCACGTCCTCTCCGAGATCGTGAAGTGGAACCCGTAACCTGCAACACGACGGTTACCTGTACTAACGCGGTATAAGACATTTTAAAAGGATACTCAACTAAAGAGTTCACCTGTTATTGGCGTAGTATCAGTCTAAGACAAAAATAAAAAGTGCTTAAACATGTAGGTAATAATCATAATTAGCGCAGTGGGGGTTGTTCGTATTTAAAATATGGTTTAGTATAGTAGTAAATAAATGAGTTGGGTTTGACGCTAGGTACAACATGATTGTGTTGAATGAATGCTCACTGTCGTAGTCGAGATGGTAGTCGTGGCAGACTGCGCGCGTCATCACGCACACGCTGTCCGCGTACCGGCCGTGCTGGCAGACCACGTCGCCCCTGCAACAAACACTCAAGTCAAGTCAAGCAGTCAATAAAGATTGGCATGGCCATGGCTCCTAGGTGTTTGGCCACATGGTTAAGAGGTCAACTAACATAAGTACCTGCGTAAGGTATATACTACTTATGTAAAGTTAAAAGATTAAATTTCCACAAGCTAGAGGTGTTCATTAGAAACAAAAAGATATAAGTAGGTACATAGACTTATCTACCTACCCAAGCAAAATATTTCAAAAAATCTTAAAATCAGCTACACTTACTTGACGAGTTCAAAGCAGTTCATAAGGTCCCGCAAGCATTCGCTTATGTTGAAAGCGCCTCGGTTCATCCAGTCGAAATCAAACTTCTTGAAGTATAACTTTGGATCCTCAAAGTACTGTGCACTTGCGGAGCCCCAAACAACTGGTAGAACCAAAGAGTATAATAAGTAGTGGGGAGAACAACAAAATAGTAGGTACCTATGTAGAATGGTAGTAGAGTGTAGGTACCTCCAATAGTGGATGGTAGGTAGGTAGGTACGCTAAATAATCTATCTATATCAGCTATCTATATCATTACAACTTACGGTAAGCCATGTAAACTATTTCGGTAAACAAGTGGGAAAAATTCACTAATTTCATATTGGCAAGTAAAAGGTGGTACTTCCTAACAGCTGGTTCTGACTTCTTCAGTGCTTAAGTACAGGAAGACTGCGCGAAGAGCTCGCTCGGTAGTTAACTCAGACCTAGCTATTGCATTGAGTAGGTGATTACCTACTTAATGTCTTGGTCACGGTCATTTAATTTAAAATCATCTTCGAATAGGTTCCTACACGTACCTACTTACCTTATTATGTGATTTCTAATTATAGATAGTGCAATCCACGAAGGCGCGCCCCACTATTCCTCCTTAACCGTTTATAGTTACTATAAACGGTTAAGGAGGAATAGTGGGGCTATAATATACTATATATACTATAATATACTATATATATATATATAATATACCTACTATAATATAGTATAATAAATGTGTGCAAGCTTCCGTCAATGTTTGTGTGTTATCGGTACACACCTGAGTGCACGCACACGCAACTACAATCAATAGACTACGGTTCGCGACTGCCGCTCGGAGCAAACTCCCCGCACCCCGCGATCCCCTCAACCGAAAATTGGTGGGGCGCGTCTTCGTGAATTGCACTATCTATAACGGAACTTTATCGGGTTCGATGATTTATGGTCAAAACATCCTGAAACCTGTACCTACCAATCTGTGTCACCAATGTATCACTAAACTTATTGTCATAGCAATATTTATAAAAGAAAGTCGTGTTAGTTACACTATTTATAACTCAAGAACGGGGGAACAGATTTGGCAGAAAATTAGTGGGGAGGTAGCTTAGAACCGGGAGAAGGACATAGGATACTTTTTATCCCGAAAAAGCAACGGGAACGGGGTGTTACAGGAACGGGCGAGCGAAGCCGCGGGCGGCCACTAGTACATATACTCAGTCCTCAGATTTTAAAAGCGAACTTCGTCCAAGAATGAAGGAAATTAAAAAAATATATGACAGTGACAGTGACTGACTGGAAGTAAGATGATATAATAGAGTGTGACAGTGACAGTGACATTATTCTTTGATAAATTCTCGTTCTCGGGATTCTCACCTCACCTCACCTCACATAGAGTCAGTCAAAGTTGCCACAATTACTTTTTTACATTTAGGTAAATACGATGCAAATGCATGATGATTAAAAAAATAACAACAAAAACACAAAATAGAATGACTTTTGGCAGAATTGTGGCATATTAGTCGCAGTAGCCAAAAAAGAAGAAGTGAAGTGAAGTAGAATGACTTTAAAGTGCCAAAATGCACCAACTGTTTCGTAGTCCTGTGATTTACTCCCATGTTAATCAAATACCAGTGTCAGATACCAGTGTCGTAAAATATTTTCTACTATAATTTCTTCATCATTTAATAACTTTGTATTAACAATCAATAAAAATACAGGGTTATTCATTATTAGCTGCAAATACTCAGGAATTAGGTTCAACAAATAAAATAAAAAATATTTATGAAATGATTTTTTTTAAGTTTTGTTATGAAAATCCCGAGAAAATCGATAAAGGAATCATTGGCGCCTGACCTATTTTGACCTTTGATCCGCGCCCGCGCGCCGTGAGTGACACTCTGCGTTCAGTCACCGCCTGGGTGGGTCATCGTCCTGTTCTCCATGGCAATCATTATGCAATAGCCGTAAAGAAATTAATAAAAATAAAATTTTGATACAAAATCTTGAAAAAAATTTTGATCAAATTTCAAAAAAATAATTTCATAAATATTTTTTATTCTATTTGTTGAACCTAATTCCTGAGTATTTGCAGTTAATAATGAATAACCCTGTATATGAGATAGCAAGATACCATTACTTTTTCCCATTCTATGGATATTGATTAGAAAATAAATCCTACCTCAGCTACTTTTCAAAATTTAAAAAAATATCAAAAAGTACCAGTTTAACATCGTTTTTTTGATATGGCCTTACCTTTGTTTACTAAAAAAGATTAAGATTATAAATCAGGGTCTATGTGATAATAGTTTTATTGTCTTAGCCTATGGTACCTACCTATTATATTTTAGCGTGAAACATGAAAGTTTAAAGGGCATTGGGTAACTTTGTATGGAGTCGTGGCGTTGTTTTTTTTTAATGCGACCACTGATGCAATGTGTTTTGAATTGAAGTACTACACTTGTATACATAATATCAAAAACAAAAAACGTCGTAACTTATATCGGAGCAAAAATATACGACTTTGAAGTTAGAAGAATAACATTGTCCAAGTATGGGATAAAATGCATTTTATTTAAAAAACTACTATTATTACCTTTAGAATTGGTAAGTTAGGAATAAAAAACTTGGATCCCATAAATAATCATCATCATCATCAACCTATATCAGTCCACTGCTGGACGTAGGTCTCTCCCAAGACGTGCCACTGAGCCCGGTCTTCGGCTCTTCTCCTCCAGTGCTTGCCAGCTACATTTCGCAGATCGTCGCCCCACTTTGCCTGAGGGCGTCCTACACTACGCTTACCTAAACGCGGTCTCCACTCTCGTATTCGTTTGCTCCAACGATTGTCTGTTCTACGGCAAACATGACTGGCCCACTGCCACTTCAGCTTACTAATCCTTTGAGCTATGTTGACCACCTTGGTCGACATAGCTCAAAGGTTCTCTGTCGGATAACCTCGTTCTGGATTTTATCCTTCAGAGAGACTCCGAGAAAAGCCTAGGCCATTACAGGTCGCACTGGTTGAAGACTTTCGTCTTCATACATTGTAGGATCGGCGACGAGAGAACCTGACGGAGTTTCCCAAACGCAGCCCAGCCCAGCTGTATTCTCCGGTTTAGCTCACTCTCAAAGTTGTGTCTACCTAACCGCAAGGTTTACCCGAGGTAGACATACTCCTGCACAACTTCGAGAGGCATTCCGGCGACGGTGATCGGCTCTGGGGTGATACGATCATTGAACATGATCTTAGTTTTATCCAAGTTCATGCCCAGGCCAACCCGTCGTGAGGAAACAGCTAGGCTGTTCAGCATCTGTTGTAGGTCCTGCAACGAATCTGCCAATAATGACGATGTCATCAGCAAATCGTAAGTGTGAGATGTATTCGCCATTGATATTGATGCCTATTCCAGTCCAACTCAGCGTCTTTAACAAATCTTCCAGTGCGCTTGTGAACAATTTGGGGGATATAACGTCCCCTTGCCTCACTCCGCGGTGCAACTGGATAGGTTTTGACTGCTGGTTCTGGACCTGAACAGACATGGTGGCGTCATTGTAAAAACATCTCAACACTTCGATATATCGCCAGTCAACCTGACATCGTTGCAGGGACTGTAGAACAGCCCAGGTTTCAACAGAGTCAAAGGCCTTCTCATAGTTCACAAACGCTAAGCACAAGGGCTGATTATTATATAATATCTCTTCAGATTTTTGTATAATCTGCCGCACTGTGTGAATGTGGTCTATGGTGTCAAATCCTCCTCGAAACCCAGCCTGCTCCGGTGTTTAAAACTCGTTAAGTCTTCGCGCAAGACGGTTCAAAATAACCCTGGAAAACAGTTTGTAGACATGGCTCAAAAGTGAGATCAGTCTATAGTTCTTCAATAAAGCTTTATTGCCTTTCTTGAAGAACAATACCATGACACTCCCTGCTCCATGCCTTTGGAGTTCTCCCATGGTTGAGAACAGAATTGAAGACACGTTGGAGTTCCTTCAGAACAGGAGAACTACCTGCTCTTCACTGCTATAAAAGCCCCAGGGGAAGAAGGTTTTGGGGCTGGGGCTTTTCCATTTTTCAACTGTGGTCTAGAAATTGTGCCGGGGAGACAGACAGATTTGTTTGGTATCGCCCCCACCCCAGGCAATGGTGTCCTATAATGGCGTATCACCTTTGAACTTCTTGTTTGACTAGTATGTTAACCAAATAGGTTCGATTGTTTATATGTCGCGGTTGTATCCTTCCACGTTACAGCCATGTATTGATGCCACCAGGGTTCTGAGGATGAGTTGGTTTGGATTCAAGTCTACTTCAATCATATAAATACCTTGCTTGATATGTTATCCATAACAGCTTTTTGATTGAGCTATTTGGTATGTACCAAGGGCGAATATATCAGCAAGTATTTGTGGAAATTCACCCATTACAGATACATCAGCTGCAATCGATTGAAAATTGGTTCGTCTTCTGTTCAGATTGTTTGTGATTATGAATTCACATGACTCCACTGAGCTCCAGGCAGGTTTACAAAAGAGCACGTTATGTTCATGTTATGTTTGTCAACTTCGACTAAAAGATCAGCCGGACGAATCCAACTCGGATGGACAGCGTTCGAGAAATTGCACCACACTTTCTTGTCTCAGATACCGCAGAGCCCCAAGACAAAAGTCTTTAATCAGTGCGGTTTACCAGTGATGACTTATGGAAATGAGACGTGGTCGCTAGCTATTGGCCTCGTTCACAAGCCAAAGCGCAACGAGCTATGGAGAGAGCTATGCTGGGTGTTTCACTACGTGATAGAATCAGAAATGAGGAATCGTATAATTAGTAAGTTGAAGTGACAATCGGCAGGGAAGACTAAACGTAGGGCGCCCAACTACCAGATAGACCGATGATATTGTTAAGATCGTGGGAAATTGATGGATGGAAAGGGCTCAGAATCGTTCTTCCTGGAAATGTGTAGTGGAGGCCTATGTCCAGCAGTGGACTTCTTCAGGCTGATGCTGATGATGATGATGTTATGTTTAACATCACCATCTATTATACTATTACTATATCTACCACCTACGATTACTATATCTTTAGGAAAATCTTATTAATTGGCTATTTAGACGATACTTTTATGAATTTTTGCAATTTAATATCTCGCTTCCGATATACTTTACGCAGTTGCTGTAATAATAAAAGTTGCTTATTTTTGATAGTACTAATAAATGGCAATAGTTTTTTTACTGGTCGCGGGTCTTCAAAAACAACGCCACTTTTACCCAATGCCCTTAAGATTCTGTTAAGTATTGTGTTTTTTTATTTGCATAACTACTTTTTTTTATAAAACGAGCTGATGGAACAAGTTTAATATGGCCCTCCTGATGTTAAGTGGCAACCATTGCCTATAACAAAGCATAGCATAGCTTCATAGGTCACGCACGTCAGGAATGAGCCCTACTATGCACTGCCCTGCATCCATCAACTTGAGGCCAGATGTTTGTTTGTTTTGTTTTGTTTCTATTTTCTTCACATCGTTAAGTAGCTATTATTGGCTTAGCTATAGCTATTACCTACTTAACACTAATTATTTTGGATTGGTTTACTTGTACCTAGTACATTTTGCACGCATTGTGGCGTCCTCTAATTAGAGAGACACGACGCACAGAATGCTTAACTCAAAAAATTGTTTATAATTATGTGTAATTTCTCTGTTGGATGTCGTAAATAAATAAAATAATCAATAGCAAATAAAGAAGTAGATATTATGGCAGCCAACAAAGCAAAAATGTAAAATAGCAACCCATTAGTTTCATATAAAAATCATAGTAGGTATACTTGGAGGAATTAGAAATTTCTAATTCCTCCAAGTAGGTATACGATTAAATTCTACCAGTTATTCCAAAAACCACCTAAAATGTTATTCTATTCAACTAGGTAAATTTTAACCAAATTCATCTGGCACTGGCAGCACTGGTCAGTTCTGACTTCTGTCAGTCACTCAGTCTGTGGTTCTAGCTGGCTGGCTGGTTGGTTGGTTGCAAAAGTCGGTCGCGCGTGCTCGGCTCGGTTCGTTCAAAGCGCGTTGACGGAATCAGTTTTTGGTCGTTCTAAATTACAAATGACTTGTGACGAAAATAGTTGGTAAAAATGATACTTCTAATTCGGTAAAACAAAAGTGAACCCCTTCTAATTTGACCTAAATCTGTATTTATTTCGTGTAAGTGTCAGTATTCAGTGAGTATTATGAACTTTGAGGACTATGAAACCCTTCCGACCCAAAACTTCGTCACACACATGACCGCAGGAGCGATCGCGGGGGTGATGGAGCATTGCGTAATGTACCCGCTGGACTCCGTGAAGGTAAGCCCTCGCCGCCAGCCCGCTGGTCGCCGGGCTCGCAGCTCGCAGCTCGCTCGCCGTCATAACCTAGTGCGCTGACAGCTCGACGACGGCGGCTGCTTATTACGCCACTAGATCATTTGCCACTTGAGGGTTATGTAAAGACTTCTCAATCATCTACTTCCTCTTCAAGAAGATTTCACACTAAAACACCTAAAAAAATCTAAAAGTGTTGCAGTATTTCAGAGTTGTCATGTCAAGCACAGCACTCCACATCAACACACAGCATTCTCTAGATTGGACAGTTAAAGTGTCCAATAAGATATTTGCAGGAATGAAATCAAACTCTTACCTACAACATGGGTGTAACTATCATCTCATCTAGAACTAGTTCTGTTTTGCCTCTCAGTCAGGCTCTCTTTAGCTCCATGTCAACATGCATACCTACCTACCATCCTAATCATATTTACACATCTGTATAATGAAAAGCAGGTTTTACCTAAATCCCAATAACTTTAAAATGGCATCAATCAAAATATTATAAACTTTAACATACACAATAACTGGTTTATTTACCTGTTCCATTCCATGATAAAAACAGAGCCTTGAAGTGGTATTTTGAAATGATAGCCATGATATGTTATGATAGTGCACTAACACATTACCTGAACCCATTGATAAAACTGTTAACTAAGCTAGATTAGCTCACTTCACTGTTCTATTACTTAGGTACATACATTTTTTAGCAAAATATTTAGATTGTGATTTTTATATCAAAGCTTTACCTATCAATTATATTTGAATTAATTTAAAGATGAATTCAAATATAATTGACATAGAATATTATATTGAAATAGAATGTATCTACTGGGTTTATGCTTTAAGTCTGTCTGTAGGTTTTAGGCCTGCCTGTATTTTAAATATAATATTTATAATGATGTCTCGCCTATTCCAGCTAAAATCCTGTACCAGGTACTATAGAGTCCCGTAAGTAGGGGCATGAGTAATCACCAGTTGCCCCTGATGCTATTTAAATCATCTACAATAGATGCCTGTTAACTTTTTTTATATTATGTTGTAAATAATAATATAAATTAAATGATAAATCAATGTTATTGCTATAAAAAAAAATTTTTTTTTTAAGAATTATGCAAATATATGTAAAATATATTATGTAACTAAATAAATTCCAGCAGTTGTTTTGAAAACAATATAGGTAATGTAGGTAATTGGATTTCATGAACTAATCATTACATGCAGAATTTTAATTTTCAATATCTTATTGTTAGGTGTTTCCTCACAAATGTGTTTGTGTTAGTTATACCCCCTCCCCTCTATATGAGGAAATAGTCTGCCTTGTTGGCTCCTTGCCAGCACACCTGGGTCAGGTAAGCCGTGTCGCAGTCATCGCTTCCCTTCTTGGTCCCGCAAGCTCGCAGAGATGCCTCGTTCTTCTTTCTCAAGCTGTCGGGTAACAGAGCGATCACCGCCTCAACGTCAACGCTCCCTTCGGAGAACATTCCTGCGGTCTCCATGACGCATTTGATGTAACATTTGAGTATGTTGTCGGTGAAGGAGCTGAGGTCGGTTCCTGCGTTGACCTTGTGTACGAGCGCGAGGTCGACCCCCGTGTCGGCGGCGCAGTTCTCCCGCACCATGGCGGCCAGCTCGGCCATCTCGGGATCCATCCCGCGCGCCAGCCCCGTCCCACTCAACATAACCAACACGCTTGCCACCAATATCTGCGCCATCCTCTCGCACTGTGATCATCCACCACCGAGCCCCACATTTATACTCATCCTCAATGCCGTCGTTGATTGCTGATCGTGGCTTGAACCATCAAACTAAACGTCTAAATTACAGAGCATCACATAAAAATCCAGTGATTAAGACTGTAGTTTGTCAGAAACACCCTGTTGTGTGATTGTCTAAACTGTAATTTTTATGTTGGCTATCATCCGTCATTGGATATAATGCTTCTACTAAATGCTGCATGATCAACACTTTTCATTCGTTTTTTATAGGTTGTCTCATAATTATAGGTTGGACAATGTTTGTTTGCATTGTCGAGCAGAGCTCACCACCATTTTTTCTTTGTGATTAATAGATTAGATTCAGTATCTTACTTACCTAGTAGTCTATAATGTATACTAAATCCCTATGCCAAATCTAAATAAGGATGTTGAACATAAATCATAGGACCAATTAGTTAAATACTAGCTGTGCCCGCGACTTCGTCCGCCTGGAATAGTGTCTATTAGTAGCATTTTTAATTCGCAGCAAAAAAAAACAGTAGATACACATTCGCGTGCACGTGACACAGTCCTCTGCCCTCTTACTAAACTTAGACATATTTCCCCACCTACACAGCGCCGTACTACGCCCCACTTTCTTCCCCCCCGCATTCCCCTCCAAACTCCCCCTGCACTCCCCACCAAACTCCTCCCGCACTTCTCTCCCCAATCCCCCCGCATCCCCCCTCGCACCTCCCGCACCCCTCCCGCACTCCCCTCCACTCTCCCACTCCTCTCCAAACTCCCCCTTGTACTCCCCTCCACACTCCACACTCCCTGTGTACCCACCTCCCTCAACCTCCCAGCACAAGCTTTGAATGTCATATTTTTTTATATCAAATCAACAGACTAAAAAATAAGTTTCAAGTTTCTAGCTCTAAAAATTACGATACTTCCATACAGGGAAATAAAGGGCACTAAAAATGTCTTAGTACTTATAACAAATAGCTGTACTTCATGTCTTTTTTTGTTTGTTCGAAATAAACATTATTATTATTATTATTATTATTATACAACTTTCAACCCTTTATAACTCTTTGTTCGCAATAAAAAGTAGCCTATGTCCTTCCTCAGGCTCTACACTATCTATGTACCAAATTTAATTATGGCAAACTTATACGATTTTACATAAACCTTACTTATTTCCATACTAACTTTCATCCCCTATTTTTACACCCTTGAGGGTAAACTTTTATAAGTTACTTTTACAAACTATGAATATCATATTTAATAATGTTGGATCAACAGCCTAAAAACAAATTTCAAGCTTCTAGCTCTAAAAATGAAGACTTTCATCCCCCTTTTCAACCCCTTACAACCCTTTTTTCGAATTAAAAAGTAGCCTATGTCCTTTCTCAAGGCTTCAACTATCTGTGTACCAAATTTCATTTCAATCGGTTCAGTAGTTTTGGCGTGAAATCCGGACAGACAGACAGAGTTACAAACGCATTTATAATATTGACTAGCGGCCGCTCGCGGCTTCGCTCCCGTTACCGTTCCCGTTGAAAAAAATTAAAAACCTTTTAAACCTTCTTTGGACCTCCACAAATCATTCAAGACCAAAATCAGCCAAGTCGGTCCAGCCGTTATCGAGTTATAGCGTCAGGAAGGAAAACCCGACTTATTTTTATAACGCTTTTATTAGCTTCACCTGTATGTATGTATGTATGTATGTATGTATGTAACCGACCTCTTTGAGCTCGATTTTGTCCTACTTTGAACGATCAGATTTGATTCAAACTTTGCACACCTATCAAAGGTCGATGACAATGCAATAATATGAAAAAAAAAAAAAAATGAAAAGAAATAAAAAAAAAAAAAAAAACCTACTTAGAACGATCAGATTTGATCTAAACTTTGCACACCTGTCAAAGGTCGATGACAATGCAATAATATGAAAAAAAAAAAATTTAAAAATGAAAAGAAATAAAAAAAATAAAAAAAAAACCTACTTAGAACGATCAGATTTGATCCAAACTTTGCACACCTGTCAAAAATCGATGACAATGCAATAATATGAAAAAAAAAAAAATGAAAAGAAATAAAAAAAAAACCTTTGAACGATCAGATTTGATTCAAACTTTGCACACCTGTCAAAGGTCGATGACAATGCAATAATATGAAAAAAAAGAAACTAAAAAGTTAAAAATAAATTATAGTTTAAAAAACTAAAAAAAAACGCTTTTATAACTAATTGAACTAAAAAGTTAAAAATAAAACTGTAATAATCAATTGAAAATTTATATTATTGTACAAAAAGCGTGGGGGGCTTGATTTTGATTGTTGTAAATATTTTATCAATAGTTTATTATATCTGAAGTTATTATAAAAAGCACCCCACGCTTTTGTACAATAATCAATTGATTATTACAGTTTTATTTTTAACTTTTTAGTTCAATTAGTTATAAAAGCGTTTTTTTTTAGTTTTTCAAACTATAATTTATTATATAGTAGATAGTAGATAAGGATTAATAATGTAACCAGATTTTTGATATCTAAAAACCTAAATTGGCACAGCTTTATGGCAACACAGCATGCTTACCAGTAATTATTCACTCAACACATACATATATTTACACTAAACCTAAGATGTGCCTGTTACCACTTCCTTAGTGGTATATCTTACTGTTGAAAAACTGTACTTAAACGTGTAAAAGTAAAGGCGGAATTTCACTAGGTCTGGCTCGCATAGACTTTTTATTGTATGGCAAATACAGAGGGAGTAGACCCGCACTGTCTGCTCTAGTGTAAGCTGGCAGCTAGGCTTCTGGCGGTCTTCCGCGCCGGAACGAGACGATAGGATGCGATGCGATGTATCGACATAGGTATGTAAGAGTGAGAGAGCAAGTGTTGTGTTGTTGCAGACGCGGATGCAGTCGCTGCGGACGGCACACAACAGCTCCATCACCGAGACATTCCGGCACATGGTGAAGCGCGAGGGCCTGCTCAGGTAACGCATAATTCACGCTCATTCATTGTAGTAGCTATAATCAATGTGGGACCATCGCTAACTGGAAACGTTTATGAAATCGATTTGATTCTTTTTGATTTCCTTTTTAATTGAGTCCTTGCGAAAAAGACCTTGTCCTTGTTTGTCGGGAAGCGGGAAGCGGGAAAACAGTTGTAGGCTGGCGCTAGTGGCGCCGCCGGCTGGCGCCGCACAGCGTCAGAATGGCTGGTGTTGCCTACTACCGTCCGTCGGCGTACGTCGCGTCGCATTGTCAGGTTAGGTATATCAGAATGTATCGGGACAATGCCGCGGAAGATTGATCGCGATAACATCTGCTGTCCAGTCTGCAGGCTCTTCGTCTCATCTCACTATCACGATACAGAATACGACTGACAAGGTCAGAGTGCGTTTTAGTACGCGTCACACTATCTGCTGATGTGGTTTTATTGCAGCTTCGTCATTGCGACGTTTGCAGCTCGTACGTTCTTTAAGACAGATCTTTAAATGAGTTCGCTAGGTATATAACAAACGTATTCCCAGCATTATGTAACAGTAACAATGCAAGGTAGTTGTTGGTCGTTGAATAAACTGTGGGTCAATTCATTCAGCAATGAACTTGCATGTTTGTTCCTCGACGTGTAGTGTAGTACCTATGTACTAGTCAATACAAACGAGCAGGTAAATGTGTATGTTTTCCTTGCATGCGAGCTAGTTATCAGGTCGGTAGTAGTTATGTACCTCGCATCCGTCGCGACTCGCGACCTGCTAACTGGTTCTTGTTGTGAATTGAGTTGATAACCGGCACGAGACAAGTGATTCCATCTCTGATAGACGACAGTTATCTTTTTCGTATTGATTATAATAAGGAATTATATAAAAAGATCCCTGACGTGAACCTTAGCGATAATAAACCTACAAAGTTCAATCCATGTTATGAGGTCAAGGCGGTAGAGTAGAGGAGGTATTTAATCTACCTATATTCGTTTCTGATATTATGGGGAACTTACTATTAAACTGTGATTTATTTTGTGGCTAGACTGACCTAGGTATAAAGGTTTTGGGTTTGGTTGTAGTTTTCGTCTTAGATATACTGATGGGGATAGACTGGACATGCTCGTATTGTAGGTTATTGTGGGTATTAGTGATTAGATAATAGTTGGTAAGTGCTAAAGGTAAGGTTCGGCAAGGTCGCAGAGTTATTACCACCTCGCCACTGTTCCGGTTCAGTTCCACCACTCCGCACTAGGTACTCTACGAAGTTTGAAGTGCGCACGAACTTTGTATGTAGCTTCTCTATCAATAACTTACGCGTAGGACGTAGCTACCTAGTTACTCATCTTGTCTGTGATAGATACTACTTATTTGTAGACTTAATTATATTGACTATTAAATTTTTTTAATGTTGTCTTTTTGTAGGGAGGAACTGAAAAATGACTGACTATTACTGGAAAGGTGTTCATCTTCAAGCCGTTAAAAGCTCAATAACATTATTTATTATAGAAGGTGTCACTCGCATCTGAAGTCAAGTCATTGCTATGGAACTAAGCTCCCAGGAACACTTGTTCCAACTTAGCACTAAAGTGTCGGTACAGAGTGTCTGCCTATTCAGAGTTTTTTTCGTTTTCTGTATTTTCCCGCTTGTGTGATGCAGACGCGAATTCACAGCGCATTACATACTAGACGAAAAAAAAAATCAAAATAGACAATCTGGCTACTAGCATCAACAATCATTGAAGGATATGCCTTCAGTAGGACGGCCCCTCCACTGGCCATACAAACTTCTTTATAACGAAGGCGAATGATTGTTGCGCGGACCTCTGATCATTATCTACGTATAGTCATGCTTTCTTATCGTTCAATATCAGTATTTAACTGTTCCCATGTTCCCATCTGATAGTACCGGGTCAAGGTGGCGCGGGTTCCGTCGAGGATTTAACTCATGCTATTGATAAGGATTCCTTGCGAATTGACTATCGATTGGCAGTAGGTCAGTGAGCCACTGTTAAGGTCGTTTCCATTATTGTACTAGAACAGTAAGTAGTACGCAGTAAGTAGTGTACAGTAGTAGTATAAGACAAAAATCTTATCCCATAATGGAACATTAATCTGGAGCTAAATTGAGGAGCAACAGGCTGGCGTGGTACGGGCTTGTTATGAGGAGGGATGAAAGTCATGTGACTCGGAGAATGATGAGTATGAATGTGGAGGGATTTTTGGGTAGAGGTAGCCCAAAGAAAAGATGGATGAACAGTGTGAAGGTTGACATGGATAAGTAAGAAGTGAATACAGAGATGGCGTTTGATAGAGGTGAATGGAGGAGAACATGTTGTGCCGATCCCACATAAAGTGGGATATGGGCAGGAAGAGGAAATGTCTAAAAACGGCACTTGCTCCATTCTTTAGTTTCTAACACTAGAGCTCTTTGTTTGGTTGTTAAGCAGGAGATGTGGTATGTTATCGGTGCAGTGTGGTATCGCGCGCTATCCTTGTACGTGCCGAAACTATGTTGACTTGTCGGCGAGCATGACAGATAGTGGCTCTCCTGAAAAAATGTGTACAGTCGCCGAGAAAACGAGGTTTTCGGTAAAATCGTGGGTAAAACTCAAGTTCAAGTTCTTTGGCTGTAACAGATAGAGCGTCTCTGACTGTAACAGATAGAGCGTCTCGAACTGCGGATTCACCATCTCAATTGAACACACCATGTTTATGCTGCTGTATGACTGTTCCAGCCAGTAAAATAATGAAAACCTACCTTTATCTGTCTATTTACTTATTGCTATTTCACATTCTGCTCCATCACCATTACAGTTTGTACTATTGCTTGTTGGTTCTAATCAATAAATAAACAGTTCAGTTTGCCCTAACTGCTCATACTATCTGTATAAGTAGTCATACTATCTGTTTAAGTATTATACTGTTTTAAGGGTTTTATAATCTAATCTATTGAGTTGGACTGTACAATAAACGTTTTGTGTTGGACTGTACACTACACGTCGTGCGTGGCTACTCTCAAGATAACCTGTTGCTATCAAAACTTTTTTCTCAGTTCAGAAAAAGTTTTTCGATATGAGATCTGAAAAAAAACATGATGTAACTTCTATGAAATGTCAGAAATACAGTTTATAGTCTTGGTCAGCTTAATGATCATAGGTACTAGTGTAAAAAGGGCCTTTCTTGTATGG
This sequence comes from Thera britannica, assembly GCA_939531255.2. Classification (NCBI taxonomy): domain Eukaryota; kingdom Metazoa; phylum Arthropoda; class Insecta; order Lepidoptera; family Geometridae; genus Thera; species Thera britannica. Next base: position 14,439,292 of record OW618040.2, on the reverse strand, counting down.
AATAGCCTTCAATAAAACCCTCTACTGTTTACAGAATTTTATTAATTCATCACAATCTCACAATTAGGCTTCTAGTATATGCACGTAACCACCATAATATATTCCTCCCTTCTTCTTTTATGTATGGCTTTTCGGTGGAGGGGTTGCCACGAATTTGCCAAGTATCCCTCCCTTCTTCCTCTTGAATCATGACCGCGCGCCAAATACTTTGACATTTACTTGATATGACAAATGACAAACCGATCATCATAGAATATAATGTTCATAGCTTATTAAAAAGGTAACTTTACATTAGTAGGTAATTAGGTATCTACTCCTGGTAGTTAGTGGCTTTGTTGTCTCTGAATAAATAAAGTAGAAGATAGTCAAAGTCAATTATTGTATTTATCACAAGGATCACTTGAAACGTCCTAAAGCTAGGTGTCTAAGTCTAGGTGCTAGTTCCACGCGACCAAGTCTAGAAGAACAGCCAACAAACTACGGCCTTGGTTTGGTTCCCTACCTTTTTTTGTATGATAACGTATTTATGGTTTGTAATATAAGAGAAAACTATAACAAATGGAGGGCTCAGTAGCAGATTTCGGTCAGAATCATCATTAACAACGTATCAGTCCACTGCTAGCGTAGGTCTCCCAAGCCGCGTCGTCTCGGTCGGCTACAGTCAGAATGTCGGACGCGATTCCACTTTTGTAAACTACACTTATTGCCGATTGGGCTTACAATTAAAATATGAACTTAAGAACATGTTAATACAAACGCGATTCCACTTTTGTAAGCTACTACTTATTGCCGATTGGGCTACAATTAAATTATGAACCTAGGAACATGTTAATACAAACGTGTGAGGTCATATATCGTCAATATAGCAGTGAATTAGCATTCTGTGAATATTCATAGTTTACATACTTAACTTAGCAAACAAACTGTTTCATTTTAAAGTTAAATTATATGAGCTACGTCATATTTTCTGATCGGCGTAACTATTGCACTGCTTCGGTTAGAATACGGCACGACAAACACCTCCGAATAGATATAATCAACGACCTTGTCGGGTTAAATACCAACAGCAGGTATATTTAGATTTACGCAAAAACATTTCCTTAGTTTATTTATTTCTATCAATTGATACTTTGTCATTTGAGCCGAAACGTGGAAAGATAGAGCCTCCAATATCTTATACCTTTAAACGAGAAAATCTTGTATATACAGTGGTGGTCACATAATTAAAGACACTGGAAGCATACTGAAAAAACTAAGCTATTTCTCCGTACAGATTTTATCATACTGCAATTGTAACTTGCTGCACTATTAATTTTTATTTGTGTTGTTGCTGTGTAATGTTTAAACGAAACATTTACAATAAAACTTAGCTTTTATTCGGTTAAACTTAAATGTAAGCAGTGTAAATAAAAAATAAGATTAGTAAGATCTGGCCATATAATTAAAGACACTTCATTTCGTAACAAGAAATTAAAAAAAATTGAGTTATCATTGAAGTTATCTCAGTACGTAAGCTTTCTAACACATTTTTATAAAGTATTCCGATGCGTATTAACCCTTGGTCGCATGTAATTTTGCAACAAAAACGGCACGACATCTCTTAGCCATGGAAGCGATCAATTTTGTACAAGCTTGTACCGGAATTAGTTACCACGCTTCTGTAAAAGCTATGTAAAGTTGATCGAAGTTTGATGTACGCTTTGCCGCCACTGTCTTCTTCATCTGGTACCACAAGTTTTCGATCTGATTTAAATCCGGACTGTATGGGGGCCAATCCAAAACTGTCACAAACTGTCTCCGTAAGAAATTTTTTACTACTTTAGTGGTGTGTTTCGGATCATTATCCTGTTTAAAAGTCCAAATGATCAGTAAATTTTGCACAGCATAGGGCAACATGGTTTCTTCTTAAATATTTTTATACTGGCATTTATCTATATTGCCTTCTATCTTCCTGACAGGTCCGACACCGAGTCATGAAAAACAGTCCCACACTTTGATATTTCCCCCTCCATGTTTCACTACTTTCTTGGTGTACTTCGGATCCATTTCTTCGGTCGGGGGGCGTCTAACATATTGTTTTCCGTCAGAATGAATCATATCTATTTTAGTTTCATCCAAAAAAAGCACATTATTCCACTCTTGTTTAGTCCAGTGTTCATATTTCTTGGCAAACGCAGACCTTGCCTTAACATTTTGCTTTTTCTAAAGTGCCACCTTTCGAGACACTCTTCCGTACAAGTTCGCCTCCTGTAGTCTCCGTCTTATAGTCCTTGCAGACACACTCTTTGACCCTCCCGCCCCATATATTTCCGAGCGTATCAGTTCTGATCCTTTGAACGGTTCCTTTTTTGCCAACAACACCATCTTAGAGTCTTCCCGGCGAATAGTTTTTCTAGGTTTCGGTTTTCTGGGTACGTTTACGGTCGTATAGAACTTCTTGAAATGCTTTATAGCATTCATAACCATGTCCTTAGAATAGCTCAAATGGTTTGCGATTGTTCTGTATGACCAACCTTTGCTATGAAAGTTCAAGATTGTCTTTCTAGTGGATGAATCTAAACTCTTTGTTTTTTCCCATATCGATGGGTATAAAACGTATTAATTTGAATACAAAAAGTAAACTGCTGTAATTAATGTCGACGTTTCATGCAAATTCAAGGCAAAACAATGAAAAACCGAGTGTAGTTCATTTTTAATTTTTGAAATTCAGAACACAGCGTGCACTGTCTTTAATTAGCTGGCCAGCTACGGGTATGTTAAAAAAGTTGGTATTAGATTCGGATAGTGAGCAGTGTCTTAACTACTAAGCAACGCAACTTTTTTTGTTCCCTATTTTAAGAATACAACGTCGTGTATTATTTAGTAACAATTACATTAAATTTAATACCTACTTTGGCTAATGGTAGTGCCAAAATCAAGTTTATTGTGATCAATTGGGGGGTGTCTTTAATTATGTGTCCACCACTGTATATATATATTTAGGATCTCGGAAACTGCACCAACGATTATCACGAAATTTAGTATACAAGGGTTTTCGGGGGCGATAAATTGATCTAGCTAGGATTCATTTTAAGAAAATGATTGTTTCACTCCGAGTTAAATAATTAAACATAAACTGAATATGTGACTGCTCCTGCCATCTATTGACGATTGTGAGCAACTAACTGCAAGCAATTCCGAGCGAAGCTCGGTTACCAACTGCTAGTGTCTGTTTAATAACGTATAGATGACAATGCATATATATTTACATAGTACCTAGTATAGCCTAGTATAGCAGATACTACAGCTCGGCAAACAGTGCGAGGTGATAACTACAAAGTACGACAAACAACTATTTATATTTGAGTTAATCAAACACTAATCAATTTCTACTACTTAACTTACTAACATCTTTATATTTTTATGTTTAGGGCGAAAAGTTTGATGATTTTAATCTAAAAAAAGTTTTCAAGTAGCGTAGTATATAGATAGACAGAACAGTAGTCATGTCCCTATCAGATTTTTGCCTACAAACTTATGAAATACTTTTATCAAATTCTTATTGCAAAACACACCTTCGACATTTAAAACATTGTATACAGTATGGTTTTATTGAAATGTCTTATCATGAAGTAAATGCAGCAAAGTGATAACGAGATAAGGTATTTAGAGTTCAATCTGACGTAATATACGCGACTACTAGCACGAGTTCTTACCTATATATTGTATATATTGTATTTTGTATTAGAGATGTTTATTATGTGACGTTCAGCGTGCTCGCATTGAGGATGGGTGACCCTGACCGCTACTGGCATTTTCATTTTTTCAAGGAGGTTCTTTAAATATGCACAACCAGTGCTAATAGAACTGACTACAACGACACTAACAATCGCTAGATAGTACCTACCTATTAAATACATAAAGCTTATTCCCTCTTACCTACAAGCGTACTTAGATAGCTACTGTCACTGTTTGTTTATTACATTAAGAGACGCCAGTAAGCAAGGGGGGTATGTTGTATATTGTTGTGTAGAATAGAAAAACGCACTATTTTATTCTCTATCGTAATATCTAATACAATTATTACAGCTACCCACGAAAGGAGACATGTTGTGTCTGTTTTGTATTCTACTTTAGACAGCTGCTCGGCTCAACTCCGGTTAAGCAATGTATAGGTTTCTCTAACAAGTACAGATTTTTTTGTTGAAAGTATAATCAATAATGATTGTTTGGGGATATAAGTAATGAGCCTACCGACCGACGTTCGTTGCGTTGCTTTGTGACGGCTGTAGCCGGATGCTTTGGCTTAGCAGCACGCGATCCTCTGACATTCCTATTCTTTTATATCGTTGTAGCACACTACTATCACCTTTATTGTTTAATTGCGCTAATCTGACGCGTACAATTGATAAGTCATTAATTGCTTTTATCCTGGTTGACCTATCTACTTTCGTCGGCTTGGTCGCGTGGAACTGGCCCCTCGCTCACCTAGCTTACAAAATGATCCTTACGATACAAATAAATCTTTGACTTTGTTATTTTCTATCCAATGCCATGAAATGTTCTGGTAACTTCAATTCGCTTGATCGATCGCATGGTTTTTGCCTGCCATTTGAGATTCGTACTTATTCATGATGACTGGCAATAGTGTGTGCTAGTGCGCGTCAGGCACCGCGCGCTCCTCACGGCTGAGGGTCGTGCCCCCCTCTCCTCCGTGGATCACTGTCCTTGACAATACTTCCCCACCTGGCCGTTACCGGCAACCTGCATGGCTTCATGGTCCTGCATATTGAGAGAGGGAGCGGATTTGGTGAACCAACGTACTCGCTCTCGTGCTCTCTTGCGTTCAACTTTGCCAGTGATGACCAGTTTTTCCAGGTTACCACTCTGTTTCTGGGCTATATGTCCGAAATAAAACTGACTCTGGGATAAACTTTTCTTAGTAAGTTAAATGATTTGACATTATTTTTACAAAATAATAATTCATGAAATATATTTTGACTGACAAACATAATCACTTTCAATTTGATTCAGTCTCTTTGTTCTCTAGTAAAGCTGATAAAATCAATATTCAGTTCGATGGATGTTTATTTAAGTATTTTGTAATTTTTTTGAATCGATTGGAAGCCATTGACTAAAGTGTGGGTGTGGAGTTTACGTCGGGTGGTGGTCCCCCTACAGGAGCTCGAGGTAAGGCCTGGCCTGGGCCTGTACATACTGGTGTTGTGTCTGTGGCGACTCCACCTTGAACTATCGGCTCTTCGGATCATAATTGAACAAAAGGAGCCTTCGGAACTTTCCACCTCCACCTCTCATCCACCCACCACTCATACGTGCTTTATATAATACTAGCAGTTTGTGACCGAGCTTTGCTCGGTATTTTTTAATAACGCATGAATGATGAAATCATATTTTTCGATCTTACTAACATACTACATAATAATTAAAAAATAATTCACAAATTTATAAACAAGTACGTTGTACAAAAAGGTTCTCTTGTTGTTGTACATATTATTATATTGTATGTAATTGTTAACCGGTTTTGCGAATAGGACATCCCTAATTGGACCGAGCGACGGGACACATCACTAGTGGAGAGGGAGTAAAGATGGCGGCTTGGGTGGTTGTAATTGTTTGCCGTGTACCATAGTAAAACAGAGTTCTAGCTATATTCAATGAAAGTTTTCGCCTTAATAATATGTAAATGTTGGTTGCAGGCCGGTGCGCGGCATGTCGGCGGTGGTGGCGGGCGCGGGCCCGGCGCATGCCTTCTACTTCGCCACCTACGAGCACTGCAAGCAGCACCTCTCCCTCGCCACGAGACATCGACACGAACACATCGTACACGGTACCCAACCCACTACCCACCACCACACTGCTTCCTCTTACATTGCATATGAGACTATCATTTTACCCTGAAACTTTTACCCTAAAACTGTTGAAGAAAACTTTTGATTAACAGTCATAATAAAATAGAACTAAAAATGCATTCACCAGGGCCCAAGCAGCAGCATCTCCCGAGTTCATAACACTGATCCTGCGGCTACCAACCAACAGCTGCCGAGTATGACCACTACGGGGTGGACTGCCCTATATACGTTGGAGGCCCATGTCCAGCAGTGGACCCGATAAGGCTGATGATGTATTTGAGCTAATCAGGCAAAAGATGACTTGAAATAATGGTTATGAATATAGCTCTATACATATCTACATAAAATCACGCCTTATTCCTATGGGGGTAGGCAGAGATCAAGGATTTCCACTTGCTACGATCCTGACACACTGTATAGCTCTATACGAGAAAATAAAGTAATCAGACTGTAATTGTATAATCAACAGGTTTATCAGGATGCATAGCGTCGGTGGTACACGACGCCGTCTCCAATCCAGCTGAAGGTGAGTCCATGACCATGCTCTTCTTCCTTTATAGATCAGAAACCAATCTTAAATTGTATTTATTTCAATGGTATTGTACCTTTATTTACGGTAAGTAGTTGCGAATGATCAAGCCCGGCTACATTGTGTCCACGCCCGGACGCACGCTGCGCTCGTGTCACTCGGTCGCTCGACAGATAGCTTCTATTAATTGCACTGAATTGGGACGCGCCATTTTATACCCACAAGTTTCGACACATTCTCTTGCTCCTTCACACTCCACACAATGCCATTAATGATAGAGCGGGATCGTGCGATGTGGAATATAGTTATCACATTTCTGATTGATGTCAACGTTATGTGAACTTCATAGCTTACCCTGGTTTTACCAGGCATTGACAATTTATATCGAACCGATATTATGTACTTGTGCATATCTTCACATGTTGTTTACTAATTAGCCAAGGACAAGGTGTATGGAGTGATCAACACCTCTGTTTCTTGATCCAATAACTCTTATGTTCGTGCAGTTTATTTATGAAACCTCAACGAATGGCTGACGACGAGAAGATTGCGTCACATGCTATTCAGATGCAAACAAAATAATTAGAACACTTTTGTGCGAGCTTTCAATCATGTTAGAAACATGCTCGGTGTCCATTGCTGACAAAGAAGCGGTATTCAATTAGTTTCAGTTTTTTGAAAGTCTAACCAAATGAGTATCAGCAAAGCTAGTTTTCATGATTTTTCTCTTCACCCATTTTTCATCTGTCATCTCATCTTTCACTTAGACCATATTTTCTTTGGCCTACCTCTGCATCAATATCTGATGGCTAGAGTATCGTTCCACCGGGATTCCACAACAAAAGTTTGTAGGCAAGCAGACGACAGTATAGCGGTGCATTGTGCGCTGAATGGCCGGAACTAGAAGGTTGTCGGCTGGAGCGGTAGTCATCACTTAAACTTCCTCGCGATTGACAGTTTACTTTCCTTGTTATGGGAGTCCTACCTGTCGTGCATTTCTGTATTTGTTTACTGATTATTTTTACTGGCACTTGAGCTGTATGTTTGAGTCTGAGACTATAGCCTCAAGTTTTTACTTCTCAATGTAGAACCATCAAAGTAATCAATGCTTGAGGTTCGACTCGTTCGAGCCAAGCATAGATTCTGCATCCTTATCAGTTTCATCTAGGCGTCTACGCTGTAGACCTGTTTCAGTGTTATCCGTCTCATTCCGTTATCTGACATATTTTCAGGTTTTGTAGTCTAAATATTACTTTGATTGTCGACTAACGTAATCAAGAGATGGTGAAACACGTGCTCGGTGTCAATTTCCTGAATGGATGCTAGTTATTGTCTGTATGAGAGCACGTGCAGTGAGATCGAGGTATAATGTAGTTGTATCGCAGACGGAGGTGGAACCCGGGCGCGGCGGTTCTAGTTATTCACTAGTAGTGGTTTTCCTGTTAGGTACGTTGATTTGATATTCTGCTATTGTGCTTCAATCAGACGCTCCAAGATGGCGCTACCAGCCTCCGACAAAAACACGATTACATCATAGCTGTATCACCTACTTGTATTGGCCGGCAGGAGGCTAGAGGCTGGTGTTGGTTGGGTTCCTAACTCTCAATCATGAACCTGCAATTATCTCAGTGGCTATATTAATTTTTATGCTATCCATGTTTAGAAAGAGTTGTGCTTATGTACTTTGTCTAATTACTATTGATGTGCGCTGAGATGATGACGCATGCGGGTAAATCCAGTAAACAATCGATGAAAACTTTTTACTTAATTTCTTTGCATGGTTTAAAACTATTTATTACGTTTTTTACAAAGACTAGAAAGCGTGTTCGGTTAATAAGTGCGTGGTTTCTAGTTATTTGTCGCTCGATCGATTGATCAAAGTCAAACTATTTTGCATAACTGGATCAAAGAGCCCCCCGAGGCACCCACACCGTGATAACCTATGCCTGACTCCTGACTCACACATACAATATCAGCGACTCGGATAGTGCAGTTTTTAAGAAAAATCCTCCAAATTGAAAAACAAAACCAAAAGCCGCCTCTCGGTGTCACCGCCAGCTCGGTGGAGTTCACCGAGTATAGACAATTCTTGATTCCAATCGATTGACTGCGAGACTTGCTGCATTTTTTGAATGGTCAAGCTATGTTCGTGTTGTAAGTTTCGTACAAGTCATTCCTTCCAGCGTCCTGGTAGCTTCTGCGGATCTTGTACTATGAGCTGAACCATTATCTGTAGCGTTGCAGTTCCTCAGTCACCATGACTCAGGGCACACGACGCCTCTATCTTCAATACACTCAATATCAAGACTTATCAAGATAACAATAAACATCAATTGAAAAGCCTTGATTATAACTTCCGGAAAATTAGGATTCCGGAGGGTATTCATCATAGGCAGGTCTAACCTCCTGCTGGGCATAAGCCTATACATTTACGTTTTATAAAGCTTGAAAATCCTCCATCCATCTCTTTTTGAGGAAAAGAGTACAGCCATTTGTGTTGTTGACGCGTTACATTCCGCCGCCTCTTGAGCTGCACTGCAGGGTGATCGCCAAGCTTGGTGAATTTCACTGAGCATAGACAACTCCCGATTCCAATCTTCCAATCTTTTTCAAGGCTTGCAGGTTGCTTCAACCCGAAACACAGCGTTGCTGCTTGGCGTAGTATTACCCCGGACGAGCTCCACACAAAAAGCCCTAGTGCGCTAAAAGGTGTGTATATTGTGTATAGCAACTGAGCTTCGATCAATAAGTGTGATGTGATCGCGTCGGCATCCACCCACGCAGTCTCAACGCTCGACTCTTCGACTCAGTGTCAGAAGATCCTCATGTTGTCTCGCTCCCTCTCGTCTCGGGTGACGGACCGTGTATAATGCATTTTTTTCTTTCCTTCTCTGCACAATCAGACACTTTCAAGAACCGTCCTGATGGGATTGGGTAGCAATAGCCTGTTCCTAGTATAAAAGATAACTTTGCGCTAAATGGTACGTTATTGGTTCATTTTATCTCAATAGTTACATTTTGATATGAATTGTTATTACTTCAAGTTTTTTTTGCAATAAAATATCTACTATCTGCTATACGTGACAATCATGTGGTTGCGATACTACTAACTTACCTATACCTAGGTATAGTTCATGCATTTCACGAAGACGCATCCAGTGATATTTATCTGGTTGTAATAAGAGCCAAAATGCTCTAATTGACGCGTCTTCGTGAAATGCATGAACTATATAGGTATGAATGTGCTAAATAAATGCGGGATCGGAACCAGTATTAGTTACAAAGATTTTTATAATGTCCCAAAAGTTAAGAGCCGAGCGGGATTTGAGCGGGTTTTTGGGACATTATAAAAATCTTTGTGATTTCCTTAAGTGTAGTAAACACTATAAAATTAATAACCAGTATTAGTTAGTCCATAATATCATGAAACCCTAAGCAAATATTAAAGACACTGTGACTACATTTCTAAATAATAAATTGTGAAAAAAATACTTGTTTACTCTTATTGCCTTTACTAAGTACTTTCTTTAATAACCAGAAAAGCCAGTGCGATATCAGTTAATAATAATTGCCTTGAAACAGTTCAATTGTGTGCATTTCGCGTTATTTGCATACCAACTGATAAAACATCGCCTTGACGCGCAAGAAACTATCTGAATATACTCGTACGTAGCACATACACTCCATGTAGGCAGGTAGGCACTAACCACTAGTAGTTGCTTCCTAAGCTAACCACAGAAAATAAGATAAAAGTATTAACGGAGCATAATATGCATTCTTCATTGATTATGAAATAAAAGCATTAGTCTCGTGTGTTTCTCGCATTCCCGTCGTCCCCCTCAACAGTGTCCCTGAGCATGGGAAATGCGAACAGTGGAACCTGATTTAAAAAAAAGTTATCGTTGGCCACTCTGCCATTCTGATTGCATGAAAAATGCAATTAATATAAGTTATGTTTGTGTAACCATAATAAATGCAAATAAAAATAGACGCATATGCGTCTATTTTCCCGCATTTATCATATTTCTTAGAAACAAACAAGGAAAATGCAGTTGATATTAGAGTTACCTAGGGAACCCCCAAGTAGGTAAACAAGTATTGTGTTATATTGTCGCTGTCCTAGACCCCGAGTGCAATGATTGCTGCATTCGATTAGATGGTGGCATGGCATGCTAGCGGTGGCCCACTTCACCACTAGCTTCCATACACTTACGTTTATCAAATAAATGCATATGTAATTATAGTAACTTACTAGGGCCTAGTAACTAGGCAATTACATATCGAACTTGATGAACAAACTGATTCACTCTAGCCGAGATAACTATGTTCCTCTCAATCTGTGGTTCCTGAATCATAATTATATTTATTACAAAGTCACAGATTCACATGTTTAAAAAAAAAAGCCCAACCATAGTGCATTATCATCAACTTCCTGCACTTATACCACCACTACCTACATGTTTTCTTCTACTCTTCATTTTACTCTTTCATTTCATTCCCCTCAGCCGTCCGTCAACTCTGTATCCACTCCTTTCTTAATCATGTCATTCACAATGCTTGTCTGATTATGTTCAATCTCGTTTCACCTTGGAAGTGTTGGTACCGACTACCGGCACGTCGTCGGTCGTACGTATCGTACGAGCTCCATTTGCATTAGTATCTCTCGACAGATGACTGTGAATGTGAAGTCATGCTTCTTACTACATGCATGATTAAAAATATAATATTAGCTGCATCGAGGCGTATTTATACACTTAATCCTCTTTCTTCAAGGAGTATAAATTATCTCCTTAAAGAAAGCGTACCTTTATTGCTTTTCCATCGCTCTTGGCGATCGATGTTTTGAGTGAGAATCACACAGATTCGTTCAATACTCTATGTGTCCTGGGTCTTATATATGTGGGTCGCCGCAATCAAAGTAATAGTCTATTTATACTTATACTGTTTACATTTTGCTAGTCGAGTCAATCAAAGTCTTAGTGATAACGCGCTAAGTATTATGACTTGCTAATGTCTCTAGCTGCGTTGTCCTCCCAATGCACAGTCTTTGCTGTGCATAGCATCGCTCTTAAAACCTTACTAGTATCCAAAGAACGTGGTACTATTGAAAATAAATTGTTTTGTCAGCTGTCTTCGTTCGAACTCTGATACTTCTCGTCAGATCGGCAGACTCTCTCACATAATGATTGTCGGTCGATGAGTGATGACGGCTGACAGAGGAGAATGGAGGAGGAAGATATGTTTTGCCGACCCTACATAAAGTGGGAAAAGGGCAGGAAAAAGATGCAGAAAAAGAAGGTCGATGGTTAGTTGGTTTCGTTATGAGCAGCCTGAGCGTCGTCATGGCAGTTATCTAGTCGTCGTGTTGACGACCGCGAGCTCTGTGCCAACACTCCTGACCTCTTATCACTCACTGGACATGAGCCACTACCGACCCGACACTTCTCTTTGGCCAAAAACATACACAAGCGACGTGGCGTGGCGCAGGTTTATTATAGAACGTTTTAAACAGCAGGTGACCGCAGACACGCCGTTTCGTTGCCTGCGCCGCGTCGCTTCAGTATAATTCAAAGGCCTAAAACACATACAAGCGACGTAAGCAGGCGTGGAACAGGCGTGGCGCAGGCGTGCGTTGCTTCAAAACGATTTCATACAAAATGTATGCAGGTGACGTTTTTGAATTATACTGAAGCGACGACGCGGCGCAGGCAACGAAACGGGCGGCGTGTCTGCGGTCACCTACTGTTGAAAACGTTCTTTATTAAACCTGCGCCACGCCTGTTCCACGCCACGTCGCTTGTGTATGTTTTAGGCCAAAAACGTCGCCTGCATACATTTTGTATGAAATCGTTTTGAAGCGGCGCACGCCTGCGCCACGCCTGTTCCACGCCTCCTGCCTTACGTCGCTTGTGTGTGTTTTAGGGCTTTAAATACTTGGAATGTGCTACATTTTCAACTGGCTTCAGCTGGAGCTTTCATTTGGAGACCAGACTCCTCTCTACCGACAGGTTTCTTATCAAAACTGTCGGCTCTGTAGTTATTCGTTATTATTGAAGCCAATACTCTGATTCAATCTTCTGGGTCAGCTGGAATCTCCAAGCTAGAGGGCATTGAATTATAGTAAAACGATGTACCTATATTATCAGTGAGCAGTCAAAACAAACATGTCTATACGATAACGACCAACATGGTCAGTTATCGAGCCTCATGGCGTCACAGAGACGGAAGGGGGGAGGGGGGGCTGTCAGTGACCGCGATAGCCATAAATGTATCATTGTTATTGTTGTTGTTCCTATATGCTATCTGCGGCGATTCATTGTTTTTGCCGGTCACAAGGGCTTTGGACTCTTATAACCTGACCGAAGATGATTGATTTCCGCGATAGTTTTACTAAAATGCCAAAAGAAAATCGGACTTGGGTCCAGCCCTATGCGGAACAGAAATGACTCAGCATGTATGTGTATGTGTTCCGTGAGAGTGATGCGTGCGTGTGTGTGTTCCAGTGGTGAAGCAGCGGCTGCAGATGCTGCACTCGCCGTACCGCGGCGTGTGGGAGTGCGTGCGCGGCGTGTGGCGGCGCGAGGGGCTGCGCGCCTTCTACCGCTCCTACCCCACGCAACTCGCCATGAACGTGCCCTTCCAGGTAGTGTAGCGCACTCTAACCTAACTCTAACCTCGCACCCACCACACCACCACCACCGTGCACAGTACAGTACAGCACGCGGCGTGCGTCGGTTCGTTGCAGGCGCTGCACTTCGTGGCGTACGAGTGGGCGACGGCGCGGCTCAACCCGCTGCGGCGCTACGACCCGCGCGCGCACGCGGCTGCGGGCGCGCTGGCGGGCGCCGTCGCCGCCGCCGCCACCACGCCTCTCGACGTCTGCAAGACGCTGCTCAACACACAAGAGGTACGCTAACGACCACTTGCGTGCTTATCCTGTCCCACGTCGTCAGCCGTCCGTCGACACAAGAGTCAGTCGGTTTGTTAGCAACGTCTCCTAGAATAAGATTAGATTTACTATTTTGATAAAGAAAAACGATTTGCTTTGCTAGAGAAAACGCTAGAAAATTCCTATTGTAATTGTTCTAGAATAAGTTGTTTACTTTTAACCTCGGGCCGCGCACAGAGCGAGATAGATATACTAATTAGACAAAGACGGCTAGCTAAGAATATTCGAGAAAATTTTAGATTGTTCCATAGACAAGGACAGACATATACGATAGAAAGAGATGGATAGCTAGTCAGACAAAGATAGAGCGATATTGTAAGAGTAGGACAGATAGAGAGGTATTAGTATATAAGAAGCGCAGATAGCCCGCGATAGTTAAGTTTTAAAGTTTGAAAGTTTAACAGTTTTACAGTTTTAAGTTTAAAGTTTTGAACAAGCCTGAAGAAATAAAAGTTCAGAAGAAAAGTTTCGGTTCAAGAAAAGTATTGTATCAGTTGTTTACTTAGAAGAAATAAAGAAGATTTTTGGAAGACTGGTGTTTCAATTGGACCCTCGCAAGCTTCGCCGAAAACCAGCGCATAGAACATACAGTCCACAGAACCACCACATTTTTTGGTCCTTCGAGCGCCGGATAGAAGAAAGAAGATGCCGATCGTCCGTTCACGTTCGCCAGTCGCCAAGTCCAGATCGGACAAGGAAGATTCTGCTGGAGCGTTGACCACTGACTGGTCGATGGAGATTTTGGCAACAACTGATACTGGAACCACGGAGGCTTCCGCCGGGACAACCACGTCGCGCCGCACCGTAGCTGCCACTAGCGCAGCATTGGAGCCCGCCGCTTCGTGCATAGGGAGGAGGACTCGCGCCGCGTTGGCGGCAGCTACCGTAGTTGCCGCCCCTCCCCCGCGCCCCGACGGCGCCGCCGCGAAAGAACCGAAGGCCGCTCAGACTCGAACGTCTAAGCAGGCATTGGCCACGCCCGCGAGCGTGAGTCTCGCGTCCGCGTCCGCGCATGCTACCGAGCTCGGCCGCTCTGAGCCCGTGTTTGCACGCCCCGCGTCGGTATCCGCGAAGCTCACCCCCACGAGGGTGACCGCGCCCGCAGCCGAATCGGCGGCCACGCAACGAACGAAACTGAAGAACATTGGAGGGAGACCTACCGCCCTACCGTGCGCGTCTTCAGAAACCGTCATCCAGAGGAAACCGGAGAGATCTACGAAATCAAGTAGAAGAACTGAACTGGAAGCTCTCCGAGAACTACAGCAGAAGCAATTGGAAGCTGCACAGGCTGCCGCTGCGCTAGCCCAGACAAATCTGGAGTTAGCAGAATACGCTTCTGAAGAAGAATTGGATGAAGAATATGAAGTTGAACGATCGACCCACGTCGAACAATGGGTACAACAGACGAACTATTTCGAGAACCCAGAACCAATCGAGAACGAGCCAACTCAGAAGAGTGAAATTAAGGAACTTGCCGAAGCTATCATGAACGCCACCAGATCGGTACGACCAAGCATGACCGTGTCACCGAAGATTTGGGACCTGCCAGAATTCAGTGGGTCTCATGAAGAATGGCTGCCATTCAAAAGGGCATATGAAGATAGCGCGGCGATGTGTACGACCGTACACAATATGGCTCGCCTCAGGAAGGCAGTGAAAGGAGCTGCCAAAGAAGCCATCAGAGGATTACTGTTCGTGACTTCAGACCCCCAGGAAATCATCGCTGCACTAGAACGACGCTTCGGGAGACCTGAACAACTGGTGCTGGCTGAGCTACAGAAGATAAAGGAACTACCACGCATCGGAGACACCCCGCGAGAGATCTGCATCTTCGCCAGTCGCGTGGGAAATGCGGTTACGACGATAACCGCCTTGAAGAAGCCGCACTACCTGTACTCACCAGAAATCAGCCGAAGCATCACAGAAAAGCTCTCGCCAATACTCCGGTACCGATGGCTGGACTACAGTGCACGCATAGGCGATGAAGAGCCAGAACTATTGAAAATGAAGAAGTTCCTAGAAGTGGAAGCAGACCTGTGCGGAAAGATCGCGCCACCGGAACTGGTCATTAAGAAACGATATCCGGTGCACGCCACCCACGAAGAAGAAGACTCCGAGTCAAGCACAGTTGCTGCGACCTCCGAAGGATTTAAGAAGTTCTGTGCTCACTGCGAAGGCGAACATTGGATCACCGAGTGCAAGAAATTCAGGGACACATCGCACAACGAGCGCTGGGAAATTGCTGTAAAGAAGAAACTGTGCTTCAAGTGTCTACGCAAGCGACATGCAAGACAGAACTGCCGAAGCCAACCCTGCAGGAAGTGCAAGAGGCCGCACCACATCATGCTGCACACAGAACAGACTTATAGAGCTTCAACCGCTCAACCGCCTGCAGCAGCGCCTCAACCAGCAAGAGAAGAAAGCGTAGTGAAGCCAGTGTTTACAGCAACCGATGGAAGAAAAACATACTTGAAGATGGTCCCAGTGGATATATACGGCCCGAAAGGATCGACTCGCATCTTGGCACTGCTCGATGAAGGTTCAACAGTGTCACTGATAGACAAGAGCGTGGTCGATCGCATCGGAGCCACCGGAAAAAGAAAAGCACTCACCCTTGAAACTGTTGGCGGAAGAATAATAGAAAAGAAAGACTCCCAGGAAATGGATTTGAAAATAAAGGGAGCAAAACGAAGAGATCGAAGAACACTCCAAGGAGTACGAACAATTGAAGATTTGAAGCTTTCGCCTCAGACCGTCAGCAAGAGCACCATTGAAGGGTGCAGCCATCTGAAAGAAATGATGGACGAACTGATCTACGAAAATGAACGCCCGACCCTACTGATCGGTCAAGACAATTGGGATCTGATCGTATCCCGGAAGATCTTGAAAGGGAAAAAGAACGAGCCCGTCGCGTCACTCACCAGCCTGGGATGGGTGCTTCATGGAAGCAGCACCGGATCTGCCGCTGCACCAGTTAAATACATGAACCACTGCCGCCAGGCAGAAAATGAAGAAGCGATCGAAGAATTGATAAAACGACACTTTGACTTGGATTCGATCGGCGTGCAGCAGCGGCACCCAAGTAACGACGCTGACGGAAGAGCTCTTGAACTATTGGAGAAGACAACCAAACAGCTACCCGATGGGAGGTACGAATCTGGACTGCTGTGGAAGAAGGAAGATGAGGTGCTGCCGAACAACTACGCGCAGGCCTTCAATCGTCTGCTGGGCGTAGAGAAGAGATTAGATAAAGATGCAGCTCTTAAAGAAGAATACGGCAAACAACTGCAGAAGCTCTTTGACAGTGGATATGCCGAGGAAGCCCCAGCAGATTCTACTCCAGATCGAACGTTCTACCTACCACACTTCTCCGTAGTGCATCCCGTCAAGAAAAAGATCCGCATCGTGTTCGACGCTGCCGCAAAATATCAAGGAAAAAGCCTTAATGACGCTCTGCTTCCAGGACCCGACCTGCTCCAGTCTTTATTCGGAGTACTCCTCAGATTCAGAGAAGGGCCTGTGGCAGTCGTCGCCGATATAAAAGAGATGTTTCTTCAGATCAGAATCAGGCAAGAAGATCGCGACAGCCTGAGGTTCCTTTGGCGAAGAGAAGACCGAAGATCAAGACCCAAAGAGTTCCGGATGAAATCAGTGATCTTCGGTGCAGCTTCATCACCAGCTACAGCTATCTTCGTCAAGAACACCAACGCCAAGAATCACGAGAAGGAACATCCAGCAGCAGCCAAGGCTATAATACGCAACCACTACATGGACGATTATCTGCAAAGCTTCAGAACGACCGAAGAGGCAGCAAAGGTGGCAGAAGAAGTGAACAAGGTGCACAAAGCAGCGAACTTTGAACTCCGACAGTGGGCGAGCAACAAGAAAGAGATCCTAGAGGAACTGAAAAATGAAGAACCACCTCCGACAGAAAAAAGACTCGGAAATGAAGAAAAGACGCTCGGAATGAGGTGGCTAGTTGATGAAGATGCATTAGCCTTCAATATTGGACTAAGAAACACTCCAGAAGAAGTGTTGAAAGGAAACAGACTTCCGACAAAAAGAGAAGTCACGAGCGCTGTAATGTCGACCTTCGATCCCATGGGTCTCGTCGCTCCTGTATTAATCAAAGGAAAGAGACTGATTCAAGATATATGGCGAATTGGAACGACTTGGGACGAGACTATCAGCGAGAACCAGAAACGATTATGGCTAGAATACATGGAAGAAATAAGAGCCATACAAAATTTGAAGATTCCCCGATGCTTGGCGCCATTCAATAGTACAGGAGAACTCCACACCTTCGTAGACGCCAGCGAGACAGCATACGCCGCAGCAGCGTACTGGAGAACGAACGACACATCCGGAGAAGTACACGTCGCACTAATAGCGGGAAAAGCGAGAGTCGCGCCCGTCAAGAGCACTTCGATCCCACGCTTGGAATTGCAAGCCGCGTTACTGGGAGGCAGACTAGCCGCAACCATTGCCGAAGAGATGGACCTGACCATCACGAAGAAAACTTATTGGTCCGATTCCAGCACTGTACTCCAATGGATGAAGTCAGATCCGCGACGATTCAAGACGTTCGTCGCTCATCGCCTCGCTGAGCTGGAAGACCTCACAAAACCTCGAGACTGGAGATGGGTTCCAACTAAGGAAAACCCAGCTGACGACGCAACGCGAGACACACCGAAAGACTTCAACGAAACGTCAAGATGGTTCATCGGTCCCGCGTTTCTCCGCAAACCAGAGGCAGAATGGCCCAACAGAAGATTTGAAGGAAGCATCATCACAGGGGAAGAGAAGAAAAACTCAGAAGCTGTTACAACGACCAGAATCCAAGAATCAATGATACCGGACCCGAACAGATTTTCAAGCTGGACGCGCCTACTCCGTGCGACAGCAAGAGTCTTCATGTTCTTGGATTTGTGTCGAAGAAAGAAGGCCAGCGCGAACGCCGCCAGAGAAAAGAACTGGAAGCCATATGAGAAGAAACAGAAGATCAGCAAACCACATGCTCGAACACAGAACCTGGCAACTAGAAAATGGCTACCAGTAGAACCTGAACACATAAGGAAAGCAGAAAAATCTCTCATCAAACAGACTCAAAGAAGATCGTTCCAGAAAGAAATAGAGAACCTCAAGAGTAGCAAGCCGCTTGATAACAACAGCCGTCTGAAGAAAATCGACGTGATGCTAGATGAAGATGAAATACTTAGACTCAACAGCAGAGCGATGAACATCAGGAACTTTGGATCACAGAACTTGAGATTGCCTATCATAGACGGGAAGGATCGTGTGCCACAACTGCTGATAGAACATTATCATCGCCATTTACATCACGGCAACCATGCAACGGTCATCAACGAAATACGGCAGAAGTTCTGGATCCTGTCGCTACGGAACGCTGTAAAGAAAGTATCGCATCAGTGTCAGTGGTGCCGAGTGAGAAAATCAAGACCGGAAGTACCACCGCTGGGAAACTTACCTCAAGAACGTTTGGCGCACCACCAACCTCCGTTCACCTGCACTGGAGTTGACTACTTTGGCCCGATGCACGTGACGATAGGGAGAAGAAAGGAAAAACGCTGGGGTGCGCTCTTCACCTGCTTAACCACGAGGGCGATACATCTAGAACTGGCGGCATCACTCGACACGAGCTCCATGATAATGGCGCTACGAAGAATGGCGGCTCGAAGAGGAACCCCCCGAACGATTTACAGCGACAACGGAACGAACTTCGTCGGAGCGGACAACGAACTGAAAAGAGAGCTCGCGAACATGCCTCAAGAAATCGTCGAGGCAGCAAGACGAGAAGGAATAAATTGGAAATTCATTCCACCTGGAGCACCCAATATGGGAGGTGCCTGGGAACGAATGGTGAGGTCAGTAAAGACAGCACTCGCAGCCGTACTTGGAGAGAAGAGTCCACCAGAAGAGGTCTTACACACCCTTTTAACGGAAGTTGAACACACGGTGAACTCTCGGCCGCTGACGCACCTCGTGGCGGATCCGACAGAAGGAGAAGAAAGTGTGACTCCAAACCATTTCTTGATCGGAAGATCCTGCGGAATGACTGTCTTGGGAAACTTCGATGACACTGACCTCATCGGGAAGCCGAACTGGAAGACTGCGCAAAGACTGGCAGACCACTTTTGGAACAGGTGGTTGAGAGAATACCTGCCGACCCTCATGCCAAGGAAGATGAATGGGCAGGAGCGCATTGTTTTCGAAAAAGGCGATGTAGTAATCATCGCGGACCGAACCTTCCCGCGCAACACATGGCCGCGCGGGGTGGTTGAAGAAACGTTCCCGGGACCAGATAAGAGGACACGCATTGTCAGCGTGAGGACCAAAGGAGGACTACTGAAGAGACCGACCTCGCGACTTATCCTCCTAGCATCAGGGAAGACGTTGCAGCCGAAAGATGGAGTGCCCAACGACGCGTCGCGCACTGGCGGGGAAAACTGTTAGCAACGTCTCCTAGAATAAGATTAGATTTACTATTTTGATAAAGAAAACGATTTGCTTTGCTAGAGAAAACGCTAGAAAATTCCTATTGT
The DNA here is from genome assembly GCA_939531255.2 of Thera britannica. Taxonomy (NCBI): domain Eukaryota; kingdom Metazoa; phylum Arthropoda; class Insecta; order Lepidoptera; family Geometridae; genus Thera; species Thera britannica. Next base: position 14,419,402 of record OW618040.2, on the reverse strand, counting down.
AATTGTTCTAGAATAAGTTGTTTACTTTTAACCTCGGGCCGCGCACAGAGCGAGATAGATATACTAATTAGACAAAGACGGCTAGCTAAGAATATTCGAGAAAATTTTAGATTGTTCCATAGACAAGGACAGACATATACGATAGAAAGAGATGGATAGCTAGTCAGACAAAGATAGAGCGATATTGTAAGAGTAGGACAGATAGAGAGGTATTAGTATATAAGAAGCGCAGATAGCCCGCGATAGTTAAGTTTTAAAGTTTGAAAGTTTAACAGTTTTACAGTTTTAAGTTTAAAGTTTTGAACAAGCCTGAAGAAATAAAAGTTCAGAAGAAAAGTTTCGGTTCAAGAAAAGTATTGTATCAGTTGTTTACTTAGAAGAAATAAAGAAGATTTTTGGAAGACTGGTGTTTCAATTGGACCCTCGCAAGCTTCGCCGAAAACCAGCGCATAGAACATACAGTCCACAGAACCACCACACGGTTATATCTAGCGAAGGCATTCGATCGGTCTGTCGTCGGGTTTTTCAATAGGAATTACAATCGTTCGAACCGTCGAATGTTTGTCAGTCTATACTAATATTATAAAGAGGAAAGATTTGTATGTTTGTAATGAATAAACTCAAAAACTTCTGTGCCGAATTCAACAATTCTTTAACCATTGGAAAGCTACTCGTGCATTCACCCTGAGTAACATGGGCTATATTTATGTGTTTAAAAATAAATGTTCACCCGCTAGCATTTTTGGTTCGGTGGAAGCATCCGATCAGCTCTGATCGCTTGGACATCGACGCTGGCGTTCCGCAAGGCTCCGTATTGTCCTCGACATTGTTCCTGCTGCACATTGATGATGATGTAGTCCTTCGACAAAATGTATGACTGGATGCTGATGTGGGACCCAGGGTACGAACCGGGGTCGCTTTCCATGAGGCGGGTCGTAAGCTTGTTCGTCTAGCTAGAAAGTCCCGAAGTATAATAATGGTTGTGTATGTTTGTTGCGAGTTTAGGCGGGCGTGAGTTCGCTGGGTCGCGCGGCGGCGGCGGTGTGGCGTGCGGGCCGCTTGCGTGGGTTCGCTCGCGGGGCGTCGGCGCGCGTACTGTACCAGATGCCGGCTGCCGCCATCTGCTGGCTCACATACGAGACCTTCAAGCACGCGCTGCTTACGGTACTATACACACAACACTACACACCATACATACATACACATACATACACATAACAGCTGAGGATAACTTTATTATAAAAAGAAATTATACAAAACTAAGTAAAATAATAAATATTATAAATTATATTAAAGGTTCTCACACACAAAATAAATTATAAGAAAAAATAAATAATCGTTCTGTTTTCCGAGTAATGACGTCATAATGTGCACCACCTAGCCGTCATTATTCGCACACAGTGTTTAAAGAAAGGGCTGTCCCATTTGGCAGCAATGGTGCCCAGGATGTTATTGGGGGCGGCCGAATCACATCGACAGTACGCAGAATTAAACGATAACTTTCGCTTCATCCTAGAGCCAAGAATAATCCACCGTCCTGCCCTCCCAACCTCTCGTCAGGCGACCACCATGACAGTTTCGAGTAGCGCCACCTATCGACATTCATTCTGCGCAGTTTCTCGTTCACTATTTATTGTTATAATAATTTTTCAAAGTATAACAAAATTAAAATTTAAAAAGTTATAAAATCAATTTCGTTCCAAAACCATTCCAAAACTTAAAAGGCCTTATTAATAAACGTAGACTAAACTTAGATTAAGTTTACTCCAAGTTTTAGAGCAGAAGTAGATAATTTTGATATTAATAAACAAAGTGTAAGGAGGAAGTAAGCTAATCCGAATCTACTCTCGGACTAAAAGTTAATCCCAGATGGCACCTAGTTTAGAGACAGAATAAGCATAGAGTAACATGACAATGCATGAATTTTTTAAATTTTTACATAATCATAGCCTTGAAACTCCTACAAAGACTGTTATTTTCATGGTTATTTGATAAAATTGTGCAAATAGCTACGTAACATGGATAGAGACTATTATGTTGATGATTAGAGAGTGATAGAAGAATTAGATGAGTTTGAAAACCAAATTCCATCAGTGCGACGAATAAAAGTTTACAAGATTCGTAAAAATCCATTAGAAGATCTTGAAGAAACAGAATTTAACCCTTACCCACCTGACGTATTTTACAGTTACACTACCACCTGGCATCGCTCCTGGAGACCGCTAGCCAATTTTTCATGTTTTATAACCATTTTTTAAAATGGTATGCTAAATAGTCACATCTGTATTTTTACTATGTTTTTGTTTATTATAAGTTTTTGAACAATGCAAAAGTATGCATTTATTTATCAAAAATGAACACTTAACTTAATTAAATAAGTTTTAGTATAAAATCTAGGAACTTATAAAATCCGTCATCTGAGTAAGAAATTCCACTATAACTGCATAGTTTTTACTTATTTACGACAAGTTCGATATATAATCTCTAACTTAAGGGGGTACGATTTCCATACAAACTTAATTTACACAACTATGGGCGAATTAAGTATTAATGTACACTGAACTAGCTGTAATAAGCTTTTACAGTGGTCCTTATTACCGGCCAGTTATATAAAGTTGGAGTGTCAGCCGTTGGTCGTGGCAGTCAAGGCTTCAGAAAAAGAACTAACAGACTTTTACGACTATTTTGAGACATGTTTTAAGCTCATTCACGTATTCAATGCCGAGTACCCGGTAGAAAGAATGACGAAAAAATTACTTTTTTGGTTTTTTATTAATATTTCTGTTATCCTACAGTTTTCTCCAACTTTATATAACTGGCCGGCAATAAAGACCACTGTAAAACTCTATTACAGCTATTTCATTTATACTTTGTTTACAACTATGGGAGTTGTGTAAATTCAGTTTGTATCGGAATCGAACAACCTTAAAATAATTTTTGGCACGATTTAGGCACAATTTTTACAAAATCACAACCCACAAACTTTCACAAGTTGCGACGACAATTAAAGCACATTTTATGGCTGCAAATCGGATTCTTACATGCAAAATGCGTGTAAGCTAAAGTAGTTTCTGTGCCTTTCCAATGGAACATCGTCGTCAGAAGATGAATCTTCCATCGGTGATGGTATGGTTTTCATTTTCAGGTTTTTGTAGGTTGAAGACCCGTCACCTTCTAAATCTCGGACTGACACTCGCATTTAATGATGTGATCGCCTGCAATCTTCATTCAGTAGTAGATTCTCTCGATCTTACTCACTACGGCCCTTTTCATCATTGACATGGTGAAAAATCAATTAGCTGGTTAAGTAATACATTTTAAGATTATGGACTACATATCACCTACACATCATCTCGACACTCGACGTGCCGATATCTTCTATCTATAACGCTTCTCTGTTGTGTTCCTCCAGGTGGACGAGTACAGCGAGGAGGGGTCGCTGCTCCCCCCCGCGCCCCCCTCGACCCCCGCCGCGCCCCCCACCGCGCCGCCGCTCGCGTGCGCCGCGCTCCGGCTGGCGGCCGCCTCGGGTGACGTCACCAACTAGCCAGCGCCACCCCCCACTCCTCACCACACCTCCCCGCGACGAAGCTAAATTGTAGCGTAGAGATTACTTTTCAAAATTCGAATTGTTCCTATTTTTTTATCGGTATCGGATTCGTAGAGAGTTGGCGGGCGGCTAGTATAGCAAATGTATAAAATGTAGAAAGCGGGCGTCACCCGCGGGCGTGTGTGCGTGCCGCGTGCGTGTGTGTGTACAGTACAGTTGGTAGATGGAGGCGCGCATCGAAATGAACTGCAGTGTGGAGTCTATGAGACTTGTGCTATCGGTCGCCCGGTGCGGCGGCACGCGAGGCACGCGAGGCACGGTAGCCACGCAGACAGCCGCAGGACGCGGCTCCCGTTAGATGTAAAGGTATAACTATCTGTCTCAAAAGACACTAAAACTCGGCCAATTCCAATCTCCAACAATATTTTGGAAAAAGTTAATATTAAATCGACGTAAAAAATCATTGATGTATAAAATTATGTACCTAAGTATTAGATTTATTTATAATTTTCGGCTCTGGGAATGTGTGCTCCTTTTTATACACAGTATCGCATTCTCTAACAGTACAGTGTGTGTGTGTTTGTATGTTTGTGTGTGAGAGAGAGAGAGGCGACACAAGGAGTGTGCGAGTGAGAGCGGAACAGTTTCACGGCGCGTGAGTTTACCATCACGTTTGTATTTAATTGAATAACATTTGACGAGACTTCATTCTACTAGAGTTCCAACATGTTGCTATTGGACAAGTGGTTTGGGGGTCTCTGCTCTGAAGGCAGCTTATGTATTTATGAATATAAATTCAAAATAACGCTGTATATAAATGGTTATATGTAATAGATATTGTTTGGCATCTATCCAGCATTCCGACAAGCGTGCTCCCTTGCGGTCGGAGTCGTCCACACTCAGTTGTTGGTTGGTTGTTGGATGCACAGGAGGGAATGTCTCCGACTGATAGAAATAGAGCATTAGTGATATATCGACATCGATAGGACTCTTCAAAAGCCCTCATTTCGCAACTAACAAATCAATTGTATATTTATTTCACAGTTCAGGTACAAATAAACATATATTTGTATTGTATATAAAGTCCTCGTCCTTATCATCAACAAACATGTCTCAAGTTTTGTATATAACTAACTAATATGAACAGTACATACAGTATACATAAATAGATGGTGTACTTACTTTTGGGCGTACACAGTAAGATGCTGTTTCGACTCTAGTGAGATTAGGATACCTAAACCTAGGCTAGGATATCTAGCTTTAATCATGTATAGAGGTTATGTTAGTGTTTGCCTGAGACTAGGACTAGTCAGCATCGGGAGGGATTGTGTATCACTGCGAGTGTTTTGTAACGCAGCCACAACATACCTACATTTCACTGAAGAACATTTAATGAGCTGAGCGACACACAGCGGTTTGCATTTCACCCTTTACTTTCAAAAAAAGGAAAAATAGTTTATCTATAACAGTGCCCATAAATTATATTTATTAACGAATGTCGATGAGTCAAGCCTGTACTCTTTTATTTCCTGTAAATGTCCAATATTATAAAATAAAGCTCGTGTGTCGCTGGCGCTTAGTGTTTGCGATATCCATTCGGCTAGTTGGCATCGCGCGTCGCTCCGAGCGATGCGCGCTTGTCTCTTCCACTGCTTGTGGGTGGCGTCATACTTTGATTGCCAATTTAACAGATGTTTTTGTAAAATAATGTATATTCGTCGTATCAGCTTAGCTACAGTAGCCACTGTGAGCCACCTGCGGCGGTGGAAGACTGCAATATAATACATTTGTAACAAATAACCCTGAACATGTATAAAAGGGTGTACCCACCCTTCTCTAGTGCACGCCCCTGCGTGTTTGCGTGTGGGGAGGCAATGTGTTTGATTAATTTTTATGATTATATTTTTGTAAATGTGTTGTTATGGTGTCTGGCGCCGCGCGGCGGCGTGACGTCACGCCGCAGGCTTGAGTCGCGGACGCTACGTTTTATGAAAGCGATCAATTAAACATCTTCGAGGATGTAAAATATGTTGGCGGTGCTAGAGATGTGATGCGAGTCGCCACGGCGCCGCCGCCGCCACCTAGCGGCCGTAGCCGCGCCGGTGGCGGTGGCGGCTGCCGTGACGGGGCGGGGCGAGAGCTCTTCGGAATGCAACAAATTATTCGTTATTGTTTGTGTACATTATTATAATTGTATTTGTTATATTTATGAGTTGTATTTTGTATAGGACGAGCGTATCGCGCGTCATTAGTTAAGTGTTTAAAGTTATTGTATAGTGATATTATGATGTGCGGCGGATGGCGATGAGCCACACTTTACTGAAAAACAATGCAAATTGAAATGAAAATAGAGCATAAAAAGTTGGACAATATGGCCGGTGTTTTATTCCTAAAGTATGTGTGGGCACGTGACTTAACCATGGTGGCTATTAGCGCGCTGCGGTGCGATGCGAGCGATTGCCGCAAGTAGGAGGGGGTCGGTGAGCGGAACATTCTGTATTTGAAGCTAAACCTTCTAGCGCGTCAGCATTTTTTTGAGATGGAAGGAAACCATTGAACTCACGACACTTTTATGTTACCGACACTCTTTTTGACAGCTCTGTATATTTTAAGAAATGATCGATAATGTCGCGATATGAATTATATCTCATCCTTGGCGGGTCAGTGTGTATGTCGATTCCAGTAGACAAGGAATGAGGGCGAGTTGCCCCTCACCATAAATATTAATAAATTGATTTTTTCGTAGCCAAAAAATCATACCACAATACGGTAGGTATCTATCCACACTAAGGTTTTTGTAAGTAATGTGTAGTTTCAGGCAGGCAGGCACTTCGGTAGGTAAAAGGCACCACTACTCATTTTACGCTTGTACACAGTATAGTGTATAGTTGCTTTAAAAAATATAGGCAGTTGGTAGTCTTCCTATAAAACAAGATTATTATTTATTGCAAAGATTTTACACCTCGTGCTCTTTTTTAACCGACTTCCAATCAAAAAGGAGGAGGTTCTCAATTCGGTTGTATGTTTTTTTTTTTTTTTTTTTTGTTTTTTTTTTTAATGTTTGTTACCGCATAACTTCGTCATTTGTGAGCCGATTTGAAAAATTATTTTTTTATCTGAATGGTACTGCTTCCAGATTGGTCCCATTTTAATTTAATTAAAATCGGTGTTGCCATTTTTTTTAAATAATTTTTTTAATGTTTGTAACTGCATGCCTCCGTCATTTATGAACCGATTTAGAAAATTGTTTTTTTATTTGGAAGGTTATTCTTACGTCCAGATTGTACCAAACAAATTTGATTAAAATCGGTTTAGCCGTTTGACAATGAAGTCGGTTTCTCAAGTTTTTTAAACTTAAATTATTTGTTTCTATCTTTAAAATCATTATTTCGGACAACAAGAAAAATGCACGTTACAAAAAGAAACATCTTAGCATTAATAGCGGTGTTTTACCTGAAACAAAAAGCTGAAATAATCAGTAAAAGCTCTGTATTTATCTATCCCCGTGCGTTTTGGTCATATGTAAAGAGCAAAAATCAATCGAATACATATCCCTCTGTTCTTGAATACGGTAGTCGCTCATCAGACCAAGGGGACGAGATATGTAATTTTTTCGGCGAGTACTTTCATTCTACCTTCCTTAACAATCCTCAAAATAATGCACAGCCTACATTACCTTGCCCACCCGACTTCGCTTCTTCTACGGAAATTAGCATGATTGAAGTGTTGGAGGCTAATGTCCTAAAACTATTAAAATCAGTTGATCTCACGAAGTCGGCTGGACCCGACAATATCCCTGCTATTTTAATCGTAAAATGTGCCAAGAGTCTTGTTATACCCCTCTCGATTTTATATCGTCGCTCCCTCACTGAGGGCATTGTACCTAATATTTGGAAGGCTGCGTTTATCACCCCCATTCACAAAAAAGGTCATAAAAATAAAGTCGAGAATTATAGACCAATATCAAAACTTTGTATTTTTGCTAAGGTTCTAGAAAAAATTGTTTACGCTCAACTTTTCTCCGCACTCAAACACAGCATTTCGTTTCAACAGCACGGGTTCCTAAGAGGTAGGTCAACCACTTCTAATCTTTTGTTGTGTGCTGAGTTTTTAACACGTTTTATGTCAGAACCCTCCCAAGTTGACGTTTTTTTTTTTTTTTTTTTTTTTTTTTTTTTTGCCATCTCGAAATGGCACTAACTTAAAATAACCTGTTGCTATTATAATGCAACAACATTTGATCTAAATCTATTATTATCTAAATAATAGGTAAATCTATAATCATTAAAAGTATTATATGTGATAATTAAATTCAATTTCATTAATTCAATTTCATTACTTCAATTTCGCCCCATCACTAGCTCTTTAGTTATTTATTTTAAAGGTAGGGTAGGGTAGGTAATAAAAACAACATAAAACTACTTTATTACTAAAATTAATGCCTATCTATCAACTTTATCATTCAGCATAAATCAGCATTGCGCTATTAATAAATACATCATAAATAAGTTACAAATAAAAATTAACATAACATTACAAATAAAAATAAAATTAAAATAAAAACATAAGTATTAACAATAATTACAATTCATTACGTTCATAATTTCAAATAAATGAATTACAGGCATCTTAGTATAAATCCAGTGACAAAATAAATTCATGCATAATTACAAATAATAACAATAATCATAATTAAAATAAAATAAGGACGCTCCATGAAAGAGACAAATTAAAAACAATGCTCGTTTGACAAAGGTAGAATAAGGTTACTATAATGTGCCTGTCATAACCGTCAACGTCAGATTCGTCAGAGTCACTGTCAAGTGTCAAAAGCGGAAGAAGAAATGTTATTCTGGCAAGTATTATCTTTTGTTATTGTTGTGATTACGTATTATTTACCAAAAATAAAAACAACATCTCCCCGTTCGCCTCCCCACAATAACAATCACCCACAGGAAACGTCCCTCAGTCAATAAGACCAAGGCATCACTTCTCAACAATTGACCCATTCTCCTTCCCAATTATGCGGAGAACGGTCCTCGCAAAATTGAGAAACAACGGTCTGCAATCATCATCGGTAAGAATTACATGTAAACTATCTAATCTAATGTCAGTCTCCATTGCACTCTCACAGTCATACCTCAACCTTTGAAACTTTATGCACTCTACTAGTACATGCTGCACAGTTTGAGAGACATCCTCCCCACAAGAGCACAATGGAGAATCCTTGAGCTTAAACTTGTGCAAATAAAAATTAAACCCCCCGTGTCCTGTCAAAATCTGTACAATAAAGTTACTAATATTAAGTTGATTTATAATTTTATAAGCCACATTGACATTCTTGAAAAATAACCTTGTTGTAGAACCCGCAGTGGCCGTCTCGTAGCTGTACTGCCATGCCTTCAAAGAACTGACCCTGGTGGAGTGCTTAGCGAAGGACAGAGGAAACCTGTCATACCTGGGTAGCTGTCGGTTATTAAGTGCTGCATGTTTGGCCAGCTCATCCGCCCTCTCATTGCCAGGTATTCCGCAGTGAGCCTTAACCCAGTGTAGAGAGACTCCTTTGCCCTGTCCGTTTAAGTTATGAATCCTTGCCCTTATGTCGACTGCCAAAGGGTGTACCGTACTTGGGTCACTGATTGCCTCCAATGCAGACCTTGAGTCGCTTGCAATGCTAAAGATACTGTGTTTCAACTTCTCAATAATATCCAATGCACGAAAAATCGCCGACAGCTCAGCTTGATACACACTGCAGAAACCCGCCAGGCGAAAACTAGTGTATTTAGTTTCCCTTCCTCCAGTCCAGCAGGACACCGCTGCACCAACCTTTCCCTCCAGCTTACTGCCATCCGTATAGAGAATGGGCCCGTCATCAACAAGACTCGCCACATCATCACATGACCCAATCAACCCAAACTCTATCCGTTTCCTCTCTGCCGGATGGGGCAGTGAGAAAGGACTCCTTCTGAGCTCAACACTGCATCCCGGCAAACAGGGCAGTGGTTCCCCTCTCTTTATTTGATATATTTGAGCATGCTCTCTAACTCGAAGAGGAAGTGGTAGTATTCTTGCCAATAATACACTCGACACAAAGGACACAGTACGGTGTGACTTGCTGATCTTGATTGCAAAAGAGCGCGTTAAGCTATTAAGTGCCCTCTCAGCATACACCCTCGACGAGATGTCCGCCCAGCAGCTGGCAGAGTACAAGACCGTCGGTTCCACCACAGATATGTAAATAAGCCTTAAAATATTAGAATTAAGACCCCATTGTGCGCGCGCTGCTCTAGCTACAATCTTGTAGAATGCAATAGCTTTCTTATTTATAGCTTCCAAATGCTGTCGAAAATTGAGCAGTGGATCCAATGTCAACCCCAAGATCTTAAGACTCGACCCATAAGCTATCTCAGCACCGGACATTTCTAGTCTAGGAGTGTGATAAGTAACCTTCCTGGTAATTAAGAGAGCTTGTGTCTTTTCAGGAGCAAACCTGAGCTTTAGCCTTTCTCCCCATTGAACAATCACAGCCAGAGCTCGGTTCATGGTCTCTTCCAACTCACCACCATTAGATGCAGCCGCTATCATCAAAATATCATCAGCAAATGCCTGCACCCGCACCCCCTCATACTGAGCCTGCTCCAACACCGAAGTAAGTTGCACATTCCATAATATGGGACCACAAGTGGAGCCCTGTATGCATCCTTTACTGGTGTCTCTCTCCACAGTCTTTCCCGCGTAGCGTAACCTCACTTTTCTCTCGGAGAGGTAATTAACAATAAGCCGCACAACACTGGAGTCCACCTCCCTGGCCTGCAGCTCGTTGATGATCGCCGGCCACCACGCATTATCAAACGCCCCCTCAATATCCAGCGAAACCATAACCACTATCTTCTTCTGCTCCAGACTCCTCCTTACAATAGCCAATGCATCATAGAGGGCATCCTCGGCACTGCGCTGCGGAGTAAATCCGTACTGGCACATACTCAAATGCCCACTCGTGCCCAGCTGCCACTGCAATCGGTTGACAAACAGCTTCTCCAGCATTTTCCCCAAAACGGGCAGCAGTCCAATAGGCCTATAAGATTTGGGTCTGGTGTAGTCATCTCTAGCTGGCTTGGGGATCACCTTTATAGTAGCCATCTTCCAAATCCGTGGGAAACATCCGAACCTTAGACATTGCGTGAATAGTCCCAGAAGCAGAGGCTTGTTGCACGAGTAGGCCTTGAGGCAGATATCCAGCGTAAGCCCATCCCCTCCTGGAGCCTTTTTCGCACTCATCGCTCGAAGCACCACATCCAGCTCTGCTCCAGTGAAGCCCACGACATCTTCCACTGGCTCGCTCCCCTCAATACCCGCCACCAAGCGAGCAGCTCTTGCTCTCTGAAGAGTCTGATCACTTGTATCTTGGTCTGCATCATCCCAGGGATAAAAGGTTTCCGCCAGGAGTGCCGCAGATTCCTGCTCGTTCAAAGTTCTTCCGTCAGGCGTCACCAATAGCTTGTCATGCCGCGTCCGAACCGAGCAGGCTTTCATTATCCTGTAGGAGCGCTGCCATACAGTCTCCACCTTCTCTCCGGTGCAAAAATCAATCCAACTTTTCGTCATAGCGGCCTGGATGGTAGCCTTGTACTGCTCCTTGGACTCCAAGTAGTGGTCCACCACCAACTGCCTTCTCCGCGGATTGGCCTTAGAAATCCTTCTCCTACGACGAACCATTTCCGCTTTCAGCCGGACCAGCTCAGGCGTCCACCATTTGCAGGCTTTGGTGATTCTCCTACGGGGAATCCGAGGGATGGCGCTCTCACAGGCTTTCACAATGCAGCCCGTGTACCGATCCGCAACTGAGTTCACCCTCTCACGGCCGTCAACGGTTGCCAAGCTGCCCTCCATGTCAAGCGCGTTGAATTCACGCTCGAGCTCCGACCTGAACCTCAGCCAGTCCGCCTTACTCGTGTCGTATACTCGCGTAGTATTGCCATCCTCCGTCACTGAACTCCGTTCTGTCCTCACTCGCAGGGTGAGCGTAATGGGCCGGTGATCAGACAAGGTACAGAGCGCAGCATCCACTCGCCAATCGGTAACACTGGCCAGCAACGAGGCGGAGCATGCTGTCACGTCGATGATGCTGGTGCAAGCTCTTCCAGCTCGATACGAGAGAAAGGTGGGCTCAGTGCCCTCGTTCAGCACCTCCAAACCCAGCTCAGCCAGGCAATCCGTCACAGTCAGGCCTCGCACGTCCTCCGCATCACAACCCCACCAGGGACTTCGGGCGTTCATGTCTCCACCCAGTAGAATCCGATCGACGCTCATTGCCTGCACGATCCTCTTCACAGTAGACATATAACTAACTAAATCTAATTCCTTATCCAAGTAAACGCTTATTATTCCTATTTTCAGTTTATCAACTCTAACGATAACCCCTATGATGTCCCTGGTCATAAATTTTGAATTCTCAATACACTCTATGTTAGGATCCGTGATAACGATTGCAGACCGAATCGCCCGTTCGACACTTCCAGTACTCTGAACTACCCTACAACCCCTGGGAACCGCCATGCAGGGTTCAACCCCTACATACGGCTCCTGCAACATCAAAATCTGAACTCGCCGACAGGTGGCCTCACGGAGACACTCATTCGTCGCAGCGCGCCCTCTACCCAAATTGTACTGAAGCACCTTTACATTCCTCAGATCCATGTCGGCAGAAGCCTGAATAGTGCCCTCAGCAGTAGCGGACAGCCAGGCGGGCTATCCCGTCCCACTTCCTCCACTCGGGGCAGTCGGCGCTGTAGGCGGGATGGTCAGCACGCGCGCGCGGCCGGCGCGTACTGCAATTGACGCAGCACGGCGTCATCGCCCGCTGCGGACACACACGCGTGTCATGCGCGAGCGCACAGTGTCCGCACGCCGCCTCCGGCGCACGACACTCAGTCGCCACATGTGAGAACCCTAAACAGCGGTAGCACTGCACCACGGGTGACTGGTCCACCGCTACTATTACCTGGTAGCCGATGCGCACGCGGCGGTCTCGCAGCGCGCCCCATACCTCTGGGCTGACCTGCACGACAACACCGTTGAGCGCAGCATTCCTGCCGCGCACGCGGCGCAGCACCTTCGCCCTACGTTCAGCGTCCGGCACGCCTCGCAGCAGCGCGGCATTCTGCCGCAGTAGAGCCTCCTCAAGCGCAGCATCCCCGAGCTCCGCGATGACCCCTCCAAGCCGGAGCCGCGGGTCACGAGCGCGCGGCTCGTGCACTCGCAGCCCGTCGCCAAGCCCCACGATGGCCTCACCCATACGCGCGCGCTCTTCCGCCGACTCCAGGGAGATTGCAACTCGTCCGTCCTTGCACTTGCGAACCCCATTAACCCCGACCCCCATACTCACGACGTCAACGCCGCTCTTGATAGTCGCGATGATCTTCTCGCCCGTGCAGGTGGGGTCACTCGACTCCACGATGATCGGATACCTGGCTACTGTCGCCGCATACGAGAGGGGCTCGCCACGGGTCTTACGGAGCCCCGCACTCCCTCGCGGACCGGGTCCGTCCCCTGAAGAGGGCTGCCAGGACCTCTCCGTCTGCTCGACATGCGAGCCAACGGGAGCCCCAGCGCCGTCAGGATCGACAAACGCGAGGGGGGGGGCGGCAGGTGGCCTTGGTTGGCGGCACTCTTCCCGAAGAGCACGCACTTCCTCAACCAACCTGTCCATCTGTTCGGCAGTAGCGCTGGTGGCAGTAAAGGCAGGGACAGCGGCGGCAGCAGCAGAGGGAGCAGGCACACCGTCGTGCTGACGGTCGCGCATCTCCTGCAGAAGCAGGTGCGTCGCGGCGTTAGTTCGCCGCAACTCTTCCAGATTGGTTTGTACATAACTATTGATAGCCTCCAACTTACCGGCGTGGATCTTCTGTTGCAGAGTTTGTTGTCTCTCAGCGGCGGCACGCAGGCGCTCCTTATCAGCAAGGTGGCGCGCGCGCGAGTCGGCAAGGCGCAGCACGCAGCCGTGCAGCGCATGCAGACCAGCGAGGATGCCCTCCCTGATATCGCGGCTGAGGTTGCGCGAGCGATCCAACTCAGCTATCGTGCGATTTAGTACCTGGGTGGCAAGCCGGGGCGCCTCGTGGACTGGGCCGCCCTCACCCAGTGACATCATCGACAGCTCCAAAAACTGGCATCGCGCATCGGGAGAGTCCTCCGACTCCCTACCTACCTCCTCAGCGCAGGGGCTGGGTGCCCCCGAGAGGGAGGCTGGCTGCGAGGCGGGTGAGGGGTTCCGCATTGCCTCCGCTGGGGTCCGCTGCCCGAGGCGCAAGGTTTCGTCCACCGTCCTTGAGGTTGACTCGAGGCGTGCGCGCAGTCTGCTGACAGTGCTATTGACGAGGGGTTCGAATGCCGGACTTGCGATGTCCCCCTGCTCCCTCTGCCCCACATCCCGCCCTAGGCCTCCAGCCGGCAGCTCAGCACTGTCGAGCGCCTCAGGTCGTCGCGTCACCGAGCCGTCAGCCCTGGGCCCTGTCGACGTCAGCGGCTGCGAAAAGAACTCCGGAGGCCCTGGCACTCCCGCCGACCTCGGCTGGTTAGGCACCCCCGACCCCGTCCCTGGCGCTCCTTTCTCCATCCTAGCCGGCTTAACTGCTCTCGCCCTCGGCATGGTCATAGCCCTTGGCCTCGTTGATGACATGACCCTTATGTGATTACTGGACCAATCTAACCAGTAGTATCTAACACCTCTCAAGTTGGTAAGTACGAGTAGCTTACTAATTTATTAAACTTAGCTGTTAGACTAACTAATTTTACTGGCTGTTACTTATCACAAATAATATAATGTTTTGTAATAAAGAATGTAGTACTGTTCTATTTATTTTCCACCTATCCTGTAACTCCCTCAAAAGAGAAATGCCAGGCACAACTTGACCTACTTGCTACAGAGTAGGAGCAAGCGCAGTAAAGAGTTAACGTTGATAAATTCTAAATAAGCTGTATTGAGCAATACTATTCTTAAAAGCTCAACACCTGACCGATGGAAACAATGATTGCCAACAAAGAATTGGTAGTGTAGTGTAGCTACCCAAACTCAGGTATGTAGGCACTTAGTACCCAAATTAATAGACATAACACTAGTCAGTTGTCTGTTTTCACCTGACCATATATTTCCCCAAAATCAAACCCAAGCCCACAGCCCACACAGTTAGGTACTAAACAAAGTAATAATAGAAGAAATAGATGGTAGCCTTCCAATCGTAGTAAAGTTCAATTGAATTGCCTGCAGGTCCAAAGGTCAAGTTTTAGTAATAGTAAACAAAACAGTTTTTGTTTGTTTCTTTACTGATACATCATGATTACATTTAAAAATTACTCACTTTATCATAGGTAGTAGTTGTTTATAGTTACTTTTGTGTTTATTTGAGAGAAACTGCACTGATTCAATGTGATTTCACTCCTTTTAGGTTTAATCAAATTATTGCCTATTTAACTGAAATTATTTTGTCACTAACAATATATGATGTAGGTTTTAATGCACTTTACATAAATATGTTTCCTGATTAGAAGAAAAACGTAAGTTTGTATTTTTAAACAATTATTGTTTACGGAGCCAATGTTAACGTGTGGGCTGCGGGTAGTAGCCCCAAGTTCTCTGTTATCTGGAACTGTCAAGTTATCTGGAGTCCAAGTTGACGTTATCTACACAGACTATTCTAAATGCTTCGATCGTATCGATCACATCGCTCTTCTTGAGAAGCTACAAAGAATAGGTATTAGGGGCAATCTTTTTAGATGGTTCACATCTTACGTACGCAACCGTTGTCAAACTGTCGTTTTGGGTGGCTACTCTTCGTTGTCTATGAATATCCCATCTGGTGTCCCCCAAGGATCCTTATTAGGACCATTGCTTTTTACAATTTTTATAAATGATGTTTCTTCCTGCTTTATTCACTCCAAAATTCTCCTATACGCAGACGACATGAAAATTCTTTACCCAGTAAATTCACTTAGCGACGCTCTTTGCCTTCAGGAGGATCTTAACAGGTTTCAAAACTACTGCACACTCAACAGGTTGGATTTAAACGTATCCAAGTGCTACGTATGTTCTTTTACGCGTAAGACAACAAAGTTTACTCATAACTATTCTTTTTATGACTCACCCTTAAATCGAGTTGACAAAATTAAGGATTTAGGTATAACGTTCGACTCTAAATTGCTATTTGATGAGCATGTTGACAATATAGTTAAGAAAGCGTCTCGTGCGCTTGGTTTCGTATTTAGAATGTCATCGGAATTCACAAGTATCAAAACATTTAAGATCCTATACTGTGCATACGTACGAAGTCATCTGGAGTACGCCTCACAGGTATGGAATCCGTGTTACACCGTTTATGTATCGCGGCTTGAATCCATTCAAAAAAGATTTCTACGTTACCTTCAATACCGAGCTAAAATCTTCTTACCTGATTATATTACTAGGTGTCGTAAATTTCACTTTATGCCGCTTTCCATGCGTAGGGAAGTATGTGATTTGGTGTATCTACTGAATATTGCAAATGGTAACGTCGACTGCCCAGAACTTCTTGAACACATAGGATTGCGTACTAACACGGCTGCATTGAGAAAACCAAACGTTCTGTATGTTCCTGTGGTCAGGACAAATTATAGGCAAAATTCATTTCTTATCAGAGCAAGCTGCTCATTTAACTCGCTGGCTAAAGCAAACTTTGATGTAGACTTATTCAATACAAGTACAAGTAAGCTTAAACGCTTACTTAGCAACAACTTCTTTCAACCAGTATAATACCAGCACCATTTTATTGAACAATTTTCTTTTGTATTGTATTCTGTCGTCTACTGTTACTTTTTCATACCTACTCATTTTTGTTTATCTGTGGAAACTTTTAATTGGCCCTCTGCATACATGTAGCATTGCTACATGTTTAATTTTGTAACCTATTTATGTATACCTAGCTGTTAGTTTTCCCAAAATTTTGAAAAATAAAAATAAAAATAAAATTTCAAATATGTACTTACATAATGTTAAATAATTATACTAAAACATCAAGCTTTGACCGTGTACTCAACATCGAAATTCGAAGTCGAACAAAGGTCAAAGATGTTGGGATAACGGAATTAAAATGGAGCTGGGCAGGACACCTGGCAAGGCGAGGTGATGACAGGTGGAGTAAGGCGCTAACTGAATGGCGTCCAAGAATAGAAGCGTCGGCCGTCCTGCGGCAAGATTGGAACACCTGGATGAGATTAGCAACAAGCCCGTCATCACTGGCACATACAGAGAGAGGCCTATACTATACCCAGCAGTGGGTGAAGTCGGGCTGTGCATGATGATACTAAGTATTATATAAAAATTGTGAATAACAAAGGTCAAAGATGTTGGGATAACGGAATTAAAATGGAGCTGGGCAGGACACCTGGCAAGGCGAGGTGATGACAGGTGGAGTAAGGCGCTAACTGAATGGCGTCCAAGAATAGAAGCGTCGGCCGTCCTGCGGCAAGATTGGAACACCTGGATGAGATTAGCAACAAGCCCGTCATCACTGGCACATACAGAGAGGCCTATACTATACCCAGCAGTGGGTGAAGTCGGGCTGTGCATGATGATACTAAGTATTATATAAAAATTGTGAATATCCACACAACACTACCTATCTGTCCCCAAATTAAGCAGAGCTTATAAAGAAACCAGGTAGCTGATAATAATGCATTTTGTGATTTAAAAAAATCTAGTTAGGGTATGGTTACACAACAAAGCATAACTTTACTAATAAAAGTTTAATAAATAAAGTCTAATCAAACTTAAAAAACAAAAGTTTTCAACAGCTGGCTGGTACTAAAACTATAATGTACCTATCTATCAGTGCTCCGCTCCTTATAATCCAGTTTGATGACTTTTAGAGCAACGGAGAATCATTACCTACTTAAATTCCTTACACTGGAAAGTTGAAACGGGCAAGTATTCTGAAAATGTTCCGTGCCCCGTTAAAACTTGCGCGAGCACACCCGTTTGCTCAATTTGTCTTATTGTTTTGAACACATCTATACCTACCTAGCATCAGCGAAAAATGTTTTTCTTGTCTTCTAGGGAGGGTAGAGGGGGTTCCCCCCTTGCCCCTTTCGTACCACTCCCAACGGAAATGCACCATTCCTGAGAAAAACCGATTAATGTTAGGTACCTATAAAGTAGCTTAAAAGGCGTACCTAGAAGGCCCCTCCTGACACCAAGTAGGGAAGCTTTCCCTGAAGTCCATTTCCCAAGGGCTCTAAAGAAAACCTAACCCTAATTCCAGAGTCAAACACGCGTGTTTAACTCTGGAATGGCTCAGCCAGCTCGCGAGGTCGCCCGTGAGCGTCGCTTCTCCCGCTCAACCATCGCTCCACTCGCGAAACTTCTGGCTTCACGATTTTTATATTATACTCTCTTGTGTTACCTTACCCTAATTAGGAGATTTTTAGCGTAACATATGTTACGCTAAAAATCTCCTAATTAGGGTTCCTCAGCTTGTTTTAAGGCTTGCTAGTAAATAACCTATGTTACGCAGGGATAGTAAAGAAAATAGTCGACAGAACACAATATATCTTCTTAGATGGAGATGAGCAGTAGTCAGTAGGTAGATACTTAGTGATTCCAAAATACACATTGGCTCCACGTCTTTCTAGAAAAATCAGGAGGGTTTTGCATTTTGACAAGAAATGAAATTCGAAAAAAAATCGGACCTTTCTTAATTGGCGCGTTTGAGTGCTGTGGAGTGGAATTATTCAAGTGCTCGGCCTAAACACCTTTGGGATAACCTATAGGAGAACTACGTTACTCAATGTAGATGTAAAGCATCCGGAGCAACTGGACTGATTCGCAGCTAAATTGTGGTTGGGGAGATAAATAAAACTAATTTACTATTTTTAACCATCTTTATTGGTTCTCTGTGTGAACAGGTACACGTTTTTTAAATAAATATTTAATTACAAAGAATGTACAATTGTACATACAGTCGACAACATTCTCTGACTACACTGTTGTGTCAGTAATACGTCTCATCGGCCGGCGCCAAGGACTGCCGCCGGCCCCCATAGACTCGCGTCTCTCCGCACAAGGCGTACTAACAGGAATCTCGGTGTCGAATAAAATGTTGTGTATTGAATTTTGCATACATCAGTAGCCTTAGGCAACCCACGTAACCCACCTAACTATATCACCACCTAAGTATCCACCTAAGTATATCAGTCATGTAGGTGATTTAACTTTTCACTCAGAACATATTTGAGCTTTCAACCTCATCGATCTTAGCCTTACCACAGAACCTAAGCACTATTATTGTATTACACGAGATTCGGTAATCAGTTTTAAACAGTCAAGACACTTTTACTACTTCTGTGGAAAAAAAATCGCGCAAATCATCGCGTATGAAGCTATAATCACCGATAGTCAAAGTCAGCAGCGGCACATCACACTTGTTAACTCGGAATACGATTCGTTTTCTGTAATTTCGGAAAGGAACATAGCTTTTTGATTTTAATTGTTTTTCATTACTCATACTCTGAAAGTAGGTCTGAAGTTGCCTGAGGGGCCTAATAGAAAGTAAAACTTTCAGCCCTAGGGAGAATCGCTTTCTACTGACAGCTGTCAAATTATAAAAAAAAACAAGTTCTATTTTATTCAACCATGTTCCAACTTTCTAAAGTCTTTCTAACTGCAAGGAGGTTGTTCAACCAAATTCCAACTTTTTATTCAGCAAGTAGGTTGGAAACCCATTACAACGGTATGAAATTTAAAAAGTCTAATTAGAGCGCAATGTAAAATTTAAATTTAAATAACATAAAGATAGTATTAAATAAATAATATATCTTCTAAATTACTTTATTAATATCATCCATGTCAACAATATTTATAAAAAATATGATAAAAATTAGCACTGCCTACTATCCTCGTGTGTTGATTCCTTATACGGCTTAATTATTATATTCGTACTCGTACGTTCAACTATTTCTTTAAAATAACATAGATTTGAGCAAACAATTTACCATTTTTTAAATTATGAAAATGAAAGTTTTGGCTGAATAATGCTGGCGAACCGAAGCCGAAGGCCCGCCAGAGAAAAATAAAAAAAAAACCGGGAAGGCGGCAATTCAATCTTCATTTTCACAAATTTTTCTTTCATGTTTTTATTTTTACTTTCCTTGTATTCGTAATGAAAAGCACAGTGTTTACCTCGGATGAAAGTCTTTTGAGTCCCTCAAGCTCCATTGGCGCCCTCGCTACGCTCTGGCGCCAAACCCGTCTCGGGACTCAAAAAACGTGACTTTCAACACTCGGGTAACAATGTACTATTTCTGGTGTTATTTTGAGTTCTGTTGTGTAATTTCGTGGTATTTTAACCAACATTACTTGAGGTCTTAGCTCAAAGTGTTAGCAATTAGAATTAAAGTGTATTGTGTGATATTCTGATTTGATCGAAAATGTTTCAGATGGTTTTGGGAAAAAACGGCGATTTTTCTTTCTATGCCAAGTAGGGCCGACTTTGACAGAAAAGTATTTTATCTATCTATATTATCATCATTCTCATTAAACTACTCGACACTGGCAAAATTGATCCGAAAAGTACAAATTAAGCCATTCATTAAGAAGAAGAAGAACGCGGAATACTAGTCTACTGCTACAGGTACTCGCAGTCGATAGGTACGTTTCACTCGCACCTCGATGCGAGTGAAACGTACTAGCTAATAGACAATCACCGAGAGCCGCGGGAGAGCTGGGGAGAGACGCGACTCCGAACACTCGTCACTATCGTTACAAAAATATATTCCTAATTCAATGATCTAGCCTAGAAGGTCTTATCGTTACAAATGCACAGTTCAAAGGATGATATGAAACTATAATCGGAGCACCATTCGAATAAAGTATTATTAAGTTAGCCGGCGACGGCGCGGGCTCCGTCGGAGTCTCTCGCGCGCGCCGCTCACTGCTCACTAGTCACTGTCACTGGTGGGCGGGGCGGCTAGAGGCGGCTAGGGGCGGCTAGCGGCCGCGCGGCCGGCGTCACACGGCGCCGGCCTCGTCCGTGTCCGCATCCGCGTCCGAGTCCTCGATCTCGCAGAGCCGCGCGGACGCGGCGCCCGGAGAGCCGCCGCCCAGCAGCGACGCGCGCTCCTCTGCAATGTTCACGTTATTGTACTGCTAATGTACACAGAAGAGAAGTGCCCATGTTTTAAACACCGAGGTTGCCAAGCCAATAAGGAAAAACAACAGAGTCTTAGTTCCTGTAAAAGAGGTTGTATATGACCAAAAGAGAGGAGGGAGGAAGAAGATGTTTAAAACCAAGTCTCCTATGGTGATTTTTATTAACTCCTTTTCAGCAGAATGATAATAAGTATTACGCTTTTATAATAATTTATAATATTGAAATAGCTATTAATTTATAATACTAACAATAAAAAGAGGTATATAGGGTTTGTGAATTTGTAGGAGGTAATCTCTGGACCTACTAAACCGATGTTTGTTTCAATGAAATTATGTCCACGGCTGGTTCCAGAAGTTCAATAACAGAAAATGTGGTATCAGTAATGGCATCACCTAGCATGGTGATGAGGCTGGCAGCATCGGCGTCCCGCTTGCCTCCCGCGCGCGTGACGTCAGCTGCCGCGCGCGTGACGTCATCGCAGGCGCGCGGCAAGTACGCGTCCGGGTGCAGCAGGTACGAGGACGCTGCAACACAACAATACATTATTATTATCGACCCATCTAATAGATCCGGGACGTCCACAATGAACCAGTGAGCAAATATGTAGATCGTATAACTCACCGTCAGCGAGGCACGGTGCGTCCGCGTCCAGCTCCGCGTCGAGCTCCAGGTCGAGGTCGAGATCGAGGTCGAGGTCGTCCGGCGCCGAGTCCGTGTCGAGCGGCAGGTTGCGGGGCGAGGCGGCCGACGACGAGTCCGGCCGCTCCGAGCCCGCCACCTCGCTGATGCCGGGCAGCGCGCCGCCGCCGCCGCACCAGTCCGAGCAGTCCCAGTGGTAGCCGCCCACCAGGTGCCCATCGGGCTCGCCGCCACCTGCCGCCGGGAACGCAGGCGCCGGCCGCGCATACCTCATCCGCGTGCCCTTCAAGTCTGCAGGGGAGAGGTGGACCGTCAGCCCAGCAGGGGGGGGGCGGGGGAGGGCGTCGGGGTACGGGGAACGCCGGGGGCACTCACCGTTGTAGATCTTGTTGTCGACGAAGGTGTGCAGGTGCATCTGCTCGGACCAGGGCTTGCGGTCGGCGTCGATGTTGAGGTTGCGGCGATAGTCGGGCGGGATGCCTTCCAGCTCGTCCCCCGCCGAGCCGTAGCTGCGCAGCGTGTCCACGTTGTTGAGCGGCGGCTCCTGCAGGCACGAGGCGGGCCGCTCGCGCCGCACCGCCTCCAGGTTCGACAGCTTCGTGCCCGCGCCCGCGCCCAGCTTGCCGGCGCACGCGGCGAGCGCGGGCGGCGGCACCCGGCGCCGGCGCACGCACCACGGCACCAGCGCCAGCGCCACCAGTAGCGCCAGCGCCAGCGCGACCGCCGCCAGAGGCCAGCGCGCCGCCAGCGCCCAGCGCCACAGCTCGCCCAGCGCACGCGCGCCCGACACGCCGCCCGCCGTCACCGCGTCCGAGTGCAGCGGGTTGCCACAGTGCATGCCTGCAGGGAAGCGGAGGGGTCAGGGGGTGGCGCGGGGCAGGGAGGGG
This sequence comes from Thera britannica, assembly GCA_939531255.2. Lineage (NCBI taxonomy): Eukaryota > Metazoa > Arthropoda > Insecta > Lepidoptera > Geometridae > Thera > Thera britannica. The sequence goes on along the minus strand of OW618040.2, from coordinate 14,397,149 downwards.
TGCGGGCGGGGGCGGCACTCACCGGTGCGGTCCGGCGGGCACAAGCAGCGGAAGGAGCCCGGCTCGTTGAGGCAGGTGGCGCCGTTGAGGCACGGCTCGCCGGCGCACTCGTCCACGTCGAGATCGCAGTGCGCGCCGAAGTAGCCACGGCAGACGCACGAGGGCCCCGCGTCGCCTTCCTCGCAGGCACCGCCGTGCCGGCACGCGGGCGCAGCGGGTGGCGCCGGGCAGTAGCGGCCGAACTCGCAGCGCGCGCCGCTCAGCGCGGCCGGACACGCGCACGCGAAGGCGCCAGCGCCGGCGTCGGAGCACGTGCCGCCGTGCAGGCAGGGCTGCGAGGCGCACGGCGCCGAGTCCATCTCGCAACGCGCGCCGCGGAAGCGCGCGTGGCACTCGCATGTGAAGCCGCCGGGCGCGGCGGGCGCTGCGCGACAGGTGCCACCGTGCGCGCAGGGGAGTGCAGCGCAGGCGGACGCGGGGGACGCGGCGGGCGCGGGGCAGAGCGCGGCGGTGCGCACGCGCACGCGGCGCGCGAGCTGCACGCGTCCGTCGGCGGAGGAGGCGCCGGCGTCGAGCGGCATCGCCACGCCGCCGAAGCGCAGCTCCGAGATGCAGCCGTCGAAGGCGTCCGTGACCTGCGCACACACGCGCGGCTAGTGTCGGCGCCCGGCGCGCTCGCACGCTCAGGCTCGTTTCTCGAACGAGGACCGAACTTATTGTGTTAAGGTCAAAAATACAATCCCTGGTGTGGTGGAATGTATTTTTCATCTTTCCGACCGATTAGCGACCTTTATCCCTTTTTTTAATCATAAAATAGTATATTTCATTACAAGTGCGGAAAGAGTTCCGACAAATCGGATAGTCGGAGCAAGTTGCAATGACGGTTCCGCACGTGTACTGAACGACTATTTTTAATACAGTTGCGAAAAAATGAAGCAATTTAATAATAGTACATTGTTACCTGGGTGTTGAAAGTCACGTTTTTTGAGTCCCGAGACGGGTTTGGCGCCAGAGCGTTAGCGAGGGCGCCAATGGAGCTTGAGGTACTTAAAAGACTTTCAACCGAGGTAAACACTGTGCTTTTCATTACGAATACAAGGAAAGTAAAAAATAAAAACATGAAAGAAAAATTAGTGAAAATAGAGATTGAATTGCCGCCTTCCCGGTTTTTTTTTTCTTTTTTCTGGCGGGCCTTCGGCTACGGCTCACCAGCATTATTCAGCCATTATTTTCATTTTCATAATTTAAAAAATGGTAAATTGTTTGCTCAAATCTATGTTATTTTAAATAAATAGTTGAAGCTATATATTAATCAAGTAATTTAGAAGATATATTATTTATTTAATACTATCTTTATGTTATTATATTTTACATTGTGCTCTAATTAGACTTTTTAAACTAAAAATTTACTAAAAATTTAAAAATTTACCATGTTTTAAATTATGAAAATGAAAATAATGGCTGAATAATGCTGGCAAACCAAAGGCCCGCCAGAAAAAAAAAAAGCGGGAAAGCGGCAATTCAATCTTCATTTTCACTAATTTTTCTATCATGTTTTTATTTATACTTTCCTTGTATTCGTAATGAAAAGCACAGTGTTTACCTCGGGTGAAAGACTTAATTTTTAAGTTCCTCAAACCCGTCTCTTTTCACAAAAACGTGACTTTCTATCCTCAGGTAACAATATACTATTGCTATTTTCTCTTCTCTCCACGCAATAAATTCGTCGTATGTAGATATGTAGCGACTTTTTGACTTTTCCGGTAAAATGTTCTCCGAAGCATTTTGTGCAATTAATACTGAGTTCCGGTGGTGTTAATTCAAAAAAACTAGGGTCGAAATTACTCATTTTGTGCAAGAAACAACTAACTCGCAAAGAAAATTTCTGAAAAATGGCGCTAACCGTAGAATATAGAATATAAGCAGAGATTTTTTTTTTCTTCACCCATTCTGGAAGGCAAAGGGAACTATACCCATACAGCCAATTCTTCAATTGATTTTTATTATTGATATGAATTGAAAATGAAATGAAACCTAACATAACTCATTCAATCAAATCATTAAATCATTAAATCTGTTAATGAAACTACAATTATTTTATAATTTAATGAATAGGTAATTTTTTTTTTTATAATAATAATGAAAATGATGTGATTACGAACTAAACTATCACTTCATGCCCCAAGGGGTTTTCGGAATAAATCGGAGAAGGGTCCAACGTATCAGATCAGCTTGGAGGTAGGACCTCCTGATCTGATTGGGATGGTTGGGAGTGGGGTACCTGTTCAGGCGCAGCGGCGTGCGCGTGTCGCACTAGCTGCGCGCCCACCAGCAGCCGGCGCGAGCCCACGTCCAGCACGGCGTGCGGCGGCGGCGAGTGCGCCTGCGCGCCGCGGCGGTCCACCGTCAGCCGCGCGCCCGCGCCGCGCCGCTCCAGCCGCGCCTCGTGCCAGCGCCCGTCCGCCACGCGCACTGGCGCGCGCACCACGCCCGGCCCCGCGCCCAGCTCCCAGCGGAACTGCACGAACCCGTCCGCCACCTCCAGCACGGCGCCGTCCACCGCGCCGCCGCACGCCGCCAGCGTGCCGCGCGCGCGTGCCGTGCGGAACCGCAGCGCCAGCACCAGCTCGTCTTCCAGCGCGCGCGCGCCTGCCTCCACGCCGCGCTCCACCTCGTACTCCAGGTACCCGTCGCCGCGCAGGGCCAGCACGCGCACCGCGCCGCCCTCCGCTCCCACGCAGTGCCCACGCAGCGCGTGCCGCGGTGCCACCAGCGCCACCAGCTCCGTGCTGATGCGCCGCGGCGCCGCGTCCGCCGCCAGCCACACGCGCTCCGAGCACGCGGCGCGCGGGCAGCCCGCGCACGCCGCGCGCACCACCTGCTCTACCACCAGCTGCGCGCGCTCCTCCAGCCGCGACACGTGCGCGTGCAGGCACCGCCGCAGCGCCTCCGCCGGCATCCAGCCCGCGCCGTCGCCCGAGCGCACCGCGAACGCCACGTCCAGGTCGCGCGCCACCTGCCGCCGCGCCCGCCCCTCCCCCGCCCCGTCCTCGTCCTCCGGCTCCGCGTCGATAACGTTGTCGTCGTCGTCGTCGTCGTCGGGCTCGCCGCTCGGCTGCACGCTGATGAGCAGCACGTCGGCGGGCTCGGCGTCGGTCGCCTCGGCGACTGCGCGCAAGAAGCCGCGGCGATGGCGCAGCACGAAGTCCTCGTCGCTGACGGCGCGGAAGCGCACGACGACGGCGGCGGCGAGCGCGTCGTCGGTGACGAGCGCGACGTGCACGTGCACCTGGGTCCAGACGAGGAACTTGCCGTCGCTGACGGTGACGTTGAGGCGGTAGTCGCCGACGTCGAGCGCGGGCGCGGCGCTGAGCTCGCCGCTGGCGGGCTGGATGCGGAAGAGCGCGTGCTGGGGCGGCTGCAGTGCGTAGAGCAGCACGTCGTCGGCGTCGCGGTCGGAGGCGTGCACGCGGGCGAGCGCGCCGCCGGGGAAGCGGTCGCGGTACGAGGCGACGAGCACGTGCAGCGCGCTGGCGACGGGCGGGTAGTGCGACTGGTCGCGCACGCGCACGCGCACGGTTGCGTCGGCGAACAGCGGGGGCGCGCCGTTGTCGAACACGCGCACCACCAGCGCGTACGAGTCCTTCAGCCGGTGATCGAAGCGGCGCGCCGACCGCAGGTAACCGTCCTGGTCGATCCGGAATGCGCCCATTTCGTTGCCCGCCTGGACGTTGCCAAATTGGTACAAATCAAATGAAATATGGGACATTTTGGGTCCGGTAGGGTTAGGGATAGGTACGGCATGTTAATGTACACCCAGTTAAAACGAATTTACTTTTTATCCACTGTGAAATTGTTAAGGCCGATGTACACTGTCGCAGATGAATATTTCGATTATTATTATTTTTTTATCTAGCGATGGTCAATTTGTCCTACGGGACATTATCGCCTCTCATTTTATTCAACATCAAGCCTTAATGGTAAATTTTTCGTGTTTTTTTTATCGTTAAGTTTTATTATTTTATTTTATTTTCAAGGAAAACAAACAGCTTTACTAGAAATATAATGGTAGGTACTATAGAACAATAAAAGCTAAACAGTTTTTGCTAATAGAACACTTTAGATGTAAAACACAATGTAAAAGGTAGGTAGGTATAGTATTATCTTATCTGCGGTAAAAGTAAAAGTAAAATTCCCTAATTTAAGGAGTTTATACCAATGAATATAAGTAATATAAGAGAAAAATAAATAGGTAAGCCATATAAATCTATAAACTAACGAAAGTAGTGCTATGGTGTCCGGTAGGCAAATAAATTCTATAAATAAATGCAATTATAATTAAAATTTAAATTCAAGTATGTACCTAAATAATATGACCACACATAATTATCTTATTTTCTTTTAGTTTTGTAGGTATTTATAAAACAAATCCACTGTTTAAATAAACAAACAGTGGATTTGTTTAATAAATACCTACAAAATACTTGCTTTTATCTTTTAAATTTTTTGCATTCTGTGTTCTTATCTAGAAGGCCGTACACTCGGCTATGTCTTTCTAGCCACGTATCATAATATTACTGTTCCCAAACGCGTAACGTCCAGTTTAAAAAAAAAATACGGGCTGCACTCCGGGAGTGCCGGCAGAAGTGAAAACTTGATTATTAACGTTGAGCATGTTTGATATTTTGGAATGGTTAGGGGGGGCTTGTTTGTTATTTGGCACGCTGTAACATACACGAACATTCGCGCAAGCGCCCTGCGCTACCTAAACGAAACAGTAGGCCCAGGCATACATTTTCGCCGCGCCGTAGAGAGGGGATAGCTGTCTACTCTCCATCCGTCTTACGCTTTTTCGATCAGGTCACGTGTCCTGACGCGCTGACGCGAGTTTAAGATTTTATACCCATTACAGAAAAAGTGCTCAACGCCGCTATAGTATATTTCATTACAAGTGCGGGAAGGCTGTCATTGCAAAGAGTTCCGACAAATGTCTACCCGAGCCGAAGGCGAGGGTTGACAGTCGGAACAAGTTGCAATGACGGTTCCGCACGTGTACTGAACGACTATTTTTAATACAGTTGCGAAAAAATTAAGCAATTTAATAAAATAATAAAAATACCATTTGCTTTTTTCTCTTCTCTCCACGCCGTATGTATGCATGTAGCATTTTGTGCAATTATACTGAGTTCCGGTGGTGTTAATTCAAAAAAACTAGGGTCCAAATTACTCATTTTGTGCAACAAACAAATAAACTCGCAAAGAAAATTTCTGAAAAATGGCGCCAACGCCAACCGTAAAATATAAGCAGAGATTTTTTTTTTTCTTCACCCATTCTGGAAGGCAAAGGGAACTATACCCATACAGCCAAGTCTTCAGTAGATTTTTTTTATTGATATGAATTGAAAATGAAATTTAATGAGATGAAATGAAATGAAACCTAACATAACTCATTCAATCAAATCATTAAATCTGTTAATGAAACAAATTAGTAGCTTCTTTTTAGAAATAATACGTATTTGCATGAATCATAAAAACTTCGATGAATTTTTTTAGTAAAAACTTCATGGTTGGTTTTTCTTTTTAGACATTATTTTGACAGTTGGGAAAGAAAAAGCACTAGTGCGGGAATGGTAAAAAAAAAGCACGCGTGTGTAATAGCCCACATCCCGAACGCTATACGTCCCTGCAATACGCCACTTTTTGAGCAACTGTATTAAAAAAGAAGTTTTCACTTCAAAAATAGAAACATGTGTGTGACCTGGAAGTCGAAGGTGAAGGGCGCGGCGTTGGGCGGCGCGTCGGCGTCCGTGACCTCCAGGCGCAGCAGCGCGTGCCCTAGCGGCCGGTCCTCGCGCACCACGCACGAGTAGTTGTCTTGCGCGAACCGCGGCGCGTTGTCGTTGGCGTCCAGCACCGTGACCCGCAGCAGCGCGCCGCCCTCCAGCGCGGGCTCGCCGCCGTCCCGCGCCACCACCTCCAGCGCGTACGCGGCCTGCGCCTCGCGGTCCAGCGCCGCCGCCAGCGACACCTGGCCCGACTGCGCGTCCACCGCGAACCGGCCCGCGGGGTCGCCGCGCGCCAGCGAGTAGCGCACGCGCCCGTTCGCGCCCGCGTCCGCGTCCTCGGCCGTCAGCTGCAGCAGCAGTGCTCCCGGCACCGCGTCCTCGCGCACGCGCGCCGTGTACTCGGCCAGGGGGAACTGGGGCGCGTTGTCGTTGGCGTCCAGCACGGTGAGGTTGAGCAGCGCGAGGTCGCTGAGCGGCGGCAACCCCCCGTCCACCGCCTGCACGGTCAGCAGGTACGCGGCGCGCCGCTCGTAGTCCAGCGGGCGCGCCACGCGCACCACGCCCGTGGCGGCGTCCACCGCGAAGTCGGCGGCGCCGTCGCCGCCCAGCAGGCCGTAGGAGACGTCCGCATTGACGCCGGAGTCGCGCGAGGTGGCCTGCACGCGCAGCACTTCGGCGCCGGGCGCGTCCAGCTCGGACACGGCGGCGCGGTACACGCGGAACTGGAACTCGGGCGGGTTGTCGTTCACGTCAGCGACGCTGAGCTGCAGCGTGGCGGTGGCGGAGCGCGGCGGCCGGCCCGCGTCCTGTGCGACCAGCACGCCGCGGTGCGAGGCCTGCGTCTCGCGGTCCAGCGCCGCGCTCAGCGTCACCACGCCGGTGAAAGCGTCCAGGCTGAACGTGCCGCCGCCCTCGGAGCCAGCCACCCACGAGTACCGCACCGTCCGGTTCTCGCCGAGGTCGCAGTCGCTCGCGTGAACCTGACGACGAGAGGCGGGAACGTTATAGACAGAATGAATAAATAGTAGATTCCCGTGCTGGTGACCGCGAACGGTGGGAATGTTATCGGACCGACCTTGGTGACTACGGTGCCCGGGTCGGCATCCTCGGGCAGCGTGACGCTGTAAGTGTCGGCGCTGAAGCGCGGCGCGTTGTCGTTCACGTCGTCCAGACGCACGTCCAGCAGCGAGGCGCAGGTCCAGTCGGCGCGCTCGCGGTCCTCGGCGTGCGCCGTCAGCGCGTAGGCGGGCAGCGCCTCGCGGTCCAGCGGCGCCGCCACGCTCACCGCGCCCGACTCCCGGTCCACGGCGAAGTGGTGGTGGTGCGCGCCCGACAGGTAGTAGCGCAGCCGCGCGTGCTCCGGCGAGTCCGCGTCGCGCGTCTCCAGCGTCAGCAGCGGCGTGCCGGGCGCCGCGTCCTCGCGCACGCGCACCGCGTACCCGTGCCGCACGCAGTACGGCGCGTTGTCTGCGGACAGGAGCGCTCGTCACACCAGCTCCAGTGCTCCAGTGCCTTGAGCCGACTGCCGCGTCCTCGCTCGCACTCACCGTTCACGTCGAGCACGGCGACCGTGACGTCGGCGTAGGCGGTGAACTTGCCGTCCGTAGCGGCGACGCGCAGCCGGTGCTCGGCCTGCAGCTCGCGGTCCAGCGCACGCGCCACGTGCAGCTCGCCCGAGCTGCGCAACTGGAAGCGCGCGCGCTCGTCGCCCTCCGCCACGAAGAAGGAGAGCGGCGCCTGCGTGGCGTCGGCGTCGATGAGCGCGAGCCGCGTCACCACCGTGCCGGGCGGCGCGTCCTCGCGCACCGAGCACGCGTACGCGGCGCGCTCGAACCGCGGCGGACAGTCGTTGTAGTCCACCAGCCGCACGACCAGCGTGCCGCGCGACCGGCGCCGCGGCGACCCGCCGTCCATGGCCACCAGCGCCATTCGGTGCTCCGGCCGTGCCTCGCGGTCCAGCGGGACCAGGGTCGTCACCCACCCCGTGAAAGGGTCGACGGCGAACGCGCCCTCGGCGTCCGTCTCGCTAGACGCCTGCGCGGACGGATCCGAGTCCGGGGGAGCGAACGAGAAGCGCACCTCGCCGTTCGAGCCCGAGTCCGCGTCGTCCGCCATCACTGCCACGAAAAGAGTTGAGCGGAGCTCCTCGCAGGCGAGCGCGCGCTCGGCGTCGAGGGTCGGGGAAGGGTCCTACTCACGTTGGATCACGGAGGAGTGGGGTGGCACGTTCTCGGCGAGATGCACCACGTACGGCTGCGAGTGGAAGACGGGCGCGTGCTCGTTCACGTCCAGCACGCGCAGCACAGTCTGCAGCATGACGGCGGGCGCAGGGGAGCCGCCGCCCTCCACGATCACCCCTGCAACGCGACAACGGCTCGTCAGGCGGGGTCGCGGGGCGCGGCGTCGCGCTCGCCGCGTTCGCACCTCACCTATGACGTGTTGGGGCGCGGCCTCGCGGTCCAGCCGTCCGGCGAGCAGCAGCCGTCCGGCGGCATCGAGCGCGAACAGGCCGGGCGGGTGGCGGGCGGCGGCCAGGCGCAGGCGCGCGCCCGGCGGCGGCTGCAGGTCCGCCAGCACGGCGCCGGGCTCGGCGTCTTCCGGCAGCGCGAGCTCGGGCGGCGGGGGGCGCAGCAGCGGCGCGCGCGCCCCCCGCGCCAGCACGTGCACGGCGACGGGCGCCTCCCCCGCGCGCCCCCCCACGTCCCGCGCGCGCACCCACACCTGCACGCTGCGCCCCGCTGTAACACAGTCATGCTCTCCATGTAATTTTTCCTCGTCCTTTGGAATGTGACGTCCGCCTGTACTGTCAACTCGTTTGCGCGGCACAGCCCACATTTTACTACGAAAGTGGATGATGAACGCCATAGATCTACTTACTCAGCCTGTAAGCCCCACAAAAACCTGATACTTAAACAAACACTTTCGAGCACATAAAAAGTTGATCCAAGCTACACAAAAAAAAAGCATTAATTACGTAGAAAAAAATTAGGATACATGTTTTTTTTTTTTTAATAATAATTTAACCTGTTTTAAACTTGATACTTATGTTATCATCATATTATGATGAAGTAGTATCATATTGAAATTTATGAAGTAAATTGGGGCTGTCTATTTTACCATTTATTATTTTGTGTAGAAACACAATGTCGGCTAGTTTCCTTCTGTGTGCTAATGTGTCCATATAAAAGTGAGCAAGTCTAGATTCGTAAGAGTCTAGTTTTCGACAAAGATCACTTACCGAAGGAGGAAGCGTTCCTCGCGAAGGAGAGCGCGCCGGTGGTGGGCTCCACGTGGAAGAGACCGGCCGCCTCTCCCTCCCCCTCCCCTTCATGCAAGGAGTAGGTGAGACGCGCGTGGTCACCGGCGTCGGCGTCGGTCGCCGCCAGCGTGAGGAAGGGCACGCGTGCGGGCGCGTCGGCTGGCACGCTGGCGCGGTACTCGCGCAGTGGGAACTCTGGCGCGTTGTCGTTGGCGTCTTCTACGCGCACGCGCACCAGCGTGTGCGCCACCAGCCCGCCGCCGTCCGTCGCCAGCACCGGCACCAGCCACTCGGCGCGCGCCTCGCGGTCCAGCGCCACCAGCGCCGAGAGCGCGCCCGACCGCGCGTCCACGCCGAACGTGGCGCGCAGCCGCTCCGACGGGATCGAGTACGAGAGCGCGCCGTACTCGCCGGCGTCGGGGTCGTGCGCCTTCAGCGTGGTTAGCAGCAGCGGCGGCGGCCGGTTCTCGGGCGCGCGTGCTTCCTGCACCTGGTGCGGGAAGGCGGGCGGCTGCGAGTTGGTCGGCGTCAGCGCCAGCTTGAGGCGCGCGTACGCCACGTGCGCGCCGTCCGACACCGATACGTTCAAGGAGCGCGGCGTCACGTCGCCGTCCGCCAGCGCGGCCGACGCGAGCGAGAGCACGCCGGTGCGCGCGTGCAGACGGAAGCGCGCGGGCGCTCCCTCCAGGCGGTAGGCGAGCCGCGGCGCGTCCAGCACGTCCGCGTCCCACGCGCCCGCGCGACACAGCGCCGTGCCGCGCGCCGCCTCGCAAGACACGCTGCACGCCACCAGCGCGCGCTCCATGCGCGGCGCGTTGTCGTTCACGTCCTCCACTGTCGACATCAACGACACCACACGTACAAACATCGACTTATCGAGAAGGCTCACCCGGACGTTTCGAGGCGATCTTATATTATAATGGAAGAGAACGTCGATTCGGGTACCGACCGGTGATGAAGAGGTGCGCCGTGGAGTGCAGCGGCGGTTGTCCGGCGTCGGTGGCGGTGACGCGCAGATGGTAGAAGGCGCACGTGTCGGCGTCCAGCGGCGCCAGCACGCGCACGGCGCCCGTCGCCGCGTCCACGCTGAACGCGTCCGTCTCCTCTCCGTGTAGCGTGGACAGCGAGTACGTCACCTCTCCGTTGGGGCCTGCAACGCGCGGCGGCGGTGGTGGTGGTGAGTGCGGGGCGGAGGGCGTGGGGCGGGGGGAGGGGGTAGGGGCGAGGGGTGGAGCGCGTGCTCACCCGAGTCCGGGTCGGCGGCGGCGACGGTGAGCACGAGGCGGGCGACGGGCGCGGCCTCGCTGACGGCGGCGCGGTAGACGGGGCGCGCGAAGGCAGGCGCGTTGTCGTTGACGTCCAGCACGGCGAGCGCGAGCGCGGCGTCGGCGTGCGCGCCGGACACGGGGTCGAGCGCGCGCACCACGCCGCGCAGCTCACGCGCCGTCTCGTAGTCCAGTGGGCCCACGCACACCAACACACCTGCACACGCACTACTATAAGTCTTGGGCGCGTACAGTATCACGTCAGGAATCAACAATCTCCAGAGCGCAACGTAAGTTGAATGAGCTTATAGCCATAGTACATCCTCAGTTTGACATGTTTGCGGATGGATGGAAGGTGATTGAAATAGAATGTCTAAGTTTCTGTGAAACTTGTTAATGATGTATAAATAACTAGGTAGGTAGTTTTCATAATTATAGTTATTTTAGGCCAATGATTTTGTACAATACCATATTTGTAATAATTATTACTTATAACGTGTTATTTATTAGTACTGTAAGTTGTAACTGATAACATTTGTATAATATTAGATTGTTTACATTAAATACCACCTAAGTAAGGTACGTATTTTTGTTTTCTTTTATTGTTTGTGCAAATGTTTCCAAAGTCATTTTAATTTTAGTCATCCTTGATCTTCATTTTCTAATTTATATAGTACGTAATATAGCGCATTGGATTATATCTGTAATGCTATGCTAATGATTGCAATAAACAGAAATTGAATTTAGTAAGTAAGTAAGATAAGTATTATGTTAAGAGGCCGGCGGATCGCGAATTTTCATACAAACGTAATACCAAAATTATTACTAGTTTAGGTAGATTATCACTATATTATAGTGATAACTGTATTTGTATTGTATTTATCTAGGTTCCTGAACAGTTTTTATTTTAAATTACTTACCTTAAATGAAATTAACGCCAATCACATTTTACAATGAAAAAAATTGTCTTAATTTATCTTTCTTTATTACAAATCAAATCAAAATCTAAAATTATTTGTTTTATGTCATATAAGAATAGTATAAACAAAGTTCATCGTTTTTAATCCTTTTTCGCTTAAATCTTTCTTTTTCTCGAAGTCATGGTATAAAGTATAGTATGCAACTCTTGAATAAAACGGATTTATATCGAGGGCCATGAATCACTCGCGTCGTTTAGGATTCTAACACTTGAATCACTCGCTACGCTCGTGATTCAATCATCATGAATCAAGGTTCCTGCACTTGCTCGTGATTCATCTTTGGTCCTCGATTTAAATCCGTCTTTTATTCACTAGTTGCATAATATACTATTTTCGAAAGTAATCGTGTTTACTGTGAAAATTACTTTTTTTTTAAATCATAGCTGAAAAAATAATTTTAATGATAATTAAATAGTCTAATGATAAATACTGGAAAATTTGATGTAACGAGGATGATGGAGCACAACACATTGAAAGTGGAATTTTATGGTTCGGTAATAATTGATTGAAAATGCATTTTAGGGATTAAAAAGATGTGCTGAGTTGTTATTGTTGAATTTATGAAAAGGTCGGCCAATATAGTAGAAAACATTCATTAATTTCCTCTTTACCTTCTGTTTATTTCAAATAAATCAAAATCAAAAGTTTTTTTTTTTTTTTTTTTTTATTGAAAGGTTCACTAACCAGCCATTACAACAGGATTTCATTGAATTCTAATATCTAAATTAAATTGGCTGTACGGCCTTCTAGAAGCGAACACAGCATGCATAAAAAACGTTCACATTACAAAAGTGTTACATATAGAATATAAAAAAAAGTAAGAAAATTATAAAAATAATAATAATTAAATAACAATAAAAAGTAGTTACAGCGCAAAGAAACTCTTAATAGAGGTAACTGATGCACTGAAAATATCGAGCTCGTGACAAATACTATTGTAGGATGAGCACATACGATACAACGGCGTGTGTTGACCATATTTAGTGCGGCTTGGGGGGAGAGAGAATGCTTTTCGATTGTGGAGTCGACTATTGAGACGAGGAATTGCAAGATTTAATTTACTGAGGACGTCGGGGCAATCGATTTTACCGTTTATAATTTTGTGAAGGTATATGATGTCGGCGGTTGCACGTCTATGGGCTAGTGGGGTCATTTTGTAGTGCTCTAGTCTTGAGTCATAGGTCGTAAGACTCTGGCAGAGATTGCTGGCGAATGTGAGGTGGTAAAGAAACAGTTTCTGGAGTCTCTCAATTCTATCAGTGTGAACAGCATATGACGGATTCCATATAGGGCAGCAGTATTCTAGCAAACTACGGACATAGCAGTTGAAAAGTAAGATGGGAATTTCCGGTTCATTAAACATTTTTGTTTGCCTTATTACGAAACCCGCTAATTTAGCCCCTTTCTTGGTAATATGGTCAATGTGCTCTCTGAAATCCATTTTTTTGTCTACAATAACTCCCAGGTCGCGGATGCTAGTGACTTCCTGCACTGGCTCTCCGTTAATGAGGTATGAGATGTTGTTTGTGTTTCTCTTTCGAGTAAACTTAATATGGAAGCATTTGGTGGCGTTTAGGATCATTTTGTTTGTGGAGCACCATGAGTTGATGATGTTGAGATCTTTTTGTAAGTATGCTGTGTCGTTAATAGATAAAATGGTTTTGTAAATTTTAAGATCATCCGCGAGCAATTTAAACTTGGAAGTTAAATTGGAGCACAGGTCATTTATAAATATGAGAAAGAACATAGGGCCGAGGTGTGAGCCTTGCACTTGGTACTCCAGAGGGCACTTTTTTAATTGGGGACTTGAAGCCACGGATAACGACAAGTTGTGACCGGTTGCGAAGATAGGAATCACACCACCTCAACAGAGAACCACATATCCCTGCATGTCCAAGCTTCTCAATGAGAATATTATGGTCGACGACATCGAAGGCCTTGGAGAAGTCAGTGTATATAGCGTGGACTTCGCTATTATTTTGGAAAGCATCATGTATATCATCAACGTAACCAAGGAGGTTCGATGCAGTCGACCTACCTGGCAGGAAACCATGCTGGTGGCGATCGAACAAAGGTTTAAAATGGTGGTATAATCGCTTTTGAACCATAGATTCTAAAATCTTGCCTAACGATGATAAGATAGAAATAGGCCGGTAATTACTTATGTCGCATTGGTCTCCTTTTTTGTGAATCGGTGTGATAATTGCCGTCTTCCATTTGCTAGGAAATACACCACTAGAGAGGGATTTGTTATATATTGTATGGAGCGGCTCTACTAGTTGCTCAGCACAGGTCTTAAGAAAAATTGGTGGTAGTGAGTCGCGACCAGGGCCTTTGTTTGCATCGATTAGTCGGAGGGAATTCAAAATGTCATGTTTGGTAAGAGAGCATGAGCTAAGAGAAGTATGGCCGTGATCGACGGAATCAGTTGAAGCGTGTGATGCGTCATTTGTGTAAATAGAGTGGAAGTACTCTGAAAACAAGTTACTGATCATCTCGCCACCTTGGACGTTTTGAGTGCCAAGGAACATTTCGTCAGGGATATCATTACTATTAGTTCTGAATGACTTTATAAAGGTCCAAAAGTATTTAGGGTTATTTTTTATGTGCGTTTTAGCTTCTGACTTGAATTTAGATAAGCAATTATGTAACATTGTGTCACATCGGCTTCGTAACATCTCGTATGTAAGGCGATCTCTGGGATTACCATATGTTTTGAATCTTTTATGAAATTTGGCTTTTTCTTTGAGAGTACGGATTAAAGAACGACTGAACCAACACGGGTAACGACTGTCGGTTTTGGCAGTAGTTGGTGTATGCCTGGCAATAATAGGATTAATTTGGTCGTAGAAGAAATCGACGGCTTCGTCCACCAAGTCAAATGATTTTAAATCATTCCATTGAATTTTTTCAAGGTCTTCTGCGATGCTACGATAGTCTGCTTTTAGGAAATTTAGGTACGAATCTTTTAAGTGTTTCACTTTTTTATGATTGCATAGTTTCATTTTTATGTCCAGTGCCGGATGGTGCTTGTCTATAGTTACAAGTGGAGTCGCACTAAGTTTGACTGAAAAAATTCAGGCATATTAGTAACTACTAAGTCAAGAGTGCGTCCTGTAGCATTATGGATATTATTCAATTGATGTAGGTTATTAAACGATAAAGTGTCAACAAGAAGACTCTCTGATTTTGAACTACCACAACTAGGAGTAAGTGAATTTGAGCTAGCATCATGTTGCCACTGTAAGTGAGGGAGGTTAAAGTCACCAGCCAGTAGTACCAACGAATTTTTGAAGTGAAAACTTCTTTAGCGGCGTTGAGCACTTTTTCTGTAATGGGTATAAAATCTTAAACTCGCGTCAGCGCGTCAGGACACGTGACCTGATCGAAAAAGCGTAAGACGGATGGAGAGTAGACAGCTATCCCCTCTCTACGGCGCGGCGAAAATGTATGCCTGGGCCTACTGTTTCGTTTAGGCAGCGCAGGGCGCTTGCGCGAATGTTCGTGTATGTTACAGCGTGCCAAATAACAAACAAGCCCCCCCTAACCATTCCAAAATATCAAACATGCTCCACGTTAATAATCAAGTTTTCACTTCTGCCGGCACTCCCGGAGTGCAACCCGTATTTTTTTGGTATTTTATGTTGGATTACCAAAGATATGTTTTTCATAATACGTTCAAGGCGATCGTAAGTGTTGGGAGACGGATTATAGAGTGTGCAAATGCACAGGTGCTTAGTTATACTGCCCTGCTTTATTTTAATTGTTGCCCAGAGGTCTTCATCGACTGACTCCCACTTCAGCTTACGAATAGGTTCATATTTTTTCAATACAGCGATTAAAACTCCACCCCCTTCAAGTTTTTCGCTACAAGTTGTAGCACGGTCACGTCTAAATATCGCGTAACGACTATCCAGTATCTCGTGGTCATATACTGAGTCATTGAGCCACGTCTCCGTCAAAAGTATGATGTCGCCTTCTTGTTTCAGTGCATTGGTTAGTACTATTTCAGTTTTAGTCTTAAGAGCCCTAACATTTTGGTAAAAAAATTTAAGGTTGCTGAGTTTGTTAGAAGAAACCATAAATCATCTAATATATCAGTGGATAATCAGACCAAACTACTGACTCGAATAATAATGTATGAATAGATTATAAAGAATTCAAGAATGACAGATCCTTGACGACTTTATTTAAGGGACTTACGAATACCAACGGTTTTACGGTACCATTTATGGAACCAGGAATCATAACTGTAGATATAACATGGTATAAAATTAAAGATGATGTGTTCATCTATAGTGATAGCCAATAAAAAATGGGCAGTCCTATACAACATTTTCACATGAATGCGTTTTTAACATAGCAAAAATCGCTAAAAATGGGGTCTGGATAGGTACATAAATAGCTAAATCCACTGAATATTATAACGTGAAAATAGAACGAAATTGTGGCATCCAGAGTCTTCTATTCGTCTTCGTTATTATTTTGTACCCAAATAAATTACTTTGAAAGAATAGGCAATTTTAAAACGCACTAAAATTTCTCCATACATTTTTCCAAGGGTAGGTAGATAGTAGGTAGACTTCATTACATTTCGTTCGCCATTCCGCGCTCAGACGCGGTCCTGGAAGGACGGGTGTCACACATTTTTGCAAATAATTAGGATGAATACGACAAGGTTCTAAAGAAAGCACTGCGGCGCCGGCTTGAAGAACCTTGTCGCTCTCATCAGTACACAAGATGCGCCGTGCGTGTGTGTACTGTGCCTGGATAAAGTTGATACTTTCTTGGACCATAATAAGAGTCATCATAATCAGCCAGAAGAAGTCATGGAACGAACCTTCAAATACGTCATGGCATTGGCTGGGAAAGGAAAGTGAAAATGTTTTTACATTGATTATGTATAGAAATTTACATTTTTTTCCTGGAAATGTATAGGGGAGGCCTATGTCCAGCAGTGAACTTCCCAGGCTGATGAGGATGATATTACCAATATACCTGTTAATGACAGCGGTCAAATTTAAAACAGCCAATTAAAGGTTTCAAGACTTGCATTTTAAAATGACGGTTGTCAAACTTAAAATGGTCATATTTCGAAAGCTATTCGTCCCGGACTCCTCGTTCCAATCCCAAATGATAGGTATGACCAAGACCTTCATTTATGACAGCTGTCAAACTTGAAACGGTCATATCTCGGAAACTACTCGTCCCGGTCTTCTCGTTCTAATCCCAAATGATAGGTATGACCCAGACCTGCCTTTTTAATGACAGCTGTCAAACTTGAAATGGTCATATCTCGAAAACTACTCGTCCTGGACTCCTCGTTCCAATCCCAAATGATAGGTATGACCAAGACCTTCATTTTTAATGACAGCTGTCAAACTTAAAATAGTCATATCTCGGAAACTACTCGTCCCGGACTTTTCGTTCTAATCCCAAATGATAGGTATGACCAAAACCTGCATTTTTAATGACAACTGTCAAACTTGAAACGGTCATATCTCGGAAACTACTCGTCCTGGACTCCTCGTTCCAATCCCAAATGATAGGTATGACCAAGACCTGCCTTTTTAATGACAGCTGTCAAACTTGAAATGGTCATATCTCGAAAACTACTCGTCCCGGACTCGTCGTTCCAATCCCAAATGATAGGTATCACCAAGACCTGCATTTTTAATGACAGCTGTCAAACTTGAAACGGTCATATCTCGGAAACTACTCGTCCTGGACTCCTCGTTCCAATCCCAAATGATAGGTATGACCAAGACCTGCATTTTTAATGACAGCTGTCAAACTGAAAATGGTCATATTTCGAAAACTTATAGCGCTTCGGGATTTAGAAAAGACGTTAAACGTTAATATTCAAGCATGTGGATTGCACATTGACAAATAATTTCCATTTCTGGGAGCTACTCCGGACGGCAAATGCATACATGGCATTGTAGAAGTGAAATGCCCATCATCAGCTTACAATTTACAGCCCGAAGAAGCAATCAAACAGAAGAAAATTGACTTTTGGTTGTATAAATCTGATGTTTACACAGTGAAAAAAAAAGCAAGTGGTACTACCAGATTCAGGGCCAATTACGAGTTACTGACAAAAATATGTGTGTATTTACCGTTTGGACTGGAGACAGCAAAATTGAATATGAATTCGTAAAAAGAGATAAAAAATTAATTAATTAATTAATTTTGTATTTTTGTATTTTAATTCCTGAAAAAAAAAAGATTTTGTTTTGATTTGATTTGTGAGTAAAACAATAGCTTAAAGACACATTCTACTTATATAAAAAAAAGTAATTTCAATTAATAGCCTACCTAACCATCAAGTATCAAGATTATTTGAATAATGCAGAAAATGGAGCGTAAATGGGCTTGAATGTGTTTGTGGTCACTTTGCTGTTGTGTGCTGGCGCAGAAAGCCGAATTCGAGACAGGGAAAAATGTAATAGCGTCCTTAATGTTATAAGAATAGTATAAACAAAGTTCATAGTTTTTAATCCTTTTTCGCTTAAATCTTTCTTGTTCTCTCTCTTGAATAAAACGGATTTATATCGAGGGCCATGAAACACTCACGTAGGATTCTAACACCTGAGTCACTCGCTACGGGGTACTCACATGGGTTAGTGCCTCCGTGTGGCGCTGCGGGACAAAACCAATCGGAGATTAGAGACGCGCTCCTGCAGCGGAGGGAGCGGCGGCCGGTGGGGGCACTCACCTGTGTCGAAGCGGATCTCCAGGTCGGGCGGCGCCTCCAGCAGCGTGTAGATGAGCGGGCGCTGCAGCGGCGACAGCGCCAGCAGCGGCGCCGCCAGCGCCTCGCCCGGCGCCACGTCCTCGCGCGCCGTCAGCGCGTAGTGCGCGCGCGGCCAGCTCGGCGCCGCGCCGCCCGCCCACACGCGCACCGTCACCTCGGCCAGCGCGCTGCAGGCCGGCACGCCGCCGTCGAAGGCCGCCACCTGCAGCGCGTAGGGGTCGCGGCGCGCGTCCGGCGCCCGCTTGAGCGTGATCTCCCCGGAGCGGCGGTCCACGCGGAACAGGTCGCCGGGGCCGCGCTTCATCTCGTAGCGCACCTCGCCGTTGTCGGCGGTGTCCGCGTCGTGAGCGCGGACGCGCAGCACCAGCGCGCCCGCCTCCGCGTCCGCCGCCACGCCCGCCGCGTACGGCAGCTCCACCCACTCGGGACAGTTGTCGTTCACGTCGGTGACGGCGACGTGCACCAGCGCGCGCGCCTCGCGCCCCCCCTCCCCCTCCTCCTCCCCTTGACCCGGGCCTCGCACCGCGCCCGAGCGAGCCTCCACCACCAGCGTGTACTGGTCGCGCGACTCGCGGTCGAGCGCGACTCCCGTGCTGCGCACCGCACCGGACGTGAGGCCAATCTGACAAGCAGACACTTCCGTTACATTAAAGGCGACCTGTCAATTGATTTTGAACCCTATCAGTTTACGAGTATGAGGTCAATGAGTAGAATTTATATAACATAATCTTCCGTCGTCGGTGCCCGGGCCGGATCGGAGCCAAATACGAGAATTCCACTAAATTACGTACCGGCTCCGATCCGGTGTAGCGTGAATCAGCCTTTAAGTCGACCACCCACTTCGAATGATGACGAAGCGTATCCTAATGGCGAGAGGGTATTATATTTTTTTGTGTACATGCATAATAATAATAAGGCAATAATAATACTGAATACATAATGTACATGGTGTACTCAGTCAAGGTACGGAGCGGCGGACTCACCTCGAATCCGTCGGTGGGGTTGAGGATGCGGAACTCGACATGTTCGTCGAGCGCGGCGCCCAGCACGGCCAGCACGATGACGGTGGTGGGCTTGGTGGAGTTCTCGGGCAGCGATGCCACATACTCGGCGCGCTGGAAGGCGAGCCCCGCGGGCGCAGCCTCCTGCGCCGTCACCGTGACGCGGGCCGTGCTGGCGTGCCGGCCGTCAGACGCGCGCACGCGCAGGCGGTACGTGCCGGCGGCCAGCGCGCCCGTCGTCGTCAGGTCGCCTCGCGCCGACATCGCGAACAGGCCCGCCTCGTCGCCGGAGATGATGTCGTAGGCGAGCGCGGCGTCAGCCGGCGGGTCCGGATCACGCGCCGCCACCCGCACCACGCGCACGCCGCCCGCCGTCGGCAGCGTCACGCGCGCCGAGTACGAGGGGCGCTCGAACGTCGGCGGGCAGTCGTTCACGTCGACCACGTCCACGACGACGTGTGCCGAGGACGCCGCCACCGGCGGCTGCGGCGGCTCCTCCGCGTCCAGCACGCGCACCGTGAACTCATGGCGTGCGGCGAGCTCGTAGTCCAGCGCGCGCCTCGTTCGCAGCGCGCCCGTGGCCGGCTCCACGCGGAACAGCGCCGCGGCGGCCGGCGGCTGGATGTCGAAGGTGACGGCGGGGCGCGCGGCCGCGTCCGCGTCCACCACCTCGAGCACGAGCGGCTGGCCCGGCGCGTCCTGCCGCGTGACCGGCGCGCCTGCCTCGCCCGCCTCCACCGCGCTGCCGCGGTACGAGCGCGCGCGCAGCACCGGCGGGAACTCGTTGCGGTCCAGCACGTGCACCAGCACGGAGGCGCGCGCCGTGCCGCCGCCCTGCGCCGAGGGAGGGGTGAGTGTGGGAAGGAGTGAGTGAGGGCGCGCGGGTGTGGTTGAGCTGCTGCGCTGCACTCACCATGTTGGTGGCGGTGACGGTGAGGTTGTGGCTGGCACCGGTCTCGGCGTCGAGCGGCGCGGCGGCTCGCAGCACGCCGGCGGCGGCGTCCAGGCGGAAGAGGCCGGCGCCGCCGTGCAGCTCGTAGTTGGGCGAGGCGCCGCCGCGGGCCTCCAGCGTCGCCACCCACGTGCCGGCCGGCTCGTTCTCGTACACCGAGCACTCGATCTCATTCGATGTGAATCTGGTGGACAGACCATTTTGTTATAGCATAAAAATGTTGTGTTATTTTTGTATTGAGTGACTATTTCTGACGTAAAGCAGCATTGCTGTGTTTCGGGTTGAAGGGTGTGGATGCCGCTGAAATCACTAACACGTGAGGTTGAACATCTGTATGCCTCAAGTTGTCGTAGGGCACGATCCTGACGTGCGATACCTACGAGACAATGCTTTGCTATAAGCAAACATCATGATTTTGACCTATTTTGTACGAGTGTCGGTTCAGCCAGGCAGCGGCTGAACGGGGAGTTCTTTGGTAACGAGTAAAGCGTATATGCATGCACTGTATTATGTATTATCTAAGCTCTTTGATGTTAATGTCGACTTACGGCGTTCACAGTTTTTGTTTTTAATATGTTTTGTATCCGTGAAAACCTTTAATTGGCTCTCTCGTTTCTATATTACGAATGTAACTTGTTATTTCTGCTGTTGGTTTTCCAATAAATAAATAAATAAATCTACTACACTTAATCTGAAAATGACATGCAGGAGATAGCGATCTTCGGGCCTCTGCTTGAATGCAGGCAGGCAGACGCACCTTGTGTATGTGTACCTATGTGTGTATGATGGTGGCGGTACCTGGGCGGCGCGTCGTCCGGCTCCAGCACGAGCACGTGCAGCGGCAGCGTGGCGTGCAGCCCCGCCGCCGACTGCGCGCGCACGTGCAGCGTGTACTCGCGCGGGCCCGCCGCCGGCAGCGCGCGCGTCAGCGTCACGTCGCCCAGCGCCGCGTCCACCGCGAACAGCCCGCCCGCGTCCCCGCCGCTCAGCGAGTAGCGCAGAGCACCCGCGTCCGCGTCCGCGTCGCTCGCGCGCAGCGGCGCCACGAGCGCGCCGGGCGCCGCACCGCGCTCTAGCCGCGCCTCGGCCAGGCGGCGGCCCCACGCGGGCGCGTGCTCGTCCTCGTCGCGCACGCGCACGTGCACGCGCGCGAAGGCCCTCGAGGCGCGCGGCGCCGCGTCCCGCGCCCACACCGTGAGCTCGTGGTCGCGGGCCGCCTCGCGGTCGAGCGGCGCGGCCAGCTCCAGCGCGCCGCTGAGCTCGTGCAGGCGGAAGAGGTGCAGCGAGGCGGGCGCGCGGGCGGCGTGCAGGCCGTACAGCAGGCGGCCGCCGTGCGCCGCGCGCGCCTGCAGCCGCGCCAGCGCCGCGCCCGCCCGCGCCGCCTCCGACACGGCCACGTCGTACTGCGCCGGGAGGAAGGCGACGCCGCCCTCGTCACCGTCGTTCACCACGTTCACCACCACCTGCACCGTGCACCATCCCCGCGGTGAAAATTATGCTCAAAGATTCCATTACATACATCCAACCCAAAACAAAATTTTTTTTTTTCATCAATCCCATACGTGTTTTGCGAGATGAAGTATAACCATTTATGGAAAGGTCTTCAAAAATGATGATGATGGTTTCTAATATTTTTGTTATCTAAACTGAATAGTTTACGCGGGAGACCCTTCCAAAGTGATAAAATGTGTGCCCCAGGGGGGCCCTGTCTTTTCGAAAATAAGAGAATAATAAAACAAAAAAAAATCTGTTATCTCGGCGGTAGTAATTATATGATGGAGTTCCCAGAAGAATTTAAACCGAGTACTAGCTTAAAATGCTGATAAAATTATATCGATGCAAATTCAGTGATAATGGTAGAAGACTGACCGTGGTGAAGACGGCGTGCAATCCGTCCGAGACGGACACGTTGAGCTTGTACTGCGGCTGCGTCTCCCAGCGCAGCCAGCGCGCCACCGCCAGGCTGCCGTCCTCGCGGCCCAGGCGCCAGTCGCGCCGCCCGTCCCCGTCTGCAAGCAGACGCCGCATCACAACCTGCGCTGCACGCCCCGCGCCGCCGCCCAGCCAGCGAGCACCAGCACCCGTGCTCACCCACTATGTCGTAGTAGAGCGCGTCGCCGTCCGGGTCCGCGGCCTGCAGCACGGCCAGCACGAACCCGGGCGCGTCCAGCTCCGCGGCCTGCAGCGGCGGTGGCGGCTGCAGGCGCGGGGGCGAACCGCCACCCGGCGCCAGCACGCGCACGGTGGCGCGCGCCACGCCGCAGCGCGCGGGTGTGCCGCCGTCGCACGCGCGCAGCGCCAGCTCGAAGGCGTCACCGGCGCGTAGACGGGCGCCGGGCGCGCCGAGCACGCGGCCGCTGTGCGCCGTGACCCGCAGGCGCGCGCGTGCCGGCCCGCGTGCTCGCGCCCAGTACTGTACGGTGCCGTTGGCGCCCGCGTCTCCGTCCAGCGCCAGCACCTGCACAAGGCGGGGGTGAGCGGGACGGCGGGACGGGGCCCGGCCGGGAGCGCGGGGGTCGGCTACTCACGGTGGCGAGATGCACGGCGCCGACGGCCGCCGCCTCGGGCGCCTGCTGCCAGGCGGCGCCGCGGCCGGAGCCCTCCTCCTCGTCGTCGCTGTCCCACTCGGCGCTGGCAGCTGCCCCCTCGCCCTCACCCCCATCATCTCCCCCCTCGCCCTCGCTCGACTCCTGCAACACGCACGCGTCAAGCTCTCATCCTACGCCCGGAATGTGATGCATGATGCATAGGTGATGATTGTAAGGGCTGATTGTTCCTCCTATTCGTAACTTTCTCTTCTTTTTTTCTTGCTTGTTATTTTTTTTGTATAATGTATTATAATTTCTTATATAATATAGTAATTATAAATTCTTGTACCTATTTAAAATTAAAACTTTTAAATAGTTTCGCACATTTAGAATATGCATAATACTGCTTTTAGAAATTGCGCCGATGCGCATGTTTAAATTTGTGAATCTTATAACTGTTTAGCTTTTATTGTTCTATAGTACCTACCATTATGTTTCTAGTAAAGCTGTTTGTTTTCCTTGAAAATAAAATAAAATAAATAGAAATAAAATAAAATAAATAATAAAGCGGCCAAGTGCGAGTCGGACTCGCCCATGAAGGGTTATGTATCAACAAGTAACATAATATAAAAGATCTTGTAGTTCGTCGAAAGGTAAATTGCAGTTTGCGATTTATGACGTATAAAAAAAAAACTACTCACTAGATCTCGTTCAAACCAAATATCGTTGAAATTTTTTCATAGTAACACATATTAGTGTTATACAAGGGCAGTAAGTGAGCTTTTGCAGAACAAGATCCTTTTTAGCGCCCGTGCGAGCGTAGCTCGCAAAGTGCGCTAATGGATCGAGTGTACCCGAGATATTTAGATGCCCGAGCGAGCAAAGCGAGCGAGGGCAAATATAGTTCGAGGGTGCAATAGCTACTTATGACCGAGGTAAGCATTCTACTTTACATCATTCATGCGAGGTAAATTTTTAACTAGCTGATGGAACAAACATATGGCCCACCTGATGTTAAGTGGTAACCATTGCCTATAGCAAAGCATTGCCTCGTAGGTCAAGCACCTCAGGAACGTGCCCTACAATGTTAAATTTAAAACTCATAAACCTTAATTCCACTTTTAAAATAGTTTCGCACGTTTCCAATATGCATGTTGTGTTCACTGTTTTTAGTAACTGCGCCGCATTTTATTGTCAGTATAATATTTAGATGTAAGTCATGCGCATGTTGCAATTTGTGGACCTTATAATAAAAAAAAAAAAAAAAAATGCACTGCCCTACGACTATCAACTTGAGGCATACGGATGTTCAGCCTCACGTGTCAGTGATTTCACCGACACCCATACCCTTCAACTTGAAACACAGCAATGCTGCTTTTCGGCATAAATAGGCATACAATACAACAATAACACAACATTTATACGGGTATGACAAAATGTAATTTTAATTTGAGAAAAATAAAATTACAATAATAATATAAGTATTATAATTATACTATTAATTTTATTAAAATTAATAGTAAAATATTTGTACTGTATCTGCCCTGTAGACGCACACAGTCACTGGTTCGAAAGAATCAGTGACACGATAAGAAGAAGAAGAAGAAGAAGTAAGAAAAGAGATTGTTTCACCAAGGAGGTTTGCATAGCTCTTGAACTGTAATGAACCATTACGTATCAAGCATAGTGTGACGGTAAAAGTGATTTGAAAATGGAACGCATTTACAATGCACTGGGCTGCACACGCCTACTTACACAGCCTCTTTGCGTTAAAGTAAATCCTATTTACTGAGCATGTATGATGTAAACACATAATATAGTACATTGTCCAAAGCGGTCGCGTTCCCAAGTAGGTCTCAAATGAGAAATGACAAATCGAGTAAACTTCAAAGGTGCTTTATTGATAGTAAACAAGAAGAGCGTGTCACAACGTAATAGCTGCCTCATACCATATTGCCCAGAACGCAACGATAGCGCGTTCTAGGACTGTTACAAATTTAGCAGCGACATCTAGTTCTGAAGCCGGTACTAATTACGATTTACATTGAAAACTATTGCTATGATATTTTTATAATGAACGGACTTAAACATGCCGCCCACCAAGAACAACTGTTTTGTTCTTAACTAGAGAAACACAACTATGCAGCTAACTTTACATTGACATTATTATAACATTGCTTCAATAGCGATAACAAACTACAAAACTAAGTGGACTGTATACAACAAACTTCAATAAAAACAAAAACTCAACTTCATATAAATAACTAAACATAACCATTTCTGTGAGCGATACAAAACACAACTTAAAACTAATCACTGACAGGCAAAACACACAATCTCGACACAGGTCGTTTGCATAGAGTGCCATTGCACTTCAGAGTCACAACTCGTGTGACCTTGTCCAAACCAGAGTGTTTTTGGATGATTTTACCCATCATCCAACGAGCAGGAGGCACATTATCCTCTTTGACTAACACAATATCTCCAATATTTGGCTCTGGAACAAGCTTGTTCCATTTGTATCTTTGCTGCAAGTGAACCAAATATTCTTCAGACCAACGCCGCCAAAATTCCTGCAATACGCGCTGACATAACTGCCAACGTTTCAACGAACTCAAACTACTATCTTCGTAATTTCGATCAGGCACCGTTATCAGAGGCTCACCTATAAGAAAATGACCTGGTGTTAAAGGAGAAGGGTCGTTGGGATTGTCAGGCATCATTGACAACGGACGTGAATTTAAACATGCTTCTACTTGGATCAGTACAGTCGACATCTCTTCATAGGTAAGTGTCGAGTTCCCTATCACGCGTTTTAAATGAAACTTGGTGGACTTTACGCCCGCCTCCCATAGCCCGCCAAAGTTGGGCGCGTGAGGTGGAATAAAGTGCCACGTCGTACCGTTGTTGCCTAACCACTCTCTAATGTCTACAGCCACAGATGACTTTTCTGCGGCAACCAGGTGACCTAGCTCTTTGGAGGCGCCAACAAAGTTGGTGCCGTTGTCGCTCCAAATGTCGCTAACTAGACCTCTGCGTCCCACAAATCTCCTAAACCCTGCGATGAAGCCTTGAGCCGTCAAATCACTAACGGCTTCAAGGTGTATAGCCTTAGACACCATACAAACAAACAGGCAAATATATCCTTTATAAGATTGATGGCCCCGACCCTTTGACGTTCGGATGTTGATCGGTCCTGCAAAGTCAACCCCACTCTGCCGAAATGGTCTTGCTGGTGTCACTCTACTTGTCGGCAATTGACCCATTAATTGGGTTTGAGCAGCAGTCGAGTACCGTTTACAAGTGACACATTTGCGTACAAAAGCCTTAACCATAGTTTTGGCTGACATTACCCAATACTTGGTACGCAAATGATTTAAGACCAGAGAAGCTCCTCCATGAAGAGTTCTTTTGTGGGAATCACTGATCACTAGGTTCGTGAAGTGATTAGTCTGTGGTAAAATGATGGGATGCTTTGTATCTTCATCTAAGTTGGCGTTCTGAATACGACCACTAACGCGCAAAATCCCATCTCTATCTATCAGTGGGCAGAGAGATTTCAGTCTGCTCTTTCCTTTAACTGTTCCCATCTTTCTCAAATCATCAATTTCTTCTTTAAACTCTTGCCCTTGAACCTGTCTAATACACACCCTTGTTGCTTCTTCAATTTCTTCTCTTGTTAGATAAGTTTCGTATCTTCTACTACCATCTCCCAGCTTCTTCCATCTCAAAACCCTCCGGCAATATGCCAGTACTCTCACTAATTTCGGTAGTGAGGAATACCTTGTCCACAAGGGATGTTCTGAAGTGTTTTCAGTGCCTACGTGAGCCTTGACCGATCTCTGTTCCATATTTGTCGATATGGCTTTCGGTCTTGTATATTCTATTGCGTCCTTGCGTAGCCACAGTGGGCCCTGAGACCACAGAACACTGCCTGCAAGCTCTTGTGGAGTTAACCCTCTTGAAGCAATATCTGCTGGGTTTTGAGAAGACTGGACGTGAGCCCAGTGCGTGTTGTCAAACTGCGAGAGAATGGCAGAAACTCTATTAGCAACAAAAGTGGTCCAGCGGCTAGGATGGCTGCTAAGCCATGCCAAAACCACGGATGAATCAGTCCAAGCGTGTACATGAGTATGTGGGATCTTCATGACTTCCGACACTTCAGATATTAAATCTGCTAACAATGCCGCTCCCATCAACTCCAGCCTCGGAATCGACTGCTGCTTAACAGGAGAAACTCTGGTGCGCGCAGTGATCAAACTTGTGGTAATGGATTGATCCGCTTTAATAACCCTGACATACACAACCGCAGCGTAAGCAGCAATGGATGCATCCGAAAACCCGTGCAACTCTACACACAAGTTATCAGCTGATGTGTCAACCCATCTCGGAATGCTGAACTTACATGTTTCTATCAGATTTTGACGGTAAGTTTGCCACTCTGCCATTAATTCCGACGGCAACTCTTCGTCCCAACCTATTCCCGAAAGCCAAAGCTTTTGAATAAATATCTTAGACGTAACAACACAGGGTGCTGCCCATCCCAACGGGTCAAATAGGCGGGCGATGTCCGAGATGACCCTCCGCTTTGTGAGAGGAGTTGGCTGTGTTGAAAGCTTTACAGAGTACTTGAACTCATCACGATCACGATCCCATGATATCCCCAAAATTTTCATAACCTCATCAATCTTTATATCCTTTTCCTTTATTCCTTGATCCTGATCCATTTCCCTTTTATCATCCTTTTCATCTTTTAGCATTAGTTCATTCAATTTCTTACAGCTACTCACCCATTTTTGCAACACAAAACCACCCTTGGTAAGTACCTCTGTTATTTTCCTTTTTAACATTAATCCTTCTTCTATTGTTTGACTTCCTGTCATCAAATCGTCTACATAAAATTCATTTTTTATTCTTTCAGCTATTTCAGGACAATGTGAGCACTCGTCGATCGCTGCCTGCTGCAATGTCTTCACTGCGAGGTAAGGAGCTGCCGACGTTCCAAAGGTAACTCTCAACATGCGGTATTCTTCGATTTCGTGCATGGGATCGTCGCGCCACACCACTCTCTGGAAGTCTGCGTGTTCAGGTAAGACTTTCACTTGTCTGTACATTTTAATAATGTCGGCACAGATGCTTATAGGGTACATTCTCCATTTCATGATGATATGGCGCAGTGGCGGTTGCAATGTGGGACCAACCATGAGGTCGTCGTTCAGTGAGACCTTATTCAACCCCTTCATTGAGGCGTCGAACACAATCCGAACCTTGGTGGTTGACTTATCTTCGCGTACAACAGCGTGATGTGGCAAGTAAACTGCTGTCGATCTTCGGGCATCATCACCCTGTACGCGTTCTACATGACCAAGGTCCATGTATTCGTGGAATACCTCTGAGTATCGCTTCTTCACTTCTGGCTGCTTCTTGAACTTATTTTCAAGAAGCTGAAATCTCTTTACAGCCAGGTCTCTAGAACTGCCATACTGACACTGCGGATCATCGCTGCGAAATGGAAGGTGAACAACGTATCTGCCACTTTCATCCTTGGAAGTGGTTTGAGAGTAGATGTCTTCGCATCGCTGCTCATCTTCGGAAAGGATCTTTCGTGATCCGGGAATAATAGACTCGATCTCCCAAAACTGCTTCAGGAGTGCGTTGTCATCAACCTGATCTGGCGTGCTTATAATGGTGTGATGACAACGTGCGTTCGAGGTTGATCTCGATGGGACTTTACCAAACAAAATCCATCCTAAGGCTGTGTTTTGTGCTACAGGAAAGCCTAGGGGACCTTGGTTTAGTCCTTCTCTCAGAACCTGGCCATACACTTCAGCGCCAAGCAAGACATCAATCTTGTTTGGTGTGTGATATTCTGGGTCAGCTAAAGTGAACTGTATCTCAGGCCAGTTGAATTCAGCAAGTTTCTCTGAAGGTAAGAGCGACGTTATGGTACCTAACACGAATGCTTCTACTTGGACACTAAAATTAGGATCAAACCGTGAGTGAATAGTCACCGTGACTGTAGACCTAGAAGCAAAACTGCTCTCCTCACCACCTATTCCTGAAACGACCGTTCTGGCCGCCTTTTTCTTTAGTCCAAGCAGCTGTACTGTTGATTCGGTTATGAATGATGCCTGGGATCCCTGATCCAATAACACCCTCAACAGTTGTGTAGACCCATATCTTGTCTGTGCTTCGACAAGAGCTGTGGCCAACAAAACTTGTGTAGGTACTGACCTCTGAGAAAAATGTGAAGCTACATTTGACGAAGATGGTTCGCCCTCTGATAACGATGTCTGAATGGCAGACACCGCTGACTTAACTTCAGCCGTTAAAGTTGGTTTTGTATTAGATACGGCTGAATTTGAAACTGCTTTAGGATGCAACAGCGAATGGTGTTTTCGCTTGCATACGCGACAACAAGAACTTTGACGGCAAAACTTAATGGAGTGTCCTAAACCCAAACAGTTAAAACATAAACCATTGGTTTGAACAAAGTCATGACGAGACTCATAACTCTGCCTTGCAAACTGCTTACAATTTGCAATCTTGTGGCTTTCTTTACAGTACGGACATGTTATATTTACATTGGCATTGTTGTCGGTGCTAACTACGTGATGTACTTTTGGCTTATTCAAGGATGGTCTATGTCTGTTATCTTTAGAATCTAAGAATTCTAGTGCCCGAGATCTGGCTTCTAAAAACTCCCTAAACTCTACTAGTGTGGGCAAATTATCATGGGAGCTTATTTTAGTTTCCCACTGCTTCCGGGACTCGATATCTAGTTTTAAGCTGACAATGTGTATAACAATGATATCCCACGACTTAATCTCTACACCTATATTCTTAAGACCATTCAAACACTCCATCGTAGTGTCTAAAAGACCCTTGATCGAAATTGAATTTTCTACCACAACAGGTTGGCTCATCAACCTTTTCAATAAACAATTTGAGATGAATCGTTTATTGTCGAATCTATTACTAAGAATTGACCAACATTCATCATAGTTAGCGGACGTGATCGGAATATTCCGGACTAGCTGTTCAGCTTCACCCGACAACAAACCTTTCAAATAGTGCAACTTTTCTACCTGAGCCAAACTTTCATTTTGATGAATTAATGACACAAACAAATCTTTGAAAGTAGGCCATTGAGTATAATTACCCGAAAATGTGGGAATTGATATTTTTGGTAACTTGATGCTATCATTTTTACATTTTACTGTTTTATCAGAACTTGCAGGAGTCGCAACTCCTCTTTCAAACTTGGATACAACTTCTCTCAAATCACATTTATAATTAGTGTACAATTCCTCAGAATTTTCATACACCTCATCTACAAAATATTTATCATCTTTATTTAACTCAGTTACTTTTTGTACAATACTTTCATGAACCTTTACAAAACTGTCCCAAGCCTTTTCTAAAGACTCTAATCTAACTTCTGCGTATGACCGAGTGATTCGTTCCTTTGGCGATTTTTTAAAGTTACTTATCGCCTTCTCTATACGCAGCTTTGTATCGGCTTGCAATTTGTACAAAGATTCCATTTTTAAAAACTAAATTTTTTCTAAGTCCAAAAATATTTGTTAAAATTTTACAAGTGTTTGAGATTTAAATAAATTTTCAAAAATCGGGCATGGATTCCCCGTCTCA
Organism: Thera britannica; assembly: GCA_939531255.2. Lineage (NCBI taxonomy): Eukaryota > Metazoa > Arthropoda > Insecta > Lepidoptera > Geometridae > Thera > Thera britannica. The sequence continues at coordinate 14,366,968 of OW618040.2, read as the reverse complement.
ACAGAGTTTGAATTTCTTACAACTAGCATGCACACGAAAATTACAAGTCCTAAATAACATAAATTTTTCAAAGTCCAATATTCAGTAAAATGTTAAAGTCCCAAATCTCTACCGAAGAACTCTATCTTCGTTTTCACCACAAACTGCTCTACCAAAGTAGATATCGCTCTACACTTCAAAGTAATCAAATTGTACTCACAGTTGCACTGCACAAACCACAACAACTTGCTCCAATCCAGTATTGCCTTGTCGCCAACGCTCCGTCAACTGCAGGTGGCGCCCTCTAGCGCATCCAAAGTGCACCTCGGCTACTTCCCCGCAGTACCGGCAGGCTGACATCCGCGGCCCGCGGTGATTGCTTCTCCCACCTCTAGTGTGGGGGGCACGTCAGTGGCGATCCACCACTGCTTCCTATGCCCGGCTCGTACAAAAACGTTGGGACTCGCTAGCACTCGAAAACTCCAATGGGGCTAGTGAAATCCGCTCGTAAGGACCATGTCCAAAGCGGTCGCGTTCCCAAGTAGGTCTCAAATGAGAAATGACAAATCGAGTAAACTTCAAAGGTGCTTTATTGATAGTAAACAAGAAGAGCGTGTCACAACGTAATAGCTGCCTCATACCATATTGCCCAGAACGCAACGATAGCGCGTTCTAGGACTGTTACAAATTTAGCAGCGACATCTAGTTCTGAAGCCGGTACTAATTACGATTTACATTGAAAACTATTGCTATGATATTTTTATAATGAACGGACTTAAACAACATCATATATTTTTTTTGGATTTATCATTCTCTTATTTTAGAAGTTAGAGGGGGGAGAGGACCAACTTTTTACCGCTTTGGAAGAGTCTCTCGCGCAAACTATTCAGTTTAGAAAAAAAGCAGCCAAGTGCGAGTCGGACTCGCCCATGAAGGGTTCCGTAGCATCAATTAACATAATATAAAGGTTTTTGTAGTTCGTCGAAAGGTAAATTGCGGTTTACGATTTATGACGTATAAAAAAAAAACTACTGACTAGATCTCGTTCAAACCAAATATCGTTGAAAGTTTGCATAGTAATGTACAACATATATTTTTTTTAGTTTTATCATTCTCTTATTTTAGAAGTTAGAGGGGGGGGGACCAACTTTTTTCCACTTTGGAAGTGTCTCTCGCGCAAACTATTCAGTTAAGAAAAAAACGATTTTAGAAACCTCAACATCATTTTTTAAGACCTATCCATAGATACCCCACACGTATGGGCTCGATGAAAAAAAAAATTTTGAGGTTCAGTTTCAAGTATGGGGACCCCCAAATTTTATAGTTTTAGAAAAAAACTATGTTAGAAACCTCAACATAATTTTTGAAAACCTATCCATAGATACCCCACACGTATGGGTTAGATGAAAAAAAAAATTTTGAGTTTCAGTTTTAAGTATGGGGACCCCCAAAATTTATAGTTTTTTTTCTATTTTTATGTAAAAACCTTAATGCGGTTCACAGAATACATCTACTCACCAAATTTCATCAGTCTAGCTCTTATAGTTTCGGAGAAAAATGGCTGTGAAGCGGCCGGACAGACAGACAGACAGACAGACAGACAGACAGACAGACAGACAGACATGACGAATCTATAAGGGTTCCGTTTTTGCCATTTGGCTACGGAACCCTAAAAACGGTATTGGAAACCTCAATATCATTTTTGAAGACCTATTCATAGATACACGTAGGAGTTAGACGAAAAAAAAATTTTGAGTTTCAGTTTCAAGTATTTTTTTTTTGTTTTTGTTTTTATATTTTTGTGTAAAAATATTGATGCGGTTCACAGATTTTTTTTTTTTATTTATATACATTTAGAATACATCTACTCGCTAAGTTTCATCAGTCTAGCTTTCATAGTTTCGGAGAAAAATGGCTGTGACATAAACGGACAGACAGACAGACATGACGAATCTGTAAGGGTTCCGTTTTTGTCATTTGGCTACGGAACCCTAAAAATATATAACAAGTGCGTGCGATCGAATGACCTGGTGCAGGACGGGCGGTGGTGGTTCGGGCGCGCGCAGCTCGTAGTAGCGCTGCGTGAAGGCGGGCGCGTGGTCGTTGACGTCATCGATGTGGACGTGCACGCGCGCCGTGCCCGCCAGCTCGCCGTCCGAGCACTGCACCTCCAGCGCGTGGTCGGCGCGCGCCTCGCGGTCCAGCGCGCGCCCCGTCGTCCATATCTCCCCTGCAACACACACACACGGAGCGTCAGTGCGAGTGCGGCGAGCGAGCGCGACCGGAGAGGAGCTGCACGCGCACGCACCGGTGTCCGCGTCGATGGAGAACAGTCCGTCCGGGTTGCCGGCCACGATGGCGTAGTGCAGCGGCGGCGGCTGGGGGGCGGCGTCCGCGTCCTCGCACAGCACGCGCAGCAGTCGCGCGCGCGAGCCGCTGCCCTCGGGCACGCGCGCCGCGTACGCCGCCTGCTGGGGCCACGGCGCCATGTCGTTCACGTCCTCCACCTCCACGTACACCTGCCGATGCCGCGACGCACAACCAATACTATATTATCACGTCACCTGCATTCTCTAAATGGTTCGTCATACAACTTATTTAGGTTTATCTATGTCAAATTAATGTGATTTATTGAATCCAGCCCAAATCCAATACCAGCATTTTTGGGGCGGGATCGGCCAGCCGGCGGAGCATGCAGGTACCTGAGGTGCAGAGAGCGTACCTCGATGCAGCTGTGCTTGGGCACCAGTCCGTGGTCCTGCGCGCACAGAGTCACCCAGTAGTGGTCCTTCGTCTCGCGGTCCAGCGGCGTTAGCGTGCGCAGCGTGCCTGCGGGAGCGAGAGCGGCGTGAGTGCGGGTCGGGGGCAGGGGCTCCCGCCCCCGGGGGTGGGGCGGGCGGAGCGGCACTCACCTGTGTCGTCGACGGAGAAGTGCGCCAGGCCGTCGCCTGCTAGCAGGTAGTAGGCAAGGCGCGAGTCCCGGCCCGGCGGGTCCGCGTCGGTGGCGGCGGCCAGCAGCACGCGCGTGCCCGGTGCCGCGTCCTCGCGCACGCGCGCCGTCAGCACGCCGGGAGCGGCGAAGCGCGGCGCGTGCGCGTTCTCATCTACGTCCTCCAGCTCCACGACGAGAGTGGCCTCGCTCCAGAGCATAGGCGTGCCGGCATCGCGCGCGCGCACCGTCACGCCGTGCACCTGCCGCGTCTCAAAGTCCAAAGCGCGCCGCGTGCGCACCGCGCCCGACTCCGCGTCCACCTCGAACGCGCTCTCTTCCTCGCCGTCGGAGTTGCCCTCCGCCAGCGCGTAGAGCACGCGCCCGCCCTCCGCCAGGTCCGGGTCGTGCGCTTCCAGCACGGCCACCAGCGTGCCAAGCGGCACGTCTTCGCGCACGCGCGCCGCGTACGCCGCCAGGGGGAAGCGTGGCGGGTTGTCATTGACGTCGTCGAGCAGCACGCGCACGCGCGCCTCGGCCCATAGCCCACCCGCATCGGTGGCGCGCAGCGTGAGCTCATGCACGGCACGCGTCTCGCGGTCGAGCGCGCCGCAGACGCGCAGCGCGCCCGTGTCGGCGTGCACGCAGAAGGCGGCGGGCGCGGGCGCGGCGCGCAGGCTGTACTGGAGACGCGCGTGCTCCGGCGCGTCGGCGTCGCTGGCGTGCGCCTGGAACACGAGCGTGCCGTTGCGCGCGCTCTCGGCCAGGCGCACGCTGGCGAGCGCGCGCTCGAAGCGCGGCGCGTTGTCGTTCACGTCGAGCACGGTGACTGGCAGCAGGCGGCTGGCGGCGCGCGGCGGACTGCCCTGGTCCCACGCCGTCACGTTCAGGAAGTACTCGGCCTCGCGCTCGCGGTCCAGGTACCCGATGAGCTGCAGCGCGCCTGACGCCGGCTCCACGCGGAACAGCGAGTGCGGGTCGCCGCCCGAGATCACGTACGTCACCAGCCCGTTGTAGCCGAGGTCGCGGTCGCGCGCCGTCACCACCACCAGCGTCGTACCCAGCGACAACGACTCGTTAACCTGCAACATGCACGCACAACGCACCATCAACTAAGTTATTGGTACCTACCTATATTTGTCACTATACTAAACAACCTTTCATTATAGAACATAATAGAAAAAAGCGGCCAAGTGCGAGTCGGACTCGCCCATGAAGGGTTCCGTAGCAACAAGTAACATTAGTACATTGTTACCTGAGTGTTGAAAGTCACGTTTTTTGAGTCCCGAAACGGGTTTGGCGCCAGAGCGTAGCGAGGGCGCCAATAGAGCTTGAGGGACTTAAAAGACTTTTTAATACAGTTGCTCAAAAAGTGGCGTATTGCAGGGACGTATAGCGTTCGGGATGTGGGCTATTACACACGCGTGCTTTTTTTTTACCTTTCCCGCACTAGTGCTTTTTCTTTCCCAATTGTCAAAATAATGTCTAAAAAGAAAAATCAACCATGAAGTTTTTACTAAAAAAATTCATCGAATTTTTATGATTCATGCAAATACGTTTCATTAACAGATTTAATGATTTGATTGAATGAGTTATGTTAGGTTTCATTTCATTTCATCTCATTAAATTTCATTTTCAATTCATATCAATAAAAAAAATCTACTGAAGACTTGGCTGTATGGGTATAGTTCCCTTTGCCTTCCAGAATGGGTGAAGAAAAAAAAGTTTTTTTTTTATAATAAAACAGAACGTCACCTTCACTTCGACCGGGAAGTCGATGAACTCGGGCGCGTGCAAGTTTTGCGCTAGGCGCGCCGGCTGCGCGGGGAAGTCGTCGGCGGCATCTGGCGGCTCGTTGGCACGCTCGGCCGCCGCCAGCAGCTCGGCTAGGCGGCGCGCCGCGCCCGTGTCGCGGCACTGCAGCGCCGGCGCCGCGAGCGCGCCCGCGCCGCCCACGCGCAGCGCGAGCCAGGTGGCGTCTGCGAAGTGCGTGCCGTCCGTCGCCGTCACGTTCAGCAGGCGCGTGTCGGGGCGCGCCTCGCTCAGGTCGCAGGCGAGGCTCAGCATGCCGGTGGCGGCGTCCAGCGCGAAGCAGCCGTCCTCGTTGCCGGCCGCGATGCGGTACGACACCGCGTCGCCGGCGTCGAAGTCGATCGCGGACAGCGTCACGATGGCGGCGCCGCGCGGCGTGCTGCGCGCCAGGTGGCCGGTGCACTCGACGCGCTCGAACTGCGGCCGGTTGTCGTTGACGTCCTCGAGCCGCACCTCCAGCCGCAGCTCCGCCTGCCGCCGGTAGGGCACGCCCCAGTCCGACGCGCGCACGCGCAGCTCCCACGCGCGCCGCATCACCTCGTAGTCAAGCACGCGTGTCGCGCGCACCGCACCCGTGAACGGGTCCACGTCAAAGGGCACGGGCTGCAGGTTGGCGAGGCTGTAGGACACGTAGGCGTTGTCCCCCGCGTCCGCGTCCCGCGCCGCCACGCGCGCCACCACGCCGCCCGCGGGCCCGTTCTCCGGCACCGAGACGCGCTGCACCTCCCGTTCGAACGAGGGCGAGTTGTCGTTCGCGTCCTCCACCGTGACCTGAACCTTCGCGGAGGACTGTTTGCGCACGGCAACGCCGGCGCCGCCGCGCTGGTCGATCGCCGACACGGTCAGGTGGTAGAGCGCCTTGGTTTCCGCGTCGAGAGGCAGCGCCGTGTACAGCACGCCGGTGTCGGGGTTCACGCGGAACTCACCACCTTCGTTGCCACCCACTATCTCGATGTAGACGCGCGCTTCCCGGCGCCCTGCGTCGCGCTCGGCCACTTTCAGCCGCAGCACGGGCGTGTGCGGGGGCGCCGTCTCCGGCACGCGCGCCTCGTATAGCTCCCGGTCGAATACGGGCACGTCTGCAGCCGCGGCCAGCGGCGCCACCGGCAGCGTCAGGTACGAAGTGCGGGCTGGCCGGCCGCCGTCCGTCGCGCGCAGCGTCAGGTTGTAGCCGCGCTCCGCTGTCGCACGGTCCCGCAGCGGCAGAGCCGCCACGTCCCACTCGCCGGCCTGCGTTGAGGGGCGCACGCGGAAGTGTCCGTCCGGGTCCCCATCCACGACGTCGAGCGCTACGACGCGGCCCGCCTCGCCCGCGTCCGCGTCCGTCACTTCCACGATGGCATACACCTCGGGCGCGTCCGTCGCGTCAGGTGGGTCGGGCAGATGGCGCGCGCGCAGGCGGGGCGCGTGCAGGTTGCAGCGCGCCACGTGCACCGTAAGCGCGGCACGCGCGACCCGCGAGGCGTCACCGGCGCGCAGCGAGGCGCGGTCGTGCGCCGTCACCGTGAGCGCGTGCACGGTCTGGGCGGCAGCGGACAGCGGCCGCGTGAGGGTCACCTCGCCGCTGGTGGGGTGCACCGCGAAGGTGCGGCTCGGCTCCGCGAGCGAGTAGTAGATCTCGCCGTTCAGGCCGAGGTCGGCGTCCTCGGCCCGCACGCGCGCCACGCTGGCGTGCAGCGGCGCGTCTTCGGGCACGGTCACGTCGTACTCGGTGGGATAGAAGAGCGGCTCGAGGTCGTTCTCGTCGGCGACGTGCACGAGCAGCACGGCGTCTGCGTCGAGCGCGCCGCCGCTCGACAGCTGCGCGGTGGCGCGCACCTCCAGGCGGTAGAGCGCGCGCCGCTCGCGGTTCAGCACGTCGGCGTTGCCAGCGCGCGTGCGTAGCAACAGGAAGCAAAGGTCGCCCGCGCACCGCTCCTCCGCCTTGAAGAACTTGTCGCGGTCGCCGTGCCGGATGCGGAAGCGCAGACGCGCGCCGGGCGCAAGCAGGCGCGCGGCGGGCGGCGCCTCGCCGGGAGCGGGCTCGCAGTAGGTGCGCGGGGGGCTGTTCTCCGGCACGGTCACGTTGTAGAGCGGCTGCGTGAAGTACAAGGCGGGGGCGGGAGGGGCGGGAGGGCCGGGGCCGGCGCGCGCGCACCACGCCACGCACGCCAGCACGAGCCACGCGGCGCGCCGCTGCATCGCGCCAGCTCTGATCTGAAACCGAACATCGCCGGGTGAGCACGACTAGCCATTAAATGCCAAATTAAAAAGTTGAATATAAAATATTAATCAAGTGAAGTTTAAAAAAGTTGAAAGCAACTTCACGGCCAATCTGCTACCAATTGGGAAATATAACCTTCCCGAAAAAAATTCAAACCCGCTCATAATGACAAAGATATGCTATTATTATTATTATTATTATGAGCCTACTATGTCCCACTGCTGGGCAAAGGCCTCCCCTAATCCCCTCCACTCTGTGCGGTCCTGTGCTGAGATGTTCCACTGTGGTCTGTGCTTATAGAGCTCGTCTCGCCATCTTGTTCTTGGTCTGCCGCGACGCCTTGGCTTTTGTGGGCACCACTCTGTTGTAATTTTGGCCCAGAGCTCGTTATGCATGCGGCAGACATGGCCAGCCCACTCCCACTTGAGCTTGGCAGCTTTGGTCGCCACATCCACGATTTGCGTTTGTGAACGCAGTACCGTGTTGCGGACTCGGTCGATTCGACAAACATAAAAAAAAATCAAACGAATTGAGGACCTCTTTATTTATTCGATGTTGGTTTCAAACTAAAAAAACATGCCTTTATAAATAACAGTTAAACAAACTAGATAGAGTAACCTTAAAATTAATTTAAAATTGAAATTTTTTTTTTCTTTTTAGTTCGATTTTATATAAGTGTATTTTTAGTTTTTAGGGCTCCGTAGCCCAATGGCACAATACCGAATCCTTATGGATTCGTCATAAGATCATGTCATTCTGTCTGCCTGTACGTCCGAATGTCACAGTCACTTATTTCCGAAACTATAAGAACTATAATTACTGTTGAAACTTGGTAAATAGATGTATTCTGTGAAACGTATTTCGATTTTTACACAAAAATATAATAAAACCCACAGCCGGTAAGATTGCGGTCTAACGCAAGCCTATTATGTAAACAATTAACAAAATTGGGTTCCCCAGACTGAACTGAAACTCAAATTTTTATTTTCATCAAACCCATAATTATGTCCCCCACATCGTATCAATGGATAGGTCTTCAAAAATGATGTTGAGGTTTCTAATATCGTAGTGTAAGTGATAAAATGTGTCCCCCACCCCCCTGTAACAACTAAAATAAGAGAATGATAAAACTAACTTAAATATATGATTTTCATTCCTCGGAAAGTAGGTCTGAAGTTGCCTGAGGGGCCTAATTGAAAGTAATACTTTCAGCCCTAGGGAGAATCGCTTTCTACTGACAGCTGTCAAATTATAAAAAAAACAAGTTCTATTTTATTCAACCATGTTCCAACTTTCTAAAGTCTTTCTAACTGCAAGGAGGTTATTGAACCAAATTCCAACTTTTTATTCAGCAAGGAGGCTGGATTACAACGGTAAGAAGTTTAAAAAGTCTAATTAGAGCGTGAAGTAAAATTTAAATTTAAATAACATAAAGATAGTATTAAATAAAGAATATATTTTCTAAATGACTTTATTATTATTTAGCTTCAACTATTTCTTTAAAATAACATAGTTTTGAGCTAAAAATTTACCATTTTTTAAATTATGAAAATAAAAATAATGGTTGAATAATGCTGGCCAGCCGAAGGCCCGCCAGAGAAAAAAAAAGCGGGAATGCGGCAATTCAATCTTCATTTTCACTAATTTTTCTATCATGTTTGTATTTTTACTTTCCTTGTATTCGTAATGAAAAGCACAGTGTTTACCTCGGGTGAAAGTCTTTTAAGTCCTTCGGCTTCGGCTCGCCAGCATTATTCAGCCATTATTTTCATTCTCATAATTTAAAAAATGGTAAATGTCAAATCTATGTTATTTTAAATAAATAGTTGAAGCTATATATTAATCAAGTAATTTAGAAGATATATTATTTATTTAATACTATCTTTATGTTATTTAAATTTAAATTTTACATTGTGCGCTATCTTATTAATTAGACTTTTTAAACTTCTTACCGTTGTAATGGGTTTCCAACCTACTTGCTGAATAAAAAGTTGGAATTTGGTTCAACGACCTCCTTGCAGTTAGAAAGACTTTAGAAAGTTGGAACATGGTTGAATAAAATAGAACTTGTTTTTTTATAATTTGACAGCTGTCAGTAGAAAGCGATTCTCCCTAGGGCTGAAAGTTTTACTTTCAATTAGGCCCCTCAGGCAACTTCAGACCTACTTTCAGAGTATGAGTAATGAAAAATACTAAATAAGTGTCACTCATTCCTCATAGCTGGGATGAAAATTTTGGGTTTATGCCATTTAAGTTTGGAAACAATATAAAATTCAATTATATAAAAAAAAAAAAAAAAAAACCATTCTACTAAAGCTATGCAATAATAATTAATTGTATCAATCGAACAGCAATTATCATATTTATACTTTACACGGGTATTTATCGCGTATATTACCTTATTTTATTTATTTTCCCGACGTTTCGGCTATGTTGCAATAACCGTGGTCGCGGGCTGACTGGAGCATTGACATGAGTGCTACCGTCGTTGAAAAGTGGAGGCAGTATCACTAACTACCCTCACTTGATCTTCTTTGTCCATAATGTCCGTGCACGCACTACGACACACAACACTGATAGTATCCACGCACTGTGGTAAGGTATCGCGACGCATACACCTTCCAATGATGGGATTCCACGATGAAGAAAGTCTGAATCCGTCTTCGCGATTGAAATTAGGATATTTCTTAATCTCAATCGCTTCACGCACCATCCTTTTGTGGTAATACCGTTCATTGGATAGCACCTTGGGATCATGCAATTCTATCCAGTGATTAGGACCTGAATCCACAAGGTGCTCTGCTATCGCCGATTTGGTTACCTGGCGGTTTTTAACTGCAGCAATGTGTTCCTTCACCCGCTCTGCTATTGTGCGCTTAGTTTGGCCAATGTAGGCGCGGCCGCAGCTGCAGTCTATTTTATACACACCAGGTATTTGCAAGGGTATGCTGTCTTTTGGTAAGTATAAATATGTCTTATGATCGCGAAAGTTTAAAAAGTACTACAGCAATTATCAGATAAGTCAAAAATAAATATACAAATAAATCAATGTCAAACTACGCACATACCAATAATAAAATATGATGAGCTAACTTACTAACCTAGGAAATCCTTCAATTTATAAAAACTTTTACCAATGCCAGTCATAGTTCCTTGGTGAACTTGTTTAAGGGAAAGCTTCTCATGTCTCGGGTAGGGCGTTGTATATTTGGCACTACTATCGTAACAGTTAATCATATACATTTTTGTGCTCTACTAAATAAATAATAATAAGAATCCACACAACACTATCTGGCCCCAAACTAAGCAGAGCTTGTACTATGGAAACCAGATAGCTGACATAATATCTATTTATATATTACATAAATCTAATATATAAAATTTCCATATCACAATGTTTGTTACCGTACTCCTCCGAAACGGCTTTACCGATTTTACCAAATTTTATATGCGTATTCAGTAGGTCTGAGAATCAGCTACTATCTACTTTCTATTTAGTGATAAGGGTTGTTCACCCTTAAAATTTATTTTTTTAATTTATTGACGAAATTTTGTGTTTTTTTTTTTTGTAATGTGGCATTAAAAATTACATACAACCCTAAATTTTTACTTTTTTATCACAAACCCCTATTTTGTTATGGCAATTTTGTAACTTAATCATTTTTCATCCCGGTCGAAACGCTAGAATTTATCTAGAATCTAGAAATAATTAATAAGGCAAAACAACGTTTGCCGGGTCAGCTAGTATTTTTAATAAAATATATATAGGTACTTAGAATACAATAAAAAAATCAGTTGTCTGTAAAGTCGGTTTACTGACGATAGTTGAACGTGATAACGTCATAAAAAATACTGATGGAATGGTTGCGTTTTTCAAAAGAATTTTAATTAATATTTGTTTGATAGATATTTTGTATGGATATAATATAGATAAGGAGGTAACTCGCGGACTCGCGGACTCGCGGACTCGTGGACTCGGACTCGGACTCGGACTCGAACTCTCGGACCCGGACCCGGAACCCGACCGAACCCTTACCCTTACCCTCATTTACCCTTACCCTCATTTACCCTTACCCTCATTTACCCTTACCCATTACCCGACCCGGGCTCGGGCTCAGGTAAATGGAACGACGAAACGACGTAACGACGCATGAGTCATGTTTTTTCGTGCGTGCAGCCGGCTCCATCGATTTATAAGACGTTATTACGTCAAAAAAAACAATGACAAAGGGATATCGGTAAATGCACCCTTCTGGTCGTCACAGAAAATGCACCCTTATGGTAAGGCAGAACTTTTGGTGATAGTATGTACCTACTTTCTATTACCTAACTACTTGGACTTTTACAATGTCATTGAGAAGGAGCAGTAAGGGCGTTTGTACACGCTAAGAAAAAACGCCGGGTCTACCCAAGAATTCGTGTCGTAACTAGAAAATAACTGTGTACACTGCTCGCAGCGGTGCACGAAAATAGTTATTTGTTATACAAGAGTGCAAAGCTGCTTTTTAACCGCGTGCTCAATTTTGATGACCGAGCAAGCGCAGGATTCTAATATTTAACCACGAGCGGAGCGAGTGGTTTAAAAGTTAGAATCCTAAGCGTTGGCGAAGGAATCAAAAGAGCACAAGGTGAAAAATCTTTGCACTCGAGTGCAACACGTAACTTTTCATCCCACCTCAGCGAGGAAATGACCAAATGCAAAAAAGAACATGGCGCGACTAAAACACGCCAAGAAGGTTCCGAGTATGAGTTTTTAACAAATTTAAAAAAGTTGCATGATAAATTCGGCACCATGCAGGTAGATGTAAATAGGTTAAATGATGTTTTGAATTCACAAATACACCAAGAAGGTTAAGAGTGCGAGTTTTTACCAAATTAAAAAAGGTTGTATGATATATTCAGCACCATGGAGGTAGAAGTACATAGGTTGTGTATTCACAAACTTAGTGAACACGATATTCTAAATTCAAATTTACTTTATCCTCTAGCGGATAAAAACGGGTTTTCCACTCAGATATTGAACAGTAAAAATACACTTTCCGAGATGGTGGGATGAAAAAATCTTATCTGCGCAAGACACGACGCGGCGAACGTTGTTGCGTTTTCGTGTGTGGAAAAGACAAAATTCTTGTCGTCTACTCGAAGAATTTGTCTTGTCTGCCGCAGGAACGGCAAATTTTCTTAGCGTGTACAAGCGCCCTAACGATAAAACGAGGTGGTGCAGGGACGGTATGGCGCATGGCGCATGGCGACGCAGGGGGTGTAGTGGCAGAGAGTACGTACGTCATGTAGTGAGGCGATGGAAGCGCCGCTCGTCGTCACCGCCGCGCCACCAGCGTCCGCGCCAGCGTCTCCATCTGCAAACAACGGCTCCGGTTCATGTACGCCCAGATAATCTACACCCACTTCAAACGAATTGATTTTTAATTTTATTTTTGCACGCCCGTCCATCTTAAGTGTGTATTTTTCGAAAAGTAGTGGAATTCAAAAATTAAAGGTTACATTCTCATGATGCAGTGAGGATTTGATACAGAGCTGCAAGATGGCCCACCTGATGTTAAGTGGGAACGATCGCCCATAGAAACCACTAAATAATCTAATGGACAAAATCAGAAAGCAATAAATAGTATCAAGGCAAGGCAAGGATTAGTATCTTACATCCTGCTTATAATAAAAACGTGAAAGTTTGTGAGTATGGATTGTTGGATAGATGGATGGATGTTTGTTACACATTCACGTAAAAACTACTGAAGGGATTCTATTGAAACGGATGTAAGTTAATTCTACTTCGAAACGTCACACGCACAGTAATAATACACTGGTGAAAAATCGCACAGACTCAACACCAGAGCCAGAGACAGCGCAAGACAGAGCTTGTGGTAGGCCTACTGGTTTGTAGATCCTAATTTCATTAATTAGGAACATATCAACATAAATAAAACTTCAAATTAAAGATCAATAACCAAGCATGTTTTCATAAAGGTTTGAACAATAAAAGCACCAATAGTTTTTTTACCTAACAACAAAAACCTGTTTCATAAGTAAATATTTGAAAATTTACGTAACCAAAAGTGTCTGTTTAAAAAAAAATTTCAGGAGAGCCAAAAACGGAAATGGAACGGTTTCAAAGGCATTTTGTTCAAAATTAAATTATACTTGTGATGAACAACGTATTAATTTGGATTAGGATTACAAAAATAATTAAGCAAATAATGCCTTACATTATAACGAATTTGATCACCATAAAAAAGGTTATAGCGAAGATAGATATTACTCTGTCGCTGACTTTTCTTTAGAATAACGATTCCGTCGTAAATCATAATACCTTCATCATTTTTTGTGGATTTCATTTTATTAAGTACACAAAACAAAGTAATATCGTTAAATTTACAAGCATAAATACTATTATTAACTATGAACTAAACAGTACCCAAAACATGCGTAGGTACCCAGTACCCAGAATGCGTAGAACAGGGCAGTTAAGTAGAATAGCGTGTAACCAGGCAGAACTGTATTAGTAGGTGACTAAAGTTATCATTTACTTAGGTCATCATCATCATCATTATCAGCCTGAAGAAATCCACTGCTGGACATAGGCTTTCCCTACACATTTCCAGGAAGGACGATTCTGAGCTCCTATTTTACTCAGATGTATAATAGTTATTTATTACATTATGTGCACAAGCTTGACATTTTTACTTGTATAATCCTTGTCTAATACTTTTGTTGTTGCGTGGCATGAAAATAAATAGCTTTTGATTTGATAAGAGATAAAATTGTTTGTCGGAGGAGTCGGTATTGAGTGGATAATGAATTGAAAAGATGAAGTAGATCGTGCGTGATATTTGCTAGCGTGTATTAATCAAAACAGTATTTATGCCTAGTATAAGGGTGAAATGAAAAGGCTGAGCAACGGTTCAGGTCTGACTACTATGGGTAACCTTAGGAAGTTAACATGATTTACGAATTTATAATAAAAAATATCGTAGGGATTTTGGATCGGAGGGGTACCTAAGTACACTAAGTTCTTCCTCCAAAAAGGGGGTCATTAGATAATAATAATATAATAATAATAAATAAATAAATAAATATTGTGGACAATTCACACAACACTACCCAGCCCCAAACTAAGCAGAGCTTGTAATGGGAACCAGATAGCTGATAATTATAATACTTGAATACATTTTTTTTTTGTAAATACATACTTAGAATACAATATAACACCCAGACAGATTAGATAATAGATACCTATATCTCCGCTTTATGAGATCCGATTTTGAGATTGCAGAATCGGAATGGTCGGCGTGGTTTGGTTGTGCCTGTGCGTGCCTATGCGTCAGACGCCCCGCCAGTCGGTGCGGGGCGCGAGGGAGGGGTTGAGGGGGGGGGGGGGGGGAGAGGTGGGTCGCGGCAGCTGCGCGCACGCACACACGCACGCCGCACTGTTGTTTACAAACAAGCAGGTATACCGGCCGCGCGGGACGAGAGACGGGGGGGGCGGGGCGGTTCCTGTGTGCGTGCTGAGCTTGCACGAGTCGAGTTGTGTTGTGCCGTCTATTGAGATTATGCTATCGTCGAGCTTTTTGTTGATTCTTAGAACATGAAATGAAATAAGTAAATTATTTTTCTCAAACATGCTCGGTTTGAGCATAAATTTCACAACCTCCTTCGAGATTATTCGAAATTAATGTCGTGTTTAGCGGCCAGATAAATTACATTAAACTCGTATTAGGTTCGAAATAGGCAATTGCCATGTCGGCCGAGGCATACCTATACATATACCTAGTGCTTTTCTTAAAAAGATGCAAGGAAATAAAAAAGGGTATTTTACATAATAAATTTATTTTTTATTAACCAAATAACAACGAACTCCGCTTTACCGCCAATTTTATTTTTTATTTCACAGTTTGTGCCGAAAGGTAAACGCATCTGTGGCTATACAGCCACGAGAACGCAATGTGTACGATAGATGAAAGAGTTCTAAATTCAAACAGCACACCGTTTCATACAACATTGCCGGAGCGAGAACGCGCCGGGACGTGATTTTGGTTTTTCAGTCTACGTAAATATGATACTTCGCGTGTTCTACCTATATTCAAAAGTAATGACAATATTTCCGCGCATGTTTAAGAAATAGTACATTATTGCAAAGGCAGCGAAATAGGCAATTGCAGGTCGAGTATGAGTTTGAAGGCCGAGCCGCAGGCGAGGACTTCAATGATACGAGACAGGCAATTTTTTGCCATTTCGGCCGAGGCATAATAGTGCTTTTCTTAAAAAAATGCAAGGAAATAAAAAAGGGTCTTTTACGTAATAAATTTATTTTATATTAAAAAATTGGCGGTAAACCGCCAATTTTTTATTTTATTTTACAGTTGTGCCGAAAGGTAAACGTTTCAGTGGCTATACAGCCACGAGAACGCAATGTGTACGATAGATGAAAGAGTTCTAAATTCAAACAGCACACAGCACACCGTTTCATACAACATTGCCGGAGCGAGAACGCGCCGGAAAGTGATTTTGGTTTTTCAGTCTACGTAAATATGATACTTCGCGTGTTCTATATTCAAAAGTAATGACAATATTTCCGCGCATGTTTAAGAAAAGTATAATTATGTCGTGTTATGGGAGAGACATTATGTCCACTGCTGGACATAATGTCTCTCCCATAGCGCGCCACTGGAGCCGGTCTTCGGCTCTTCCCATCCAGTTGCTGCCCGCCACCCTGCTCAAGACGTCGCTCCTTCTAGTCAGAGGGCGTCCTAAGCTACGTATCTACTTAGTAGGTACATTATAAATTTATATTTTATATAATAATTTTATAATGCGGACAATCCACACAGCACTATCTAGGCCCAAACTAAGCAGAACTTGTACTATGGGAACCAAATAGCTGATATATTACTTAAATACTTTTTTTTTGTAAATATATACATAGAATACAATATGACACCCAGACAAAGAGCAAACATCTATGTTCACCACACAAATATTTGTTCTCGGTGGGGATCGAACCCACGCCCTCCAGCGCAGAGAGCAGAGCTACTACCAACTGAGCTGTAAAGGCAGTCGAACACGATACACGTACACTACACGTAGTAGTAGTAGAGCTTTTTGGGAAGGGCTCATCCGGGGAAGCACTACCACCATGCCTATTTCTGCCGTGAAGCAGCATTGCTGTGTTTCGCTTTGTAGGGTGTGGGTGCCGGTGAAATTACTGGCACGTGAGGCTGAACATGTGTATGCCTCAAGTTAATGGACGCAGGGCAGTGTATCGGAGGGGCACGTTCCTGACGTGCGTGACCTACGAGGCAATGCTTTGTTATAGGCTATGTAACCATCGCTTTTAACAAACACCAGGTCAGGTGGGTCAAAAGTTTTTTCAATCAGCTAGTTGTATAAAAAAAAGCGGCCAAGTGCGAGTCGGACTCGCCCATGAAGAGTTCCGTAACATAATATAAAAGTTCTTGTAGTTCGTCGAAAGGTAAATTGCTGTTTAAATCAAATCAAATCAAAACATTTATTTGCAACCTTGTAAACTAAAATAGGTTACACGTAACTTATAACCAAACATTCAATACATATAAACATAGTGAGTAGGTAGTTGCAAATTGGTCCCAACTCAGCTTAAGCAAGTTAGAATAACTTACGCTGGTCTACGGCTTACGATTTATGATTTATAAAAAAAAACTACTTAGGTACCTGATCTCGTTCTAACCAAATTTCGGTGGAAGTTTGCATAGTAATGTACCTACATCATATATTTTTAGTTTTATCATTCTCTTAGTTTAAAAGTTACAGGGGGGGAGACCAACAACAAGTGTCTCGCGCAAACTATTCAGTTAAAAAAAAAGCGGCCAAGTGCGAGTCGGATTCGCCCATGAAGGGTTCCGTTCCGTAGCAGTATGTAATATAATATAGAAGTTCTAGTAGTTCGTCGAAAGGTACATAGCTGTTTACGATTAATGACGTATTAAAAAAAACTACTAAGACGCACCTCGACTTGAGTAGGTTAAGGCTAGGTTTTTTTTTATATCCTTTAGAAAATCAAACACGACACGGGGCACCCCGACTTGAGTAGGTTAGGTTGTTAGGTGTTTTATTTTACTAGCAGTTGGTGCCAGAGCTTCGCTCGGTATTTTTTTTTTTGGTAAACTGTTGTTGTGAATTATATTTAAATACGAATTACTTACATACTGATTAAATATAAATATTTTTTGATCTTACTGACATAATAATAAACTCTACTACTCGTCAATAGATGGCGTTCTCTGTCCCACTAACTCATGACTTAATCAACAGATGGCGCTAGGAGTTATGATTTTATGATAAAGTTGATTATTTACTTTACGATTAAGGGGACATTTTCTAAAACAGAATCCTAGCTAGATCGTTTTATCGTCCCCGAAAACCCCTGTATACTTAATTTCATGAAAATCGTTGGCTCAGTTTCCGAGATCCTAAATATCTTATACCTTTAAACGAGAAAATCTTGTAATGCCACCTGGAGGGAAAGTACTCTTAATACTGCAGATAGAAACTTTTACTCAAAGGAAACGTTCCTTTATTTTTGAATAGAAAGCAAACTGCATTCAAATATTTTCGAAAATTCTCTTCTCCCACACCCGGGAATCGAACACAATCTTGTATATATATATACAAGATTTTCTCGTTTAAAGGTATAAGATAAGATAAGATATCCTTGGAAGTCAAACACGGGGCTTGAGTAGGTTAGGTTGTTAGGTTTTTTTTATGTCCCTGGGAAATGGAGTTTAGGGGAAGAGCCTATTATTGCTGACAAAAGGGAGGCCTTTCTACGCCTTTTATGCGACTTTAAAGTGTTTTGAGGTTAGGTTACATAGGTAAATCGGTTTTCGTTGAATGGGAGTGCTACCGGGAACGGGGGGAACTCTCCTCATTTATGTATTTTTTTTGCGTTGGCTTTAGCGATCTGCGACACGCGGAGGAGGGGAAAAAGGGTCAATGTTGAATTGGTTTGGGTCCCTGATTATAACGCTATCACTACTATTACATGAGATTGCATTTATTTTTCGAGAAATTCATTAAATAAGTTTCTAACATTAAATCAGTTTTATAGCGAAAACGGAACCATTGCACCATTGCAGATTCAAACTCGGGGCACCCCGACTTGAGTCAGTTAGGTTGGAAATGTGTGACAGAACCGACACAGACTCCACGTAGTCTTGAGGTCCCTATCGATAGTGCAATTCACGAAGACGCGCCCCTCGCGGGGTGCGGGGAGTTTGCTCCGAGCGGCAGTCGCGAACCGTAGTCTATTCATTGTAGTGTGCGTGTGCACTCATAGGTAATTAGTGTGTACTAGGGCATGCTCCCGGGAAGTATCAGTATCGAAAGTACCGGGAATTATCGCTGATTTTTAACTTTTCCAGTACCGGTTCTCCACGAAGGAATTACCGATACTTTCGATACTTTCGATACTGATGACAATGATCAATTATTGGTGTTTTCTAGTACGATATAAATAAATGTCGATAAAAAACACTAGCTATGCGTTCAGTTTCACTTTCTGTATACATTGCTAGATATTTTGATAAACTACAAACCTATAATTTACATCATTCAGATAATATCTCAACAATTTCGGACAGGTAAAACGAAAATGACATGTTTATTTTACCTGAATTGAAGATTGTTCTTGTATCTTCATTTTTGTTAGATGTTCGTTACTATTTATGACAAAATCTGTTAGAAAAAGAACGAAAATAACATGGACGGCTTTCTTTACGAAAGATAGAAATGTAAAAGCATTCAACTTACGCCTTGCTGATATTTAGCTATATCTTTGCTGAGCTGATTTAGTTAGATAACGTACATAGGTTGTTACTGTTAGTTTTAACTGTTGATTTATTTGATGGATATTCGATTTAACTTTGATTTAACCTAGCTTTGATTGTTGCGTGCACGCACAGAGAGCTTTAGTGTTATAATCATGAAGATATGCGCGAAATAAATGAGAATATCCTGAGTGACCGTCCTCCTGAGTGACCTATACGGATTTCACCGAAATCGGTCAACAGGAGACCTTCTAGCGTATGTCACTCACTAATGGAGCGAAGCCATCAAGAGAAACGGAGAAGCTTTAGCAGTTTCTCTGGATATCTCGAAAGCTTTTGACCGGTGTTGGCATGACAGCCTATTAAGCAAGCTTCCTACGTTTGGATTATCCACTGGCTTATGTGTTTGGGTATCAGACTTTCTGAGGGACCGATCAATTTGAGAAGTCGTTGACGGCTGCTCGTCTGATCAAATGGCAATTAATGCCGGAGTTCCTCAGGAGTCAGTTCTCTCTGCAAAACTTTTCCTGCTGCACATCAACGATCTGCTTAGGCCCGGTATCATTGGGTATGCAGACGACAGCACCGTTGTAGAGAGATACATACCTGAAGCACGTTCCAGTGGATCTCAGATCCAATCTCATAGAGAGGCAATGATTGAACGCATGAACTTAACGCTGAAGGTAGTCGCAGAGTGGGGCGATGACAATTTGGTGAAGTTCAATGCTTCAAAAACACAGGCGTGTCTATTTTCCGCTAAGAGGAGTCAATTTCACCTGACTCCTACTTTCCGAGATGTATTCCTTCCGATTTCAGACCAACTAGAGCTTCTACGCTAACCAGTAAATTGAATTTTGGCTCGTTCATAGAATCCAAAGCCAAGACAGCTGCGAAGAAGCTAGGCATTCTATCGAAGGTGAGACAGTACTTCACACCGGGACAGCTTCTTAACCTGTACCAAGCACAAGTCCGGTCGTGTATGGAGCACTGTTCTCATCTCTGGGATGGCTCTGCCAAATACCAGCTTGTGGCATTGGAAGCTTTTGAAAGACGAGCCAAAAGGCTCATTGGTAGCGACACTCTAGTCGAGTCCAAGCTCCTAAGTCTCGAACATCGCCGTAAAGTTGCCAGTCTATCGGTATTTTACGTACACAGGATACATTTCGGAGTGTGCTACGGAACTTCACAATTTAGTTCCCCATCCCCATTCTACCATTGGACCACTAGACGCACGGAAATGCGGCATCCATACCTGGTTGATGTTCCAACTGTCCGTACTTTTCGTTCCGCTTTGCTTCAACTTTTATGTTGCGGACAGCCAAGGAATGGAATTCCTTGCCGGCGTCTGTCTTTCCGAGTAACTACAAATTGGACGATTTCAAGACAAGAGTGATAGGTATCTTCTAGGTAAGCGTGCTACATCGTCGACCGCATCATCACTTAACAGCAGGTGAGATAGCGGTCAAACGCAAACCTATAAATTGTAAAAAAATAAAATATCGTGTATTTTGTGGTTGTGTGTGGGTTAATTTACGGTTCTGAATAAAAAAATATATCTCAATAATACAAAGTGTTTTTTCAGTAGTTTTTCTTTCATTGTATATCTATACGGTCAGTTTTATTAAAAAAAATAAGTCGGTATCGAAAGTATCGAAATTCCCGGGAATTCCCGGTTCCGAGCCCAGTATCGGGCAAAAATTCCCGGTTCTGAGAATGGTTCCGATACTGCATGCCCTAGTGTGTACCGATAAAACTCAAACATTGACGGAAGCTTGCACACAATCATATACTATAAACGGTTAGGAGGAAAAGTGGGGCGCGCCTTCGTGGATTGCACTATCTATACCCCTAGAGTGTTTATAAAAATCGTGAAGCGAAGCACAGGGGTCCTCGCGAGTATTCTGGCTGAGCCATTGCAGATTCAAACTCGAGGCACCCCGACTTTAGTCACAAAAGTAACCCAGTAGGTTAGTAGGTTTTTTTTTCTTTTTTCATTCTTAATTTCCAGAATGGTGCATGTCAGTGCAGAGAGGACCTCTCCCCCGTCCCTCCTCTTCCCTAACAATACTAAAGCCAACCCAAATTTTAACTTTACTACGCCTTTCAAGCGACTGTAAAGTGTTTTGAGGTTAGGTTACATTAATCGGTTTTTCTCAGGAATGGTGCATTATCTTGTGATGCCGGTGGTACCAGGGGGCAGGGGGTAACCCCCCCCCCCTCTCCCAACCGTTTTCGCCAGACGCAGATCTCTAAATTTTAGGAGGCAATAATGTACGACCCGTTTTTGCACAGCAGGATAATGTACAGCAGGTTAATATACACACCGTTATTACGATGCCAGGGTTTAGATTAACGGGGCGTACAATAAAAGGTCGCGAAATAACATGCTGTACAATGTCGTCACGTGTTGTTATTGTACTCCCCGTTATTACGATGCCAGTTAAGCCTCGTGCACACTGTAGCAATTCAATATTGATTTTTGCTGTTTTGTTCTGACAGCGGATACTTGTACTTGTTCTTGAGACTTTATAGGGCGGATCCGACTTGGATAGGTTAGGTTATGTTAGAACATATAAATAACGCACAAGGCGAGCGAGCAAAGCGAGCGTGCCGCGGCAGCGGCCGCCGCAGTGCCAGAAAATGTTTTTTTTACATTTACCCCAAAGGGGCCTTTCCTACAAAAAAAAAAAAAATTATTGAACCGCCTCAGTGTGCACGGGCCCTAATGGCATCCAATTAACATGCTGTACAATAACATCACGTGACAATTTTGTTCACCCAGTTAATTCACAGCCAGTTATTGTACGGCAGGTTAAAATAAATCCAAAAAACAAAAAAAGGTTTCGTTTTAACTGGGTGTATACAATAACATGCTGTACAATAACTGGACGTACATTAACCGGACCCTAAATTTTTACTGGTTTTTTTTTCTAACAAAACTTTTACCTGAGATATTTCCATAATCATAGGAATCCGCGGGTTGGGGATAGTACAGAGAGGTAGACCCTAAGGTCCCTAAGGGAAATTTTAACCCCTATCTCAACCTACGTAAGCTTCATTCTACTTATGTAGGTACCTACTTTAGTTTTTTAATGATAGTTATGAAGGATTGCTTCAAACTTCAAAGGATGGACTTGACTTGACTTGACTATAGGTAGGTAGGTATACTTAGATGAACTTTATTTAACTCCAGCCTCTCACCTGTCACAATGTCCTAGTGACTCATGTGATATATATAGGTAGGTAGTAGGCACCTTTATATAAGCTCGAAAGTACAGTAGGTAGTCTCCTGGTGGTCGAAACTCGTTTAGAAAGCAGCAAGCAAGCCGCAGCACACGGGCTCAATCCACGGCAAGCACTGCACTGCACTACACACAGAACCGACCTCACTCACGAGATCAACTGGTTTTAATCACAGAAAATATAATTTGTTCACTAAACTGCACACAAAGATTTCGATTCACAACACTTTGACGAAGTTTCAGCGGGCAATGCTCCGGTAGTCACTCGCGAGAGAATTATCGCGCAAGGTTAAAAGAGAGGTGCGGGGCGCAATTTGATAGACCGCTATACCTCCACTCTGAGCCGTGGCTTCGAGCTGACTGGCGGGCACGCGGGCGGGGCGCGGGCGGGCGAGAGGGAGGCGGGGAGGTGCGGGGAAGCGGAGGGAGCACTGTCGCGCCGCGCCGGCCGCCAGCGTCGGACGTCGCGTCGGACGGACTACGGGCCAGGGGCTGCATTTCCCTAGGTCCAGCTGGGTCCAGTACTCTTGAAAGTCCATCCATATTCCATAGAGTACAGTATCTCTCTCTTGCTCTTGAGTATGATAGGGCCCAGCAGTAGTCCAAATGGTCTGCTCTGCTTGCTGCTGACTGCGTCTTGGCTCTTGGCACATGTAACAAACACTAACGTTACTTATACTTAACAATAATTAAAGCTCAAGGTAGGTATTTCAGGCAACAAAGATCCATAGTTAGACAAAATACACCATCGACCAGAGAATATAATTTGGATTACGACAAAAAATAAAAATTAAACAAGGTGACTTACCTATATTTAAAATTAAAAAAAATAAACAAAAAAATCTAAAAAAAGGTAAGTATTTGGTTCAAGGCCTGCACACATCTAAGGGATGGCGATGGCGATCACGTGAAACGCTGACACTGATGATAGCGATATTTGGCAGCGTTTCAGCTGATCGCCATCACTTAGATATGTGCAGGTCTTTATGCCTTAACCCAATGTGACAGAATAGGACTGTCAAACTGTCATATTCTTCTTCATAACGTGTCACTGGTTTTTTCGAACCAGTTTCGTGAAAGTGGGCCTGGCTCCTTTCGTGCACTATGCTAAACTATGTTGTTGAGACTGCCTCTCCTTCCCAATAGAGAAGCTAGGTATTCTGTGCCCCATGACAGCGGCAAAACCGTCAGTCCGGGCATTGGCAACGCCTCGGGACGCCATCGCCAGCTTCGCACCTGACTTGTGTACTGGCTTGACTGAACACAAATACCCAGAAGATTTCTGAGGCAGTGGCCTCAGACTACTATATTATTATGGTGTTACTAAGTCAGTATTATCATATTTTTCTTACCGTCGCGCGTCGTAGACATATTAATTATTCACCATTTGGAACACAAGGGACGATTGGTTTTGTAATTTAGCGCTGTACTAACACTGTACTTTAGCGTCAATGGAGCATCCCGCATGACTGTTGCTGAGCTCATCAATCAGTTTGTTTACATAGGTACCTATAGGATGAAGAGGTATGGTAAGCCCCCCTGCCTCACTCCACATTCCAACCTATTCCTCCATCTAGATCATTTGACACTGTTGATCTGATTCCCATAACAGTACTTACTTAAAAATACTAAGTAACTCTTGTGGTAGAACTTTATCCAGCTTATCGAAAGCTTAAGAAAAATTAAAAACACCAGCATACCTTTCTGGTCGTATAATATTTGACGTAGTAGGTGTTTATGGCTCAAGATGGCACTTTCTGTTAAAACAACTGCGTTAGACCCAAATTGGGCATCGAGCGTGCAGGTATCCAAGTTATCAACAAGCAGGCAGTCTAGCACTTTTGAAGGTCGCTAAAGAGATTTTTTTTTATCAAACCCATACGTGTAGGGTATCTATGGATAGGTCTTCAAAAATGATGAGGTTTCTAATATAGTTTTTTTCTAAACTTAATAGTTTGCGCGAGAGACACTTCGAAAGTGGTAAAATGTGTGTCCCTGCAACTTATAAAATAAGACAATGATAAAACTAAAAAATATCATGATCATTGCTATCCAAACTTCCACCGAAATTAGGTTTGAACAAGATCTAGTGAGTAATATTTTTTTATTACAGCATAAATCGTACCTACACCACAATTTAACTTTCGACGAACTACAAGAACTTTTAGATTATGTTGTTATGTTACTTGCTGCTACGGAACCCTTCATGGGCGAGTCCGACTCGCACTTCACCACTTTTTATTTGCTTAAAATTTCTTTAAGAATAATAACAGTCGCAGCAGGAATATTATTCACTCCCCATCCCCAAACGGTAACTCAGACATTTTCTCGAAAATGTTCACTCCTCTTAGAAATTACTATAAGAAACAATAATTTGGTAAGAGTTAGCAATGAATACCTAAGAAGTTGTAGGTAGGGATTTAACAAAAAATATTGAAGAATTTATTTTCCAAAAAAAAAGATCATCTAAACTCTAAAGAGTCTAAAGTAAGTTAAACATTTCTTTTTCAACGGATTCTCATGAGGTCAACTTTTTTATACAAAATTAATCAATTAATTATTTACTAAATGTGAAAATAAATCTATGAATCCAGTTTAAATTGTTTTTTAAAATTCAAATAATGTCTTATTTCAGTCAAATGTTCTATTTATAATATTTAGATAAGGTACTTTCCCTCCATGTGGCATATCCTTAGGACGCCCTGTATGGTACAGATATATATATATAATATAATATCTGTACTATACAGGGCGTACCTTGGTGGTGGTGGCGTGGTCAAGTGGTCAATTCCAACAATTCTCACCATAAGAAAGCTACATTATCCTTGCGTAACATTGGTTATTTACTAGCAACTTTACACGGGTGTCATTTTTCCATCCTTGCGAAGCCGGAGCGGATCGCTAGTACCTAATCTACACTATAACTGCGTTAAGTAGGTAATCATAATCAAACATGGAATTAGGGCGTCGGCGTCGGTCGCTGCGAGGCATCCAGCGGCGGCGATTACCGATTAGTTAGCTACTTAGATAGCCTTCTTCGATAGAACGGTGGAAGGCAAACATAGCGAGAGTTGAATGTAGTGCGATAACCGCTCAGAGGGCACGACGCGGCGCCGGCGCGGCCGGCGGCGACAACGCGGGCCCACCGCCGATAATGCCATCTCTATCTCACTCTATCCATTGATAACTAATGCCAAAAGTACCTACCTACTACCTAACCTACTGGATGATAAGAAGGCAGGTGTAAGATTTTAAATTCGTGTGCTAGTCATATGTAATTTATATCAAAGTCCCGCACAGAGCTCAAGCCTCCGCGCGAGCGTGCGATCAATCAGCGCGTCTGCACGGCTCACAGTGGCGGCGATCGGTGGTGGCTGGTGTCGGCGGCGGTGGCGGTGATGGTGGCGCTCGGCACAATAATAGCAGTCATTCGGTTTCATCGTACTTCGGCTTCGCACATTCCTTGGCTTGCATCTAACCCTGAACATTAACCTTTATTGGAGGTCGCTGCGACCCGCTGCGATGAGATACCTACGCGTGACATAATCACGCCATGTGTTCGGCCTGTGTCGCCAAGTACCTTGAAAACTTAGAGGTACGACGAATATTTTAGCCGATGTTTGCGCTTTCTCTTTCTTTAATAGTTTCAACTTACGACTGGTGTGACAAAGTAGTTACACCTGTCCACATCGTTACATGAAACACTGGGGCTTCTTATCCCCAGGTGCTTTTACATGAACTAGTGACTCGACAGTCTTTACATGGAACCCCCAGGGCTTCCCGTCCCCAGGAATCTGCACATGTACACTAGCTGATGTGACAGTGCCTAGTTATGTCCCCACGTTTCGCCGTAAGTGCTGGGTCTTCCCAGCGTCTTTGATATCGGGGGGCTTTCCCCCTTGTGGCCTCCAACCTCCCCTATAGCCAACCCGAGCCTCGCTACCTCATCAGATGCATGGATCATCTGATTTAGATCAGTGCTAGATTATCTGATCTTTAGTCTGCTACTGCTCGCAAACAGTAACAAACACATCGGCATACTATTTAACACAAGATGCAGTGAAATCTGGTACTCATGCACAGTTATAAAATCAAGCTCACTCACCAGTGCTTATTCCTTCTCGTCCCGATGGCCAATGCCAGACCGGACGGCCCACAGCCGTTCAGCGCTCGCGCCACCCCCCGCTCTTCCCCAAGCGGTGTAGCGCGACGTCACAGGGCTAAAGCTTTGTCTAACATTCGACCCCTTCCACAGAGCCAATAGCTTCGCATTCGCGACACTCCCCCCAGAGAGAGATAGCAAATACAATTCTTACTTGAATTAAATCCGTCTTTTATAGAACTACTTTCTTACTTTATAAATTACAAACTAATTTATCTCGAATTATTACTACTTCGTGATCATCTGATTATATTATTCAAATAATGTGATCATCAACTGGGAGGTCCACTCTTTGACCTTTTCTCTAGCTTTAGCCGCTGAAACCCTTATTGGTCTCGCTTTAGCAATTGGTTTTGGTTCTACTGAGACTTTTGGTTGATCGCTCATGGATTCCTCGACTTCAATACCCGTCGAAGCTCCGCGATCATTACTGGGTGCGTGATCTATTTGGTCTGGTGTCTCTGGTTGCTCAACCGTAGACTCTTCAGAATCGGGACTAGCTCTTATCATGGGGTCGTTCTGATTTGGTAAAGGTACTGTGCTATGTTCTTCAACTTCTAGTGGAAAGAGATGCCCTATTGAGCGATTGAATGTTTCGCCTGAAGGTACTTTTATTCTGGCTACTCTAACCTGTCCATCCGAACCCTTTTTCAACTCTACTATCTTTCCAACTCTCCAGTGTGCTCTACTACTGTCTGATCTTATCTGAACGGTCTCTGATAACTTTGGTGTTCTATTAACTACTACTCTTGGCTGCCGGTGCTTGTCATTTCTTTCTCGAAGACTGGTCAAATATTGATTTGTGAACATTTTAGCAAATTCCATGATAATGATTTGACCACGTTTCCAACCATCAATAAGATTAGATTTGGTTATTGTGGCTGGTTCTAAGAAGTCGCG
Organism: Thera britannica; assembly: GCA_939531255.2. Taxonomy (NCBI): domain Eukaryota; kingdom Metazoa; phylum Arthropoda; class Insecta; order Lepidoptera; family Geometridae; genus Thera; species Thera britannica. The sequence continues at coordinate 14,339,925 of OW618040.2, read as the reverse complement.
ATCTGATATATTAGTTGTCACTGGACCGCCTACTCGTAGGAAGTCTTGAGGAGTCAAAACATGTTCTAGCTCTGCACCTACCGTGGTCAGAGGTCTGCTATTAACAATAGCTTCAAGTTCCTTGATTGCCGTACACAATTGATTGTGATTTATGAGGTGTTTGTCTAGCGTTCTTTTCATACTGTGTTTGACTAAACCTATCAGGCGTTCGTAGAACCCTCCAAACCAAGGTGCTAACTCAGGAATAAACTTCCAACGCAATTTGTTCTCTATACAATAGTCTGAAGTTATTACATCTGCAGTAAGCTTGAATTGTGTAGCGTTATCCGACATAAACAATTGTGGGAGACCTCTCACTGCAACGAATCTTCTAATGGCAAGTGTACACTCTTCCGCGGACAAGTCTGTAACCACTTCCATATGTATAGCTCTTACTGTTAGACACGTAAATAGGCATACCCAACGTTTTTCTTGCGAATCATTAACAAGAAGAGGCCCGAAATAATCTAAGCCCGTAAAAGCGAAGGGTAGACTGAGCTTTACTCTCTCTTCGGGTAAATCAGGCATTGCTGGTAGTTTGAATGGGCCACCACCGTACTTTACACATTTAAGGCATTTTCTAATAACTCTTTGAACTGTGGATCTTCCGTGTGGTACCCAAAACTTTTGTCTTAATAAAGCTAGAGTATGCGATACTCCTACATGATAGTTTTTCTGGTGCAATTCAGTAATAACCTTGTTGGTAAATTCAGAATTCTTAGGAAGTAAGATTGGTTCCTTCTGACTTTCTGTTAGATCTGTATATTTAAATCTCCCTTTGCACCTAAGCACTCCATCTGTATCCTTAAACAATCGAAGTGACCTTGACAAGTCAGTAGTGATACCTTCAACTTCTTTGGGAAAATACTCGGTCTGAATGTCTAATATTATCTTTGTCTCATCCATGTTAGTCTGTCGGGCCTTATCCAATAAGACTGGCTCCATTGTGTCTGATTCAATTTCGTTTCTATGATCAACAGATGTCAAATTCGCAAGACCCTGCCCGGCCAAAGAAATTTGAGTCTGAATATTATCCACACTAATAGGATACGTAGGCCACTTATCTGAATTTTCCGTCAAAAAATCAGGTCCCTTGAACCATTTGTTGTAGCAATCTACTTTATCTGCCCTTGTACCTATATCTGCTGGATTCAGTTTCGTTGGTACATACCTTACTTGAAGGTTTTTGTTTTGCCTTATTTCATTTATTCTACGCGAAACAAACGGTGGTAGTAGTTTGTCAGAATTGTACCAATTCAAAACTATTTGACTATCAGTCCACAAAAACTGTGCTTTAATTTTGAGGCGCATAAACTTCATGACGTAGTTAATAAGCCGACATCCAATGAATACTCCTAGCAATTCTAATCTTGGTATCTGCAGGTTAATCTGATCCTTTAATGGCACTAATCTAGACTTGCCAATAACAAAGCTGACTTTAATATTCGCGTCTAGAGAGCTGCGCAAATATATGACCGCTGCATAGGCATCCATAGAAGCGTCTGTGAAGCAATGCAGTTCATAATCGATTGGATTACTTGTTTCGACTCTGTTTAGACTTTGCGCGTAATAACGATTGATCTTTATTTCCTTTAGGTAAGCAAACTTTGATGCTATGTTTTGCCATTCAACAAGCAGATTTTCATCTAATTTTACATCCCATTTTACTTTTTCTTTCCATAATTTCTGAAAAAATAGCTTAGCCGGGAGTACCACTGGTACTGCAAAACCACATGGATCGTACACTGAAGCTATCATCTTCAAAACGTCACGTTTTGATTGAACTACTTCTAAATCGTTGCTATTGAAATTTGACTTCAGGTAAAGATGGTCATTTTGTGTGTCCCATACTAAACCTAGGACCTTAACATGCTTTTGATCTTTCGCTTGAAATTTTTCTGGTATGTGAGAAATCAGTTCGTTTGAATTTGAATTCCATTCGCGTAAATTCATGGACAAGCTATTAAATGATTCTTTAGATGTCTTATATAATTTTAGTGCATCAGAGATCGATTGTGCGCCTGTGACAATATTATCTACGTAGATATCTTCAGCTAGGTTTTTCATGAGGATACTTTCTGATCTCGTTAAGTGAAACCTAATCGTGGCGTTTAACAAAAACGGACTTGAAATTACACCGAAAGGGACGCGACAAAACCGTAGGTGTAAGACGTTATCGGATCGAGCTTCACTCTTAATGTCTTTCAGCCAAAGGAATCGTGTGACATCTCGGTCTAGATCTTGAAGGCCTAACTGGAGAAAAGCTTTCTCAACGTCTGCGACTATGCCTATTGCATGTTCTCTGAACTTAATCAACAACCCAGTCAAATCCTCCAACAACAATGGCCCTCGGTATAAGCATTCATTTAAGCTTTGATTATCCCCTGTTTTAGCGGATGCGTCATAGACAATGCGTAGTTTTTTGTTCGTATCACGACTGTGCACGCAGTGATGGGGAAGGTAATGAATCGTGTGCTTTTGTGGTTTAGTAGGGTCCGGTACAATTTCTATGATTCCGTTTTGTAATTGATCTTGAATCACCTGATCATAGGCTTCCAGTTCAGACTGATTTAATCGCTTAGCTAAACTATTAAGGCGACCCCACGCTAAACCTAAATTGTTGGGAAGCAACGGCTGTGATTCAGTCCACGGCCATTTAACATGATAACGCTGGTTTTCGTAGTGAATGGTCTCGTTGAATTGTTTGACCGCTTCCTCATCACGGGTGGTCTTGGGTGAATCCGTGATTCCTATTGATTCAAGGTCCCACAGTTTTTTGACATCATCTAGCTTGAGAGGAAGATCTGTTCAGCTTATTATTGAACCCCCCATCAGATTGAAAGTACGTTAATACTGTGAGCTGATCTGGACTCTCAACGCTCTCTAATACTTGGCCTGACCAAACCCAACCAAAATCAGAATTTACTAGGAAAAGATCCTGAGTGACTGCAATTTTTTCATGTGACATAAACGAGTGATAATAATCATTTCCTAGCAAGATATCTATCTTGTCACCACATGAGCCGTCGTCTGCCATTTTAAGGTTTTTCAATCTAGTATCAGTCCAAACCTGCGCTGGGTTTCTAAAGACTGGTGTTCGGATACCTTGTGTTATGTGGGGTACTACGTTTGCGTGAATAACACGTGTAACCCCAGTTCGAGTCATAATTTTGAAATTTACTATGGGACTTTCAATTTGATGTGGCGATTTAGCTCCAAACGTGAATATTGATAAGTTTGATTTTTCAGTCATCGAGAGCTTTAAAGTTGTTGCAGTAGCCGCTGTTATGTACGAGCGTTGACTACCGCAATCTAATAACATGCGACATTGTATTGGTTTCAATGTTGACTCTGAGCCACTTACATCCACAATGCAAGTTTGTAACAACGTGGTACTTACTTCAGATCTAACATGAAAGCTTTCTGTTTGGTTTGACTTTACTGTTTGTGAAAATTTTGTGGGACATAATGCTCGATTGTGTGTGTGTTCTTTACAATGATGGCACTTCATTTGATTTATGCGGCATTGGCGGACCCCATGCCTTTCACGAAAGCACTTGAAACACTTGTTTCCTAATTGTGACTTCCGATCTTGTATAGTTTTGTAAGAAGTACATTCGTCATTAAAATGTCTTTGCTTACAGAATATGCACCTACTTTTCTTGTTAATTGGCTCATCGGTTCGGTCTGATGTGTCCTGTGGTCTTTTACGCGGATTTGATTGTGGCTTATTGTTGTTGTTGTTTGGTTGGTTGGTTGTTGTTGGTTTGTTATCATACTTTGGTCTATCTCTTCTAAAAGTTGTGAATCTACGTGGATTATTTTGCCTTTTTTCTTCCGACCTAACATGCATGGACCCTAAAGTGAAGTTTTCACTATTGGAAGTGCCGTCGCTGCTTGTTGCATCTTTGGCTTTTTCATCTGCAGAACTCTTTTTTAGTCTGTTTGATGTCTCTCTAGCCGATATTATATACTCTAAATATTTTCTAATATCATCTATTTTTTCTTCCTCATCCGTCATTTTCATTCTCACTTCATAAATTAGATCTTCTGGGAACTTCTCCATAATCATTACTCTGAGGTGGTTGTGATTTACGTCTTCGCCTAATGAGCTAAGCACTCTAAGATGTCTCTCTATTTCATTGAGAACTTGCCTGCAATCCTTCACCTGGTTTGACGAGGCCGCCCTTACTCTATAAAGAGCCACATAATGAGCGTCAATAATCGCACTGGGCTTACCGTATCTATCTTTCAAAGTTTTTACAGCGATGCTGTAATTCATATTAGTCGTGTCTAGTCCTTCGATAGCCTGTTTTGCGTCACCCTCGAGAACAGATTGTAGGTATAACAACTTATCGACTTCGTTTATATTTCGACTGTCAACATTTGATGAGAACCGATCCCAAAACTGATACCATTTGAGGACGTCACCGTCAAACTTGGGCAACTCCATTCTTGGTAACTTACTGGTAATGTTCATGTTTTCGCGACTGGCAGTAACCGTTGAACGTTTCCTTTCATTGCGTTTGATACCAACATCTATTTCGGAAATCAATTCTTCGGCCTGAATTTGTGAGACTGTATATTGTTTAATTTCCTCTACATTGGGTTCTTTAACCGATGCGCAGTAGTTATGTATTTCAGAAACAAACCTTTGATTTGCACCCTTTAACTTAGACCCGATCAGTTCTAATGCCTTTAAGTCGGCATCACTATCTGTTAATTTATTGAGTTCACACTGAGCGGAAGTTAAGTATGACTGAATGGATTCATACATTAATTTTAAACGAGTTCGGAGGACTTCTTCCATTCTCAATACAGTACCTACTACCCTTATGACCCAAGAGCCTGTTTGAAAAATCTATAACAAAAGTAACCCTTGATAAGATTATACTACACTTTGTACACCTTGTACAGTAAAAAACTAAGAATAGAACAGTGAACCTGTCTTTATTTTTATAAGTAACAAGTGTACTATTGTCCTAATACCATACTTGTATATTTAAAAAACCCTTTGAGGGCCCCAGTAATGGCCCGGCCCGGCGACAATAAGAACTGTTTATGTTACGAACTGTTTATGTTACTCATTGTTCCTTTTGTTTATAAGATTTAATTAATGAACCCGGGCCCTGCGACTGCTTTGAGGTATGGTATGAACCAGGAGGTATGAATGGTACGACTGTTCGGCTATTTTGTTAGTAAAGTTGCCTTCAGCGTCTACTATTTATTGTAATACTTGGACTTGCCTCTGACTACCTTTACTGTAAATTTTATGGATTCTGTATCCCAATGAAATTAAAGATGTCTAACAAGTCTGGGACGTTTAAATATTCATAAAATCAAATAGATCACCATTTTCGAACGGGTACAACGTGACTGTAGTAGTCAAAGAGATTTTGTATTAACCCTTTTAAATTTATGTACAACCGTATTATTATTTTTACATATTATAACAAATACTTTATAGTTTTATCTATGCTTCGCTTTTAACTTTGTTCTATGGATTCACACAAAAATATAAACAAAATAATTAGTATGCACTGGTACAATAAATTGTTATTGTTCAATTATTATTAGGCATGTTCATGAGTACCAGATCCCTGCATCTCCACCATGTCGCCAAGTACCTTGAAAACTTAGAGGTACGACGAATATTTTAGCCGATGTTTGCGCTTTCTCTTTCTTTAATAGTTTCAACTTACGACTGGTGTGACAAAGTAGTTACACCTGTCCACATCGTTACATGAAACACTGGGGCTTCTTATCCCCAGGTGCTTTTACATGAACTAGTGACTCGACAGTCTTTACATGGAACCCCCAGGGCTTCCCGTCCCCAGGAATCTGCACATGTACACTAGCTGATGTGACAGTGCCTAGTTATGTCCCCACGTTTCGCCGTAAGTGCTGGGTCTTCCCAGCGTCTTTGATATCGGGGGGCTTTCCCCCTTGTGGCCTCCAACCTCCCCTATAGCCAACCCGAGCCTCGCTACCTCATCAGATGCATGGATCATCTGATTTAGATCAGTGCTAGATTATCTGATCTTTAGTCTGCTACTGCTCGCAAACAGTAACAAACACATCGGCATACTATTTAACACAAGATGCAGTGAAATCTGGTACTCATGCACAGTTATAAAATCAAGCTCACTCACCAGTGCTTATTCCTTCTCGTCCCGATGGCCAATGCCAGACCGGACGGCCCACAGCCGTTCAGCGCTCGCGCCACCCCCCGCTCTTCCCCAAGCGGTGTAGCGCGACGTCACAGGGCTAAAGCTTTGTCTAACATTCGACCCCTTCCACAGAGCCAATAGCTTCGCATTCGCGACAGCCTGTGTAAGTGTGGGTATGTACCTGTGTGAGCTTTCATTAAACAGAACGTTATAATAAGACGTGCATTATTTTTAGCGCGCGAGTGAAACTCAATGATAATGGTAACAACTCTGTTGTAACAGCGAACTAACTCGTTTAGTGACTTAACTTCCATATGGATTTAATAACTTCCTTACTTCCTCGGTGTATGCAATGCAGGGTGTACCTATCTAGAAGGGTGGATAATCGTTGGCAGGAAGAATGATGACCTCAATGCGGTCAGATCGGTGACCCTTAAACCCCCCTGCATGTTCCGAGATAGGTATTTCGTTTTTAAAGTTATTCAGGATTTTTTTTAATCAAAAGCCGATTTCGAGCTTCATGTGCAAAGCCAAACTAATTCTACGACCGTAATTTTTTTGTTTCCTTGTAGCTCATTATTAGAACTTTTGTCCTACAATACCATTTTGAATTGTTTTAATCCAAATAAACCAATAGGTTACCTCTTCCAAGTTTTTACGCGAATTGTGCATTTAATTTTATTGTGTAAAAATGTTGCATTATTATCGTAAAGGCACGCTATTTGCATCTTAATCCCTTTGAAATTAAGCACTTACCTATACCTTCTCCAAACAAACGATCACACGCTGGTTGGGAAAGGTGTCCTAGGTATATACAGGGTGGAATTTTGTAATGCCACCTCGAGGGAAAGTACTCTTAATACTGCAGATAGAAAATTTTACTCAATCGAAACATTCCTTTATTTTTGAATAGAAAGCAAACTGCATTCAAAGATTTTCGAAAATTCTCTTCTCCCACACCCGGGAATCGAACCGGCTAAAATCTGAAAAAATTATACTCTTTACTTTTATTGCATCGATCGTTAGGGTCAATTATAAGGATGAAATCTCTCTATCAAACATGATGAATTAAATGAAAGCAAAACCAGGAAATCTGAAGTTACAAATTCAATGAGTCAAGTTAAAGCTCTTTAACTAAAAATCATCTTTTGTAATGCAGACTCCTTTGCGACATACTCGTAGATTTCATCCTTATAATTGACCCTAACGATCGATGCAATAAAAGTACAGGGTATAATTTTTTCAGATTTTAGCCGGTTCGATTCCCGGGTGTGGGAGAAGAGAATTTTCGAAAATCTTTGAATGCAGTTTGCTTTCTATTCAAAAATAAAGGAATGTTTCCTTTGAGTATATTTTTTTATCTGCAGTATTAAGAGTACCTACTTTCCCTCCAGGTGGCATTACAAAATTCCACCCTGTATATACTACATTGTATAGGCAGCATCAAACCGCATCCTCACTTTGATACGGCTTCCTCTGTCGTTCAAGCATTAAAAGATCAGAGTTCACATTCACAGCCTTTCAACCCGAGGAGTATTAGTGTTGCCAGTTTGGTGAAAAATTAAATACCATTCTCCACTCCAGCAATGTCAGCATGAAGACTCAGATACCCCAATCTTATGATGTATTGTATTTATGTTCATTCATAGTTCCAGTCACTCTCTGTGCAGAGAGAATCCGACAGTAAGTGGAACATAGGCCGCGGCCGCCGTACACGCACGCTGCCATGCCGCGAGTAGTAGCCGCCGCCGCCACCTGACTAGTGCCAAGCCAACATTAATAAGTCAGGAGGTAGCGCTAGAGAAGTACCTAGTACGGTAGTAAAATGAAGTAAACAGTTGGCGTGCCCGGGTCTGTGGTGAGGGGAGGCAGCTAAGAGGTATGGGGGATAGGGGGAAGGGTGGTAACTTTAACTTGTTGGACAAAAAGCTGTGTAATTAAAGAGCCTACAGAAATAACTGCGGGAACAGATGACTTACGACCCTCCGGCATCATGTTTATGAACATTTGGTTCTAGCTACTGTGGCCTCTATGTCCTTCCATGCCGAGCCGTGCGCCGGCCGGTCTCCATTAGCGGCGCGACACCAAGCACCAACGGATGCCTCTTTGGAAGCATGTTGCGGAAGCAGCGAGACCACGAGTCCGTGCTCCGCGGCCGATGCCGACACAATGCAATGCAAGTTGCAAGCCGCCTCTGTAGCCACGAGTTACAATATATACCACACACGACATCACCACCACCATTATGTCATGTCCCCATGTAACATAATAATTGCAATAATATGAGTATGAGCCATTCACATTGAAACAATCGACGAACGAAGCGGGGCGGCCGGCGCGCGCGGAGGCGTGCGCGACGCGACGCGAGACGTGACGCGCGACAGATAATGACGCGACGTTATGTTTCATTATAACGAGCGGCGAAGCATGGGCGAAGCGCACTGCAGCTATTGGTAAATAACCCGTTTCATTTCATTATAATACCGTGATTGCATAACTGGTCGGAATTAAGAACTGAACTTATGAATGACTTTAACTTTAACGTAAATTGAACTTTATGGATAACTTCTATACCGCTTTCTTGTGTGCAATCTCTCACGAAGTTAAGCAAAAAAAAACCTTTGATAAGTTGCCTTGTATTATAAATCTACAGGATACAAACCGAAATAACACTCACAGTATTCCAACTCAAACTATAATCCACAATTAATTACTAATACATGTCTCATCGCGTCGGACTCGCGCGCACCACTGGACTGGCTGCCCCCACGCACCTACCCCCGCACCCCCGGTGCCGAGCAGGTCCGTCCCCCGAAACAATAACAATATCTTAGTAGGTACTAAGTAAATGCTAACACTTGGTTTACATATTTCGGAATTAAACCCCTTTTTTTAGATTACACGACAGATATGAGTTTACGAATTAGTTTCATCTGCCGCCACTTTTCGCCACCGAATTTAAAAAGTGGCGGCAGATGACACTACCTATGTCCATTCACCCCCACGCCCACGTTTCAAAAATGGGGGCAGATGGTACTATTTTAGTCCCAACTGCCACCGAATTTTATCATAGCCAATTCCTTTTAAATAATAATGTATTAGGTTTAGGCAATTTAATGAAATAAAACACGAATGAATACAGATTAAATAATATGTATTTTCCACAACTTATACAACAAAATATCATTTTTTTTATTAAGTTTAACAAGTCAAAATAGAATAATTAAAAACAACAGAATTATTTAAACAGTAAATACGGTGAAATCAGCAAGAGTAATTTTCAAAAACTTTTGAAACTTTCACTTAATTAATCACACATAGTTTTTAAAAATAAAACTTCGCATCCATACTATCAAAATTTCATCGAAATATTTATAATCATTTTTAAGTTTGATCAACCAGCAGCTACATTTCCTTAATTAAAATATCAAACAACATAAATATATCTACTACTTGCCTACACTAACACAGTAATCACATTACTTACAATAATTTTAAATATTTATCACAATAAAAAAAGTCATTGGCACTGTTTCCTTATTTAGGTATACCTAGTAGGTAGTATACCTTACTAATACTATTTTTGCAATCTCTATATTTGCCCCTACACTACTATCACAGGTTTAATCACATTATTTACAGTATTTTTTTTTTATCACAATAATCAACAAGAATAGAAAAGATACGGAATGAGTATATCATAGAAATCTGAAAGAAGCACCGGTGACAGAAAAATTGAGGAGCGACCGGCTGGCGTTGTACGGGCATGTCATGAGAAAGGATGAAAGTCATGTGACTAGGAGAGTGATGCGTATGAATGTATAAGGTATGCCAAAACAAGATTAAAGAACAGTGTGAAAGATGACATGGATAAGAAATAAGTGAATACAGAGATGACGGCTGATACGGGAGAATGGAAAAGAAGGACATTTGTGCCGACCCCCCACAAAGTGGGGTGAGGGCAGAAAAAAGAATAATCAACAGTCACTATAAAAAAAAAACCTACCGCATCATTTCCAAAAAATGTCCAACGCCTTTTTTTCCCTCTGACAATTCCAATTGTGCGTTAGAAATTTTGTTTCTTTGTAGCGTAGCATTCGAACTTTTGCTAGAACCTGCTTCGATATTGTTCAATATTTGATCAGAGTGAACTGCGTAATATGCTGCGTCTTCGTATATTACATTCAGCAAATGTACTATGGTTGGTTTTTTTTCCGACTGCTTTGTTTATTCTGTTATGCCATCCTTTCAAAAAGTTTGTAGTTCGATGGCGCTCTTTGTAGTTATGTAGTACACCAAATGGGGATAAAATCCTCTTTCATCCACTGCTTCAGCATGTATTTACGGCATGATTTCGACAAAAGTAGTATTAGTAAGGTATAGTACCTACTAGATATACTTAAATAAGGAAACAGTGCCAATGACTTTTTTTATTATGATAAATATCTAAAATTATTGTGAATAATGTGATTACTGTGTTAGCGTAGGTAAGTAGTAGATATATTTATGTTGTTTGATATTTTAATTAAGGAAATGTAGCTGCTGGTTGATCAAACTTAAAAATGATTATTAATATTTTGATGAAACTTTGACAGTATAGATGCAAAGTTTTATTTTAAAAAACTATGTGTGAGTAGTTAAGTGAAAGTTTCAAAAGATTTTGAAAATCACTCTTGCTGATTTTACCGTATTTATTGTTTAAGTTATTCTGTTTATGTTTTTAATTATTCTACTTTGAGTTATTAAGCTTAATAAAACATATGATATTTTGTTGTATAAGTTGTGGAAAATACATCATTTAATCTGTATTCATTCGTGTTTTATTTCATAAAATTGCTTACACCTACTATTTTTCTACTTACACATTATTATTTAAAAGAAGTTGGCTATGATAAAATTCGGTGGCAGTTGGTACTAAAATAGTACCATCTGTAAAAATCTGTACCCCATTTTTAAAACGTGGGGGTGAATGGACATATGTAGTGTCATCTGCCGCCACTTTTCAAATTCGGGGGCGAAAAGTGGCGGCAGATGAAACTAATTCGAGTTTACTATGTAATTGGCCCACTAAACACGACAGATCTGGATTTTCGATTTTAGAAAATCCTTATCTTCGTTTCGTTTTATGGATGTTCTTCTTCTTCGAGATGGATTTTACCGGCCGCTGCTCGCATGTATTTGGCCAGTACAGCAATTTCGATTTATCTCGAAGAAGGTTGTTTGAGAAAACCCATAACAACGGTCGGGCGGGTGGTTTCCCTGAGCTGCCGCATGTCATAATGACTGACGGTCGGACTCGGAGTTTTGCCATCACGGATCGTAGCGACCACGGCGCGCCTTCTTACCACATGTAGCTTCATCTCAGCGAACGGGACGAGCTCACAGAGATACGTGAGTATAAGTCGACGATAGTATGTATTGTTCTCTCTTTATTTAAACCAGTAACTTAAAGTAAGTGGTAAGCATGCTATGCTGTGGCAGAGCGTGGCGCCTGCCATGTGGCGGACTGGGTAAACTGGCTCAATGCCGGCTTCAGTTCTCAGCAGTCTAACTAAACACATGCAAATCATACACTCAGTTGAGAACAAAACTTTTTGCGGAGTCGTCTTTCCAATATGAATTTGGGATAGAAATATTGAACAAAATATTGTATACTTATTCCAACTATGGAACGGTATTCTAGCTGAAGCCAGGAAGGATCTAGGTAGGAGAGAACCTAAGCTTTATTTTTTTGGAAATACTGCCAATGCTAAAGAAAACATTGGCCAAGATCTCGAAAAGGGTTCCGTCCGTGGCGAGCTTGGAAGTTTGGAAGCATATCAGACGAACGATCGCTTTCACAACAACTTTTACAAACGTTTGAAATGAGTGTGGGACTTTAATTGTGGACTTTATCAGACAATAACTAAAATAGTCTGAGCGTAGGTACCTACGCTCAGACTATTTCAGAGTAAAGTGTACCGAACCGAGGTTTACACAAATTAACTATGTTCATCGTCGGAAAAATATTTAATTTTACCGATTTCACAGTGTTTTAATTGGTATCTTATTCGTTTTGGGATCAGGTCGGCAGTAGCATAGATATGTAGCCTGTTGGTAGTAAATAAGACCCTCAGGGTGTTATTAATAATCCTGGCGTAGCGTTGGACTAGTTGATCCGTGTTTTGTCTCTTGCATTGACATGCAATTGTCAACTCGAACAAATGTGACAAAACACGATTTAACTACTCCACCGTTGGGCCAGGATTATTAATAACACTCTAGGGGTCTTATTAATAATCCTGGCGTAGCGTTAGACTAGTTGATCCGTGTTTTGTCTCTTGCATTGACATGCAATTGTCAACTCGAGCAAATGTGACAAAACACGATTTAACTACTCCAGCGTTGAGTCAGGATTGTTAATAACACCCTTCTTTGGGTTTTGCAGTGTAACCAGTAACCCCAATCAAAGTTTTTTTACTAACTCTACCTCCTATTTTCGTGTAAAAAAATACGGTAGGTCCATACTTTGAAGTTCGAGTAAACCTTACTATTATTATCTTATTGTTATTACTAGCGCTGTTGGTTTTCCAATAAATAGAATTCTATTTAGGTAAAGGCAAATTAAAGGGACCTTTAACGATAGGGTTTCATAGGATTTCGAACTAACGTTTTTACATTAAATTCCTTTTGGTGTCAATTCCATTCAGTGTATGTGTCTTTCGAACACGTTGCATCATGCCGTCTGTATACGTGTCCGGAGTAGGTGGGTATTTACTTACTTACCCAGATATATTGCGTTCAAAAGCCAATCTCCAGTATCGGCGTCAGGCGTCGGCCGAGGACATTTCGCAAGATCAACCAGCGGTTATTTCCGTGGGCGTTGTCGTTAGTACCTATAGCACCTATACACTCAAGTCACTGCATGTTAGTTGAATGCGATCGCTAATCGGGCCATACTCGTGCGATACTGATACTGCGCCGCTCTCGGAGTTCAATGAATCACGCGCTGACTCAAAGTCAAGGCGTTACTCACCGACCACTGTTTTGTTTGCTCAGATGATAACTTATAGGTATGGGTGATAGAAGAATAGTAGGTACTTAAATTTTCTTAGATAGGAGACGATTGGTACTTACCTAAGTAAGTAGGTAATTATTATTATTATAATATAATTATGTATCAGGCAACTTTGTGGTCAATTTGTGTTAGTAAACTTACAGGCTATGTTAATGTTAGTAATAATGTAAAAGCAACGCAACAAACACGGAATAAATGTAGTCCCATTCATTGTGCTCCCGGAGATTGATTCTTTTTATCCCGGAACGACTTTTATTTTGTTATCGTGACATGGTTCTTGTCAGAGAAAACACACTCGTGTCCAAGCAAGACTAGACAGGAAATAGCAGGAAAGTTCGACAAAAGGCGTTAAAACCTTGGCAGAACATTGTTTTGAAACTTTTGTGCTTTTCTCAATTTCTCTGTGATAGCCTGATGGTTGGGATACTAGGTAGTCTGTTCCGATGACCTTACTGCAGCTAGGAAATATAGCGGACTGAATGTTTGATAACCTACTAGTTTGATAGCAGGCACACCACGCACTATGTAACTAATCCTAGGTAGGCTGTTGACTTGTTGACTGCTCGCGCGTCGGCAATGAGATAGTATGCAATGTGAACTGAAAAAAGAAATGAAGTTTCTAATAATAAGTCTAGGTACTAATAAAATTTCAGTCAACGATGTTGTCTATTTGTCGGGAGTGACTTAAACGCCTGCTTAACTTTGTGGAACAGCTAAATTTTAGATCTAGATCACGACTAAAGTGTGAATGATGTCAAGTGCCTCCGCGCGCCGCCACCGCCTCGCATCGCTCTGCCGCGCGCTGCTCTAGGTACCCTCATATAATATATCCCGTATCTCTAACAGCATAGGCACTAACGCCTATCTATACCAAATACCTAACTATTGGCTATGGTTAGATACGTATATCGTCGCTATAAAATGACTTTCACCACGAACCATGTCGAAATAGAGTCGGAACGTAAGGGCGCTTGTACACGCTAAGAAAAAACGCCGGGTCTACCCAAGAATTCGTGTCGTAACTAGAAAATAACTGTGTACACTGCTCGCAGCGGTGCACGAAAAAAATCTTATCTGCGCAAGACACGACGCGGCGAACGTTGTTGTTGTTTCGTGTGTGGAACAGACAAAATTCTTGTCGTCTACACGATGAATTTGTCTTGTCTGCCGCAGGAACGGCAAATTTTCTTAGCGTGTACAAGCGCCCTAACGCGGTAGGCTCATGTCCCGATTCAGCGGAACAAGAGCCGCCCTAGCAGAGAACGATGTGCCTTATGCATGGCAAATAACTCGAGCAGACAGAAGGAACTCCCCGGGGCGCCACCGACCGCGGCCGATAGGCAGATATACTCTAGTGGCTGAGAGTCGACGGATACCTGCCTTCAATCGGCTGTAGGCAGGTACTTAGGTTGGCGGTCAGAGTTGCGAAACGCTTGTAAGTAAGGCGATTACTGGGTCGCTTACTGGAATAGCCAAGGGCGTAGGTACTATGAGAAAAGGCAGCGCTCCTAGGCACAGCCTAACCTCGCATTGAGCTGACGACAGCGCAGCGGCGCGCCGAGCTCTGCGAATAATTTAGTAGGTGTATCTACCCACGTCGAGTCCGCTTCAAGGACTCCGCTTGCGGACGGGATATCATGGAAATCTATAAAGTTAAGTAAAATTGTTAATCCAGCTTCATCTAGCTAGGCAAAATTTGTTTGTTCTAAGCTGCTATACTATGCAAAAATCTCTAAAGCCCACTCTACATTCACACGAGAATCTCCTGAGAACGCGAGAACACCGCGAGAATCGTGAATGTAGAGCCGATGCTTCCGTTCTCGCTGCGTTCTCACTTTTTGTCGGTTTTTTTGCACGAGACAAAGGACGCGAGAATGCGAGAGCACTCATAAGCTAAAAGACATTGATCGTTTAGATTACCTATTCCTCGCGGATTTCGTCACAGCCGTGTTGCTGCTTCGACAGAAAACTAAATTAACTTTATTAATTAGATTCCTTTCACATCACAACATTCTTTTAATGGTTTTACGAGATTTCCCCATGTCAGCCCGTGTGGGTGAGAAGCGACGGCCGCCGCTTCAAACAAGATCTACCTATATATAGGCGGGTCGGTGACCGCGCTGATCTCTATGCTATGGCTCTGTACAACACAGTTCAATCCAACTAGCAACGGACTTCCGCGTGCGTTATTACAAAAAATTAAAAATATAGATGACCTCTAAATAATGATAGGGACGCCTAACAACTAGGTAGGTAGAGGTACCTTCTTACATTATTCTTGTGTATTTTTTTCTTTGTATAATCGGTTCCATCTGTTATTTGTTAACTAACTGTTCGATGTAAGTAGAAACCTAGATGATTTAGATTATTTTAGATAAACACAAATTCGCTAAGCTGTAGTGAATCCGTGCCCGCCACCGCCATCGCCGGCCAGTGCAGTGGCGGCGTCACTAATACATGCTAATACCTAGATATTGGGTTTCGGAAACCCGTCAAGCGAGTCGCACCCGGAGCGACAGGCCCCCCCCCCATCGATCATCAGAGCAACCTAATGATGGCGCGAATTGAAGACCCTTCCAGCATAATTATTATATGTATTGTTCATTCAATTGACCACACACGTAATTAATCCTCAGTAGACCCGAAATGCGACCTCTCCGCGGTCGCGCGGCTAATATAATAAGTGATGACGTCATCACGCGGAGGAACGTGCATCACGCGCCGCGGGCAGGCATTCCGTCCGTAGATTACTAGCAGTGCCCGCGGCTTCGTCCGCGTGGAATGGTGTCTTTAGGTACCATTTCTCATTTGCAGCGGAAAATTCAGTATTCGCATGCGCGTGGCACAGTATTTTATTTTATTAAGTACCTGCAAGGTAGTAACATACTTGCAGATTGGTCCCATTGAGTGAGATCACGGAGCCGCCGCCGCCGGCGCCGCACGCCCGCCGGCTCCGCTTGCCTGCCTGAAACGTTTTTTAACTAGGTGAGTCTTGGTGCCAGTTCCACGCGACCAAGCCTGTAGAACGACAACAAACTACAATAACGTTAGGTTGGTACTACCGCTTTTTTTATGATCCTTTTACAAAATAAAAATAGCAGAGAAGTTCCAGTGTGGTGCCACTCCAACTTAATTTCAAAGACAGTAGGTACACGCTACGCTTCAAAATAATACTAATGAACCTTCTTCTTCTCGAGTCAAGACTTTCTCCTCAACCAATATGTGTATGAACCAATTAACCTACACAGTGTATAAAATATAATTATCATTATTATAATTTGCTTGGAGAGAAGTGAAATGGTGGCGGAGCGACAAGGAAACAGCGCAAACCGACGCACGCGTCGTGTGATCCATAAAATGAACAGCATCGAATCAAATGGCCGCCGCCGTGTGGCCACCGTTCGAATCTAACGATACACGGGATGTGTGACTCTAATCTCCTGTCCTTATGCGGCTCCGTATTGTGAGCGTATAAAGTTCTAATTCCCGTAGCACGATAGAGGTCGGTTCTGATGTGGATCACGGCAGCAGCGGGCGAGCACGTCGATCACACGCCATCGCCCCGTTCTCGGAAACAGATTACGATTCAATTTTGCAATTAAAACTGGAGCCCAAGTTGCGGCTGGAACATCGCGTGCTGGGCGGGACAGCCACAGCCAGCTAGTATACGAGTACTTACTACTAGCTCTAGCCAGCGGCAGCGAGGCAGTCCGCTGCGCCGCGTCGGTTGTCGGCGACCGGCAGCGGCTTGGCGTCTCGGCTGCCGGAAGTGACGCACGCTGCCTGAATTTCCGGGCGTCTGCCCAATTTGGCATGAAACTTACCTACCTTCTATCCAGCACTTTGAAGTGACCATAAACAGTCTAATTATGTGAACAACTAAAAGTTTTTTGGATGCTCTCATTGCGAAATCGATGTACTTAGTTGTTGGCAGAGTCTTGCATTCGTTTGGCATGCTTGGAAACCAAAAGGTATGGTCAGATGTTATTTAAATCAAGCCTAGAAGAATACATTTACGACTTGACTGCCTGACCTGCATTACATAGGTAACGATAAATAATAATCAGAGATCAGCTGGACGTCTCGGGAAGCATTCTAATCTTAGCGTATGTACCTATATAGCAACGGTCTACGCGGTTGCCATTTGGATGGGTGACCTCTAGATGGATATCACCAGTCAGTGGGCCAATTATATTTGTACGACCTTGCTAATTTCAAATTTAATCCAAGTATAATTTTTCAGGATAAGGATTGGTGATTTCCACTGAATTTCCCTCTCAGAATAAAAAACTAACGACGGCGGAAGCAATGCTGACTTCCCGATACAGCATAGCGTTTTGCTTTCAGATTTCATTTCCTCGACACTATAATCTACAATCATAAATAGGTACGTCTATCGTTTTCTAACACGTAGGGACTTTTCTATGGCTATCCTTTTCTATCACGGAAGGGCTCTTCTACAAATTCTAGATTTTATCAAAATGTTCTAGAATAAAATGCTCCTAACCGTTCTGCTTACAGCCACCACATTTCACCGTCTAATTAGATCTAAAACAACATGGAATACAATGCGGTAGGTAAATAAATACGTGGGTTGGTATACATAGCGAGCTTAGCGCGCTGATTAGGTGAAACCACCGTCCGCGTCGTCGCGGGTCTGGGGCCTGCTTTAGGTCGCTAATCACGCCATATTTACAAGCCGGGGCGCTGGCAGCCGCCAGTATTGAAGTTAATGTCGGTTCATTTGGCAGCGCGAGCCGATCCTACCAACAGCCTACTTACAGGGGCGCGGCGCGGCGCGGCCGGCGGCGCGAGATCGAGCCGCCGAGCCACCTTATCAGGGAACCCTGAGCTGTACTCCCTGTCAATAAGGGTGGTAATATTGTATAAAGGCGGCGGCGGCGTTGTGCCAAGCGTTACGTTCTAACGAAACATTTTGTTAATGTTATACGTAGTATGGATCGGCTAAAGCGGCTGTATTGTAGCGACGTGACGAAGCCGCCGAGTGTTCCATCTCTAAGGTCTATGGTAGTATCGCACTGCAATGGACGTCTGTAGTGCAAAAACTCAAAGATTAAGGATATGATCTATACTACATTATATTTTACTTTACTTTTTTTTATTATTTTACTACTTTCAAGTAATTTCCCTGCAAATATGCATTGTTCGAAAGGTCAGAATATCTTATTCCGTTCTGTAGTAACAATACAGATTATCCTATCGCTAGATCGGAGTGCCATCGTTAGATAGGACATTCGAATACCATTATGAAATTGTTTTTATGATTGTTAAACGAACTAAAACCAGAAAACATGAACTAACCAGGAAATTAAATGACTGGCCTCTAGCTCAGTTGGTAGTAGCTCTGCCTTCTGCGCCGTAGGTCGTGGGTTCGATCCCCACCGAGAACAAATATTTGTGTGGTAAACATAAATGTTTGTTCTCTGTCTGGGTGTTGTAGTGTATGTATTTACAAAAAAAAAATGTATTCAAGTATTATATCAGCTATCTGGTTCCCATATTACAAGCTCTGCTTAGTTTGGGGCTGGGTAGTGTTGTGTGAATTGTCCACAATATTTATTATTTATTAAATGCTAAGCTCCAAATCTTTTTAACAAAAGTTATTCAACTATTTGACTAACTTTGACAGACTCCGCTACGAAATCTATTTCAGGATTAGAAGTAAATAAACACTTGCGAAATTGAATTTTGGTGTTTGGGCCGTTGCGTAGGTATGTGTAGGTAGGGAGCGTATCGCAATCATTATAATTACATGCCAGAGGCAGCGGAGATCAAACAAGAATACAGCACAAGAGTTATATGAGACCGCAGCTTCGCTCTCCTCTGATCCGGCGCGTTATACTCGTATACCTACGATTCGGCTGAAATGCCTGCGTTAAACGTCAAAGTAAATGGTTTCACGGATCAACCAATCAAATAATTGACAATGGTTTATAGTATGGAGATAAACAGCTGTCAAATATTTGATCGGTTGAAAGTTATTCGTGAAATCATCTCTTATAGTCACATGCAGATAATTATATTAAACAACTTTAGGCGATCTTTGTCTTGACTTGATGATCATCTACTTACTGCTGCAGCTATCGACAGCATCGCTACCATATTTTGTGCACTTCTGCACGTCCACTAATTGTAAAATGGGCAATTGTAAATTCAGTGAGCTAGGGGTGTCGTGCCGTGTTGAATGAGGAAAGCGAGTTGTTGTAGAAACGCGCGGTTACGCATTTTCGTTTCAATTATGTAAAACTCGTCCCACGCCCACGCAAAGCACCGCCACTAGTTAGTATGGACGGACAGTAAGACCTGTTGCATGACTCTAACCGAACTGTCATAGCCATAGTAGATCTTAGAGCAAGAGTCGAGAGTTCACGGATGTGAAAAGCATTAACTATGGCGCTGTATGTTTGTATCATATCATACAAAGCTAGACAAACAGCCTTGATGGGAACTTCTAATGTGAATTATGAATTATCCGGCTATCAGCCGTACTTTATCTCGGAGGTTTTTCGGTTAACACATTCGCGTGCAGAACGTATGGATACGTAAAAAAATCGAGATACGATGTCGCACAACGTATCGATACGTCAAATTTTATGTTTCTCTATCAACCAGAACGTAAGGAAACGTCTGTTTCTCATATAATGCTCCTATAGTGACGTCACAGTGCCACAACTTATCAAAATTTTGATTTCGTAGTGTCACACAGCATCGTCATTTTAAGCGTTTTGTGGGTGCTTCTCACACATACAAAGACACCTACTCACAAACGCAGAACGTGCGTAGACGTCAACTGGAGTATGCGCCGCCATACTGTCAGTCGGGCTGTGCACCATTACGCGACGCACGTGTACAGTGAAGTAAGCTCCCGAGTTACGAAACTTTTAAATCGTAAGTTATCACATATTTTGTACTGGATTTAAATAATAGTGTGTATTATATAGAATACAAAAATTATTTTCTTAATTGAGCAACCTGAGTAGTTTTATTTTAGTTCTTATTATAGAAATTCCATTGTTTTAGATGAACAAAACAAAGCGAACGCGAAGAAAGAAAACTAATAAAAAAGGTGATAAAACAAGCAAGGATCCATCAGAACTATGTTCTTCGGGCATAACAATGGAAAAAAGAGCACGAAACCACTCAAAAATGAAAATATTTGAGCCAACTTCCTCTGGTGGTACTTCGCCGGACCCCTATGCTACTGAGGGTCCAGTTTCCGATGTTGATTATGATCCAGCGGGTGACCAAAAGGACCAACATGATTGGAGCTCTGAGCACTATAGTAGTGATGAAACCAGGTCTAATTACTCGGAAAATGAAAACTATAGCGAAGAACAAGAAGGAAGTAATATAAGTAGTGATGAAAGTATTTTTGATACCCATAAAAATAAGCGAAAGCGCAATAGTTCCACAAGTGCTAAGAGTCAACACAAAAAAAGGAAAGTTACCGACGATGAAGATGCTGACACTATCTCTATTAATTCATCTACCCTTAAATATTTAAATAATATTGGTGACGTTTCAAGCTTTTCTTCATTGCTCACACCGTCCTTACCACCCAAGATGAACTCTGATAGCTGCGAAGGCAGCCAACATCGTGGAGCGCCACTCTTGTCTATGATGCCGGAGAATCTTGCGGCCCCTGAAGATGTCCCACGTGGAGAGGCGCCGACCTCACCACCAAATCCAGACCTTGAGGATCCAGAAGGCAACCCACATCACGAGGTACCTCCCTCGCCTCAGAATCCAGACCCCGAGGACCCTGAAGGTAACCCAGATCGAGTGATACCGCCTTCGCTTCAGACTCCAGACCCCGAGGACTCTGAATGCAACCCATATCGCGTGGTGCCGCCCTCGTCTTAGAATCCCGACCCTGAGGACCCTGAAGGTAACCCACATTGCATAATGCCGCCCTCGCCTCAGAAACCAGACCCTGAAGATCCCGAAGGCAATTCACACTGCGGAGCACCATCATCGCCTCAGAATATAGACCAACCCATGGACCCCGAAGACAACTCATATTGCGGGATTCCGTTCTCGCCTCAGACTCGAAACTACGAAGACCTTGAAGGTAGCCCACATAGCGAGGTGCCGCCCTCGCCACGGATACTAGTACCTGCGAGCCCCGAAGGCAACCCACATCGCGAGGTACCGCCTCTGATATCAGATCCTGCGAGCCCTGAAGGGGATCCATCCGTAGAAGCCTCGCCCCGACAGGAATCAGGATGGGAAGAAACAATAGCAGAAATTAGCAATAGAGCTGAGGTATAACCCAGCACAGATGTTCAAATCAGAAGACTGATTATTACGATCTCTTTATTTTACAGGGAAACCCAAAGTAAAAACTAAGTCAAAACTAAAGTCATTATCTTAAGGCTAGTTATACTATTGATAATAAGTAAAAGTAAATAATAATAAATAAATGCAGGTGACCTCGAGTTAAATTGCATCACAAGACTGTTTTTTTTCTGGTTTGCATAGAAGTTTTTTGTTTTATTTGTTGTGTTAGTTTCAGAAAGGTTTTTTTTTAATAATGTTGATTTTGTCAATAAAAAAACACTTTATTTCATGTTTTAAATAATATTAATATGATTAATATTACAAAAATTGTGATATTACTTCCAAAAAACTAGTTATAAGTAAATACAAAAGAGCATCAGTTCTTTGTGTTTTTTTATCTCTTTCTTTATTTCAATAATAATAAATACATACCTACGTAAGACAGTGTTTGTTTTAATGTATTACAGTCAACGTTGCTTGTAATATTATAGATTAGATGAGACAAAATGAAGCAAAAAGTATTCATGCATCGACGTAATGACACGTTGCGAATAATATATCAAGTAAGGTAAGATAAAATGAAGCGGGACGTCTCTTTACGTCGACGTAATCAGAAGTTGCGCAAGAGATAATAGTTAAAAAAAGACGTTAAGGGGTACAACGTATTCATACGTTGCCGTAATCAGACGTTGCGTGTAATATGATAGCTAACGAAAGATACAATGCAGCACAACGTGTTAATACGTCAACGTAATGATACGTTGCGAGTAATATAACAGGTTTCGAAAGATTAAATGTGGCACAACGTCTCCATACGTCGACGTAGTAAGACGTTGCGTGTAGTATAATAGATTAGGAAATATATAATGTTACAGAACGTATATGTACGTCGACGTACGGATACGTTGTGTTTAATTAAAAAAGGCTGAAAAAATGATTAATGTTGCGCAACGTCACCATACGTCGACGTATAATGTCGTTCTAATCATAGTTAATTACTCAAATAAATAGAGGTACTAAAGAACGTTTATAAACGTCAAAATAAATGTATGGGAGAAAACAGTGCTCCATCAGAAGTTTCGAAAAAGTGAGCACCGCGCGCGAACGTGTTAAATGTTCTTTTTCTAGTGAACTCGAACGAGGCTAGGCTAAATAAGCGTAAGAACAATAATTGATTGTAAAGCTCGTTCTCATTTTGACACAAACAGTGTTTATTTTCTATGCGACAGACGGTGGACTGTGGTGCGGCCGAACAAACAGACAATACGTCAGTGTTAATGAATAGACGGCCGGTGCGCGTCCCCCGTCTAACAATACCATCCTGGGTGATACCAAGCTGCGGCATTGTGCTCGTCTGTCCCGACTACGCGTGATACCGACCATCTGTACGTAACGTAATCACGCTGACATTCACCGCCGCCGCCGCCGCCGCCGCGTTGATAGAAATGTTGCGCGACCCACAGATTATCAGCATCCGAAAATTGAACGCGACCGCGAGGCAGGACCACAATGGTGCCGTATTGCAATGCAGCGCGCCCACAATGATGTGTCTGTGGAGAGCACGTGCTCACGCTCACGAGCGTGAGCTCATGGACTATATGTTGATAATAAAAAGGACGCAAAGCCGTGGTAGGTTTCCCTTAGGATTGTTTTTCCTATTTGATATACCGTTTCAGATTGTTTAAGTCTTCCGGTCTTACCGGTCTTTCCGGTGGCTTTTAATTTTAAATCTGCAAGTCAATGTACTCGCCGTGCACGCAAGAGAGTAAAACTGGAGAGGAACGCTAATATTTACCTAAATGAATCGTGGTCCACCGTGGAGCTCAGTGCACAGCACGTAACGTACCAACGAGTAGGTACCTGGTTCCGACAGTTCAGTACCGAAACTCATGCTCCTCATGGTTTATGCATCGCTCCATTCGTAGGCGGATGGCTGCCGCTGAGATCCCGATAAGATACCAGCGAGGTAATTGTGAGAAACAGGTCAGTGGGTCGCACTGCCACAAGCCACATGCCGCATGCGATACCACCTCACCGAGACGCGTGCCCGTCGACTGTCGCGGAACGCAGAACGCTTCACATTCGAAATTGGCTAAAACTGCGGCCTTTCATAAGCTTTATTATAGCATAGCACGCGTTTCCTCCGAACTAGCTGGGGGAGCTCTGCAAAACACGATACACATAGTTTCATAATTCAACTATAATATTGACGCGTAACGTGGTAACCGCTGACCGCTGTAACGGCACTCTATCAATGTTTCCAATAAGAGATCAAATTTAAATATAAGATCATTCCTATATTTTGATGAATTCACTCTATACCTTATGAAATATGCAGAGCATTTTTGTCGCCAATAAAATAAACGATCGGAAAACCAAAAATTTTATTTATTGGCTCTTCATTGAAATTTTGTAAAAAATATATTTTGTTCAAAATTACAGTTCCAGTTCTTAAAGTGACCGAGAAGAGGCAATCAATCTTGATAAGATGAGTCTTTGGGTCGCCACCGCCGCCTTGCGCCATTGGCGGTGGCGGTTTCGGTGGCAGTGGCGTTGGCTCTGATGGCAAATCAAACGCAATTCTCTTCAAACAATGAAAACACGGCTATTCATCGGGTTTAGTTCGATCGACATAATGGTATTGACTATTATCTGCTTAAAAGTACATCCAAATTTAAATTTCGTTTCCGTTGTTGTGATTCGCAAGTGGGGTGGACTCGCCCAGGGGTGAGGGGGTCGCAGGTAGAAAGGGTGGAGAGCTCGACTCATTTCCGAACGATCCAACTCGCATTTGTAATTGCTCCAGGGAAGCAGAGGACATTCGATATTATAAATGTAAAAAATCTGTTTTATTTATACAAATATAAATACATAGCATTGGTCGTTGCTCGTGCTGGCGAGATATGGAGTTGCCTGCAACAGCACAGAGGATGACTTCCAGATCGGCCCATCACATTCACAAGTTGCGACATGTAAAACTAGTAGGTAGTTATTATATGTTACAACATTTATGTTACAACATTTATAACCTCTCGGATCCTGGAGGCCTACCATAAGCTCTGTCTGGCTCTGTCTCTGGTCTTGAGTCTGTGTAAGTACTCACCAGTATATTATTATACTGTGTGAGTGCAGTTTCGACGTAAGATTTATTTCGACAGCACACACAGACTCAAAACCAGAGCCAGAGACAGAGCCAGACAGAGCTTGTGAGGCCTACTGAAAACAACAAGTTCTGGAAGTTGGTCTAAGCAGCACTAGTTCTTGGAAACATTCCAAGGTAAATCCGGTACGGATGTGTTTTAGAGGCAGCGCACAGGGATTAATTTCATTTCATTTTCATTTATTCACTAACAATCCTCTTACAAATCGTGTTTGAATGTATATAAACTAACATGCTACAAAATACATAGTACTGTTACGCCGCGCCGAACACCTAACAACTTATTTTGCGAATTTCTAGCAACACTTACAGCAGGCTGTTAGTGGTTTAGCATATTTCAGAAGAAGCTCTATCACCTCCCGCATTCTCAGAAATTCGACCAATTTGCTGCAGTCCTGAAAACCCGTTTTCAGGTCCTTAGCTTTGTTTGAATCTTCCTCAACAAATTAGTCTGAGTTGTAATCCAACAACCTACAGAGCAAGTTATAAATTCTGTACAAGGCTTGCCTAGCGTACTACTTCCTCAACTACAGGCAGCAACTGAAGTTCACTAACATATTAAGGTTTCCAACGCTTTTTGTCTTTCTCTCTCTCTTTTTGTCCGTATTATGTAGATGTATGGTAACAGTGCATACAAAATGATTATGAGCCAACACATTCATGATCATCATGATAATTGTATCATGCTTATCATTTGTTTATTGTTTATTATATTGTAATGATTGTTGTTGGGTATTGGCTTAACAACTAAAATAATACAATAATGCGCATAATGCCCAAACAAGAACACACATCTATTTCATCACAAATAATATTCGTCATCGGTGGATATCGAACCCACGACCTGCGCAGAAGCTAGTTACCCAATGCTCTACCTACTCAGGTGTGAGGACCGTCAGTCAATTGTTAATCATCTTTCCTTGCTAACTCTACCAACGTGAAAGTTTAGTTTCGTTCCGTGGTTTTCTTATTAGTTTAAAAGGTAACGTATACATGTACAAAAAGGCGGCTGTATCTGTAACAAGGGTATTATATTACGAGTATGTAGGCAGTAGGTACTCGTGCTAGGTAATATAACGGTACGTACAAGGATTTTATTTGGGTAAAATAGTCAAGGAAATTTGTGGGACCATTCTCCATTGCGGAAGCAGGATTTCGAGATAGGTTTGTTACTTGCGAATGGTTTCGACCCCAACATTATTTTATTTGTTTATGTACGTGCTGTAGGTACGGAAATACGTTAAATACCAACTTGCCCGAAAGAAACTGAGTTTAATTTTAGAATTCTTTTGTAACCAATACCTAAAGCCAGGTAAATAATAACTGTGGGTCGTCTGAGTGTTGAACCACCAAAGAGACTGATGAAAGAAGCGTGCATGTAGCGGAGATGCGAATGTTGACATGGATGTGCGGAGTGACGAGATCAGATAAAATAAGGAATATATCTGGGGCAGTTTGAAAGTGGCGCCAGATAAGGAGATAAGGAGCAATAGAATGCTGTGGGCGTGTCATGCGAAGAGAAGAATAATGTAACGAGAAGAGTGCTCGATGCGAATGTTGATGGATAAAAAAGTATAGAGGTAGGCCAATGAAAATATGGATGGATTGTATTAACGATGACATGGGTAAAAAAGGAGTGACTGCTGAAATGACGGCAAATAGAGAAGAGTGGAGAATGAAAACTTGTTGTGCCGACCCCACATGAACGGACAAGAAAATGATGATGAGGTTACTAATAGTTGTGCAATAAATTTTGTGTTTACTTCTTCATTGCTATTGCATCGCTACTTTGCGAAGATAAGGTAAGTATACGGCACAGACAATCCGTTTTAGTTAATTAGCTATTAGGTGATTTATGTGTCAGTACATTTTATAATTTAACGGTTACGGTTTTACGTTACGACCTGCTCCGACACGCTACGCGGCGCTACAACACGCTACGCGGGGCTACGAGCCGCTACGCCGTGCCGCGATGCCTGAACTCGATTACCGCCCTTCAAATATTAAAGCAAACGACTGAACGCGCCGGAAGATTCTTTAAATTTATGGCTCCAATTGGAAGGGAATACTTAATTTGGGATATTCATGTGAAATGTGAGGGCGTGCCGACGGCTCTCCCTACAATTTATGTTTATTACTTACGTACTTGATATTGCAATGCAATGATAATACAATGATGTTAGATGGACAGTTTTATTCATTGATTTCTACCTATTTCTACTATAACAAATTTAAAGAAATACAAAACTGACATTTATCAGTGGCTATTTGCATCAAACCATGAAATCTGTCTGTCTAACTTTCTTTGTAAGTAAACTAAACCGTTTAGTGGGGAGCCTTTCTATACGGAGGGTGCGCTAAATAATGGTGCCAATCGTCTTGCGAAGTGTCGGGGAATAAATGCGGAGACAATTCAGGACGACACCATGTCAGATCAACAGGTGTCGCGCGTCATCCGGCACGCAGCCGACGCGCTAATGAGCGGAGACGCGCCGTCGTCGATCGGTCGGCGATCCCTCGCGCGACAACTCCAGCTGGCGGCCGCCGTCATTACACTGCTGCACTGCTTTGAATCATTCAATTTAAACCATCGTAATGTACATTTGATCGTTCACTTTCTTTCAGAAGATTTACCTCTCCGCACTGCGACAGATATAACCCGACGATAAAGTTAAGATTAGGATGAGGCTGCAAGCAAGTAAGCTTTCTTGCATCGCAGAGTAAAATCCACTTAATCAAGTTTATTCGCCGGCGTTTTTATGCACACTTAGACTTGGACTGTGGACAACGAAGTTTGGGGAAGCGCGTCTCAGGACCATTTTATCTCCATTCGTGGAACTTACCACAACTTCTGTCACAAAAACCGACCTGTGTCTGTTGCATGCAGCATTATCAGTTTACAATTTACACGTAATTTTCTCTATTTATCACATTAAAATTGCTTCCGAAGATTCTAGATCTAAGATGTCGATAGGATTACGTTTTAATTTCTTTTCAGCGTTACCTCTTTCTTTGACCCTCTGAAAACGACATGACCTTCTTAGCGATCGTGGCCTTCTTTTTCCTCTCTTTCCTGCTACCTTTCCTTTCATTATATTTTTTTATAAAAAGCTGGCATGTCATACAAGATAGGTCTACGCAGCGTCTGAGCACCTCCGATCTGCGATCTGTTCGAGCGAGGATTGCAAGCTTCACGCTCGATTGTACTCGTCGTCTTTGCAATTCCACGTTTTACGTCTGAATAAAGGGGACGTGCTCGGACGGACTTGAATATTGCATCGAGGTCAGCGTAGCTTCTACTATAGCGACTACTGTGTCGTCTGTGGCGCACGAGGCCCGGGAGACGGCAATGACAGTGGTATCGGATTTCATTACAAATCTAAGTGCATACACCCCAAGGGTTGCGCTCGCGTGCCACAAACCA
Organism: Thera britannica; assembly: GCA_939531255.2. Classification (NCBI taxonomy): domain Eukaryota; kingdom Metazoa; phylum Arthropoda; class Insecta; order Lepidoptera; family Geometridae; genus Thera; species Thera britannica. The sequence continues at coordinate 14,311,774 of OW618040.2, read as the reverse complement.
GCTCCAGATTACCGTATTATCTGCTCGTGAAGCCAACGCAATGTACTCAGCGCCGATTGCTATTATAGAGTATCATGCATGGTGCTCTAGAAATTGAATCGTCGCTAAGTCTTGTGTTAATATCGGGTAAATAATCAGATAAGGTAAACCTAAGCTTAGTGGACGAGTACCTACAGCTTTAATTGAATAGGCAATTATCGGCAACCCTATACAGGGTTATTCATAATTAGCTGCAAATACTCAGGAATTAGGTTCAACAAATAAAATAAAACATATTTATGAAATGATTTTTTTTTAGTTTTGATTTAAGTTTTTGTATCAAAATTTTATTATTTTTAATTTTTTTACGGCTATTGCATAATGATTGCCATGGAGAACAGGACGATGACCCACCCAGGCGGTGACTGAACGCAGAGTGTCGCTCACGGCGCGCGGGCGCGTGTCAAAGGTCAAAATAGGTCAGGTGCTAATGATTCCAAAGGATATTCTTTTTCGATTTTCTCGGGATTTTCATAACAAAACTTAAAAAAAATCATTTCATAAATATTTTTTATTTTATTTGTTGAACCTAATTCCTGAGTATTTGCAGCTAATTATGAATAACCCTGTATATAGCGCGTAATGCGAAACAATCGAATTGTCTTGTTCAACGGCTGGAAGTCGCAGTCGATTACGAGGGGACCAGTTTAATTAAAAAAAAAACTAGCTTAATTCTGTATAAGAGCGTACGTGGCGACTTAGTGACTAACGCAAATAAAAATGACGTTGTCGTGTGGTTGTGGTTGAGTTACTTTTCTTGGAATGTTGTTGAAGAGCTTGCCAAATATCCTATTCTGGGTTGACCTTCTCGGCTCCAAACCTAATGGTATTTGCGCTTGTCCCTGGCCGCGGCTGCCGAGGGTTGTCAAGGGCTGCTGGAGGGCTCTCGAGAGACGCCAGAATAGAACACAACGACCACTTCTTCTATTATGTAAGTGACTTTAGTGAGAACAAATAATTTTCCCAGTTATAATTCACGGAACAAGTGGCTTTGAGTGCGAGTTGATTATTTAATTTCCTAGTCAGTCGCGTCGACTGGACTTGATTGTGGGATAAGTACCCTGAAAATAATTTAAATCTAAATATAAACGTAACTTCTTAGGAAACCGCGGCATCTCGTAAAGTCCAGCGGTGGACTTCTTCTATCTGATGATGACTACAACTGCGAATCAAATGATATGGGTCAATTTATACTAACATGTCAATTTGTGCATTCCACCGCTGGGATAGGCTTTTCCTACTACTTTCTAGATTCTTTGACAAAGAAGGAGCACTGACTGAACCATTATAATAATACCGCTAATTTTCTATTCGCGCGTTAAATAAACGAGTTGAGCGAATATTACCTGAATTATATTTCTTAAAATGGGATCGTTTGTTTTAGGGTGCAAAACGGAGTCTCCGATAAATTCTGATTTGATAAGCTAAAGGGTACGAGACGCGGCGTCGCGTCACGTCACACCCCGTCAGCGCGAGGCGTGACGAAGCGACCCGCGGGATTTATGATGCTTATTTATAGGGTGTCGGCTGCTGACTGCGACGCTGACGTCACAGGACGATGGATATACCCACGCAAAGTCATGACGTGGCAACCTCAATATGACCAACGCATCGTAAAGGCTTCAGCCGACCGGGATTCACACTGACGAAGTTGATCTCGTCGGTACGAAGCACGAGCTGATGGTAAGACCGATCTTTTGAATAAATATTTATTATTCTTATGTGCCCTTCGGGTCCCACTGCTGGGTAAAGGCCTTCCTCCATTCCCTCCAGACATCGCGATCCTTGGCTATGCTTGTCTATGTCCGTCAGGAAACCATCAAACTTGTCTCTCCATCTCCGTTTTGGTCTGCCACGTCGCCTTCTCACTGGGTCAGGATGCCAATCGGTGGCTATCTTAGCCCACAGCTCACCTGTTATACGGCAGACATGACCAGCCCAGTTCCAAATATTATAATAAATATTTTGTAGATTAAAATCTTAAAAGTGTTGATAACGTTGTGCGTCAGTTCCTCGGCCCCGAGCTAGTTCCGGGTAGATTGGTGCCTGCGGGAAGCCATACACTGAAAAAGGGAGGCAGCCGAGCACGAGCGGGCTCCATTGAAATTCCCGTGGTGCGATCACGTTATCCGCGACTTTTCATCGCGCAGCTTATTTTATAATCAAATCAATCCCCTCATTCGAGGACACACGGTTCGGCGGCGTACCGGGCTGTACTTACCAAAACTTACAGGAATTTTTGTTCCTTGATTTTAAAGACGCTGAACTCCGTGATTCTCACTCACACACTTTGACGTTTTAAAAGATATGAAAACGTTTGCCTAACTGGTAGTCGTACATAAGTTTACGTTAAAATAGGAAAACATATTAGTTAAATATTTTTTCCTTTTATATTATTATTAAATTTTTGGTAAACTGAAAAGCGACGACACGACATTGTTGCGAGTGTTGGGAATGAGTGGACGAGACTCGCGAGGGACCGGAAAGAATGGCGCAATAAAGAGGAGGCCTATACTCAGTAGTGGGTGCAAACGGGATGGGATGATGATGATGATGAAACTGAAAAGATAGTTCACGGATTTTTATAAATAAGTTCAGTGTTTTATATCTTTTAACTAGTCAAAATGTGCGAACGAAAAGTACATCGACGATAGTCTTGTAGTAAACTTATTTAGCTGATTGTCCTTGAATCTTTTATTATAATGATGAACCACTAAGCTTGAAATCCAAACAGCAGCTCAGTGGGTCAGTGTTGAATCGGGGGTCAGGTAGATAGATGTTGGAGCGCAACTGGGGGCGGAGAGGGGCCCGTTGCCCCCTCACCCCTCTAAGCGGGAGGTAGGTAGGATAAAGGTAGGTATGTATGTGTGGCTTGCTTTATTCATTACAGTTGGCACAAAGCCGCCGGAGAGATGTAATAATATCGTAATTTTATATAGACCTGCCTAACTATAGTGCTAACTAACGTTCCAAAAATTTAAAGTGTTTTCCGGCAAGCCTGTTGCATGAACACAAAACAATTAAAAATGTAACATTCTCGTTTTTGGACTAACACTCCAAGGTCCGTAAGTCTGTTCCAGGAGTTAAAGTTGGAGGGTAAAAAGTTATTTCACAAAAAACTGTTTCGCATAAACATGACAATGACATGATGTGACCGTATTAAGCCGTATAGTGACGAGTGCAAATTAGTATAGGTACCTATGGTGGTAAGCACAACGCATAGTCAGTGCCATGTTGTGTCGGTAATTATCAAAACAGCCAAGGTTCTTAATATCATAGCATCGTTCCTTTCCCACCGAACCTCAATTTCGGTCGTGGGTTCGATCCCTACCGAGAATAATATCAGCATGGTGAACATAAATGTTTGTTCTCTCTCATGGGTGTTATATTATATTGTATTTTAAGCATGTATTCCCATCTATCTATCTGGTTTCCATAGTACAAGGGGCTAGTTTAGTGTTGTGTCGAGTCGACAATATTTATTTACATAAGATTTATTTTATCTGTTTATTATCCGTTCACCGAGCTATAAGAAGCTGTTCCAGCCAACTTAGTTTCTCCCTAAGGGTGAGTGGCTTCTTATTAGCGCATTATGTAGTCAGTTTCTAGAGCAGTCGTTGTTTTTGCAGTTCGTTGATGAGCTTTTATCTTCCGTATTTGAATAATAACTATTTTTAAAGCTGGTCCAAATACAGTGAAAAGCTCCAGTGCAGGGGGCGCCATACTTGTTTCACACACATTTCCCGATGATAGCTCGCTAAGTGGCCAGCGGAAACGCGATGACGGGAGCGTAATGGCGGGGAATTGCAGCCACTTGGTAGCGTCTGCATGCGAGCTCTAATGTGCCCGTCAATAGACTACAGACACGTGCACTCCATAGCTCTGCAGTTACTCTACGTTTGATGGCAGTGACAGGCAGTGTACGGACATTGCGGGCGCACGGAATTAACGCCGACCATTTAAATCTCAAATAAAATAAAATAAATAAATAATGCGGACAATCCACACAACAATATCTAGCCTCAAACTAAGCTGAGCTTGTACTATGGGAACCAGATAGCAGATATAATACTTAAATCCTTTTTTTTTGTAAATACATACTTACATAGAATACAAAATAACACCCAGACAGAGAACAAACAACAAATATGGTGGTTAATTTTACGAATTATCCCAGTGTGTGTACGATTATACCAGTAGGCCTACCACAAGCTCTGTCTGGGTCTGTCTCTGGCTCTGGTTTTGAGTCTGCGTTAGTGCTGTCTAAATAAATCCTACGTCAAAACGTCACACAAACAGTGTAATACACCGGTGAGCACTCACACAAACTCAAAACCATAGCCAGAGACAGAGCCAGACAGAGCTTGTAGTAGGCCCTCAGGTCAGTATAAAGTAAAAGACGATTTTTGTAAACATGTGATGTCATATACCTAATGAGATGTGAATGTGTACCGGAAACCGAAATTAGTCTCAAGCAAGTTCGACTGGCAGGTGTTCCTGCAAACTCATTGCGAATAATAGAACTTAGGGAATTGTAGCAGGAAAACAAAAGATTACAAAAGGAATTGGATTTCGGTGGTACACTTCGAGATGAAAACATAAATTAGAAAAAAGAACTGCACGAATTGGATTGGATTTTTTGACTTTTCGATTGTGGTTAGTGCGCAGTTAGATGTTCTTATTAGCATTTAAAATATGATGCATGAAGTATTTATTGCCCCAAAGCAAGTAAAATCTGTAAAAAATATTTTTTGCGTTTTCACTTTATTACTATATTAAATTTCAATTTATTCAAGGATCGCTTAGAATGCGTCAATACGCCCTTAGTTCCAAATGTTGGTATAATGTTCGTTCTGAAAGGGCCAATAACCACAAGGTAAACACACTCAGAGGAAACCGCACCTAGGCTCGGGAGCCGTGTTGTGATAGGCCTCGGACGACGACGACGTGACGTGACTAGAGATGGGCGCTTACCCGGTAAAAACCCGAACTTTGGGTATTTACCCATTTATACCTAATTTTACCCACCCATTTTGAATTAATACCGGGTAAAAATTCAAAACAACTTTTCCATTAATGAAGTTTAGTTTTAGTAGGAATATTATGTTTTTATTGGTAATTATTCACTCTGATCTACAATGGTTTAGTATTAAAGGTAAAATAAACCAAAAAAAATACATTTCACCAGTGTAGGTAACTATTAAAAGCATATATTTTTGATGAGGTGTAGTTTTAACTAAGTATATATTATAGATCGAGTGAGCAAAGCGAACGAAGATCTTTCAAACAACCCGACTTAATGAACAAAATTGTAAGAGAAAAGAAAAGTGGCGAAACGTTAAAGTTGCTGGTAAAGACACGGTGGGGTAGTCATGTAACCGCACTAAAAAGTCTAAAAAATACAAAAACAACCTTAATGGCCCTAGCTAATATACACGAAACCACGGTACTATTGCCTTCAGAAACAAAGTCTACACTTCTGGATGAAGATTTTTGGAGTATGATAGAAGATTGCATTGCAATTTTGGAACCAGTTACAGGACCTATTTTCAAACTTAAATCAAATGAATGTAATAAACACATTTAAAGATATCAAATCAAAGATGGAGTTCATTTTACCCAATATGGTGATATTGGGTAAAATGAACTCCATCTTTGATTAAAAGATCGATTGTTTGTGATCATCACCTAACTAGCTGTTACCCACGACTTCGTCATCGTAGATATTTGAATTCGTTTTTAGGGTCCCGTAGCCAAATGGCAAAAACGGAACCCTTATAGATTCGTCATGTCTGTCTGTCTATCTGTCCGTGTATGTCACAGCCATTTTTCTCCGAAACTATAAAAGCTAGACCGATGAAACTTAGCGAGTAGATGTATTCTGTAAACCGCATCAATATTTTTACACAAAAGTAGAAAAAAAAACAAAAAATTTGGGGGGTCCCCATACTTGAAAATGAAACTCAATTTTTTTTTATCAAACCCGTACGTGTGGGGTATCTATGAATAGGTCTTCAAAAATGATATTGAGGTTTCTGATACCGTTTTTTTCTAAACTGAATAGTTTGCGCGAGAGACACTTCCAAAGTGGTAAAAAGTTGCCCCCCCCCCCATAACTTCTAAAATAAGAGAATGAAAAATCTAAACAAAATATATGATGTACATTACTAACATGCAAACTTTCAACGATATTTGGTTTGAACGAGATCTAGTGAGTAGTTTTTTTTTATACGTCATAAATCGCAAACCGTAATTTACCTTTCGACGAACTACAAGAACTTTTATATTATGTTACTTGTTGCTACGGAACCCTTCATGGGCGAGTCCGACTCGCACTTGGCCGCTTTTTTTTAGTTTGACATGACCAACTGCTAGTTACCAATACCATTGTTTTGAGCTTGTACTTAGAGTGTATTTGAATTTGAAGGCGAGTGCTGTTGGAGCGGCCTTTTTTCAGCAGTGTTTAGTTTAAGTATGATAGATGTTTCCCGCGATTTTGTCTTAGTGGTTATCATCGGTTTTTTTGTTAACTTTTGTGTGTATTCAAACCTGGTGACAGATGCTGCGGCAGCTGAATTTTTTTTAATGTTTTTTTTTGCGTATTTTGTAAAGATCTTTTCGTGATTTTCTTCTATTGGGTAATTTGGGTAATATCGTATTCGTTGGTGTATACTCGAATCTGGTTTTTTTATTTGACATGACCAACTGCTAGTTACCATAGTTTTGAGCTTGTACTTTAGAGTGTATTTGAATTTGGAGGCATGTCCTATTGTAGCTGATTTTTTTCAGCGGTGCTTAGCTTCGGTATGATAGGTGTTTTCCGTGATTTGTCTTAGTGGTTATCATCGGTTTTTTTGTTAACCTTTGTGTGTATTCAAACCTGGTGACAGATGCTACGGTAGCTGAAATTTTTTTAATGTTTTTTTTGCGTATTTTGTAAACATCTTTTTCTTGATTTTCTTTTTGTGGGTAGGTAATTTGGGCTTTTGGCAATGGGCGGTCTTACCGCTATGAGCGATCTCTTCTAGACAACCTTTGGATGGACAGGATCATTTGGATCGATTCACGCAATCTCAGTTCGGGGCGAACTACTAGTTATTGTGATGAGTTTCATTGATGAGCACTTAACTGAAACGATAATTAGTGCGCTATTTATTTATATTGGACCAAATAGCACACTAATTTATCTTCTGTCATTGGTTTTATTTGTCAAAGCATGTATCATAAAGGTTTAATAAGATGATATTTACCATTAAAATACATTGTTAGTACTTTTTTAAGTATTTAGATTTTCTAGGATTATAAAAATGCAGGCCGAATTTTTACCCGGTATTAATAAAATTTACCCGGTATAAATGGGTATTTTTAATTTTTAACAATTCCTCCCTTCCCTTTCCTTTTTTACCCTTCCAATTTTTACCCACCCGCCCATCTCTAGACGTGACACGATGTTGAGCGACGCAACGTGACGTCACGCCCGACGACGGGCGTCCGGCGCGGGCGGGGTGGCGCGGTTGCGGTTCAGGCCCGCTCGACATTCTCGCGAGAATCTTGCGAGAGCGCGAGAAAAGCGCGAGTGTAGAGCCGATGCTATCGTTCTCAACCCGTTCTCGCTGCGTTCTCCACTTTTTGTCAGTTTTTTGGCACGAAACAAATGACGCCAGAATGCCGAGAATGTCGAGCGCTAGAACGGCACTGAGCACCGTGAGAGCGTGGAGCCAAAAACTGTTCTCCGAAGAATCTTGCCAAGAATCTCGCTGAGATTCTTGTGTGAGTGTAGAGGGCTCTTTATATTCAACTACACACGCTGTTGGTACGGGACCTTACTATCGGACTGCCTCTCGACTAAGATAGGACCTACGGCATCATACCGCTACGTGATGCTGATTCCAAATCAATTATTAACCACTTTGCGGTTCTGTGGGCCTACCACAAGCTCTATCTGGCTCTGGTTTTGAGTCTGTGTGAGTGTTGACTTAATAATTCCTGCCAGACAGAGCCTAACACAGAGCCAGACAAAGCTTGTGTTAGGCCTACTGATGTTGTCGCGGATGGTTTTAGTTCCCGTGGCCTGGCAAGAATGGCGAGAGGTTCACCGGAGAGGTTTTAGTCGGTATTCCGTAGCAACGGCGAGTCCGACATAATTCCGGCCGCCCGGCCGGTCTATTCGTAAATGAATTTCCTCACTGTAAAAAAAAAAGCCCTACTGATGTCATAGTAGGTCTCATCTTTGTTTCAAGTCGACAGGTAAAAGTAAAACCTAGGAGTTAAATAATGCTGTCGTAATGCTACAAAATAATTAGGTACCTAGTTTCTAGATTCAAATACTAGTTTTGCGGCTCATGACATTTCTCATATTATTTACTTCTTTTTCTAGTTCTGAGTTTTTTGACGTGACAACGTCTTATAATTCAATGGAGCCGGTCCATTTAAGGCTTGAACTGCAACTGCCGCGATGCCGCCATGCGGAGACTGAGCCAGTGCAACGTAATTATGCAGATCAAATAATTATAAAAATAAAATTCAATGCTGGGTAGTTAGAGAGTACCTACACGTCCCCTTCCAAATTCGATCATGTGACCGTTGAACGAAAAAGTGGGGTCGGCTTTCATTGATTTTCCAAAATCTCTACTAAATTATGAATCTGGAATACGCATGGTCCGGCTCCGTGCTGAGCCGGAGATGGAATTCACAAGTAGTTCAATTAAGGTCCGCCTGTGATCCTCCGCGTGCATTATGTACCTACCTAGCCTCTGTCGGTAATCCAGTTACTGCATTAGTATACAAGACGCTTTGACATGCTAATCTGTGCCGAGTCCGTGTCGTGCTGTTTATGTGAGAGCATGGCGCATGGCGCTGGCTGGCTGGTAGGCGATGCCGGTGGTAGCGGGCCCACGCAAGCCACTCCACTCACTCCTTCGACCCACGACACGCACGCTGCTCGGATACGTTACTATAAGACAACATAATATATATATATATTTCATATTAATATTCGATAACGTCATAAGGATAGGTATATTTGTAACGTCATAAGGGTATACACGCATTGACGTCTCACTCGGTCGGTTTCCCTCGAAAACTCAGTAGGGTACTGGGTTTCAAAAAATATTTACAGCAAATAAAAATAATCAAAAATAGCCTCAGTTTTGTATCAAAACGTGTATACTATCTTTAAATTTAAAACATCGATTCAACAGACCAATAAGTGACCCAGATAGATTCGATGCTGACGTGTATGGTATGGTACATACATATCAATAAATACACAAGTTCTAATGCTACATCTTTGTTTTTTCCAAAGCTTTGTTAGAATATTTATTGACTACACCATTTGAGCAAATGTACCTAATAACCCTTACATGACCTTTCTTCCCTCCCATGAATAATGAGAGACACAGTAGGTAACTTGTATCGAAGACTTCCCGAAAGTTGCGCGGAGTGCTCGGTCGCCGCCGATCCCTTTCATCTAAGATGGAAAACATGTCACATTACTGATTCCAAGTTTTTCATGCATATTGTAACCACTTACTATTTCTCTTTGACTTTGATATAAGTTTTCAGGCTACCCGAACTATTGTATAAGAGTTACATATTTCAGGAGCTGAGTATCTGAAAGGGTTTTATGTTAAAAACCAAAGTACATGAGATATATTTTTTGTTATTTTTAAACACCTCGTAGTTAGTGCAAAAAAACACAAGGGAGCCGAAGAGCTTAGATCATTTACACCACTAGAGCCCGCATCTTTCTGGTACCTACCTGACGCAGCGCAACCGCGAAACAAGATAACATTTTCCCATCTTTTTACCTCGTTTTGATGGGGCGGGGCAAAGGGGGCTGCTTTAGAAATTATATTAACTGTTTTTTACAACAATCGGTTCTACCAAAAATTGTGTTCTTCATAATAATGTTCGTTTTGCAATTAAAAACAAACCGTAGGTAGTCATATAAAGGTTCTAGGCCACAGAGGTACCTAAATAATTTTGAGGATAGCTAACTAATCCACCGACTTCTTTATAGTCAAGATCTTGAACCATTGATAATACCTAGGTTTGAGAGTGCTGGCAGCAAGCAACCAGTGCAGACAAACTGCAGCTCACAGTGACCGTTGAACGAAAAAGTGGGGTCGGCTTTCATTGATTTTCCAAAATCTCTACTAAATTATGAATCTGGAATACGCATGGTCCGGCTCCGTGCTGAGCCGGAGATGGAATTCACAAGTAGTTCAATTAAGGTCCGCCTGTGATCCTCCGCGTGCATTATGTACCTACCTAGCCTCTGTCGGTAATCCAGTTACTGCATTAGTATACAAGACGCTTTGACATGCTAATCTGTGCCGAGTCCGTGTCGTGCTGTTTATGTGAGAGCATGGCGCATGGCGCTGGCTGGCTGGTAGGCGATGCCGGTGGTAGCGGGCCCACGCAAGCCACTCCACTCACTCCTTCGACCCACGACACGCACGCTGCTCGGATACGTTACTATAAGACAACATAATCTATATCTTTAAAACTCAAAGGTGACTGACTGACATAGTGATCTATCAACACACAGCCCAAACCACTGGACGGATCGGGCTAAAATTTGGCATGCAGGTAGATGTTATGACGTAGGCATCCGCTAAGAAAGGAAAATGGAAAATTATTTTCCAAAGAGGAGAAAAAGGGGAAAAATGGTTTAAAGAAAAATCAACGCACAGCCTAAACCGTTAGCCCCAGAAGCATGAAACTTAGAAGGTGTGTTCCTCTAATAGAGCAGAGGTGCACTAAGAAAGAAAATAGGAAAATTCTTTCCCTAAAAGAAGAAAAAACGGAAAATGATTTTAAGAAAAATCACAAAAAATAGCTTTACAAAATACGCAAAAAAAAACATTAAAAATTTTCGCCTACCGCAGTATCTGGCACCAGGTTCGATTACACACAAAGGTTCACAAACAAACCAATGATAACCACTACGACACAATCAATCTGATTCGATTATACACCAACACCCATACGAAACCCCAAATTAGCCACTAATATAACATAAAATCACAAAAATGGCTTTACAAAATACGAAAAAAAAAACATTAAAAAATTTTCAGCTACCGCAGCGTTTGTCAGCAGGTTTTAATACACACAAATGTTAACAAAAAAACCGATGATAACCACTAAGACAAAATCACGGAAAACATCTATCATACTTAAACTAAACACTGCTGAAAAAAATCGGCTCCAACAGCACTCGCCTTCAAATTCAAATACACTCTAAAGTACAAGCTCAAAACTATAGTAACCAGCAATTGGTCATGTCAAATAAAAAAAATCTGATTCGATTATACACCAACACGCATACGAAACCCCTAATTAGCCACTAATATAACATAAAATCACAAAAATGGCTTTACAAAATACGAAAAAAAAAACATTAAAAAATTTTCAGCTACCGCAGCGTTTGTCAGCAGGTTTTAATACACACAAATGTTAACAAAAAAACCGATGATAACCACTAAGACAAAATCGCGGGAAACATCTATCATACTTAAACTAAACACTGCTAAAAAAACTCGGCTCCAACAGCACTCGCCTTCAAATTCAAATACACTCTAAAGTATAAGCTCAAAACTATAGCAACCAGCAATTGGTCATGTCAAATAAAAAAAATCTGATTCGATTATACACCAGCACGCATACCACTAATATAATATAAAATCACAAAAAATGGCTTTACAAAATACACAAAAAAAACATTAAAAATTTTCAGCTACCGCAGCATCTGGCACCAGGTTTGATTACACACAGAGGTTCACAAACAAACCAATGATAACCACTACGACACAATCAAACTCATTCGATTATACACCAACACCCATACGAAACCCCAAATTAGCCACTAATATAACATAAAATCACAAAAAATGGCTTTACAAAATACGAAAAAAAAAAAAAAAAAAAAAAACAGCTACCGCAGCATTTGTCAGCAGGTTTTAATACACACAAATGTTAACAAAAAAAACCGATGATAACCACTAAGACAAAATCACGGAAAACATCTATCATACTTAAACTAATCAAAAAACTGCTGTATTATATAAAAATATATAATAAACTCCCTCCTGAAATAAAAAATGAAAACTGCTGCGATCTGATCTGATTCGATTATACACCAAACACGCATACGAAACCCTAAATTAGCCACTCATATAACATAAAATCACAAAAAATAGCTTTACAAAATACAAAAAAAAACATCAAAAAATTTTCAGCTACCGCAGCATTTGTCACCAGGTTTTAATACACACAAATGTTTACAAAAAAACCGATGATAACCACTAAGACAAAATCGCGGGAAACATCTATAATACTTAAACTAAACACTGCTGAAAAAAATCTGCTACAACAGCACTCACCTTCAAATTCAAATACACTCTAAATTACAAGCTCAAAACAATGGTAACTAGCAGTTGGTCTTATCAAACTAAAAAAACGAACTCAAATATCCACGCGGACGAAGTCGCGGGTCATCAGCTAGTATATATATATATTTCATATTAATATTCGATAACGTCATAAGGATAGGTATATTTGTAACGTCATAAGGGTATACACGCATTGACGTCTCACTCGGTCGGTTTCCCTCGAAAACTCAGTAGGGTACTGGGTTTCAAAAAATATTTACAGCAAATAAAAATAATCAAAAATAGCCTCAGTTTTGTATCAAAACGTGTATACTATCTTTAAATTTAAAACATCGATTCAACAGACCAATAAGTGACCCAGATAGATTCGATGCTGACGTGTATGGTATGGTACATACATATCAATAAATACACAAGTTCTAATGCTACATCTTTGTTTTTTCCAAAGCTTTGTTAGAATATTTATTGACTACACCATTTGAGCAAATGTACCTAATAACCCTTACATGACCTTTCTTCCCTCCCATGAATAATGAGAGACACAGTAGGTAACTTGTATCGAAGACTTCCCGAAAGTTGCGCGGAGTGCTCGGTCGCCGCCGATCCCTTTCATCTAAGATGGAAAACATGTCACATTACTGATTCCAAGTTTTTCATGCATATTGTAACCACTTACTATTTCTCTTTGACTTTGATATAAGTTTTCAGGCTACCCGAACTATTGTATAAGAGTTACATATTTCAGGAGCTGAGTATCTGAAAGGGTTTTATGTTAAAAACCAAAGTACATGAGATATATTTTTTGTTATTTTTAAACACCTCGTAGTTAGTGCAAAAAAACACAAGGGAGCCGAAGAGCTTAGATCATTTACACCACTAGAGCCCGCATCTTTCTGGTACCTACCTGACGCAGCGCAACCGCGAAACAAGATAACATTTTCCCATCTTTTTACCTCGTTTTGATGGGGCGGGGCAAAGGGGGCTGCTTTAGAAATTATATTAACTGTTTTTTACAACAATCGGTTCTACCAAAAATTGTGTTCTTCATAATAATGTTCGTTTTGCAATTAAAAACAAACCGTAGGTAGTCATATAAAGGTTCTAGGCCACAGAGGTACCTAAATAATTTTGAGGATAGCTAACTAATCCACCGACTTCTTTATAGTCAAGATCTTGAACCATTGATAATACCTAGGTTTGAGAGTGCTGGCAGCAAGCAACCAGTGCAGACAAACTGCAGCTCACAGGGGGCTTCCCCTGTGAGCTGCAGTTTGTCTGCACTATACATTACAAGAAGGCGATGGAGCTACTCCACTAACCAGCGATTAAGTTCCGGCTCCTGTAGCGATTTGCGAGTCCGTCACGCGTTCCATCGACGGCGACGGCTACGGCTGAGTGATACGCACGCGAGGGCCCGACCCTCAGCAGTGCAGGATATCAACATTACAATATCCTTTGCTTGTTTATTGATAATTATTATCGAGAAGCATTGAGTAACCATTACCTACTTTATAATGGCTGAAGGCAGATCGATGTTATTGTGAGCAAGGGTACATAATTAAATCGACGCGAAACTTAATACTGACATTCTGCTGACAAGCAACATGACCTAGTTCCCCATTATTAGGATTACTTTTTTGTTATATTTAGAGAGACCTGTTATTGGCTGTCCTAAACTAATGCATAATACTTTGTTTTATTTTACTAAGCTGTTTGTCTTTTCAATAAATAAAATAAAAAATAATTGGAGTTATTTCGATTAATTTATTGGTTAATCTCATTAAACTTCCTGGTTACATGCCTGAAATGCAATGGGGCGGTAGGTATCCCGATAGCTTCAATTTGGATAAAACTATCATGAATAAATAAAAGTGGGTTTGAAACGCAACCAACAAAGTGGTGCATAGGTACATCGACATTGCACACAGTTCGGCAGATATACCTATCATATTGATCAAAACAAATTTGCCTAACAAAAATTTGTTCACTAGTTTTCGTACTTATGCAAACACACAGTACGTAAACACACAGTACGTATGCTCAGTGAGTATTTACCCGCTCTATATACATATACGACAATCAATTCGCAAAGCTATGAAATATTCATATCCCGCAGAATACGCAGAGGCGTATTTAAAGATTTGGCGCCCCGGGCCTAAAAGATATGCCGCCCCTATTTTTGTAAAAAAAGTTTTTTTTTACGTACCTACTACCTATATAGGTTCGCGTTTGAGCACACCCTGCCAGTATTTTATATTTTTTTTATGAAATATAAAATGTATTGCGTGCGCGACAGTACACATGCGCAGCTATCCCCTCCGCGTATCGCTCAGCGCTAGACTTACGTGCCGCTAGCCACTAGTCCACCCGCGACCGTGCCGCCCCGGCTGCTTTACAACACGAGAAACGAAAGTCGAAGCAACCCGACTAGTCCCAAGTCACTCACGAGCGACGGAGTACGCCTCGCCCCACTCTCACCCGCACCCGTTGACCGGCCGCCGGCCGGCCGCCCCGTTAAAATTAACGTTCTTTTTATGAGTTTCATCTTTTGTTTGTTCGTTCGACGAACGTGGTAAGTTTTGGTTAGTAGGCTTTTTAAAATTGCTTCAGGGCTGTAAAGTCAGACTGGCACAGGATCGAGGTAGATGGCACAAACAAAGGGAGGCCTATACCCAGCAGTGGGTGAAGTCGGGCTGTGGATGATGATGTTAAGTAAAAAAAGCAGCCAAGTGCGAGTCGGACTCGCCCATGAAGGGTTCCGTAGCATCAAGTAACATAATATACAGAAAATAAACAGGAAACAGGTTCTTGTAGTTCGTCGAAAGGTAAATTGCGGTTTACGATTTATGACGTATAAAAAAAAACTACTGGCTAGATCTCGTTCAAACCAAATATCGTTGAAAGTTTGCATAGTAATGTACAACATATATTTTTTTTAGTTTTATCATTCCCTTATTTTAGAAGTTAGAGGGGGGGGACCAACTTTTTTCAACTTTGGAAGTGTCTCTCGCGCAAACTATTCAGTTTAGAAAAAAACTATATTAGAAACCTCAACATCATTTTTGAAGACCTATTCATAAATACCCCACACATATGGGTTCGACGAAAAAATTTTTTTTGAGTTGCAGTTTGAAGTATGGGGACCCCCAATATTTATAGTTTTTTTTCTATTTTTGTGTAAAAATCTTAATGCGGTTTACAGAATACATCTACTCGCCAAGTTTCATCAGTGTAGCTCTTATGGTTTTGGAGAAAAATGGCTGTGAAACGGTCGGACAGACAGACAGACAGACAGACAGACAGACAGACATGACGAATCTATAAGGGTTCCGTTTTTGCCATTTGGCTACGGAACCCTAAAAAGGCACACGAATCTGAACGAGGGGCGGCTTGCGCCGCCCCTCGCAGCCTGCCGCCCTGGGCCATGGCCCTTTTAGCCTAAGGGTAAATACGCCCCTGAGAATACGTCTCAGTTGCTATGACAAGTGGTTATAGTTAACGCAGTTACTGATATTGAGTCTGTGGTTTCAGCAGACTGGAACACGCACCAATTTAGACAAATAATGTGCGCCGCAACTTCAGTAAGTAATCATGTTTGATCGTGTTAGTGCACGCCGACATACAGCGCAGGGAGATTGTGAATAGACAACACACACATTAAAGTACTCTGTTTACTACCCAAACAGTTCTAGTTCTAAGAAGTAGGGTTCTGTGGGAAGGGTTGGTCTGGAGATGGCACGAAACGCAAAGGACTAGGTAGGTACTTACGTAAAAAACGTATGCATATTAATTTGACTGTCGACTCCCGTACCATAACCGAAGTCGTCAAAATTAGGAAAAAAATTATATATGAAAATAATATTCTTGTTTTTTATTAGAAAATAACCTAATCATATAATTTTTCAAGTACTTTTAATTAAAATAATACATGCTCGAGTAAGGTTATTTGATTTATTTGTTGATGTGATTGGCTTTAGGACCGTCAGTCTGCTGCCGCCGCTTCACGCCTTCGCAACCAATAAAACGACAGTTAGTAGTCCTGTCGCAAGCGCACGCTACACCACGCCACGCCACGCCACGCCGCGCCGCACCACTAGTCGGCTGCTAGTCGTCGACCCCGCGCCACCACGCACCGTCAACCTATTTCCGTCCGTGCGTGGAACTTATGAATGACATCCATCGTAAACATGCAGTTTTACAACACGCCCGTAATCTCACTTTCATCTTGATGGATTGCTATTCCATCGACGAATCTTGTGAACCCACAAAATACTTAAATACAAAATCCAACAACTACTTTATTCGAATGAACATTCTTACAAGACGGATGAAGCTGATGACGTATCTTGTGAGTGATCAATTAAAAAAATGAAACATGTTGTTACATACCGAATTAAATGTATAGTGGCTCTGTGCGCTGTAGACGTCGCGAGCACACTGATGAAAGTGAGCAATTTACTGCATTATAAAGAGCGTATTCTGTTACGATGCCAAAGATCCCCATGAAATTAATTAATTAATTTACACAATATTTTTTTCGCTTATTTCTTATGAGACCAACCCAAAGTTACTACCTTAAATCATCGACATTGGATCTCATGCGGCGCAGATATCCAGTAGCCCCCTTTTTGTACCTTTTCTGGAGGAAGTACCCTCTAATTAAAAATCAAAAATCTTAACTCTTAAAAAATCTAAACTGACTACAAAAAAATAACAAGTCACAATTATAATAATTATACTCTGCGTACATAAGGTTGAAAAATGTGACTTGTAGGTGAGAACAGACAACCGGTCAAAAGCATGTTTGGCCAATATCGAAACTTAGACGTTTCGCTCGCTCAGTCAATTAAGAAGGCACCCGAACTCATTGCTAATTTAACTCATAACGTTGCAAAAAAAAAACGCTTTCCGTATTATCTGAAGTGGAATTCAAAAAGTTGAAAGACATTAAAAGAAAATTACCTTTTGGGGTATAATCGTTACACGAGCGTGCGCCAACTTTGTTAATAATACCTAAATACCTTCTTTCATACACCTATAAGTACGTAAAACAATTACGACGCGGAGGAAAGATTTAGGTAAATGCTTCTTTCAAATTTCTTTTTTTAGTTGTATCACATGGATCACTTTCAAAGGTCTTAGAGCCCAAATAAGTCTAGGTGCTAGTTCGACGCGACCAAGGCTAGACAAACAGGTAACAAACTACGGCTTGGTTCCTGCCGTTTTTTGTATGATTCTTTTACAAAGCAACAAAACAAAAAGATCCAAAAAAATCCTATGGATGGATGTAAAAGTAAGAGACTACAAATGCAATGAAAAACCTTTTGCTGTTGAATAATTGAAGTGTATTTATTTAACAGAAATCGAGGAATTGAATATTGAGAAGCAGCTCGTTATAAGTATAGGCGAGGGTCGCCGAGGGGTCGTGGACAATGAGCCCAGTTAAGGGGCGTCACGTTCCCGAAACGATGGATCGTCTGTTCTGTTATTATGTGCGCCCTTAGGGCGCTTGTACACGCTAAGAAAAAACGCCGGGCCTACCCAAGAATTCTTGTCGTAACAAGAAAATTACTGTGTACACGGCTCGCAGCGGTGCACGAAAAAAATCTTATCTGCGCAAGACAAGAATTTTGTCTTTTCCACACACGAAAACGCAACAACGTTCGCCGCGTCGTGTCTTGCGCAGATAAGATTTTTTTCGTGCACCGCCGCGAGCAGTGTACACAGTTATTTTCTAGTTACGACACGAATTCTTGGGTAGACCCGGCGTTTTTTCTTAGCGTGTACAAGCGCCCTTACGCGACGTCCTGCGTGAGCGATCTAGAGGCGAACGCGAAGCGGCGCGGCGCGGCGCGAAAACAACAAACATTCGAAACCTATTGAAGTGGCCTACGTGGCCAAACGCACGTGGGGTGCGGTGCGGAGCGGCGCGAAATGAAGCGAACGCGATCAGTTGGCTTGATATTTTCGCGCGAAGTTTACCTCAAAGTCACCATAAGTCGTTCTTCTACAGAAATAGGTTCCTGAAAATTTGTAGTAGTAAATTGCAGAACAGGTTTAATGGCTTGTACAATATAGTCAAACGTTGTAGGTAACATTCGACAGTATTCCTTGAACAACAGGGGTTGAGTATACGTAAATCCTGGTACAAATTATGAAATTCCCCATGAGTATGCCTTTCTAAGTACACAGTATTAGTTCCACTTCTTTGCTTTATACACTTCTTCAATATTTCATATTTAAGATATGAATTTTCCAACAACATTAGCTTCCGTCCGTCCATGACAAATGTTTAATGCTAACTGAACTGAACGGCGGCGGAGGGCGCGGAGGGGACGGTTCGCGCGCACGTAGGACAGAGTAGCCGCATCGCTCCGCATCGCATTAAATTCGCATCGGATCGTTTCGCAATCGCGTTCGCGTTGAGTCGTCCACGTAGGACATGGCGTTAGCGCGGAGGACGACCGCTTCAATGTCACGCGCGATGCCGCAGCATGCACGATTATTAGTTCAGCCAGGCTCGTCAGCGCGGGCCAGCTAGCTGGAGAACCAACAAGACAAACTCGATGATTTCCATCAGCCAGTAATTAAACTCGCGATATCACTCCGATAAAAACACAAAAACACCTAACGCAAATAAATGAATTTGCTCACGTTCTGTAAAAAATAGACGCATTCAGTTCAATACTTGTTTGCGATCGACGATTGATTGATTTTGTGTATCGTGAAACCTATTTGCGTAGGCGTGCGATTACAATAACACCGACCTGAATTTAGCACGGGCTTTTAAATAAATAACGGATTACTTTCATTCCTCGCGTTTACGAGCGGTTACCATGCCCGTCCGGCATTGGGTGTAGTAGGTTTATTATTATTGTGAAAACTTTGAAGGATAACGTTTTTATGTTATAAATGCATTTGTCTACTTACTATTTAACTAAAAAACGAATAAGGCCAGCTTAGCTTTGTTGTCTGTTCAATCTCAGATTGATTCCCATCAGTTGATTATACCTACAAGATCATAACAATATACCTACCTAGTTGAGTTGAGCGCGGGTGGCCCAAACAGATGTGCTCAGCAGTATGTAGGGCGTCTCGTGCATATTACACAAACCACGCACTTGACCGAGTTCGCGCGAGGAACTTGCTTTCGATGGGTACTTGCGAACTTTTTGACTGAAATGCGTTTATGAGTGAAACCTATTGAGTATCAACTTCGATATTAGCTTCGTGTGTGTCGATGTCGGCTATGATAATATTCTGCGGAAAGTTTGGCAATAACGGAGTGGGGCGCTCAGAGCACGGCGCGTCCCGCAGGAAAGAACACGGTTGTGCAACTCCAAGCTATGACTTCAATCGCTTACAGTGGATCTGGCTTAAATTCACCTATTTTATTGATAGGTGTGTAGTGTAGCCTGTGTAGACGTAAAGCTCCTGTTACTGTACCTGGACGTTTTACCTGCCATGTAGGTACCTATATGGAAAGAAAAATCTAAAAAAATATGTAAAAATTGAGCTCAGGCATAACGTGATATGTAAAGATGCGATACCGTCATCCCGGTGAGAGCAATGCGAGGCGGGGCGGGGGATTGTGCCAAGCACACTGAAAAAGTTAAAGCATATTTCCATCGGCCAATCCCAAACTTACAATGAACGACTTCAGAACTCCAGTATTTAAAAGTCGCAGCTGAATAATATTTCGGAAGCCGACCTTGCTATGAGGATGATGAGGGTTTCATGAGAAATAACTTGTTATTCATAAAGCATTCATCTGGAACGTTCTTCGGCACGCTAATTAAATTTCATTATGTAATTAATTAGAAATAATCATAATTCAATTTTAGTTGAAAATACGTTCGACGATCCTATTATTTAATTAAAATCGAAATGAAAACAAATCTAAACAAGTATGGAACGTCGTTAACACATAGAAATAAAACTAATTTAGGGGCACCAATAATAACTGCATAATGGGTTAAAATAAATAATCACATTACTAACAACTCCCAAGACATAGCTGAAATCTTTGCGAAAGGAGAGAGATAAAAACAATAGCCCAGCATGACTGAATTATTTTATTGTATTTGATAAATTAAGTATTTTCGATGTAGTGATATTGATTTTATTTGATGACTGATTTATTTGCTGACATTACTATAATTAGCATGAGATGGAGGGACGAGCTGGATGCTTATAAGGGAGGCTGGCAACATCGCAGTAACTGGTGAAAATGGGGGGAGGCGGGTGTGTGGTCAGCACGAGCGGGTGTGTCAGCGGTAGCGGGTGTGTCAGTAGTGGCACGCCGCTGTGGTGGCAGCAGTGGTTGGCTGGTCAGCGCCCGCAGATTATCTAACCCTCACGTCCACCGAAATGCAATAATAAACAACTCTGTACCCGAAGTCGGAGTTTTGCTACCACATTTCGTCTACCAAATGTTGTTTTCGTGTGAGCACATGTCTTTCTCTTTTGAATGGAAAATCGATGAGACAACAACTCCATACACTACAGAAAGACAAATAGGCGAAACGAAAACATGACTAAATGAAGTGGGACTTGCCCTTCTGGCTGTTTGTGACTAAGTATGTCGGTCAGCTCTTGCTCTAGCTTATATAAGGATACCTACTCTGTGTATTATGTATAATTAGGTCATTAGCTCTCAGCCTACTTACCTTACGATATTCAGCTCAGAAATCCTCTACGGCTTCTGCGGGTGATATTATAACATGGAAAGTACAAATAAAATTGGTAAGAAAAATACACGAACAAACAGCCATACAATGTTTATAGAATAGAATTATAGAATTTAACTTATAGAATTTTCTCAACAACACTTTTATACCGCGATAGTTATGACGGTGTTTATCGTAGTGTTCTTATAATTATGTTATCTAGACTGTATCTACTTTTACCTAAGATAAATTGTATTTTCCCTGTAAGTGAATTTGTAAATTCTTCTAACATTTTATATTAGGTGCGTAATATTTCCACTGTTATTGAGAATAATAATTGTAGTCAGTTTTGAAATTACAGTACAAATTTTTCTATCCACTTAAATACGGTTCGAAGGCCAGAGGCCTCCTACTCAAAACTTGATCACAGAGTGTTGATAGGCAAGCAAAGTGATAACTTCTTCAAATTTAAACGTAATTTAAATTGGCTTCAAAAGATGAGACTTAATAATAATGACCTAAATATAGAGCGACTTCTAAGCCCCAGTGGCTCAGCGGTTAATAATGAAAACCGCAACAATAGTTATAAATTGAACGAGAACATCTATCATAATTTTAAGGAGCTTTACGTGGATACCATGTAAGCCGTGGAAATTGCGGCGAGTGAATTAATGAACGTATACATTGTGGAGGCCGGGCCGCGCACCGCCGCCGATCATTTTATATTAGAAAGGTTGCACAAATTACACAACACGTTGTGCCGGCAGTTAAGCTGTATCATGCTGAAGTAGCACATCCCCGGTGAGTGACACCTTCTAACTAATACATAATAGGGTGCCGTTTACATAAAGCTCACTTCCGCTGCAGTGTGCAGGGACATGAGCGGAGAACTAAAGAGCAACCGCTTTTTTATTGCTCATCGCGTTCAATTAAGCTTTCGACAATATTAAACTTGTGCTTGTTTTGTGGGATAGTTTTTTTTTGAGAAAGTGGTGCTTTTTTTTACATACTAAATGCTTCTTACTCGTATTTCTGTAGTCATAAGCAAAGTGCAGTCTTGTAGTATCTACCAGTAAATATACAAGCAAAGCAAACGGGGAGGGTAGGGCTTGCCCACGGTGCTAACTAGGTAACTACTTCTTCAGATTTTAGTACCTTCTGCCATGTTGTTTTCATTGATATAGTTAGTACCTACTTAGGTTCTCTATTGTGATACTAAGCCGTTTACTCTACCCGTTTACACCAGATTATCAGATTCTAAATGTTTTGATATTTTCCTGCTTCCCTATACTCAGGAGCCTGTGCGGGATATGCGCTCTATTCATAGATTCGATCAAGAATTTCATTAAGGCACATGCCCACATACCTATAAATCTTGTCATTCGATCAGAGCTTTATCTCCTGCGTATCCATCGGAGCACACCGGCCACCGACGGCGACGGCTATGGGTAGCCCCTACCTACTCCACAAGAATAGAAACAACTTACTAATGTGTAAGTAGGTACGTGTGGGACTGAGGTCGTCGTCGCCAACTAGTGGGAGCCACCTATACTCATTCTGAAGCTCAAATAACACCCTATCTCATAATCTCGTCTTTGGATAAGCTTGGCTGCACAAATAATTGTTGTAATGAGTTTGCTTGTTACTCAAAGGAACAACTCCTACGCGAGTTTCAGTAGTAAATGACATAACATGAATAATGAGAGAGCTCCATAGTTATTAGGAATTCAACGGATGAGCTACGGACCTTGATCAAAGAATGCTACTTGCACGTTCTTATACGATGCAAAGGATTTTTTTTATATAGCAGCAAGTGGTAAGCGATGCGAGTCGTGAAGGGAATAAAGCAGAACTTCAGTATCGGTTCCGAGCGAACGCCGACTGCGAGCGACCACTTCGTAAAGTTTTCAAAAGCTCGCCGCCGGACTCGCGCGCTAGTTCAGCGTTGTACAAGTTGAGTATGAAACTTTCAAACTAGCCACCACGAGTGGGCAAGTAGGCACGCCTTGCAAGCGGCCGATTTATTACTGTGGTTGCCTTCGTGCAGCGGAAGTTATTGTTGCGTGACGGTCTTAGTGCTTCTTGCCGCAAGCACAAGCTTTTTAAGTGGCAACAATACCACAAGAAAGGATTTATTTACCTCCTTTACCAACCGTGGCAACCGTACACCTACAAAGAAAACAAAAGTACTTTACATAAACTTACATTGTTGGAGAGTTCTCAACGCCTTCTGAAACTGAGTAGCAATTCTACTCGGTGAAAATCACCAAACTTATTTTTGAAAAATCGCGAGCAGCTGTTTTGTGTGTATAGTAAATACTATACTTTTAAGATAGCAGTGCAGACATTATAGCAAAAAAATAATGTTGGTCCTAATACGTTTTCCTACGTTTTGGCCAAGGCTGTTAGTTTGTAATGCTATTGATAAATATAAAATATAGTAAAAATAAAATGAAAACCGGCAAAGCCAACTTTTTTAATTTTTTTCATCATGTATTGTAAGTAAGCCAATAAATATAACAAATGCTCGTGATTTTTCATTAAAAAGTCTAGATATTTTATATTTTACTAGTCGCCTGTCCCGGCTTCGCTCGGGTGGACTTTTGAAAACACATAATAAAAGCCTATGTTACTCAGGGTGAATGTAGCTTTCCAATGGAGATTTTTTTTGAAATCGGCCCAGTAGTTTTTGGGGTTATTAATTACAAACATACAAAAAAATTTGTATTGGTAGATAGATATATGTAGATATGGATAGTATAGATATACCTACATATACCTATATAATAATAATGTATTTGGGAAAATAGTAAAATTTATAGTAATAGTATAGAACTAAGTATTTTAGTATAATTTTCACGTTATTCATCGTCTCCTTCTGAACAATCAATCTAACATTCCGATATGTGTTCCACGGATGATAAAGTCTACGTATTCCCGCCCGAATCCCCAAATCATCTGTTTATCGACACGCAAAGTTTACCTTAACATGAAAAGGAGCAGGTTATCTCAAGGGGGCCACAAATTTACCGTCTCCCTTCTCCTTTCCGGCCGCCCCCTCCCCCCCAGACCGTTCGGGATGGATCATTGATGGCGCATCATCAGCCGCTAGAACGAGCTTTTATTTTCACTGGCTACGTCGCTCGTGGCATGCTACGGTGTAGGTACGGGGGGGGGGTTCTGAGCCGTGGTCGGCTTGGTGTTGCCTCGCCTATTACTCGTACTAACAACGTAACGTTACAACTAACGTTTCTGTCCGTTATTCGGAAGTTTAAAGCCTATGTTAAGAATAATTTAATAAAAAAATCGTACTATACTCTAGCTAGATAGCTATATGAATGATAAAACTGCGTAGCCCGATGTCCCGGTCACTCTACCTATAGGGAGCTAGCATGTCAATTTGCAATGTCTGAACCTACTATTTCGTATCTTATTTTTATATAAGCTGTGTAGATTCTTTATTATAACTTTGAAGCGTAGCGTGTACTGTCTTTGAAACCTTTGCTTTTGTATTATTGCATTGCATACGTCTGATTAAGTGAAGTGGCACCACACTGGAACTTCACTGCTATTATTTTAGAATATTTTTGATTTGTAAAAGGATCATATAAAAAAACGGTAGGAACCGAGCCGTAGTTTGTTGCCTGTTCTTCTAGGCTTGGTCGCGTGGAACTGGCACCTAGACTCACCTTTAAGCTTTAAGACGTTTCAAAGTGATTCTTGGATCGTATTGAATAAAAGTTTATTGAGTTTGAGTTTGAGTTTGAATTAATGTTAAGTTGGTTTTATCTTTCAGGAATAGCTCCACGATAATAAATTACTATTGTTACGCATTACCATATCGTTTACCGAACTGGCTGTTTTGCAAAATTGATGCAAATGAAGGGGATCACATAACTTACCTTCCCCAGTGAATCGAAATGTGAGAAGAAAGCAACCCTTCCGAAATAATATGTTTATTCAGCTGAGGAAGGATCGCGGCTCTGATGATGGATGCCAACATAAAGCCAATTCTCGGGATGAGAATTCATGAATTCTCATCTGTTCCTGTAGGATTCCAGCCTGACCTTACCTTCGCTTTGTGTTAAACAGTTTTTATTTTATTCCATAAAAATGTATTTACTTATTATAACTTATTTATTTATTTGTACCCTTTTAACAGCGTAATAAGCAGTTAGTAAATGTAGGTTATGGTGTATAGACAAGGAAGCTGTAGGCCTACCACAAACTCTGTCTGGCTCTGTCTCTGGCTCTGGTTTTGAGTTTGTGGGTGTGCTCACCGGTGTATTATACTGTGTGTGTGACGTTTCGACGTAGGATTTATTTCGTCAACACTCACACAGACTCAAAACCAGAGCCAGAGACTGAGCCAGACCGAGCTTGTGGTAGACCTACTGGTGATTAGGTTCACTAGCTGTTTATTAATTCAGCCACATGACGGTACACAACACACCAGTAATTTCTCGAGGGGGCTATCAGTGCTTTGAAACAAACATCGGCAGACAATGTACAGAAGCCGAACCCGAATATTGCTCGCGATTTTCTTAATAAATCTAAACCAAAGGAATACGTTGCCCAGAAAACTTGTTAGGGTTGGAAGCGTTTATTTTTTCCACGAGTCAAATAGGTAAAAAAAAAAGTACTACACTTATACCTACATTGTAAATTATGAATATTTAATGCAAATACTTCGTTTATAAAAACAGTGTCATGCCGTTTTAAAGACTGATATGAATGTATGATCTGAAATAGGAAATAGGCCAGTGTTCATGTAGTTATCGGGTGGGCAAAGCCTCGGGCAGTATTAGCTATATAGTTGTAACCTTAGTCCGTATCTTCCATTAGTCACGATGGCTCGCGAGATCTTCAGAGACAAATAACGCGAATTAGCCGACTGGCACAATAGCCGAGCCGAGGCGACGAATAGCTCCAGGAATATATTTTGTAGGATCGGATTAATTGAAATTGTATTTCGTTGACTTAAGTCAAAGTTAAGCCGGTAATAGCTCTGATAAAACTCTCTAACAAAAAATCTTATTAGTACGCGAACGATCGATAAGATGCTGGCTTCAGCTGCGGCCCAGCGCAGCGCCGGCTTTAAGCGAGCGCCCCGTGCGGGTTCCAACCCCCGCACGCGCTGATTCAAAAACAATGGTTTCGCATCTAGATTTAGTGACTGCTTTTGTACTCGTTTCAAATTCCTGTAACACAGGCAATCTCAACAGTTTACCACGGCAGGAAACGTATCCGTCGTAAAAAAGTTTCCTGACCAAGCGACTGTGTATAGTACTTAACGTAAATGAAAATGCGCTGGACCACCTGTCTCATAGTTTACTTTGCCCTCATTTCTCGTCGTGTTCATAAAACAATATCAGTTTTCCTTGTAACATCTTTGGAGGAGGGAGTCAATCGGAAAACTAATCTCGTTGGGGAGTGATTTGTCGAACTATCAGATTGCAATCGGAGTCCTAATACTCGTAGATCGTATTTATTCCTCATATCTATTGCTCGTACCACTAATTAAAACTTAAAGCTAACTAGTAACTGTTATATAATGTCTTTAAACCTAATTAAAAATGTTGGCTTCTTGGGTCTCTAAGATAACAGTATTAATTCGTTTGATCGAACACTGACTGTAGATACTGCTATACCTATGCCACATAAAACCCTAGGTATTATGCTAGGTGAAGATTAAATAATATATGAGCTCTGTCTGGCTCTGTCTTTGGCTCTGGTGTTGAGTCTGTGTGAGTGCTCACCAGCGCATTATACTGTGTGTGTGACGTTTTGACGTAGGATTTATTTAGTCAACACTCAAAACTAGAACCAGAGACAGAGCCAGACAGAGCTCATGGTAGGCCTACAGCTTTGGAATTTAAAATTGATTTCAAACAGATATTATAACCATGATACAAAGTAATCATGTAGCTAACTATTATTTTAAATTAGCCAGTTTCATAAATGATATATTTTGCAACATTCATTTACATTTTCCCGCATAATGCATTCAGTTCCGTTTCAGTAAATAGCTTTGCACTAAAAACCACTGTTATATGATCTGTGCCACCGCAGTAACAACTATGGCTTAGATGTGTTTAAATAATGTAATATTCTGTTTAGCGAGATATAAGAATTGCAATAAATATTGAATATTGTGTGCGATAATTGCGATGGGCGACTTTGTGCCCATCTCATTGACTTCTCTAACTATCTAGCTTACATTAATTATAGTTATTATTAAGCCTTATAAATAAGTAACTTTTAAAATTATTTTGATTTTTGATTATGTTTTTCAAGGCTTGGTCGCGTGGGACTGGCACCTAGACTCCCTTAGCTTTAAGACGTCTCAAAGTTGTGTACCGTTAGTCTTCTTAAAATAAATAAATAATAGAGGTTGGTTCTAGTATTGTTGAAGTACCTATAAATTCAGAGTAATATTTATATCAAAGATCGGGTGGTTTCTCTAGTGCTAGAGTTAGAGTTTATTACTCCTTTAGGAGCTATATCGAATTCTATATATAGGCTTGGTCGCAAGGATCTGGCTTATCTTCTTCTACTTAAATTTAAGAGCTTAGCTCTTGTCGGGGTTTTGATGCAGTTTTCTCCAATTAAGTCTCTCGAATGCGGCCTCCTTGACTTCCTTATACGACATGACAGCAACTTTTTCTTTTATCTGGCTCATGTAACTAATTCTTGGCCTTTTTCTTCCCCGTTTCCCTTCAATCTTTCCTTCAATGATGTTCTTTATGTAGCTGTCATGTCGTAGAAGATTATCTAGGAAGTATTAAAATATACCTAAAACGTATTAACATTTGAATTCAAAGTTAGCGTTGATTTTTGTGGAAAGCCATCACAATATGACCTCTTTAATCCGAAATCTGAAAATTTACCCCCGTTCGAATTCATGATCGATATATTTATGAAATAAAACGAATATCTAGTATGTATCGTGAAATCGTAATTTACTAAACTTTCTTAATGAAACCCAATATTTTCGTTTGTTAGGAGTTATTTGATGACATATAAAAAGCTTTGTCTCGTAATTTACTTAAAAGCATTTTTTCTCTACACTCGGCAAGCAACTGGAGCAACTGGAGCGCGTGAAGGCGTGCGGGGATGGGGGTGTTCGGATTAGAAGAGGTTCATATTAAAGAGGTCCTATTGGATTTAATAACTAGTGCTAGTTATTAAATTGTTAGCACATAGCGATCCTGGCTGCGTGCTAGTGCGGTGACGGTGACAGCGGCGGAAGCGCGTTGTTCCGGTGGCGCCGGCGCTTCCGTCGCCCGAGGAGGGGGCTCGGTGAGAACAGAACAAGCTCGTCACAAGAGCTGAGCGAAGACAATCTGTGCAAAGGTAAACAATTTTTGAAACGTTTTCTATTTATTTGGTGCTACCTAGTGCTGTGTGGAATGTCCGCAAATATAATGGTGAAAGAGGTGTGTCAGGATCGTAGCAAGTGGAAATCCGTGATCTCTGCCTACCCCCATGGGAATAAGGCGTGATTTTATGTATGTATGTATGTATAATGGTGATAGTAGGCCGTGGGTTTGATCTTCACTCAAATATTTGTGTGGTGGGTGGTATTCCAATTCCAAGTATATGTATTTACAAAAAAAAATACAATTAAGTACTGTTATATCTGGTTCCCATCGTATAAACTCTGCTTAGTTTGGTGTAGACTGTAGAATGTCCACCAAATTTATAATTATTATCTATTAAATACAATTTCTAGCAATAGTCATCATTATATTATATTCAGATTTGGATATTTTTTGCATTATATTATGTAAATAATTCTAAATTAAGATTTGACACTGCTTTGTATGAATTGTGTGTCTAGTGTGTCCGACCGGAGCCGCTTTGTGCATTGTGGCGGCTGCTCTGAGGCTAGCGCTAGAAGTCCAAGAGGCACGCTTCGATTTATTTCGATAGCTTTTTCCATATTTGAACTGCGGTGACCATTTTGCTCTAAGCTGTTTATCGATGAGTTCATTCTGCTACCTAATGTAAGGTACGTCGAGCTTTCATAGAGCATTGAATAGAGCTTGCAGAGTTGTATTTGGTAACCACCTAGCTGAAAGGTTTCGGTTTCGTATAGTTTGCACGAATCACTGGTGAATTCTAATGGTTTTAGTGATGTATGAGGTAGGTAGGTACGCTACTTGCTACGCTTGCGTCCGATTGAAGCGTCTATGAGCCTCGTTGTGCGAGTACCAACTCTCACTCTCTGATCGACCATTTTAATGAAATAAGACTCTTACGGCATAAAACAGACACTTTTGTTCTGAGCATTTTGATAACGAGGCGCTTGTTAGTCGGCAATGAGAGGTTTTTGTGTCGCGAGTCTGTCATGGCTTCATTAGTCTTAGAACAATACCCTTGCAGGCTGTTTGTAAAGGCTGTCTCTACAAACCTATTGTTAGGTACTAACTTTTCATGTCGGTCGCGTATAACGAGTTGCAAAACTAATTTAGCTACGAACAAAACTACACGATCTATTATTAGTCGAATATGGAAGATCCTACACAAAACTCTGACATCTGTATCAGCACCTATGTTCGCAATGAAGTTATTATTATTATGATTTATTTGACCTTTATTGATTTAGAGCCAGTGTCAGGGATTGCTAATAGATGTTTAAATCAAATATTGGCCTGCAAAATTTGAAATAAACAGCTGTCAAATATTTTAAGAGCCTGTCCAGATGGAGCGTTTTACGCGCGAGTGCCCTCGCGCGTTTCAATTTATATTGCGTCCAGATGCCGCGTTTTACGCGCGCTCCTACCAAATAGTTGCTCGCGTTTTACGCGCGATTGAGGAATCGCACGGCAGCGTCTGGACGGGATGTATAGCGCTCTAGTATCTGGAGAACGCGCGAATGTTTACGCGCGAGGACACTCGCGCGTGAAACGCCCCATCTGGACAGGCTCTAATGGTCGATTACATGCGTAAATAATTCGGGTATTTGATGTTAAATAAATAAATAAATAAATATTGTGGACAAATCACACAACACTACCCAGCCCCAAACTAAGCAGAGCTTGTAATATGGGAACCGGATAGCTGATATAATACTTGAATACATTTTTTTTTTGTTAATACATACTTAGAATACATATAACACCCAGACAGAGAACAAACATTTATGTTCACCACACAAATATTTGTTCACGGTGGGGATCGAACCCACGACCTGCGGCGCAGAAGGCAGAGCTACTACCAACTGAGCTAGAGGCCAGTCAAAGGATGTTGACTCAAATAGATAAATGCGTGAGAACTCTGCTGAAAGTGCCTTCGTGACCGCAGTATTATCGTTCCCAAAAGCTAGTGTAATCGTAGCTTAAGTAGCCTAATTATTTGAGCCGGCTTATTAAACGTTCGTCCATTTAACAAGTCATCGTTCTACTTAACTGACAATGAACGAGTGGCGTGACCTACGTCGACCTATCTATGTGTATCGTGCTCATCCGAGCGGTGCGTAACGTTTGCTTTAAATTGCTAAAAAGCAAACAATGCTTCACGGCTATGTGCAGTTTCACTCTTATAATGAAATGTTTCAGGCTCAGGGGACGCGTGCTGCACTCCAAATGCCTTTTACTGAATTGCTTCAAAGCCACATCTATTTTGGAATTGTTCGGAAATGGCCAATATTGGAGTTCCATCACGTGATTGTTTACAAACATCTATTATACGGGTCTCAATCCAGCTCAACCCAACCGTGAAGGCAATACCTACTGTACTATACCTACGTATACTATACTGTACCTATACGTACACATTTTAAATAATGTGGGTGGCACTTGACCTCATCGCATAACTACGCTTCACTCAAACATTTCTATTGAACAAAAATGTTTAATTTAAAAAGGAAGAGAAAAATCAAGTTGATGAAACGATACCAAGAGCTTATAAAATATTTTTATAAAAATACCTTTTCCGTATGCCGCGTACACACTCAATATGGCAAGGGGGATACAGCATCGATCACCTCGCACCTACCATAAGCTGCCTATTTACGGCGTCACAGGAACAGGAACAGGAGGCTGTGGCCACACTTCTAGCGGATACACGGACGAGCGGATTACTCGAAATCAGCACCGTGAAAAAGCTGGAATAATAATAAAAAATACTAAAGAAAATTTTAAATTCAGCAAATGTTCACCATGCAACCGGAGGTTGAACGCAAAGGGCCTAATTTCATCATGTGTATAGTTGTGGCGTGGCCATGCACCTAAGCTATATGATATCAGCGGTACTCAAAGTGTGTTCCGTGGAACCCTAGGGTTCCGCGCTACCCCTGTAGGGGTTCCGCAAGAATTAAGAAAAAAAAACAAAATAATTTGTAACTGTTACATTGTTCTTTTATTATGCTTCTATAATGAAGATACACTTTTAAAAACGATTGTTTTATTGTAGAGTTCCGTCAAGTATTTTGCTTGTCAAAAGGGTTCCGTGACCAAAAAAGTTTGATGCCACGTTTCCACGCGTGCGTTCAACTCGACATTCAACGTGCACATTCACATTCACGCGCGTGGAAACGGTACGCCCGAGCCCGTAAACGCGCCCGTGAACGTGAATGCCGCGAACCGGGCGAGTGTCGGTTTTTTGATGAATGTGCGGGCGCCCGGTGACTGTTTACACGCGCGCGGGCCAAATTGGCGTTGCCAATTATACAGATTTATCTGTAATTATACAGAATTTAGGGTAGTATTACAGATTACAGATTTTACCCTACTTTTATACAGATTTTTTGGAATCTGATTTAGTCTATGATAAGATGAACATCTTTAAACATAATAAAGGCAAAAAATATTCATTTAGATCCACTTTTGATAATACCATTAGTATAGTTAATATAGTTAATATAGTTACTAAGACTTCACTGCCTGTCCGTCTGACTGTCTGTCTGTCTATCTGTCCGTCTGTCCCCAGATATTTTGCTTTGGCACGTGGCAACACTGGCGGGCAGTCAGTCTCTCTCGCGCTTTCGTGACGAGTGGACGTTGCTAAAAAAAGTCGCTACGATCGGAGATTACTGTTGAGGTTGCATCAGTTAGAATAAAACCTCTGTGACTGTTGCACACTACAAAATTATACAAAATTATACACTACCGTGTTGACAGCTTAAAAATACGCTGTTTCAGCCCCAAATTACCGTGTTTAGATTTAAAAAATACCATGCATTAATATGCATGGTATTTTTGCAGGGCACGGTAATCCGTGCAACATCAAGAGAAAATGTCATATTATTGTTTGATTTTTAGTTTTAAGTGATGACGTTCCTTTATCTGTCTCGTAGCTATCAGTGTCACTATCACTACCCATTTTTGTGTAGGTACGTTGTGTCGAACGAAATTAAAAGTATTGTTTCATTGAATAATGCACTGCGCACTTGCCAAACATCAAACACCAACAAAACTATCGAAGAAAAAAGAGTACGGTGAGAGTTGCGAGAAAGCGATTCATTCATTCATTTATTATACAAGCAATTTTCATATACACTAATTGTTTAACTAGTGGGCAGGGCAAAGGGCATACTTTTACATTTAGACGTATTTTGATGATCGGGGAATACCTACTTCGTAATTATTTACATATTGACTGTCAAGGTAATTCATAATTAAAAATACCGCAGAAAATGACACGGTAGTGAAACATTACCGTATACCGTGTTTAAGCCAAAAATACCGTGCATCTACGGTAATTACCGTGTACCTGGTAACACTGGTTGCATGCCGCGCAGCTCGCCAGGCAGCTCGCCGGGCTGCACGGCATGCATGTAAACAGCTTGAATGTTCGCCGGCCCGGGACGGGCTGCATGCCACGCAGCCCGCCAGGCAGCCTGCCGGGCTGCACGGCACGCATGGAAACATAGCATGAGAACCGCTGTGATAGATAGATAACTTTTTTACAATGACACACAAGGTAAGTAGGATACAGTTTGTAGCTTAAAAATAAACAGTCACAGTAATACAATTGGCAGCCTTATAGCTAACAGCGATCTCTACCAGGCAACCTCGTATAACCTAACCTAAGTATCATCTTATTTACTATACCGTCGCATCAACTTAGAAGCCAGTCTTGGCCTCCGCCACAATAGAACGCCACCGGTTCCTTTCCTGCACCATTTTTTGCCAGTTGGAAAGTCAAAGAGAGTGGAGATCCTTCTCTACCTCGTCCTTCTACTGGTATCTGGATCAGCCGACTGGTCACCGTCCCACTGGCACTCTTCGGAAAGCTCGCTTAATTGCCCGATCCTCCCCCATTCGTAGCACGTGGCCAAATCAGCGCAGCCGATGTGCTTTTGTTTCCCCGATGATATTCGGCTCAGCCACGAGTTCCATGACCTCTCGAGTCTTCCTCACCGGTCCGGTATCTATTTAGAGAACCACCACACGCGTGTAATGAGTCAAACGCTGGATGCTCATCGCGTCAGCGTCCGCGCCTCGCTCGCAGCGGCACTGCGCCTCGGCGGGTATATAGCGATGTGCGTCACGGTGACACATCGTCCACATTTGTTATCCACATTTATCATAAATCGGTCGCGGATCGTATGCGATATGTTTCCGATAATTTTGTCCGCTTCGAGTGAGCGCGCATTTGTTTGCTGTGTACGAGTAGGTACTTGTGCTCTCGAACGATGAATCGCGAGACAGTTATACTCGTACTTACCGCACGCTCGAAAGCTATAGCAGCTTGTAAATCAGGAGTGCTCAGTAAGAAGTAGGTAATGCCTATTTCAAGAGTTCTATAGAACCGGAGCTTTTGCTGGATTATTTTCTTTAAAAGTCTCTAAAGAAGAGGAATAGTTACATTCACCACCATTTTCATGTTTCGCATTCATGAAACGGAACTGAATAAAAGTCTGAATTACATTTCCTACGAGCATAGATAGTTTTCGATTCAGCATGAAAATACTTTGCGTCGAAACAACTTTCTTAAGGTACTTACTACATTTTAGTTTAGTTTAGAAGTTTAATAGCGAATTGTAAGTACATACTTAAATCGAAAAAATTGACGGACATGTTGCCTTTTGCTATCTAGTCCCTCGCAAAGCAATACGCTATGGCAAGATAGCTGATGGAGCATTAAAAATAAAACTAAAATATATAAACCTAGAATTAGACTAGCTAAAGTTCAAAAACAAGGTGACTATAGTAAGTTGATAATGTATAACAAATTGTCTATTAAAGTAGGTAACTTATTTAAAAAAATTACCAGGGTTCAAAAATTTTTTTTTTTAATTGAATGCGTTTTATTGTTGAAATGAATTAATGAATATGAAATTGTTAGAAAATCTCTTTTGATACGGACTGCTCCTGAGATTTAATCTCATATTATATAAAAATTTGATGCTATTTGTTTTAGAATAAATATTGAAAAAATAATGTTTTTTTTCTTTAAATTTTTTGATTTTTTATTTATTTTTGCATAAATTTTATTTAACAAATTTGAAAGTTGATACTTACTAATTTTGAGCTTAAAAATTGTTCGTATAGTTTCGTTTCGTGACACTGGTAGCATTCATTGTGATTAATTAAATTAAATTTGAATTAATTTGTTTGTTATCATATATTGTGTTTGTTATATTATTATTTGTCAGTGTATTTTTAAGTAGATCATAAGACATTCGAATACGATATATTATTGTTCTTGAATAAATAAATTGAAATTGAAATTACATGCACCCGTAGAAAAACTTACCTTTTAACTTCCATTATTTTGCTCGAATACAGGAAAATTTCAGCTAGTTTGTCGAAAAACATTTTATTAAAATTGCTATAATAGAATCCCCTGGTGGTTAGCAACAGTGTAGTTTTCCGCTGTAAATTGTTGTGCACTATTTCTTTGTAGTTTATGTTGGAGTCTGAAGTTTTGCTAACAAGTTGCAGCTATTGTGTCCGAACGCGGGCACAGCGCGCTTTGCAACCAGCTAGATCACTCACACGCACGTGACATGCCGCCCACGCGACACCTCGCGATGTCTCTCATCCAGCGTAGCGTCATCTGAATGAACATAAGGTCTCCTACATATTTGGCCGATATTTAGTGTTTAGTTTGGTGACCGCAGCTGCATCGGTGTTCAGTGGCCGATCATCGAAACCACGAATTATTTAAAAGTTAAATAAGTGGTTATGGTTTGTTTTTGTGGCAGTAATTCCCTTCGCTCAGATTCAGATACCCATGAGGGGTTGAAGTAGCTCGGTTAGTATTTGTTCAATCGATTCGTTCTATCTATTTCTGTGCGTTTGTAGTAGATGTTTGTTGCGAGCAAGAAGTGGTGTGGAGGCATGCACTCGACATCCCGCCGACCGACTCCTCACTACTTCTCCTTTTGTCCTGTTTCAATAATAGCAACTATGTATCTTGCTTCGCACTGTATAACTGTTATTCATGTCTCAAATAACTGTAATTTATTTCAAATTACAGCTTTGTTGGAAAAACTATTGTAATAAAAATATAAGTTGTTACATTTTGTTGAGAGCTGTAGATAATTTTAAATCGTACTCGGGCTGACAACATCGTCAGTCATCCATCATCAAACCATTCGTTCGGAACCCCAGTGCCATCAGTTGTCGCTTGACGGAGTCTACGAGCAACAAGCGACCGTGCGCGATTCACATTCTAGATTCTGGCTTCGGGGGTCGCACACCTATCTTGTAGAAACCGTCCGTTTAGTCGTTACGCTATTCCTGTTTGCTAAGTTGTGCGATATAAAGTTGATTCGGCTTGGAACATTTTCTTTTCATTGTTTTGCAACCGACCCCTACCCTCAATACGCCCACTGTGTAACATTAGAATGCCAGTCGAAGGCGATGAAAATAGGATACCGACGACATATACATTATAGCCGATATTTTTGTTGAAAAATAACAAGCAATTAGCTACACACAAAACAACTGACTTGTTGATGATATCTCTAATAACATAATTATGCCTGCGGTCGGTAATCTGAACTCTGTTTTCTACCTGTAATACTAGGTGGAAAACAGACTTCATTATTAAATTTTCTAATTCATTGCTCTTATAAAATATTTTTTTATTTTAATAATTTAATGTTGTATAATAATTAAATTAATAGTTTTTGTAAATAATGTATATTCTGTTGTAAATAATAAATGAATTTTCTTTTTATTCTCTTTTATTTATAGGCATGAGAATATCAATAATATTGGTGTTTTATATTATTGTAGTATTATAACCAACTAAATATTTGAAATACGATGTTGACTAAGGTATTCCGAGAATAATCTGAAATTACTGTTCTTTCTGTATGAGAAAATATCTAGTTTGGTGTCAGTTTGGACAATTAACAAGACTGATCTCGTACCTATAGTTTCTTCATATTCAGAGCACTGGTGGCCTAGTGGCAGCAGCCTCGCCTTCCTATCCTTTGGTCGTGGGTGGGCATTAGTACACGACTGGATTTGAAGTCGTGCACTAATGAGTTTTCCTGCCCAAAAATGTATGTATACCTACTATACCAGCGCTCCCAAACGGTGAAGAAAAAAATTGTGAGGCATGTCTTAGAACCTAAAAAAGGTTAAAATATGTGCCAAGTGCACGAAAGTAGCCTCTTTAAATTGTCTTTAAATTTCTAGAATTTTTTAATTATCTTTGTAGTTTATTGTTTTTAAATTTTTCTTTAGTTTTGCCACAGATAAGATAATACTATACTAGTAGTTTTGCTTTATGTTAGCAATTTAACATTAAACTTTGCATGTCGGTCTCCGACGAAGTATGTGGTACTACATTATTATTAATAAGAAGTTTTTCAAAATTGACCATACTTCAAGCGAATAAATCCATTTCATTTTCATTTCATTTCATTTCTTTGAGGTGGGTTTAAAATCCTTTCACCGCACTTAATTTGAAAGAACCAGAGACTCGAGAAGATCATTATTTCAGCCGTAAGACGTCCACTGCGCTGAACTATTAGTATACGTACTAGAGGTACCAGATCTGTTATTCCATCAAGTAAGGGCGTCTCGTTGAGCTCTCCGGCACCGAGCTAACATTTCATAAATCAAATCTGCAATTGATTGGAAAAAGCAAACGTTTCATCCGTGCATTAGTGTGCAGTACGTGCTTTGCACTTGAACACCGTTCGTTACTCATTCGGCTCAATTCCATGATCGCTCTACCGTCTCCGGAAGATATGCAAATTACTACCTTAATGAGTATCGCACACTATGAAGGTTCAACACAGATTCGACTCTTTCATATTGAAAGTTAAAAACATGTTTATTCAGTTAGTATCATAAGTATCACTTTGAACCGTCTTAAAACTAGGTGAGTGTAGGTCTGGCACCTACACTCACCTAGCGACCTTTCCACGTGACCAGCCTAGAAGAATGACAACAAACTACGGTTTGGTCCTAACGCATTTTAGCGTGATCCTTTACATCCTTTTAAAAAAAAAACAAAGACGGGTTGCACTCCGGGAGTGCCGGCAGAAGTGAAAACTTGCCGCTCGTATTAAAACTTATAAAGTACTCACTCATTTTCTTTCGCTATTCATAATACCTAAATAAATACAGTAGATCTATAAAATCATGTACCAATGACCACTACTACCTGCCGCGGGCGGCCGCTAGTTCATAAAATCTATAATAGGTATGTACCTATACCTACTACAGTCACGAAAAACGCCTTGGTATGCTTGCTACTAACTATTATCTATTCTGTGACGTTACCGTGTCATAGTAACTACTAGCGTATCTGTAGCGTCTTACGCTTTTTCGATCAAGTCACGTGATCCTGACGCCCTGACGCCCTGACGCGAGTTTAAGATTTTATACCCATTACAGAAAAAGTGCTCAACGCCGCTAAAGAAGTTTTCACTTCAAAAAACAAAGAACGTCATACAAAGTACATGAAGCCTAGAAGTGTTGTTCTAGTGACTAACATTGTGTTCGAGTAGGTATTGACGCGCAATGAACGTGCACTTTATTGTTTCTGTGCAGAGTGAAAATAGTTCAACAGAGCGCACCGTGTGATGGAATTCAAAGTGGCAAAACGAGGCTCGTTTCCACTCGCATTCGACAAAGTCCGGATCGTTTAGTGTCCAAACCTTACATTACTTAGTATTGAATTGTTATGTGTACGATGACCATGAAATTCCGGAGTTGTTACCGCAGCAGTGGCAAATGGCAAAAGCAAGCTTTGAGAAAGCATTTCTGCCCAGATTCACTGTTCGGCCTTGCTTTTGACTATCCCTTACTAACTTTGTATGGTAAACAAGTTTTTACTTAATTCACCAATTCATTTAAGAGTTCCGTTGGACAGACCTTAGCTCCATCGTCAGACCAGGTCGCTTTCACCTCCTTAATTTATTAAAAAAAAATATATATATAATCAGCCAAAAGATTTTAAGATCAAGATTGCCTAT
Organism: Thera britannica; assembly: GCA_939531255.2. Lineage (NCBI taxonomy): Eukaryota > Metazoa > Arthropoda > Insecta > Lepidoptera > Geometridae > Thera > Thera britannica. The sequence goes on along the minus strand of OW618040.2, from coordinate 14,273,276 downwards.
TTAAAATAACAGGCAAGTGCAAGTGTTTTTTATTATTTTTTGTGCGACAGAATGCATAAAACGAGACCCATAAATTGAACATTTTATAGGACAAAAAGCTAGACGACCTAGTTCGATGCATGCATAGTATAGTATAGCTAGCAGTGCACCGCGCGAGCAGTCTCGTGGCATTTAAGCATCTCCTCGTGATTAATGTCCGATCGGAATGGAGCCGTTTAGAAGAGCAGAGGAGCAGGGCCACAGTGTAGCCGAATTAGTAGCTTAAAACCAATACTATGATGACATAAAATAATATTTAGCGTTAGTTTATGAATTCAAACAAATAGTAAAAATGGAAATAAATAGAATTTGCTTATTTAAGAACAAAACAAAATAATCTTTGGCTAGGATAATTTCATATGAAATAATGAAGATTTAATTTGTCAATTTAATTTAAGTTGGATTTCATACCATCCAACTATACTTTGACGTAATTGAGAGCTAATGTGCCGTATTTAACCAATTGGTTAAGATTTCATTATCTGCAGACCGTTGCCAACGATCTATAGTTAGCTCAACTGATCCAAATCTCTGCTAATGATTTACTCTTTTAGGTATGCTGTGACTCCGCGCCAGGCATCACATAAATAACGTTCGACCGGCCGGACGCACCGGTCCGCCGGCCGGACGGTTCCGGATGCTACGGGGAGGTAGTTCGTAGCCTCTCGTAGCTTCTCGTAGCACTCTCGTAGAGCTTGCCAGTTAGTGTAGGGCCTGAGTGCACGCTCTATTCGAGCGTCGGGCGGGGAGGAGCGTGCAGCGTTCATGTTAAACACGTGCTACCCGTAGTGGCCGTCCTGAGTGCGGCCGAGCGGAGCGTGGGCAGCAGCGGGCTTGTTTGCGTCGAGCGGGGCGTCGCGTGCAAGTTCAAACCAGTTTGTGTTTTGCAGCGGTGAACGTGCGTTTGAAGGATGTCGTTTGAAGAAATAATTTCAGAAATACAAAATAAACCTGAAATATGGTTATCCTCGCATTCTTTATATAAGAACAGAATAGTTAAAGCAAGAGTGTGGAGGGAATTAGCAATAAAACTACACATTGAAGGTAAATATCGTTTTAATAAGTTTTATTGCTAGATAGGTAGGTATATTACATATCAATAATATCGTATGACGCAGACGCCATGATGAAAAATGTGACCGGCTCACACGAACGCTAAGCGTGCACTAAGGCCATTCGGCAAACGCTCTTTCGCCGCATGAACGCAACGCTGAACGCTCCGCTAGACGCTTCTTCACTCAGGCCGTACACTTTGGGTAAATACAAGTTATGGTTTTATGACGTCTTTTTAATTGAACAGTCTATTGGCTCACTGGGTTCCGATATTTTTAAAAAAGATGATGCAAAATCTTGATTCATTTAAAAAACCTTAAAGTATCAAATACATTTTGATTTTATCTTTAAAAATGTGAAGAAAGCACCGCACATTCTAGCGGCTCCGATAAGTTACACACAGTTTACATTACACCCCAAGCTGAACGAATATGCAAATGGTATTAATAAATTTTTGAAAGAAATCAGTAGATAGTTCAGTAATGCTAATGATACTCCTAAAAAGGTTCCACAGATTAGATGTTTGAATGCTGAGTGGTTTACCTTTTTTACCGTCATTTAATTTAAGTTGAAATGTATCTTTTAATTATAAGTTAACGCAAAATAAATTATTTCTATTTCTGATGTACATATTTATTTTGTAAATATATACTTAGAATACATTATAAATCCCAGACAGATATGTTCCTCGTATGCACATTGATGGCTACTATCGAACGTTTTACAAATCCACAGCTTCCTATTAAATAAATCAGCCAATAATGGCACTGAGCGCTACAAAGAAAATTAAGCCCTGGGCCAGGGCGCTAGGCCTCTTCACATTAGTCGATCCTCTTCAAATTAGATAACGCTAATCTAATTGAGGCTCAAACAAAAGCGTTCAAAATCTTATTATGATAAGAAAAACCAAAATCCTATTTGGCTCTCACATTTAAGCAGAATATTTTTAGTCCAAATGTCGAGTCTTGTCGTGATTGGCTGAAATAAAAATGTGTCATTTACATAAGGGCTCTATTTACTTAGCTAAGTATTTACTTATGTAATGCTTTTCAGTGATTGCTTCATTAGCGCAGAGCGCGGAATACGCTTATCTTAATACGTTTTCTGATGTTTTTGATATTCTAAACTATATTCAACATTTAGGTAATGATAAATGATTCACCTAAATAAAATATTAAGATGGTGATTCCCGTAAGCTGACCAGCATGTATGAAAAATTTTATATGTACTAGTGAATGAAGCGAAAGAGTTATGTTAGGATCGTAGCAAGTGGAAATCATTCAGCGTACTTTCGAGTTACTTTCCAATATTTTTCTATATTTATTTCCTTTTGTACTTCAAGAGGCATTCATCCACCTACTCGTCGAACGGGTAAACATGTTGTGGTTCCGCATTTACTTGTTCGGTTAACTTATTGCTGCTACAAAAACAACTCTTAATATATATTAGTGAATGAACTTTTCAGTATTTTTCTTATAGAAGTAGGTAATGAAGAAATAGAAAGTAGTTTGAATAAAATATTACAAATAACAATCATCAATAGATTGGAAAACCATCAAGGATACAATAATTGTCGTTTTTAACATCTATTTATTTTTAGACAGCGCCATTAGCGACTCGGTAAAGTCGCATCAAAAACATTACCTACAAAAAACGAATATGTTCCAGTTACACTATCAGGAAATCATATCAAAACAACAAAGCAGAATGCTCGCTAGCGCCAACCCTTGCCAGCCAGCAGGTAACCCATATACCTACTGGAATCTATCAAATCCATACAATTACCGACTGCCGCATAGCACGCTTCGCGTGACTACCCCCATTACACACAGGTTTGAGCCTCCACTAAGCGACTTTCAACTTTCGCACGACGCAATAAGAGCGGCCTTATTAATTATAGAGGGCTTGCCATGTAGTGCATTAAATAGTGACGTCACGGAGTAGAGTCCACTGGGTACACTGGAGCTAGTGTGAGGTGTTCGCGCGGGATAATCCCCGGCTGAGTACAGCTGTCACATTGTTGTGACTGGCGTGTTGCTGGTTCAGATTCCCTAAATTGCTTATTCAGAGTTCGGGGAGCAGACGCCGCTATGCCTACATAATCATCACTTTTTATCGGGAATTCTTTAAAGATAACAGAGTGGCTACCATCTTAATTACAAAAAAGTTAAAAGTGTAGTTCAACCTTTTATCTCCCTTTTTTAAGTCGTCATGGTCACAGTTCACCATCATCAGACTGAAGAAGTTCAATGCTAGACATTACCTTCGCCCAAAAAGTTGTATGATTATTCAAATAGTTTTATTTTCATAGTTTGTTATTTTTTTTATATTTTCATTTTAATTTCACGTATGATTTGAGCATTAATGGCCTTACTTACAAGCGTTACTTAGGTGTGACATACTGCTTAAAGTTCGCCCTGTCACTGTTTGACATTACCGGATGGTAAGAGATGACAGATGCTTAACGCTGATTATCTTTTGAAAAACGCTTGTAAGTAATGAGGTAAATGACTATTGTAAATTCACAAAACATATCGTTGTTATACAACAAATGACGGAAATGGTGACCGCGGAATGGTGATGAAGAGTATTGTGCCATAATTTTCCACCATAGCTACAAGCGATTGTCTCATGAAGTGTGTCGCATCAGTAGGCCTACCACAAGCTCTGTTTGGCTGTGCCTCTAGCTCTGGAGTCGTGTGAGTGTTGACTTAATAAATCCTACATCGATACATCACACACAGTATTATACACAGACACAAACCAGAGCCAGAGACAGGGTCAGACAGAGCTTGTGGTAGGCCTACAATACGCGAATCAAAAACAACGTGTGAGCTATTAAACCGCCCGAACCGAGAAAGCAGGGTGCGGCGCAAAGCCTTGGTGAGCTTAATAAGGTATCTAAAGCAAAAGCGATGGAGATGAACGGGGCAGGGCGGCGTGATGGTGTATGCTTAACCGACTTCAAATAATAAAAGGATGAGGTTCTTAGTTCGGTGGTTTTTTAACGATGTTATCGCATAGCGTTGTCATTTACGAGCTGATTTTAAAAAAAACTTGTTTTATTTTTGGAAGGTATTGCCAATTTTGAAATTTCATCAAAATCGGTTGAGCTTGTCTATGAAGCTTGATCGATCGATGCGTTACGCTGGCCGTAACCGTACGCTGGATATTACAAACTATTTTTCATAAAAAGATCAGGAGATGTAAAGATTACATACAAATATATAGAATCTTTCTTCTCTATATTTCTTATATACTCTTTCGAGGTAGACGAGTATTTTACTTGGACTGGTACCACTGGATTGATAATTTTATTTCATGGAGCACAAGAAGCTTCTCGTGCCGAGGCTTAACTTAACTATACTGACTGGCCTCTAGCTCAGTTGGTAGTAGCTCTGCCTTCTGCGCCGTAGGTCGTGGGTTCGATCCCCACTGAGAACAAATATTTGTGTGGTGAACATAAATGTTTGTTCTCTGTCTGGGTGTTATATTGTATTCTAAGTATGTATTTACAAAAAAAAAATGTATTCAAGTATTATATCAGCTATCTGGTTCCCATATTACAAGCTCTGCTTAGTTGGGGCTGGGTAGTGTTGTGTGAATTGTCCACAATATTTATTTATTTATTTATTTTATACTTAGGTTTAATTTTAGAGTTGTTCTACTGCTTGCTAATCTTTTACTCGGGCATCGAGTCGAGTCGTTACGGAAGGTTATTGATATTTAATTTCCATTAGAAGCTGTTGATTGAGGATCGTGATTAAGAATATTGATGGAAACCGTTTCAATTTTCTAATGGCCATTTAAAACAATTCTTGGCGAATCTGTTACGTTTCTTGGAATGTGGAGTGTTTGGGGCAAACGGCCTCTAATCAATCATGGTTAAAAAAAAGCTGCCAAGTGCGAGTCGGATTCACCCATGAAGGGTTCTGTAGCAGCAAGTAACATAATACAGGGTTATTCTGCAAATGCTCAGGAATTAGGTTCAACAAATAAAATTAAAAATATTCATGAAATGATTTTTTAAAGTTTTGTTATGAAAATCCCGAGAAAATCAATAAAGAATATCCTTTGTAATCATTGGCGCCTGACCTATTTTGACCATTGATCCGCGCCCGCACGCCGTGAGCGACACTGCGTTCAATCACCGCCTGGGTGAGTCATCGTCCTGTTCCATGGCAATCATTATGCAAAAGCCGTAAAGAAATTAATAAAAATAAAATTTTGATACAAAAACTTAAATCAGTTTAGGAATTAAATTGATTCGGCCAAACAAATATTCGCGACCCAAAAATTAGGCGTTGTCAGTTTTTGTAGTTAATAATGAATAACCCTGTATAAAAGTTCTTGTAGTTCGTCGAAAGGTAAATTGCGGCTTACGATTTATGACGTTTTAAGAAAACTACTCAATAGATCTCGTTCAAACCAATTTTCAGTGAAAGTTTGCACGGTAATGTACATCATATATTTTTTTCCATTTTATCATTCTCTTATTTTAGAAGTTACAAGGCGACACACATTTTACCATTTTGGAAGTGTCGCGCAAACTATTCAGTTTAGAAAAAAGGATTTTTAGAAACCTTCAATATCATTTTCGAAGATCTATCCATAAATACCTCATATGTATATGGGTTTGTTGAAACTTTTTTTTTGAATTTCAGTTCTAAGTATTTGGAGCCCCAAAATTTACAGTCCAATTCCTAAAATGTACGCTATAACTTTTCTGAATATCTAACTTCGCGGAGTATCAAAGCTTACAATAAAATTTCTCTCCAACTCTAAAAGTTTTGTTGAAAACTTGAAAGGTTTCTTGGATTCTTTAAATTCTGTTAAGAAAATGTTGAAAGAATTTACATACTTGGCTTTGGAAACAGTTTCTGGTTATTCGTTCGTAGTAAAAGTTTGCTGAATGAAAATATCACTTGAAATATTATGCCGCGTAGCTGATCCACCAATGAAAAAACAAAAAATAGGACGAGGCACTAGAGACCACGACAGTTTCGTTTTGCCATTGCAAAGCTTGTACAAGTTTTATGAAACCCTAGGTATTTTGCAGTCTTGTTTTTGGCTAAAATCACCCTCATGCTAACCACAGTGTTCTAATTTGTGTTTGATTTTGATCTTTATACTAATTCTTATTCAATCGCTATGTATATTTTTATTATAAGCAACTTTCTGATTGTTTTTGTTTTGAAATCAACGTGCTGTAGGCTCTAAAGTACTACAAGATAGAAGTAAGTACACTGGGTTTTCCTAAAAACAACCCTTTTCGGAATTGAATAAGTATACAGTTGGTATTGGTGGATGCGGACGTGCGAACACGGGATGTTCATCGAGCCAATATTGACACAGCAAATTCTCGGCAATGTACCGCGGCGCTGGCTGGTCTGCTGGCTGCACAACTAATAGCTATTTCCGTTTGTCAGAGACACCTCCCATGTGACGCAAAACGGCACATTCAATGGGTTCAGGCGATGGTTTCTGAGAAACCATAACCATATTTATGATAGCTAATGGAAAAGTCTCCAGTCTCTGTAGCCATGTTTCATAAACTTGAAGCTTCGATGCAGTATCAAGCCTGTTGCATAGTTTCATGTGTAAGATGAAATAGTAGATTATGGTCTGGAATAGGCTTGGAATAGACTTTTAATCCCGAAAAATAAACGCGTTTATTTTTCGGGATTAAAAGTAGCCTATTCCAGACCATGGAACGGGGCGAGTGAAGCCGCGAGCAGCCACTAGGTAGTATATGAATTTACCCGTCCCGATTATATTCTTAATACAAGAGTCATTTAGCAGATCGATAAGTCTGTTGCCATCTCTATTTGTTGACATGAAAGTGACAGTAACAAGAGACTTTTAGTGAGCCGTTCAGAAGAGCCCAGCTTTATGAACGAATAAGAGGCTGCGCGTTCATCTTCATCATCATCAATCTATTGCAGTCCAGTGCTGAACATAGGTCTCTCCCATGGCACGCCACTGTTTGTATGTGGACTCTATGACTTAGATCTAGTTATGAATAAGCAATTTATTTGTATAGAAATATGTGGTTTAAACATGATTTGCTATGGGGTGCAGTTATTATGTCACTAATTTACCTTAAGCTTACATCAAAATAACTACTCCGACATTGCGTGAATGTCGGCCGCAGACTTTTAGGAAAGCAAACCTGCCGCGCATAATTCCACAATTCTGAAATATATATCACGTATTTATTCTGCCAGCTCAATAGATTTGTGATTGTATTTTAGTTTATATCTCTCACTTAGAGTAAGGGTAAGTATAATATTAGATCTAGTACATAATCTGATGTAACTTAGATGAGAGGATCAAAGAGGTTTTAAATTAAAACCTTTAGATCGGGCCTCCAGGCCCATTTTCCGGCCTCGATAAATTACAATATTATACGTACATAACACAAAAAAACTTACAAATAAACAAATATTTACAAACTGTACAAAATACACAGGAAACAGTTGAGCTATCTGTTGACCGTTACAAACGATCGAGGGATAGCTCAACTGATCCAAATCGTCATAATTCATGAATTAGTTCATGGTGGATTCCTCTAGAACAAAGACTGTGCATGCACAGTCTTTGTTCTAGAGGACTCGGTACCTCAACGAAACCAAGGCCTGTATGATAGCATACCGAACTGAGGAACACCATGAACAGGAAACAACTTATGGTATACGTCAGGAAGGCATATTAACGTACCTAACCTATTTATTGTGATCGCTCTATATTTATTATTGATGATATCTTGTTGCCTGTTTTAAGTTTACATTATTCTATGCATCTACCTACTAACAATTGTACTGCCTATGTATTTTCAATTGTATCAATATCATATATTTATTCCAGTGATGAGCAAACGTTTGACTGCAATCCTAATGCCGATAATGATGACAGCGAGGCTCGCTTAACTGATAACCTGAAAGTATTATCGTCGAAGTTCTACTTCTAATACCAACAAGGATTTAACAAAGTAAATCCATCGAGTTAATTAAAGCAACTCTTACTTCCGTTCAACAAACCGATGCTAACTACTTAAACCAACAGTTTGCTGGTTTTTTATATAATGCAGCCAATTATTGAGATCAAATTTAGTTTTCATAACACTAGCACTTACCTGGATACACTCTATTGCTTTAGCCCTAAGACTTACAATGCTTTGCATGGTATGTGTTTGTTCACGTGTTTCGGCCGTAACAAAGGTCCGTGCTAATGAACCCGGGTTTGTGCCCTCAATGGTCCATTCACTGCTTTCTTATTGTTGCCGTGAATTCTGCAGAGTTGCGCTTATTTATGTCGCGGTGAGTTTTTGGTAAATCATGATAAAATATAATAATTATTTTGTTTATTGAGATGTAAAAAAATCCATTCAAATGTTTAACTGCTTTTCTACACTGTAGGACCAAGATATCAAAACTTAAATACTCAGTAAACGTTGAAAAAATTATGGTTTCAGGCCTGGCAGCTGGCTAAAATGTACCTTTGTGTATCAATTGTATCATTTATGGCATTTGTAAATGCTTAGATTTGCCTAGCAATAACAACTATATTAAAAAATGTACCATTACTGACACACTTTTGAATGATTGATGATCATCTGAAATATATGTAGGTATGCGTTCGAAAATGTATACCTAACTATGTTGATTGATTAGAAATGAGCAAGCAAGCTAAACAGCCAGCTGCGAGTGCTCCCTATATAAACTCGTCATACAAACTATGTAAAGCTACACCGCAAGCCTCTGCAGTCAAAGCAATCGGCTCAGTACCGCCGCCGTGAAGCCTTTCAAACACGTTAGCCAATAGCTTCTTACGGTCTCGAAACTAAATTAATGGGATACTGAAGCTTGTAGCATAGGCTTCGTCTGCAAGTGAAGTGAAAGCCTGCTTCCACCAGAGTTGTGGTTGGGTTCGCTGATATCGGCGATCAAGCCTGCTAGCCTTGCCGGATCTATATTGTGAGAGCTGAGCCCAGTTCTACCCACCGCATAACGTCATATCGACGGGAATAACCACAGCCGTGATTAGTATTGCATATTGCCAATCAACTGCCAATCAACAACCAAGTAAATTGCTTCCAAATCCAATCTTGGTTATCGAGGCTCGCGTCTAAAACACACACACATCGTTTAAATTATATATTTTAAATTGAAATCGAGAAGCAAAATAGGAATCCATTCATCTGTTCCGTTCGGCTCGAAGCAATGTGCTAAGTACTGCCGCCATCTCACTGCTGCACACTTTACTTCAGTGGAACAACTCTGCCACCGGCTGACTGCACAACACATTTTAATTCTCCTGAAAGCAAAATATTGTAAAAAATGGATGCCAGTAAATGTTTTCAAAGCCAGTAAAAGGAAACCCTTCAAATATCCTTAAAGAACGATCCTTAGTCACACAATATTTTGTTTAAATATTTTTTTGAGTTCTTGGTTCAGTTTTTACTGTCGTGGTATTTTTTTATGTGTCTAATACACCTTATTTCACTTTGCAGGATTTGCAGGTGCGTAGAGTGCACACACACATCTACATTAAGTTAACATACGTAGATTGGATGGTAAATCCGCTATACTATGTATTTGTTCTAAGTAGTTAATTTATGTTAACAATGGAATTCCGCAAAGTCACGCCTGAATCTATAAATTATAGCTAGATTTATACATAGAAACATAGTTAATGAATAATTACATTTTGTGAAACTTAAATCGGTACCTAACATCTTATCATTACAACTTAGTGCGCATTATGAACTAGTTACGATAGCCTTTATTATTTCCCGACGTTTTGACCGTGTTACAACAGTCGTGGTCGCGAGTAGACTGGAGTTCATTGGAGTTACCGACACAGAAGCGGAAGCAGTCGCAGTTACATCTACCCTCACTTGGTCTTCAGAATTAGAAATGTCCGCGTTCATAATAATATTACGTCACTATAAAGGTAATCGCGATAAATACCCGTTTCTTATAATTATAATTATGCATAACGATCGCGTTAAATTTAAAAGTTCTATAGTTACGATAAGTACATACATTCTTAGAAAAATCTTTTGATCAGCTGATACAACACTGATCTCTTAAATTTGGTTGAACATCTCATTTGATTTGACCCTCCCTCTGATCAATGTTTGTGTGGAGTACGCTCCACTCAAAAGGTTCAATGAACGTAAAAAGCTTTACATTGCGTAAGCTGGCAGAGTGGGTAATCGGATTGTACCTTTCCCTTCCTCACAACCGCCTCTTCCCTTCACCCCCTCCCCTTGCTAGTCAATGCAGGTAGTAGGGACAGCACCGTAAATTATGATTAATGTTTGTTGAATAGAGGTCAATAATAGGTCAATCCGCTGCGCCGCGGAATGCTGTTAATTGATGGATGGCCTGCAGACCGGCCCAGGCTCGACTCCTGGGGTCAATGCGGCCTCTGATCGATCTTATGAATACCTAATTAATTTGGGTACTTATTTGTCAAGTGGTGTGATCGATGGCGCCAACTGACCACCCTCCACCCTCAAAACAATGAACCACTTCTTGCTCGCACATTTCAATCTACATATCATATTTAAGATTACAGAATTTATTCAAGAAGAAACCATTTTCTTTTCAAACTATATATGGCCCACCTTATGTTTATTGGTAACCATCACCAATAATAAAACATTGCATCGTATAGGTCATGCACGTTAGGAACGTGCCCCACGATGCACTTCTATGCGTCCATCAACTTGAAGCATACAGATGTTCAGCCTCACGTGCCAGTCATGTCACCGGCACCTACACCCTTCAAACCGAAACAAAGCAATGCTGCTTCACGGCAAAAATAGAAATAGTTTATTTTGCGTTGATTTAATTTAATTAATAGGTACAGTTCAACTTAGGTGTAATGACGCCAAAAAAAGTAAGCCACTCAGCATTAGCTGCAAGGCACGGTAGCCGTTGTAGCGTTGGTTTTCAGTGGCACCATTATAAAATAACAATAAAACTAAGGCGAAATTACCCTCTCTCTCCTTCTCTATATATATATATTTATAGAGAGAGATATATACATATATAGGCCTGGTGGTAGTACCCAGACAGGCCCTTCACCAAGAGATCTACTGTTACTAAATCCTTTCTAGAAAGTTTGTGTTGAAATTGATCAGTTTCTTGTAACCGCAAACTGAAATCCATCTCAGGATGTACCCTCGATTCCACGAAGCCAAGAAGATAGTTCGATGGTTGAAGCTAATCCTATTAAATAGTAGTTTGTAAGTCGGCAGCGGCGCGGCGCGTCATTATCCGACAACTTCTAGATACAATTAAACAATCAAAACTTCGAGCGATTATATGGATTTTAATAATAGTGATTGATTAGTTGTTTCAAGTTTTTAATGGAGTATAAATCTGTAGTACCTAAAAGTTAAACTTTTGAGTAATATTGAGCCATTTATTATAAGTTTAGTAAGGTATCTATCGAAATTAAGTGTTTCGGTTTTGTGTGTACCGATTTCATGTGATTAAAGGCCTGCGCACGCCTAGGTCGTTGGCGCTGGCAATCAGTGAAACGCTGTCTAATTTGACAGCCTTTCACCTATACCTAAAGGTGTGCGCAGGCCTTTGGAATTGCAAATTCTGTCTGTTGTATGTTTATTGACCTATCAGTAGGTAATGCCAAGTATGATACGTTTTCGTAATGCATCGATGATTAATTCGTCATAATACCTATGTGCCCATAATTTTGATCTGTTCCTTTATACGTGCGTTTTTTTTTCAACAGATTATTAAATCCATGCGCGCACTCTTTTTGCAACTACATACAATGGACAGGCCTTCGCATCTATAATGATTTATATAGCGTCAGGGGTATCAGTTGTTTACTCATGCCCCTAATTACTGGATGCTATAGTGACTGGGATAGGGGTTTAGACGTAATTGGTTTGCCAGCAGGGTGTCGATTCCAGCAACACGGCTAGATTGGGTTGATCGCTCAACCTACGTTATATTTTCAAATGTTTCAAACAAGAATTGGCAACTCACATCGATTTACGCGATCGCTTGAGTGATTTGCGTTGCTAGAATTAAGCCCCTGATATACCATTAAGACAGGTTAGTCGGCTTAATCCACAGAAAATACATGGTCAGTACATGTGAAACTGACTAACCGTGGGTTTCCTCACGATGTTTGTTTAGAATGATTTTTCAATAATGATTCTTATAAAAATATCACTGACAACAAAAACCCAAATCTTTCCTGTTTATTTTAGTGTAAATTTGTATAAGTATAGATTATAATAACAATCCAGTTGCCACACGTGTCGTGTCAGACTAATCTGTAGTCCTTTCTCATAGAAAGGGTTCGATACTCTCGTGCACTTGGCTCTGATTGATGGAGGTCTGAGCGACCACTTCTAATTGCGGGGGATCAGGGACCACCTTCGGAGCAGTCGACAGTTTACCGCCTAATGATACAGTAGATTGATGGCTTACAGTTAAGCTGCTATCCACCAATGGCCTTTAAGAGCATTGATGTGTAACATCCCTTTGCGGTTTTTTTGCGGTGCGGTTTCGTGGGATCGTATCTGGCTGCACATAGATTCACTTAGTTTCTCAGATGTTTGACGTATAGTTTTGTTTGTCTGCTATGGTCAATAGATTTTTGAAGTGAAAACTTATCAAGGCAGGCTTGAGCATTTATAGAGGTCGAAAACAAAACAATGACCTCACGTCACGTCACCGACACCACGTTGTTTAAAATCGAGAAAATTTATCTCTACTGTTATGAGGATCGTCTTACCAGCACCTTCCCAAAAACTAATGCAGTATCCTATTATGCACTCTTCTAAAGCCTTGTAGGTTTGCAGCAAAAGTGATTGATACTCGTATTTAAAACACTTCAGTGTTTTAAATACGTGTATCAGCTTTCTCATTCGCTTTGAAACTGTATTTATATGAGGAGCCCATGTTAACCTATCGTCCATGACTACGCCGAGATAGAAAAGAGATTATCTTCCAGCCATGCGACGACGCTGGACAGACCCTTTTCCACGCTCCTGCGCACATCTGCCTAAGTTGAGTCATGAAATAGCAAGACGGTGTCATCGGCAAACATAATAACGTAAGCCTGTTTAGATGTGTCTGTCTTTAGCTGTAGTTCATTGAGGTATACTATAAACAGAAAAAGCCCAAGCGTGCTTCCTTGGGGTACCCCGTAGTCGCAAGCGGCCTCATCACTAACGTAAGAGTCAATTTTTTATACATCAGTTGTATCCTTGTCTTCAAAATTATATTACAAACAAATACCTATTTTATCATGTTTTTTTTTGACAATCCTATATTTCTTGGCATTATGCTTGCCAAAGATTTTCTCCATGTTCTTCCACTCCAATCGGTTGTCAGTCCACTCTATCCTTAACACTGTTAGAGAAGCTGAAGGGGTCAGAATGAAATGACGACCCTGCATTCTTACGGCCATTCGAACGATGTTCATTATTATGTCCGCCGGTCACCAATATGAATGCAGCCGCGAAGCACGGAGCTCGGAGCACGCCGAGCATTCCGCCTATGAATGAGTGGGCTTGTTGAATAATGCATTCCTCTTATATCGACAATTAAGTCGTGCCACGTGGCGACTAACTCGTTGCACTACGTTCTATCTGAGGTTCTACCACGAAATTACACAAAAATACTTTTATAGCGTTTCAACATCATATTTTTTCTGTAAAACTTACCTAGTAGGTACAAGGTTTTATACCTGACCGGATCCAGCCACTTGAAACGGCAGTCTGCATCAGGCGTCAATAAACGTACAGCTAAAACTAATCGGTATTTGCTATTTATGGACCATTTACCCCTTTTATTATATTTTTTGTATACTATAGGCTTCTCCATAATATCGACACCAAACTATACCCAAGTGGATTTTGTTTTAGTTGAGTGTTTACCTAAGTGTAACCTTACGCTAGGTAATCTTTATTCAACACCATAACTACGCCTTGGTATAATTCTTGCTGGAAATGTTTTGAGGAAGATGTTCAGTGATGAACTTGTTCGGGATCATAATGATGATAACATGGTTGATGTGAGAAAGCGGGCCAATTGCTTATTTTGAAGGATAATGCCAGAAGAAAAGCACACTTGTAGACCAGTGAATTATACTGTGTGTGTGACGTTTTGACGAAGGAATTATTTAGTCAACACTCACACAGACTCAAAACCAGAACCAGAGTCAGAGCCACACAGAGCTCATGGTAGGCCTACTGTTAGGTTCACACCCCCAAAAGTTTTTACAGATAAATTTATTGATGTGTTATTAAAAAAAGTGCAAATGCTATTGAGATGGTAAAAAAATCCATGACAATTATTGTAACAGCTTTAAACTTCCGTTGTTAATCATGAAATCCAATCAAGTTTGGAAGCCAGTGAAGTCAAAACAATATGAACTCTTAACCACTTCGTAACTTCACTAAACTTCAATAAGAGCAACTACACACGCTCCCACCAAGTTTCCAGACTAAAGGTTTAGTCGGTGAATATTGTATTAATATAATATGAAGTTTCAGAGTAAGCCCCTACTCTCAATATAGGACCGAGACGTGCCTGTTGAATTTTCCATTACATCGATGTTAAAATGATCGTGGACGTTATGCCGTCGTTGTTGGCGTCAGCTGTTTGTGATACTGCCGCTCAATAATGCATATTATAATTTAATACTCTATTTATATACGTACTATAACAGTTTATAGCAAGCAAGCGTCACTCGGAGACACTCTCTGTACGTGGTATATAGTATGTACTGACTGAACCATGTAAGTAAATACTATTTATGAAATAATCGATTCGTCTGTCGCCGGTTGCTGACTGTCGTGTTTGTGTTGAGTTTGTTAATATTTGCTGTAATTAAGCAAACAACTTCAACGTGATTTCAGTCTGTCTTCCTATTTCTAAAGAAAATTTAATTTATTCCACTTTTTAATATCCTGAAACGAATCCAAAAATTACGTTGTTAATCCCAAAATGAGTTTCCTAAATAGCGTATTATTCTGAATCAAAGACGAGTTTCAGGTTGATGAATGACCGAGTTTGTTGTTTGCTCATCAATAAAGACTTGCATTAACATCATTACTCATATTATGTGTGTTTATTGTCGAACTTTTAGAATAAGGCAAGAAGACGCCTTCTCTGAACTTAAGAAAATAAGAGCTGGGGTACCACAAGGAAGCGTACTAGGTCCGGTCCTTTACCTTCTTTATACAAGTGATATTCCCGTCCTAGTGAATAATACCATTGCAACCTTTGCTGATGACACTGCCATAACGGCTGTCGGAGGCCCTCATGCAGAAGCAGCTGAAAAGGTACAGTTAGCTGTTAATGAAATCCATGATTGGACTAGAAAATGGAGAATAAAACTAAATGAATCCAAATCGGTTCACATCAACTTTACTAACAAGAAAGATCAATACTGTGCGGTATTCATTAACAATAAAATCATTCCATATGGAAACACAGCTAAATACCTTGGTATGACTCTTGACGCAAAGCTGCGCTGGAAAGCACACGTCAAGAAGAAAAAAGAAGAGCTAGAGTTACGCTACAAGAGGATATACTGGCTGCTTGGAAGGCAATCTACTCTTTCAGTGCCTAACAAACTTTTGTTGTACAAACAAGTCCTAATGCCAATATGGACTTATGGTATACAGCTGTGGGGCTGTACCTGTAAAAGTAATACTGCAATAATTCAACGATTCCAGAATAAAGTGTTAAGGGGCATTGTTAATGCACCCTCGTACGTGAGAGACGAAGATCTGCACCGGGACCTCCAGATCGAATTCGTTGATAAATTAATTAAGAAATTCGCAGAAGCTCACGAGAAAAGACTTCATCACCACGTGAATGTCGAGGCCATCCAGCTCCTCGATAACACAGACAAAGTGAGAAGGCTCAAAAGAATCAAACCTTTTGAGTTAAAGTAATGTTAAAGTTATTGTGCAGTAATAATAGTGCTACTTTTAATGAACACAAGAACAAAGTGTCATCACAAAGTGTAGAGACTGTAAGAAAAGTGCCAATGGACACATTCTTAGTAATATTTTCTTCTATAAAAATTTGCTCATTAGCCTACTTGGCTAGATTGTAATGTTATTAGGATACCGCATCAAAGGGGTATACTAATTTAATGAAAAAAAAAAAAAAAAATTGTAATACTAAAGCTTTAGCTATGAAAATGATCTGTTTGAATTTGGTTCATGAAAACGTGGTAGTGAGTTTGTTTTCAGAGCAGATATTTATGAATTGATGTACATATACATGTACATGTATTTTAATTATTCACGTAGGTGATGTTATTATAACTATCATAATGTAAAAAACACATGAAATTATTTGTTTTACATATATTTTGTTTCCATGTCGTCGGTGATATAGAATAAGCGACTAATGAAAGAGACCACAAAACTTCGTGGTAAGTGCGTGTATGATTTCCGTCACTCTGTAACCGATACCTGTGATGTGAAGGAGACCGAGTGTTACATTTTCCCTCTTAGCTTGACACCTACCCGGCATTGATATACCCTACGACCAGTTTTCCCCAAAGACGTCCCACATAAAATGCTTTAATCTCTCATGCTGGGAGATAAAGTCTAGTTTACATTGCAATAGAAAGCCATCTTCGTTCACGCTCGTTGTGGGAGCTATAAATTGATATAAAATTGAATTTTAAAATACTTTTTCGCTGACTGTGAGTTTTTTATTGAGCATTATTTTATTATGATGTGTTCAGATTTACGGTGACACTGGTGAAAATAGTGGAGAGGTAGTGAGATGTCTCGTTGTGGGAGCTATAAATTGATATAAAATTGAATTTTAAAATACTTTTTCGCTGACTGTGAGTTTTTTATTGAGCATTATTTTATTATGATGTGTTCAGATTTACGGTGACACTGGTGAACATAGTGGAGAGGTAGTGAGATGTCGTCATGTTTGGTCTGGTAGCGTAACTAACGAAAGAGACGCATTAAGAAAATGGTGGGTGCCTTTATAGCCGTGACGTTATTGCACTAAAGCGGTACGTCGGCGTCGTCTAGTTGATTCTATACTGGGGTATAGCCAGATAAACGTTTAGATTATTTGCTGCTTCAGCACACGTAATACACACTATTAAATAAAGAAATAAAAACAAAGAAAGAAAACACAATATTACAAAAACATTACAATAAAAAATATTACAAGTGGATTATAGCAAAGCGTGCTCCACCTTAGGCTGCATTTTCACTTTCCATCAGGTGTGATGGCAGTAAAACGTTTAGCTATCAACAATAAAAAAATAAAAAATAAAAACATACTAAAGAAACATAACATAAAAAAAAATACATTGTTAACAACACAACTATTTAATATCTAGCATATTTGTCTTTTAAATTAACAATTAGGATATAAGTACTGTTTGTTTTCCTAAGAAATAAAAATAAAATAAAAATATCGTTGGAAGTTTGCATAGTAATTGTGAGGTTCAGCCAAATCCTCATGATTAGGAAACACACAGGGATTTTGAATTAAACAATTATTCAGATAATATCCATTGGTTCCGACCCGTCTCTTCGTGTCAACCCACTCCGCGCTGCCCACCAGAGGGCGTCTCGAAAACCAATCATTTATTATGACATTGACATGAAGTTGATAGTTGACATTGACATGCTCAATACACCACATCTCTTCCTTTTTAACAAATTAAAAATGAACTTGTTTACATAATGGACCTAGATCTTAATTTACACATAGGTACTTTTCAGCTTTGCAACTTATTATTTAGGTAACTAACTTCTGTATTTCTACACATGCTTTCTACATTGGTTTGATGACCTTGGATATAATGTAGGCCTACCTACGTAGTATTTATTTATTTATTTGGTAATCTAACCTTGTTACAAGATTACTGATACTCTTTTATTCTACGGACTTCTTGCTCGGTCTCTTCCTGATTGTGATTACACACCTCCCAATTACTGCTACCTCCTACTCTTATTAAGTTTATTACATTTCGGCGATACTCTCCAATAGGAACATCATAGTTATCGGATTTGGTCCACACACCATTTTAACATCTACACGGTTGGATTTCGTTATTATTGTTTCCTTCTTTTACCCTCATCATAGTCATCCTTCCCTTTTTTTATAATTTCTTTATTGATCTTCTGGACTGATTTTTATCCCTGTAGAACTGATGATGATTTTCCTGAAGCAAAGTGCTACGTATAATAGCCAAGCAAATAACCCAGTCAGTCAGTCATTTACTTTTACGTTTGACTTATCTTCAGTCGCTCCAAAATGGCATAGTTTTGCCGCTCGACTTCTCCATTTTCCTGAGGTCAATATGTAATGGTATTATATCGCTTAGGTAATCCTCTATGTCTAAAGACCAGTCCTTCCGAGCTCAGATGGTACTACATCTTTAACCGTGGATTTCATGATTATTATTTGCATAAAGCGCCAAGCTTGAGAAGGCATGTAGTCAACGTCTCTTCATTTATTTTATTTTATTTTATTTGGTTGGGTGGATTCAGTCCTGATACCAATATTCATTGAACATAATATATAACAAGTCTTGCATCATTTACAGAATTTTCCGCATCTCAATCAGGCCAACACTGAAGTGCTTGGCCTAGCTTTCATATTTACTAATTCTCGGATGGACTCCGTGAGCTGCTGCAAGAATCTAACCTTAAATATTAATCTTAGTTTTTTTTTTTTTTATTAAGCTGACGGAACAAACATAATTATGGCCCCACTTGATGTTAAGTGGTAACCATTGCCTATAACAAAGCATTGTCTCGTAGGACATGCACGTCAGTAACGTGCTCTACGATGCACTGCCCTGTGTCCCTGTGCCAACTTGAGGTTTTTCAGATGTTCAGCCTCCCTTGCATGTAATTCCACCGGCACCCACACCCTTCAAACTGAAACACAGCAATGCTGCTAAACAGTAAATAGCAAAAGTATCATGTCACCGGAAAATTTATAACATGTGGTTTTAATTTACTTAATCATTGCTTATAGTGAGCCTTGTCACAGTTTGTCTGTTTCTTATCCAGTGGTAGAGATGGCAATAGTCTAAGTAAGCAATTTTGAGTATTTGGCAAGTTTTAAAGGTAATGCCATCAACAATTATTGAATCAAACCCACAATACCACCTCCATTGTCTTGTAGACTAAATATCCTTGCTAAGAGACTAATTTTATTTCGTGAAATACATACTTAATTGCAATTGCACAAAATGCACAATTTGTGTGATGTACATTCACCAAAAGGTTTACTAAGACTGTCACAAAACCGTGAAAATTCCTTTCCATGACAGTAGGTATAGAGCTATAGCTTCTAACCTTGCTAGCGTAATACCCACCAAAATAAAAAGATGCTTCTTCAGTTGTATTACAAAGATCCCTTGAAACATAGCAAACTAGGTGAGTCCAAGTGCCAGTCCCACGCGACCAAGCCGTGAAGTCCAGGCAACAAAGTACGCCTAAGTACCCACCTCTTGATCATATTCTAGCACTTGATTTAGATTACAACCACAAATATTATACCCTCCAGTTTGTGGCCAGTGTTCAACTCAAAACCCTCCAGACCAGATAGGTACTAGATTTTAAAGTGTTCTATAACCCAGACAATTCAGAAAATGGCATCTGCTTTACTTGCCCTTGTCGTCAAGATGGTAATACCAAAACATCCCCAAGCTTATATTGTTATCTGTTGTTAGCCAGTTGATCCATAGTGGATAGAGAGTAATTTATACCTTAAAATGTTGGGCGTTGACACTTATTTTTAACCGACTTCCAATCAAAAAAGAGGAGGTTCTCAATTCAGTTGTATATATTTTTTTTAATGGTTGTTATTTGTGAGCTGATTTGAAAAATTATTTTTTTATCTGCTTCCAGATTGGTCCCATTTTAATTTTATTAAAATCGGTTTAGCCGTTTGGCAATGAAGTCGGTTTCTCTAGTTTTTAGACTTATAATTATATTTACCCCTAATTCAAGAACCACAAATAATTCTTTCAGGTACACTGCTTAGTATGCTTAACTTTCCAGAAAATATAATCAATTGCAAAATTTTTTTTATTTTATTTTTTTGTTTATTTTTTATACTGCCGCCGCAGTATCATTATTTTCCTTAAACTTTTTGGATTGCAAAACTGAATCGCCGGAGATCTTTCTCTTGGACGCTTTATTTTATTATTTACTAGCTGTTCACTGCCACGCTTCGCTGTGGCACAGAACAATACTTGATGCGGATTAGATATCATGCTAAAATTTCAGCTTGATCGGTGCAGAACTTTTTGAGTTTTTGAAGCGTACACATACCAACATAACATTTTTATATATAGAGATTTATAGAAGAGCAGCTTCCGCTGATATGTCTACATCAAACAGTGTTGCATTCTAGCCATTTTAATATGATATTGATATTGTCATTGCTCGTTTTGGCTACTATTTAAGCACTGATTTACTAGTCCGTAGCCAGTTGTCAAGTTGTCTTTAATGCGACATTGCCTTTGGGAATGTCCTCAATACCCATACATCCCTGCATGTTTTGTCGTAAGCTGGACAGGACTCAGAGTCCGAATTGTGTAGCATACTACCCGAAGCCTTTAGCCAATTGAATTGTAACTTGCAAGATTTACAACTATTTTGTACAACATCGCTATTCCAATTTATTGGTTTGACACCAAAATTTGCCAATTGTCTTCCCACAGTCTCGAGAGCATTTGCCTCTGTTATTATTTTTCAATGGTGACAGTGCCCTAACATGAAAATATTTTTCCTGAATTTTACTGGTGCACACTTCTCTAAATCTGATCTACAAGGTCCTTGTTTACATCGTAAAACTTGCATTTGCTACTTTGGGTAGGTAACTACAAATATCAAGTTGGTGACTCTAAATATGTGTCATACACAAAGAAAACTTTGTTTACACGCTAATCTCTATTTTTAAAACATCTCATCTGCTGGCTCAACATGAGCTCCCGGCAGATTATAATATATTCCTTGCACTGCAAGTCCTCCGGAGTGCAGTAAGGTAGCATTTTCCCTAACATGATTTCCAGCAAGAATATTTACAAAACCCTCTTCCATTTCTCTCAACGAGACTCTAAAGAAGTGAGTTGTTCCCCTTGACAGTCAAATAGCCCTAGGCAGACAAATGAGCCATGTTTTAATGATCTGTAATCAAAACAAACTTTCAATAATGCTTTAGCAAGTAATGCCCCTTCCAGGAGAGACACAGAACCATTAGACCAAAGTATGAGGATAATCATGTAAGTATTAAGTAGGCCCGCCTGTCACCAAATTTTCATTTTTAATGTTTTTACAAACTTACGTTACTAAATAACGTGGCACGATTACAGTGAGTAGAGCAGTAGGTAGCTTCTACCTTTTCGTCTCATTGGAAAATACTTTTTGATTTGTCAAACTTGCGTAAGTAAATTACGTGGCACAATTACAGTGAGTAGAGCAGTAGGTAGCTTCTACCTTTTTGACTCACTGGGAAACACTTTAGAGGCTTGTCAAACTTGTGTCCAATCTCTGGAGTTAGTTCATATCAACAGGAACATTTTGTACTTATTCCACCATAAGCAGATACCAGATATTATTAACTCATAGGTGCATACTACATGCTAGTCTCGCATGCATATTGTGAATTGGTTGATACGAACTGAAACATCTTTCCTCATTTACTATTTACTTATCCCTTTTTTTTTTGTTGCTGCGACACGTAAGTTTACTACCGGCAGATAGAGAAAAAATCCTTTTTCTTAGACAAGATTGCAAATACGGAATAATTCATGCTGGTAAGTAGATTGTAAGCCAATTTTACTACATACCTACCACAACTTTTCTTTCAAAACGTTTGTCATTTGTTTTCAACCAATTCTCCGGCAGTCAAACAAACCACATCGCACCATTTTGATCAGCCTAGTGACCAGGAACAACAATTTTTATCACTCGTCGCCAATGTGAGGTTCAGCCAAATCCTCATGATTAGGAAACACACAGGGATTTTGAATTAAACAATTATTCAGATAATATCCATTGGTTCCGACCCGTCTCTTCGTGTCAACCCACTCCGCGCTGCCCACCAGAGGGCGTCTCGAAAACCAATCATTTATTATGACATTGACATGAAGTTGATAGTTGACATTGACATGCTCAATACACCACAGTAATGTACAACGTATATATTTTTTAGTTTTATCATTCTCTTATTTTAGAAGTTAGAGGGGGGGGGGACCAACTTTTTTCCACTTTGGAAGTGTCTCTCGCGCAAACTATTAAGTTTAGAAAAAAACGATGTTAAAAACTTCAACATAACTTTTGAAGACCTATCCATATACGAGTATGCTTCACACGTATGGGTTCGATGAAAAAAAAAATTTTGAGTTTCAGTTTCAAGTATGGGGGTCCCCCAAAATTTATGTTTTTTTTTCTATTTTTGTGTAAAAATCTTAATGCGGTTCACAGAATACATCTACTCACCAAGTTTCATCAGTCTAGGTTTAGGAGAAAAATGGCTGTGACACGGCCGGACAGACAGACAGGCAGACAGACAGACAGACAGACAGACATGACGAATCTATAAGGGTTCCGTTTTTGCCATTTGGCTACGGAACCCTAAAAACCGCTAAAAGATCCGCCTAAAAAATTAGTGTCCATGCCATAGACACTAATTTTTAGTACCTCATTTTGTTCACCATGGACTCCATGGTGAACAAAATGAGGTACTTAATTAGCAATTAAAAGTTATGCAAGGCGTCACTGCCACGCTGGTGGCTTCTACAGTACTTTAAGCTTTGTCTCAAGGGAGTTGTCTAACTTGCGGAGGTTTGTGAAATGCACGTCATTTCCACGAATCCAGTAGTTTGTTCAAGTGATTAGTACCAAGTGAAATAGGGCCATGTTTACAGTGGTAAAGTAACTCATAAATATTTCTATAGGTTAGTAATCTCATTTAATTTAGTACTCATAGTAACAGCGTTGACGCATAAAGTTCGAAAACATGAGACAAGTGCACGAATAGGAGCCTCTTTGAGGCACATTTAAAATCCTTTCATCACACTGAATACCTTAAGTTTATTAATTTTATTATTTTTGATTTAAGTAAAAGGCCTTAAAGTTAAGTCTGATAATAGTAGATCGTTAGTAGGTCATGATGTTAACGCTCAGGAACAGTAACTTTTCTTTAATCAATACAAATAAAGCCCGTCTTCTCTGCTTCTAATAAAAGTTATCATTTCGGATTCTCCAAGCATTTTACGAGTTTTCTCATAAAATTGAGCGACCGAATACAGACATTCGCGATGGAGCCTTCTCAATATTGCTGTTGCTTACTTATCGCAAAACTCATTTACTTTTTATGACGTTTGATCGGTCACGTGCGGCATATTACGTCCGTCGTAAAACTTCATCTACAGATGTAATAAATTCATCTCCAAGGTTTAGTTCAAAGTTCCGTGTATTATAAATACTAAAGATGAATAAAGTGTTCGGTGACCTCAATATTACAGTCGAAATTTGATCTAAATCACTCTTATAATTAATCAAGTGAGCGAAGCGAACGAGATCTTACATAACTTGGGCAATTTGGCATTTTATGTGTGTATGTATGTATGTACGTATGTTTGTCCGACGATAACTTTCGAACCCTTGATCCGATCTGCATGAAATTTGATAAGTCGATAGCTTGTAATTGAGAAATTGGTAATATTTAAATTTTAGTGTATGAGTACAATCGGATGATGGATTATAAAGATATGGGGTTTTTTAAGGGTGCAAAAATAAAAAAAGTGCCACAAAAAATCAAGTTACATGTCCTAAGAAAGAACTTTGGTTGGACACTCCAAAAAAAATAGGGGTAAATTGAGACAACCAACGCTCCAAGAGCTCCCATCTCTAAGAGTTTCGGTGACATCAAGGTTTTTCTACTGGTCGGTCAAATCGTTTGCTTTTTCTTATTTTTATAACGCTTTTATTAGCTTCACCTGTATGTATGTTTGTAAGCTTGTAAGTTTGTATGTAACCAACTCCTTTGAGCTCGATTTTGTCCTACTTGAAACGATCATAGTAACAGCGTTGACGCATAAAGTTCGAAAACATGAGACAAGTGCACGAATAGGAGCCTCTTTGAGGCACATTTAAAATCCTTTCATCACACTGAATACCTTAAGTTTATTAATTTTATTATTTTTGATTTAAGTAAAAGGCCTTAAAGTTAAGTCTGATAATAGTAGATCGTTAGTAGGTCATGATGTTAACGCTCAGGAACAGTAACTTTTCTTTAATCAATACAAATAAAGCCCGTCTTCTCTGCTTCTAATAAAAGTTATCATTTCGGATTCTCCAAGCATTTTACGAGTTTTCTCATAAAATTGAGCGACCGAATACAGACATTCGCGATGGAGCCTTCTCAATATTGCTGTTGCTTACTTATCGCAAAACTCATTTACTTTTTATGACGTTTGATCGGTCACGTGCGGCATATTACGTCCGTCGTAAAACTTCATCTACAGATGTAATAAATTCATCTCCAAGGTTTAGTTCAAAGTTCCGTGTATTATAAATACTAAAGATGAATAAAGTGTTCGGTGACCTCAATATTACAGTCGAAATTTGATCTAAATCACTCTTATAATTAATCAAGTGAGCGAAGCTAACGAGATCTTACATAACTTGGGCAATTTGGCATTTTATGTGTGTATGTATGTATGTACGTATGTTTGTCCGACGATAACTTTCGAACCCTTGATCCGATCTGCATGAAATTTGATAAGTCGATAGCTTGTAATTGAGAAATTGGTAATATTTAAATTTTAGTGTATGAGTACAATCGGATGATGGATTATAAAGATATGGGGTTTTTTAAGGGTGCAAAAATAAAAAAAGTGCCACAAAAAATCAAGTTACATGTCCTAAGAAAGAACTTTGGTTGGACACTCCAAAAAAAATAGGGGTAAATTGAGACAACCAACGCTCCAAGAGCTCCCATCTCTAAGAGTTTCGGTGACATCAAGGTTTTTCTACTGGTCGGTCAAATCGTTTGCTTTTTCTTATTTTTATAACGCTTTTATTAGCTTCACCTGTATGTATGTTTGTAAGCTTGTAAGTTTGTATGTAACCGACCCCTTTGAGCTCGATTTTGTCCTACTTGAAACGATCAGATTTGATTCAAACTTTGCACACCTGTCAAAGGTCGATGACAATGCAATAATATGAAAAAAAAAAAAAAAATGAACAAATAAAAAAAAAAAAACCTACTTTGAACGATCAGATTTGATTCAAACTTTGCACGCACCTGTCAAAGGTCGATGACAATGCAATAATATGAAAAAAAAAAAAAAAAAAATAAAAAAAAAAAAAAAACTAAAAAGTGAAAAATAAATTATAGTTTAAAAAACTAAAAAAAAACGCTTTTATAACTAATTGAACTAAAAAGTTAAAATAAAACTGTAATAATCAATTGAAAATTTATATTATTGTACAAAAAGCGTGGGGGCTTGATTTTGATTGTTGTAAATATTTTATCAATAGTCTATTATATCTGAAGTTTATAAAAAGTAGTATTATAAAAAGCACCCTACGCTTTTTTGTACAATAATATAAATTTTTCAATTGATTATTACAGTTTTATTTTTAACTTTTTAGTTCAATTAGTTATAACAGCGTTTTTTTTTTAGTTTTTTAAGCTATAATTTATTTTGTTTTTAAATGAATTAAGGAGTTACTCAGTTGTCATAAAATGGTGAAATTGACCTGGTCTGATGATGGAGCCAAGGTCTGTCCAACGGAACTTTTCAATCAATTGGCCAATTGAGTTAAAACTGGTTTATGTTATTCACCACATGGCACATGGTTATTTTAACTGTGCAAAAAGAGAAACGTCTGTAATTTGATTTTAAATTGCTCAATTTTAAGTTTGTGTAATCCCACTTCTTAAACTAACGCCAAGTATTTAAAGTTGAAAACTGGAAAATAAATTTCCCCTCTCCAAAGCTTAAGCTTCAGCTCAGCACAGGGATAATTTTATGGGGCTGACAAGTTTTTGTTTTATAGCCTTGTCCAGAGAAAATTAGAAATTTTTCTCTTTCATTAATTTCAATTATGCCTAAATTGGGTCTCTTTACTTTGTCATAATAAGCATTTCCATTTACAGCATAGCTTTTCTGGAGATTTGTATAAATTATTTTATACCATACCCCCTCTAAAAAGCTTATTTTATTCACGGGAAATCGTGAATAAAAAGCTCTTTTAATCACGATTTTGGTGTTTGAATTTGGAACACACCAATAGGGTCGACCTACATATTAATACTATACAACTATGATACAAACTCCTTGCGCCAAAAATACTCTAACTTGATTGGTCGAAATGTTTAACAAGGAGTTTAAGCAATGCTAACCTCCTTGGTTAAATACTGTTTTGTGTTCTTTGTTGTCATTGTCATAAATATCAATAAATTGCAGCTATTTTGAATACAGTGCACGTAAGTTATACAACACAAAGTTTGGTAATAATAAATCGATTGAAAATGCATTCTAGAGATGAAAAAGTTGTGAGTTTTGTTGTTCAATTGAGTTGTTTAGTTTATGAAAGAAAGGTCGGCCAATATAATAGAAAACTTGCATTAATTTAACCTTAAGTTAGTTTCCTTGTTTTAAAATAAAACCAAAATCAAAAGTTATTGGTTTTATGTCACATTAGAATAGAACAAACAAAGTTTTTAATTCTTTTTCGCTTCATCATCATCATCAGCCTGAAGAAGTCCCCTGCTGGACATAGGCCTCCCCTACACGTTTCCAGGAAGAACGATCCCTTTCCATCCACCGACTTCCCTCGTTCTTAACAATGTCGTTGGTTCATCTGGTGGATGGGCAGGACGCACGTTTTTCGCTTAAATCTTTCTTTTTCTCGAAGTCATGGTATAAAGTATAGTATGCAACTCTTGAATAAAACGGATTTGTATCGAGGGCCATGAATTACTCGCGTCGTTTAGGGTTCTAACACTTGAATCACTCGCTACGCTCGCGATTCAATCATTATGAATCACTCCCTACGGTCGTGATTCATTCGTTAGAACCCTTCACTTGCTCGTGATTCATCTATGACCCTCGATTTAAATCCGTCTTTTATTCACTAGTTACATAATATACTATTTATTTATCCTCAAACACTTAGGATTCTTTTTTGCCTTAGAATAACTGGGAGAGAGAATAACTTAGGTCGGAATCTAAAACAGAATGAGCTCCTGGCACTCCACTCCTTTCTCTTGAATAATTATAACTAAGCTGATCAATTCAAATAACATTATGACTGCTCTTTTATCAGTTCTACAAGCTATGAATCGGTGCTACAAGACCGCTACGCCACTGCTACGGCGTAGCTAATTTGGTAAGGATGTACGATATACGGCATGAAATGGAAATAACTATGTTTATTTGCTTGAAATGTGGTTAGGAGTTATTTCGTAAAGTATTATGTAAACAGTTTCACATATTTCCCGAAATTGCTGTCATGCTAATCTACGAAGATCTCTAAGTTTTTTTATGAAATATGTATGTAATTAAGTCAATTTTAGAAGGTTAACCCCCGAATACTGAAACGCAACTCAGATTTAAGCACGTCTCAAGCGACGAATATTTGACAGTTTTCAATGAAAATCTGTCAAAGATTCGTCGCTTGAGACGTGCTTAAATCTGAGTTGCGTTTCAGTATTCGGGGGTCAGTTATATAATTATAAATATCATAAACATTTTTTTAGTTTTCGCATTAGATCTCCCTTGAACGATAAAGCCTTACCCTGCCACTTAATTTTTGCGTAAGTAACTTGGCACTTCGAATTATCCAATATTGTTTGCCAGTTTTTGTGAGGCTTGGTTATAGAAGAGAAGAAACTTCTTTGTATAGCTTAACTTTGACGCGTTTTTAAACTGTTTTGTTGTGGCTGAGGTGAAAGTCAGAAGATACCGCCTGGATTATTTTTTACCAGTAAAATAACAAGAGGTTTCCGTCAACCGTGCGTTAATTATGAATTTATAATGTGAGAATATACCGTATTGGTAAAGTTGAATATGTGAGAGGGTAGCGAGGGCGGGAGCAACGATGAAATCAATTAACGGATTATGTAAGCCTTGATTCGGTATTCATACCGGGATTATGTTTGTGAAGTGGCGCAAGAACCTCTATCCAGTACTCGACATGAATCTAATTGCTTCTGCGTGCGGCTTTCACTAAAGTAGGTAATGGTGATTCAATACAGAACTAGAGCTGGCTGTTACTACAATAACAAAGAAATTATTTGTAATCGATGTTAGAAATAATTATTTTGACTAGTAGTTAGCACGCTATTAGCTTGACGACAGGGGGAAAACTTTTATCATAATATTTTATTTTTATAAATAATGAGTTTAAATAAATTTTTAGTTAAATTATAAAATACATGAAAAAAATAAGAAAATGTAGTAAAATATTCTTATATACAAGTAACCTTTCCCTTTACATTATTTAGTCCTAACTATTTATGTTATTAAACTCTTTGCTTATTGGTCTTTTTCCTAACAATACCAGATTTGTTTGCAGAGTGGGGCCTGGTGACCTGATATACAGGTTCCTATGAACTTACTCGTACCTCAGGCGCCAGTCTTTCACAATGTTGGCATACATATCTTTGTTTGTTATAGACATTAAATATTGTGAATGAAAATATATTTTTTTTTCTTTTACTTTAAAGTCGCTCCTTCGTTTAAAATTGTGTCCTGCTTCAGACTCGAATTGAGTAATAGTGGGCGTGCGATGATGTGAGGCCACCCGCAGTCTGCTCAACTGATCCATTTATGTGTGTTGTCTTTGCACCAATTGGCACAAATTTACATATTTGGCAGAAACATTAATGGTTGGAGAATAGTGGTCGCGACTACTGTTTGCAGAACTACTAGTATTATATCCGTTAGAAAAGTAATATTGTGAGTTACAGTGTTGTTGCTTATGCAGTGATTGTGACAGCAACTCGGGCTGACATGCTGGCCGTTGCTTAATAATGTTCTAATTGAAGCTGTATATTATGTACTAACTAGACGTTATTGGATTTGACTGTCTGTTTGTGCAAACGTGTATTGCATTATTAATTAATTGTATCGCCTGATCAAATTGCATTAGCATATAAATCTAAAATTATCGAAGCAAGCACAAGTTTGGATGTTTAAAACCATAAATAATCCACTTTGTAGTACCTATAACGGATGGGTTATTTCTGAAATCTATTAAAATACGACGTTATAGCATTATTGTGCAAACCAAATGTATACCTGGAATAGGCACTACAGTGTCCCGTAAGTAGAAGCATAACTAAAAAAAACCAGTGACGCTATAAATCATCTACAAAGGCCGGTTTACCTACAAAATGTAATGAATTCTCTAATCACAAAAGTTATTATAAGGGTCCGATCACACAGACCGGCTCAGAGAGGAGAGCAGATTTTTATCACGTTGAAAACAAAGTTTGTAGTAAGGTTTATTTTTGCATCTGTACTGCTTTTATCATTTAAAATGATTGATGTGAAATATTAAGAAAAGCTGACCGGCTCCGATCGCGTCCTTTTCTCGTCGGCTGCGAGCGCATTCGCTTTCAGATCGCTCCGACCAACTCCAAGCGTATACGATCCGGTCTGTGTCAAAAGAAAAATGCGCGCCGATGCTATCCGAGCCGGTATGTGTGAACGGACCCTAGTAGGTACATTAGGTCTATCTGCAAGAGGTATAGCGGGTATTTTCTTAGAAAGAGTATTTTATAATACGTAAATTTTAACCAAGGAATAGGCTCTACAGAAAAAATAAAACTAATACAGCTCTTTTTGATATACCTAAATGTTTGAGAAAGTTGGTTGGGTTAATCATTTATTGACTGGCCTCTAGCTCAGTTGGTAGTAGCTCTGCCTTCTGCGCCGTAGGTCGTGGGTTCGATCCCCACCGAGAACAAATATTTGTGTGGTGAACATAAATGTTTGTTCTCTGTCTGGGTGTTATATTGTATTATACGTATGTATTTCCAAAAAAAAATAAAGTATTCAAGTATTATATCAGCTATCTGGTTCCCATATTACAAGCTCTGCTTAGTTTGGGGCTGGGTAGTGTTGTGTGAATTGTCCAGAATATTTATTTATTTATTTTTCTGAATCTAAGTCCTACTAATTTATTTTGTAACAAGAAAAATTTAACAATTAATAAAAATTACTAGAATAAAAAATACCGGCCATTTTAGTGATGTCGGTGTGAATGGACATTCAAAAACACACACCACAAATTAACGTTCTTTTTGCTAAAGTCGGTTAGCAGCGTCACTAATTTGGCTCGTAAAAGGCGTTTGCTGAGAGAAGCGGCACCGTACACTCCAACTAAACTGTCCGCACTGACACAGTCTCTAACCACACATCGTTTTACGGCATCGGAAATTGAACTATTTGCTCACGTTTACATGTGTTGAAATCGAGTAGAAGCAAGATCTCCTAGCATTTTTCGGAAGGTCATGTGACAAAGTTAAACGAGTTTTACTCTGAAATGAACCCCAAATATAATGTCATCGACAGTTTTGATGGCATGAATTGGTCGCACAAGGCGTTTTCCGCCTTTTAAGCTCCGAGAATGTGTAGGGTCTCTCTTAGAACGAGAATGGCGAATGACAGCTCTTTGTGGCTCAACTGCTTTTTGTCGCCTATTGCGTTCCAGTCAAAGCGATCATTCGTGGGCTTATCCGCGTTATGTATCTACCTACCTACTTTGAAGACTCGAGGTACGGTTACAAGATCAAAGACTACCTTGATGACAGAAAAAGCAGAGCACATGAGTTCTTGTAATGATAATGTGCAACTATTTTTTTTTGTTTATTTATTGTGGCCTTGAAAATTTTGTAAATTTCTTACTTGCAAATAAATACAAAAAAAATTGGATGTACCTTCGGTTTTACTTTTATATTTTTTCTGTGACCGGAATTTTATAATATGATCTTAGAAGGAGCCTTTCCTTCAAACATTATGGTATTAATTTATCATTATGATGAAAATGTGACAGCAGTTACTTGAGGATAAAATCAAATAAAAAGAAATGTTTTTACTTCCAGAAAGTTTAGCCAGATGAGGCTGTCCATTGTTTTTAATATTAAAAAGTGTGGTAGCAGGTAAATAATATATATTCTGGTGCATGCATTTTTTTATGAATAGTGAGTTTTAGCTATAGTTGAACCTGGTTCTTAATAAAGGTATAACTCGCAACTTAGCGTTAAAGTTAGGAAATTACGAAACGAAGTCGTACGAGATTTAACTAGTCAGTACAGTCATGTAATGAATTTGCAATTCTCAAAATAATAGTTTAAATTTTGTATTTTTAACCAAATTATGTAAAAGCAAGTTAAAACGGCCAGAAAACGGGTGATATCTTATTAAAAACCCTTTTTCATTGCTCATACTCTGAAAGTAGGTCTGAAGTTGTCTGAGGGGCCTAATTGAAAGTAATACTTTCAGCCCTTGGGAGAATCGCTTTCTACTGACAGCTGTCAAATTATAAAAAAAAACAAGTTCTATTTTATTCAACCATGTTCCAACTTTCTAAACTGCAAGGAGGGTGAACCAAATTCCAACTTTTTATTCAGCAAGTAGGTTGGAAACCCATTACAACGGTAAGAAGTTTAAAAACTCTAATTAGAGCGCAATGTAAAATTTAAATAACATAAAGATAGTATTAAATAAATAATATATCTTCTAAATTACTTGATTAATATATAACTTCAACTATTTATTTAAAATAACATAGATTTGAGCAAACAATTTACCATTTTTTAAATTATGAAAATGAAAATAATGGCTGAATAATGCTGGCGAGCCGTAGCCGAAGGCCCGCCAGAGAAAAAGAAAAAAAAAAAACCGGGAAAGCGGCAATTCAATCTTCATTTTCACAAATTTTTCATTCATGTTTTTATTTTTACTTTCCTTGTATTCGTAATGAAAAGCACAGTGTTTACCTCGGGTGAAAGTCCCTCAAGCTCCATTGGCGCCCTCGCTAACGCTCTGGCGCCAAACCCGTCTCGGGACTCAAAAAACGTGACTTTCAACACTCGGGTAACAATGTACTATTGTTGCATTGGTAATTAATAATACAACGCCAGTCTTATGAGCACCTCTGACAACCTGAGATGGTGTGTACGATACTCTCTGAAAACAATAGAAGGATGTGTACCGTGCCTAGGAATAACTAAGAGCAAGCCGTAAAAAATAACACGAAGTAAACAGTATACAGTGAATGCCTATCTGTAATTCGTGACACCAGTATCAGCTCAGCATGACAAGGAAAATCTCGAGGATTTCCATAATCGCCGTTTTGTTCCAAATCTGTGAAAAGCTTTTATTTTAAGTTCAGCAAAATATTTTTTTCGTGTCGCAGGGTTAAACAAAAAACCTATGATTGTGGCGCTGACAAAGCCGTGCGCTGGAATTATGCTTCACAGTCTGGGAGCTCAATTAAAAAAAGCAGCTAAGTGCGAGTCGGACTCTCCCACGAAAGGTTCCGTAGCAACAAGTAACATAATATAAAAGTTCTTGTAGTTCGTCGAAAGGTAAATTTGCGGCTTACGATTTATGACTTTAAAAAAACTACTTACTAGATCTCGTTCAAACCAATTATCGTTACATAATATCATATTTTGTTTAGTTTTATCATTCTTTCATTTTAGAAGTTACAGGGTTACAGTTACAGCTACACACATTTTATAAATTTGGAAGTGTCTCTCGCGCAAACTATTTAGTTTAGAGTAAAACGATATTAAAAACCTCGACATTAGTTTTGAAATTTTTTTTTCGTCATACCCCACACGGTATGATGAAAAAAAAATTTTGAGGTTCAGTTTCAAGTATGAAATGGGGACTCCCAAAATGTATTGTTTTTTTTTCTCTTTTTGGGTAAAAATCTTAATACGGTTCACAGAATCATCTACTCATCAAGTTTCATCAGTCTAGCTCTTACAGTTTCGGTGAAAAATGGCTGTAACATACAGACAGACAGACATGACAAATCTATAAGGGTTCCGTTTTTGCCATTTGGCAATGGAACCCTAAAAACACCACAGCTTTTATTATTGTGCATAAGTAATCAAAATATTGTCGGTCAATTATAATTTTATATCTTGGTATTTCTTAAAATTCTAGGCCACGAATCTGTGTTTGTACTTGTAACTGTATTATAAAAGTTTTATCCAAATCGGTTCAGTAGTGGGGATGAAATATACACCTATAATAATACTCACTTCCTTTCGTAAAATAGGCTGTAATAATTACTCCACGTTACACTTTAATATTTAACAAACTGATATACATATAGACTACACTTTAAGTTGTATTCCAAACTCATGCCATCGACCGACTGCCCCCAATCCTTCGCTCCCTGCCATCGCCAACCGTCTATCCCCACTACTTTACCAACCAACGTCAAGGAGGGAGGGAGTCAGTCAGTGTTGCCAACGGCATTTCTATGAAGTTGACAGACAATTTCACAAACAAATATGACAAGTGTCATCAAATATCATAATAGTAATTTCTATTAAACCATTAAAATTAGAACTATTATTGAAATTCATCACATTCGGCCATCCGACACTGTGCTTACTCTGGAAGCACATGCTAAGTGCACAATATAATAATATTAAAGCTTAATAAACAAAGCCTGAATTCAAAACAAATAATGAGAAAAGATGACCATTCAAACACTATCCAAAAAAAAAAATTGAATGTCTAAAAACAAAACTTGAATTTAAAACAAATACTTAATAAGAAAAGATGACCATTCAAATACAATCTAAAAAAAAAATTGAATGTGTAACCACAAAACTTGAATTAAAACACAAATACTTAATGAGAAAGGATGACCATACAAATACAATCTAAAAAAAAATCTAATGTCTATCAAATTCGGCCATCCGACAGTGTGCTTACTCTGGAAGCACATGCTAAGAGCATAATGATAACATGATAACTATGTATATGTATGACTAAACAAAACTTGAAACTTGAATGACTACCAAAATTCAGACAACTAATAAGAACAAATTAAAACAAATCCAAAATTACAATATAAAACTTGTAAACAAAATGAAATTATTAAGTAGAAGATACGAAGACACCCAAATAAATCTTAGTCATTTCTAAGAATAAACAGATATTAAAAATATAATTCTATCTAAAAATAATTACAGTTAGATATCCCGTTTACCATATTCAAAGCCTGTATGCAAAACAAGTTAACTAAATGAAATTTCTAAGATAATATAACAGTTTTGTATCAGAAAAGTCTTCGCATCCCAGCCATAAACAATGCATTCGGGTAAAATATTATTTAAATTAAATATTCCTATAGCATAAATTATACTCCGATTGTGATAGGAAGACATCTCCATGGTTAAAAATACAGTCAAACAGTTAATTGTTTTTAAAAGTCAAATAGTAATTTGGTCTCCCTACTACAATATTCACGTTGACCGGATTGACAGGGTCCAGAAAAAGTTTCTGAATATTTTAAGTTACAGATGTGGTCTTAATAGGAAATTGCCTAACTATACTGCAAAGCTCCATCATTTTCATTTAATGTTATTAGAAAATCGTCGCAAATATCATGATCTACTGTATCATTTCAAAATTACCCACTCGCATATCGACTCTCCTTGCTTACTTTATCTTATTAATCTAAATATAAAGCCTAGACCTCGGCAACTCTTTCAGAACACTTTCGCCTTACAAGTCCATTCAAACAACGCCTCTTATTATAACCCCGTTGTCAGAATGTGTCGCCTATTTAACGATTTATTGATTAAATACAGTGATAAAATTCATATCTTTAACAATAATCTAAATAAATTCAAGAATGTATCTTTGGCCACTCTTTCACTAGAGTGTGCCGAAAACTCAAATTAGCTATTTAATTAATTCTGCACTCTCTTCGAGTCTTAACTCGAAGTGTGTGCACTTACTGTAATAAAATAATTGTATGAGTACACCTAAGTTCCAAGTAAATGTTAACTTTAATCACCTACTACTAGTTAAGCCTGGTTACACGCTATTTACTAACTTTCCTGTTCTATGCATTCTGTGTACGCATGTTTTGGGGTACTGTCTAGCTCATAACTTAATAGTATTTATGCCTGTAAATTATCAATTGTACTCTGTTTTGTGTACCTAATAAACAAATAAAATAAAATATAAAACAAAATAAAATTGTGGTAATAAACTACATAATTCTTCTCCTTGCTACGTAACTCGCGGCTCAGCCTGTTACTACGGCACCTTCAGAGGCGCGTCATGGCTCAAGCTGCTGATGTGGTGCCTTCCGTGGCGCATCACGGCTCAGACCACTGATGCGGCGCCTTCCGTGGCGCATCACGACTCAGGCCGCTGGTGCGGCGCCCTCCATGGCGCATCACGGCTCAGGCCACTGGTGCGGCGCCTTCCATGGCGCATCATGGCTCAGGCCGCTGGTGCAGTGCATCACGGCTGTCTCCTGTGGCACCTTCTGCGGTGCATCGCTACTAACTTTGCCTGGAGTTTTAAGGATCTGAAACTCGTCATAAAATTTACAGATCTGCAAGCACACTGTGAATAAATCTATTATCATTCATCTGCTTTATATCTAGTTGAAATGAATAGGATTTCCAATTGTGAAATAATTAAAAAGTAACAATATATTCCAAAAATATAAAACACTTAGACGAGTTCTCTGTACTTAGTCTTGCGCTTTAAATACTACAAAAGATACGTTTAACTTAGCTCAGTAAATGCATGGAAACGCCATCATTAAATCTGACAGCGAAGAACTTATCAACTTGAATTTCTCCATGCCATGCCCTGCCATGGCACTGCAGGTATGTACTAGTAATGTCATCTCCTCATTGTTCTTGCTGAAATGCAAACATCTTCTCGACAGTGACTGTTTCGGTAAGTAAACAATCTAGTGGTTCAGGTTTACGACGCACAAACTTCAATTAGAATCTTTGTCCAATTTTTATTTAAAACTGTGATTCAGTTGTAAAACTAAACTGTTAAACTGTAATTGAACACCTAAAACTGTAATTCATCTTTTTAGTAAGTAGTAAGTCTTTTATACATCGCTAATCTTTAATTTATAAATAATTCACATTTATTTTATCTTAAATTCATATTTAATTCATATTTAATTCATATTAAATTCATATTAAATTCATATTAAATTCATATTAAATTCATATTAAATTCATATTAAATTCATATTAAATTCATATTAAATTCATATTAAATTCATATTTTATTCATATTTTATTCATATTTTATTCATATTTCATTCATATTTCATTCATATTTAATTCATATTTAATTCATATTTAATTCATATTTAATTCATATTTAATTCATATTTAATTCATATTTAATTCATATTTAATTCATATTTAATTCATCTTAAATTCATCTTAAATTCATCTTAAATTCATCTTAAATTCATCTTAGATTCATCTTGGATTCATCTTAGATTCATCTTAAATTCATCTTAAATTCATCTTAAATTCATCTTAAATTCATCTTTAATTCATCTTTAATTCATCTTAAATTCATCTTAAATTCATCTGTAATTCATCATTTATTCATCATTTATTTATCTTTAATCCATCATTAATTCATTTTTAATTCATAATTAATTCATTGTCTTTTCATCTTTTATTCATCTCCAAAAACTTATATAATCTTAACCCAAAATCTTTACTTATAAACCAAATCCAAAATCCGATCTTTAACTTTTAATAACTCTACACGACTTTTAATTACTAAACTTAGAATTTTTTGAAACATTTTTGCCTTTTGAGACATTTGAGACCTTGTTAACATTTTGAACATTTTGAACATTTTGAACATTTTGAACATTTTGAACTTTTTGAACTTTTTGAACATTTTGAACTTTTGAACTTTTTGAACATTTTGAACTTTTTGAACATTTTGAACATTTTGAACTTTTTGAACTTTTTGAACTTTTTGAACTTTTTGAACTTTTTGAACTTTTTGAACTTTTTGAACTTTTTGAACTTTTTGAACTTTTTGAACTTTTTGAACTTTTTGAACTTTTTGAACTTTTTGAACTTTTTGAACTTTTTGAACTTTTTGAACTTTTTGAACTTTTTGAACTTTTTGAACTTTTTGAACTTTTTGAACTTTTTGAACTTTTTGAACTTTTTGAACTTTTTGAACTTTTTGAACTTTTTGAACTTTTTGAACTTTTTGAACTTTTTGAACTTTTTGAACTTTTTGAACTTTTTGAACTTTTTGAACTTTTTGAACTTTTTGAACTTTTTGAACTTTTTGAACTTTTTGAACTTTTTGAACTTTTTGAACTTTTTGAACTTTTTGAACTTTTTGAACTTTTTGAACTTTTTGAACTTTTTGAACTTTTTGAACTTTTTGAACTTTTTGAACTTTTTGAACTTTTTGAAATTTTTTAACTTTTTGAACTTTTTGAACTTTTTGAACTTTTTGAACTTTTTGAAATTTTTTAACTTTTTGAACTTTTTGAACTTTTTGAACTTTTTGAACTTTTTGAACTTTTTGAACTTTTTGAACTTTTTGAACTTTTTGAACTTTTTGAACTTTTTGAACTTTGACCAAACAGATCTCGCATGGTTAATTAATTTCAACTTCTAGGCGTACATAGTCAAACTGAACTCACTTGTCAAACTGAACTCACTTGGTTTCAAAATCAATTTCATCTTCTAAGGCGTACATAGTCAAACTGAACTCACTTGGTTTCAAAATCAATTTCAACTTTTATGGCGTACATAGTCAAACTGAACTCACTTGTCAAACTGAACTCACTTGGTTTCAAAATCAATTTCATCTTCTAAGGCGTACATTGCCAAACTGAACTCACTTGGTTCCAAAATCAATTTCATCTTCTAAGGCGAAAATAGCCAAACTATACTCACTTTGTTCCAAAATGTTATTAATCTTTACTTCTATGGCGTACTTAGCCAAACACAGATCCCAAAACACTTTCTTTAGACGAGCATTAATTACGTTCAATGGCCTGGTTAACGTCCCCAAACTAGATCTGTTTGCTCAAAACAACCAAGAATTGCTACTTACATTTTGTCAAAATGCTGTTTCGAGGAGACTCCCCAGATTCCCTAGGTTTTTTTTTTTTTATTGTACTTTTTGTTTTTCTGTTTTAATCGTAATTTGTTAAAAAAATTGTTTCATTTTATAGTTTGTCTACCTTAGTCTCTCGTTACTTAATATCATTTTTTTTTTTTTTTTGCTCCTATAGTCTCACTATGTGAAACCTGTTTAATGGAACCTAGTAACAGTTGTCGTTTTAAATTATCAATTAGAATATAAGTATGTACTGATTGTTTACCTAAGAAATAATAATAAATAAATAGTCTACAATTTTTATAAGTTTAGCTCACTTTACTTCAAAAACTCGCTTTAGAGGGTAGGCTTGATCATGATCATTAACTTACTTATTTTAAATCCAGCATGGTTAGACATTTGCGGTTAGAGGCTACTCAAACTATACTGAGCTGCTATGGTATTAGCAGTACATGAACAGTTTTAGCACTATCGGATAGCCCCTGTATCAACTTTATGGTTAGGCCCGGTGCACAATGAGTGAATAAACGCTTATTGAATCTTGAATCTTGCACGACAAAGACCGTACCGGCTTTTATGAAATTCAAGATTGTGCTCGGTCTTTGCTATTTACGGCCACTTTATTATGAAACTTTATTCGATCACTCATTTTTGATGTTAAGTAAATTATAAGAAATAAATATTTCCAGAAACTTTACAAATAATAATTTCAACATAACCCAGCCAATAACACTCTGCTTATGCCAACAGATATTCTAATTTATTTAAGGGTATTTATTTAATTTTGTACATTATGCTACATCGGCACAATGACGACTAATAGCATGGACATAAAAATGTTTGTTTATGGGTCTAGACAGGAAAGTAGGCCTTTCCTAAGTACCCTACAGTTCTGCATATCAAAAAGTAACAAGAATGCTACAGAGGACTGACTTGCTTTTAACACTCAAGCTCAAGCTCAAACTCAAGCTTGTTTTTTACACTCAAGTACCTTCACTTAATTTCATACACGGTAACACGAGTCATGTGTTTTCAGAGGGTAACCAATAAAATGATCATCGTAATGCATAATAATGTAAAACTATTTGCTGTTATTAAGTTCGTTAATATTTTTAAAATATCTTTCGGTAAACTCAGCGTATATTCCAAAAATTAAGGGAATGTCAATTGTTTGAAATGGAACAGCTTAACTAAGCAGTCAAAGTCGTTAAATATTAGGTGCAGGCCATTTCATGTTCGGATGAGCGGCTAATATCAAATTTCATATGATACCACACACATTTTAGGGTAGGCATAATATCAGGCATTTCAGACAATCAAAATTAAAACTTGTTGAAAGGTGTCAGCATTACCGGATAGTCTCTGTGCAATACAGACCAGTGCGCATGAACAACGAATCAACATACTAATTCAAACTTGGTTTCTATACCTACCCTACAACGTTAGGATGCGAACGATCAGATTAAAACTCGAATGATTTCACCCACTTAAGTAAAAATAAAATCATTAAATTATAACATTTAGGTAAGTACCCGTTATTGTTCATAAGTTCGATCGAAAAAGCTAGCACAAACGGATAATCTCGAGGCAATCTCGACCGATTCATGCTCGCAAAATCTTTCGTACCCTTGAACTTTTAGTCAAATTAAATAATTTTCTACTCAACCCAATAAAATAATTACTTGGCGGGTGGAATCATATTAAAATCCGTAAGAAATATTTTACATACCGTAAGTTCTTGTCACTTCTGAGATATAATAATACTCACTTCCTTTCGTAAAATAGGCTGTAATAATTACTCCACGTTACACTTTAATATTTAACAAACTGATATACATATAGACTACACTTTAAGTTGTATTCCAAACTCATGCCATCGACCGACTGCCCCCAATCCTTCGCTCCCTGCCATCGCCAACCGTCTATCCCCACTACTTTACCAACCAACGTCAAGGAGGGAGGGAGTCAGTCAGTGTTGCCAACGGCATTTCTATGAAGTTGACAGACAATTTCACAAACAAATATGACAAGTGTCATCAAATATCATAATAGTAATTTCTATTAAACCATTAAAATTAG
This sequence comes from Thera britannica, assembly GCA_939531255.2. Classification (NCBI taxonomy): domain Eukaryota; kingdom Metazoa; phylum Arthropoda; class Insecta; order Lepidoptera; family Geometridae; genus Thera; species Thera britannica. The sequence continues at coordinate 14,232,938 of OW618040.2, read as the reverse complement.
AACTATTATTGAAATTCATCACACACCCATATAAATTACCTTCAGAAATGACAAAACTTTCTATAAACGAATTTAAAAACAAACTTAGAAAATATAACGTTTTTCGAATGCCACCCGTTTTACCATATACATGAATATTTGAGGTGTTCATTCTCTGATTTGCAAACGTAACGTAATATTATGAATTATGTAATAATAAGACTAAATTTATCAAAAATATTCTTATGATGTTATAATACTGTAGCGCAATGGTTCAATAAATAAATATCAAATACATGTACATTTCATTTTTAAATGATTGTACAGGTTTTTTCGACGTTTACACAAAACGAATATTGCTTTCCGTCTACAAAACAGATCAGTCTCTGTCGTGCTATCCTCTTTCTGTGGAGAGCCGATACCGCGATACTGCCATTGTTTTGTGTCCGTGTTCGAACGTCAGCGTTGTTCGCTTTGTGCACATTGCTGAGTGCGGACCTTGTGTTCGCCTTTAAATGTTACCTCTATTTGCATCTTTGCCATACCAAATGCTGTAGATTTATTTTATTTAACCCAGTCTCTTTGTAGCTACAAATTTTTAATTCTTAATACGACGTAAAATTGCATATACATTAATACGTCATTAACGGGTATGTTCGTCTAGACTTTTTAATAGCTAAAGCTTAGAAGTTATCAGAAGTAATTTTTTATTGATTATGATAGTGTTTACTACACTTAACATAACACAGGAAATAACAAAAAGGAATCACTTATGGAATCTTTATCAGAAGTACATTCATCAAACTCAAAGGGTGTTATTAATAATCCTGGCGTAGCGTTGGACTAGTTAATCCGTGTTTTGTCTCTTGCATTGACATGCAATTGTCAACTCGAGCAAATGTGACAAAACACGGATTAACTAGTCCAACAATACGCCAGGATTATTAATAACACCCTATATAGATTTGACTATAGCTCAAGTTGTTGCAATGATATGAAATTTATTTACTGCGTATTGACCTAAATAAACAACACGCTTCGAGCAAACTGTTGCATATACTTGTCAGTTGTCAAACTGACAGACGCGAGCTAAAACGTTAACTCAAACTGACAAAACCACTTTGTTTTATAGCTATGAAAGTCTAAAACACGGTACCCTTGTCACGGCGGCTGTTTCACGCTTCACTTGTTTTTTATTATTTTCATGTTCAGTAGGCATTTGAACCGGCTTAGTTGAGACGGGACGAACGCACCACAATACTAACTGACGAATGAGAATGAAAACTTGTCATTATAAGAGGCAACTGTCACGGAAAGCCCGCCTTTTCACCTTGCAATAATAAGAAAATATACTTTACTGAAATAAGCTCGCGTCTATAATCTCTATATACATAACTCCTGAATTTTGACACAGTATATAATCTGTGTAAATGTAACTACATTGATAAACTACAAAGTGTTATTTCTGTTAGTCTTAGCACCGTGTGAGCATCCGTGCCGTACTTCCTATTGGATGTTCTATAAATTTAAGTCCGGTCCGGTAACAACGAGTGAATTACAGATTCAGACAATATGGAGATCGAAAGGCGCCATAAATTGATTGCGGAGCTGAGAACGGGACATTTAACTCGTAAAGGATCACCTATTGGGTCGGAAGGTGAAAATCCAAGTGAGTAAGCTAAATCGTTTGAACTATTTCATGTCACAACACATGGTTCAGTTTCATGCGAGGTATGATCATTTAAATAATATAATAAACTAACCAGCTCCAAACAATTGGAAGCTCGCACAGTCACTCGTGTGATGATGAGACTGTTTCAAAGTGTTTGCTGAATGCAAGTTTTAAATGATTCTATTAAAACTGCAAAATATCTGTATAATTACTTTTGATTAACATGACATGCATGATTATAGCCATATTTTTTTTGTAATTATACCTTTTTTATAATATCACCCTTCTGACTCAACAAATAAACAAAAACAAAAACAGCGTTCACTTCGACCATGTTTTTCCAATGTGCCCAGCCAGCTATAAGGCCCATATCACCTGTGAGGTGTTTTAAAAATTGCAACTAACTTTATCATCAACAGCTAGAAGTATACCACAGCTGATCACAGTCTTTAGGTACTACTTATTACTTTGGGATCCGTATACATTCATTGACTTGCAAACGACCACAGTGCACCGGATGGAGAGCTTGTCTTCTAGTTCAAGGTCGCCATTCAAAAACTTGTATCGAGCGTCTTTATTCTGTGACCTCAACTTCCCGCTGTAGCTATATGATAGTGTGCTCAGACTTTTATTTTATCTACTGATTGAATTTGTTTTGATGTTTCTTTAGCCGCTGTGTGAGTTTGTCAATGTCATGGTTTTGATAAGCAAAAATTAATATTTCAGTTTCGATATTTAGTTACACAAATAATATATGCACAAAACTATTTGGTTAGCTTGTCTATAGCCTGCAGCTATTCATTATGATGAACCTTAAAACAAATTGAAAAGATAGCTAGCCCAAAATAACCCAGCCCTTATTAGTTCCAATAGCGGGAACCCTCATGCCTCAATGTTGAAAATTAGATCAGCAACAAAATTCTCTTTACCAAAACACCTCTCAGGGTCCCCTAGCGTAATAATAACGTGAAAACGCTTCAATAACAGGCGGTAACTGGCCGGCTCGTCGGCCGGGACCGCAAATTGAATGGCGCAGTCCCGCACACAGTGCAACGACACGCGCAGAACAACTTCACAGTCTAACTGAACTGAACAACTGAACCCATTCAAATGGTGGTTGCGCTGGACGATCTATTAGAAATAAATCAAACAAGTTTCACCACGAGCGTTTTTTACTGTAACTTATTGAACTTATTTTTTTTTTATGCGTATAAAAAAACTTTATTAGATGTTATACATATGATTGAACTTTATTATAATATGTGCATAATATTATGTACTCCTAAACTCCCCCCTGGGGTCTTATTGTTATTTTTGACATTTAAAACCTAGCCTAGACTTTAACTGTCACTTTCGTATTGTATAATTATCTGATATATAAGCAACGCCACCACCACCGAAATCAAACCTAGTGAACTTAGACCATAAATTGTCTAAGCTAGTAAATGAATGAAGTTTGATAGAAATTTGTATTTTGGAATTTCGTAACGCCGAAATGAACTTCAGTTGGATACCTTAGATTAATGCCAACAAAATTCTGACTGGGTCAACCAGTGAAAATCGGCTTAAAGTTCACTGATAATTAAATAATGATAATTGATTTCAAGTTAGACAGTAAGGCTGCAGTTCAGTTTTGTCCATCCTAAGTTGCCTGGTAGAGATAGCTTTTAGCGATAAGGCCATCCGTTGTATTACTGTGTCTGTTTATTTTTAAGCTAAAAACTGTATCCTACTTACCTTGCATGTCATGGTAATCAATAAAAGGTTATCCATCTATAGATAGTGCAATCCACGAAGGCGCGCCCCACTATTCCTCCTTACCGTTTATAGTATATGTGTGCAAGCTTCCGTCAATGTTTGAGTGTTATCGGTACACACTAATTACCCATGAGTGCACACGCACACTACAATGAATAGACTACGGTTCGCGACTGCCGCTCGGAGCAAACTCCCCGCACCCCGCGAGGGGCGCGTCTTCGTGAATTGCACTATCTTTAACTATCTTTACTGCGAATACATTTTACTGTAAGATTGTCATTTGAGACGTAAAGCCCACGACAACAAACTGAAGCTAGGTCCTACTGGCAGCAGCTGGCACTGTGTCCGAAATGCCGGCACTTGCACCGTAATCTGAAGGGGACAGGAATGTCTAATTGGATGTAAAGCATATAAACACTTTTGCAGCACTAAAATACTTTATTATATTTATTACACGATAAAAAGGTTTGCACAACAATGCGGCGAGCGAGTAGCGAGAATCGACTGGCCTGCCGGCGGTTATTTCTTACTACCCGCACGGCGACGGGCGAGTCCATTATCGGGGCAGTCCATTGCACGTTGATTGTTTCCATTGTCATCGCACGATAAAAGTTAGAAAACAATAAACTTTGTTGTACATACATTCTTCTACCTACTATACCTATGTAATGTGGGAGAAGCCCACAGATGGAACAGTTCATTTGCGCGGGATTTGCATTAGCAACCCTCTCTCTCGATACCCTCTCGTTGGCTAAGGGCCTTTTAGGAGCTCCTTAGAAGCTAGCTTTTAAGCTTTTTTGAGCTTTTATGTTACAGGGCTTGGAAGTGGTTTGGTAGATTTCGGACTTCAAAAATAATTTAAGTAATGGTGGGAAAGGCGTCGAAAAAGAACTAGCTAAGCTTTGCGCACATTCCCTTCCGTGCCTGCAACTGATCGGCACCGGAGAACGCTTAGATGTGCGCAATGATTTACACAGTGAACCAATAATGCATTAGGACCAAGTACGCTATCAGTTTTGCAAATTGTCTTTTTAAAATAAATTATTACAAGTAAACAACATCAATTCGACATGATTGTTTGTTTGTGCAAACACTTATACTCCCAGAGGACGGAGGATTTACTAGTTCAGTGTGATGCTCGACCAACGTGTTTAAACATTTATGTGGACATAAAAGTGGGCCTTTATCTTTGTGACGTCACAGAGCTTGTGAACGTCCCTGGAAACTCATAAAGTGTATTAGAACTACGATAATCAAACATAAAAGGAACTATGACACTCGCAGAAGTAAAAATGCTTACGGTGTCACACAAATATCGGCGTACTCGTCCGCTAGCCCATACGTTTTTGTCGCGCAATAAAAAAACATTTAAAATTCTTTTCGTGTTTCTATTTCGAACGCAAAAAATGCCTTAGGCTCACAGTTGTTTTATAAAGAGTGCAGGTTTTTATTATGTACTATAGGTACAACGGCCTGGCAAGGGAGGCCTTTGCCCAAAAAGGGGACAAGAGTGGGGAAGTAGTGGAAGGAAAAATATAATAAATAAAAAATGTATTTAGAAACAGTTAAACCGCAAAGAAAAATATAAGGGACCGAGGGAGCCTCACCGAGCTGAATGAAATACTCTCGATATATAGGGACACTCAGAATAGGCCCCGATATGCTTTGGTTCCCTCTACGGCAAGATAAACAGTTCATAAACCAATTTCATCTACAAATAGGGTCAACCATCGGGGTGAATCAACACGACATTGTGGCCTGCGGGCTAGGCACACAGCACGCTCTCAGGATATCAAATACGGGTCCACACTTCACCAACGCAATATGGATAGTGAGTCGTTCTCTCAATCATTGGCAGATTAAATCAATTTGTAAATAGTATCGATTTATATATATATCCTTATTAATATTATAAATGCGTTTGTAACTCTGTCTATCTGTCTGTCTTGCCGGATTTCACGAAAAAACTGCTGAACCGATTGAAATGAAATTTGGTACACAGATAGTTTGAGAAAAGACATAGGTTACTTTTTAATTCGAAAAAAGGGTTGTAAGGGGTTGAAAGAGGGGATGAAAATCTTTATTTTTAGAGCTAGAAGCTTAAAATTTGTTTTTAGGCGGTTGATCAAACATAAATAAATATGATATTCAAAGTTTGTGCTGGGGGGTTGAGGAAGGAGAGTACACAGGGAGTGTGGAGTGAGGGGGTGCGAGAGTGTGGGGCGGGAGTGTGGAGGGGAGTACAGGGGGGAGTGTGGAGGGGAGTGCGAGGTGGGAGAGTGGAGGGGAGTGCGGAGGGGGATGCGGGAGGTGCGAGGGGGAATGCGGGGGGGGTGTCGAGGGGAGTTCGATGGAGGAGTGTGGAGAGGAGTGCGGGAGGAGTTTGGTGGGGAGTACAGGGGATTGTGGAGGGTAGTGTAGGAGGAGCGCGGGGGGAGTTTGGAGGGGAATGCGGGGGGGGGGGGAAGAAAGTGTGGCGTAGTACGGCGCTGTGCTGGTGGGGGAAAAAAAAAAAAAAAAAAAAAAAAAATGACAGAGCTTCTTCTTCTCTCTTCTTCTCTCTTTAATTTATTAGTTTAGATAAAGCAAATACACATACGCAAGCTACCTAATACTCTTCAGTGACTGTTCACTATATTTTTTTGATGTGAAGTGTTCAAGACGGCTTTCAAGGCAAAACCACAATTGTTTTTAATGAATAGACGAATTAACTCCACAACTTTTGTACCGACTACTTTTATCAATGCACAAATTTTGGGGTAAATAGCACGTTTGAACATTTTTATAATGTCTCAAAAGAACATTGAACGTTTGAACATTGTCTAAATCGACAATCATCATTTCAAATGGCTTGGCGTTTCAGATTAGACAGTATTCGACAAACTCATCATTGCTAAACTGCGATGGCGAACTCATTGTGCGAACAGCAGCCGCGCACATCACCGCGAACAGTTGCATAAATCTGCGATAATAATTACCACCGTTATGGTGCCACATGCTTTGAAAGATCTGTTTGCCATAGCAGTTCGCAACTGTTTGCCGCGGCGTGGCCATATTATAAAACAAAAACGCGTTTTGGCTACCTGCAAACTTAAACATTCTTGCTATAAAGGCCTGCATCTAGGCGATGGCGATCAGCTGAAACACTGTCAAATATGACAGCGATATTTGACAGCGTTGCAGCTGATCCCCATCGCCATCGAGTAGATGTGCACAGGCCTTTAAGCATCAAGATGGCACATGCCAAACCCATGAAGCTAACAATCGCCTTTACGATTCTATAATAATATCAATATTGGGGTCGCGGTGAGTGAAGTAAACGGAAGGGGGAAAAGGCAGTCATTCACTAGCACTCGTGTAATCAATTCCTGAAAACACCTTCATTACTTGGCGAGTGAGGCTTCATCATTGGTAAAGGTGAGGTGATTCGTAATACCTTTAACACTCCACATAATTATTAGCTAGCCTCTACCGTAGTACGTAAGCCTAGATTTTTTTCAGTTAACGTGAGTAACTTTTCTAATTGGCTAAAGTCTAAAAAGTAGGAATAGTATTTCGAGTAGCTGACTGAAGGCAGTTTAGTATTTTACAGCAGCAATTAACCTAAACTAACGTCAGTGGGGTAATGAAGCTCTTGACTGTGCAAGATTTAAGTGCTTCTGTTTTACGAACGCTAAACAGTTTTCTTCGCAGAGAAGCATTTTTTGAGACCTATATACTTGCAGTATAGGATGGGACTTTAACAGTAGGTTCCCAGCAGAGTTACTCTTATATTACTTCAGTCAAATGGTAGGTTTAGTATCCGGCTGCTACAATAAACTTAAATGACATGAGTAACTACTTTAACTCGTATTATGTTCTTTGGTACTATAATGTTTTCCACGTATCCAATTAAAATGTCTTCTGGCAGTTCTTTTTACTTATATTTTTATAAAAATCTTTGTCAATATCATATGAAAACCTCGGCAAAATATTTTCCCGTGTAAAATCCCTAATCGGAATCGTGATGTATCGACGGAGTGACAGTTATTGCAGCCACAGATTATATTTCAAGATGGCGGTGATATTTTACACCGTGCAGCGATAATGTCAAATAACACAAAATAGGAGGCATATAAAAATAAATCTTTTAGATTACATCACGTTAGCAAAGGTTGTTGTTACGTTCGCCCTGCTTTTTATTAAAATAAATGTGTTTTACTATTAGAGGAGGCCACTTTAGGTGAGCAAGGGATCATTTAGCAGCTAAAGAACGCTTGTGCACGTACTAGTAAGTATAATGTATAATCCTTTGATTAGGTAGGTAGGTTAGGTCCTATAATAAAGGTAAACTTTTCAAGTTTTGATGACAGTACTATAGGGCTAGAAGGGCGACAATGAACCGATCTGATGAGGTGGTTAAGAGCCGGTTTCACGGATCAAATATATTTATTATGATAAATATCTTTTGTCTTCTCGTGAGGACTTTTTATAGATGATCTGATCTGAAATGTAGCTAGGCTTGCACCGTACGTATCCGCAACACAAGTTCATAAAATCTTTGGTGAGTGTTTGCAATTTAAAGCCAAACTATACAAAGTGTTTCACGAAAACAACTGTCTAAATTTCATGAATATAATATAACCAAAGTAATAAGTTAAAGCCATTTAATATCTAACCTCGCCATTACCACTTCGGCTGTTGATTAAAATAGCTTCAGTGATAAGTACCAAAATGTTCTATTATTGCCGCCCTATAGCTGCGTGGCTTTCAGCCCCTCACTCAACGGACCGATTCTACGGTATTTTAGTCACAAAATGAATCCATTAAAATCAACCGCTGACATTATTTAGTTCAACACTGTTTAGAGAGTCCCGAACCGAGGTCTATTAGTCAAAGAGTACGCGCCTAACTTAATAGACGCTATAACAATCGAAGTGAATTGCTGTTTTATGTTGGAGACGCGTTTTATTTTGGGGTGTTGAGTCAGTAATGATCGATAAATACGAAAGCAAAGTGTAATTGCGGTGTAACATTCCTACTACATTTTTCAAAGTAATTATTTTTTTGTGACAACAATGTGGCCTGACTTTTTTTGTGTGAAAGCTCTTGAGCTGAGCTTGGGGTTCGGCAAGTGATGCTGCAGGAGCGTCGTCGTCGCTCGCCTCCGCTAATATTTGCACGGACGATGTCTTGAGGTGTAAAGTGTAAGCTGTCATTACCTTCAGCTAGGGTGATGATCAGCATTTCGGTATGATTTACTCATGGTTAAAGTTCAAATCAATACCTACGCATCCAAAATTTTTAAGTTGCAGTGTTTCAAATTTGTATATAGTAAAGTGGTTCTAACACATTTTGCTCCCTCATTACTGTCACTTGGTTGGTCTAACGAGCCTTAGACTCGTTCAGAAAAAAAACAGCAGCTTTATAACTTTCCATGTTCTATTATTTCTTAACTTGGACCACTCGATGTTCCAGATACCTACTACCAAGCTCCCACCGACCTCCTCCGCCTTTGGCAGTACTCGCTAAGGATACTTACCCGAGAACCGTTCACCGTCATGATGACTGGTACAGCGTTAAAGTACGCAACCTCGAGTGGTTTCGGTCGACCTCGCCAACTGCACAGCTAGCTTGATAAGTCGCTCGAGGTTTGATATCCAGTGAAATTATTTAGCAAGATCTGGGAATACTTGTTCTGGCTTTAGTTGTGGGAATGCCATTTCATGAAGTTGTCGCGGCTGCTCTCTCGATGCAGTTATACCTACTTGATTTACATAAAACTATGGCAAAGTTTGGTTAGCATCATTTTATGACCGTCATATAACACCTACGTTACCTTTCAAGACGGCTTTAGTGCATAGTGTCGCCTTACAGCGTCCTACATTACATCAAAGACGAAAATAAAAGGACCATGAGAAAAGTATTCCATGTTTTGGAGATACAATCTCTTTAGGCTTTGTCAGGCTTTCTCAGCTTTGACGAACTCGTCTACTACATTCAGGTATTTCATAGTAAAAATCTAAGAAACACGCGATAATTAAGCAGAATTTAACCCACGGCATATTTTCCATTTTTTGAAAGTCTTTCGATACTTTTCTATGAATATAAAAGTTCGATTAGTTTGTAAGTTAATTTAAAAGCTCGTTTATGCAGATTGTGCATGAAAACTTTTAATTCCGAATGTGAGGTGAGAAAATGTCCATCCTCGCGTGAATCTCGTACATTTCGTTTACCGGTGAGCCTGTAATTCTGTGATGGCATCTTCGAGGAAATGAGTTCCTCCGTGCTTTGCTTTGTGAACCACGTTACTTTTGTGAACCATTGAAGTTTAACCAAGTTCTTGTAAAGAAAATCTGCTGGTGTTTCGAGAGACTTTCCGGAATCTTTCGGTGAAAATGTAAATATTCAAACATTGCAAAGTTAAAATCACACGTCTGTTCTCTGGGTGCAGATAAAACCTCTCCAAACCCTGAATCAGGCCGGGAGAAAATAACTTAGTTTAAAAGTGTATTTGCCAGTTTTGTTTGGACATGCACAGGATCGTACATTAGAACTGCCTGCGCTGCGTCTATCAGCCCATAGTGGAAGGCGGCAAACTTTACTTATTGTTATATTAACAATGTTAATACATATTTGATTGAATTTATACTAATGTATACATCCAATCATTATGGCATGAGTCTCAGATAATATATGAGCAGAAGATGCGAGTTTGATCGACAGTGAAAACAATATTTGTATTCAGTAGAAATAACAAGGACCACTTTAAAACTCCTCACTCAAATACATTATTTATTAAGTTTTCATAAGAAGAGGGTCTATGTACCTTCTAGGTGAGCGCGCTATACCGTTGACGATATATTTACTTACGGACGTGAGGTCGTGGTCAAGCGTTTCCATACGGATTGTGTTTCTGTCGCCCTTTGGGACTTTTCTATGAATGTAAAAACTGTATAAACTGTATAATTATTTATTAATGTAAAAAGGGTCGCGCGCGCGACCGAGTGTAAAAGGGAAGAGAGTGTTGCCACACTGGCACACCAAAAAATGCTTATAAAATACTTATGTCATAGACAGATTGTAAGAAAAAAATATGAATAGGTCCCAAATACAAGCCCTGAGTATGTCTCTGTTCGAGCGGCGCATACTAATCCCTTCCCCGGCAGAACGGAACTATGGCTTTTAGGAGCTTTGTTTGGGAAAGTGTTCTTCTCTACTTGTTAGGTTAATGCTAAGGATTACCAAATAATCCACCGAAGGAAATGGGGACCAAACTCAAAGAAATAAAGCAATGCAAATACAATTAAAAAGGTCAGCAGCATAAAAAAACAATAGGTTCATTGCTGCCACAGGCTTTCTTTGTATGATGGGGGAGGATGATTTGCCCCCAAGCTTGACAAGTGAGCTGGTGAGCTGGTGAACATCTTCTGAGTAATGTTGCACAGAAGAACCGGCTATCTGGTCTTTTGAGCTACGTCTCCTTTGTCAAATTTTACGATGCCTAAAGAGGTCATGTATTTATTCTATATTGGGACCACATCGCTCAAGTAAGGTACACCTACATACAGTGCGGTAAAGCGTAAACTATTCCCGAGACGGCAGGACACTTCAGTCAAACAAAATCCTAGCAATAATTTTCCAATGTTTTGTCTCCGTAGAATCAGAGCATTAGTTTCCTTATGTCCTGGAACAGAGTTATGGGTGAGTAAGAAGCGGCGCAGCGAGCAAAATGAGCGCATTGTGATTTGCTGCCCTTTTGTACGCTGGTGCCGTTTGTTGGTCGTCTTTGTGCATCTGTTTGTATGGTTAAAAACAAACTGATATTCTTACTCGTAGTTTTTGTAAATAAATTATTGCGGATATGATTAACGCTTAATTTGCCGATATTCTATACCCATTAATGATCGTGTAATTTGTTTTTTATCCTTGGCTGCTATGTCTAACTAAATTATGTCTGACTCAAAGATAATTAATATGATATTCAGAGAATTCTCTAGACTGGAATTCTGCTTCAGAAAATTAAGTGTGTTTCTGTAAGACATAATTATACTTATTAGTTAAATAATAAATTGCTTTCCCTTTTTGCTGAATAACATTTGGATGGAAAAACCTTCTTAATTTAAATAAATCTTAGAAAGTTGCGAATAAGTTTCGTCCAATAGGTTATACCAGTCTATACTTAGTATGAGCGGCAGTCGACACAAAGTTGCAATTACTATTACCAAAGTCTTTATTGTGTCTTTTGGAACCGAAAAGCCACTCAAACACCACAATTAAAGTACTCAAAGTGTAATTTAAACTTCGTCTCAAACCCAACGCTGAAGCGTGCAAGTATTTTAATTTGCCAAAACTTTACAAACATCCAAAATTAAAATGTTCCGCGCAAGCGAACCATTTGTGTTCTTGTAGGTAGCAAAACGAATGAGCTGTCAACACAAACACGGCCTTATCACGACGGGGTAAGTGTCTATTTAATTGACGTCATTTAGTTTTCAAGTATCCTACGTGGTCGCAAACAACAACGCGATGGGCTCCGCGCTTAGTTCATTGTAGTTCATTTGCCTGTAGGACGGTCTTGGTTACAACTGTACTGCTTCTTTTATGACGTGTTACCATCGTAATTCTATGTTACCGTCAATCTGCTATAACACTTGCAGATTGCTGTGTTATCGCCTTGATGGGACCGGGCCTTGTGAGTGTTATGTCTAGGTAAAAACCTAGAGAGAACCATCGACATAACACTCAGAAGTAAAGCTACGTAAATGGCACTTACTTTGGTGACACACAGGTATTTTAAAGAGCAAGTGTTTGGTGCACTCTCTGCAAGGTACCAATCAAATTCAAAATGTCTCTATTCAGTTATATCACAGGGATCTTATAGTCTGCCCCGCAGTTGAATTCTGCCTGGTCTGAAGATTTCCATTTGATTGTTATGCCCGCAGCGACCCGCCTGAAGCCGAGATATTTCCAGGTGAACCATGGAACCAGAAGTTTTAAACACAAGTTTTTAAGGCGGGTAATGTTTATCACGCGCTTGTTTAGTTAAGGAGGTAAATTATTTTCTTTCCTCTCGCGTAGGATCCAAACGGCTCAATTGGTTTAATTAAATGAAGAGAGAAAAAAGTATTTGCATTTCCATTCGTTTTGATAAAAATAAGGTTGGTAGTTTTCAAGTCATATTTTGCAAATAAAATCGTGTTATTTATGCGCAGCTAAAGTGTTTTCTTTCTGAATGTTTTGCCCATGTTTTGAGAATAGATTGACGTTGCAAGTTCAGCTAGAACGCGACTAGATGGTTGTTCTGGGAAGTGCATTACTTCAGAGATTGACTAAAACAAAAGCAATGAGGATGGATGAGATTCCTTCCTTATATTACTTTAAACTTCTTACTTAAATCGAGCGAAATCAGTTTCAAAACATTTTCAGCTTTCTCGCTGCAAGAATTCTCAAACCACACCAGCATGAATCTGATGTTTCTGTGACAGGTTTGCAACAGCGTTGAATAATGCTGTCAACTCTGTCAACCAAAACCTTTTGCAATTCATACTAGTAACAGCGATTTTATAGACGCCGCAGGGCTACCACGAGCTCCATATGGTTATGGCTATGGCTGTCAAATTGTGTATAGATAGGCTGACCCACACATTCATTTTCTTCTTGGGTTTGAATGTTAGAATAGAAAGCAGCAAAAGATCAAGTTGACTTACAATGAAAAGCAATAAATAAACCTTTTTCGCCTTTACTTTTTAAGCTGTGAATAATCCTGCTGATGTTTGAGTGGGTACCAAGCAATCAACATGCCAGCAGGCATATCCTTTTACTTTTTAGTTGTTTGTTGCAAAGTGTATTGTCACCGGCGTGCGTGCGAGGCGACACCTACTTAGCATAATGCGATGTCGGGCTACCTTCGAAAGGTAGTGAGTAAGTCGTAACTTGCGGGTCGGGAACGTCGCACGACGTGTAAAGCACAAGTTGGGTCGGCAACGAGCCGTGATATTTATTCTTGCGAGACGTGGGACCAGGTTCCGGAACTTGTTTTCACGGGGCATTGTGTCATGTTTTGGTGCCAACAAAGGCACAATTTGCTGAACGTAACTAAGATGTGTTTACGTAGTTATTTACTTTCTACTGAAACAGAATATTATGAAAAAGCATGATTTGTTTTTAAACAATTTCCACCCATGTGAAACCGGGTTGGTTCGCTAGTCTTAAAATAATAAAAAACTCACTAATGTACTGTGTAGTGATAATTGTAAGCAGATTTGCTTATACGTTTTGCGTAAGTGAGCACGGCTTGTACCTTTAATTTGGACGGGCTTAGCAAAATTGGCAGCAATCATATTTTTTGTCAATTATCCTTATTGTTTTGCCAAGGGTTTTGCCATTTTACAATTTCTGTATTTACATAACGGTTTATTATTTGCTTAACATTTTTGTGATAGAAAACCACTGGTGATGTAGTCGTAGCCACTCCGACTTCTGATCTGATGGCCGTGGGGTTAAAATCCATTTTAAAACTAGCGGTTATTTTCTTCAAACTCCACACATTATCACCGTATCGTTTCCAGGTGAACTAGGTCAAATAGGGGGGAACAATAGAAAAGTATAGTTTTGTTGGATGCGCATCATCATCATCACCTTGAAGAAGCTTACTGCTGGACTGACACTACAACCTTTACACATGTTTATGTATATTTATTTATTCTTAGACTCATCGCAATACTGTTTGTCTTAAGCTTTTCGATGTATTCTATACATTAACCAATCCAAACATCCAGACGACTATAATGCAAATGTCTTTAGCGGATGTTATTGAATTCTCTCCACCCATTACGCAGTCACGTTCTCTGAGGGCGCTCATTGGCACTGCATTCATCCATCACTCTAAGAGGTACAGGTGTGGTGTAGGCCGACCGGCTGGAACTAAGTTATGTGAGCAGCACTGCCTATAGCGAAACAAATAGGTATCTACGGTGGCAGCACTTCCAAGGACGAACTAATAATATTATCATAAGAAAAAATATCTTATTCCATTCTTCCTCGATATTGTTTTTCCAATAGCGGTATTCATTCCAAATATAAATAAAACTATATTCAGTCCCCTAGCCACTTCATAAATCAACGTCACCCAATAAACGTCCCTATGAATGTATATTTGTCGCGTCAAACGGTGAAAATCCAGGAAAATGCGTGAAAAAATTCTTATGGACTCCAAATATTAAGCTTATCCTCAAGTGAAATTGAACGCTGGATGCTAAGCACAACGTTTCTTTTACCCTGACTAAAAGGATGTGGTTCTAGGTTTGCGGTGTTAAAGCAAACCTTATCCCATTGATATTAAAGACAGTATTGTACTGAGGGATCGATGTAGTTGGATGACGAAATGAGTCTAAATCAGTGATTGATGGGCTCTCCAGTGATTATTCCTAATTTGTTGCTCTCTCATGATATTATTCATCTGACTGCTAACTTGGTACCTACTGTTAAATTTATGTTGCAAACATTTATTTTAAGCATTTATTGATTTACTTTAGTTAAGTAAGAACGGATATCAATTTACCTATCACTCGAGCTGCAAGGATCTTTTAGAAGTACCAGTTCTACGAAATCAATAATTAAAACCATGGACATTATTATCTTTAAATAAGGCAACGTTAATTTGAAGTATTCTCACGAAATTTGTGAGAAAACTTCAACTGATTTCTGCAACAAAAGAAAACAACAATTATCTAAGAGACAGTCTCACTTCATTTTAAAGGAGTCAGTCTAGCGACCAACCGCACTATCTACGGCAAACATCTTTCAACCAACCCTACAGAAACACCATTCGTTTCAACCTTACTGTCTGAAGAATAAGGTTCAACTCCTTCCTTAATAATCGTTTATTGTTCGCAATGGTATATGAAATGAGTCGTATAGTGTTGGGTATAAGGTTGTAAATCGTGTGCAGTTGTGAGTACAAGTGTGTAATAGGACTGTAATTGTGTGTCAACCGCACAGATCCGTTGCGTTAGATAAACAGACAGATTAGTTTCCAGACGCAGTTCCGATTGAGCTGCTATTGAAGGGACCATTGTACGCGTCAGACATCTGGAGGTTGATATATTAACAAATACAATATTATGTTCTACAAATAGAATGTTTATTTTCGAATCTTAAATGTTTAGAACATTTTGGATTCAATTTTAATTGGTAACTCTTCATGCTACGCTGTAGGTTGTGCGTAAGATCCTCAACGACACCCAGTATTTGTATGATCAGATCAATGTTCGTAAAAATAGCCAAGTACAAAGACAATATTTTAAATAAGTTTTGTTTACTGTGAATGGGATTAGTTGCGCTACTTTGCTTATGAAAATAGCTAAGGAATAAGATGGAAACTACTTCGAACAGGTAGCCCAAATTTCAAACTCATAAAATGGTCAGAAAGCTCTTCGAGAGCGCACAAGGGGCCGGCTGATGCTAACAAACTATTTATTGAAAAAGTTTCTGTGCCGCTGTACCACTCTAAAGATCCAAACGAATATTAACAAATAACACACTATTTTCTCCTAATTTTATCTGTAACTATGTACTAAGGCCAGCGCACATCTAGGCGTTGGCAATGGCGCTCAGTGAAAAGCTGTCATATTTGACTGCGTTTCACTGATCCTCATCGCAGATTGCAGAGCGCAAGGCTAAACGCGCTGTAATATCAAGTAAAACCACATAAGGAAATGAATAAAAGCGGGCTTTCCTTCAATTTTTCTGACTTCGTATAGAATCCTACTATCTATATTTATAAAAGAAAGTCGTGTTAGTTACACTATTTATAACTCAAGAACGGCTGAACCGATTTGGCAGAAAATAAGTGGGAAGGTAGCTTACAACCGGGAGAAGGACATAGGATACTTTTTATCCCGAAAAAGCAACGGGAACGGGGTGTTACGGGAACGGGCGAGCGAAGCCGCGGGCGGCCACTAGTTAGTTATAAATGAGAATGTTGTTTGGATGTTTGTGGTCTATCACGACCTAAGAACTAGACCAATTTATATGAAAACAAATATAGATTGTAACTTGGATTAACAAATCAGCTACTTTTTATCCCTAAAAATCTAATACCTTTTGTGTTTTTGTACTACTTCAATATGAATGTGTGCTCCAAAAAGTGTATTTCGCACATTTTTCCACATATTTATTGTTGTTTATCGTTTTTTCACAAATAAAGCCCTTGTCAGTCAGATTGACAGCCAATAAGAACAACATTTTTTTCTTCACAAATAAAAAATACTAACTTTGGAATGTTATTTTTCATTACTCATACTCTGAAAGTAGGTATGAAGTTGCCTGAGGGGCCTAATTGAAAGTAAAACTTTCAGCCCTAGGGAGAATCGCTTTCTACTGACAGCTGCCAAATTATAAAAAAAAACAATTTCTATTTTATTCAACCATGTTCCAACTTTCTAAAGTCTTTCTAACTGCAAGGAGGTTGTTCAACCAAATTCCAACTTTTTATTCAGCAAGTAGGTTGGAAACCCATTACAACGGTAAGAAGTTTAAAAAGTCTAATTAGAGCGCAATGTAATATTTAAATTTAAATAACATAAATATAGTATTAAATAAATAATATATCTTCTAAATTACTTGATTAGTGTATAGCTTCAACTATTTATTTAAAATAACATAGATTTAAATTATGAAAATGAAAATAATGGCTGAATAATGCTGGCGAGCCGAAGCCGAAGGCCCACCAGAGAAAAAGAAAAAAAAAAACCGGGAAGGCGGCAATTCAATCTTCATTTTCACTAATTTTTCTTTCATGTTTTTATTTTTACTTTCCTTGTATTCGTAATGAAAAGCACAGTGTTTACCTCGGGTGAAAGTCTTTTGAGTCCCTCAAGCTCCATTGGCGCCCTCGCTAACGCTCTGGCGCCAAACCCGTCTCGGGACTCAAAAAACGTGACTTTCAACACTCAGGTAACAATGTACTATTGTTTATGATGCTTATTACAGTATATACTCGTACCTTTCAAATAACATAACTATCGATTTCGGATCTCATTTGGTGGGTTCTCGTCCCTATTATAAAACCCCCGGCTACACAAAAATATACAAAGTTGTTAAACCAGATCAGTCCAAATCGTATAGTAAAATACGACACGTAAGGAGAACCAACATACTGATAGAGGAATCCAAATTTTACCGGAGTTGACTTATGCATAGACGCTTTGCTCGCTCGCTCACTTTGGCCCATGATTTGGGGTAATCCAATAACACCCTTAATTAAAGTGAATACTAGGGTTGTGCTGATAGTAAACTTATAGTTGCATAGTTGCAATCATGAGTGTTCGTAGAGCGTCTACGACCGTACCTTATTTGCTTCGCCGTAGCAAATAAGCTACGCAAATAAGCTATGCTCTGGGCAGGAGCACCTGGATGCCAGCTTGGACCCCTTGATTCGATCCAAAGACGTGCTGTGAGAATTGTTGACGATCCCAAGCTCACAAGCGGTATTGAGCCCTTAAGCCTGAGGAGAGACTTCTCCTCATTGTGCGTGTTCTACCGCTTGTATAATGGTGTATGCTCTGAAGAACTGTTTGACATCATGCCAACTGCTACATTCTACCATCGCACTGCTCGCGATAGGCAGAGAGTTCATCCTCACACCTTAGAGCCTGGGTGGTCGCGCACTGTTCGGTTGCAGAGGAACTTCCTCCCGCGAACACTCAGGCTGTGGAATGATCTCCCTGCTGAGGTCTTCCAAAAGGGCGTTTTAAAAGTTTTAAAGGGTCGGCAACGCGCTTGTGATGCCTCTGGTATTGCAGGTGTCCATAGGCTACGGTAACCGCTTCCCATCAAGTAGGCCGTATGCTTGTTTGTCAACTTAGCTGTATAAAAAAAAACCATGGGTTCCCGAACTAGTAAAAAACTGTGTTACAGGAACCAGACTGTGCCTGCACATCTTCGAAGGCAATTATAATCTTTTGTAGAGGAGAAATAGTTAAATAAATAAATAAATAATGCTGAAAATCCACACAACAATATGTAGCCCCAAGCCTAGCTTGTACTATGGAAACCAGATAGCTGATATAATACTTAAATCCTTTGTTTTGTTAGTAGCTCTACCGTGCCGTAGGTCGTGGGCTCGATCCCCACCGAGAACAAAATATTTATGTGGTGAACGTAGATGTTATATACCTAGTTCTCTGACTGGGTGTTATATTGTATTCTAAGTATGTATTTACAAAAAAATGTATAAAAGTATTGATATCAGCTATCTGGTTCTCATTGTAAAAGTTCTGCTTTGTTTGGGACCAGATAGTGTTGCATGGATTGTCTATAATATTTGTAATTTACTTCAATTACCAGTGGATCTTGATACAGGGCGCCTATTAGATTTACTTCAGAAGATTTGTATCATTAATGCGTCTCTTGCCTCTCAATGCCTTTTCACTGAGTCAATTAAATAAATAGTTTCATTAAACTAGCGCCGAGATTGACTCAGTGAAAAGGCATTTTAATGAATAAAACTCCTAGCTAAGCCAAAGGATTAGTAAACCTGCAGGCCTACCACAAGGTCTGCCTGGCTCTGTCTCTAGCTCTGGTTTCGAGTCTGTGCCAGTGCTGTCTAAATAAATCCTACGACAAAACGTCACACACACAGTGTTATTTCACTGGTGAGCACTCGTACAGACTCAAAACCAGAGCCAGAGTCAGAGCCAGACAGAGCTTGTGGTAGGCCTACTGCTTTAAGTATAATAATTTTTACCTGACTTGAAAAAATAATAAAAAGCAATAAATCTAAATATATAAAACTCTTACGTTACTGACTGACTGACTGACTGACAATCAACGCACAGCCTAAGCCGTAAGTCCTAGAAGCATGAAACTTGGAGGGTATGTTCGTTTTATAGCATAGGGGTGCACTAAGAAAGGAAATTCGAAAATTATTTCCCTAAGCGGAGAAAAAGAGGAAAAACTTTTAAAAGAAAAATCAACGTGCGTAACGGCTACGGGGCGAGTGAAGCCGTGGGCGGCCGCTAGTAATCAAATAAATTTTAAAGCACTTGGCCTTTTTTGCCTTTTTTGCCCTGTGCAATGCGCTCATTTTTGTGAATTGCAAAATTCAGTCCGTGTCTTTCCCTTAGTACGTAAGTACATAAAGGCCCATTACAGACGTAGCTACAATCACCTTAACATAAATCCTAAATTGCTGTACTTTCTTCGAGGCGACTCGAGATAGAGCCTCAAAAAAGAGAGCCAGAGGTCTTTCCCCTCAGCTTTAACATGAGGTTCAAGGAAAATGTAAAAAAAATCCTTCAGGGTAGGCAAGACAACGACAACACCCTTGGTGTTGTTGGTTCATGGGCGACGGTGACCGCTTACCATAAGATTGGCCGTTAGCCCGTTTATCTATCATTTGCATTAAAAAAAGTATTAAAATGTATTCGCAGTTTAATTTATTACTCTGCCCTCGACTTGTTGCCCTTGCGGTTTCTGGTTCAATCTATGTCTGCCTATTTCTTTGATCCCAAACGATCCGAAAACTATGAAAGCAGAAGATTGTATCCCCACTCAGCATTTCAACATCAATTTGCGTGCCATCAATACTCCAGCACCTTTTGTTAAGGCCTTTTGTTAACCTCACTTATTCTTTTCATCAATCAGCCGTCCCACACTTACTCTCTACAGAGTTCAGGTAAATCGATAGTTGTTGAACAATAAGTGCGGGTAAGAATATCTTGACATTACACTAGTCATTTTAGCCTTACTACCTCGCATTCTCTAGTGAAGCCACCTGATTTTCATTAGTCTGATCAAGTAAACAAACCTACTAAGCGTTAAGCGGTCGAGATCAGTGAAAGGTTGTTAAATATTGCTGTCATATTTGACAGCGATTCACTGAACGCCACTGAAGATCGCTTAGATGTGCGCAAGGCTTAAGCCATACTTAAACCAATTTCGATAATTTATTTTATTATTTTCTTAAATAGGCATATAGCTGTACCTATAAATGAAGGCACGTTACATCAATGAGCCCGCAGGCATTGTGGTGCCAGCGAGGCTATATCATGGACATCATTACCCACAAACACCTATATATTTATACAGACATGAGGTTACACATGAGGGCAGTAAGTGAGCTATTGCAGAACAAGATGTGTCCATGCGAGCCGCAGCGGGCATAGAGCGCTAATGGATCGAGTAGACCCGAGACATTTAGACGCCCGAGCGAGCGAGGGCGAATATAATTCAAGGGTGGAATAGCTGCTTAATACCGAGGTAAGAATTCTACTTAGAGCATAATATACTTTCTAAACCTATTTATATTGTTTATTTGCATTGATAAAATTGTTTTTCAGTAAAACTTATCATAAAAGAAAACTTATCATTTTATGAGAAAAGAGAGAGTTTCAGCAAGGAGTTAAGGATAGCTAGATTAGATCTTAATTAACTATTACATGTCAAGTATAATGTGATGGTAATATTATTTGAAAATGTACAATGCATCGTGTTGTAAATGCCTACTTACAAAGCACATCTGTACTATGTAAGTCTATATTTGTAGTGGGTTCGATCCCCACCGAGAACAAATACTTGTGTGGTGAATATAGATGTTTGTTCTCTGTCTGGGTGTTATAATGTATTCTATGTATGTATTTACAAAAAAAAAAAGCAATTAAGTATATCAGCTATCTGGTTCCCCTGGCACAAGCTCTGCTTAATTTGGCTAGATAGTGTTGTGTGGGTCGTCCACAATATTTATTTATTTATTTATAGTGTAGTCTATCTAGGCTCAGTGTATGGTCTTAAATGTGATTGAAATGCCTGCGCTTTAGTACTTGCACTCTGTATTTATTAGTAGCTGTAGGTTGCTTTGAACACATTGGGACTGCTCGTCCATCTCAATCACCGGAGCAGCGTTGCGATCAACGCAAACTAGAAGCAAGTTTTGGAACAGGCACACTAACTGCATAGTAGACAACACACAGTACTAGATCTTTACCACGTGATTATTTAATGGTAGTAGAAAACTCCGAAGATGAGATAAGTTCCCTATGTTAGTTCCCTAATTTGCTACTCAAAATATATGTGCACTATGTCAGTACTCTCAAATGGTGTGGAAAAAAAAATTCTGAGGAAACCGGCCTGTCGAAAAATAATGTCAAGTCTATGATAGGAGCTGTTTGAGACGCACTCAAAATCCTCTCACCATACTGTTTGAAAAGAACGAGTGACAAGGAGACGTAGTAGAGTTGCGGCGCTGTTCCGTGGCGGTGGTCGCTGGCGCGGCGCCAAGCGCGGGATGTATCGCGCTCTGCGTTATCTACTCAAATGTTATTCGCACTGGTGTAACGACACCTAGCAAAACTTGCAATGCGCAGTACATTGCAATATTTGCTTTTGAATGCCAAAACTAAGGACAACTTATTAACTTTGTAATACAATTATTTCCTCACGATGCTATTCTTCACTCTCTCATTATTATCAACTCAGCAGCAGTCGAGTAAATAAAATAACTACTAAATAACCACTCGAACTTATAAAACATATAGAAAAGCTTTAAGGTAAGTCAAAATAAAAAAGCTACAAATAAATGTACAAGGCACAGTGATTTTAAAGAAACATAAGATATAATACGTTTTTGAATTTTTTAAATACTGCACAGTGCTACTTATGTATATTTTTTTTATAACAAGAAATTGGATATCCCTTTACTTCTCGTATACGTGATGGGAGAGTACTTAGGACGGGATGGTGACATGACGTTTATCGTACAAAACGTAGGTACATACGATCCATCCGTTTTCTCGTGACGTGTTTTGGTAACGTGCGTCCCATCCGGCACAATACAAAACACGTTACGTATGCGTTTGGATGCGATGATGTAAGGATCTTTGACTACTACTACACTACTTAGACATTAAGAACTATCAAGGATTTGAGAACCACCTCACCACAGTCAAAAGATAATTTCATCATTTAATTAAAACCGGAATTCTCACAAATGTTCTAAAATTAGTGAATTAAATGGAACTTTTGAAGAGGTCGTGTCACTTCTGCCAAGTTTTCACTAATCTCGAAATACTTTAACTAAATTGCAATTCTCAGGAATGGAGCCTGCCAAGACGCTCAAGTTAAATATAAACATACCTTATCAGGATCTGGAAAAAAATGGTCTCAAAGCTCTTTTCATATCTTTGGAAAGGTTGTTTTAAAGCCACTCAAAGCAGCAGCAGTTCAAAGGAACAGTGGCGTTTGAAGTCTGAGGGATCTACCTATGTCATGCCATAAAATGTATACAATATGCTGGTGGTATGCCTAAATAACCAAAATCTAAATGTATTGATTGATTGGAACACAAAACGAAATATGAGAATAATCAACTTGATCAAATCAACCTAAACATAAAGCGTGAAATGGCGCGTAAACCGGGAATTCCCTAAATCAAGTCATTCGATCCCCATCATAAAATTATAGCATCGAAAATGTCAAACAAAACTTCGTAAGTCATAAACTTGGATTCGTTTCTTGCTAAAGCCACAGAGTACATTGTAGTATACAATCACTTAAGTACGCTCACCAACAAAGAGAACTAAACAAAATATTCGCACTATAAAATAACTAACCCTCATCATTATCAGCCTGAAGAAGTCTACTGCTGGACATAGGCTTCACATTTCCAGGAAGAATGATTCTGAGCCCTTTTCATTCACCGACTTTCCGCGATCTTAGCAATATTATCGACAGCACTCAGATTATCCATCTGGTGGGTGGGCACCCAACGTTTCGTCTTCCGGTTCGTGGTCACCATTCGAGAACCTTTGTTCCCCAACGGTTGTAGTTTAACTAAACCTATTATTTCCTTAATGTATTAATTTGTTTAGATTACAAACTTTATAATACCTTATTCTGAATACAAACTTTTAATAAAAGCACAATAAGAACTATGATGCTTGTCGAAGCGGATGGATGTTATCGAACTAATCTATCGCGTCACACTCCAGCCCAGTATAAATATTACGTGATCGCGAGCACTCCGATTTAATATAAACAATACTAATTAGTTTCCTTACGATTCACCGTCGAGAGCACGCTGGAATTTGTTATGAATAATGAAATAATATACAAAATGTTGACACCATTCTTCAGAACCAGAGCTTCAGTCGACGGCGACAGTACCTACGTAAGCCTGGGATCTCGGTGCGGTAAAGTATGATAATGTCACTTTGCATAATAACATATTTTATGTACATAATACCTACTCCCTGAATAAGTTAAATATATTGAAAGGGAAATGGAATTAGATTGAAAGTTATTAGATCTGGGTTTGGTAAGAAATTGTAAGTACTTTTATGTTGTTGCTTACGCATCAGTAGCTTCTGCCCGGCTTCGTTTGCATAGCTCACAAGTTATTCACACGGTATCTCCTGTTGCCCAGACTCTTAAGAGACTGGTGCCTCAGGAGAACCTTAACTTGCTGGCCTATAATATATTATTTGTTGTTTTTGTATGTCCTCACAAGGTCAAATGGCTCTGACCACCGGTTCTGGCAGAATAACAGCGCTGAACTGCCGCTGGTGGTGAAGCATTACGCTGAGCTAGAGCCGATTTGCTGCAGTGGCACACATACACTGACCTCTTTTTGTTGTTTCTATTATGTTTTAGTATGTATTTTTTTCAATGTAATTTTTCTTTAGTACTTAGTTTGTAATATCGTGTATCTTTCTTTGTTTTCATTTCTTATTTTAATAGTGTGTATATGTGCTGAAGCAGTAAATAAATGAATGTCTATGTCTATGTCTTATTATTATGATTTACACTATGCCAGGTTACATAAATGTAACAAACTATATGATACATAACCATACTAACACAAACACTGCGTGAACCGATCTGCCTGTCAAGCGTGGAGTGGTGACTGCTCAACTGTTCAACCAAACTACTGGGAACAAACGGACTGCTCAACTAATTCAAACCATGAATTGGGATATGTGTGTAATGGACACATTTTTGCTGATGATGATAGCAGTTAAGTTTTTTTAAGGGATAAGGGCAAAAATAAGAATTTAGTAGAACAGGAATTGTGCATAAATCAGGCTATGTTTCCTAATATAATGACTATCAAATTTAACGGCTCAACTTATTTCAAAGGACCCGTTAATAATTTGCTGATGCTATGAGCAAATTACACCCTTTATGTACAAACTTAGTAATTTTTAAATACGCATATTTGGATATATTATGGTATATTATAATATCCAAAGAGTGTTTATTTTATGGTATATTAAATAACACCTATCCCATTTTTAGGGTTTCGTAGCCAAATGGCAAAAACGGAACCCCGTAGAGATTCGTCATGTCTGTCTGTCTGTCCATCCGTATGTCAAAGCCATTTTTCTCCGAAACTATAAGAACTATCCGGACCGTAAGAGCTAAACTGATAAAACTTGGCGAGTAGATGTATTCTGTGAACCGCATTAAGATTTTTACACAAAAATAGAAAAAAAAAAACAAAAAAATTGGGGGGTACTTGAAACTGAAACTCAAAAAAATTTTGTTTCATCAAAACCTTACGTTTGGGGTATCTATGAATATGTCTTCAAAAATGATGTTGAGGTTAGTGATAAAATGTGTCCCCCCCCTGTAACTTCTAAAATAAGAGAATGATGAATCTAAAAAAAAATGCATACGTCATAAATTGTAAACCGCAATTTACCTTTTGACGAACAACAAGAACTTTTATATTACTTATGTTACTTGTTGCTACGGAACTCTTCATGGGCGAGTCCGACTCGCACTTGGCCACTTTTTTATAACATATTTTAGAGATTGGTAGAGCACATTTAGTCATGCTAGTAATCAAAATATTTGAATTTGGTGCACTAAAAGCTCAAAAATAGTTACCATTAACCCAATTCTCATCAATCGGCGTAGGTACATTGAGTAAATATGAACCCTTTCACGAGATTAAGGGCGCTTGTACACGCTAAGAAAAAACGCCGGGTCTACCCAAGAATTCGTGTCGTAACTAGAAAATAACTGTGTACACTGCTCGCAGCGGTGCACGAAAAAAATCTTATCTGCGCAAGACACGACGCGGCGAACGTTGTTGCGTTTTCGTGTGTGGAAAAAACAAAATTCTTGTCGTCTACACGAAGAATTTGTCTTGTCTGCCGCAGGAACGGTAAATTTTCTTAGCGTGTACAAGCGCCCTAATTCCATATGTGGTTATTCACACCTAACAAAAGAAAAATAATATGTGAATGATATAAAACAGATACTAATATATTATAGACATTAAAAAGTAACTCAGAATCAGAATCATTTGCCTATTTTTTTTTTAACAATTGTCATATTTCACCCTAAGTGCCTACTGATGCGTGCTAAACAGGTCATAAGTGGCACAGTGCTGGTAGTTAACTGTAAACACGTCCGTCTCCTCTGACAGACTCCGCAGCCATGAAACGCTTAGCTGATCACATCCGGACTTTTGATGACTTTCTGAAAAGGGTTTGGCGCAAACTCGTAATGGTTCGTCGGGTTGGTAATGAGGCGTTCGGGGAGAAATGCGAAGCCTTAAATCTATCATAAAATGTTCAGGATGCCAAACGTTAATTAAAAACGTTTAAGTATGCATACACTCACGAATATAAATTTATTTTCATTACTCATACTCTGAAAGTAGGTCTGAAGTTGCCTGAGGGGCCTAATTGAAAGTAAAACTTTCAGCCCTAGGGAGAATCGCTTTCTACTGACAGCTGTCAAATTATAAAAAAAAACAAGTTCTATTTTATTCAACCATGTTCCAACTTTCTAAAGTCTTTCTAACTGCAAGGAGGTTGTTCAACCAAATTCCAACTTTTTATTCAGCAAGTAGGTTGGAAACCCATTACAACGGTAAGAAGTTTAAAAAGTCTAATTAGAGCGCAATGTAATATTTAAATTTAAATAACATAAAGATAGTATTAAATAAATAACATATCTTCTAAATTACTTGATTAGTGTATAGCTTCAACTATTTATTTAAAATAACATAGATTTAAATTATGAAAATGAAAATAATGGCTGAATAATGCTGGCGAACCGAAGCCGAAGGCCCGCCAGAGAAAAAGAAAAAAAAACCGGGAAGGCGGCAATTCAATCTTCATTTTCACTAATTTTTCTTTCATGTTTTTATTTTTACTTTCCTTGTATTCGTAATGAAAAGCACAGTGTTTACCTCGGGTGAAAGTCTTTTAAGTCCCTCAAGCTCCATTGGCGCCCTCGCTAACGCTCTGGCGCCAAACCCGTCTCGGGACTCAAAAAACGTGACTTTCAACACTCAGGTAACAATGTACTATTGCTCTTTAGCTGCACGCTCTAAAGACAACTCTCGCAAGTTTTTACAAAATATACCTTTTATTGAAGAGACCCTTTTTAACTTTTCGTTACTAATCTAAAGTCGAGGGTTTCGGCTCATAGCTTTTAAAATATTATAAAAATTGCACCTTTGTAAATAGAAAATTTCTACTGTAAACTCAGGCATAGTGTTATTGAACCATAGCTAAAGTAAAGCAACGCTTTTTAAAATTCTTAAACGCTTCTCATTCAGCGGGATACTGTATTAGTTCCAGGCTGTTGGCGGCGGGATTAAGGGCCCCCTATGCTAACCCTCATGTAAGCTACCGCAGAGGCTATCAGATACTTCAGGTACTTGTGTGTGACGCTATGAATAGATTTTTTAGGCAGCTGCCATTTTGCAAATTATCATTCAAATTCTAGTCACCTTACTGTTAGGGTTCCGTAGCCAACTGGCAAAAACGGAACCCTTATAGATTCGTCATGTCTGTCTGTCTGTCCGTCCGTATGTCACAGCCATTTTTCTCCGAAACCGTAAGAGCTAGACTAATGAAACTTGGCGAGTATAATTATGTATTCTGTGAACCGCATTAAGAATTTTAAAACATGTTATAAAAAATAAAACTATGAATTTTGGGGGTCCCCCCCATACTTGAAACTAAACTCAAAAAATTGTTTTTCATCAAACCCAATACGTGTGGGGTATTTATGAATAGGTCTTCAAAAAAATGTTGAGGTTTCTAATATTGTTTTTTTCTAAACTGAATAGTTTGCGCTAGAGACACTTCCAAAGTGGTAAAAAGTTGATCCCCCCCTTCTAACTTCTAAAATAAGAGAATGATTAAACTAAAAATAATATATGTTGTACATTACTATCAACTTACCACTACTTCCAACGATATTTGCCGTTTTGATTTTTTCACTAATGTCTCAACAAAATACAAAAAATTACAATTTGCTTTCAGCGCTCAGCGACGAGGAACTGCATACTAGAAAACAAAACAGGATTTTGCTTCTAACGAGGCTATTATCACGTACAGCACTGTTTTAATTTCCAAGTCTTACTATCACATCATGTCATGCCAAAACACACTTTAATGTAACTCGCCAAGGCTGTAGTTACAGTGACACTGTGTAAGTGAATAAGGCCTTCTTGCCAAGTTGAAATAGGCAAGTCTCGACCGATATTTCTCCCACATGGTAACAGTGTAATTATGGGTGTTTGTCTAGTTATTCGGGGCGCATCTGATGCCAGTAATTAGCTACCTCCAGAGCGATAGGAAAACATCATTATATATACGCTTCAGCTTTCTGATTAATCAACAAGCTTTATTCGGGATCTGATGGTTTTGTCTGAAAACGATACTTTTTAGCTCTTTAAATTACTCTAATCTAAACATAGTTTATACCATAGTTCGACTTGTCTTATACGAAACTTAATATCCCGTTGTATACTAATCTTCTTTCTTCCGTACCGCACCACATTACGGTTATTGTCAGGAGAAAAAAAATGCGTCGTCGTCTATAAACTAATATAAGGTATATTGCACATTCGTTTAAAAAATTATTAAGGCCTTTTGAGAAATGTCTTAACAGAAAATCCAGCCGCATCAGTTGTGTCATGGGACCGTACAGATGAAAATTAGTACGTGCATATAGTTTCAGTGTTACAAAAAAACCTAAAAGATCGATTAAAATCGTTCATTTAACCTAAGCCCCCCATGCCCCAGGGTCCAAAGACCTACTTTTTCAGCTAGACTCCATCGAGGGGGTTCTTAAACGCGTTCAATACAAAGCCTTTAAACCCCATTTCCACTTCTCACAACACAATACAGACATTTCCTCAAATCCAATAAAAATCAAATTTCGCTCCATTCCCCAGAGAAGGAGTTTACAGAAAATCTCATTCTAGAAACCTAACAAGGTGAACTTCGTTTACTTTACAGCCGAGAATGTAAAATTTATATTTAAATGTGATTTTCAATGTTTTGCTCACCAGGTACTTTACTTTTCCCTTAAACTTGTTCCAATATTCATTCGAGAACACTTCATATAGCAGCGAGCCTTACGCAGTCTCAAGTAATGATATTACAAGTCCGTGTTGTGCCTAATAAACACTGCTGTAGTCATAATAAAAACAAGCACAAAAACGTTCACAAAACAAAAAATCCAGATTCCAGATCTATCGTTGATTCCAGATATTTATTGTATAAAAATTTTGTTCGTTTCTCTTTACGACAGCAGTTCAAGTTCTAAAATTTCTTTATTCAGTGGTATCACAACAATCACTTTGAAACGTCTTAAAGCTATAGTTTAGTCTAGGTTCCAGTTCCACGAGGCATTGCTATTAGAAAAGGCAAGAAACTACGGCTGGGTTCCTACCGTTTTATTTCTTTTACAAAACAAAAACAAAAATAGGAGTGTGGTGCCACTCCAACTTAGTGAGACCTAAGCAATATAAAATCAGAAGTTTCAAAGACAGCACACGCTATGCTTAAAAGTATGTAATAATAATGCACCTATACTCAGTATATAAACCGTTACTGCCATTTACCGCGATAAACAAAATAAATAAATAAAATATGTTATACCTACAGAAAATAATCTGAACCTGGATTTTATAAGTACGAGTTTTAATCTTCTCGTTTTATCTTGTAACTAGTTATTTGCAAGTCGTACATTCTTAGGCGTAAGATTTCACACGTAGTACAGCCGACAGTAGCTCAACCCCATCCTAGTGGTGGTGGCCCATCCTCCTGCCTACCTTCCGATTGCCTTCCGATCGTGGGTCATATCCAGTCATATTCCAATGAGTTTTTCTGCCCAAAATATAATATGTGCACTATACCAGTACTCTCAGAGAGACAAGGAAAACATCGTGAGGAAACCGGTATGCCGTAGAACCTAAAAAGTCAAGTGCACGAAAGGAGCCTCTTTGGGCACTTAAAGCCCTTTAACCACACTGGTTTGAAATAACCATAGATACGATAAGAAGAAGAAGAGGCCACACAGTCATGATGAAAGCAATGGAGTGCCTTATATGGTTGAGTTGTATTTGATTAGAATTTGGAACGTACTGTTCCTAGTTTAAGGAGGCGGGTGGTGGTAGCTGCGACACAGTCTAAGAACTAATGAAATTATCATCGTTTCTTTGTACCATTGTAAATCTATCTTGAAATAAACATCATAGGTTATTGCAATTTTTATAGTGCTTTAAATCAGGTGGTCAGTATTCATGATTTATTTCATGCTCAAAGGGCTCGAAATCGCTTTTCCTGGAAATATGAAAGGGAAGGCCTATGTCCAGCACTGGACACTTCAGGCATGATAATGATAACATACTCAAGTTTACTCAACGTATGTTATTTTGACTTTGAATATCAGTAATTTTGTTTTAACTGAGCTTCTGCATAATCTGCATAGATGTGGCTACAAGTTTTCATTACTGAAGGACTTTCACAGATTACAGCGGAGCATTGTTCGTGACACAAAGACGCGCACTCAAGACGACTGCACCCTTATTAACTGTTCTATACTCCGTGGCAGGGCGGATACTACTGTGCCATCATCCTTGACAGGTTCCGTACTAACTGTACTATAACCTGTAACAAGTAGTGTACTAACTGTTCAGTAAGCTGTGGCTGCAGTTGCAATTACATCTCTTGCATGGCCGCTTTTATATCACCGTGAGTCCTGAGGCTTGTTAGCTTCAGAAATGTTTGCTTTTCGGGGAGCTGTTAGAGCTTATACTTTTGAGTCTTGTTTTGGTTGGTGTGTTAGTCAGGACGCTAGAGTAAACTAGCAGGCTCTGAAAACGTATAAAAATACAGAAATAATAAATATATTCTGTATATTATATCATATTATATATATTATTATGTATACCTGAAGTGGCAGTGTAACTCGTAGAATTGTTGCATAGCAGCGTTGCTATGTTTCGGTTTGCAGGGTGTGGGTGCTGGTGAAATTAGGTGGGCGATATACTTGTTCTACTAACTGGTCTAGTTGTATAAAAAAATGTCTCTGTATTTTCCAGGCTCTGATCTCAAAGATTAATTTTGTATTGAAAATTGTTTCACAGTCATACGTCTTTTGTCCCTTTTTATGTCCACAGTATTCATGAAGCTAACCCTCCAAATCCATTGTATCCTATCAAAAAATCCGAGCAAAATATAAAAACAGTTTACGAGCATCCCCTGAGGTGACGATAAAACATTAATTGCGCCTTTTGTACCGGCTTCAGCGGCGTCGTAAAAATTTGTGGGCCCTCGGTACTTACCTTACGCTTATAATAACCCATTCTTCGGCGAAGACCTCTTAATGAAAGTTTACCCGAGAAAAGACGTTACAAAATATTTCCAAAATATTAACCGGGGTGAAGAATGAGCTAATGCGTGTACCTTAAACTTGAATCTAATTACTGCTCCTAGTGAAATTGAAATAACTTTTACATAGATTTGGTTGATGACGACCACTAGTGACAGTACTGAATTCTCGTTGTTTTGTAGAGATAAGTGATTTAATTTAGTCCTCGTGTGCGTGCTCAACCGTCGACAGCAAGCTGACGTATTTGAGGGCAAATTGAACCAGTAGGCTGCGACATATACCTACACAGTAGTAGGATATGACAGTTGGTTCACCAGGTGGCACGGTCCAGCGGCTCGCGTCCACATCTATTATTTCCTTTTGACCCAATGGCTCCGATGAATGGGCGTTATTTTGACTCGCTCGTGTGGGATGAATCTTGATGTTCTCATTCATTGGACATAAACGCATGTTTGATTAAGGTTAAGAGTAATAGCGGCCTGATTTCGAATAACACAGGCTGCCTTGTTTATTTCTCTAAGACCGTACCTTTTGTTCAGATTTGGCAATTACTTTACGCTACGAGTATTTTATTATTATACTGGTGTAACCGTATGATTGGTGGAGCTAGCGGGAGGCCAAATCTTCAGATTTCCCAACAAAACGTTTACTTTTATTCGAAAACCAGCAAGTAAAGCAGACTTTTTGGTAAGAAAACTCGTAAGGTTCTATTTTTTTGTTAAACTGGGTGCAATACTATTGAACACATAATAGTCGATTTTTCATAATTATATGAGTTCTATGTTTTTTTTCTTTCAAAAGGTAAGGATAGGTAGGATCAATTTGCCAATAAAATTGTACTACACCAAAGCAGTTAAAATGCAATAAAAACTTGAGTAGCAACCCGATAGAATAACGAGTTTGGAGAATTACGGGCAGACGGATCATGAAGAGGGTTCGAGATCGATCTCCTTGGAAATACTGTATATGGAAGACGCCAATGTCCTATATATAATACTCGCAGGCCTCCGACTTTTAGGTAGTTTTTTAGTTGTTGGCGAATAAAAATTACTTTCTTGACACTTTTGCCACCAATAAGTCAGGTTTAGTTCTCTTCGAAGTTAGATTTGTTAGCAATTATTGCAAAATGATCGAGATCGGCCCGAGAATTAGGCCCCTGAGGTGTAATTTTACTTTGAGGTTTAACCGCCAATTTTATTTTACACAAAGTTGGTGACCGATACTTTTTTTTTTTGGTAAACTGTTGTTGTGAATTATATTTAAATACGAATTACTTACATACTGACGAAATATAAATAATATTTTTAGATCTTACCGACATAAAAATAAACTCCACTACTCGTCAATAGATGGCGTTCTCTGTCCCACTAACTCATGACTTAAGCAACAGATGGCGCTAGGAGTCTTATGATAAAGTTGATTATTTACTACACAAATAACGCGACATTTTCTAGAAATGAATCCTAGCTAAATCGTTTTATCGTCCCCGAAAACCCCTGTATATAAAATTTCACGAAAATCGTTGGCGCCGTTTCCGAAATTCAGATTATATATATATAGGTATATATATATATATATATATATATTATATATACAAGATTTTCTCGTTCAAAGGTATAAGATAAGATAGGCTACAATCAAGTTCTAAGCTAACGTTTCTAGCTATATATTTTAATAGTATGTAGTACATACTTTTAAAATATACATTACTCATACTTTTCAACTAATCTTGTATACCTAGTCTTACGGTCAAAATATTTATTTTTATTATGTAAGTACTTAATTATGATTAGTAACCTTTAGCAAAAAAAAACTGCGTTTAGAAATCACAAAAGTTGGATGCGGAATCCAATGCTCACGATTTTGGATGAGTTCAGCTAGCTAAACTAACTTGTTCCAGTGATATGGTTGCTATTAGTTTCACTGGGCATTTGCTCGATCTGAAGTAAAGCAAGCTGGATAATTGTAGTAAGTTTCATTTTACTTGCAAATTGCTTTGTTAAAACTGCACCAAATACTCAGTTATTATGCAAACAGCTTTGATGCTTCTGGGGTATTCAATACGTCTATGCTGGCCATATTTGGGGAACTCTGATTACGTTGGGATGGGATTGCTGGTATAGGCGCCAATTATGTAATGTCTCTTATAACACATTTGCTTGTAAAGGGTCGTGCGCTTTAATAATTACAGCCTCTGCATAGTACCTAATATGCCAGCGGTATAATATACTGCCCAGGCCTGAAATAAAGCAATTGATGGCCAAGTGGTATCGGAAGGACGAAGATAGAATCAAGTTATTGTGGGTATCGTGATATGGCATAGCGCCTTATAAAGTCACTCCGAAAGAATACTGTTTCGTCCAGTCCTTGCAATATTATTTGGCTGTCATTGGCTTCAGTTGGAGCTTGGATTTTATTAGGAAAGTATTTTTACCTACCTCTTATTTTTACCCGCCTCGACACAATTTGGTATATTGGAACGTATCATACGTATTGGTACGTATATAATTTGATTGATAAATCTAAGTTAGATGGAATTCTTTTCATGTGTTTTTCCGTTGGTAGTTTAAAGTAGGTTCCTAACAGTCTCATGATGTTCAAATACGTCAGTTGGCATTGACTGGGAATCTATATATATGTGGGACGGGGTGGGTGGTTATTGAAACTTGGATTGCCACGATACACTTTTATTCTTAATTCTTTATTATTTAACACCTTATGTTCGCACGCTCACCGCTTTCATAATGCCATTCATACAGTTCATCCATTCAGTCCATCCGTTCACTCAATCCTTCTACACCGCTCTCTCATTCATCTTAACGTCTCGTTGCACACATCATTATAACATACCAATACCACATTCGGCCAGCCCTGACCCATGTCTGACCACAGACATCAGTATGGGTTTCATTCATCATCAGTCATACCCATTATTTAATGATTCATACTCATACTTCTTCCATTCCAAAATACATAAGTAGATAATTAAAACTAAACTTACAACTAAACAATTCAACTGGCAAGTATGACCTTGGGTAAGTAAGTATGGTATATCTCTATGTTACTTTGTTGTTATTTTATATTTACTTTATGACTTTACTTGAAATAAATAAATTTGGTTTACATTTTTGTGTTTCTTTCTATCCTTCTAGATTTAGGTCAACTTTTACTCCTCTCATGAACTTTTACAAAACCAAAACAATAAGGTAGGTAGGTAGTATTACAATGTTGAAACTTAGATTATTACAAGTGCACAGCTTTAGATACATAATTTAGCTGCATAACAAAACAAATATGCTTAGAACCTACAGGAACATCTTATACAACTGTAAAATTGTATAGTACAGTGATAAGTGACTACATGGATACATAAAATTACTTTGTTTCCCTTTACAAAAATAAACGAAACAAGTTATTAACCATCTAGCAAAAAACAAGAAACTTATAACTAAATGAAATCAGCATACATCACCATTCATCTTACATGCATACTAAACTCTCTCTCTCTCAGCTGGCGATGGCCATTTCTTTATGTGATCTGCACAAGTTGAGGTTTTGTTGGGTCCTTCTGCCCAGGCTTCTGCAAGGTCTCCAATTTCATACTTGGTGCTCTTCTTCCAATTTTTGTTAACGTTCCTTTTATTTTCCTGCTTGATTGTCCTTGAACGTCCATTACGATGTGCATGCTTTAAGATCTCTTTCTCCATTGCCTTGGGTATCACCAGCTGTTTCCATTCTCCCTTGTAGATAAGTTCATTGTCCGGCCAGTAGTCTGAGTAAGAGCCATTTCTCAGTAACTCACCGATAGTCTTTAATCCTTCATCTAGATTTTCATCCTGATCATGTAGACTATTTGTTACCACAGCCACAATAGGGTTTCGGCTTAGTGCATCTGCATGTCTCATTTTAAAACCTGATTGGTACTTGGATTCTGCTTCACTTGTCCTCTTGCTCATGTAGTATTTAGGGCATAGTAATACGGATAATCCACAAGGTGCTCGTAGAAGCTCCCACTGTCCATTGTGAGTATAGGGTATGGACTCTTCATTCACTCTTAAATGGAAGAAACCATTTTTAAAATCCAACACGCTGCAGAACTTTGCATCGTTAAGTTTATCAATAAGATCTTCGATAATGGGTAATGGAAATTCATCTTGAATTATTATTTTATTTAGAGCACGGTTATCTATGCAAACCCTGGTAGACATATCCTTCTTCTTTACAAAGACGAAGGGACTAGAGTATTCTGAAAAACTCACCCCGCCCATGCCATTTTCCAGCCAGTCAGATACCTGTTGTTCGACCAACTCTTGTTCCTTCAGCGCGAGTTGTCGAGGCCGCTGAGACACTGGCACCTCATCTTTCAGGATTATTTTCAGCTGCAAAGGTGGCTCTTTCCGCTGTGGTAGTGATTTGTAACTATCAACACATTCTACAACTTGTTGCTTCAACTTCTTGTTAGTCATATGGCCTATGCTGAAACCAGACAAATTAACCTCTCTTACACACACAATCAGGCAACATTTATCAGAAACAAGATGCACAGAACCACCGTCAATTATTACTGTCACATCGTTCAAGAATTCCTGCCCAATTATTGCGTCATAGGGTATAAAGTCTCTAGATATTATGTGGAATATCACGCCGTCGAACCTTTGTCCATCAAAATATAGACTTAGCCGGCATTTGCCGAGAGAACGCACAGCAACAAGTCCAATACCGGAGAGTTTGACATCACCCGATTCACATGCCGGCATTCCGAGCACCCGATAAAAGTCCGACGATATGATATTTACCTCGCTACCACTATCAACGAGTGTTTTCACCCAATGACTATCTATTGCCACGCTAACGATCGGTTTATTAGTTATTTTATGCAGTTTTGTGTCCACTTTATTCACACTGATCATAACCTCACTTTCCGTCGATGTTGACATTGACAGATCACTTTCGGTGTCACTATGACAGTCCGCCATTTTTGGTACATCCCTTTTGACGTGATACGAAACTCCATTCTCTTCCGTAGTGAAGTTGGCCGCAATTCCCTCCATCGTACCGAACATCGCACGTTTGTTGTTTCCGGCACCGAAGTTCTCCGATGCACGCCGATTACTCCCGAACGCCTCTTCTGGCTTTTTCACTCGTTCCTCGTTCTTTTGATTCAGATTCGTTCTCCTCATACAGGTAGAACCAACATGGCCGAATTCGTTGCACTTGAAACATTTTAGCCCCTTATTTTTATGCGGGCAATCGACTGACGTATGCCCATGTTCACCGCAGCCATAGCACCGAATTCGCCTGCCATTAAGCTTACTGCTCGCTGCCATTGGTTCCTTTTCACTCTGTGTCTTTGTCATTTTATTCTTTATTGCTTCGTAAATCTTTATTTTCTCTTTGAGATCACTGTATGTAGTTACCCCGTACAACATAATTTTATGCGTTTCAACATCCGGAATGCCCTCGATTATGTACTTTATGGCGACATAATCTGGCATTTTTCCCCGCTTTCCGAGGTCTTTCATCACCAGCATGTAATCTATACAGCTCTCATCTGCTTTCTTCTTTCTAGCACTCATCATTTCATGAACGGATTTGATGTCTACCGTATCAGGGAACTCTTTGGTTATAGCCTGTTTTAATTCTTCCCAATTTTTGTGGGTTTTTTCGGCACGTAGCCAAAGCGCCGCCGTTCCTGTTAGGGATCTTCGAGCGACCAGTAACTGCTGAAGCGGCGTCCATCCAAAAATCTCAGCATTATCTTCGACGTCATTAACCCACTGCGCAACAGGATAAGTTCCATCCCGTCCATCGAAACTTGGCACGAGCTCCGCGGCCATTTGCAGCATGTTTTGCGTAGACGAAGGCGCGGTGCGTCGTTTGGATCCGCGTTCGTCCTCTTCGTTAAAGTCATAGTCTTCTTGCCGGCTCTTTCGTCGTACGTCTTTGGACTTGGGCATGTTTCTACGTCGTACAAGAAACACGCCACGTCGTGTAAGTCACACCGGCGATTATGGCGGCGGGACACGTTACAGCTTTCCGTTTCAGTCGTCTTTTTACCACCGTCCGTCCACCCACGTCTTCAATTCGATATCCCGGACGAGCCCCCAAATGTGGGACGGGGTGGGTGGTTATTGAAACTTGGATTGCCACGATACACTTTTATTCTTAATTCTTTATTATTTAACACCTTATGTTCGCACGCTCACCGCTTTCATAATGCCATTCATACAGTTCATCCATTCAGTCCATCCGTTCACTCAATCCTTCTACACCGCTCTCTCATTCATCTTAACGTCTCGTTGCACACATCATTATAACATACCAATACCACATATATATAACTCAAAGGTGACTGACTGACTGACATAGTGATCTATCAACGCACAGCCCAAACCACTGGACAGATCGGGCTAAAATTTGGCATGCAGGTAGATGTTATGACGTAGGCATCCGCTAAGAAAGGAAAATGGAAAATTATTTTCCGAAGAGGAGAAAAAGGGGAAAAATGGTTTAAAGAAAAATCAACGCACAGCCTAAACCGTTAGCCCTAGAAGCATGAAACTTAGAATGTGTGTTCCTCTAATAGAGCAAAGGTGTACTAAAAAAGAAAATAGGAAATTTATTTCCCTAAAAGAAGAAAAAACGGAAAATGATTTTAAGAAAAATCACAAAAAATAGCTTTACAGAATACGCAAAAAAAACATTTAAAAAAATCTGCTACCGCAGCATCTGGCACCAGGTTCGATTACACACAAAGGTTCACAAACAAACCAACACCAACACGCATACGAAACCCCAAATTAGCCACTAATATAACATAAAACGACAAAAAATAGCTTTACAGAATACGAAAAAAAAACATTAAAAAATTTTCAGCTACCGCAGCATTTGTCACCAGGTTTTAATACAAACAAATGTTTACAAAAAAACCGATGATAACCACTAAGACAAAATCGCGGGAAACATCTATCATACTTAAACTAAACACTGCTGAAAAAAATCGGTTCCAACAGCACTCGCCTTCAAATTCAAATACACTATAAAGTACAAGCTCAAATCTATAGTAACCAGCAGTTGGTCATGTCAATTTAAAAAAATCTGATTCGATTATACACCAACACGCATACGAAACCCCAAATTAGCCACTAATATAACATAAAATCACAAAAAATAGCTTTACAAAATACTAAAAAAAAACATTAAAAAATTTCCAGCTACCGCAGCATTTGTCACCAGGTTTTAATACACACAAATGTTTACAAAAAAACCGATGATAACCACTTAGACAAAATCGCGGGAAACATCTATCATACTTAAACTAAACACTGCTGAAAAAAATCAGCTCCAACAGCACTCACCTTTAAATTCAAATACATTCTAAAGTACAAGCTCAAAACAATGGTAACTAGCAGTTGGTCATATCAAACTAAAACAAACGAACTCAAATATCCACGCGGACGAAGTCGCGGGTATCAGCTAGTCAATGTATAAAACTTTTCATTTCTCATTTGTATGGACGTGGGATACGGGGTCTAAGGCCCTGCGTTTACTCTTACCGTGTTGCTAGTATCTTGGACGGAAAATATTCGTTCATTAGATATACTTACAACGTTATCATTACGAGTATTAGTAAGTACTAGCGTTCTTCCTACATTACAGGAAGAACGGTTTTGAGCATTCTCTATCCAACTTTTCCAAATCTTTATAGTGTCGTCGATAGACATCAGAGGGAGGGCCGTCTGCTAGTGCGCGTTAGTTTCTTTTCGTCAGAGAGTGTTGGTTCCACACTCTGGTATGCCCTGCCTATTGCTACTACAACGTGCTAACTTTAAGATCTCTCCACGTTGGTGATCTTGGTATCATAATTCTTTTACCAGCTACCTTATTTCATAGAAAACGAATGAAAAAAAGAAGTGATCAGCAAGTTTTTCCTCATTTCTTAACATTCTTCAAGCCTGTAGTGAAGCAGTTTGATCAATCGTGTTCAAATGTTCACTGAATGGTAAATGAGCAAAGCTGAGAGGATGGGCTAAGTATTTTATATCGCGAGTAATCGGATCGATGGAACGACTGCTGAATACCGAGGGTGCACGTGACTCCGTCGCACCATCCATTACAAAGAACATGGGAGCTATTTTTATCTTTTCTGAAATTATTGGTAGCGTCACGGTTATAAAGGATGTCTCACGGATATGCCACATGGAGAGAAAGTATACCTTGAATATTGTAGATGGAACATTTTAATGAAAGAAGACATTATTTGAATTTAATAAACAATTTTAACTGTGTTCATAGATACTTAAATAACTTTGAGCATTTGCTAGATAATTGATTAATTTTGTATTAATCTGTCTTCCTTTTATTTCTGATACTATGTTATTTAGTAAAATATAATCCGGCACCGATCAAAAGGCATGCAAATGCAGTTTAAATTGTTTTTCAATTCAAATAATGTTTTCTTTCAGTAAAATGTTCCATCTACAATATTCAAGGTACTTTCCTTCCATGTGGCATACCCGTAGGACACCCTGTAAAGCGCTGAACTAAAAAGTGGGGATAAATAGGTATATGAGCAACCTCATAATCTCTATTCGCTTTTTTACAATTTATAAGCTTGCATTTGATCGCAATCTCAATGTGGTCGATGGTGTAGTCGCAATCTCAATGAGATGACAAGTATATTTTATATTATATACTAAAGTGGGACTCGTGCCTGTAAACATGGGTCGATCTACTGGGCCATCTGCTTCGATTCCACATCATTGAAAAAGGCTCTTGTAAAAATAAAAACGTTTCGTCGTTTTTAAAATAGTAGTAGGTGCTTAGCAAAATGCCAATTGTTGATTCCTCTCACATAAAGTGGCATGTCTTAATCGCTTAGTCTTGGAAGAGATGTTATTAATTACTTATGCTCCACTTGTTTCGGTATGTCGATCCCCATTCAATGCTAGGAACATCTTTGCCAGGAATACGAACAACGGTGAAGTTTGTTCGTAACTTAGAGAGGCGATAAAAAGCACATTAGGTATTTTTGGGCTCCGCATTAGCTCATCCTGTCTTCCAAAGATGAATGTGGGCGCTATCAAACGCCCCTCAAACATAGGGTTGCTTTTAAAGGTATTTGAAAAACCGGAAATATAAGTACCAATAATATACGCTTCTTGATTTGTCTAATATAAATAAACTGCTGGTCAGACTAGGCATTGCATAATGCATCCCCATATCAAGGCGAGGATCGTGGGTTTGAATCCCACTCGATTCGTATTTTTTGGGATATCATAGAATCATTAATAATAGTTACATTATCACCATAACCATAACCATATCATCATAACCAACTCCATCATTAGAGTTATCTTAAGATCTCTTATCTATACTCTTTTTAGCAAACGTATACTCGGAGGCTATAGATGGTGCGACTATTTTGGAAAATAGATAAAACGCTTTGAATGCTCAGCGCTTTGTCGTCTCACCAGTCTATTTTTACAGGTTTGTTCGCGTGAAATAGGACTTTTTACGAACCAATGTTAACTGTCCAGACTTCGCATTCGAGTCAGTTTTCCAGCAAAAAGCTGGACTAGGCGTGTATCTAGTGACGTAGTAGTTTAGCTAAAAGCCGGATTAAGAGACCGGTTCGTCAAGCCGGTATCAGCAGTTCTCTCTGAGTGGTTTATTTTATGTAGATTGTTTTGTAAATAGCGGAACAACATAGCGAGAGCTCGCGGCTTCGAGCAAACTTAATTTCTGAAATGTTACTTAGAAAGATAATAATGTTAATGTAGGATCGTTCTGGAAGTGGGTCAGCAGTTATTTACATCACAAGTTGTTAGTTGAATGTTTTTGGTGGTGCAGTAGATTAGTGATGTACGAACCTTTGAACTACATAACTCCAAAACTCCATGACATAGGTACTATGTAATACGATAGCCAAAACAGAAATAAATTGCATAGATTTGACGTAACACAGAATGAACATCTACCAAACAGTAAAGACAGACTGTTACTCAATAAAATACAAAGAAACAAATCAAATATAGGTAGGTAGGTACTACTTAGATCTGGCTCTAAGGCAGTTCTGTGCCCGTACTGAATGATATGTATGCTAAAAGGACCCTGATTAGCTACTCTACTCGTTGATAGTATCAGTCTATTGTTATAGGTAGCACGTTGTGTTTTGGATTTCGATTCTCATACATTATTAGTGCAATTGATCCAGTCATACCCAGTGTAGCTTAAACTAAAATGTTGTCCTGCCTGAGTAATAATAATTGAACCAGCACCTTTTGTTATTTACACCTGCGGGTTACGTGACAGCTGCGTCACTGAATGTCGCTAAAAGTACGTTTACTCGACTGCAGTTTTTCTGAAAAGTATTTCATACGGGATGTCCCCAATACTTTTGTCTAATAAGCTATAGTTTCTTTTTATGTTACTTGTATATCGTATTGTATGTTATCCTTATGTAATTTTTATTTGTACTCTTACATGTACCTACAATTTGTGACCTAATAAACATTTGTATTTGTATTTGTAATACTGGTAAATAGCTTCATCAAAAGTGTCTGTTTCACGGCGCATCGTATAAAGCCGAGCCAGTTGGACAGCTAATTTTAATTTATTCTTGTTATTTACATTGCAGGGAGTACAAACTAGTCTCTGTAAAGAGCTCTCTTATCTCAGATTCTCTTTTAATCTCTTAAGTATTCCGACTGGGATGAAACGAATGCTTTTAAAGAGTTTCTTGTTTTGATGGGGTGAGTAGATGACTTGTAGATGGGCGTAGAGCTTTTTTAATTAGCTTTTGATACGTCTTGTTATTTTGTTTTAACACAGGTGTTTTTTAAACTAGCTATAGATGGGTTAACATTTTTTTAAATTAAAGTAGCTGGCAAGTACTGGATGAGAAGAGCCAAAGAGTGGGTTCGGTAGCGCGTTTTGCGAGATACCCACATTCAGCAGTGGACTAACATGAAGGTTTATGATGATGTAAATTTTTTGAAGTCCGTACCTATACCTATAGCCGTCGGAATGTGCATTGACTTAAGACCGGCGCACATCTAGGCAATGGCGATGGCGATCAGCTGAAACGCTGTCAAATATTGCTGTCATTTTTGACAGCGTTTCAACTGATCGCCGTCACCATCACCTAGATGTGCGCAGGCCTCTAATTTACTTGATATGACTGACTTGACTGACACGTGGTACAAACCACGTATAACACAAGTAGGTAAATACTTGAATAGGTGTAATCATTATGTCAGTCAGTTATTTATTTTGTTTATCTTTATAGATCGTAAGCCTTTTGATCATATTATAAACAATCAACGCCTATCACCATCGGAAACACAATGTAAAGAAGCGCGTTATCAACGAAATACTGGGATTTGAAATGTGTATAAAAATGGATGAAAACATCAATTCATATTAAAATATTTTTTATTTTCGTATAGGTTCAAAATCGAATGGAATGTTAACAAAGTCACCGGTTTTCTCCTTGTTCTCTTTTAATCCGTTGTTTGGAATAAACACTTCAAAAATAAACGTCAAAGCAAAACGGTTGAGCATGAAGTCTTGTTAACAAAATGTATAGTAAAATATCGAGTCGTGGACTCCCGGGAACCTAATCCTTTGTAGATTGAAGAATCAACCTCTCGACGGCAACGCTACAGCTCAAGTAGAACGGTTCTCTATTACCTCCCTCCGTGTACTCTCAATACAAGCTATAAACTTGTTCCTTAAATTTCAACAAGTTCACCTCACTGGAGAGTTCCCCCCCAAAGCCCTGATCCAATAAGAAACTGTACGAATTGTGTTAATTCTAGTTCTTGTGCTGATAGTTTATGAAGAACTTTAAACATCTTGTTACACACTTAAAATTTGAGTGTGGTTTTCTATAGTTAGGTTTGATTTGTGCATAAAAATGTTTCAGAAATGATCTACATAATACCAAGGTTATTGATCTCATTAAAAATAAAAATCTTTGCTGTGCGGTGCAATTTTAAGTTTTAGGATCAATCATTATAGTAAAAAGTATGTAAAGAAAAGGCATTTATCTGAGTAAGATGTGAAGCGCGAGTTTGAAGGATAAATAATACATTCGTTCTTTCAACGAATACGAATCATGCCATAAACGTTTTATAAGCTTCATCCGGCAAATGTACGGGAGGAGAAGAATCTTGTGATTGGAAGCGCTTCACTTCTCCGTGGGGGCTGCGCCCTTAGCAGCAGTCACTCTCACTGATATTAGAGGTATTGTTATGAATTAGATATTTCAATTTCGTAATGTTCTATTTCCCCATTCAGACACACAAGGTAAACTGTACAATGTACTTAAACTCACTCACTTTAGTATTGGCTGTAGCCATTCCAGAGTTACCAAGGCTGTAAACAAAGCTAACTCACTCGGTGCGTCACAGTATTGTTAGTTATGCCTTACCAAACAAACTGTTAACCTGATCTAGTGTTGATGAATAAATTGAATTGAAATTTAATTTGATAGCGCCAGAAAGTAGTGCTAAAAGAATTAAACCTGCAGGCTGTTTTATTTGAAAATATCTTAGTCCGAAGCTTTGATCAATTGATCATTACTTATTCAAATTCGGATGCTTTGGATTCCACTTGTACTACCCTGAGTATAGAGAACAAACATCTTCATTTACCACACAAATATTTGTTCTGTGTGGGGAATGAACCCACGCCTTCCAGCGCAAAACTAGCTGTGGAGGCTGTCTTTGAGATGTTTTTCCATTATGATTGCATTTTATAACAAATACTTGTCTGGCCGCACAACGCATACTAATAAGATCTAAATTTATTCATGTGATAATGTAAAAGAAACAATGAATAACATTTCCATAATATTATTTCCTAAATTATTTTTTAATTTCACTGAATATATTTTTTGCTTGGATTTTTTTTCTAAAAGTAATAAATATTATAAACAAATGAATAATAATTGTGTATCTGTGGATCCAACGAATGCTGTGATTTGAATGCGGTTTTTTTTTTTTTTTTTTTTTATGTAAGTCGCTGATGGAACAAGCATATGGCCCACCTGATGTTAAGTGGTAACCATCGCCTATAACAAAGCACTGCCTCGTAGGTCACGCACGTCAGGAACGTGCCCTACGATGCACTGTCCTGCGTCCATCAACTGGAGGCATACAGATATTCAGCCTCACGTGCCA
Source organism: Thera britannica (assembly GCA_939531255.2). NCBI lineage: Eukaryota > Metazoa > Arthropoda > Insecta > Lepidoptera > Geometridae > Thera > Thera britannica. The sequence continues at coordinate 14,188,712 of OW618040.2, read as the reverse complement.
GTAATTACACCGGCACCCATACCCTTCAAACCGAAACACAGCAATGCTGCTTCACTGCAGAAATAGGCATGGTGGTAGTACTTCCCCGGACGAGCCCTTCACAAAGAGCTCTACTACTACTAAAACTTTACTGATAAAAAGCTGATTTTACTGGGTTTTGTTTCGAGGATATTTCAGAACAGTTTATTTATTCTTCAAGAAAAGAGGTTATGCAAATTTTTTATATTCGGCCATGCAGTGGAAACCTTTTCCATAAATACATAAACTTACTGGCTAATCGTTCGGTTACTGGCGGCCGGTTTGAAAAAACTCACAGGTTAAAAACTTCAAAGCGCTTTTTGGTTCGCAGATTCGTGCCAAGGTGATGGGCATCCTCACAGGCGTGGCTTGGTTTATGACCTTCGTTCAGCTCATCTTGTTCGGCACACTGACGGAAACCTTCGCGGCCCACGTTTCGTTCTTCATCTTCGCCGTAGCCAACCTACTGGTGGTGCTACTCACTCTGACGGTGCCGCCCGAGACGAAGGGAAAGAATATTGAACATATAGAAAATGCGTTGGTGGGGAAGCGGGTGACTGGGTGAACATAGAACATAGAACTCTCGATAAAATAAATAGAAGTATAAAAAGATCATAAAGTGGATGTGATATTGTGATTATTTAAAAAGATTAGCTTACCATCGATGTGAATAGTCAAGTAAAAGGGTAATCAAACAATTTTTATTTGATTACCTACTTGTATATTTTTATATCTATTTTAATAAATGTTTTTTTATTATTTGTAATGAGACTCACTTCATACCTCATATTATGTATAACTAGTTTTCCTGTCTATAATAGCATCATAGACCTCGCAAGCACGCTAAAAGTGAACACAACTAACTGCATCACAACAGTTTATCACCGTCATAAATAAAATATATTTATACAAAGATTAAAATATAATATTATAACAAAAATAACTTTATGAAATTCCATTACATGATGATAAACGTCAGCAAACTTGGTACCTACTCTGAAGTATTGAAATATAATTTTATTGTGATAGCAAAAGCATGTGAGTTTGTGATGCAATGTATGTACATATTTGTTAACACGATGTACGTATTTTTAGACGTTTCGAAATAGGGGTGGTTCCTTGCTAGGAATACTTCGATAAGTATCTGTGTTTACTTGCATAATATGCGTTATGCAATCACTTGCTGTCGAGGATCGTTTTTTTAACCAAAAAGAAAGCGATAAGGCTGGATAAGGCTCAAAGTACCCATCCTGGAAATGCATAGTTTAGTTTCACCAGTAGACTAAAGACCCTGAAAACAGGCTAGGGATGTAAAATACAGTGCAACATTTAAAAAAAAGCCCTCCAATTTCAGCCAGTTCACTTCTTTGAATTGACGATTGAATCATAAAGCACAGCCCTACAACAATCACACGAATTATTCGTTGCTATCTCCCTCGTATCATAAACTGCTGCATAAATAGAGAAACTGTTATTTTTATATTTAATTACTTTTACTGCATCCTCAAAACAAGATCCTGAAGATATTGCACCAAAAAAATGACAGATGAAGATAGATCGCAACAAGGACACACTTACATGCAATGGCTCGTTGCAATTCTTGGTATGTATCTAATCTATCTATCTATCTTAACATAGCAGGTTCAAGAACAAACGCCATTCACTTGATGCTCCTATGTCTTCCAGCCAACATGATCTTGCTGACATATGGTTTGCAATGCGGGTGGATCTCGTCAGTGAGTCCATTGCTCCAGTCTGACTGCTCCCCCACCGGCTTTCTTCTGAGCCCCGAGGAGGTATCCTGGCTGGCCAGTGCCCCTAGCCTCGCCGCAGTGATAAGCGTCTCTGTGTTCGCTTACCTCGTGGACCGCTGGGGTAGGAAGATGTGTATTGTGTGCTTGGGTGTGGTGCAAGCGGTAGGTATAGATACAATATTACTATAGATAAAATACTGCAACTGAATATTTTATCGTGCACTTACAACATCTAATTTGAAGCTTCAGACTTTATCTGTGACAGATCTCCTGGATTATCACCCTGTGTTCAGCGAGCACTAGCAGCCTAGTGATTGCCAGATTATTCAGCGGCTTCGGAGCAGGAGGTGGCTTCAACGTTGTCCCTATGTACGTGAAAGAAATCAGCGAGTCTAACATCAGGGGGACTCTCGGGATGCTCCTCATTATGAGCCAGAACATCGGTATTCTTACCATGTATGCGATGGGAGCGTACCTGGAGTACTACACGGTGCTTTACGTAGTGGTTGGAATACCAGTGGTGACCGCTTTAGTAATGGCCATCATAGCACCTGAATCTCCAACATACTTAATAAAGATTGGAAAAGAAGATGTGAGTGTAAATTCCAGCATGATGTAATGGTACATATTTTAGTTTAATATATGGCAAGCATTGTAGTTTTAGTAAGTTGTCGTCGCGGATGCGGTTGGCGGCGCCGGAAGGTAGCGTCCTAAGAAGTCGAATGGCGGTTAGCAGCGCGGGCGTTTCATTGGAGGATCCGCAACCGTTTTGCAACAGCAGACGCAGCTACGGCCTTGATTGGCTGCGCAATCGATGACACTGACAGTTGGGATGACAATCGGACGAATCCGGCCTGCCTCGGCCGAGAGAGCAAGCGAGACAACAGACGGGAATATATCGCGACCCTGCTCATTGAATGAGGCAGCGTCGTTCTCTTTGGGCCAAGCCATCGCAGCGGGAGGACGTGTTCGCAAGCAGCAGCTCCGAGCAGCCATCTTGGGGCCTTGCATAGACGCAGGCCGAGCTGATCTCCGGAAGGTGATTTGTTGCCGCCGCCTCCCGAAAGTCGGGCAGCCTCCGCTCCGCTTCCTTGCCGTAGCATGCTGGAAGACGTGCAGCGTGGACCTGGTATCTGGTATGGTTGACCCGCGATATTCGCTCTCGCTAGAAAAGGTTTAGTTCGATAAGTCTCCCCCTGTCGTGTTGTATGATTGTGTTTGCTAGTGATCTGATCTCATTATAATTATTGATTGAACACTTGTTATTTCTTTGTCGAGGGAACCCACAACTCTGCTAGGTACTCATGTCACGGCCTTAGAAAGCAGGACACACGGCATCGAACCCACGCCCTCTTGACGCTCTGCTGACTGAGGCCGCTGGCAGGCAAACTATGCATGTAGATAGGATCCTGTCTATTCTAGGAAGGTAGGAACCTGACTAGGTAGGTATATGGTAGAAAGTACTAGAAGAAAGACATCGTGATAGTAGCAACGTGACATTTGGCGCCCACGTGTTTAGGTTGTGTGTATAATAGAAACAAGTTGTTGGGTGGTTTCCTCAACAAAGTTGTAGATAAATAGGTATTTTGTGTGTGCATGTGTTTTTGTGTGAATAATCCCCTTGTATAGTTTTCTGTATAAAGTATCATGTAGGTAGTATTTTTCTTGTGAATATTGTAGTAATCTCACTTATTTTGGTGAATTACTTTGTTTCGGTACTAAAATTTGTAAATTGTAGTAAGTATAGAATATTCGTGCAAATTGTGCCGGCCATTTTGATTTGCTTGGCAGATCGAACGCGGTAGCGTGGTACGCAGACGAGTCGTAACTTGCTCGGGTTGTGTTTGCGTGCAATGGCCGACCACTTTGAGAAAAAGTGATAATAAAATTGTGTTTTTTGTATTGAGTTGTGTTTGTTTGTTAATATTGTGTTTTAAAGTTGTAGATAGCAACTGGTATCATTTCTTGGAGTGCCTGGGCGGTGCTTTGGGTGCGTGTTTTGTGAGTTCGTCGTGAGGTGTGGAATCCTCCGTCGGTGTTGACCAGCTTCGGGATACCATGGATCGTCAGGAAGTTGGATTTGGTAAGGTGTTTCCAACCATGGGACACTCTACTCAGGTGAGCAACGATTTAATTACTTTCGACGAGACGTTTGAGTCTGCCGAGGGTCCTAGTTTGGCAGTTCTGAGCTCGCATGCCCTTAGTAAATGCGGTCTCACATCTTGGAACTTGAGGTTTGATGGTCACAGTGATGTGACAGACTTTGTCTCGGCAGTCGAAGAACTCCAGGTAGCCAGGGGCATCCCTGAAAGATTGCTTTTGGATAACTTTCATGATCTTTTATCCGAACCCATCCTAACGTGGTTTAGAGTAAATAGGTTTCAGTTCACATCGTGGCGTAGGCTTAGAGCTCTGTTGTGTGAAAACTTTTTGCCAACAGGCTATACCTACAGGGTAACGTCTCAACTGCGAGCAAAAAAACAATTCGTAGGTCAATCCTTGTGGGAGTACATTTCACAGATGCGCTTCTTGGCTAATAAGGTTCCAAATAGCTTGACCGATTCGGATCTCTTTGAAATAGTAAAACATAACATTTTGCCAAAGTACCATGCCGCACTAATTTATGGTTCAGTTTTCTGTCTCGATGATTTAGTTAGAGTAGGTAGGTTGACCGATGCTTATTCATCAGACCCTGTAAATAATACTGTACATAATCCTGTAAATAACTATGTAAATAATAGTCACTCCTTGAACGAGGCCCGTCCAGTCCAAAGGAGGCAACAATTGGCAATTTGTGCGGTCACATCTGGCGAAACTTCTCGTTCAGTTAGTGGTGCTTGTTTTGTGTGTAAGGAAGTTGGACACTTCAGCAAGCAGTGTCCTATGCGCACACTACCCTTGGAAGGGAATTGCTTTAAATGCCAACAGTCGGGTCATCGGTACAATAAATGTCCAAATATTAGGATTCCCATGTGTCTAAGTTGTAAGACGTTGAATGTAACAAAAAAGACTTGTCCCCGTTGTAATGCAGTTTCAAAACCAGTTTCAGCTCCGGCTCTATGTGCCGCAACGACTGCTGAGGCAACTCCAGCGCAGCCGGCCGCCTCTCAGCCAGCTGTAGCGACTTCCTCGCCGCCCGCTCACCAGTCTTCGAGTGGTCCGGTGGAGTCCAGTCGTCGACGCCAGCCCAAGCAGGCCTCAAAAAACTAGTTGTTGCACCGGCTACGCCTGCCGATGAGTGGAAATCTTGGTTAGTGTTCGTTCGAAATTTTTTTAACAACTTGAGTGTAGCTCCGGTGCATGTCCCATCCATAGGCAAAAGTAAACGCCCCTTGGTTGAATTTTCTGTAAATAACACTTCTTACCTGGGTCTGTTGGACTCTGGGAGTGATCTTAATATATTAGGGAATCATAGCCATGTACAATTCCTAAAGCGGGGTTATGTTTTGAAAAAGTCACCGTTTCAATCAGCTGTTTCATGTAGTGGTGCAGCTTGTAAAATAATTGGTCAGATTAAATTACCAATTTGGGTAGATGGTAAAACTCTAGATTTGGACTTTGAAGTCATCCCAAGTTTAACCGATGATTTTATTTTTGGAATTGAGTTTTGGCAACGGTCTGGTTTGTTGAGTAGAATTGAAGGTTCAATTTCAAAGTTTAGTCTTTCAGAGCCGGGTCATATTGGAATTATACATGGTTCTCCTGTACAAAATGTAAATAATAGTTTAAATGTAAATAATAATGTAAATATTAATAATAATGTAAATAATAATGAAAATTCAGCTGGTGTAAATAAGTTGAAAGAAGTTAAGGAGGAATTGAGTTCCTGTAGTTCTGCTTCGAAACAGAAACCCTTGTCTTGTGAGCAACAGAAACGTTTGGATTTAGTCGTGGAAAAATTTAAATCCATTTCTTTTGAAAAGAAAGGTTTGGGCCGTACTCATCTGGTGGAGTACAAAATTGAAACATCTGGGGAACCTATTAAGCAACGGTTCTATAGAGCTAGCCCTGCTCGACAGCAGATTATTAATGAGGAATTAGATAAATTAATTAAGTTAGGAGTTTTAGAAGAATCTTCCAGTCCTTGGGCATCTCCGGTCATCTTGGTCCCAAAGGCATCAGGTGGTTTTCGTCTTTGCATTGACAGTCGTAAGTTAAATTCTGTTACTAAAAAAAATAGTTACCCCCTCCCTAGAGTTGACGATATTCTTGATAATTTGAAAAATGCTAAGTACATCTCATCCATTGACCTTAGTCAAGCGTTCCTACAGCTACCGCTGAGTGAATGTGCTAAGGAGAAATCCGCCATCATCACGCAGGGGCGCGGGCTCCTACAGTACACTGTAGTCCCTTTCGGTCTTTCCAATGCCGCGCAAACGCTGCAGAAGCTTGTAGACACCTTGTTTGGAGCCGAATTTTATGCCAAACTGTTCGCCTACTTGGATGACTTGATTGTAGTAAATGATAATTTTGATAGCCATATGGAAATGTTGGATAAAGTGTTTGAGAAGTTGAAAATGGCCAACTTGACAGTCAATTTGTCTAAATGTGAATTTTGTAAATCAGAATTGAAATATCTAGGTTACATTGTATCTGAGAAGGGTCTAACCACAGATCCTTCAAAGATAGTTGCGATTAACAATTTCCCTACGCCTAAGAATGTGAAGGAAGTGAGAAGCTTTCTCGGTTTAGCATCATACTACAGACGTTTTATTGAAAATTTTTCAGCCTTGGCGAGACCACTGTCCCAGCTGACCAGCTCGAAAGTCAAGTTCGCGTGGTCCAGCGAGGCAGAGGCAGCGTTCCAGAGTTTGAAGAAGGCGTTGACCTCCTCTCCGGTGCTGATGGTACCAGACTATAAGAAGCCTTTCTTTCTTCACTGCGATGCGAGTGGATTTGGCTTGGGATCAGCCATTGTACAGAAGGACGACGAAGGTCATGAACATCCGATAGCCTATTATTCGAGAACTCTTAATAAGGCTGAGTCAGCGTATAGTACTACTGAGAGAGAATTGCTGTGTGTTGTAGAATCTGTTAGGCACTTCAGACACTACATTGAAGGTTCTTACTTCACGGTGGTGACTGATCATGAGAGCTTGAAATGGCTTAGGGATATTGAAAATCCTACAGGACGTTTAGCGCGATGGGCCACCAGGCTGTCTCAGTTTGATTTTGATGTTGTACATAAGAAAGGTAAATTACATGTAATTCCTGATGCCCTATCGCGTATAAGCGTCTGTGCGTTAACCTTACCTGTAAATAGTAGTGATAAGTGGTATACTGATGTAATCTCGGGTGTGCAGTCTCGACCTGAACGCTACCCTAACTTTAAATTAATTGATGGTGAGTTGTTTCGATACTGCAAACCTAAGTTTGATTTGATGGGTTCTTATGTGTGGAAAAAGGTAATACCTGTTGAGTCTCGTGAAGTCATAATAAAAAAGGCTCATGAGGACCCATTAAATTCTCATCTTGGTGCATTTAAAGTTTTTAAGATGTTAGCCCTCACTTTTTATTGGCCTAACATGTTGAAATCGATTAGAGATATTGTTAGAAATTGTAATACTTGCAAGGCTTATAAGGTCAGGACGGATCCTCCATCGGGAAAAATGCTGTGCCAAAAGAAGGTTACTGCACCCATGCAGGTTCTGTCAATAGATCTAGTCGGCCCTCTGCCTAGAAGTTATTCGGGTCATGTTCATTTACTGACGGTGGTAGATATTTTTTCTAAGTATGTATGGCTTAACCCTCTTAAACAAGCAACTTCTAAAACTATTGTAAAATTCTTAGAAGAAGAGGTATTTTTGCGGTATGGTGTGCCACATTGTATAATTTCAGATAATGGTAGTCAGTTCATTTCGAAGGAATTTGAGTCCTTGCTTAAGAAATATAATGTACCAAAAGTATTTAGGAATTGTGTGTACTTTCCACAAAATAACACCATAGAGCGCTATAATAGAACTATTGAAACAGCAATCGCGTCGTATTGTGAGTCTGATCACCGCGGTTGGACCAAAAATTTGAGGAAAGTACAAACAGCCTTAAATTCTCATGTTAGTGCAGTTCATGGTTTTACACCTCATTTTGTTATGCATGGTAGAGAACTTGTTTTGGATGGTAGATTTCATAACTTGAAAGATTATGATGATGTTCAAGATATTGATAAGAATGACTTGAGTTCCTACACCACTAAATTGAAGGAATTGTCAGTAATTTTTGATCAAGTCCAGCATCATCTTCTCAAGGCTTATCAGAAGAATGCTGCTAGGTATAATTTAAGGCGTCACACCACACATTATAAAGAAGGAGACGTGGTCTGGCGTAGAGCTCACTTTCAATCTGACGCTTCCAAGTTCTTTAGTAACAAACTAGCTCCGCGTTTTGTTAAGTCTATCGTCCTGAAAGTTAAGTCTGTAAATACTTACGAGCTTGGAAACCTGGATAAGTCGCCAGTAGGCATCTATCATGTGAGCGATATCTTTAAAGATTAGACCCTTTCTAGTGTGGCTCAGTACATATATTTGTATGTTAGCTTTGAACCTGGCTTGATTAAACCTTTTTTTTAGTTTTTATTTTAAGCTTTGTGTTGGGATTATGTTACAAAGTTGTATTTTGTACTTGCATTAGGTAATTCGTGTAAAAAGCCTAAGGCCTAGATGGTTCTAAGCATTGGTTGTTTGCAGTGATGGTTAAGGCGTAATTTTTTATAGCAGTAATGACTAAGGCGTAATTTTTTATAGCAGTATTGACTAAGGCGTAATTTTTTATAGCAGTAATGGAAAAGGAGATTAAATACAGAGTTATTGAGATTAAGAGTAGAAAGTTCAGTTTGTGGCGGGGTCACCACCCTTGCAATCCGATTAGTCCTTCTGGCTATACCGGGACCGGCCATCGTTAAACGAAAAGGTGACCCAGGGTCCTTTACCCACCCCCTTTCCTACTTTATTTAAAGGGTTCCGCCTGGTTCCGTATTTCTTCACTTCTTTCTAATCGTTTTGTATATAGCGGTGTCTTCTTCGACAGTTTTGTAGATATTTTCGTTTCCTGTACTCTTCACGCTGTAAATTTTTGTAATTTTTTGTAAATAATGTTTATTTTTTTAACTGTAAATAAATTGTACATTATTGTTTTAGTGGGGGAGTGAGGTGTAGTCAAGCCTAGGTTCAAATACTGTGTAGTTGTTATACCGTTGTGGTGTATATTGTTTTGTGGTGCTCTTTCTATAAGGAATGTCTGATATAAATATATGTAAAAATGTATGTATTGTATGGTTTGTTAGAAAAGTATGATAGTGGCAGCAAAAGAGATGAATGAAAGTTGATTCAGTTTAGACGAATATTGTTTACGTAGTATATTTATTAGTATCCTACCTATTTTTCCTTGGTGTGCCGTTTGATCTAAAATGGGCACTTTGTTTCCGGGTTCTCCCAGACTAGATGGTGAGATACTCGTGGTCTCTTCTCTATTTACGTTTTTTTTTTTGTTATAGTTAGTGAAATAGCATCACAAAATCATTATGTCATTGTTGTAGTAATTTCGCGTGCATTTTGCTTAAAAATGTACTGCGTTTACAGTGGTTTTTATGAAACTCTGTAACTTGCATCCTTTTTGTGTGAAAATTCGGTCTGGTAATTTTCCCTTTTCGTAATTGGATATTGAATTATATCGTGGTAAAGTTTATAGCTTGTGTAAGGGCCTTAATGCTGTATTAATTAAGATGCCTAGTAAGTAAGAATTTGTATTGTAAAAGCCAGTTCCTTTATCGTGGAACATTTGCAATAAACCTTTTTGGTCGATGTTTGTTAAATCCGCTCTGCCAAGAGATGGCGCTGTCTGTGATTTTCTCGTACTAGTTGAATATTTTGGTTCTCAGAGCTTGGTATTGTTAAAAAGTCAATAGATGGCGTTGTTCGTTTATGTTGTAGCTTAGAGTTACGTTTAGATTCTTTGGTTTGAGACTTGTAATTGTTATTGAAGCTATTTTTGGATAACTTTGTGATAAGTTGAGACTTAGTTGTTTATATTTGTAGGTCTAGATTTTGGTAGTAGTCTGTCTAGTCTTCAGTTAGATACTGAGCGTGTTGTCTTTCTTAAAAAATAATTTAAGAGGAAAAATGTTGTTATGTGTACATAGTGTTTATATTATAAGATACTCTTTTTGTAAGCATTGACGCCCTTACCTTACATTGTGCCTCGTGGCAATATTATTTAGTTAAGATGTGTTGTTGGATAGTCTCACCTCATTAACATTGTAAGTTTATGGAGTTAAGATTTTAGTAATCTGGAATAATGTTTTGTTATTGTTACTTGTTCGATAGGATAGCTTTAACTGCGGTTGGTTTGGAACAAGATAATGTTTTGAATTGATGATGTTTACTCTAATAATGTAAATTTTGGTTCAGGGTGGCAATCCACACACACCGTTGCTTTGTATTCATTTTTATTTTAGTTAAGTTTTGTTCAGTAACATTGCATGCCTGGGTAATTCAGATTAAGTTTCAGTGAGCTTTAATTGTTTTTTTCTTTTCTGTTTCTTTTTTGTTCTCTTGCTGACCGGGTAATGTAATGGTACATATTTTAGTTTAATATATGGCAAGCATTGTAGTTTTAGTAAGTTGTCGTCGCGGATGCGGTTGGCGGCGCCGGAAGGTAGCGTCCTAAGAAGTCGAATGGCGGTTAGCAGCGCGGGCGTTTCATTGGAGGATCCGCAACCGTTTTGCAACAGCAGACGCAGCTACGGCCTTGATTGGCTGCGCAATCGATGACACTGACAGTTGGGATGACAATCGGACGAATCCGGCCTGCCTCGGCCGAGAGAGCAAGCGAGACAACAGACGGGAATATATCGCGACCCTGCTCATTGAATGAGGCAGCGTCGTTCTCTTTGGGCCAAGCCATCGCAGCGGGAGGACGTGTTCGCAAGCAGCAGCTCCGAGCAGCCATCTTGGGGCCTTGCATAGACGCAGGCCGAGCTGATCTCCGGAAGGTGATTTGTTGCCGCCGCCTCCCGAAAGTCGGGCAGCCTCCGCTCCGCTTCCTTGCCGTAGCATGCTGGAAGACGTGCAGCGTGGACCTGGTATCTGGTATGGTTGACCCGCGATATTCGCTCTCGCTAGAAAAGGTTTAGTTCGATAAGTCTCCCCCTGTCGTGTTGTATGATTGTGTTTGCTAGTGATCTGATCTCATTATAATTATTGATTGAACACTTGTTATTTCTTTGTCGAGGGAACCCACAACTCTGCTAGGTACTCATGTCACGGCCTTAGAAAGCAGGACACACGGCATCGAACCCACGCCCTCTTGACGCTCTGCTGACTGAGGCCGCTGGCAGGCAAACTATGCATGTAGATAGGATCCTGTCTATTCTAGGAAGGTAGGAACCTGACTAGGTAGGTATATGGTAGAAAGTACTAGAAGAAAGACATCGTGATAGTAGCAACGTGACAATGAATTTGTTAAGCTAACATCCAATCTAAATAATTACTAAATGCTGTCCGAACTGTATTGAATACCAAATCGCAATGCTTTCAAACTGGCCTGTAATTTAGAACGAAGTGCCATTAGCTGTATGAAACACGATTTAGACGATTCCTATTGAGTTCCAGGCTGCAGCATCGGTTTTGTCGTCGCTCAGAGGCCTCAGTGCCGACGACAAACGTGTTCAACATGAAATTGATTCCATCAAAACCGAAGACAAACAATTCAAATCTGTCCCGAATGTCTCCTTTGTGGGGATAAGTGAGTATTTATTTACAGTTTAACTCAACATTCCTTTAGAAAATAAAAAACGATAGCGAAAACTTAAAAAAATACATTTAATTAATTTTTTGATGAATTTGTTAAATACGAGTATGTATCTTTATGTTCTGACACTCTGCCTTTTGATATTTTTTTCGTACTGATTTAAACTCTATATACTTCTACTTGTATTATACTATTTACATATTTTACTAGCCATTCGCTGAAATAATTACTTACTAATGGCATTTATCATTTAATGTTTCTAATTTCCAGTGAAACATACAGCTTGGCGAAACGGGTTTACATGCATGATATTCATAATGATAATGCATGGAATGAACGGAGGCTTCTCCATCGTGAACTACGCGTCCACTATCTTAGTGCAGTTGGGAACCACCGTCAGTCCAGAGCTGCAGAGCCTCAGCATTCCTCTGGTGATGATCATAGGGTCCTTGGTCTCCATGGTGTGCGTTGAGCGACTGGGGAGACGGGTAAGAGTTTATAGTTCTAGATAACGGAAACACAGAAGATTGACAGCGATATTTGCCAGCGTTTCACTGATCGCCTTCCTGGAAATGTGTAAGGGGAGCCTATGTCCAGCAGTGGACATCTTCAGGCTGATGATGATTGATGACTGATCGCCATTGCCATCGCCTAGATGTGAAACTAGATGCGCAGGCCTTAAATATTTTAAGAACTGAAGTCATATAAAATTCCACGCAGTTATTTATTTTTTCCAGCTGCTTCTAGCATTATCGTTCATGGTATCGGTGGTCGCGTTCAGCGGTGTCGCAGCAATCCTGTTGCTGCTGGCCGGCGGAGTGGACGTCCCCGGCTGGGTCGGCATCAGCTCCGTAGCGCTGGCAGTCGGCGTATATGCCGCCGGAGTCTCCCCCATGCCGTTTATCATCATGTGCGAGATGTTCAACTTTCAAGTTAGTGTACCTACGTTCTAAACCTAAAATGTATAGTAGTTTGCTCCGAACCCACAAAGAGAGTATAAAGCACTGGTGGTCTAGTGGTTACGGCCCTGCCTTCTGATCGGTTCAAATACAGTCAAGTATTAATGAGTTTTTCCCTCGAAAAATGTATGTGCACTATGCCAGTACTCTCAATACGGTAAAGGAAAACATCGTGAGAAAACCGGCGTGTTGTAGAACCTTAAAAAAATCGAACAACACGCATCTGTCACGCAAAAAGGGCCAGCCAGCGGTCTACTTGAGGAAACCAGTCCGCACACCAAATGCGGATGATGAATTTTTATTTGCCTAGCTTATAGTAACATGAGCCGCGAGCACAACAAAATGGTCGGTAAGTTTGATAAAAAAATATATTATGCAGGTACATTATATTATATTATACATACATAATTAAATATATATAAATGTTGTTTTTAATAAAAATAGTGCCTAATTTAAACAAATAACCTTACCTCGGAACTACAAAGCTCACTTAATTCATTCCCGAGACTTTTCTATTTAAAACATTGTTTGGTATTGAATAAAATTAATATATTTGCAGATTCGTGCAAAAGTAATGGGTGTGCTGGTGACTTTAGGCTGGTTCTTCGCATTCATACAACTGTTAACCTTTGGACCAATTACAAACAATTTCGGCCCTCACGTGTCGTTCTTTTGTTTTGCTGTGATCAACCTTGTCGGCTGCTGCTTGGTTTTAGTCTGTCTACCAGAGACCAAAGGAAAGACTGTAGAGGAGATAGAAATGGAGTTGGATAAGAACTTGTTTAAGAAAGCAGAAATAAATGCAGTAACATGTAATGGTATTAAATAAGTTTTCAGTTTAGGTTATGTGAAAAGCCTAGGAGACAGACCAAGTGATGATGGATGTGCCGTCTACCATGCACGACGTAGGTTTGTTGTAGTGTACCATAGTGTTGACCGATTTGTGATAGAAGTGCTACATGAAGTCACTCCGAAAAATTTGTGAATAAATGCTACTATATTCGTCATTAATTTTTATTCACAAATAATAACAACGTAGGATAGACAGTTTTTAAACCGACTCGTACATTTCAAAAAACGAATTTCAGGTCAGCAATTACCAATTTTTAGGGTTCCGTTTTTGCCATTTGGCTACGGAACCCTAAAAATTGGTAATTAAAACTGGTTTCTGGCTCCATGCGCTGCCTTCTGCCAATATTGGAACACTCTTGGATAACACCACATTTTCTTTAGCTGTCAGCATTCGAATTGGAGCCACCACCAATGAACCCCATCAGTGCCACTGCGGCAGCTCCGTTGACCGGCATGGTCACCACGGACTGTCCTGTCGCCGCAGTGCAGGCCGCCAATCCCGTCATGCAAGCCTCAACGACATTATCCGTAGGGCTCTAGCCACCATCAACGTGCCGGCCATTCTTGAGCCGAACGGTATCACACGTGATGATGGAAAGAGACCCGACGGGATGTCGTTGATACCTTGGAGTCGGGGCAGGCCTTTGGTGTGGGACGCTACTTGCGTGGATACGTTGGCTGCCTCACACGTATCGTCCACTTCAAGAGCGGCGGGCGCGGCGGCAACGGCAGCGGAAAACGTCAAAAGGCGGAAATATGCATCAATCGGCGATGGATACATATTTCTGCCTTTTGGGGTGGAAACGCTAGGACCATGGGGTCCAGAGGCGTGGCTTCTATTCGAAGAATTATCCAAGAGGCTGGTGGTTGAGACTGGTGACCAAAGGGCTGGCGCTTACCTTAGGGCAAAGAATTAGCTTAGCTATTCAAAGAGGTAACGTTGCCAGCCTTTTGGGCACATTGCCTGCGGTCGGTGATCTGAACTCTGTTTTCAACCTGTAATACCTACAGGTGGAAAACAGAGTTCATTATAAAATTTTCTAGTTTCTTATAAAATGTAATTTTTATTTTTTCTTTTTAATTAGGTATTTCATGTTGTTTAGTAATAGTTTTTGTAAATAATGTATATTCTGTTGTAAATAAATGCAATTTACAAAATAAAATATAACATAATATTGCTGCTTGCTTAAGATTCGTCATGCATGTCTGTCTGTCTGTCCGTCCGTATGTCAGAGCCATTTTTCTCCGAAACTGTAAAGAGCTAGACTGATGAAACTTGGCGAGTATTATTATGTATTCTCGATATTCTCATTCACGACGCACTTCTCTAGTATCGATGTATTGCTTTGTTTGTATCTTACTTCTTTTAGTGTCCTTGTTTTTTACTGGTTTATCTATGAATAGGTCTTCAAAAATGATGTTGAATATATGTCCCCTCCCCCCCTACTTTTAAAATAATAGAATGATAAAACAAAAAAATATATATGATGTATATTATTATGCAAACTTCCACCGATATTTGGTTTGAACGATATCTAGTAAGTAGTTTTTTAGGGTTCCGTAGCCAAATGGCAAAAACGGAACCCTTATAGATTCGTCATGTCTGTCTGTCTGTCTGTCTGTCTGTCTGTCTGTCTGTCTGTCTGTCTGTCTGTCTGTCCGTCCGTATGTCACAGCCATTTTTCTCCGAAACCGTAAGAGCTACACTGATGAAACTTGGCGAGTAGATGTATTCTGTAAACCGCATTAGTTTTTTACATAAAAATAAAAAAAAAACTATAAATTTCGGGGGTCCCCATACTTGAAACTGAAACTCAAAAAAATTTTTTTCATCGAACCCATACGTGTGGGGTATCTATGAATAGGTCTTCAAAAATGATGTTGAGGTTTCTAATATCGTTTTTTTCTAAACTGAATAGTTTGCGCGAGAGACACTTCCAAAGTGGAAAAAAGTTGGTCCCCCCCCTCTAACTTCTAAAGTAAGAGAATGATAAAACTAAAAAAAATATATGTTGTACATTACTATGCAAACTTCCAACGATTTTTGGTTTGAACGAAATCTAGTCAGTAGTTTTTTTTTTATACGTCATAAACCGTAAACCGCAATTTACCTTTCGACGAACTACAAGAACCTTATTATGTTACATCAAGTAACATAATATAAAGGTTTTTGTAGTTCGTCGTGCTACGGAACCCTTCATGGGCGAGTCCGACTCGCACTTGGCTGCTTTTTTTATACGTCATAAATCGTAAACCGAAATTTACCTTTCGACGATCTAAAAGATTTTTTTTATATTATGTTACTTGTTGTTATGGAACCCTTCATGGGCGAGTCCGACTCACACTTGGCCGCTTTTTTTTTAGTTTTGCACTGTCATGAATGCTTTTTTAGATATTTTGGATGAGTATTACATTACAGAATGAGTAGGTAATTAAAAATATTTGTAGTTTATTGTCTTTGTTATTGGGTGCAAGCATTCCATCATGTTGTTGTACGTTCGTAAAAGATAAAAACTAAACCATATTGTAAACAATTTTCCCTACCTACCTAAATACTTTCAACGGTTACTTCATACAATTATTAGTCAATATTTCTGATTTAAAATATTAACGGTAATAAATAAATATTAATCAGTTTTTTGTAGGTATGTTTTCACTCGCGTCTTCAGTCAAGTACCTAAACCCTCGACCCATATGCCTTTCAAATATTATCAACTTCCATAGACAACATTATTTTTTCATCTTTCTTAGGATTGTATTATGTTCCTTTGGAAATAAAATACTAACCAGGCTTTTTAAGTTTTCAAAACATGGTAAATATAAATAAATTTAGCGTTGCGCAAAGTTTTTTTTAAGCAGAATGCCTAAGGTTTTTATGTAAAACATTTTGAGAGATATTTTTACTTTTTTAAATCGTCACAAAGCCTATCTCAATACTGAACTGAATATACCGAATACGCCACCTTTATCCACCTCAAAATTCTTTATTTTAAAAGCTGTAGAACTTCCGTTTGAATTTTTGCGCAAAAAATTGCTGGTATGGACATTTCAAAAGCATAATAATGCCCTTTTCAAGCACTCGGTTACTGTCTAAACGGCGGAGTCTGGTTTTACGTTTGTAAATTTTTGTGTTGATTGATCGAGTGAGCGAAGCGAACGAGATCTTACAAACAACTTGGGCGATTTGGCATTTTATGTGCGTATGTATGTATGTATGTATGTTTGTCCAACTATAACTTTCGAACCCGTGATCCGATCTGCATGAAATTTGATAAGTCGATAGCTAGTAGGTACTTGAGAAATTTACTGGTAAGTATTTGAGTACAATCGGATGAGGGATTATTAAGATATGGGGTTTTTAAGGGTGCAAAAATAAAAAAAGTGACATAAAAAACTCAAATTACATGTCATATGAAAGAACTCTGTTTGGACATTTCAAAACAGTTTTTACTTTTTTCTAGGACGCTTAGTGTTTGCTATACAAAATAAAAGTTAAATTAAGATAACCAGCAACCCGGGAACTCCCATCTCAAAAAATTTCGATGACATCAAGGTTTTTCTACTGGACGGTCAATTTGTTTCTTTTACTTATTTTTTTCTTCTTGAAATAAATTAAGGAGATACTCATTTGTCTTAAATGGTGAAAGCGACTTGGTTTAATGATGGAGCAAACGGAACTCTTCAATCAATTGGCCAATTGAGTTAAAACTTGTTTACCATACAAAGTTAGTGAGGGATAGTCAGAGGTAAGGCCAAACAGAATTTTACCATCTACTTAGGTACTTAAATTTTCAGAACATTTGAATCGCATCACGAGATCTCAGTTTGGGGCGAACTCTAGTTATGTATCATTCATAACACAGACCACAGCAAAATCATACATTATTTTGATATTTTGTACTCCAAAGCTATAGTAATTATGGTTCAGAGACCATACAAAGATACTCTTTTAACAGCCTTCACAGCTGAGTTGGTAATATCGCTGACGAATTTGACAGCGTTTCACTGATCATCACCGGAGAACGCTTAGATGTGCTTTACTCAGAAATTACTTGCTTAAAAGTAGTCCACGTGAATGTATCCAGGTACAGATATATAGGTCAACTGAGCCGATGAATACTTGATGCAGGCAGGTCCGTCGCATGTAAGGTAATTGCAAGCGCCTCTAAATTGGTAGCCTCATGCCATTCCGGGAAAATAAAATTACTTGAATACGGCTTTGGCGAGTGCAAATAGGATCATTCCGAATCCCAAGGGAGACATGACGGCCGGGGCTTGTATAAAAAATATTCACTGTTGAAGATGGACTTGTGTTTTTACCTGACGAGCACGGGGGCATTTTTTCAAAAAGTCGCTTGACTTCAACGTGTAGAATCGTCAACACTCATGCCATGGAAAAGTGTGTTTTATATTCATCTTGTTGATTGGACAAGACAGTCCTTAGATAAATAATAATAAACACCCAAATTTTAAAATAGTACATTGTTACCTGAGTGTTGAAAGTCACGTTTCTTGAGTCCCGAGACGGGTTTGGCGCCAGAGCGTAGCGAGGGCGCCAATGGAGCTTGAGGGACTTAAAAGACTTTCACCCGAGGTAAACACTGTGCTTTTCATTACGAATACAAGGAAAGTAAAAATAAAAACATGAAAGAAAAATTAGTGAAAATGAAGATTGAATTGCCGCCTTCCCGGTTTTTTTTTCTTTTTCTCTGGCAGGCCTTCGGCTTCGGTTCGCCAGCATTATTCAGCCATTATTTTCATTCTCATAATTTAAAAAATAGTAAATTGTTTGCTCAAATCTATGTTATTTTAAATAAATAGTTGAAGCTAATATTAATCAAGTACCAGAAGATATATTATTTATTTAATACTATCTTTATGTTATTTATATTTAAATTTTAAATTGCGCTCTAATTAGACTATATAAAAACTTTTTACCGTTGTAATAGGTTTCCAACCTACTTGCTGAATAAAAAGTTGGACTTTGGTTCAACGACCTCCTTGCAGTTAGAAAAACTTTAGAAAGTTGGAACATGGTTGAATAAAATAGAACTTGTTTTTTTTTATAATTTGACAGCTGTCAGTAGAAAGCGATTCTCCCTAGGGCTGAAAGTTTTACTTTCAATTAGGCCCCTCAGGCAACTTCAGACCTACTTTCAGAGTATGAGTAATGAAAATATAATTTTATTACCCGTTCTTTCAAAATGGTGAATCATTTCATCGTTATGGTCCTAAATCATAAATCATATACTGAGTGACAAAATAATGAGTACGTCGTAGAGATTATGCTTCTAATCTCTGCGTCTGCTCATAAATCTAAAGTTTCTGTATTTACGGTGTTCGTCATAAAGCGTTATTTTCTTCCATCTTCTCGACACAGATCATTAACCTCAAAGCCTCAAGACGAAAGATCACACTAGTGGCCAGATATACAATCTGAAAGACGCATAACGGTCTATGTATAGAGCTATGCCGAAGAACAGGAATGAGGAAGTCTGCGAAAGAACCAAGGGTCACCGACATAGCTCGCAAAATGAGCCACTTGAAGGGACAAGAGGCAGTCCTCGCGGAACCAACAAACAACCACTGAACTAGAAGATAAAGTCTGAGACGCGGCTACTGCCCACTAGACCGAAAACATTGGGAAGTTAGGAGACGGAGAAGGTTTTAAATAGTTTTTCTTAGAAATGTATCGAGGATGTCTAAATCCAGCTGGTGTGGCCTGTTTGAATTGTAGACCCCACACTGGTATGTGACAGTCACCGCTTCTAACGAAACCTTAAAGTATTACCGTAACAGATGGGGGCTTCATCACGTCCGCCATAACACATGCTTTAGGACCAAATTACGTTTGCCCCAAATACTGTCTTTAGACCTTTTTACGTCGGTAAACTCCCATCCTCATTATGTCATATATCAGTATGATGCATGGCCGGCACAATATCACGGCTCCGACAACTAATGTAGGACAAATCAACTCTCTCGATCTCTTCATCTTCTATTCCCTTCACGCTAAGGTTTAATATCGCTTGTGTTTGATGAGAAGTAGTGGTTGTGCTTCGCGCCGTAAAAGCGTTTTTGTTGCCAAAACGGCGTGGCTATTGTTTCTAGTACACAAATCAGTAGTTATGTTTATGATTGCGACCGTAATAATGTGTCGTGTTATCTACTTTGTGGTGTTAATGATATAATTCATTATTGTCACCCTAAACTACACACACTGGAGTTTAATTGTTACATTATTTTTAAAACCAATTGTAAAAATTATAAAAATCAAGCCAGTTATGGCTTTTGTCTTTATACCCTGGCTCGCGTGGAAATGGTGGTGTTAATGATATAATTCATTATTGACACCCTAAACTACACACACTGGAGTTTAATTGTTACATTATTTTTAAAACTAATTGTAAAAATTATAAAAATCAAGCCAGTTATGGCTTTTGTCTTTATTCCCTAGCTCGCATGGAACTGGTTTCAGCCAGCAGCAAGACGTTACAAAATGATCCTAATGTCCATAATTTTTGTATTGTCTGAAAGTCTTTAAAATATATAATAACTTTATGAGAGTTATGTTTTAAAGCAGAGAGTGAAACTGAACTCGACAACCAATTTTATATTTTCTTTATACAAATTGCTGCATGATGGAACAAGCACTAGACCCACCTAATATTAAGTGGTAACCATCGCCTACAATAAAATATTGCTTCGCTGGTTATGTACGTCGAGAACATACTCTACAATGCACTGCCCTGCGTCATCTTGAGGTATACAGATGTTTGCCTCACGTGCCAGTAATTTTACCGACATATTCTTCAAACCAAAACACAGCAAGCTGCTTGACAGTAGAAATAAACGTGGTAGTGGTACTTCCTCGGCCGTGCCCTTCACAAAGAGCTCTATTACTGCTAAAAGTCGTAGACAATATCGCACTTTTTTATTTTTTTTAATGTTTGTAACTGCATGCCTCCGTCATTTATGAACCGATTTAGAAAATTATTTTTTTATTTGGAAGGTTATTCTTACGTCCAGATTGTCCCAAACAAGTTTGATTAAAATTGGTTTAGCCGTTTGACAATGAAGTCGGTTTCCCAAGTTTTTTAAACTTATAATTATTATAAATCAAAGTCCACTTACGCACTTACTGAATGGTACAATAAGGTTAAATTTTTTTCAAAAGCTACACGCGTTCATAGTCGCAAAACTCTACAATTAAAAAAAAAACACTTTCTGTAATCCTACGAAGGTCTGCATTGAAGCTTATAAGTTGAGGTTGCGTTGAAGAGGCTGCAGTACGCACCTGTATACAGATAGGACGGTGAAAAAGACCGCGCTTAATTCGGGCAGAAGTGTCCACAAGCTCTCTCGTTACACGTCTCATACACAGATAACGAGAGGAACAGTACAACAACTTACCCGGCACACGTGCATGGAACGCAAAGACCAACAAATATATTATTATGATACCTCTGTTTTTAATAATTGCAGTACCTCAACCTCAAAAAGGACACAAGTAAGAACAAATATAGAATTAGGGGTATCGAAAAATTACATACCTAACAATGAACATCACTACCTACGTTTTTGTTGCATAATATTGTTTTTTGATCGATTGAGCGAAGTGAACGAAGATCTTACAAATAATATGTATTTATGTTTGTTTCTAATATGTATTTATGTTTGTTTGTATAAATACATATTATTTGTAAGATCTTCGTTCGCTTCGCTCACTCGATCTACGTTTTTTGTTGCATAATATTTATGCAACAAAACACGTAGTGATGTTCATTGTTAGGTATGTCATTTTTCGATACCCCTAATTCTATATTTGTTCTTACTTGTGTCCTTTTTGAGGTTGAGGTACTGCAATTATTAAAAACAGAGGTAACCTCTCAGCATCAGAAGGGCCAGCAGTATGTTCAGCCATTTCTTAATAGCATAGTCAAACTTTGTCAAACTAACGTCTTGGTTGCAATGTACGGTTAAAATGTACGAATGGCTGCCAGTACGTGTTGAAACTCCATGTCCTGTAGTTGTGTTACTGGTTTAACATAACTACTTGACGCTACAGTTTTAATCACAGCTTTTTCAATCCTACATTCATTTATTTGGTGTCCGCGCCATGATAAACGACGCTTTCTGTTAATTACTAGATTTTATTAAATTGGTGCTACAAAATAATGAAATATGAAGGCGGCGGTATTTGAATGAGTGACCTTTTCAGAAGGCTTTTATTAATTATTTGTTGGTCTTGCTCAAAGAAGCTGTAAATCTGTAACCGATGCCAAACTGGCCTACAAAAATTATTTATTTTACTAGGCGTACATTGTAGCTTTCCTTATGCGTAAGCAAGCGCTATAAAACAAATCAAATATTTAACTTTCGTTTATGTACTTTACTACTACTACCTACTAACTAGGTTTTAGGGAACTCTACCTAAATAAGTCACTACTTACTGTCTGTAGGTCGTCTCTCTGTCAGAACTTACGAGACTGCTTAAAGCGCATTATAGGTGTTGGTAAGTTCCACTAGCGGCCATCCGTAACCCATCCAAATTGTGATCGCGCAGAACGTTGCTTAACTTAGTCGACAACGACTAGGAACACAACGAATGCTTCTACTTATTCTAATTAATTCTGCAGTACAAGGATTATTTTCGAGTCAGCTTAAAATTTTAATGAAAATGTTCAACAAACAAGTGACAGGGATAAAAAGCAAAAAGTCGGCTTAAAATTCTTTTCATTCCGGCGGCCTTTATGCAATTAGCGCGAATTGTAACGCTGTTTTTAGTATTTTGTTGGTTCGGGTATTTGAGATGGCCTTTTAAATAATTATGAAAGGCGAGGGCCTGATGTAACCAATGAAACAGTCCATGGACTGGACATGGAGTCAACTCTGCGAAGCGATAAAGGTTCTCGAGTGGTGCGACCACTAACCGGAAGATGAAACGTAGGTAGGTAAGTGTCAGAATCCTTCTTCCTGAAAATTTAAAGAGGACTCTGTCTCGTAGACTTCTACGGGCTGATGATCATGAATGTATTCTTTCCGCCTAAGTATATACTAAATGGCTTATACAGGGCTCGGGGTATCAGTCGCAAGTAGCATTAAGCTTGGAGTCATGGTGTCAAACTGAAATGGCAAGCAACGGCTCATTACATTGAAATGTGGGTCAGGGTACGACCTTAAGTCCAGAGATATGTCTTCATAGCGAACGATGTAAGATGCTTGATTTATGCTGCCTTCCGTAGAGGTAAGTGCTACGAGTGCGATCTACGAGCTACAAACGTAGCACCACGGTTACGATGATATAAGGCTCTATTCATATGAATGAATTATCTGCCATCTGGATAGTAAGCTTAGTTTACACGCTCCCAGCGCTCGTGGGGAGCTACGGCACTATAACATTCTTGACTATATTATGCTGTTGTAATGTCTTATTTCACAAGCGCACCTGGCGCATTTAAGACGTTCCTAGATAACACAGCGATGAGATAAGCTGGAATAGCTGGGATTCACTTGCGCGGCGAACTTCTTTAAGCCTCTCTTTTTTCCAATTCATAAAAAAGGAACTTGCAGAAACATGTAAGAATATTTAATGAATAAATAAATGAAGTGCCATCGTTTAACAAAACTTATTTTTGATGTATTGAGTAAGTACGTGGGTCAATACCTACATACTTACTCAATACATAATAAAAAAAAGTATTGAAGCATGGTTTGAAAGAAAATATTTTCGATGAATCAGGTCCATTTTTAACCGACATCCAATCAAAAAGGAGGAGGTTCTCAATTCGGTTGTATTTTTTTTTTTTTTTTTAATGTTTGTTACCGCATAACTTCGTCATTTGTGAGCCGATTTGAAAAAATATTTTTAATAAATAACCCTTGTAGCCTGCCTCGCCCATGCAGCAGTAACCCATCTTTAGCAGACGGTCAAATAGTGTCGACTAATGAGAGAGTGATCCACCTATTCCTGCCGCAGTCTGGTTGGGCCATAAACCGAGGCAGCCGCTCGGGGCGCTTACAGTACGTTTTATCACCGTCGTGCCACAGAATAGTACTTATATACAGTAGCTTCTCCACGCTGTCAATCTATTATTCAGTATTACTCGCGTGTTTGAGTACTTTAATCAATAATACTTGTAGGTGTTCTAAGGTATCTTGGAAAATTATCGTAATCACAGCTTTTTCTCCGAACTACCATTTTCATCATTTATTTATTTTCCGTAGGCACAAAATGGCACACTAATTTCCTTAGAAAAATGTACGAAAACATTAAATACAGTTAAAAAATGACTAATACAAACAACAGATATAAAATGTTTGCATGATCTCTTGAGTACGAAATTTTAATATTAAATCCAACGTTATAAAGTCTGTTTTAGGTATACATTTGTTTTGGAGTGATAAAGCTTTCACCTTGTTACGGGAGGGCACGTAATATAAATTAATTATCTCCAATGGGCCCGACCCTGTATAACTGAATATTTAAAATTGAATATTCTGTAATTAAAATGTTTATAAAGCTTGTTTCGGTTCACCAACAGTATTTTTTATGAACGGGTTTTTGCCAAATAACCGCATTTTCGATTGTAAACTACAATTTTACGGTCGCTGTTATCTTTTCCTGACACGGACACCACGGTTTATTAATGAATTGGCTGATAAAACCATGGGAATCAAAGCCAAATTCAAAAGGTACTATAATAGAATCAGAAGGATCACTTTAAAACGTGTTTAAGCTATGATTAATCTAGGTGATCAGTAGACCTACCATGAGCTCTGTCTCTGGTTTTGGTTTTGACTCTGTGAGTGCTCACTAGTGCATTGTACTGTGTGTGTGACGTTTTGACGTTTATTTAGTCAACACTCACACAGACTCAAAATCAGAACCAGAGACAGAACCAGATAGAGCTCATGGTAGGCTTACAGGCTCAGAAAAACGGATAAAAACCGGACAAAAAATTTAAACCAAATTTTATCTCTGACAATACTTTACTGCACCGTTGGCAAATCGCAGATTAGCGGGTGGTTTCATTTTGTTGAATGTGAAAACAATTACCGAAGGGTTGGGTTGAGATCGGACGCTAATCGCTTTGTCCGGCTTCAGTAGGTTTAAGACCCATAGCACCACTTTCTCGACATAACATAAACAGTAAAAACAAGTTGCCTTGCCTGTTTTTTCTAGGCTTGGATCATTTTATTTTTTATTTTATTTTATTTTTATTTTCTTAGGAAAACTTACAGCTAAAAATTGGATACAAAGATGAGGATAGATACTTAAGGCTAATTAAAAGTTTCCACTTATAGTTACTTGATTGATTAAAACAATGAAGTAGACGGAAACCGCTACACAACGGTTTGAAATTTTGAATAATTAAAAGAGAACATGCAACTAACAGAGAAAAAAAAACACTTATGTATAAATAGGTAAAACTATGAAAAACAACCAACTAAGCTACTGTTGAAAAAAAAGAGTCGCAAACGAAGCGCTTCAAACGCCTAGCAGCGGTATTGAAGATGTCAATCTCCATTTCACTATCTGCACTACCGACAGCGATTGCATTAAAACATCTGCTTGCTCTGTTGACAAAGAAGTTTTTTCTATAATTAGTTTTAGCCAATGGCTCATGTAAAAGCTTAGGCCTACGTAATGTTTCTCATTCATACACGTCATTGTTTTTGAAATAAAACTAATGAGAAAACCATAAAACTAGCCTCCTATTTACTAAAGTTTTGATGATGGTTCGAGCTACATAGCTTCACGGAATCTTAGTTCAGTGACCTTATAGAACCATATCCTTGACATACTGAATCTATTACACGGGTATTTATCGCGTTAATTACCTTAATTTATTTATTTTCCCGTCGTTTCGGCTATGTTGCAATAGCCGTGGTCGTGGGCTGACTGGAGCATTGACATGAGTGCTACCGTCGTTGAGAAGTGGAGCCAGCAAAAACATAAAAAACCATATCCTTAAAAGTAAAAAAAGTACCATATCCTTGACTTTGAGAAAGAGGAGAAAGAAGGAAAAAACTTGCAAACTTAAAAAATGTCCCGGTGCTAACCGGTGCGAAGAGACCCGAAGCGAAAAGCCGTTTGCGGGAAGTGTTCCATACTTATTGTAATTATTAAAGAGGAAGACCGTATTACTTTCTATCCGACTCGTATTTTGGGACATGAATGGTCTCAAATGAGGGTTTCATGTGGTTACTGAAAACCTCGGCTATAAAAGAAAATAACAATATAAGCTTGCAGCTGTTCTGACCAGATAGAGGTAAAACAAAGAAGGTAGGTACTTGTTACCAACATAAAAAAAACACTATGCACGGAATTTTTTTTTGAAAACATCTTAAGGAAACTGGCAAGTTCTAGAACCTAAAAAGTTACACCATATAAGGTTGGGATATGCTTCTGACAACACATCTAAGCGTTCTGCGATGGAGATCAGTTTAGTGGCGTTTGACGCTGACAAACATGACAGCTATATTTGACAGCGTTTCAACTGATCGCCATCGCAGAACGCTTAAATGTGTGCAAGGCTTTATACACCTTGGACCTTATACAGAACAGGAGCAGCAGGATTCAAACCATCTGAGGAGATAATCTAACGTGTGCCAATTTCATTCTCTCTCTTGCAAGGCAAATTACAGTTCATTGGACCTTGGCCATTAAAAAGGTAATCATTAGGGAACGCTTGTTATTGAGGCATGGGAGATATTATATCGTTACGTACGGGCGGTTACACGTGACTTCGTAAGTACTTATAGATATTCTGTTCCCCCACGGTACACACGTGCGGAGCTGGTTAAGCCGCGAGTTTAATTACAATGTTTTTTTAATCATAGACATAGACATAGACATTTATTTATTTACTACATAAGCACACAAAAATCAGTAAAATACAAGGACACTAACAGAATCAATCAATTTGAGAACGTTAGTTTTGCGCACATAAATATTTATATTTAAAAATACATGACTGAAATCGTATCCACGATCTTAGGATTGTAAGGCGGAGTTGTAAAACAAGACCACCAGAGCTTAGGCTTTGGGACTAGTATCGCCTTAGGCTGTGCGTTGCCTGTCAGGACTTTGAATCTAATGCGCATTAGAATAAGAACTATTTTAGCTTGTGTTATTTTAGCAAGACATCCGGCGTCAACCGCAACTTCCCGAGTAATATGGAGCGATGTAGCCGTACCATCAGCAGTTTGAGTGTGTTGTGTAACCACCCAAGTTTTCTCATCATGGTAATGAACACGCCTATTCTGAATTCGGATGTACATAGGTAATACCAACCACAGAATCCTTTCTAATAATAATAAAACAAAAAAGTGATATTCTACTTAGACCTAGTTCTTCCATCCTTATAATACTTAATTAATAAAAATATATCCATAACAAGAAACACGGCTCACATGGTAGTAGCCCTGCCTTTAGGCCGTGAGTTCGATTCCCAACAAGAACATGATTATTTGTGTAGTTCACCACACGGGCGAGATAGTATTAAGTGGATTATGTTGTTATTCGTTTGAGACTTGCCAAAAACAAGTACCTATTGGCATTTTTTATTCTTCGAATAGCGTTAATCCGTACCAAAGTCAGCCCTTTATGTAGTAAATACTTAAAAACTTTGGAAAACATACATATCCAAATATCAGGAAAACATATTCAAATATATCCATATACTAGCTGTGCCCGCGACTTCGTCCGCGTGGTATAGTGTCTATGGGTAGCATTTTTAATTTGCAGCGGAAGAAAACAGTAATTAAATAACAACGTCATATTCGCGTGCACGTGACACAGTCGTCTGCCCTCTTACTAAACTTAGACATATGGCGTCGTACTACACCACACTTTCATCCCCCCCGCATTCCTCTCCGAACTCCCCCCACTCTCCTCAACACCCCCCCACATTTCCCCCGCACTCCCCCCAGACTCCCCTCCACAATCCCCCTGTACTCCCCCCGCACCTCCCTTCCACACTCCCCCTGTACTCCTCCCGCATCCCCCCTCGCTCCTCCCCTCCACACTCCCCCCTGTACTCCCCTCCACACTCCCCCCGCACCTCCCCTCCACACTCCCCCTGTAATCCCCTCCACACTCCCCCCTGTACTCCCCTCCACACTCCCCCCGCACCTCCCCTCCACACTCCCCCCTGTACTCCCCTCCACACTCCCCCCGCACCTCCCCTCCACACTCCCCCCTGTACTCCCCTCCCTCTACCCCCCCAGCACAAACTTTGAATGTCATATTTTTTTATATCAAATCAACAGACTAAAAAATAAGTTTTAAGTTTCTAGCTCTAAAAATGACGATACTTCCATACAACTTTCAACCCCTATTTTCAACCCTTTACAACCCTTTTTTCGCAATAAAAACAAAAACCTGTTTTATAAGGTTTGTAAAACCTTGTTCACAATAAAAAGCCTATGTCCTTCCTCAGGCCCTCAACTATCTGTGTACCAAATTTCATTTCAATCGGTTCAGTAGTTTTGGCGTGAAAGCCACACAGACAGACAGACAGACAGAGTTACAAACGCATTTATAATATTAATAAGGATAATGTCAAGACCTATAAATAATTTTACCAATAAATGCATAAGACTTATCAGCGATGACGTTTACTAGACCCGTTACTTGATAACTATCAATTCCATTTATCTTGCTAGTTTATGCGATTTTATTCAAACAAAATAATGACTTGACTGCTCAGCTGAAAAAAAAGAATGGAAATGGACGTGTTTGTTTTGTGACGAGTAAAACGAATTTATCATAATATCTAGCTTGTGTTACCGAGTGTACCTGAAAACGAGAGTGGCTTTTATTTACGTTATTGCCTTCTACAGCGACACGGAGCTTTGTGGCAAATACGTACATTTAGTTGTATTTCTGAACTCTATTTATTCTGGAAGGCTGAACTACCGATTTGCGGCTAAAGCGTGCGGGGAATGTTCACTATTTGATCACTTTGTAAGAGAAAGTTATCTCAGATTTCTCCGAACTCTTTGTGCGTATTTACACTGAAATGTAGCTGCGTAGTTGATCTTCTTTTCTGGATTAACAGCTAAATAGCAACGTTCAGTCTGGTAATCATTTGGATGGCTGACCGTTAGTAGTGTTTCTATTGGATACTATATAACGTTCGTTATTCTACAACTTTAGAAATTTCGAAATTTTTCATTCATAAAATGCATTTTGAACTTGAATTTTCCTCCAATAAGCCGGTCAATCTAGACATTCGAAGATGCATAAACTCTCAACAAGCAAAATCAGTAAAATGGTTCAAAACATAATTGAAATAAAAATTGAAGTGTGTTTAAAGTGTTTTTAAGAGTGTTTAAAAAAAATAATACAGTTACATAATTGACCACACTAGCTGGAGCCTTATATAAGAGCCGTACAGTAAACACCTACCAAATACTAGCAGGTGAGCCGCGTCACTCCCACGTGCTGGAGAAGGTAAGGTAGACCATAGGTCATCGAATTGAAAAGGGTGCGATAATAAAGGAACTAAATTATATAAGATATTCTGAAAAGTAGCTAGCTCTCTCGAGTGATGACTTTTCTGCAATAATTTTCGCAGCTCAGTAGGGCTTAAATCGAATAATGGCGGCAGATTAACAATACGGGCACGCAGCATGGAAAATGAACCAAGTCGTACTCAACGAAAGCTTTGCTATTTAACTTTGTTAGTTGTTTGGGCTTAGATGTGGCCACCGCGAGTGAGGCGAGTGCTGAAAGTTTGACACGTGGTAGTTTACCTTCATTTATTTTAATTAGCCCTCTGTGTACCTTACCTATTTAGTTGCAGCTATGTACCTATGTCGTTTAAATATTGTTAATTCTTTTTGATGTAAAATGAAGTTTATTTGAATATCTTTAATTATGGAGCAGATTACAAGTTAAATAAAACAAACAGTATTACGATTAGACAAGAAGAAGAGAAGATTAACAATATTAAGAGCTCCAAATTGTAATTTGTAATTTGGTCTTAGTGGGTAAATTGTCCGTGGCATCACTAACCGGCTCTGACGGAAGACCAGCGTTGGTTGCAAACCAACCAGCATTATGCTGAGTCAGAGTCCAGTTTTGTGACACACAGGCTTACAAAGAAATTTAGTAATTAGAATTTTAGTTGTTTAAGAATAGTGTAAGTCCTGGTTTCACAAATAAATAAATCATTCATTCATTCATTCAAATATCGCTAAAAATGCTGCAATTATGAGTATTTAAGGCCGAAACGCAAACTCCGACTCCGCGCTCTGAATTCTTATTCTTGCAAGCCGTACACTTTAATTTGCAAGTTCGCACGTATTCGCATAGGTTGCCATTGTCACAGTTCACGGAACATTCAGAAAGAGTACTTACAGATTATATTAACTTTCTGTGAATTTTGCTGGTACGAGTGTAGGTGGACCGATGCAAGTTAGAAAAACATAAAAATTATTTGAAAGTGTCCATAATAAAGTTTTTACCAAATTTATGAATAGGTACAAAGAAGAAGAACAAGATGTGTGGTGTGATGTGTGGTGTGTCTTATACATGCATTATGCTCTGCTTTTTTTAATGTAGGCGTCTTGTCTGGCGATCAGAGTCCGTACCCCTAACCTGAGTTTGAGTTTTACTCGAACGGTTTGCAAAATTCGTTTCGCTTACGTCTTTACGTCTCTCTTTTTTGTATAGAGAAATGATGAAACAAATACTCGTTTTCATCGTTTCCACGTAACTTATTGTTGTTGTGTCATCTTCCCTCACAAAAGAGAGACACGTAGAGAGTACGTACACGAAACAAATGGTTCAAACAGATCGAGTGAAACTACGACTTGCCCTTCTCTATTCACCAACACTGTGTCACAAGGCAGTACACCGCTACTACTAATCCGACTTTATGAAAAAGTTCCGCGAATACCAAACGAAATTATATTATGAGGTCTGACGTGCACTGCACGCACAGGCATCCTACGAAGATTTAGATTTGGACATCTCGTAGAAAAGTTATAATATTGGCCTAGCTTATTTGCCGCTGTTACAACATTTTATTTTACTAATCATATTTTAGCATTTGCAGCAAATAGTATTGGTTGAAGTTGTTAAAATAATTAGTAGCGGCTACAAATTTAATAATAATTTAACAAAACATGCCTAATTTTGTTTGCTACTTCTGACAATACCATTATGATATATTATACCATTTTAAGAGCCGTTTCAGGGATTGTTAGCACAAAATATTAGTACTTTGAGATAAATAACTTTCAAATATTTTTGGTAAAAATATACAAAAAATTGTTACATAACACACTAAAAAAAACTTTAAAAAACTAAATTATTTATATTAAAAGTTTGGCTCGCCCTCAGCGGTATATTCCTCCTTAAATTATAATATGGATGTATATAACATTTTAGTAGTCGTTAGCAATCCCTGAAAATCAGGCTTCAGGTAGTTTATCATTGCGTCATAGTATTTTGTATGGGAATCAGTGCTTTAGCTATTGGTACCGTTCAATAGATTTTATAATACGTATACGGTAGTCGTGTACCAATGAGTTGTTCTTTCGAAAAATGTATGTACACAATGCTAGTGCTCTCAAACGGTGAAGGAAAACATCGTAAGGAAACCCGCGGCTTAAATAACTCAACCGGACGTATTGACCATGTCTTTCCTGTGGCTTACTAAGCTGTCAAGATGGTATAGGTACTGGGGAAGCCTATTCCATCTAAAATCCTGTCCCAGGCTCTGTAGCGTCCCGTAAGTAGGGACATGAGTAATCACCAATTGCCCATAAATAAATCATCTACAATATTTGCAAAGGCCTTACCTACCTGGACGGTAACAACACAGAATAACTTTGACAAAACCTATACCTACCCCGCTCAAATAGCGTGATTCTGATTTTGTTGAATAGCATAAAATTATCAATATTTATGCAAATCCAAGATTTATTGTACTGTTTAAATACTATTTGTAAAACAGAGTTCGTTTTATAAATGATTCATGAGCATGAATAATAGTCTATTGTCGTATATTATATAATTCAATATTCATTTAGTAAGCTAGCGCGTGGAAACTGCCCAAGTTTATTTATATTAAGTTAGTATGTATTAAGAAATTTAGCACTAGGTACTAACAAATAATTATGACCGTCATATTTGACCGCATTTCACTGATCGCCACCGCAGAACGCTAAGATGTGCGCAAGGCTTAAGGAATTTCGGATGTTATGGCCATCTTTGGTTTTCACACCTAGTAGGGTAGGGGCTTAATGTTACGGGAGCTGAAAGCCAGATTGCCTATTGACTTGATACAAAAAAGCGGCCAAGTGCGAGTTGAACTCGCCCATGAAGGGTTCCGTAGCAGCAAGTAACATAATTTATAAGTTCTTGTAAAAAAACTACCTATAAATAGATCTCGTTCAAACCTAATTTCGGTGGAAGTTTGGATGGTAATGTACAACATATATTTTTTTTTAGTTTTATCATTCTCTTATTTTAGAAGTTACAAACATTTTACCTCTTTGGAAGTGTCGCTCGCGCAAACTATTCAGTTTAGAAAAAAAACTATGTTTGAAACTTCAACATTATTTTTGAAGACCTAGATTTGATCCATAGATAGTTAGATACCCATCCACACGCACGGGTTTGATGAAAAAAAATACGGGTTGCACTCCGGGAGTGCCGGCAGAAGTGAAAACTTGATTATTAACGTTGAGCATGTTTGATATTTTGGAATGGTTAGGGGGGGCTTGTTTGTTATTTGGCACGCTGTAACATACACGAACATTCGCGCAAGCGCCCTGCGCTGCCTAAACGAAACAGTAGGCCCAGGCATACATTTTCGCCGCGCCGTAGAGAGGGGATAGCTGTCTACTCTCCATCCGTCTTACGCTTTTTCGATCAGGTCACGTGTCCTGACGCGCTGACGCGAGTTTAAGATTTTATACCCATTACAGAAAAAGTGCTCAACGCCGCTAAAGAAGTTTTCACTTCAAAAAAAATTTAGTTTTAGTTCTGAGTACGTTTCATGTTTTTTTTTCTATTTTTATGTGATAATCTTAATGCGGTTCACAGAGTAGGTACATCTACTTACAAAGTTTCATCAGTATAGCTCTTATAGTTTCGGAAGAAAGTGGCTGTGACATACGGACGGACAGACAGACAGACAGACATGGCGAATCTATAAGGGTTCCGTTTTTGCCATTTGGCTAGGGAACCCTAAAAATGTGACTCATGGCAAAAATGAGGTAATAATCGACTAAAAATATCGATAACTTTTCAATATCTGACGTAAAACGTTCTTATTTTATACTGGCAACAATAAGTTTTGGTATTTTGTGTAAACTTATAATGACTTTTCGGATTGATTGGGAATCAGCATATTTTGTGGTCCTGCTGCCATAGACTATAAAGTTGATAAGAAATTTGTCTGTTGCCGCCTGTATTATTTATTATTATTTAACGTTCTCTAACTGTAATGTATTATTAGGTTGAATAAATAGAATAATGACTAAACGTGCCCTCCAAAGTACGGAAGCACAAAAAAAAAGAAAAAACAAAGACAAAAAAGAATATAAATGGGGAAAGATTGCCCGTGGCATCACCGACCGGCTCTGACGGAAAACCAGCGTTGGTTATGCTGAGTCAGAGACCGTTTTGCGACGCACAAGCTTCACACAAATGTAGTATTAAGATTTCTTATTAGGTTATTATAAATTAGTGTAAGGGCTTGTTTCGCAAATAAACTATAATTTTATTATATTTAATTCTACTCAATGCCACTAGCGTTCATCCATCTGATATCTACCTTACCTTTAAACGAGAAAATCTTGCATATATATATATATTCAGGATCTCGGAAATGGCGCCAACGATTTTCATGAAATTTAGTATACAGGGGTTTTCGGGGACGATAAATCAATCTAGCCAGGATTCATTTTTAGGAAATATTGGCTTTTCCCAGTTAAGAACAAACCACTTTATCGTAATATCATTACTCCTAGCTCCATCTGTTGCTCAGAAGCAAAAACTAAGCGCTGTGAGAACCTGAGAACTCAAAGATTATGGTTTACAGAGAACGCCATCTATTGACGATTGACGAGTTTTGGAACTAAATGACTACGTAAACACTCTATACACTAGTTCCGAAGTTTCTATCTCATTGCACTCGTGATTTTTGACTGGCCTCTAGCTCAGTTGGTAGTAGCTCTGCCTTCTGCGCCGTAGGTCGTGGGTTCGATCCCCACCGAGAACAAATATTTGTGTGGTGAACGCAGATGTTTGTTCTCTGTCTGGGTGTTATATTGTATTCTAAGTATGTATTTACAAAAAAAAAATGTATTCAAGTACCTATTATATCAGCTATCTGGTTCCCATATTACAAGCTCTGCTTAGTTTGGGGCTGGGTAGTGCTGTGTGAATTGTCCACAATATTTATTTATTATTTATTTATACTTCAAACACAGGTTTACCACTTGCATAACAAAATACAAAAATATGTATTTATTCGAGAAAACACGTTACAGACAGACACAGACAGAGAGTTTAACAGAAGCTTAATCCGCTCAACTAATTGGCAAGTATTGATGCCTACCAAGTGTGAAATTCAATTTACCATTTTGGTCAATTTGCCGATATCAAAGTATTGCGCTGATTAAATATAAATTAAACGTACCAGCTAAAGTTCCGAATGAAGGTTTTATGAAACCTTAAATACAGCTTTCTAATAAATATTAATTTGGTACAGCGGTTTCACATCACGTTCTAGTAGGTATCGAACCAAGAAGAATCTTCAAATGTCACCGTGAACAAAATAATTTGTGTGGTGAACAAAGATGTATATTATATGCTATGTATTATATTTACATAAAATGATGCTTGGTTTGAACGAGATCTAGTGAGTAGTTTTCTTTTATACGTCATAAATTGTAAACCGCTATTTACCTTTCGACGAATTACAAGAACTTTTATATTATGTTACTTGTTGCTACGGAACCCTTCATGGGCGAGTCTGACTCGCACTTGGCCGCTTTTTAACTTTTGCTGTTTCCATTATTATGTATTTTATTTTTTAACAAGATTAACCCAAAACTAGCTTACTTTACTAAGCGAGCTGTACTGTATTGGTGTATAGCTGAACTGCTTTTGTATTTCAATCAAAGCTATTATTATTTTATGCCAAATAATTTTCGGTCAGGTTTATCATAAAATATTATCAGAAACCGACCTTTTGTGGTTTGGGCGTCAAAATATTAATTTAATTATGTACGTAGATATTTTGAATAATTGACCGTTGGGTAGAATGAGCGGTGGCTTGTGTACTGAATTGATATCAATTATCACGGCGGACTGTCCGCCGGGATCCTACCACATACCTACTCGTATTTCTGCTTAATTATTA
The DNA here is from genome assembly GCA_939531255.2 of Thera britannica. Classification (NCBI taxonomy): domain Eukaryota; kingdom Metazoa; phylum Arthropoda; class Insecta; order Lepidoptera; family Geometridae; genus Thera; species Thera britannica. The sequence continues at coordinate 14,153,990 of OW618040.2, read as the reverse complement.
TATGCGCTCGTTAATATAATAAACTAGCGATCAGCCCCGCGTTCTGCGGTGGCGATCAGTAAAACAAACGCCACCGCAGAACGTTTTAATGTGCGCAAGGCTTAGAGCGGGATTGAGCCAAACACACCATCACTTTTCTAATAAAACGACGAGCATAAATGCAACAGTGACTAGTAGTAATTCTTCTTCTTCTTTTTCTTCTTCCTGCCCTTATCCCACTTTATGTGGGGTCGGCACAACATGTATTCTTCCTCCATTTCCCTCTGTCAGCCGTCATCTCTGCATTCACACCTCTCCTATCCATGTCATTTTTCACACAGTTTATCCATGTTTTTCTTGGTCTACCTCTGCTCACATATCCATCCACACCCATACTCATTACTCTCCTAGTCACATGACTTTCATCCCTCCTCATGACTAGTAATAATTAATATATAAAAATAATTTTATTTTTGGTTCGGGGTTCGGTTTTCAATAAACACTAAACATTTTAGATTCATTTATTTTCATTTACTGATACGAAAGCAATAGACGCAAATTCAAATCTAAAACCTGCAGTAATTATTAATTTAAATAGCTAATAAACAGATGATTAATATTCATTAGTATAAGTCTGGATCTGACTGCACAGACTCAATTAATCTATCTAGCTTAATCTAGGTCTCGTGGTTCCTTTGTAGATGATAATAATACATTAATTATGCCATTAATCACGAGAAAAGCTTTACTTAAACTTTTTGTTATACATATAAGAGTACGTAGTAAAAATATTTATTCCATTTTGATACTATTTTCTACTCTCGGAGCTTGTGTTAAACCATGAAGCTGATGTAATACTTTTACACGTTTTTGGATTCCGTAGCCAAATGGCAAAAACGGAACCCTTATAGATTCGTCACGTCTGTCTGTCTATCCGTCCGACTGCCACAGCCACTTTTTTACGAAACTATAAGAGCTATACTAATGAAACTTGGTAAGTAGATGTATTGTGTGAATCATATAAAAAAAAAACCTATTTTTTTTTCATCAAACCCGTACCGTACCTGTACGTGTGGGGGGGTTTTGTGGATAGGTCTTCAAAATCAGATGTTGAGGTTTTTAATATAGTTTTTTTCTAAACTGAATAGTTTAATAATTTGCCGTTGATAATGGAGTGTTGAACTATTGTTTTCTTTCCGTTGCCCAGGTGAGGCAGTTCTGGAGCCCCGGAGCTTACTGTTGGATACGAGCCCCCAGGTTCTTACCCCTGGCAACAAACACCCGCCGACACAGGAGGCGCCGCTCACCATCTCGTCGATCGAAGTCTCTATGTGGACCATCGCACAGCTGCAAGTGTCAGGTCCGTTCCGAGGCTACTATGGGCTTGTGAACGTGATCGTGGTTAGATTGCATCCTTGAGATTAGTCGCGGTGCTCGTAGAAGCACCAAGGTACCGGCCGCCGGTGCTAACTTCGGCGCCCTAGGGCTCGTCATCGTCACATCGTCAGGCTCATCACCTTCCAGCGGATCGCATCCTTGCGACAGTCTTAAACCTTTTTACCACCTGTAGGATTAACTAACACAACTTTTTATTAGTGGCCAAACCGGACTCGAGGCAGGCAGGTCGCCAAACATTTCTAGTTATAGGCAATAATTCTAGGTAGTAATAAGTACAGTATGGATCCTAAAAAACTAAGTGTAGTAGTACAGTTTCAAACCCCTATATAGCTATTGAAATCTTACGTTTTCTTATGTTTGTTATGTTTCTTGTGCTACCTATTCCTTTACTAGAATATTTTTAGCATTACAATACTTAGAATACAATATACACCCAGACGGAGAACAAACATCTATATTCCCCAAACAAACACTTGACTTCAATGAAGAGAACCCATGCCCTCCAGAAGGCAAGAGTTACTACCAACTGAGCTATGAGGGCTATCATGTTTACTCACACACATTGACTAACTTTGAAAATAACAGTCCAATAATCCTTTCTGAAAGTTTCCTCAGTTCAGCTGACAAACAATGGTCGTAAAAGAAAATTAATATTTATTCTATAAGCTCCAGCTTCGCACGGGTGGAAAATTCAAAGGCAGTGATTTCAGATTTTCCAAGTTATTTTTTTTAATGACACCTGCCGGCGCCGATTGCTAGGAAATATGCCTGTAGGATCATTATAAGTACACATGTATATGGGAAAATAATATGAATTGATTTTTGAAATAGGTCCATTAGTTTTTGAGTTTATGTATTTTTTTAAGTTTATTTGGCTTTTATATAAATTTAACTCGCGCCTGAAATACATAATATGAAATTACGCATCTACAATTAAGCCACAAGGCGGTGTTATGCCTCGTGACTAATGTCAATTTTATAACCCTCAAAAGTTACATTGATAATCGATTTATTACATGTTTCTTTAACTTAGGCCGATACCAAAAACTGATAGCATTTTCAAATCGTAAGCTGAAATACTAAGATCTCAAATGATTTTTTTTCATAGTGAACTATTTGTTTCCTGCCACGCTTCGATGTGGCACATTATTATGGACTGACGCAAAAAATAAATAAAAGTTTTTTTTTTGTTGCATGCTAAAATTTCAGTTCGATCGGTACAGAACTTTTAGGGTTTTTGAAGCTTACACAAACCAACATAACATTTATATATATATAGATAGAAAGAAGAAAAAGATAGAAGAAGAAAGATAAGCAAACGTAGTGAAACTTTTCCTTTTTATCTCTTCTGTTTCCGAATAGAAAATATTCTCTACAGGCTTCTGAATATTCCGTGGATCTACTTCGGAGACTTTGTGTAAACAATACGCCTCCGAGCTACTTTAAAAGGCTTAGAACATAATGTCTAACTTTTGTGCCGTTTGTTCTCTACTTACTGACAGCTCTTTGGTCAACTGTGTAAATTACATTATTTAGCACCGAGTCCTTTCGAAAATACTTCATAATTAAATAAAACAATAATTCTATCATTCTTTATTCAATCTGCTCTTTTCAAGCTGCAGTGAAGTAGGTAACACGCCAGCGTTGTTAGCAGATGTGTTTTGTCAAAACAATGTAAATTAGTGGTCAGTAAAATGGAAAGAGTGTATTACGAAACTGCATGAGTAGGAGTCGAGTATATCATCCATAATCAATTGCATTGGTGAAAGTTGTCCGTAGTCTCGCGCACAAATATCTGAAGTTCCTGTCACTCTACATAGCTTTGGACTTTACTCGTTCAAATAGCTTTGAATTTAAACTAGAACTCTCGTAGATGGTTCATCCATAAAGCATTCTTTGATAACTTTGACAATACCTAGAATCCTGATTCTCGTTAAAGAGATATTTGATATTAATTTACGTTTATCGATTGTCGCATGATTATTACGTATACGAATATTTAAAATCAGATCGTATTTTTTTTTCTATCTTATCACTGGATTATTGTACATTTTTATACTATTTGTTCTTTAATATGGATTCATCTTAATGTCCTAAAAAAATAGATAAAGTCGGGTCCTTCAAAGAATATTGGCCGACGGAAGTGTGTCCGCAAAATAAATATTTGTCGCTACAGGAAGTTGAAGGAGCAGCGACACAATAACACAAATCATCGATAACAATTCTATTCATTCTATAGCGGCGCATCCAAGACGCGCTTTGGAATCTAGAAACTGACACCTTTGTCAGCTTTATGAATAAATTGTTATCAACGTTCCATAATTCTTCATCGTTCATTGCGTTTTTTTTATTTTAAATATTGTTTTTTGCAGGTCAAAACTCTGATAACTCCTAAGCATAATTTTAAAGATCATGAAATTAAATCTTCTGGCCTAGTTTAAACTACCGTTTTGAATGTCAATTGAAGAGTATGTATAAAGTAGGTTTAACAACACAGTTCCAAGACAAACTTTGTGATTTGCCTTGATGGGTGACCAAAGCGTGATTAGCGTCTAAGTAAAATATTTCAAGGTGCTCTTTGTGATTCGATTGCCTTGGACCGACTCCAATATGCCTATTGTCATGGGTAAGACTGCGCGGAGAGAAAGTGATAAATCAACAGCATCTTTTGCGCGGACCCGTGGGTAATAAGAGAAAAGTACTCACTAATATGATGCCAGTCTGTATTTATTCTGTGAATAGCAGCTCGTTAATTAGTCCCTTACCCGTAGGGAGTCTTGGAATATTTTCAATTCAAGACTATGAATGGGTATAGAAGCTGTTTCCAAAACATTGCAAACAAAAACCTATAATAAGATTACGCGGTTATTGATGAACCCTGATGGAATTTACTGGCTAACCGCTTGAGATGGAGCAGCGCCCTTCCATACCACGACAAATTTCCGTCAAAGCCTCGTGGTGCACATCGCAACCAAAAAAAAATAGTTGGGTAAACGTGTGACGTCACGCGACCTCGAGGCTGAATCACCGACGCTAGCATATGTTTTGGCGCCAAGACGCCCCGTCGCGCGCGACCCACTTGAAACGCCAGATGTGTGTTTATGTTCTTGGAACTCCCGTCTTGTAACCATCTCTTGTATTCGAGCATAATGGCATGATGAATTGCATTTAGAATTTTGATAAGTTTGCTGGCCTAATACTACAGTAAACAGTTCCGAATCAAAAATTTTGACTAACTCAAAAACTTTGACAGTACTCGAAGCATTAATTTAAATTAACTTAAAAATAAAGCGATAAAAATGTTTTATATGTGATATTATATTCAATCTGAGCATAAATATATAAAAACACAACAGTCCGTAGTATAAAAAACATTTTAAAAATATTTTTTTAGGTACCTGCTTTTAAGAAAATAATAGCAATATTTTTTTTGCATCTAGGTGCGCAGGCGGATCATAATAATATTTAATTTCTAGAAAAGTCCTACTTGTAATTATAGTTCAAAAAATAGTATCCCCTGAAAGCTTATTTCAGCCCTGAAGCAAGGGTTTAGTTGCATTTATCATAATTTGTCATACTAATAATTTTTAATACTTACATTAAAAAGCGGCTTGAAAAAAATTTCTTGCGAAAAAATTTCAAGAATGTGCTGGTTATTTTAGTCGATTTTAACGAATTCAATCACTGCTTACACAAAACTATATCGTTAATAACTACTTATTGAGTTATTATTGCGATATTTAAACACTAAACAACACAAAACACTTGCAAAATAGCAAAAACACAAAAATTCACACGTAAACAATGCCCGCGCGCGTGGTTCCGTAAGACTGATTTTGAATTTTTGTGTTGTTGACGTCTAGGTAACTGTTTTGAAGTTGACCTACATATTTACAAAGTTCAAATTAGTGCGAAAAGGATGGTGTTTCGTTCCTTACGGGCATTGTAGTAGAAAAAGCGAGTCAGACAGATGTCTCAACGCTTGGCGCGAAACTTTTTTTTGGTATGGAAATGCACCACGGTGCTTTTACGGAGTTTTGTGTTTGGTATGGAAGTGCATCAAGGCGTTTTTACCGGTTAGTGACTTTACGTGTCAGTGATTGTCAAATCCTCAAAATGGCGACGGTAGCTCATGCGGCTATTGACCATAATATTTACTTCGAAAAAAAAATAACATTCGAGCTGAAGCCTTCTCCAGACTTCTGATGACGATGATTACAAAATAGAAGATTTTACGTGAATACCTTGTATCTTTAATTTATTTAATTCAATTCAAAGTACCTTTATTACCGTAAGTAAGCTGTAAAGAGGCTCTAGGTAGGTAGCTAATCTCGTTGATAAACTGGTACACTCTGATTTACTTCCGACTCGAAGTCGTTGCCTGGAATTACTCTTTAGTTTTGCTTTCCTGAGAATCAGTGTCCACCATAATGATTTCGGTATCTGAACGAAAACATCTAAATATCTAACATTTATTCCCTCTTTTTCTCTTCATCATCCTATTCCCACCCAGTGCTGAGTCTCATTGTACGCTATTTCTTCCGATCTTACACCATTGAACCTAATAGTACTTTTTATCGAAGAATTAAGAAGTAGCTTTTTAGAGGTTTGAACAGCAGTTTGGCGTTACCACTCGATTTTCGAAAATGAAAGTTTTTGAATTCTATGAATAGTATAAAAAGGAAACTGAATGCCACGATTAACTTAGCTTTAATACGTTTCAAAGTGATCCTTGAATAAAGACATAATTGACTTACACTTAAACAAACTCTTTAAACATATTTTGTCCTGTACTCCTTGTAGATCCTTGAATATAGACATAATTGACTTAGACTTAAACAAACTCTTTAAACATATTATGTCCTGTACTCCTTGTAGATCCTTGAATAAAGACATATTTGACTTAGACTTAAACAAACTCTTTAAACATATTTTGTCCTGTACTCCTTGTAGATCCTTGAATAAAGACATAATTGACTTAGACTTAAACAAACTCTTTAAACATATTTTGTCCTGTACTCCTCGTAGATCCATAAATAAAGACATAATTGACTTAGACTTCAACAAACTCTTTAAACATATTTTGTCCTGTACTCCTTGTAGATCCTTGAATAAAGACATAATTGACTTAGACTTCAACAAACTCTTTAAACATATTTTGTCCTGTGCTCCTTGTAGATCCTTGAATAAAGACATAATTGACTTAGACTTAAACAAACTCTTTAAACATACTTTGTCCTGTACTCCTTGTAGATCCATAAATAAAGACATAATTGACTTAGACTTCAACTAACTCTTTAAACATATTTTGTCCTGTACTCCTTGTAGATCCTTGAATAAAGACATAATTGACTTTGACTTTAACAAACTCTTTAAACATATTTTGTCCTGTACTCAATTCATTTATGTACCTTTTTTGTAAAGATAAATTTACAAAAGGACGTTACCAGCTCCAGCTGCTAAATGAGGGTCGCAGTATCGTGAGAGGTCGAGGCTTAAGCTCCTGAGTTATAGCTGATTTGCGCTGAATCCACGGAATGTGGAGCTTCGGCCGAGATTTGGAACCTGTTAGCGCTACCTGTTTGTTACCCCTTTGCGGAAGCGACGGAAGCTAGCTTCATACCAACGAATAGTCGGTAAATCTCATAATAATAAAAAATAAGTGTGGTTGTTACTAATATTGATTTTGTTTTGAATTGTATTTTGCTTGTAGGCTGGTTTTTATGTTATTTTTGGGCTTGACCCATGTAGTTTCTGTACGAGCCCATGTTAACATATTTTTTTATGCGTCTGTGTTAGGTTTTAGTGATTGTGGATACACCCGGGTATATAGAGAACCCATTTTAAAAACATGTGAATGTGAGATACTTAATTCTAGATGTTGTGTTTGTTGTGTTAATTATGTTAGAGTTTTTTAAGTCACTCGCTTGTAAACTTCCTGAAACCAACAAACAATACGTTAACCAGTACCTACTTGTGTGTATCTGAAAAGTGGTAACATTTCGAAAGTTTCAGTACGCCATGAGTTCGGTCATGAAACCTCAAATAAGTACATTATTAACTTATGTACATAAATCAAAGCCAGTTCCAGATCAGAAAGTTTCACGGGAGCTTTCAGATGAAAATAACTTTTGGGCTCTTAAGCACAAGAGAAATAAATATCTAAAATATTTAAAAAAATGAGTGAAAAAACTAGGCTACTGCAAATCATGTTCTAAAAAGAATGAAATACGAAACTGTTTTGAACGGTTTTCTTGGCAGTTCTGTCTCTAGCTCTGGTGTTGAGTCTGTGTGAGTGCTCACCAATGTAATATACCGTGTGTGTGACATTTTGAAACTCAAAACCATAGCCAGAGACAGAGCCAGACAGAGCTAGTGGTAGGCCTACTGATCATAATTTTTAGAGCATGATTTTTCAGTCAGGGTTTTAGTTTTTACTTATGTTTTTGAAATTGTCTTAAAAGTTATATTATACATCCGTGAAAATTTATTTTATTCTCAAGGTAAGTAATGACTCGATACTATAAGGTGAGCAAATGATTAAAGCAAGTGAGGCAAAGATCTCGCAAATATTACAGTGATATTGAAACGAGTTCATAAAATGTTATTGTAGTCCCGATACTGAGCTGGCATCGAATCACGAGAGAGAACGAGTAATTTTACGATAATGGTCTTGTTTAATCTAGAATTGAGACGTTTTATATTTTTTACTGCGATTCGTTTCTGCGTTCGTTCAAAAATAACGTTTCAAAACGTTTTATGGAACGGTTTTTATGTTTATCATCTTTTTTTTGTTAGAAATTGATTTAAAATAATAACTATGCACTTATTATACATATCTCAATGCGAAAAAAGCCTCTTTGAGACAAAGTTCTTTTACCACACGCACTGGTTCAAAACAGTTAGGGACACGATCAGCAGAAGAACTAATGTATCTGAACTACTCTCGTCAAAACAAGTTTAGTGATGATTATGAAAAAAAAGATGAGATCGGAGTCAAAACTCACAAAATTTTATAATGGTATACATCGTTGTTCATAAAAATAGTGAAAAAGATAAAAGATTTGTTGTCTATGAAACTAGGGTACCTACAAAGTGTGGTGTAGTTAATAATTATGTTGGTCTCACTAGTTATTTAATTAAAATAACTTGTGTAAAACTCTGGCTGAATAACGCCAGTAAATATTTGCAGTATTTCATTGTATAAGCGAGTAATTTCTTGCAGTCTTTTTTTTTATTCAAATGAAGCAATTGCAATCACTCAATGATAAAAATAATCTCATTTCATGTGTTCGTATTAATAGAACATCCAAGCTCACATAATACAGGGGAGGGATAAAAAAAGCTTAAAAAACATAAAACATGTTGTGTAAGCATTATTTAGCCAAACAAAATATATAAACGCTACCAGCATAAACCTGCCTAAAAAGATCAAAATGTGGCACATTTTCTTCTAAATACGAGTAGAATAAAATCTTTACGTGACTGACAAGCAGCGCAAAGCACCTATAAACCTTTTGCGTCCATATAAAATCCAGAACCTGCCATTTAGAAAATATTTCCATGCAGATAATCAACCTTGCTATAGAAGCTTAACTTTTTTTTAATGCAAATGATAGGCACCTGATGGTAAGCTGTCACCGTCGCCCATAGACACCAACAACACCAAGGCTGCTGTCGTTGCGTTGCCTACCTTGAAGGGTTTTTTTTACATTTTTCTTGAACCTTTTCATGTAATAGCTGAGGGGAAAGACCTCTGGTGAATTAGCACTATTATTTACCTAACAATAGACACAGGCAACGTCCTGCGCATGCACCATTTGGATGGTTGGCCGTTATATAGGTGGTTCAATGACGGAGGCTCAAAGAACACCAGGATATTTTCCTTGCATGATTCAGTAGAGTAAGCAGGTTCAAGTTTTAAAACAAATAATATGCAAAGTCCTAGGCACTAGCACAAACTACTGATAACTTTAAATAAGTTTCTTACAGTTTATTGCTGCCTTTCTTTGAATATTATTTTAAAGACACATTCGGTATATTAAGATTATGGTCACATTTATTTTTCACCCCATGATAGCCGGTTTACACTCGATAGCTTACTTGCGATAGCTTGGCGACTAGACGCTGCACTCGAAAATAAATATGTAATTTTACTCAAAGCTCTGCACTGCACAGCACACTCGGCACTCTAGTCGCGGAGTCTCAATGAAAATAATGAATATGTGAAATAATGAATTAATCTTAATTTTTAATTCTACTGACACTCTGTAACTTTTGTACCTATGTATTTTGTTTTTAACTTGTATTTTTTTATAAAATTAATTGTTTTTTTTAACCAGATTTGAATTTAGTGTACCTACTTAATTAATTTTTTGACCTTTAATTTATATTCTTAATGTTAGCATATTTTATTCTAAACTTTGATTCTCTTGTTTTAAATACTATAATGTTATTGTCGTTGATAATTAAAATGTCGTTTGCTCCTATAATTGAGGTGACATTTAGCATACTAGATATTGTATTTAGACCTTAAGATACTGTTGGTGTTCATTTTGTTGGTGCAACTTAATAAATAAAATAAAATAAAAATAAAATATTACCGCCACTGAGTTTGTCGCAGTCACATGTTGCATAGTGGGCGAAAACTGTGCATGGTGTGTCCCTAGATTGAAAAACAGCACATCCACTCACAACAAACGCTTTGTCTACATAAAGTGACGCGTAAACGTGAACAAAGTGTTGTTTGTGGCTTCCGTTGCTTGTTTTGATATTAATTCAGCATTCTTCTCATTGACCGAGTAAGAAAAGCGTTTCAGTTTTTAGATTGGCTTAAAACTTAAGCCTACGATTGTGTAGTTATGTTTGGGCAGTTCATCACACCACAGCTTAATATATGTTTTTTTTTATCTTATTTTAGACTATGACTTTTTCGGTAGTTTTTTACTTGAGTTTACTTATTTTTTACTTGTATTTTGGTAGCAAGATATTTTTTTATTAAATATTTACTGGTTAATCAGTATAATCAATTTATTGTCAATATGTTATTACAAGTCATGGTTTGAGTATAAATATAGTTAATGAGAATAAGAGTTTATTATCAGTTATAGTAAACTTGTTTATAGTAGAAGCTAGCAGATTTCACGACACGCTCATAAAGCGCACCTCTGGACCCCTATCAAATGTTTGACCGGCAACAAAAACAATTCGCGAGCCATAAAATATATTCAATCTACCTTACGGACCTTTTCGGAGGTAAACAACTATCTGGATACATGGCCTTTTAGATGTTCTCATAAATCTTTTTTAGGGGCAGCCTCCTCCATAAGGTACTTGTACTTTATGCGCTATAACGTGTTTTGTTTTGTGATGTTTATTCTTTAGTCGTTCAATTCAATTCAATTTATTACATTATTACAGGGCCTAAAAAAAGTGAGTTTAACTCACATTTTCCGAATGGATGGGTCCGTTACCGTCAGAGCCCGCGAAGCCGGTAGCTTGTATGTAAAATTGAATATTTCCATTTGAAATACTCGCGAGCAATTTCAAGCGCCACTGCGCCCAAACAACGGCTCTCAACTACTCGCTCCATCCAATTCTAAAACATTCAAATTGTTTGTGTGGGTAGTGTAGCTCAGCCGCATGAAACTCGTATTATTTCTTAAAAATTGGTATTTATATTTTATTGGGATACCAGATCACTTCTCAAAGATAATTATTATTATTATATTATTGATTGATATAATTATACATTACCTTTTTTGTTAGTGTGGGACTGACTATGTGTATGGAACCATTGAATGACAAATCATATCCCAATTATGATTTTAAATATTATTTCTTACCGATAAGACGCCTTACAAAATATAGGTCACAAGCAAGTGTCGAGACAAAGAAAACAACACGACTTTCTATCCTAGTTATTTAGAATTTGTTACTTGTACTCTGATGAAATATTATATAAGGAAAAAGATGAGATAGAAAGTAAATTAAAGGCCCTAATAAACTGAGCATCATTAACTCCCAGCGGGAATCAAACCCACAGTTTATGGCTTAAAATGTATATTGATATCCATAACTATTGCTTTGTCTACCGTATTTCGTTGTATTATGTTCGACCGCACTTCAAAGAAGCATCCCAACAAAGAGTCCTCATAGAGCCGAACTCATTGTGCGCTGAATTAAATAATTCCCCAGGATATCATTGTTATGTCCCTTCTTCATCCAACAATACAACAAAGAAACGGACAATTTACTGACAAAATTAGGCCGCAAATGGACAAAAATGCCGTGAAAAATGGGGCTTGGACTTTTGGGGATAAATTATTTTGTCGACCCTTTTGCCCCTGGCTCATAGAATCTGACCAGAACAACGTTCAACTAAGAAGCCATTGATCCATCCAATTTTATCATTATAAGACAACGTCCTTTTCAGAAACATTTATATTCTTTATTATGGAATCCTAACGCCATGTTTCTCAGAAACTTGACGATTCAATGTAGGTAACCATTGTGCTTTTATTGAGAATGTTAACAGTAAGAATTAGCAGTTGTACTTTTTAGCAGGTCCAGAAGTAGAAGAGCTCATTGTGTAAGAGTTTGTTCAGGAAAGTATTAATAGGTACTTACCTTTTCTTATTTCTGCCGCCAACATGTCCAACCCATATTGTTGCATTCTGTTTTTTAAGCAACTAACTTATTATGTACTTAGGTAGGAATAATGGTATACCCATTGTTTATTATATTAGCTGTTGCAATCACAGGAGCTCTACGTGTCATCATAATGCACCCTTCCATGCCACCAGCATGGTGCGGGTGAAGCATGAGACAGATGGACGTAGCATAATGCCTTACAAGTGATGTGTTAGATAGCTCTATGATGTTACTACTATTACTTTAACACTTATGAAACACGTGCTCTATGGACGGATATGTCCCACTTTTAAGTCAGTTTTGACTGAAAATAAAAAGTGTAGATAGAGAAGCAAATTCAAGAAGATATACCTAGTCATCGAGATAATACAGAAGCAAATTCAAACCCAAATCGTTTCGCAGTTTGCTGGATGACAGAGCGGGGGCTTCTTGTGGCTAATGTGGGTGGTTGGCCATACACACAGTTCAAATGGCAACAGTGAGTTTCCGGACTACAAAATCTATTGCTTAGTAGGTACATAGTCGTTGGCTGGTTGGAATTAGTTCTTCCAAAAATCTTCATAAAATAAAATTGAATTATTATGTAGCCCGTGTATAGAATTTCTTTCTTTGAAAATAATGTGATTGCGAGAGCTTCTCTCCAGATCTCAAACTTAACTACTAGGTTCTAAGCTGAAAATAATTTACTTGTTGTGAGAACCTGCTTGTTTCAGTTTATATAACTTTTGAAACTATCATGGTTTTTAACACTATTTTTATGAAACAACGGGATAATTACCATGATTAAATTTTGATGAGTTGACTTCCGATATTTCGGCACAGTTGCATGCACCATGATCACGGTTGAACTGAAGTCCACGAGTAAAAGAAATGTTATTAGCAGATAAATCGATCTACCCTCTTTCGCACTCTTTTATTGGTTTCGAGACTACTATTGGTTCCATTCTCACTCGGAACCCGGTGGTACGAATGTGCAAACCACCAAAAAGTGTGGCATCCACTACGCGTCTTGATACCGTCAGTGTTGTGTGTCGAAATCGACAAAATAGTGAGAATGGAAAATAGTAAAAAGGGTATAACAAAGAAGATAACACTCTCTTGAGGAGAGAGCTATGCTATGAGTTTCACTCTTGGTTTTACTACGTGATAGAATCAGAAATGAGGATATCCGTAGAAGAACCAAGGTCACCGACATAGCTCGTAGAATTAGCAAGTTGAAGTGGCAATGGGCAGGCCATATAGCTTGAAGAACCGACAACCGTTGGGGAATAAAGGTTCTCGAATGGCGACCACGACCCGGAAGACGAGGCGTAGGGTGCCCACCCACCAGATGGACCGATGACATTGTTTAGATCGCGGGTAGTCGATGGATGGAAAGGGCTCAGAATCGTTGTTCCTGGAAATGTGTAGGAGAGGCCTATGTCCAGCAGTGGACTTCTTCAGGCTGATGATAATGATGATGATGAATAGCAACGTTCGTAAATATTTTTATGTAACTTGAGAAGAATACGCGAACCGCTTCCACATTCACGTTTCTCGCATGTTTATCGCGTTCTCGCGAGATTCTCTTGAGAATGTGGAGCGCCCTAAAAAACGCATGTGCGCACGTAATGCTTTATAATGCTTTATTTGTTTCTCATCGTTTTTTATTTTTATTAGGTGTGGTATCTTTTAAGCTTTCCTTTCATTTTATATTTTCTCTGTTGCAGCAACTTTTTATAGCTTCCTTTACCAAGCAATATTAGTTCTAAGAAACAGTAAAGAGGTTCAGTTTCAGTTTCAGTCCAGAAAAAACATGCTGCAATTAATAAGTTGTTATTTCTGAGAAAAACTGTAGTTATACTGTAAAACTGTAGTTTACTATACTCATTTATTTAAATTCTCCACTTGCGTGCGTATATTACATTTCTATTTAGCATTTTACGTCATAAATAATATTTCTAGTATCTTAAGCATTGCTATTCAGCGTGGCAATGCCACCAGCGTCTTGGAGACGCTTCCGTCTGGTACTTAATTGGATCAGTTGAGCTATCTCTAGATCGTTTGTAACGGTCTGCAGATAGCTCAACTGTTACTTGTGCATTTTGTACATTTTGTAAATATTTGTTTAACTGTTAGTTTCTTTCTGTAAATAAATTTATAAATAAACCAATTTTAAATTAAAATTGAAGAGGTTCTCAACTCAAAAAGTATGATCCAAATCTATTCAGCCGTCAAGGAATTTATTTGGAGCTAACACTCATATAAATCTATACTAGCAGTTGGTGCCCGAGCTTCGCTCGGTATTTTTTTTTGGTTAACTGTTGTTGTGATTTAAATATTAATATTTTTCATCCTTGTAATTGACCCTAACGATCAATGCAATAAAAGTACAGGGTATAATTTTTTCAGATTTTAGCCGGTTCGATTCCCGGGTGTGGGAGAAGAGAATTTTCGAAAATCTTTGAATGCAGTTTGCTATCTATTCAAAAATAAAGGAATGTTTCCTTTGAGTAAAATTTTCTATCTGCAGTATTAAGAGTACTTTCCCTCCAGGTGGCATTACAAAATTCCATCCAAATTGCATGAGAAAATCTTGTATATACAGGGTGTCCCATAAGTCAACGTCCAACCGAAAACTGGCGATGCGCCAAGTCATGACAGTTAACAGAAAAATATAAAAAAAATTATTTGTTATGTAACTTTCGAGTTATGAGTATTTAAAAAAAACAGAAAAAACTGACACCCTGTGATGATCTTTTAAGTCCTGTGACTACAAATATTAACTTTTCATGAAACTTTTTTCTGCAACGTAAGCATGAATAACCCTTCTGTAAATTACAATTCAAAATTAAGCCATAACTGCCTCAGTTTTCAATGAAATCGTGGAGTTTTGGCCAACGTTTCATTTCAGATAATTACATCACCCAACTTAAACCACCTGTACCGCAAAAAAAATGTACTACACTATCATGGCATGTATCTTTAAAAATTGGCGCATTTATCCAGGATTCCAAAATGGTATAATACTTGCTAGAGTACTCCTTAGTTTTGGAAATAAAAAAAGTTTTTTCAACTAAACCGGATTTCCAATCAATTTTATTTCAATAGATAAAATGTTTGTACCCTTTAAATGATGGACTTAAAATGCCTACGCTGTGTTTTTAAGTGACTCACAATTCACAGGTACAAGTAAATACCATTTTGACAATGCAAGTAAACAGATTGATCCACCATCTTGTCGAAAGAGTAATAACCATGGGTTTTCAAGTAATTTGTTAGTTTTAGGTAAAAGTTTGAAATAAAATTCAATCATAGGATTACTTCAATCGTGATTTTAATCTAAAGTTTGCCTTCGCCCTTCGCCGGTCTTATTACATGGTTTTTGACGTGACAACGTCTTATAATTCGATGGAGCCGGCTGCTCGTACGAAAAAACATGACTCATGCGGTGTTACCTCGCTCTGAGGCGTTCCATTTAATACTTGAAGTGCAAGTGAGAGCGCGGAACGAGCGACAAAGAGGCACAATCGGCCTCCGCGTTCGGCAGCGTTCGACATCGGTCTCTCTCCTACTTGAGTGAGCGATGCGACCGCGTGGACAGCTGTATGACGTTGTCACGTTCAACTGTCGTCAGTTAACTGACTTTACAGACAGCTGATTTTTTTTAAGGAAATGTAGAGCTTGCATTACTGCTGAAGGCTAACAGTTTGAACATTTGCTGTAAATCCTTGATGTAGTTAAATTAAAATCACGATTGAAGACCTCTATGATTGAATTTTATTTCAAACTTTTACCTAAAACTAATAAATTACTAGAAAACCCATGGTTATTACTCTTTCGACAAGATGGTGGATCTATCTGTTTACTTGCATTGTCGAAATGGTATTTACTTGTACCTGTGAATTGTGAGTCACTTAAAAACACAGCGTAGGCATTTTAAGTCCATCATTTAAAGGGTACAATCATTTTATCTATTGAAATAAAATTGATTGGAAATCCGGTTTAGTTGAAAAAACATTTTTTATTTCCTAAACTAAGGAGTACTCTAGCAAGTATTATACCATTTTGGAATCCTGGATAAATGCGCCAATTTTTAAAGTTACATGCCATGATAGTGTAGTACATTTTTTTTGCGGTACAGGCGGTTAAAGTTGGGTGATGTAATTATCTGAAATGAAACGTTGGCCAAAACTCCACGATTTCATTAAAAACTGAGGCAGTTATGGCTTGATTTTGAATTGTAATTTACAGAAGGGTTATTCATGCTTACGTTGCAGAAAAAAGTTTTATGAAAAGTTAATATTTGTCGTCACAGGACTTAAAAGATCATCACAGGATGTCAGTTTTTCCTGTTTTTTTAAAATACTCATTACTCGAAAGTTACTTAGCAAATATTTTTTCTTATATTTTTCTGATAACTGTCATGACTTGGCGCATCACCCGTTTTCGGCTGGACGTTGACTTATGGGACACCCTGTATATAAATCTTGTATATATATATATATATATATATATATATATAAGATTTTCTCGTTTAAAGGTATAAGATTTTAGCTCCATTAGTAGAATATGCTATTTTATAGTACGTTATATTATGATAGTATTATTATGTGCGCGCTCCGTAGTTAGCTACCTACCTACTTTAGCAATCGGAATAGAGTGACGTCATTAGTTAGATTTGGGTCGCGTGAGGCAAGCGGCAACAAGCCGTCTGTTTCTTATGGTAATGTTACTTTTTCAATTTGAATGCAAATCTGTGTTAATAACAGCCTTACAAAATCAGGAACACGAAACTGCGTGTAAGAGCTACTTATGGCCCCACCGGAGAGCCATAATTTTGTTCAGTTAGTGGGGTTACATACTTACATCGTTGATTAATTCGGGCATGACTTAGCGAAGTTCCATTGTAAAGTATAAAATTGACAAAAACGTATGCAGTAATCTATCAGAAAAGCAGCCACGTTGAAACACGAACGTGTCATCCGCCACCTTGAGTCAAAACACATAACAACTTCAACTTTTTTATTGTCCACCGCAGGCCATGGCCCTGGCAAATGTATTCAAACATGCAAAGTAGTATCCAAACTTAAATATTGACTTCTTTATTATAAGATATTATTATGATACAAAATATAAATTAATTTTACTTAAATTCCATTTACGAGATGACTGAGCAAGAGACATTTCACGCATCTCCATGTAGCCCCAAACTAAGCAGATGTCTTATTCCTCTCTTTTTTTTAGCCTTTATTGTCCCACTGCTGGGCAAAGGCCTCCCCCAAAGACGTCCAGTTTTCTCTGTTCTGAGCCACCTCCCACCATCTCTTTTCGTGATACTGGTTTAATTAAAATTTTGTTATGTCATTGAATATTCACGATTACCAAACAAAAGCCTTCGTAATACAAATAAACAGACATTAAAACCTGAAAATTCAGTACTGGTTTTACGAAATTTACGCCCCGCAGAAATAGAGCTCTCTTTTGATAATTTAAAACTTCGAAACTAACATAGCTTAAACAGTTTTTGATCTCAGGCGAACTATGTGCATTTTAAATACGGTGGCGCTATGGACAATTAAACTCACCGTATTTTTCTGAATGTAGCTGAAACTTTCGTCGATCGAAAAGTTTTTTGTTTCGTTTATTACCACTGTATTGCGAGCGATAAAAATGTATTCGCAGTAAAATATGGAAACGCGTGAGAACGGACTCAGAGTACCTACCAGTAGAGCGCGACATAAGGCGAACTAAGAAAAACATTTTTCGCAGAAAGTGTGGCTTAGAATTGAAGCAGTTGTAGGTATATCCAGTTCTATAGAACTTTATTTAATGCTGTAGAAATGCTATGAATACAATTTCTCAATGCGATGATCTAGGGCCAATGTACTTTAGAGATATAATCTGAAACCTAAGCAGCTTTACCTACATACTTTCACCTTTTATGGAGCTTTGTATTGTTGAATGCTATTACTTAGTTATTTTTAGTATACTTACTGATTTGCGAATGTTGCTCGCATCTTTTGTGGTCTATATATTTTATTTTAATTTCTAAATTATATCAATCTGTAACGTTAGGTATCAGTCTATTTCATTATTTTTCTTGTGAAGTATTCTAGGTAGCGCCTTCCGCCACCCCTGCATCTCGTAAAGTCATAAATCTGCAGAAGCGGCTGAGTTACAACCCGTAAAACGGTTTACGTGACAATAAAGTGGGGGTAAGCCCGAGCCGACACGCTCACTGTCCGACCGCCCCAGCGCCACGCCGGTTATAGACACCTATTCATTATCGAGAATGCTGTAATGCCCTTGTTTCAAGTAGCGGGTTCTAACTCCGGTCATGTGCAATAAATTTTAAAACTCGAATGTATTGTATTTCTTATTTTCAAGTTCTTAGTTGATCTCACTCACATTATGATGGAAGTTGAAGATACAAATGCGATTAAGAAAAATAACTATGGTAGGTACTTGAAAGGAATACAAAATTGACACAATTATCAAAACCCATTTGACGAAAATACTAAGACTTTCAAAAATAAGTCCGATAGTTTGGGCGCTTATTGTTTCTCCATACAACAGCCGCTCACATGAAAACTAAATGATAATATTTTATAGTAGACGAAATGTTGCAAGCATACTGGGACTTGCCCGACTGATTGCACACAGTTAACCAGATAATATGATTCGATTGATAACAATTTGAAAATACGAAATGAAAATATTTAAATTAATTGTTCCGACAACTATGAAGTCAATGGTGTTAGTAACAAAACAGAAAAAGTAGCTAAAGAGGGAGATTTTCTTAAAAATGACCTTTTTTAAGACGTTTGAAGATACATATCCGAAATTCTTAATTCGAAGGCATACAATAGGTTTAATAACATCTGAGTTAATCCAACAGAAAGCAAACTGCTCATTTTCTGAACTGGCATCACACAACGGAGCGGATAAGCGTAGGCAGAATCACACAATGTACGGTACAACCAACCTGTCACTAGCAACTGCATGGTTACGCCTGGTAGTTGGTAGCTTTATAAATATAACGTAAGCGACAGTAATTAAACGAACCCTGCGTTCCCGGCCGTTAATCGGGGTTCATCAATATTCAGAGAAATTGAGTCCATCAAGGTTTTATAACATTAACCGTTAAGTTATTCACCTTTTATTATGGAATGCTACGTATCAAAACTTTTACAGCAGTTTTAATAATTAAATAACCACAGTGATTACTTTGAATCATGCCACTAGCGTTAAAAAATAAAGTTTGTAAGTATGTATGAATGAATGGATGTTAAATAACTCTAGAACGACTAAAAGGATTTAAATGAAATTTGGGACAGATATAGATTATCTGAAATAACACATAGGCTACTTTTGATTTCGGCGAAATATATGGTTCTCGTGGAAAAGATTTGTTTTTAATTATAAGTAACGCCTAAAAACGCAAAACGACCTCGCGGCAGACCGAGGCGAAGATGGAGGGACGAAATAGATGCCTACGTTAAGGATTGGTCCACAGTAGCCCAAACAAGAGTTGAATGGAGAGAAGGAAGGGAGGCCTTTGCTCTGCAGCGGGACACAACAGGCTTTTAATAATAATAATAAGAGAATGTCATGTTTATATCATAACTCAAGAACGGCTGATCAGATTTGACTGTAAATTGGTGGAGAAGTAGCTTAAATACAGAGGACAGACATTGGATACTTTTTATCCCGAAAATTTTACGGGAAGGGGTCGGGCAAAGCCGCAGACGGCCGCTTGTACTTAATTAAATAAAAACATTGTGGTGGACAATCCACATAACACTAACGAGTCCCAAACTAAACAGAGCTAAGTAGACCCAACCACCATAGTCCTGCGACTAATCATAAAATAAACCTATGCTTTGGTTATAGTACCGTTTTGATGAAGCGCCATCGCCAGTGAGGTGCCATTCCAACTTGAATTTATTGGTATAACGTGCAATTTTATAATTAAAATGTAATAAAAGAGCGAAAATGCGTGAAAGCACTTTGACCCATGTCGAGCGTCGTGTGACGAGGTTTAATTATCCTTTTCGCAAATTAAGGCTTAACGTGTCGCTCAGCTTACTACTTTTTAAATCTGTATTTTTTGGGACGGAAAATGTTGCAAAATTGGCTCATGATCCAAATCACTATGCTAGTTGGCACCTTCACCATCTCAGAGTATTTCTAAGGTGGGTAATCAGAGGCAAATTTAAACATACAAAAAGCACATATCCACTTTGCACAGCCGTTTTTAATGAGATCAGCTGAAACGCTGTTAAAATTAAATATATGAGAACGATATTTGACAGTGTTTTAGCTGATTGCCATCGCCATCGCCTATAATGTGTGCAGGCCTTAACTGGTTTCCTGATTGTGTTTTAGATAACCGTTTGAGAGTACTGTCATTTTAAGTTCAAAATATTTTGTATGAAACAAGTATTTTATATTTTGTTTCTTGAACACCTTTCTCTAAATCTTATATTTATAAAAGAAAGTCGTGTTAGTTACACTATTTATAACTCAAGAACGGCGGAACCGATTTGGCAGAAAATTAGTGGGGGGGTAGCTTAGAACATAGGATAGGAAGGACATAGGATACTTTTTATCTCGAAAAAGCAACGGGAACGGGGTGTTACGGGAACGGGCGAGCGAAGCCGCGGGCGGCCACTAGTTAATACATAAATGCAAGACTTGCAACTCTTAAGGATTACTTTATTATTAACTACTGAGTTTTAAATTGAACGGAGAACTAATAAACTTGTGATGAAAGAATCTACTAGAAAGTAACTAAGACTCGCCAATTTAAAACTTGTTTGAAATAACTCTCAAGAACTTTCAAAGTAAAATAAATGACTTTATCTGAAACTGCAAGATATATAGTTAATCATCATCATCATCATGTTGTTTTTAATTGGCCTGAATTATTATGATTCATCATTTAATTTTATCATCAACACCAGTCTGCAGAAATCTACGCATATCAAAAACGATGAGCCTTCTCCATTCACAGGTTTTAAGCGATTGTTAAATTGTCGTTAATCAGTTCACCATTGAATTTACAACTGAAGTTCTTCTTTTTAGTCGTTACACTCTTGACAGAGTGGTCGTGGTCGTCATGACGGGGCAGTGGCTCGCCTTACAATGTTCCGCCATTCCTCCCGCACCGCTGCTCTTCTGGTGCATTCGTTGAGAGGGGCGTCTATGGCAGATTTGATTTGGTCCGTCCATCTCATGGGTGACCTGTCGCGAGCTCTTTTGCCCTCAAACTTCCCCTGCACCACCAGGCGTTCTTTCCCGCAGAGTGCACGCCTCCGCAGCATACAAAAATATGGGAAATATTAGTGCTATGACTAGCCGGGTTTTATTAACTAGCCTTTCCGATTCCGGTGTGGGGTTCCGATTTCTCTATATTTTTTTCAGTTTGTCCACTGCAGTCCTAGAAATTGGAGGCTTCCGTCGACTCGGACCGTTAGGTACTCGGACCGCAGTCCCACTCGCCGGAGTAATTTAATTTTATTATTTTTCTTCCGGCGACTCGGACCACTTTTGAAATGATCGAAAAAATCTATTGTTCAAGGCAATGAAGTACAGTCAAAGGAAAAAGTAGGTGTACAAAGTAAACATAAGGAATAAAACTCTTTGATCGAAGACACAATTTATTTAAAAAAATCTAATTATTAAACAAAAGGGATGCTTAACCTTGAAATCAGCAGGTGAAACCAGCTGGGATTAGAGAGGGGTAAGAATTGCTACAAACTTACCTCATGGTTGAAGGCAATTCTGTCACTATCGCAACGCATTTTATGTGCGTATGTATGTATGTATTTGTGTATGTTTGTCCGACGATAACTTTCGAACCGTTGATCCAATCTGCTGAAATTTGATACGTCGATAGCTTGTACTTGAGAAATTTACTGGTAAGTATGTTAGTAAAAGCGGATGACGGGTTATTAAGATATGGGGTTTTTTAAGGGTGCAATAATAAAAAAAATACCAAAAAAAAACAAGCTACATTTCATATGAAAGAACTTTGTTTGGACCAAATCAGTTTTTGCTATAAAAAGAAAAGGTTATATTAAAAAAACCAACGCTCCGAGAGCTCTCATCTCTAAGAATTTCGGTGACATCAAGGTTTTTCTACTGGTCGGTCAATTCATTTGCTTTTTCTTATTTTTTTTTTTCTTGAATTCAATTAAGGAGGTTCAGAGTTGTCATAAAATTATAAAAGCGACCTGTTCTGATGGTGGAGCCAAGGTCTGTCAACGGAACACTTCAATCAATTGGCCAAAGTTTAAACTTGTTTACCATAAAAAGTTAGTGAGGGTTAGTCAGGGGCAAGGCCAAACAGTGAATCTGTACAGAAATACTTCCTCAAAGTAGATAAAATACAATGCAGCGGTGGCACCTTTTTTTCTGATTACCGCCTATGTGCTTAGCTTTTCGAAATATTTGGATCGCATCACGAGATCTCAGTTCGGGGCGAAATTGGAAAAAAATAATATTTTTAAGCCTCCGCTATACGCTGGTCTAAAAACAAAACACGACCGGAAAGTTGGAAAAATTTAAAATAAAGATGGCGTTGCCTGACCTGAGCTGTGAATTCATGTATTTGATACCAACTATTACTTATTCTGTGCTTGGGTCTGACATTTGTCACGACATTACAATGTGTTGACTAGAATACGCTTCGTTAGACAAAAACACAGACAGATATTCAGTAAATAAATATAACCCAATTGTTATGTTAGCTGATTCCCGTCGCAGAGTTTCCATTGCATATTTTTCATCCAGGATTGGTGATAACAATGGCAAGCTGTGCGGTATTTTTTAAACTACCACGAACGCTACATTTTAAATCTAACTTATATAGTAGTGTAGTAGTAGTAGTCTAATTTATATAGTATAACAAGCAAATAGCCCCAGATTTAATAAAAGAAACCTTCCACCAAGAGAGATTTTCCTCATATTATGCAAAACCAGAGTGAGTTGCAAGTTCATAAATGTCGGTAGTCGGTGAATGAACACTTGTATTTATTAAAGGTAAAAAACGGAACCCTTATAAATTCGTCATGTCTGTCTGTCTGTCCATCCGTATGTCACAGTCACTTTTTTTCAAAAAAATGAAATGAAATGAAAAGAAATAATTTATTTGCTTGAAGTATGGTACTTACAAAACTGTAAAAGCTATATGTACTGATGAAACTTGGTAAATAGATGTATTCTGTAAACCGCATTATGATTTTTATACTTAGAACTGACACTCAAAAAATATTTTTTCATAAAACTTATGAGTTTTCTTAACATTAAGTAAAAGATTATTAAACCAGTTAAGTATTTACGACAGAGATGCGTTAACGTCATCGTAATTAGCCTTCTATCTATCGACTTTAAAAATTAATGAGGTATCGTCAGCAAATAGTACTGTTTCACATAGTTTTTTTAACCAAAAAAGGAAGGTCATTTACGTACACTAGAAACAAGAAAGGACCTAATATCGAACCTTGTGGCACCCCTATGTCAATAACTGACCCAAAAGATCTCTCACCGCCCACATCAACTTTAAGGATTCTATCAGTCAAGTACGATTGTAATAAGTCAATGGAGCGATTTAGAATACCGTAATGTTTAAGTTTAGATATTAAGAGGGTGACGGACGCAGCTCGCAACTTCAATTCGAGGCGCGGGCAAAAATTGCTCCGAATATAGCTATCTCTATTCATTTGATGCGGGCGCCACGGAATATATAATAGTAGTATACACACACAGGCGCTCGTGTGACGCGCTACTTCTATACGTGAATCCAACCATAGTGCCGCGCTTGTGCGTGTGCGTCAGCCACTGATAACGATTTTTATGCATTGCCTAATTTCGTCAACGTTACTAACACCCGTTTTCACTAAACCTAGGCGACGCCTAAATCGGATGCCTAAATATTAACGGGCCGACGTACACAGCTCGCAACTTCAATTCGAGGCGTGAGCAAAAACTGCTCCGAATATAGCTATCTCTATTCATTTGATGCGGGCGCCACGGAATATATAATAGTAGTATACACACACAGGCGCTCGTGTGACGCGCTACTTCTATACGTGAATCCAACCATAGTGCCGCGCTTGTGCGTGTGCGTCAGCCACTGCTAACGATTTTTATGCATTGCCTAATTTCGTCAACGTTACTAAGCGTCAGATAGGCTAGTGGCTAGGGCGTGCGGATTCACACTGAGAGGACGAGGTGGGCGGGAGTTCAAATCTGGTCAAAGAGAGTTGACTTTTTGCACCCTACAATTTTATGTTTTTATTTTTTGTGGCTGCATTACCTGACTAACCCTCTAAGCTTATTGCTTGCTTGTTTCGCTTTTCTAGTATTCAATAAGCAAGGATTGGTCATGCTCTGAATGCAAGAATAAAGTGAAAAAAAAAACAACATTCCTGAACCGATAAAGAACCTTCAGAGTAGCTATTTACGCACTTAGAAAAGACACCAGGAAATTCTCTAACATGATACGAGTGAGTTTATTCATCAGGTAGGGTTTGTGCGGGTTCTGGACCAAATTGAAGAAGAGTAAAGAGAACCATTGACTCCGAGTTGAGTTGAGAGAGCCATTGACCCCGGCGCGGAGCGATGGAGTTGTGGTTGATGACGTTCCAGTAGAGGATGATGGGTGGGAGTCCGCTCAACATCAGGTGTGGTGTGGTTTGCTTGACCTCATTGGCCTAGTGGTTGGAGGGTGCGGGTTCAAAATCAGTGATAACGTTACAGTAATAGATGATGGGTGGGTATCCGCTCTACGTCAGGTGGGGTGTGGTTCGCCAGACCTCATCGGCCTAGCGGTTGGGGGGCGTGGGTTCAAAACCAGTCATGACGTTACAGTTGAAGATCATGGGTGGAGGTCCGCTCAACATCAGGTGGGGTGTGGTTCGCCAGACCTCATCGATCACACACACACAGCAATAAAAAACACGCAAAGCGGCTCACTTACCAAAGTACAGAAAGTCTAATAATGTGACTGCATTTAAAAATATACTTTATTCGTTGAGCAATTAGGTTGCTTTTATTCTGCTTATTTACATTCGCAAAACCAACGATTGCGAACATCGACCTACAATTACATGGACCTCGGCTTTCGCACAAAACTCGCGAAAAAAGTGTACCAAGCTAACCTACTATAGGTGGATACTTATATAATGATTATAAACAAACTGAAAAAAAAATTATTTATGTCTTATCACAATTACTATATAGAACTCAATTTTGATTGCATGAAGCAACTTCTAGTGAACGTTACAGAAATTTTTCCAAGTCTTTTTATCAATATTTCCACCAGACGTTGAGCAGTACTCTGTTTATTGAGCTCCAGTTATATAAAGAAAAACTATTTTGTTAAAATATTTCTCAGTCTTTTTATCAATATTTCCACCGGACGTTGAGTGGTAGCAGTTTTTTGAGCTCAAAATAAATAAAGTTTTTTTTTTAATTTCTTAGTCGTTTTATCAATATTTCCACCTGACGTTGAGCTGTAGTTTATTTCTTGAGCTCCAGAAAAATAAAACAGAAATATGTTGTTCAAATTTTTACAAGTCTTTTTATCAATATTTCTACCTGACGTTGAGTGGTATCAGTTTTTTTAAGCCCCAGATAAATAAAGAATAAAAATATTTTGTAGCCATTTTTCTTAGTCCTTTTTTCAATATTATAACCTGACGTTGAGCGGTAGTCGGTTGTTTGAGATTCAGATAAATAAAGAAAAAAAATATTTTGCTGAAATTTTTCCAAGTCTTTTTATCAATATTTCCACCTGACGTTGAGTGGTAGCAGTTTTTTTAAGCCCCAGATAAATAAAGACTAAAAATATTTTGTGCCAATTTTTCTTAGTCCTTTCATCAATCTTTCCACCTGACGTTGAGCGGTAGTCGGTTTTTTGAGATCCAGATAAATAAAGAAAAAAAATATTTTGCTGAAATTTTTCCAAGTCTTTTTATCAATATTTCCACCAGACGTTGAGCGGTACTCTGTTTATTGAGCTCCAGTTATATAAAAAAAAAACTATTTTGTTCAAGTATTTCTCAGTCCTTTTATCAATATTTCCACCGGACGTTGAGTGGTAGCAGTTTTTAGGGTTCCGTAGCCAAATGGCAAAAACGGAACCCTTATAGATTCGTCATGTCTGTCTGTCTGTCTGTCTGTCTGTCTGTCTGTCTGTCTGTCCGGCCGTGTCACAGCCATTTTTCTTCGAAACCATAAAAGCTAGACTGATGAAACTTGGTGAGTAGATGTATTCTGTGAACCGCATTAAGGTTTTTACACAAAAATAGAAAAAAATCTATAAATTTTGGGGGTCCCCATACTTGAAACTGAAACTCAAAAAATTTTTTTTCATCAAACCCATATGTGTGGGGTATCTATGGATAGGTCTTTAAAAATTATGTTGAGGTTTTTAATATCGTTTTTTTCTAAAACTATAAATTTGGGGGTCCCCATACTTGAAACTGAAACTCAAAATTTTTTTTTTCATCAAACCCATACGTGTGGGGTATCTATGTATAGGTCTTCAAAAATGATGTTGAGGTTTCTAATATCGTTTTTTTTCTAAACTGAATAGTTTGCGCGAGAGACACTTCCAAAGTAGAAAAAAGTTGGTCCCCCCCCCTCTAACTTCTAAAATAAGAGAATGATAAATCCAAAAAAAATATATGTTGTACATTACTATGTAAACTTCCAACGATATTTAGTTTGAACGAGATCAAGTCAGTAGTTTTTTTTTATACGTCATAAATCGTAAACCGCAATTTACCTTTCGACGAACTACAAAAACCTTTATATTATGTTAATTGATGCTACGGAACCCTTCATGGGCGAGTCCGACTCGCACTTGGCTGCTTTGTTTGAACTACAAATAAATAAAGAAAAAAAATAATTTGTTGTAATTTTTCTTAGACCTTTTATCAATACTTCATATACAGGGTGGAATTTTGTAATGCCACCTGGAGGGAAAGTACTCTTAATACTCCAGATAGAAAATTTTACTCACAGGAAACATTCCTTTATTTTTGAATAGAAAGCAAACTGCATTCAAAGTACCCTTCCTAAACTAACAATTATCAAATATCTAAGCATTATGTTTTATGCCAGTGTAGGTATTTAACTAGTCCGAAGTCCGAGCGATTCACACACACAACCGAAGTGTCCCGTGTGCTTCAAGCGTTTCCTCCCCCTGCACCCCGCCACCCGCACCGTGCGTGCGCGATAGCAATAGTAGCCGTTCGAAAATGCCATGAATTTGATCGTGTTCCGTAATACCAAAAATGATGACTGAAAACTTTTTGTATTCTTTACATAGTATTGTTATTCTGTAACTAGACAATATAAACTAGGTTCCTTAACAAAAAACACGTAAGATATTGTTGTTTTTAGTACGAAACCAATAGGTAGAAAACTTGATAAGTTTAGCATAAAAATGTGCAAAATGCGATTGGTGTTTATTTCATTTTAGGTAAGTAATTTGAAATAAAAACTGTTGAGGAACCTAGATAAATACTATGCAAATACAATTATTACAATAATATAGTGTAAATCTGTCTAAATTAGAAATCATTTTGGTATTCCGTTTGTATGAAAATTTTCCATACGTCAGCCCCTTAACTAGTTTTTTCGTGTGCGCGAGCTGCAAGCAGCTCGCGTGTCGGTGTGCTACTCCCAGTTTTACATTACACTTGCACTTGTAAAACCCCAAAAAGTAGTAAAGAAAGTCCTAAGTAACCCTAAAAGTCGATCAGTGAATCAAGTTCCTCAGTGTAGTAAAACCCCAAACAAAGTCCTAAAGAACCCTAAAATTGTTTACATAATCAAGGTCCTAAGTGAAGTAAAATTCCAATTAAAGGCCTAAGGAACCCTAAAAGTTGTTTATTTTATCAAGTTCCTCAATGTAGTAAAACCCCAATCAAAGTCCTAAGGAACCCTAAAAATGTTAACATTATCAAGCTCCTAAGTGTAGTTGAAACTCCAATCAAAGTCCTAAGGAACCCTAAAAGTCGAACACTTAATCAAATTGCTCAATGTAGTAAAACCCCAATCAAAACCTTATACGGAACCCTAAATTGTACGTCAAGCCAAAACCCTTAACGGGTCGAAACCGCTGGAAGGAACCCAAACGTTGACTACCGGGTCGCGTGCATCGCGAGCTGCAAGCAGCTCGCGTCCTCAATGCGTTCCCACAGGGGCGGAACCCTAAACCAAGTGAAGATCCAATCAAACACCTTAAAAAACCTAAAATTCAATCTCCAATCATAGTCCTCAGTCGAATGAACCGTTTGAACGACCTTAATCGGACGATTTTTGCAAAACCGGAAGTGGCACAGCCGCCATTTTGAATTTTGAACTCAGTCTAGTGAACATTTTTTCACACCCCTAAGACACCCTAAATTTCAGTAGGAGGGGGTTCTAAATTTCAGTAGGGTGGGCGTGGTCGCGTGGCGGCTCGCTTCGCTCGCCGCAACGTTCCCCCCGGGTTCAGGAGGAGGGGGTTCTGGGGGCTTGAGGGGGGGGTCACAGCACGGCTCGCTTCGCTCGCCGCGACGCTCCCCCCGGGTTCAGGAGGAGGGGGTTCTGGGGGGCTTAGGGGGGGGGGGGGGGGGTCACAGCACGGCTCGCTTTGCTCGCCGCACTGTTCCCCATTCGCTCGCCGCAATGCTCCACTCGAAAAAAAGGGTCAAAAATAATAAAGGGGTCTAGAGGGGGGAGGGGGGCAAAATTTATTTTGCTTTCAAAATAATCTCACCTTCCCTACATGACCCAAAAAAAAAGTCTTGCAAGTCACTCCGCTTGGAAGATACGAAAGGGGGGGGTGAAAAAAGGGGCAAGAGGGGGGTGTTTTTTTTGTTTTTTCAATTCAGGAAGAAACCCTCTATACCAGGGATTCCCAAAGTGGTCGATATCGACCCCTTGGGGTCGATATTGGTTTCCTAGGGGTCGATATAAACGAAAACTGATTTTGGGGGTCGACGAGGTCTAAAAATCGACCCCCTATTAAATTACCACACGTTCTTATTTAAAACTTTAGGTAGGTAGGTACTGTATTGTTTATGTTGTGTTACGTGTACTAAGAATAATTAATATTTTTGTAGGAAATAGCATTGTTGTAGTACCTAATGTAAAGTATCAAGTTCGTACAAGATGAAAAACTAGGCAAGTCAGTGTGGACAAGTTTGTGTAAGATGAATGAGTTCGAGCGTACATCTTTCAGACGCGTTTTGACTTGCTCTCTATTTGACGCATACGTGATTTAACACGAACGAATTCATGATCAAGTTGCAAATCCAAACATGTTCCTGATATTTTACTATTTAACGAGCTTGCACTTAGGTTGAAAGTTCATTTGCGTTTTGAAATTCGTTGGAGCTTGAACGATAATAACTCATATAAGTACTCATTTATTTCAAGAGATCACAAAGTTATAAAATAGCTAAATTAAGTGAAGTAAAGTAGCTGAAACAGAATTTACGAATGACTTAACCAAGTGCAAAGTTTTCCAATTTGTACCTTAGCACCTAGGTATTTTGTATCAATAGAAAGAAAACTAAAGATAGGCCCCTTATTTATAATAGTCTGCTTACTTGAATGAAAAATAATTATAGGTTTAAACAACTAGAGAAACCGACTTCATTGCCAATCGGCTAAACCGATTTTAATGAAATTTGTTTGGGACAATCTGGACTTAAGAATAACCTTCCAAATAAAAAAATAATTTTCTAAATCGGTTCATAAATAAATAAATAAATAACGCTGGACAATTCACACAACATTATTTAGCCCCAAGCTAAGCAGAGCTTGTGTTATGGGTGCTAGATAACTGATATACATAATACAATACATTACATGTACATATTTTTTATTTTATATAGAAAACGACCAGAAATGACGGAGGCATGCAGTTACAAACATTAAAAAATGATTTAAAAAAAAATGGCAACACCGATTTTAATAAAATTAAAATGAGACCAATCTGGAAGCAGTGCCTTTCAGATAAAAAAATAATTTTCTAAATCTGTTCATTGATAACGGAGGCGTGCAGTTACAAACATTAAAAACAATTATTTAAAAAACATGGCAGCACCGATTTTAATAAAATTAAAATTAAACCAATCTGGAAGCAGTGCTTTTCAGATAAAAAAATAATTTTCTAAATCGGTTCATAAATGACGGAGGCATGCAGTTACAAACATTAAAAATATAATAACGTACCAACTACTGTGTATAAGCCTCGGCCTACCTCCATGTTGCTTTACCCTATAAACAGGTGATACTGACTTACACCTAAGAACTATGTATGTACCTAAACTAAACCATGTTTATGCAATAAATGTATTGAGTATTGAGTAAAAAAAAATAAAAAAAAAAAATGGCAACACCGATTTTAATAAAATTAAAATGGGACCAATCTGGAAGCAGTACCTTTCAGATAAAAAATATTTTTTTAAATCGTTATGCAGTAACAAACATTAAAAGAAAAAGAAAAAAAAAAAACTAATTGAGAACCTCCTCCTTTTTGATTGGAAGTCGGTTAATAACACTGTAGCAGCTGTTTTAAGTTAGCGGACCATTATGAATAAGGGGGTTGATCTTAAAAGTAGGTAATTTGGCCATGGGGGTCTGAGGTAACGTTTCATTTTGGAAAAGGGGTCACTTGTCCAAAATAGTTTGGGAACCCCTGCTCTATACGAAACCCTAATCGAAAACCCCCTATCTCGACGGCATCCGGTAGCACTCACAAAAGGGGGGGTCCTGGGGGGCAAGGGGGGCAATTTTTTTTGTACAATAATATTCTTATCTTTTTTCTTCTCTTTCGTCTTCTCCCTTTTAATCTTTTTTTTTCTGAAAAGTAATATTTCATCAAAATCGGCTAAGCCGTTTTGTTTTATTGTTTGTTACTGCATACCTTCGTCATTTAATTTTATGATCCAATTTAGTAAATTTTTCTTTTATCTAAAAGGTTATACTTCCAGATCTGTATGTAAATCTAGTAAGTATAACTTAGTGCATAGAATTCATGCCTATGGAAATAAATAATAATAATAATAATAATAATGCTGGACAATTCACACAACATTATCTAGCCCCAAGCTAAGCAAAGCTTGTGTTATGGGTGCTAGATAACTGATATACATAATACAATACATTACATGCATAGATAATTTTCATTTCAATTCATAAATGAATTGAAATGGAAATTATTTATGGGTGGCTTTAAGCTTTGCACTCATTTAGGCCTTCGGTGCTCATTGCGGTGGAGATCAGTGAAGCATTGTGAAATAACACTGTCT
Source organism: Thera britannica (assembly GCA_939531255.2). Taxonomy (NCBI): domain Eukaryota; kingdom Metazoa; phylum Arthropoda; class Insecta; order Lepidoptera; family Geometridae; genus Thera; species Thera britannica. The sequence goes on along the minus strand of OW618040.2, from coordinate 14,122,656 downwards.
ATTCGACTTATATTATTGTATTTTATCGGCATTTAAAAATATTAGGTATACCAAAGAGTTTCGACAACCCCAACTGACTCTTCAAAGTTCTGTCAAACGCAAAATCTTGGGAAACTCCTTGCTGCGTGTATAGAAATAGGCACATGTATTTTGGTATTTGGGTATTTGAGCGCACCGTGCATGAAGCCTTTGACAGAAAGTTCCAGAATTCGGGACATTACAGGCACCTCCAGATTTAAAAGACGGCAATCAAAAATACTCAAAACCCATGATATTATTGTTATGACTGGGCTCTCAGCTCATTTATTAGTAGCTCTGCCTTCTGCGCCATAGGTCGTGGGTTCGATCCCCACCGAGAACAAATATTTGTGTGGTGATCATAGATATTTGTTCTCCATCTGGATGTTATATTGTTTTCCAAGTACCTATGTATTTACAAACAAAATGTATTTAAGTATTACATCAGCTATCTGGTTCCCATAATACTAACTCTGCTTAGTTTAGGGCTAGATAGTGTAGTGTAGATTGTCCATAATATATATATATATATATATACTTCCTTTTCATTGTAATGGGCTCCCAAACTCTTTGCAAAATCGACACTATTTTTATAAAGGCCTAAAATCGGCCTTGAGTCTTCTTCTTGTCATGTCAATAGAAAATTAAAGCTGGTGTGGTGGATTATGAATGTGCCTCAAAAGTTTTGCTACTTCACGTTGGTTTCATTTATTGTTTTCCTTCACCGTTAGAGTGTACTGACATAGTGCACATAGGTTTTTTGGCAGATAAACTAATTTGTGCATGACGGGGTTTGAACACACGCCTTTAGAATCAAAAAGCGGGTCGCTACGACAATATAACCGGTGCTAAGCAACCAGAGCGCCCCTCCACCTAATGGACCGATGACATTCTAAAGATCGTGGGAAATCGGCAAATTGTTTTTTCATGGAAATGTATAAAGGAGGTCTATATCTAGCAGTGGACTTCTACTTACTGATGATGATGACGGAAAGCACTGGGTAGATAGGAAGATAGCTACTTATGCAACTACAAAAATGGAGGTATTTAACAAAAGCATTGCGCTTCGCTGGTCACGCACGATAGGAACGTGCCCTAGAATGTACTTGATAAGTTATATGCTACATAAAATATATACTTCTACAGGCTGATGATGATGTGAATACAGGTTATCGATCATAATGTACGATGAAGATGGTTTTATGTCATTTCGTTATACTGTGACAGTTTGTTTTATGTTACACTGTGGCAAATTTATAGTACCAGTAGTAGCTATGATTTAATCTAGGGTATATTTTACGTAGTCAGAGATGAAATGTCATGTCACGAAATTTGACATAGGTCCAACCTTCTTGGCCGCTCGGGCTGTACTGAGAAGTAAGTACAGAAACCTATCTATTTATATTTTTGAAAATTTTATTTTTTTATAAAAACTACGGCAACTAAGAAAAATGCAATAACATCAGGTTTTTACGTATTTATTAAGGTAAACGGGAACAAAACTTTCATTGCAATGGCTCTAACAGCAACGGAAAAAAACCATTTCAAATCCAAAAAAAATTGAGAGTTTTTGGCAAACTTTGCGTTCAATTTTATCGAACCCTGTGAGTTGAGGAGAATTTCTAGCCTAATCATAATTTTTTTACACCATTTAATTGTAATATTTTACAAAAAAAATAAATGGATTCGTCCATACAACGAAAAAAAATGCTACTTTACATTTTCGGTTTCACCTCATGTAGGCCCTTAATTGACATTAGGTACACTACTACTTAACATTTCGTATTAATGTCAGATGAATATCAACTGATAACGCCCTGTACCGCAGCAGAGGCCTGTTGTGGGAATTTATGAGTTAGCAAAGCTTATAGCAGTGAATTTTTTTATTTAGTAAATATTTATAAACTCAAAAAGTACTTAGTAAAGTTGGAAATATATCTTCCGACTGCCTTAACAATTGTACAAAATGGCGCAGAGCAGAGTTCCTGTTCGTCGCATATTTTAATATCATTAAACGTACACTCGCGAGCACAAACACTCATCTCTAGTTCAGCCTAAAAGCTTGCGCCGCCGAGTCTTCTTATGCAAATGGATTTTGACGGTGTGGTACAAGGTATCAACTATGATGTATACTAAGATGTGTCTGTGTCTCGAATTAAGATTTTCTTTTCGATTATTAATCTTTCCTATAATTTACATAATTGTTGAGCTAGTAGAAAAGTGAATGGAGAGTTCCGTCTACCAACTGATAATCACAGGTTGTCCTCATACGAATTGTATACACCTTAGGCTTAGAGTACATTTTTCCATCTACGGAAAAACGTTATTCTTCGAATAAAAATTACATTCCTTGGTTTTGATAAGCCTAAAAATGAGATAGATATATTTTAAAGATTGTCAAAAATAACGTAAAATCCGTGAATGGAAAAATCAGTCCTTACTAATAGGTACAATGAAGTGCAAGAAATTGTCAATGCAAGATTGTCAATAAATTACAATACCGCAATGCAAACACACACATAATATTTATTATTGACCTTGCGATTTAGCAAGTCAAGAAGTAAAGTGCAGGTATCACACACATCTGCTAGACGACGATCGCCAACTCTCCCAACTCAAACCCTCGGCTCAGACAACACTGCCTAGATACGAAATAGGCATTTTTATTTCATAAGATCTCTCAACTTGTCTCTAATTGACGAAGAATAATTTAATTCCAAACGTTAGATCCATCTGTTAAGTCGCTAATTGACCATTTCAAACTTTTGCTAAGAATTCATAATTTATTATTATGATTGCGTTAAGGCCTGCGCACATCTAGGCGATGGCGGTGGCGATCAGCTGAAACGCTGTCAAATATCACTGTCATATTTGACATCGTTTCACTGATCGCCACCACAGAACGCTTAGATGTGGGGCTTTGCTAGCATTTATAGGACTGAAGAAACCTCTAAATTAAATTAATCCCTTCAAAACCTTTCAAAAGAAATAATAATTAGTATCGAAGATTGAGGTACTCGTACATTTGCTAAGTTGTATAGTTAATAATATTTTCTTGTGAACTACCCAAAATATTTAATTAATTTCCTCTTATCAAAGTTTTCTCAATGAAATTATGATATCGTCTTTGAGAAAAGGTTCTTGTAACTGTAACTCAATTTATTTGAAAACTTGATATTCTGAGCACTCGTTGAGATATTTTATTATATTATTTATGATTGAATACCTTTTCAATGATTTCGTGGCAACTTGAGTTTCAGTTTCATGAAATAATGGCATTCATTGATGAAATGAATGAGTAAGTAAAAAAAGTAAACGTTTAAAGATATTTTAGTAAAGTAAAACCAGGTTATTATAAACCCACGTGCGTTTGGAGTACTATTAATAGACACACCGAAGATTGTGTTTAAATTATTATTATTATAAGCCTTCTATGACCCACTGCTGGGCACAGGCAAGGTTGCCTGGAACAGATCGCTCTCAGCGATAAGGTTGCCCATTATTTTGCCTAATTGTTTACTTTTATGTCCTGTACTGTATTTTTGTGTGGTGAACAATAAAGAGTTATCTACCTATCTATCTAAAGGCTTCGTCCAATCCCTTCCAACTCCTCTGTGAGGTCCTGCGCTAAGATGTTCCACTGTTGTGTATTTATACCAATATTATTATAGGTCCAAGTGTTACAGGTACATACATTTTCGTAACGTTTTTTATAAGGCTGAACTGAATTAAACTATAAGGCTTTAGCTGACACTAAAGTAGATTCGTGAGCACCTCAGTAGCTCAGTTTGCTCAACAGTGAGATAGTTAATAAAATTGTTGATTGCTTCGAAATTGCCAATTTACAGGACGCGGCTTCCGAGCCTCCGATTCAATTTGGTGATAGCTCGCTTTGTGAACAGTTTCACTTTGCACTGAAGATTCTTGCATCTTTGCACTAAAGTAAATTGGATGTAAAACGACAGGTAAATTAGTGTCACTTTAGTGTCTGAATAAACAAAACTAACAGTGTGAAGTTCTGAAACTTTTTATACATCCTACTAACATTATAATAATAGACATGCATTTATTTCCCGCTTCAGCACACATAATACAAACTATTACATATACATTTTATGCAGAAAGACTTCACGATATTAGGTACCAAAATCATACGAAATATAAGATAAGAAATCTTCATAGGTAAATAACATGTAAACAACCAAAGAGATTATTGAGAGATTAGTGTATGTGTGCTACGGCAGCAAATTGGCTCTGGCTTAGCATAATGCTTCACCACCAGCGGCAGCTCAGCGCTGTTATTCGCCAGAACCTTTGGTCACTGCGATTTGACCTAGTGAGGACATAAAAAAACAAATAATAATTTAAAGAACAGATTGTTTGGTCTAAATATTAAAAGTAAAGCAATATTAGGCTAGCAAGTTAAGGTTACGATTATAAGTTACTACTTTGTTTGTTTTGGATTCTGCCTTCTCTATCTTTCTACTGTACTCACAATCTTCATCCATGTCGGTGGTCCATCGGGTTATGGGATCGTAATATAATGCCTCGAGATCTGACAGGAACGTTGTCAGAACTGACAGAATAAAGGTCATTGAATGTTGTCAGTTCAGGGCACACGTTAACCTAATCGTTTTTGTTCCCTCGAGCTCGATAATCCCCAACAGCGTCGCTACCCGCTGACGCCGTAAAAAATGATCGAACTTTGATGTTCAGAATAATTAATAAATCGTGACTCTTGAAGATGACCTTACTGCATACTTAGAATTGTCTTGAGTAAAGCCTTGTGCACATCTAGGCGATCTGCGATAGCGATGGCAATGGTGTCAGTTTTAGCATAGCATACAAAGAGCCAAAAACGAGAAAAACTAAAAAAAAACGAGCTTGGTTAATCAAAATTTAAACACACCATGCTTTTCTAAAGTTTTGTTTACAGGTGCACCCAATCAATCTTTCATAGTTTTAGCTCTTCTCCATACATAGGCTGCCTAGAAGAAATCACTTTTATAGCGATGTGACTGCTCAATGTTCATTTATTTAATGGGATAGCTATTTTTTTTTTAAATTTTCTATCAACCTATCATCCTTAGGAAAGTATTTAACGTTTGAGTTCAAACTTAGATATAATCTGAGCTTATATTACTTACAGAAAGAACTATGTATATACAAGATTTTCTCGTTAAAAGGTATAAGATAAAAATGTTTTTAAATTAGTTATTAGTTCTTGTCATACGCGATCCCCGACATAATTGGGTACCTACAACTTTCTACACAATTAAGCTACGTGCACATCTAGATAACCTGTGATGTCTTCTTTTTCTTCTTCTTAATTATGGCATCTGTTCATTTTGAAGAAATTTTGCCAATGTCGAGTGAGGATACATAAATAAAATAGTTTTTGGTCAATTCAGTCAATAGACATATCGGAAATCATCCTAAACTAAGCGAATTGACAAATATTAGTGCTTGGGGCGTTTTTCCATTCTTCTTCTTATCATGTCACTGGTTCTTTCGAACCAAGTGTGGTGAAAGGAATTAAAGTGCGCCTCAAAGAGACTCTTTTCGTGCACTCTACACATGTTTTCGAACTTGTTATATTCTATGACATGGCGGTTTCTTCACGATGTTTTCCTTCATCGTTTGAGAGCACTGGCATTGTGTATATTAATTTTTGGGCAGAAAAACTCATTGGATTTGAACCCACGATCTTAGGATTGGAAGGCGGAGCTGCAACCATTATATAGGCCACCAGCGCTCTACCAGCGTTTTTCCATTAAAATGTAAGTTATTTTATTATTTATCAAAGCTTTCATAACGTCACTGGTGACTGTATAAAATGTTTGTTCGCTGGCTGCGAGCCGCGTAGTGCAGTATACTCCTAATTTTATCTTCACTCCAAAATGTATGAGAATCGTCTGAAACACTCGCTGTCTGCAAAGTTTCATGATATTTCTCAGAATTACATTCATATCAACTTTAGCCATACGAGCTAGTTCAACTTGTTGACTCCACAAGTTCGTAGAAACAGAATTAAAAAACGCAAAGTAAATACATTAACAAGCTTTCAGAAGTTTTCTCATCAGGCCACCGCAACGGGTAAGTGAACGGGCCGTGACGACTGCTCAGATATAGCCATAGGGCAACAGCCATTTTCTACAAAAAAAATCATGAGCTTGTTTCATCAAAAAAATGATTAAAAAAAGCAGCACTTAAAGTTGTTTAAGCTTTTAAAAGTGAGACATACTTGTAACTGTGAATACCGGCGACGTGGGAGATCATGAACTAATTAATGAGTTACCCAAGATCATCACAGCTTCATCATTTTCATCATCAAGCTGTAAAGCCTTTCAAATAAATATTATAACCGTCACTGATGACCACTGCACGTAATTAATAAAACACGGAAGCTTTAAATCCCAGAGCTAAAAAAATACGTAAAATGCAATCACCCATCCTATTCTGGAAATCCATCCCATAAAGGAAATTAATATCCTCACAGTATTTCACAATATACATATATGAAAACTTAATGTACACTCACAAACACATATGTAGCAGCTTTAAGAAAAATTGTGATTCACGTATTATTTAACACTAGAAATAAGAATAAACTTTATATTCCCAAATTTCGTCTGCAGAAGGTAAATGGGTCTTTTACTGGGAACACTGTACGCTTCTTTAATAAAGTTCCAGAAAATGCAACCAAGCTTCCTATTCGGAAGTTTAAAGCTTATGTTAAGAATAATCTAATAAAGAAAGTGTACTCTAGATAGCTATACAGGGTTATTCATAATTAGCTGCAAATACTCAGGAATTAGGTTCAACAAATAAAATAAAAAATATTTATGAAATGATTTTTTTTAAGTGTTGTTATGAAAATCCCGAGAAAATCGACAAAGAATATCCTTTGGAATCATTGGCGCCTGACCTATTTGACCTTTGATCCGCGCCCGCGCGCCGTGAGCGACACTCTGCGTTCAGTCACCGCCTGGGTGGGTCATCGTCCTGTTCTCCATGGCAATCATTATGCAATAGCCGTAAAAAAATTTATATAAATAAAATTATGATACAAAAACTTAAATCAAAATTAAAAAAAAATAATTACATAATTATATATTTTTTATTTTATTTGTTGAACCTAATTCCTGAGTATTTGCAGCTAATTATGAATAACCCTGTATACATGATAAAATTGCATGGCGATGTCCCGGTCACTCTACCCATCGAAAGCTAAATGTCAATTTGCAATGTATGCATCTTATTTTTATATGCTGTGTAGATACTTTTTTGTTAATTTGAAGCGTAGCGTGTGCTGTTTTTGAAACTTTTGCTTCTATATTATTGCATACGTCTTACTAAGTGAAATATTGGCACCACATTGGAACTTCACTGCTATTATCTGGCCTCTAGCTCAGTTGGTAGTAGCTCTGCCTTCTGCGCCGTAGGTCGTGGGTTCGATCCCCACCGAGAACAAATATTTGTGTGGTGAACATAAATGTTTGTTCTCTGTCTGGGTGTTATATTGTATTCTAAGTATGTATTTACAAAAAAAAAATGTATTCAAGTATTATATCAGCTATCCGGTTCCCATTTTAAAATTAAAAACCTCAACATCATTTTTAAAGATCTATTTATGAATAAACCTAAACCCCACACGTATGGGTTCGATGAAAAAAAAAATTGAGTTTCAGTTTCAAGTATGGGGGACCCCCAAAATTTATAGTTTTTTTTTTTCTATTTTTGTATAAAAATCTAAATGCGGTTCACAGAATACATCTACTCGCCAAGTTTCATCAGTCTAGCTCTTACGGTTTCGGAGAAAAATGGCTGTGACATACGGACGGACAGATAGACAGACATGACGAATCTATAAGGGATCCATTTTTGCCATTTTAAACTCACCTAACTTAAAGACGTTTAAAAGTTATTCTTGGAATTGAACTGAATAAAAACACTTTTGATTTGATTTGATTCAACATAATTATTGACTACTCAGAATATTACTTAGATATTTGATCAAACAAGCAAATAACGCCATGAAGCCTCTGAAAATATTGCCTGTGTTATTTTATAGATACCTATTAAAATAACACAGGCAGGAGTTTTCTCTACCATTCACAATTTATTTTACAAAAATCACAATGGTATCATGAAGAAGAGAAATGAATGGTTAAATTCATTTATTTTATTGAAGAACAGCTTTTACATTAGACCTTGGAGAACCAATTAGTTTCCCATGGTTACTACTTTTAAGGATGTTTACATTTATTAAAACTGATTTGAAAATAGGTGTTATTTACATTTCGAAGCTACTTTGTTTAACAAGCCTATTTATAAATGTATTTCCTACTTCAAATGTATTACTTACTTGCTTTATGGTAAGGTTATGTTGTGTAAGTCGCAGCCAAAGAGTTTCATAGAGAAAATCGGCCGTTTATTGAACTGTCTGAATAATTCCGGAACGTTTAATCACTTACCTAGTCAAGCCGTTCGATCCCTACCGAGAACAAATATTTGTGTGGTAAATGCAGATATTTGTTCTCTGTTTGGGTGTTATATTGTATTCATAGCATATCTTTATGATTCTATCATTAACTTGGTTCCCTTATTACAAGTTCTGCTTAATTTGGAACTAGAGAGGTCCAAATTTATTTCTTTTTTTTGGTTAGTGGAACCGCCATCGTCTCATTCACCACCGGTTCATTCGACTAATGAAACGGCAGTAGACAGCTCATTCTTTACACAATGCATCCTAATTTAGCTTTTATACAAACCAATAAGTACAATTATTTACTGCAAAAAATACACAATTTAAACTTTTAGTGTAGCTGTAGTAGCCTTTAGATTTTCAAAAAGTATACTAAAGATTTATTATCCGTCGTATTTCAATTTTATTGGAAACATCAAATTCAAAGCAGTCGTAGGAGTCCTCGTGGAGTCAGAGGAGCGTAGTAGTAACGAGCTCGATGGCACTCGGGGACTCGTGTTTTTGCAAACTTTTGTTATGAAATAACGAAAGGGGCTTTGTGGAGTACACAAATCAAAATACGGATAGAATAAAATCACTGCCTGAAGTACCGTGCCTCGAGACTTCATCGTTACTAGGAAAATATATGGACGCGTGCTTCGTTACATGGTTTTATAATGTCAAAAGTTTTGAGCATTTGGAGATTCCAAATTGTTTCACAATGCATGTAAACTAACGTGAGGTCGCCGCGCGTTGTATTTGCGTATCATCGTAATATTAATATAAAGGAAGTTACGATATCTTTATTGTATTTCAAATTATACTATCTTAACAAAACTACACAAGTAACATTAGAAAAACTAGACAAACCGCCTCCGTAACAAAAAAAACTTTTCAAGTCCGTTTATAGAGTTATTAGAGTTTTGTGGTAACAAAACTTAGAAAATACAGGCTTTAGAACCTCTTCCTTTGTTTGAATTCGGTTACAAACTCATTTAATTTCAGAATACATAGAACTGCAAACATAAGTTTTTGCCGATCTAAGTCACGTTGCGTCGCCGTTGTTTTTGGGATCCTTAATTTTTAATTATCTAAAGAGACTACCGAATTTGCAATAAGATGACTTTTGGGGAAACTAGAGCAATATACTAACGGAAGCAGCTGGTCCACAGATGTAGTGTGCACCTGGCAACCCGAGGCTTCAGCGTTCTCTCTGATTGTCCATTGTTCCATATACCGTGGCTTTATTGGTAGTAGTGAATATTTTTTATATTTAGAGTACAGTACCGCTAACGACCTCTTCTGTGCAATAAAACATGCCTTTGCATCTACTGTAGATTATTTTTAAGTATAACGTCAGGGGCTTTCTCTTTCTCATATTACGAGATGCTGTAGTGCTTATGACAGGATTTTAGATATTATGATGGTTGTGATCTCAAACAATGATGAAAAACATCGTGACCCACGGCTTAGTCAGCTCCGCACGTATTGGCAACCTGCATGAGGCCAACTACGCTGAGAGGATGGCATAGGTGCTTCCTTTAAAATACACCCTTAAAAAAAATTGTAAGAGCTTGTTACTATGTGATCCAAATGTATGTAGATAGTGGATGTTTGTAGGATGTTTATGCACTACAGTACCTGGGGATAAAATTTGTGATGCTATTTTTATGTTTCAATTGTATGTGGCGGTAAATGTTACGAGTACGTGTACTTTTTTCAAAACTATGTGCAATGTGACACAATTTTTTTGCTTGCGACTTTTTAGTGATATTTTATATATTTCAAAAGATAAAGATATAGTTATATTATAGACATTTTATAGATGTTTATTTATTTACTACATAATAAGCACACATAATATATCAATAAACCACAAGGACACTAAAATAAGAAATAGATACATCGAAAAAAGGTCAATGTGCAAGCAAAAAGTTTTTTCACGGTCAATAATATGAACAGTCAGCCCTCTTTTTCCCATTTAATTCCAGAGTAAGTGGAGTTTTAAATGTGTTTAAATGCGGTTGTCTTTGTTTGTTTGTTGATAGAATTAATCTCGTGAGACTCTGAAATTGTGTTGACATTGCTTTCTCGTATTTCAATAATTATAATTTCTGTTTGTAGCTATTTCGGTGTCAGTAAACCAAAACTTAATTAAAGGGTAAATCTGAACGTAAATGTTTGAGCAAAATTAGTTGATTGCAGAAATCATTATAATTGCTGTAAAATTTAAATAATATAGACAATCCACACAATTACCCTTCACCGTTAAACCTATCTTTTATTTTTTTCTATTAAATATGACAATGATATTTGGTAGCGTTTCACTGATCGCCATCGCAGATCGCTTAGATGTGCACAAGGCTGTAAGGCCTGCGCACACCTATAGGCCGCTGGCGGCCGCGATTAATGAAACGCTGTCAAATATCGCTGTCAAATTTGACAGCGTTTCACTGAGCGCGTTCGCCAGCGGCCTAGGTATGCACAGGCCTTTAGCGGCTTGCTGAGCTAAATAATAAAAACATCCGAGCCAATTAAAAAAAGTCGTTTTTGGGTGGAAAGTGGCAAAAAGTAGAGTCTTTGATGCAGTTTTTTCCAATTGGGTTTTTTGAATGCGGCCTTCTTGACTTCCTAATCCGTCACGGCGGCAATCTTTTCCTTCCTCTTCGCCGTTTTCCTTTAACCTGTCCTTCAATGATGTTCTTTACACATTGCATAGGTACGTCAAAGATTTTATATCCTACTTTAACACACGATTTAAAATGTGCAGTGGCATCGCTTTGGCCGTATCTTTATTCATTGGGTATTTATACAGGCAAGCGACGTACACAACTCCGATCATTAATCGAGATCGAGTGTCCGAAGTTCTTTCATTTCCCGCCAGTTTCCCGCCGCCGCTTGGGAACTGGAGCGATTGCGTTTATGCAAAGGTGGGTTCACGATGCACACGACAAGATAGATGACTTCGGCAGCTGTTATATTTTTAAAGCTTTATGCAATCAAAATCCAAACCGTCCTTAATCAATAGAATCACAAGGATTACTTTGAAACGTCTTTAAACTAAGGGCGTTTAGGTCCCAGTTCCACGCGACCTAAATGAACGGAAAGAAACTTACGGCTTGGTTTCTACTGTTTTTTTTTGTTTAATATAAAATAGCAGTAAAGTTCCACGTAAAAAGTTACAAAGAGATTCCAGGGTAGTACATTAAACAAGAATAAACATAAATGCTGCTTTTTAAAGCTATGCTCTAAAAAGTGCAGTGAAACTAAAATATAAAACTTTTCCACGTTTTACCCGAAAGGACAGTAAACAGAAAGTTCCTTGAAAGTTTATATATACTTTTGCACGCTTCCAACTAATGTTTTGGCTAGAGAAAACGTTAGAATTCTGTAGTGAAAGATAAATACCTCATAAACTAGCTATTCAAAACGAGTAAGAGTTATGATGAGCACAGATTGTGAGTTACAATCACACTAGACCTAGACAATAAAATAGATAATACTAAATAAGCTAAAAACAAAAACTGTGATTTATTTTTTATAACTTTTGGTGTCAGTCTAAAGGTAGGCTAATAATAATACAAATATAGCCGGCTGTACGCTTCGCTCGCGTGAGCCACACTAAGCTAGTTTCTATAAATGTCGTGGAGTGCATGGAGTGCATGCATTACAGGGTGTTCAATCGAGCTTAGGGAAGAATTATTAATAAAAATGTAACTCGAGCATGAACGGGAGACACACCAGAGACACAGACACAGACGCTTTTGTCTAGACAAAAATTAAAATTAAGATAAAATACTATGTCTTAATATGTTTCATTCGAGGAACATTTTGGTTTTAGAATGAAGCTGACTGGACTTAGTCAAATCGTTCTGAGAGTTTTCAGACAACGTTTTAAAGTATAAACCAATTATATTAACCCATTAAGTTTATTGTGCCCGTGAAGAGTGAATTGCTTGTTTAAACATGATCAACTGAAAAAAATAAAACAAAAGGAGAAATGAACAAAAATTTGTACCATTATTTTATACATATTTCTAACAACAAAGCGTCTCCCCTTCAATATCGAGAAAGTTTCACCACAAAACAATTTACAACGAAATATTATCTGTTAAAACCTGTTTGCAAGTAAACATTTGCCAAGTATCGCTTATTAACAGAACTTATAACTCGTTGACGTAGCACCAAGTCAAAATGACTTTGGAGACAATCATATTACAAGTTTCCTACTCCTTCCTTTGCTTTTAAACTCCTTGTCTCTAGTTTTCTTTCCCATTCAAGGTTACGAACTACATATACATATATTTATTCTAAACTTCATTAAAACTGCTCCAACTGTTGGCAGGCTAGCACTTCAAACTGACTGACACACCTCTCAGCTCAGTTGGTAGTAGATGTGCCCTCTGCGCCGTAGGTCGTGGGTTCGATCCCCACCGAGAACAAATATGTGTGTGGTGAACATTGGTATTTGTTCTCTGTCTGGGTGTTATATAAATATTATATCAGCTATCTGGATCCCATAGTACAAGCTCTGCTTAGTTTGGGGCTAGATAGTGTTGTGTGGATTGTCTATAATATTAGTTTTATTTATTTAAACATTCAGTTATCGAAACTTTCGTATTGATTGAACATTTTTACGAAAAATACATCCTTATAAAGGTTAAATTTTCTGTTATTATAATATTATGATTATGCAGACTAAATCATGGGTAACCAACATACAAACTATGCACCCCAAAATAATATTATATGACATGTTGAATAAAAGGATAAAAATGTTCTCGTGAACAAAACGAAATATTACTAAAGTCTGCCACCTGCAAGGCTACCACGAGCTCCTTATAGTTATGGCTATGGCTGTCAAATTGTGTATAGTTAGGCTGACCCACACATTTATTTTCTTCTTGGGTTTGAACTTCACAAACGAGTAAATGCCTCAGAAACATTTTAAATACAGCTCCAGAATATTGTATAGGTGTAAAAATAGAAAAAACTTCACAGTCATATAAAAAAAGATTAATATCTCAGCGATAAAAATGCGAACAGTTTCTATCGCTTGGTTTTAAGTGGGTTGTGACCCTCGTCTGGTAATAAGCTCTGCATTCGTAGGTATCGGTCACCGTAATTTTGATGCCGATATTAAACTTTCGGAAATCACCATGGAGTTATTTTCCACTGTTAGACAGGAAATAGATCCTGTAGGCCTACCATGAGCTCTGTCTGGCTCTGTCTCTGGTTCTGCTTTTGGGTCTGTGTGAGTGTTGACAAAATAAATCCTACGTGAAAACGTCACACACACAGTATAATGCACTGGTGTACACTTACACAGACTCAAAACCAGAGCTAGAGACAGAGCCAGACAGAGCTCATGGTAGGCCTACTGATGTCTGGGTCTTTCCCATGACGTGTCACTGAACTCAGTGCTGTGTGATAAAAAAATATGCTTTAGAAATCAAATCTTCATCATTAGGTTTGTTTTCCGGCAACTTATATTCTTATTTTATATGCGAAAGTAACGATATGCGGATAATTGTGTTAAATAAAGAGACGTTGTAATCTGGAATATTAAACAAAGTTTTTCCGAAATTTTAGCAGGAGATGCGCCACTGCACAAGCGAAACCGCAGGCGGCTGTTAGTACTAAAATATTAACGATCGCCACGTGGACTGTAATTTTTCAAGAAACCTTGCCTTATTTTGTCCGTTTTTTTGGGGGTATAAAGGGAATTTATGATTTTAATACGCCTTTATACGCTTTAGGCTTTTTAAGGAACCACCAGCTATCGTTACATCGCTATGGTTTATTTAGGGTCCAATCTTGCGGTTTTTATACGGTTTTAACGTTTTGCTATTATATTTTTTGGTTGATCGTAAAAATATTTCTATGTCACTGTACGTCCAATAATGTATCCCTTTTACCCCTTATTTAAGGGGGCCTTTAATTACTTTGAAAAAGTCTGTAGGTACTTTTTTATTAAGATTTTTATTCCACTCAATAATGTTTCCCATGTGAAAATACCACACACCGTCATATTTGGCCCTTTAGAGGTCCTTGTGAACGAACAGACTGAGGAACTTACACAATGCGTCTCTGCGCTTGAGAAACATTATTTGTTGTTAATTGGTGATACCAATCAAGGTTCTTCATTGTTGCAGGCAATCTAGCAGTTTTCAAATAATAGGACTTCACAGTACGAAATATTTTAAAATGCAAAGGGAGGTTTTTATTTGAGCATTGATGAGTAAACCCCGGATAAACAAATAGAGAAATGAATACAAATATTGCGAATATCAATCCGCATGTATATTATTATGTTTGTCGGGCTTTCTCATTCAAATTTCAAATCATTGCAATGCCAATGGTTTGAAATGATGCGATCTTATGAATTTTGGTAAGTCAAAAAGGTTTTATTATAAAAAAATCCTGGACAAAGTTATAGTTAAAACGATATTTTAGGGAGCATAATACATTTCCGTGTTGCTTAATTGTCTACCTTAACGATAGTTGTTTTTTTTAGTTGTCTTCGTCATAATGGCTATTTTCAAAAGTAAAATAAAGTAAAGTAAGTACTAGTGCCCATTTTAAATCAAAGTATTTAACACGATACTACGGTCGAGTTTAGCTGCAATACAGCTTAACATATTAGGTACTACATGCGATGCGTATAACTTTACCGTAAACAAAACGCTCGCAGGCGCTCGGCCCACTTCCGAAATTGCAGCTATTATGTAAATGCACTTATGTCGGCTCTCCCCTCTCTCCCCTCTGTGACTTATGGCTTGCTACACAATACAAGAACTAACAGTAAGGATACTACGAAAATCCAGGTCTTGAATTTTATTATGATATTTTTTTTCTTTGAAATACGAGCCCCCCGGCTCGTAAGCTTTGGTAATGATAACTATAGGTAGATAGTGTTCGCCGGTTTCGGGAATAAGACATCCCTACTCGGACCGAGTGACGAGTCACATCACTAGTCGAGGGAGAGAAGATGGCGTCGGAATGAGTAGTTGTATTTTTTGCCGTGTAATAAAGTAAATCAGAGTTCTAGCTATATTCAATGAAGAGTTTCCATCTTAATAATAAATATTTTTGGACAATCCACACGACACTATCTAGCGCCAAACTAAGCAGAGCTTGTACTATGGAAACCAGATAGCTGATATCGTACTTATATAACTTTTTTTTTGTCAATACATACTCAGAATACAATATAACACCCAGACAGAGAACAAACATCTGCGTTCACCACACAAATATTTGTTCTCGGTGGGGATCGAACCCACAGCCTACGGCACAGAAGGCAGAGCTACTACCAACTGAGCTGAGAGGCCAGTCGAATAATAGATAGATAATATATAATTCTATATTGATTACCATGACACATATTATAGGTAGGTACAGTTTTCAGGTTAAAAATAAACAGTCACAGTTATTAAAAAGGCGGCCTTATCGCTAACAGCGATCTCTATCAGGGATAATGAGCCAGACAGCTTGAGCCATAAACTATAGCAGTAAGAATTTGGATTGGATTATCCCGTGTAACGTTTTGCACGTAGTTTGAAATTCGATAATGGCTATCGTTAAAAAATAGTAGGTATGATTCTTACACGTTGATAGAATCTTGAGTGTTTTACCGCAGTAGGTATTCACGGTGCATGTGATATGTTTGGGCCTGCGTGTCGGAAAAAAAGAATTAAGAGCCATACATTACAGTAGCGTAATAACAACGCTTACGAATACTACACAACTTGTGATACAGTTTTGGGGCAATATTAGGATAATTACTAAAGAAACACCGCCGAGTTTTGTGCAAACAACGGGCCTAACTGAACCCCATTAGAGACTGAATTGATAAATGAGTTGTACACTCACAATCTTTTTTTTAATAGAAAGAAAATCACCTTGTGGCCGATGTGGGTGCCAAATTAGAAAAATAATAAACCTCTCGGAGCCAGCTCCTCATCTGTACGGAACTCTCATTATTTTGCAGGACTCTTCACTTATCTCTGTGCGTTCGTGATTCACTCGGATTTTATTATTTTACTTAGTTTTCTTCTAATTATGCTATGGTTTTAATAGTTTTTGTCCACCGCCCCGACCGCTATTGTTTTATAATTCTGGAATATCAGATAAAGCGAGTGCTTGCTTCAAGTTTAAATTTTATTGTTTATGTTTCATTTTATATGAGAGTTTGAATGTATGGATACTGTTTTACTTTTAATACTATTTTATTAGTTTTATAGCACATTATGGCTAGTACTTATTCGTTGTAATAATTCTACCATGAAAGTTAGAACAAAATCATTTTTTCAGTTCCTTGACGTATTAGTCCCATAGAACCAATAATTAATATTGTGGACAATCCACACAGCACTATCTAGCCCTATACTATGGGAACGCAGAGCTTATACTATGGGAACCAGATAGCTGATAATAATACTTTTTTTTTATAAATAATATATCATTGAATACAATATAACACACAGACATAGAACAAACATCTGTATTCACCACACAAATGTTTGGTGTCGATGGGGATCGAACCCAACATAGTACCCAATATAGTATATGGTTTATATATTATTGTACATTATATTATATTACATATATTATTGTACATCTTCTAAATATATAAAACTCTTTCGTTACTGACTGACTGACTGACTGACTGACAATCAACGCACAGCCTAAACCGTTAGTCCTAGAAGCATGAAACTTGGAGGGTATGTTCCTCTTTTAACGTAGAGGTGCACTAAGAAAGGAAATTGGAAAACTCTTTCCCGAAAAAGAGGAAAAATGGTTTAAAGAAAAATCAACGCACAGCATAAACCGTTAGTCCTAGAAGCATGAAACTTGGAGGGTATGTTTCTCTTATAACGTAGAGGTGCCCTAAGAAAGGAAATTGGAAAATTCATTCCCTAAGAGGATAAAAAGGGGAAAAATGGTTTAAAGAAAAATCAACGCACAGCCTTAACCATTAGTCCTAGAAGCATGAAACTTGGAAGATGTGTTGGTCTTATAAAGCAAAGGTGCACTATGAAAGAAAATAGGAAAATTCTTTCCCCAAAAGAAAAAAAAAGGGAAGAAAATTTGAAAAAAAAACACAAAAAATTGTTTTACAAAATACGCAAAAAAACTATGAAAAAAATTCTGCTGCCGCAGCATCTGTCACCAAATTTAAATACACACAAAAGTTTACATAAAACCCACCGTAACCACTAAGACAAAATCGCGGAAAACACCTATCATACCGAAACACCGCTTCAAAAAACGGCTAAGGTACATGCTCAAAACTATGGTAACCAGCTGGTCATGTCAAATTAAAAAAATCTGATTCGATTATACACCAACATGCCTACGAAACCCCAAATTAGCCACTAATATAAAATAAAATCACAAAAAATAGCTTTACAAAATACGCAAAAAAAAACATTAAAAAATTTTCAGCTACCGCAGCATTTGTCACCAGGTTTTAATACACACAAATGTTTACAAAAAAACCGATGATAACCACCAAGACAAAATTGCGGGAATCATCTATCATACTTAAACTAAACACCGCTGAAAAAAATCGGCTACAACAGCACTCGCCTTCAAATTCAAATACACTCTAAAGTACAAGCTCAAAACAGTGGTAACTTGCATTATATCATGTCAAACTAAAAAAAAACAGATTTGATTATACACCAACGAATACGATAGCCCAAATTAGCCACTAAAACAAAATCACGAAAAAGAGCTTTACAAAATACGCAAAAAAAAAACATTAAAAAATTTTCAGCTACCGCAGCATTTGTCACCAGGTTTTAATACACACAAATGTTTATAAAAAAACCGATGATAACCACCAAGACAAAATTGCGGGAATCATCTATCATACTTAAACTAAACACCGCTGAAAAAAATCGGCTACAACAGCACTCGCCTTCAAATTCAAATACACTCTAAAGTACAAGCTCAAAACAGTGGTAACTTGCATTATATCATGTCAAACTAAAAAAAAACAGATTTGATTATACACCAACGAATACGATAGCCCAAATTAGCCACTAAAACAAAATCACGAAAAAGAGCTTTACAAAATACGCAAAAAAAAAACATTAAAAAATTTTCAGCTACCGCAGCATTTGTCACCAGGTTTTAATACACACAAATGTTTATAAAAAAACCGATGATAACCACCAAGACAAAATTGCGGGAATCATCTATCATACTTAAACTAAACACCGCTGAAAAAAATCGGCTACAACAGCACTCGCCTTCAAATTCAAATACACTCTAAAGTACAAGCTCAAAACAGTGGTAACTTGCATTATATCATGTCAAACTAAAAAAAAACAGATTTGATTATACACCAACGAATGCGATAGCCCAAATAAGCTACTAAAACAAAATCACGAAAAAGAGCTTTACAAAATACGCAAAAAAAAAACATTAAAAATTTTCAGCTACCGCAGCATTTGTCACCAGGTTTTAATACACACAAATGTTTATAAAAAAACCGATGATAACCACCAAGACAAAATTGCGGGAATCATCTATCATACTTAAACTAAACACCGCTGAAAAAAATCGGCTACAACAGCACTCGCCTTCAAATTCAAATACACTCTTAAGTACAAGCTCAAAACAATGGTAACTTGCATTATATCATGTCAAACAAAAAAATCCAGATTCGATTATACACCAACGAATACGATAGCCCAAATTAGCCACTAAAACAAAATCACGAAAAAGAGCTTTACAAAATACGCAAAAAAAACATTAAAAAATTTTCAGCTACCGCAGCATCTGTCACCAGGTTTTAATACACACAAATGTTTACAAAAAAACCGATGATAACACCAAGACAAAATCGCGGGAATCATCTATCATACTTAAACTAAACACTGCTGAAAAAAATCGGCTACAACAGCACTCGCCTTCAAATTCAAATACACTCTAAAGTACAAGCTCAAAACTATAGTAACCAGCAGTTGGTCATGTCAAATTAAAAAAATCCGATTCGATTATACACCAACACGCATACGAAACCCCAAATTAGCCACTAATATAACATAAAATCACAAAAAATAGCTTTGCAAAATACGAAAAAAAACATTAAAAAAATTTCAGCTACCGCAGCATTTGTCACCAGGTTTTAATACACACAAAAGTTTACAAAAAACCAATGATAAGACAAAATCGCGGGAAACATCTATCATACTTAAACTAAACACTGTGCTGAAAAAAATCGTTGACAACAACAGCACTTGCCTTCAAATTCAAATACACTCTAACGTACAAGTTCAAAACTATAGTAACCAGCAGTTTGTCATGTCAAATTAAAAAAATCTGATTCGATTATACACCAACACGCATACGAAACCCCAAATTAGCCACTAATATAACATAAAATCACAAAAAATAGCTTTACAAAATACGCAAAAAAAAAACGCTAAAAAAAACTCAGCTACCGCAGCATCTGGCACCAGGTTCGATTACACACAAAGGTTCACAAACAAACCGATGATAACCACTACGACAAAATAGCGGGAAACATCCATCATACTTAAACTAAACATTGTTGAAAAAAAAAATCGGTTGTCTGTAAAGTCGGTGTACTGACGATAGTTGAACGTGATAACGTCATAAGAAAATACTCGCGGACTCGCGGACTCTGTCTCGGACTCGAACTCTCGGACCCCCTCCGGACCCTCATTTACCCTTACCCTCATTTACCCTTACCCTCATTTACCCTTACCCATTACCTGACCCGGGCTCGGGCTCAGGTAAATGGAACGACGAAACGACGTAACGACGCATGAGTCATGTTTTTTCGTGCGTGCAGCCGGCTCCATCGATTTATAAGACGTTATCACGTCAAAAAATCGGCTCCAACAGCACTCACCTTAAAATTCAAATACACTCTAAAGTACAAGCTCAAATCTATGGTAACTAGCAGTTGGTCATATCAAACTAAAAAAAACGAACTCAAATATCCACGCGGACGAAGTCGCGGGTATCAGCTAGTATATTATATAATAATTGGGTAAAGATACATTGTTGTGGTGACAATTTACTTCTTGACAATAGAAATATTGTTGTACTGACAACTTGATCCATGACAATAAAAACATTGACACAAGGACTATACACCATGGTGGGCTCTCAACCCAACAATATTTTTTTCTGAGTGTTCGGCGCAGAAGGCAGACCTACTACCAACTGAGCTGAGAAAACAGTCGAACAAATGGGTGTTCCCTGTGAAAAAATATTCAGTAAAAGTATGAAAATCTTAAGGGCCTACATGAGGTGAAACCGAAAATGTAAAGTAGCATTTTTTTTCGTTGTATGGACGAATCCATTTATTTTTTTTGTAAAATATTACAATTAAATGGTGTAAAAAAATTATGATTAGGCTAGAAATTCTCCTCAACTCACAGGGTTCGATAAAATTGAACGCAAAGTTTGCCAAAAACTCTCAATTTTTTTTGGATTTGAAATGGTTTTTTTCCGTTGCTGTTAGAGCCATTGCAATGAAAGTTTTGTTCCCGTTTACCTTAATAAATACGTAAAAACCTGATGTTATTGCATTTTTCTTAGTTGCCGTAGTTTTTATAAAAAAATAAAATTTTCAAAAATATAAATAGATAGGTTTCTGTACTTACTTCTCAGTACAGCCCGAGCGGCCAAGAAGGTTGGACCTATGTCAAATTTCGTGACATGACATTTCATCTCTGACTACGTAAAATATACCCTAGATTAAATCATAGCTACTACTGGTACTATAAATTTGCCACAGTGTAACATAAAACAAACTGTCACAGTATAACGAAATGACATAAAACCATCTTCATCGTACATTATGATCGATAACCTGTATTCACATCATCATCAGCCTGTAGAAGTATATATTTTATGTAGCATATAACTTATCAAGTACATTCTAGGGCACGTTCCTATCGTGCGTGACCAGCGAAGCGCAATGCTTTTGTTAAATACCTCCATTTTTGTAGTTGCATAAGTAGCTATCTTCCTATCTACCCAGTGCTTTCCGTCATCATCATCAGTAAGTAGAAGTCCACTGCTAGATATAGACCTCCTTTATACATTTCCATGAAAAAACAATTTGCCGATTTCCCACGATCTTTAGAATGTCATCGGTCCTTTAGGTGGAGGGGCGCTCTGGTTGCTTAGCACCGGTTATATTGTCGTAGCGACCCGCTTTTTGATTCTAAAGGCGTGTGTTCAAACCCCGTCATGCACAAATTAGTTTATCTGCCAAAAAACCTATGTGCACTATGTCAGTACACTCTAACGGTGAAGGAAAACAATAAATGAAACCAACGTGAAGTAGCAAAACTTTTGAGGCACATTCATAATCCACCACACCAGCTTTAATTTTCTATTGACATGACAAGAAGAAGACTCAAAAACTAGTAGCCGATTTTAGGCCTTTATAAAAATAGTGTCGATTTTGCAAAGAGTTTGGGAGCCCATTACAATGAAAAGGAAGTATATATATATATATATATATTATGGACAATCTACACTACACTATCTAGCCCTAAACTAAGCAGAGTTAGTATTATGGGAACCAGATAGCTGATGTAATACTTAAATACATTTTGTTTGTAAATACATAGGTACTTGGAAAACAATATAACATCCAGATGGAGAACAAATATCTATGATCACCACACAAATATTTGTTCTCGGTGGGGATCGAACCCACGACCTATGGCGCAGAAGGCAGAGCTACTAATAAATGAGCTGAGAGCCCAGTCATAACAATAATATCATGGGTTTTGAGTATTTTTGATTGCCGTCTTTTAAATCTGGAGGTGCCTGTAATGTCCCGAATTCTGGAACTTTCTGTCAAAGGCTTCATGCACGGTGCGCTCAAATACCCAAATACCAAAATACATGTGCCTATTTCTATACACGCAGCAAGGAGTTTCCCAAGATTTTGCGTTTGACAGAACTTTGAAGAGTCAGTTGGGGTTGTCGAAACTCTTTGGTATACCTAATATTTTTAAATGCCGATAAAATACAATAATATAAGTCGAATAGACAGTGTTATTTCACAATGCTTCACTGATCTCCACCGCAATGAGCACCGAAGGCCTAAATGAGTGCAAAGCTTAAAGCCACCCATAAATAATTTCCATTTCAATTCATTTATGAATTGAAATGAAAATTATCTATGCATGTAATGTATTGTATTATGTATATCAGTTATCTAGCACCCTTAACACAAGCTTTGCTTAGCTTGGGGCTAGATAATGTTGTGTGAATTGTCCAGCATTATTATTATTATTATTATTATTTATTTCCATAGGCATGAATTCTATGCACTAAGTTATACTTACTAGATTTACATACAGATCTGGAAGTATAACCTTTTAGATAAAAGAAAAATTTACTAAATTGGATCATAAAATTAAATGACGAAGGTATGCAGTAACAAACAATAAAACAAAACGGCTTAGCCGATTTTGATGAAATATTACTTTTCAGAAAAAAAAAGATTAAAAGGGAGAAGACGAAAGAGAAGAAAAAAGATAAGAATATTATTGTACAAAAAAAATTGCCCCCCTTGCCCCCCAGGACCCCCCCTTTTGTGAGTGCTACCGGATGCCGTCGAGATAGGGGGTTTTCGATTAGGGTTTCGTATAGAGGGTTTCTTCCTGATTTGAAAAAACAAAAAAAACACCCCCCTCTTGCCCCTTTTTTCACCCCCCCCTTTCGTATCTTCCAAGCGGAGTGACTTGCAAGACTTTTTTTTTGGGTCATGTAGGGAAGGTGAGATTATTTTGAAAGCAAAATAAATTTTGCCCCCCTCCCCCCTCTAGACCCCTTTATTATTTTTGACCCTTTTTTTCGAGTGGAGCATTGCGGCGAGCGAATGGGGAACAGTGCGGCGAGCAAAGCGAGCCGTGCTGTGACCCCCCCCCCCCCCTAAGCCCCCCAGAACCCCCTCCTCCTGAACCCGGGGGGAGCGTCGCGGCGAGCGAAGCGAGCCGTGCTGTGACCCCCCCCTCAAGCCCCCAGAACCCCCTCCTCCTGAACCCGGGGGGAACGTTGCGGCGAGCGAAGCGAGCCGCCACGCGACCACGCCCACCCTACTGAAATTTAGAACCCCCTCCTACTGAAATTTAGGGTGTCTTAGGGGTGTGAAAAAATGTTCACTAGACTGAGTTCAAAATTCAAAATGGCGGCTGTGCCACTTCCGGTTTTGCAAAAATCGTCCGATTAAGGTCGTTCAAACGGTTCATTCGACTGAGGACTATGATTGGAGATTGAATTTTAGGTTTTTTAAGGTGTTTGATTGGATCTTCACTTGGTTTAGGGTTCCGCCCCTGTGGGAACGCATTGAGGACGCGAGCTGCTTGCAGCTCGCGATGCACGCGACCCGGTAGTCAACGTTTGGGTTCCTTCCAGCGGTTTCGACCCGTTAAGGGTTTTGGCTTGACGTACAATTTAGGGTTCCGTATAAGGTTTTGATTGGGGTTTTACTACATTGAGCAATTTGATTAAGTGTTCGACTTTTAGGGTTCCTTAGGACTTTGATTGGAGTTTCAACTACACTTAGGAGCTTGATAATGTTAACATTTTTAGGGTTCCTTAGGACTTTGATTGGGGTTTTACTACATTGAGGAACTTGATAAAATAAACAACTTTTAGGGTTCCTTAGGCCTTTAATTGGAATTTTACTTCACTTAGGACCTTGATTATGTAAACAATTTTAGGGTTCTTTAGGACTTTGATTGGGGTTTTACTACACTGAGGAACTTGATTCACTGATCGACTTTTAGGGTTACTTAGGACTTTCTTTACTACTTTTTGGGGTTTTACAAGTGCAAGTGTAATGTAAAACTGGGAGTAGCACACCGACACGCGAGCTGCTTGCAGCTCGCGCACACGAAAAAACTAGTTAAGGGGCTGACGTATGGAAAATTTTCATACAAACGGAATACCAAAATGATTTCTAATTTAGACAGATTTACACTATATTATTGTAATAATTGTATTTGCATAGTATTTATCTAGGTTCCTCAACAGTTTTTATTTCAAATTACTTACCTAAAATGAAATAAACACCAATCGCATTTTGCACATTTTTATGCTAAACTTATCAAGTTTTCTACCTATTGGTTTCGTACTAAAAACAACAATATCTTACGTGTTTTTTGTTAAGGAACCTAGTTTATATTGTCTAGTTACAGAATAACAATACTATGTAAAGAATACAAAAAGTTTTCAGTCATCATTTTTGGTATTACGGAACACGATCAAATTCATGGCATTTTCGAACGGCTACTATTGCTATCGCGCACGCACGGTGCGGGTGGCGGGGTGCAGGGGGAGGAAACGCTTGAAGCACACGGGACACTTCGGTTGTGTGTGTGAATCGCTCGGACTTCGGACTAGTTAAATACCTACACTGGCATAAAACATAATGCTTAGATATTTGATAATTGTTAGTTTAGGAAGGGTACTAAGTGAAGATGGGAAATACTAAGTACCTAGGTAGGTTGTAGGTTGGGTAAACGAAATCAAGGTGCAGCACTAGGTCAAAAAGTCTGCCGAAATTTCGAAAAAAGCCAACATTTCGACTAAAACAAATTATGAACCATTAATTTCTATACAGGGTGGAATTTTGTAATGCCACCTGGAGGGAAAGTACTCTTAATACTGCAGATAGAAAATTTTACTCAAAGGAAACATTCCTTTATTTTTGGATAGAAAGCAATTTCTAAAATTAAAAATAAAATAATTTTTAAATTAATTTTTTTTTTTGAAAGGAATAAATTTATTCTTTTAAAGAAATGAATTCGTTAAAAGAATAAATTTGTGTATCCAAGAGAATGGAGCCCATTTCAAGCAACTAATTTCAAGTAACTAGTTAGTTATCCATTTTTTGTAAATAATTAAATTAATTTAAGATTTCCTGGTTTTTCTTTCATTTAATTTATCATGTTTGTTAGAGAGATTTCATCCTTATAATTGACTAACGATCGATGCAATAAAAGTACAAGGTATAATTTTTCTGATTTTAGCCGGTTCAATTCCCGGGTGTGAGAGAATTTTCGAAAAACTTTGAATGCAGTTTGCTTTCTATTCAAAAATAAAGGAATGTTTCCTGTGAGTAAAATTTTCTATCTGGAGTATTAAGAGTACTTTCCCTCCAGGTGGCATTACAAAATTCCACCCTGTATATGAAGTATTGATAAAAGGTCTAAGAAAAATTACAACAAATTATTTTTTTTCTTTATTTATTTGTAGTTCAAACAAAGCAGCCAAGTGCGAGTCGGACTCGCCCATGAAGGGTTCCGTAGCATCAATTAACATAATATAAAGGTTTTTGTAGTTCGTCGAAAGGTAAATTGCGGTTTACGATTTATGACGTATAAAAAAAAACTACTGACTTGATCTCGTTCAAACTAAATATCGTTGGAAGTTTACATAGTAATGTACAACATATATTTTTTTTGGATTTATCATTCTCTTATTTTAGAAGTTAGAGGGGGGGGGACCAACTTTTTTCTACTTTGGAAGTGTCTCTCGCGCAAACTATTCAGTTTAGAAAAAAACGATATTAAAAACCTCAACATCATTTTTGAAGACCTATCCATAGATACCCCACACGTATGGGTTTGATGAAAAAAAAAATTTTGAGTTTCAGTTTCAAGTATGGGGACCCCCAAATTTATAGTTTTAGAAAAAAACGATATTAGAAACCTCAACATAATTTTTAAAGACCTATCCATAGATACCCCACACATATGGGTTTGATGAAAAAAAATTTTTTGAGTTTCAGTTTCAAGTATGGGGACCCCCAAAATTTATAGATTTTTTTCTATTTTTGTGTAAAAACCTTAATGCGGTTCACAGAATACATCTACTCACCAAGTTTCATCAGTCTAGCTTTTATGGTTTCGAAGAAAAATGGCTGTGACACGGCCGGACAGACAGACAGACAGACAGACAGACAGACAGACATGACGAATCTATAAGGGTTCCGTTTTTGCCATTTGGCTACGGAACCCTAAAAACTGCTACCACTCAACGTCCGGTGGAAATATTGATAAAAGGACTGAGAAATACTTGAACAAAATAGTTTTTTTTTTATATAACTGGAGCTCAATAAACAGAGTACCGCTCAACGTCTGGTGGAAATATTGATAAAAAGACTTGGAAAAATTTCAGCAAAATATTTTTTTTCTTTATTTATCTGGATCTCAAAAAACCGACTACCGCTCAACGTCAGGTTATAATATTGAAAAAAGGACTAAGAAAAATGGCTACAAAATATTTTTATTCTTTATTTATCTGGGGCTTAAAAAAACTGATACCACTCAACGTCAGGTAGAAATATTGATAAAAAGACTTGTAAAAATTTGAACAACATATTTCTGTTTTATTTTTCTGGAGCTCAAGAAATAAACTACAGCTCAACGTCAGGTGGAAATATTGATAAAACGACTAAGAAATTAAAAAAAAACTTTATTTATTTTGAGCTCAAAAAACTGCTACCACTCAACGTCCGGTGGAAATATTGATAAAAAGACTGAGAAATACTTTAACAAAATAGTTTTTCTTTATATAACTGGAGCTCAATAAACAGAGTACTGCTCAACGTCTGGTGGAAATATTGATAAAAAGACTTGGAAAAATTTCTGTAACGTTCACTAGAAGTTGCTTCATGCAATCAAAATTGAGTTCTATATAGTAATTGTGATAAGACATAAATAATTTTTTTTTCAGTTTGTTTATAATCATTATATAAGTATCCACCTATAGTAGGTTAGCTTGGTACACTTTTTTCGCGAGTTTTGTGCGAAAGCCGAGGTCCATGTAATTGTAGCTGTAGGTCGATGTTCGCAATCGTTGGTTTTGCGAATGTAAATAAGCAGAATAAAAGCAACCTAATTGCTCAACGAATAAAGTATATTTTTAAATGCAGTCACATTATTAGACTTTCTGTACTTTGGTAAGTGAGCCGCTTTGCGTGTTTTTTATTGCTGTGTGTGTGTGATCGATGAGGTCTGGCGAACCACACCCCACCTGATGTTGAGCGGACCTCCACCCATGATCTTCAACTGTAACGTCATGACTGGTTTTGAACCCACGCCCCCCAACCGCTAGGCCGATGAGGTCTGGCGAACCACACCCCACCTGACGTAGAGCGGATACCCACCCATCATCTATTACTGTAACGTTATCACTGATTTTGAACCCGCACCCTCCAACCACTAGGCCAATGAGGTCAAGCAAACCACACCACACCTGATGTTGAGCGGACTCCCACCCATCATCCTCTACTGGAACGTCATCAACCACAACTCCATCGCTCCGCGCCGGGGTCAATGGCTCTCTCAACTCAACTCGGAGTCAATGGTTCTCTTTACTCTTCTTCAATTTGGTCCAGAACCCGCACAAACCCTACCTGATGAATAAACTCACTCGTATCATGTTAGAGAATTTCCTGGTGTCTTTTCTAAGTGCGTAAATAGCTACTCTGAAGGTTCTTTATCGGTTCAGGAATGTTGTTTTTTTTTTCACTTTATTCTTGCATTCAGAGCATGACCAATCCTTGCTTATTGAATACTAGAAAAGCGAAACAAGCAAGCAATAAGCTTAGAGGGTTAGTCAGGTAATGCAGCCACAAAAAATAAAAACATAAAATTGTAGGGTGCAAAAAGTCAACTCTCTTTGACCAGATTTGAACTCCCGCCCACCTCGTCCTCTCAGTGTGAATCCGCACGCCCTAGCCACTAGCCTATCTGACGCTTAGTAACGTTGACGAAATTAGGCAATGCATAAAAATCGTTAGCAGTGGCTGACGCACACGCACAAGCGCGGCACTATGGTTGGATTCACGTATAGAAGTAGCGCGTCACACGAGCGCCTGTGTGTGTATACTACTATTATATATTCCGTGGCGCCCGCATCAAATGAATAGAGATAGCTATATTCGGAGCAATTTTTGCCCGCGCCTCGAATTGAAGTTGCGAGCTGCGTCCGTCACCCTCTTAATATCTAAACTTAAACATTACGGTATTCTAAATCGCTCCATTGACTTATTACAATCGTACTTGACTGATAGAATCCTTAAAGTTGATGTGGGCGGTGAGAGATCTTTTGGGTCAGTTATTGACATAGGGGTGCCACAAGGTTCGATATTAGGTCCTTTCTTGTTTCTAGTGTACGTAAATGACCTTCCTTTTTTGGTTAAAAAACTATGTGAAACAGTACTATTTGCTGACGATACCTCATTAATTTTTAAAGTCGATAGATAGAAGGCTAATTACGATGACGTTAACGCATCTCTGTCGTAAATACTTAACTGGTTTAATAATCTTTTACTTAATGTTAAGAAAACTCATAAGTTTTATGAAAAAATATTTTTTGAGTGTCAGTTCTAAGTATAAAAATCATAATGCGGTTTACAGAATACATCTATTTACCAAGTTTCATTAGTACATATAGCTTTTACAGTTTTGTAAGTACCATACTTCAAGCAAATAAATTATTTCTTTTCATTTCATTTCATTTTTTTGAAAAAACGTGACTGTGACATACGGATGGACAGACAGACAGACATGACGAATTTATAAGGGTTCCGTTTTTTACCTTTAAAAAATACAAGTGTTCATTCACCGACTACCGACATTTATGAACTTGCAACTCACTCTGGTTTTGCATAATATGAGGAAAATCTCTCTTGGTGGAAGGTTTCTTTTATTAAATCTGGGGCTATTTGCTTGTTATACTATATAAATTAGACTACTACTACTACACTACTATATAAGTTAGATTTAAAATGTAGCGTTCGTGGTAGTTTAAAAAATACCGCACAGCTTGCCATTGTTATCACCAATCCTGGATGAAAAATATGCAATGGAAACTCTGCGACGGGAATCAGCTAACATAACAATTGGGTTATATTTATTTACTGAATATCTGTCTGTGTTTTTGTCTAACGAAGCGTATTCTAGTCAACACATTGTAATGTCGTGACAAATGTCAGACCCAAGCACAGAATAAGTAATAGTTGGTATCAAATACATGAATTCACAGCTCAGGTCAGGCAACGCCATCTTTATTTTAAATTTTTCCAACTTTCCGGTCGTGTTTTGTTTTTAGACCAGCGTATAGCGGAGGCTTAAACATAAGAAAAAATATTATGATCGATCACCCAGCAAAACAACAAACTGTTTTGCGAGATTTCTCCGTTGATTATATACACTATGGATTTGTTGAAACGCTACATCAACTATACCGTGCTAATGTATTCACAGCAGCTACAATCGAAGGTATCTAAGTTGTGTTCGAAGCCGGAACACGGCGGCACTAAGCCGGCAACGTGACGCAGGCAGTACGCTTCGATAGACTCAACTATATTGTCACTTGAAACTTGTAAGCTTATGGCGTATTAAACCGTAAAAAAAATATACTTATACGTTTACTGATGGAACGAGCACTTCTATTACCTAACACTTTCACCATTTACAATAAAGAATTAACTTAGTAGGTCGGGCACGTCGAAGACTTGTCCTACAATGCACATTGAGACGTGCACACAGGTGTTAAGCCTCGTTTTTTTTTTTTTACAATGTTTAGGCTAACGCTTGACCGCAATCTCACCTGATGTTAAGTGACGATGCAATCGACGGTGTAGCGCGCTCACCTAGAAGATACCTATTCACTCTTTTCTTGAAAACTTCCAAATTATAGGTATTCGGAAAAATAGACGCCGGCAACGAGTTCCACTCTTTGGCTGTCCGCATTATAAAAGTACAGTCGTGTGCCTGTAATTTCACTGACACTGAAAAAAACTCAGCAACGTTGCTATATAGAAATAGGCATGGCGGAAGTACTTCCCCGATGAAGCCCTTGACAAAAGCCCTACTACTGCCAAAAGAGAAAAAAGCGAAACGAAGGATTCAAAGAGATCCTTGTAATTTAATTGATTAAATGCCCTTGTCCTTTTCTTTGATACCACGAAGCCGATCCTTGGTACAGACGCTTAGCTCGCTCAGAAGGAACTCGATTCTGGAGCCATGATATAACTTCATCACAGTAAAAAAGTCCTTTGTGGTTTGCCCCAAATAGACCTTGTGACGTTTGCGATATAGCATTTTTACCGCTACGATTTATTTAGTAAGATATTAAGTTTTGTTTAATGAACATTGGAGGTTACTTCATATTGCTATTGAGAAGTAAAAATTAAGAGAAAAAGAAGGGAAGTGTAAGCCAAACCCCATGACTTGCCCCACACATTCACCTACTTGAATCTAGGTGCTTAGTTTCCGTCGCGACAAACAAACAAACAAATGTGGCGTGCTAACTGAACCTACGCTTCGCGACATAGTTACATTAATCCAGAAAGGTAACATCTTCAAAACGCTTTAATCAAATATAATAATTATTATTGGCCGTGAGACTTTTTCTGCTTATTGACTCAAGATTAGTAGTAGAGGTAACAGAAAACGTCAGTATGTCAATATATGTTTGTCCGCGTGGAATAGCGTTTTTTGAATAACAATTTTAATTTGCAACGGAACAAATCATTATCCGCATGCGTTTTCGGTCCATCGGGTAAGCACGCACTTAAGCATATTTCCCCATACACACCACACTGTACCACGCCACTTGCTTCCCATCCTGCTCCCCCGAATCTAACTATAACCTGTGTTACTGAAGGTGAATGTAGCTTTCCTATGGTGAAAGAACTTTTGAAATCAGCCCAGTCGTATTTGAGTTTATTCATTTCAAACATAGAAAAATACAAATCTTTCCTCTTTATGATATTAGTATAGAGTACAGATAATTATCAACTGAGATATCAACTGGCAAGAAGCCCGAACAATTCGTAGACCAATTTATTGTCATAGTTTGGACGTACATAACTGCTATATTCGTTACACTGTAAACTGCCTGTGGCTGGAACATTTGCAAATGAATAAAAGTGTGTTAATAGATTTGCACGTGTGCTTTGCTCATCTCAGTGGGAGCAGCTTGAAGTCTAGAATGAAAAAACTTTACCAGCATTGTGTATACGTTGATCGTTTAAGTTTTCACTTCTTTCGGCATTCACAAAGTGCCACGATATGGCTCACCTGATACTAAGTGGTAACATTTACCTATAACAAAGCATTGCCTAGCAGGTCATGCTCATCAAGGACGTGTTTCACACTGTCCTGTATCCATTAACTTGAAGCGTACAGATGTTAATCCTCACGTCTCAGTTATTTCACTGACAAACACCCTTCAAACTGAAACACAGGAACGCTGCTTGTCAGCAGAAACAGGAAGGGTATTGGCAGCACTTCGCCGGCGAGTCCCTCACAAAGAGCTCCTATGCTGCTAAGTCGTTGCTACTAACACGTTTAAACCCCGATGTATCATGTCAAATACACGCCCTCCAGGCTGCGACGACTCACTCGTGAGGTCCCCGCATTCTCGTATAAATAAATCCTCTCCGTCCACAATTGTATTATAGGCGTGAAATGGACAATCAGAACGTGAGGGTGCTCGTTGCTAAGCGCAGTGAGTCGAGAACGAAGGGATACAGAAAATGTGTCATGAAATGTGTTTAGATCGGAAAGTTCAGGGAATTGTTAGGTATATTGAACTCATTTATTGGAAGGCAAAAAAGTCCACTGTTTCCTAGTAACCATTTTGTAAGGCAGAAAACTCGCAAAATATTATTTACTTTATTAATTCAAATCAAAAAACAAAGAGTGGTCAACAAAGTAAAGGTTTTATAAAACTCTGTATTAAAACCCTAAAAACACAATGATATTGTTATACCAAAGTAGTTTTCCTATTTAACCTACCTCATTGAAAAACTTCATTTTTATAAAGTTTTCTGAAAAAACTGTGTTCATAGCGTTTAAAAGTTACCCTTTTAAAATTTGTTTCACGTACTCGTATTAAAAAATGTCGTAGACTAATTGTATTTGCTTTTTCTTTTTTCGTTGGGTGGGTTCTGGGTTTAACAATTTGCGCTCGTTAGTTTTTGTTTTTTCGCTGTGCAAGGGTTGATTGAAAATGATAGTTTTTATTCGTCGAATGGCGTTATTCGGTTATAGTTAAGTAATTTAAAAAAAAACTTTAAAACTAGAAACAATAAAAAAACAGGCACGTATCACTGTTTAAATAAAGGTCAAATTAGGCTCTGGCTCAGTATCTATTGCACCGTGTAGGTCACCCCACTCAGTGCAACACATGGTATTCTGCCAAGGCCCAGAGACAATTAGTATGACGCAAATACTGGTTATTTTCTTTCATAAATTCGCGCAATAACCGCGCGTTTGCACGCGCAATGTTATATAACCTTCCGTGAGACCAAGAGGTACATATTTTTCCGTCTACTTTCAAGGAGATAACCCGCAGGCTGTAATTTACGAGGAACAACTTGAAGATAATAAATTATTCAACTGATGATTCATTTCTCATCTGCTGCTGAGTATCAAAAAGCTCAAGTTTTACTTTATAAATAAATAAATATTATAGACAATTCACATAACACTATTTAGCCCCAAACTAAGCAGAGCTTGTACTATGGTAACCAGATTGCTGATAATTATATCAGTATTATTAATTAATTATTAATTATTAAGTATTAACTTAATATTGTTACGGTGAAACTCTCCATTAAATATAGCTAATATAACTCTGTTTCACTTTATTACACGGCAAACCATTACAACTACGCAAGACGGCATCTTCTTCTTTTTCTTATAGTGATGTATCCCGTCGCTCGGTCCTACTAGGGATGTCCTATTCTCAAAACCGGCTAACATAGCTCTTCTTAATCTGGGGCTAGATAGTGTTGTGTGGATTGTACACAATACTTATTATTATTATATTTAGTAAACAGATTTTAGTTACTCAACAATTTTTTGCAACATTTTTTGTTTTTATTTCTTGCCACAAAACGGGTATCAGAATAAACAATATCTTTGAATAACTGTACAGGGGTTTCACCCTGAAAAAGGTGATTCTATAAACTTTTATAAAGTTATTATAAAAATGAATAAAAATGATCTTTTGAAACATAATCGAATCTATGAAATACTGCAATCGTACTCAATGCTCTCAAATAACATATAAAAGAGGTTGCACTCCAAAAAGCAATTAAAAAGCATCGGATAGCTAGCACACAAGCCAGCTCACGTTTCATTACCTCCTAATGGTGGCAACTCGGAGCGCTACGGCTTACCTGCACCTCAACCTCGGATGCTCAAACTTTGTTGCAAGCTACGAGTATCGGCCCAATTCCGAAGATATTTCCATCACCATCTGTATTTTAGTATATTGTTCTTCCTAGAACGCAAGAGATGACGTCAGAGCAATAGTCGGTGGCCGCGACTTTACGAATTCAAAAATTGGAATTAAAGGAAATGTTGAGTAACTTCGTAGTTTTTTTTAAATAACGTAGTAATTCTTTCACCAAGTTATAAATTAAAAGCTAAGCTTTGTTTTTAAGCCCTGAATTTTGTTACATAAATTCGCCTCATTATAATGACGCTGACGAGACAAACTGGACGTCTTCATCGGGACTAGCAACTTTTAGACTTTTTATGATTTTGACTTATTGAGTTTTGAAATTATATTGCTACAAAATAAACTGCTTGCATAGTATTTTTACCATGCCCAGCTAGAATAAAAATGTTAGATATTGTATCAACATCACGGTAAACTTATTATGCTAGGCTGAACGTGAACTGAGATACGCCACAAAGCCGACCCAGTCTTTGACTCCTTTCATCCAGTGTTTGTCTACGAGCATATTTGACAGATGGTTATCCCACCTTGCCAGAGAGCATCCTTTCACTACGCTGACCTAGGCACGGTCAACACACAGGTTATCTTTACTTATCTTGTGGCAGATATATCTATTTAATGAAAAAAATTTAAAGTTTGAAATCCACTGACCAAGCTAGGTGCTCGAGAAAGCTTGCCAATTTCCGTGAGGCTCACGATGAACTAATGGAGTTATAAAGTTAAAATATAGCGGCATTTATTGCATATGAGCGGTCTTCGTGTTTACCTTTACAGGCGCATGAGATCCATAAGAAAATCAATCAAATGCTGCGTGGCACAAACTTCAAGTTCAGCGGACATTTTGTATAACTAAGCGATTGTTGGAAATTAATTTGAGATGCATTATGTAAATAAGTCTGCATAATCTTTTGTATACTAGCATTAAGTTTTCTTTTGTTTATATAAATAAATATGTTTTTTTTCATGCACACGCAGCTCCGCTCATGGGGTATCCTAGGTAACAAGTAGGTAGCCGTTTTGTTTAATAAAATAAAATAAAGAAATAAAAAACAAATCGTTTATTTCGGACCACACAAATCGTACCTACACTACTTATTTTAAAAACAGTTAAAACTTAAAAATGACTTGCAAGCATTCTTTAGGGCTACAAGCAAGTGTTGTGGCGATCATGGAAGAAATAAAGGTCACAAACCTGTATGATTATGCTCTTAGTTTAATCGAAATTCGGTCTGCAGTTACTGAGATATTCACTCACGAACGAAATTATAGTAATTGTATGAAAAAAATATCATGCAAACTTTCAACTGGAAACTAGTAAGAGTTAATGAATTCCTTGATTCTTTTTGGTTCTTCTTCTTCTTATCGTGTCACTGATTCTTTCGAACCAAGTGTGGTGAAAGGATTTTAAATGCGCCTCAAAGAGGCTCCTTTTGTGCACTTGACACGTCATATTTTCCAACTTTTTAGGTTCTACGATATACCGGTTTCCTCACGATGTTTTCCTTCACCGTTTGAGAGCACTGGCATAGTGTACATACATTTTTGGGCAGAAAACTCATTGAAAAAGAAAGAAAAGAAAATACATTTTTTTTGGACACGCAACACACATTAACGAAGCACAAACAGAGTACTTAACACAAAAAGAAAACAAAATAGTAGACAGAAAAAAGAATAAATTTCATTGGTGCACGACTGGATTTGAACCCACGACCTTAGAATCGGAAGGCGGGGCCGCTACCACTAGGCCACCAGCGCTCTTGGTTCTGTAAAACACATTAAAGCTATCAGCTGTATTTATCTCTAGTTATCGTTCAAACACACAGTAGGTAGGCTCCTAACACGCTAACAACGAAAAACCAAAGTTATTCAAATAATTGAAACATCGTCAAAGGATGGTTAGACAGCTCAACTGACATTGGTCCGACTCTGCAACAGGTCGGTACAGTCACCATGAAAAGTAACTTTACATTTTACTAGACGGTTTTAGAACGTTCATTGTTGGACAAAAGTCACGCAAATACATTTTTCATTGCTCATACTCTGAAAGTAGGTCTGAAGTTGCCTGAGGGGCCTAATTGAAAGTAATACTTTCAGCCCTAGGGAGAATCGCTTTCTACTGACAGCTGTCAAATTATAAAAAAAAACAAGTTCTATTTTATTCAACCATTTTCCAACTTTCTAAAGTTTTTCTAACTGCAAGGAGGTTGTTGAACCAAATTCCAACTTTTTATTCAGCAAGTATGTTAGAAACCCATTACAACGGTAAGAAGTTTAAAAAGTCTAATTAGAGCGCAATGTAAAATTTAAATTTAAATAACATAAAGATAGTATTAAATAAATAATATATCTTCAAATTACTTTTATTAATATATAGCTTCAATTATTTCTTTAAAATAACATAGATTTGAGCAAACAATTTACCATTTTTAAATTATGAAAATGAAAATAATGGCTGAACAATGCTGGCGAGCCGAAGCCGAAGGCCCGCCAGAGAAAAAGAAGAAAAAAACCGGGAAGGCGGCAATTCAATCTTCATTTTCACTAATAATTCTTCTATACAAAAACGTAGAGAAGGTAGGTATTTCTGTCGGTGACTGTCTCACCCAGTTGAATTGAAATTCATTGTCCTTGCGCCGCGAACCACGCCATGGAGAGGGATGAATACGTATTGTGATCGCTTTTGATATTCTCTTTGAAACATATTGTTATTTAAGTTCTTAAGAGCGAGTCGTGCAAAATAGTTGAAAACGATAGTCACGGTTAAATCGATATTATGAATATACTTGCAATAATGAATCTAAAACTTTGTATAAAGTACCAGACTGAACGTATTGACAATTATTCCGTAACAAAAAAAAATATTTATATATAATTAAATAAACACAGATAGGTAAAATTTGACAAATCGTATGTCGGCGTTATTAAAAAATGTCATGTTACACTGTTGATTTTATGAACAAACTTTAATTCGAATTAATCTCAAATGTTTAGTCTACAATTAGTCCTTTTTCGATTTTTAATAAATCACTTAGTTATTTAGTTATGAATTTTTTAAAAAAGCATCTCAAATCCGCCATACAAATTTACTATGGACGCGCGAAGTTGAATATATACGCGACGAACGCTCGCGGATATAATATTAGATCAAATTGATTCTTCAATTCAATTCATTTATTAATTGCTAACATGTAGGTACTTCTATGAATTGCTTAATCTTTGTAGTTAGGTTGCTTAATTGCTTAATCTAGTATGTAGCATCATGTATAATGATGACATTGCAGTGCCCATAGGGTGCGGCACTGCAATGTCATGATACAATTTCATTAGTTATCAAACAAAAAATTAAAATAATCATTATACAATCTTGGAATTTTTTTTATAAAATATCTTCCAAGGTAGAAAGATTATTTTAAAAGTACTTCTGTAAAGTTCCAAGAAAGTCGTTTAAATTAAATCTGTTGGCCTACTACAAGCTCTGTCTGGCTCTGTCTCTGGCTCTGGTTTTGAGTCTGTGTGAGTGCTCACTAGTGTATTATACAGTATGCTTGACTTTTCGGCGTTGGACTTATTTAGACAGCACTCACACAGACTCAAACCAGAGCCAGAGACAGAGTCAGACAGAGCTTGTGGTAGGCCAGATCATTTTATAAAATGAGCTGTTTATTTTAAATAAAATATTGGAGCACCCCTCTAGACCTTCTGATCACGAAACAGAGTATTCAAAGCTGTGGATGTTGTCAGAAGATATATAAATATTCAGACTTAACATGGCATTGTATAACATGTGCTAAGCAATTTAATCCGTGCTTATTCTAAAAGCAGGTTCGTTCCCGGCCTGGGCACCTGCGCTGCAATTTATCGTTTACTTTACAAAGGCCTGGCGACTTGCCACTCCCTGTGGCCTAGGTCACTACAGTTTGATCATGTTTGTCCAGTTATAGTGTCATTATCCCACCTACGCTCGTCGTCCACTGTTGGACGTAGGTCTCTCCTAAGACGAGCCACTGAGGCCGGTCTTCGGTTCTTCTCCTTCAGTGCTTGCCAGCTAGGTTTCGCAGATCGTCGCCCCACCTTGCCAGAGAGCGTCCTAATACCTAATGGTATAATAACTGGCCAATCTCCGCCCTAAGTATTCATTTGCCGCAACTGTTTTTGGTTAATTAGTTTGTGTAATTACTTTAACTATAAATCTGATATTTTTTATCTGTAGCAATTATGAGCAAGACCTTGGAGCACTGTGCATTGGAGGAAGAATCACAAGGCAGACAATGAGCCGTCCAAACTCGGATGGTATTTCGTGGGGTCACAGCGTGCCATTCTTTAGTTAGGAATTTATTTATATAGGAGTGAGTGGAATAGTGGCATTCTGCAGTATTACGTTATCAATGTCAAAAACGGGTATTATTTACCGGATATCCGTGGCATTCCACGACCTCGCCATGAATGTAGTGGGGAAGTTATGAGGGTTACCGAGTAAAATGATGGTTTTGTGAAGCATTATTTTGCGAATGAGTACAAATTATTTGCGACTAGCAATACGCCGCAGCTTTTTTTATTCAGTTGTAACGCAAGGATTGCTAGGTGAGCCTAGGTGGCAGTTTCATGCAATGATAAGGATATGATATTAGTGGAGGCCTATGTGTAGCAATGAACTTTTTGAGGCTGACGATGGTGATGATAAGTTACGCGTTGTTACTTCCAAAAAATCTACAATTTCACAAAGTTCATAAACAAGAGTCATTGATGCCAGTATTTTTGTAAACTCGCGCACAACCATCCGTCACGATCAGAGTTACGTGGGTTATCTCGAAACATATGGGACTCTTCACTCAATTTATGACGGGTCACTACCTACCAACATACATCCTGCAACTTAAACAACCTTATGCCTACGCCATATAGTTCAAATTGGAACTGGGCATCATGCAGGTAAGTTGGCTGGTGTGAAGAAAAACCCGGTGGTTTTGGTGAATTTGTGTCAGAAAATGACCATAAATTCTTAAAACAGTCATGATTCTGGCAAACGGACCGGAATTAGCGAGTGATTGAGGTTTGTTGAAAAAATACCGATAAATTACTTTAAAAATGTTTCCGATTTCTAAGCTTACAATAGGTATCTACTTCATTAAAACAATTGTAATTCAAACACTGATTCACTGTCACTAAAGCACATTAAATTAGTTCTCACTGAAAACCAGCTCTGCCTCGTCTCCTTGGTGCGGAAGCGAAGCTGCATCAGCCCTTACTCAGCCTTACTCAGCTGAGTAAGGAACATTTTGGTTCAACAATACCTATATGTGTATAGTTGGTTACTGTCGGCACCCTTTTAACATTAGCACATTATGATTAGTGTGTACTCGTTTTTGTGTTTCTGTAAGTACTCAATGTTTTTTCTTTTTAGGGTTCCGTAGCCAAATGGCAAAAACGGAACCCTTGCATGAAAGAAGAAAGAAGAAAAGAACAAGAACGCAAGAACGTGTCACTGGTTCTTTTGAACCAAGTGTGGTAATAGGATTTAAGTGCGCCT
This sequence comes from Thera britannica, assembly GCA_939531255.2. Classification (NCBI taxonomy): domain Eukaryota; kingdom Metazoa; phylum Arthropoda; class Insecta; order Lepidoptera; family Geometridae; genus Thera; species Thera britannica. Next base: position 14,083,357 of record OW618040.2, on the reverse strand, counting down.
CAAAAAGGCTCCTTTCGTGCACTCCGCCGCATTCCGTCGTAAACCGCATTAAGATTATCACATAAAAATAGAAAAAAAACATGAATTGGGGGTCCCCATACTTAGCTTTAACTATAACTCAATTTTTTTTTAACAAACCCGTACGTGTGGGTATCTATGGATATGTCTTCAATTTCTTGTGTAGCCGTACCTTCCTGTATTCGTTGTTCTTATTTTTCTTTTGTTATTGAGCCAAATAAACAGCAATCTATCTTACTATAGCGCCCAATTGAGAACTTTATCAAAACTCTGATGAGCATACGAGTAAATTTCGAGCGAGTTGCCACACTCAACTGAAATGAAAATTTTCTGAACTTTCTAGAGTTAGCTTTCTAGCAGATCAACCGAATACCAAATTGATTCAAAATTAAATATGGAGGCACATATGCGCCTTCATCGGATATTCAAATTGGAAGGCTGGCCCGCGGGATTGAAGAATCACTTATGAAAACTGATATTGAATTTGGGACAGGCTTATGGTATCTCTAACGGCCTTCTAGAAATGAAACTGATAGCAAGACTAGCTTACGGTTTTCTAAACGTTATGACCGAGATCTGTCATGTCGCAAAACTTCATTTTGTTAAATTTTAGCAAAAAACCTAAAACTGACAAACGTACCTGCTAACTGTGTAATGATTTGAGTTATAAGGTCTATAAATCCGCATGTAATAGGTTAGTTTCTTTGATGACTACCAACCGTATTATTCTTCAGCTATTATAAAATAAAAATAATAAAGTTCTAAAATAAGCGGTAAATTTAATGGATATTGCTTTCAAAATAAAGGCATCCCCTTACCGAGAGGTACTTAACTTATTTTAATTAGAGTTACTTCTCTTCGCAGTAGAAAATAAGTATCATCATCTTGAGTATATAATCAACGACTACAGTTAAGCCTAAGAAATATTACATTGTGAATATTGAGGGGAGGCCTTTGCCCAACAGTGGGACACTACGCGCTAGTTTAGTATCAGTGTCTAATTGTTTATTGCCAAACTCGAGTCACTGGCTCTAAGAATCCGTATTCTTAAATACCGGGTGAAGGTGCATTTTTTAATAACAAAGTTACTACACAAATAAAAAATTTGGTCACATTATTAATAAACCTGCTTTTTTTTATTGCAAAGTATCACCTCGAATTTGCTAGCACAGGTTAATCTAGGGTGGAGCTGGGGTCTCACAATTAATTTAATGTAGGTAAACTATTGTCAGGAGACTAGCACAACACGGAAACGTGCACGTATCCGTAAAATACATATTTATGTAGTTAGATAGATAGATAGACAGATAACTCTTTATTGTTCACCACACAAAAGATACAGTACAGGACATAAAAAATTAACAATTAGGTAAAAAAATGGGCGACCTTATCGCTGAGAGCGATCTCTTACAGGCAACCTTTGCATGGAAAGAAATAACGAATACAAATACACGAATACGAATAGTTAATACATTTCAAACCGTAGATTTCTTATAAAAAAGCCTTTTTCCCCGCCTGTACCTTTCGCAAAACAGTAAACCGCCAAGAAAGTAATTTAACTGCAACTTCAAAGTCGTGATGTTTTGAGGAAAATGAAAACATCAAGGAGAGCTTATTCCGCTTAATGCTTCAACTAATTCACGAAGCGAAAATACGTTTTGGGAGAAGTTACTTCGTTTTATTTACATTTTGAGATCTCGTTTACGGTCTTTGTCTAACTATGTTATTTTGCTCAACAATGTAGCGAAAATAATCCCCTGTACATTAGGCTTACCACAAGCTTTGTCTGGCTCTGTCGCTGGCTCTGGTTTTGAGTCTGTGTGAGTGCTCACCAGTGTATTATACTGTGTGTGTGACGTTTTGACGTAAGATTTATTTTGTCACCACTCACACAGACTCAAAACCAGAGCCAGAGACAGAGCCAGACAGAGTATGTGGTAGAATAGAATATAATAGTATTTATTTCAGACATTAATGCATCCATAATTTTGTTAGTAACAATGTAACTTTGAGACTAGTGTTAGTGACTTTATGAAAACTATTTATTGCGGAGTGTGCAGCTGCATCCAGAAATGGTTAAGGGGACAGTCCCACCTTTCGGACAATACATTCACGATGCTGTTCGGGCTGCCACGGATTTGACGCGCAACGCTTTCGTAGTATGGCGTGAAAACCGTCGACTCTATTTAGAGCAAACATGCCCGAAGCGCTACAAAACCGTGGCAGCCCCAACAACACCGAACGCATTATTGTATTGGACCCGTAAGGCGTTGAGTGCTTTCTGCGTCAATCTTGTCCAGGGGCTGCAGGTGTAAAAAGATTGGCAGTACGCTCTTAAGAGCGTCACCTTGACTTTATCGGTACAGGTTGCAAACCTCCGGGCCAGCATGTTGACACGCATACACAACGCCCTACGGTCTCTTTCCAAGACCAGATCATCATCAGTGACCCAGTGACCTAGATATTTGAAACGTGTGGTGATGTTCACGGCATTGCCATTAATCGTCACAGGTGGTATGTGCGAGTAAGTTTTGTTCCCCGATTTGAACACCATCAACTTGCACTTTTTTTCATTATATCTGAGTCCATGGGCCACCGCAAAAGACATAAGACTCACAGACATTCCCAGTCTTCTGAGTGCTCTGATCAAGGGACTCAACAGCACCATGTCGTCAGCGTAGCTAAGGTTATTCACACTGAGACCTTCGATGCGGCTTCCGACGTTGAAGAAAAAGAAGAAAAATGTTGAGTTCCACGATCAGCTGGTTAATGTACAGGTTAAACAATCTCGGCGAGGATAGCCCTCCTTGCCTCACCCCACACTCCGATCTGTAGGACCCCGACATCTTACCTGCCCAGCGGCGTACGTAGTTGACCTGATTACTGTACCAGTATTGAAAAATATTGACCAGCTCTCGTGGTAGGTCAGTATCAGTTCGCAGCTTCTGCCATAAGATGTTGTAGTCCACCAGATCGAATGCCTTCGGCAAATCCAGGAAATACGCATAGACTGGTGTGTTTCTACCAGTATAATACAGGACAGTCTGCTTGAGGCACAGTATCGCATTTACAGTGGATAGACCGGCTCTAAAACCAAACTGTGCATCGTGCAGGTGTATATGCTTGCTCAACTGTTGATCAAGCAGACTAAACTACAGGCCTACAGGATCCATGTTGTAGACGACGTACCTTGGGATCCTTGAAATATATAAAGAAACGATGACAATAGGGAAAACGTAAACACAATTTATAATGTTTTGTCTATTTAGATACTTAAATAAATTTTATTCCACTCACTCGTTTGTTTGCAGGCAGCGGCAAAGCTGTTGGATTGTGACCCCAATACTTATGGACAACTTAACTTTGCCTATATTTTTAATGTTTCTTTTAAATGTATTCTTTTGTGTACGATAAAGTAGTAATATATCTGTCTATCTATCTTATCTAAATTAAACATAGTTAGGGAAATTTATTAGGTATGTTATTTTTGCCTGAAAAACAAGAAATATAAAAAAAACTCCTCCATGGAGGAGTTTTTGGAGGGAGTCATTGGAGGGTTCCGTAGCCAAATGGCAAAAACGGAACCCTTATAGATTCGTCATGTCTGTCTGTCTGTCTGTCTGTCCGTCCTTATGTCACAGCCATTTTTCTGCGAAACCGTAATAGCTAGACTGATGAAACTTGGTGAGTATATGTATTCTGTGAACCGCATTAAGATTTTTACACAAAAATTGAAAAAATACTATAAATTTTGGGGGTCCCCATACTTAAAACTGAAACTCAAAATTTTTTTTTCATCAAACCCATACGTGTAGGGTATCTATGAATAGGTCTTTAAAAATGATGTTGAGGTTTGTATTATCGTTTTTTTCTAAGCTGAATAGTTTGCGCGAGAGACACTTCCAAAGTGGAAAAAAGTTGGTAACTCTAACTTCTAAAATAAGAGAATGATAAAACTAAAAAAAATATATGTTGTACATTACTATGCAAACTTTCAACGATATTTGGTTTGAACGAGATCTAGTCAGTAGTTTTTTTTTTATACGTCATAAATCGTAAACCGCAATTTACCTTTCGACGAACTACAAGAACCTTTATTATTATGTTACTTGATGCTACGGAACCCTTCATGGGCGAGTCCGACTCGCACTTGGCTGCTTTTTTTGTAGGGCAACGCCACGACAGCACCCTTGGTGTTGTTTGTGTCTATGGGCGAAATAACAATGTAAGCAAATATAAATCATGTAAGCAATATAAATAATAATAATAACAATGTAAGCGATGAGTGCAGTTTACCACCTACCTCTGCTGCCATCTGTGTTTCCGGTACATGATTTGACGAAACAAGCGTCTGCTTGCAAGCACACTACCCATAGCAGTTATTACTTATAGTTAGGGAGGCGAGGTAACTAAAATTTACGCCATTTAATGGCGTAATTCAACGGCGCCGTCGAGGCCTATCTAAATCGAAAGATAAAATAATTTCGAAATGAAAAGCTCGTATGGCAAAAACCATTTTAGCGGTGGGTTTGGCGTGTACGGTTTTTCAAAAATGTTAAAAAAAAACAGTTACTTGGGCATTCTCGAGCGCGTCAGATATTCATTCTACGTATGCCCCGAGTGCCTCTGATAACAACGGTATACTAATCTGCCGGTTTGCGTGGTGGGGGTAGGCATATAAAGTAGTCAAAAATGCAAAAAAAAAAATTTACTCGAGCGCGTCAGATTTTCGGAAGGGGTGTTAAGTAGGCCCCAAGGAAGCTCCCTTTAAAAAAAACTGACGATTTCGGCGTGACGATAAGTTACGATGAATTTTTGAAAATGCAAAAAAAAAAAGTTTTTTGAAAAACTCGAGCGCGTCAGATTTTCATAGGGGAGGTTTATCTCGGTATCCTGAAAGCATATTTTTTAATCTGACAAAAATGTGGTGGGTTCTCTTAATCTTACCGAAAAAGGTTTTTTGGTTTCTTTTTTTCCTTTCTTTCTCCTTGATAAAATGGGGAATTTAGGAATGAAAATAAAGCGATAAATACAACCAACGTAAATGTAGATGAAATGTAGTACGAAGTGTATTATATAAAAAAATGAAATGATTAAAAATGAAATTTTTAATTAGACGAAGCTAGCTGACGTTTACTGTGTTGTCAGTTTTTGATGAAATAAAAATAGTGTTGTGACAAAGTGAATGATTGAAAAAACTTCTAAATGAATGAAATTGCCTCGTTTTTCAAGTGAAAAGTTAGTGTGCCGATTTTGACTTGACGTGCCCGGTTGAGGATCCATATCGTTCGCGTGAAACAATATAGCAACAAAATACACAACAATTACCACAAACACAACGTAACGAAAAACTTTACAAAAACAATAACTAAACAGCGTCAGCGCAGAAAAACATTCGTGCTATCAGACCAGAGGTCTGCCGAATTACAAACAAAATGGTGACCGACGCGCATGGCGTTCATCGGTGTTGGCACTAGTCGCCACGCCGCGCTTTGTAATAAACCGTCAAAAAACTGATTGTAATTACATACTACAAGCACAGATAAGATAATACTATACTAGTACTACAAGTAACTTATATCAGAGTACTTATATACATTTTTAGGGTTCCGTAGCCAAATGGCAAAAACGGAACCCTTATAGAATCGTCATGTCTGTCTGTCTGTCTGTCTGTCTGTCTGTCTGTCTGTCTGTCTGTCTGTCTGTCCGGCCGTGTCACAGCCATTTTTCTCCGAAACCATAAGAGCTAGACTGACGAAACTTGGTGAGTAGATGTATTATGTGAACCGCATTAAGGTTGTTACACAAAAATAGAAAAAAACTATAAATTTTCGGGGTCCCCCATACTTGAAACTGAAACTCAAAAATTTTTTTTTCATCGAAGGCATACGTGTGAGGTATTTATGGATAGGTCTTTAAAAATTATTTTGAGGTTTCTAATATAGTTTTTTTCTAAACTGAATAGTTTGCGCGACAGACACTTCCAAAGTGGAAAAAAGTTGGTCCCCCCCCCCTCTAACTTCTAAAATAAGAGAATGATAAAACTAAAAAAAATATATGTTGTACATTACTATGCAAACTTCCAACGATATTTGGCGTGAACGAGATCTAGTCAGTAGTTTTTTTTTATACGTCATAAATCGTAGACCGCAATTAACCTTTCGACGAACTACAAAAACCTTTATATTATGTTATTTGATGCTACGGAACCCTTCATGGGCGAGTCCGACTCGCACTTGGCTGCTTTTTTTTATACAAATTTCAATATTATTTTATAGTTTGAAATGATTAACTAATCACTCATTGTTCATTCATCTGATGAAACTTTTTTTTTGTAAAATGTATCGTTCGCGACTTATATGCCGTAACGCGTTCTTAGGAAGACGAAATGGCTCCTCCACACTTTCGGTCATGCGGAAACCGGCAGATTTTGTATTTTTAGTAAGTTTTAGATTAAATTCTTCAAAATAAAAATAAAATAAATTGCGCTCGAGAATGCCGGATTAACGTTTTTTTTTTACAAGTTCGCGACAAGGACTTATCGTCAGATTAGTTAAATTTAGTCTTTAAAAACTAAAATCGACCCCCAATATCTAAATCTGACGCGCTCGAGTATTTCAGACTATCCATTTTTTTTTACTAATCTGATCGTCTATCCTAGGCGCGCGTCACTACATATAGAGCTAAATACTTTACAAGGTTTTTCTATTAGGTCTAAGGTATCTCTCATATCTTAAACTGCCACGCTCGAGTATTTACGAAAATTCCCCTATCTCCCTAACTATTATGCCGAGCTTATAACACACCACGTCTACTAAGAATGCAAGAATTAGTAAATAGGTATATTAGCAGCAAAATAATACCAGTATATCTTACAGCTGGCGCATCTGAAAAAAAACCGGCCGTGAACAACTTCTATCTTTTTACGACTACAATAAATCGGATTACGAACACAATCGTGGCATTAATCTCGTCGTGTTTCATGTTTAATTCATTCATTCATTCGGTCCCTCGTTCATTAACACTAAGCTGAGTGATTGGAAGGTTTCACGGATGAGGTTTTATCACCAGGGCTTAATGGCTATGACAAATTTTGAATGTACTTTTTCTTTTTGACAATATTGATATTGATTTTAATAAGCGTAACTTTCTATGCTTTTTTACTCGTGTTAGTTTTTGGCCAAACGAGCATCTCTGTTTCAGGACAGGACAGGAGGTTTCAGGAGGAGGTCTACCAACAATCGAACCCTGAGGTTTCGTGTCTGGGAAGACCTGAAACTTCAGGGTTCGTTTGATAACTTAGTAGTAGTTTAGTTAAAGCTTAAAAAATACTATTTTTTTATATAGCTATGCTACAGCTAACTAAGTTAGCGGGATTCTTTTGTTTTCAATCTCGCTTGGGACAAGGTTTAAAATCAAAATTGAATTGGAAAGTGAATCCGCCTAGCGCCAAAAAGCCACGACGAAGTTCTATGCATTTTTTGCTGTTGTAACATATGATTTTGAATGAAAATAAATATTTCTGTTATTTTCCCAAGTTCTTGTTATTTTTTAAATAAATTCTAGCTCTATACAATATAATCAAAATAACATTGTCGAAACCAAGCTCTCTTAATCTATGTATAGTGATTCGCTTGCTAAGCTCAACATTTTACAATTCTACAATGGAAAAGTTTTATCACGATAATAAAATTGATTTTATAAAAGAAATCAAGCAGAATTTACTTGACGGAACCTAACAGAGCGGACGCGGTCTGACCTCTGATTTAAAATGTAAAACGGTTTAATATTTCCGTTTCTAGTGTAGCGTATTTCGTGAGTTACTTTACGGGCTTAGATCATTTACAATTCAAATGCAAACTTAAATTGCACATTATTTTGAACCTACCTTATTTTTTTAGTAAAACCCGCAAATTTCAGCAAATAGAGGACACATAGCATAACACTTGAATTTTCTTCCTACGTAGAGTACTTTTATATGTCTCTTAATCAAAAGGTCTAAGTAGCTAAATGTCCAACAGATCAAAAGGTCTAACGAGCAGTAAGTCTAATTAGTAAAATGATAGTGAACTCCAACTTGCATAATGAGGAATACAAAATAAATTTATTGATATTGGCAGTACAGTAATAATTATTATTGAATCCGCGCCGACTTTTATACTTTTATTGGTAGCATTATGTTCATCAAATTCATTACTGTAATCTTGTTGAAAAACTTAGGTCACTTAGTATTAATAATAAAAGCAATCGAAATAAATGATTGGTTTGATAGTTATTTGAACGTGTATTGCTGACATATCAGAGGCACACGTCCCGTGGGATGTGAGTTAGCCAGCCACTTGGTATTCCAGAGCCGTATCCCCTGTGTCAAGGCGCAAATCACATGCTACACTCTCTACTATGGTTATTATCACGTCTGTGGAATATTTCAGCTATTCCATAAGATACAGGATTGTTACCGGAAATTGGAAAACGGGAAACTCTGAATAAATACGTGAAAAAAATACGCCTGATAAATATAACCCTCTCTCTTCCTTTGAGCATTCAGATAAAAATGTGTTTGATATATTAATTTACCGTTTTAAAAAGTCTGTTGAGTAGCTCATAATTTTTTTTAAGGTTGGCTGTTTGTTGATGTTGTTGTTGTTGATGTTTTTCAGGTCGAATCATGCGAGCAGAATTAAAATCACTTCCCCTTATCATATGGAATTGATTTTTTACATTGTGGCTCAGTTCCGATGACAATGCATTTTTATGGTAAGCATTACCTGAATGGACATCTAGGATACTTCAGATAAAATAACTCTTCAGTGGTCAGCTACACAGACACGAAATATTATAAATGCTTTTATCTTGATAGCCGGTATTTAGCTTTTCCATGACATGGTTAGGTATTTACAATCTATTCATCTCGTGATAACTTAGGTACGTGCTTCGTTTCTCTAAACTTATCGGCTGTCTGTACTTCTAGGTCTTGGCTCGATACATGCATATCGTATCTTAACTACTGTTATATGTGAGTTAATAATTATTTGGACTTTGCTTACCCTATAAGATATCTGCAAACAAGTAATAAAACAAAATATTTGATACTTAGAGATCGGAGATCTGTGTGAAATTAGGTCGTGAAGCTATTTTTATGAAAAATATAATTCCCTTACGATCGTAACACCCAAAACCTTCCAGATTTCTCTATTCCCGATTTTAGGTTCACACCTCAGGGCCCACATTATCTATTTAGTAGTTGTGTCAGTAAGTAGGAGGACGTAGATAAAAATATTTTTCCCCGTGATAATCGAACTTCTTCTTTTTGAGTCTCAGCCGATACGCTTCTGCAGGCAAACCACGTACGTCATTCTACTCCCTACAAGCTTAATCACGAAGGATCACGCGGAGCGAAGGAAGCAGGTGCATTTTTTTTATTGAATCAAAATGACCCGCACTTGTTTCTGTAAACCTCATAGCGGAAGGAAGTTAGGAAGAAAACATCTGTCTCTCTAACTTAAAATATTATCAAACAAATAGTTGTCATAAAACATCTGGCGAAAAAGCAAAAAATGCTTGAGAATTAATGCAATGATTTCAAATACTCTCAGAACAGGCTGAATAATCTTTTATGAAAACGTTGTACGTGACTGTGGCGAGAAGTAAGCGATAGCTATTTGAGATCTCTTTTGTGATTTTTGTTTTCATTTCATTGTTTCTCCTTTTGCGGTTCTTGTCACATTGGAAATATTGCGTTGTGTTTGCCGAAGTTGCGCTTAAATGCAAATATCGCTTTTAAGTTTTACTTCTTGAATACCGAACTCAGTTTACAAATAACAACTGATTGGTTCCTTCCTAACCATAAGATCAAAAGTCAGATTTAATATAATATACTCAGAAATGCCAGTTTTGAGAACAAAGTCGCAATCAAGTAGAGCCCTCGAGAGCTACAATCAAAGCCGGAAAACCGGAAAATGACGATTCAACAGTTTTGTAAGACCATTTTCACTGAATTATATTTCAGCTCAATCAGTTGGATCCAATTTGGTGAGCCGGTGACTAGTAAACGTGTTCCTTTGTCATGGTGCGTTGGATAATATTGAATTACAATAGACCGTTAATTGTGGGAATCAGATTATATGTAGCTCTATATTCTAGGCTAATGACAGTAATTTTGTTTAGACTTAGTTTTATAGAAAACGCTTCCATTTACTAAATTAGGTATTTAATGGTAGGTATAACTAATTATATTCATAAGATAAGATGAAGTTGGTAAGCACACAAAATCTATTAGGTGCAGTCTAATGCCGAACTTTGAAAGCGGCTTACAGACTTGTTGATCATAAAATTACAAAGCCTTTTCAACAATAGGTACTCGTAAAACAAAGGTTTGATCATAAAAGTGTTGGCAAAAACAATGAATACCTTATCTTATACTGTCTGAAGATTGGGCAGAGTTGAGCTTTTAAAGCTGGCGGTACATTAAAGCAGAGTGATCTGTTTCCGTTTCAAGCCAAGCTTTATCAGAAGCTTTACCAATTTATGAAATTTAAGGAAATAAAGTAGGTATAGCAATTTTATTACTAACTTTGGTGATCGAGCTGGTAAATAGTTGACTGTGATGTCAAACCAGTAGATGGAGCCACGGTTGCGTTAGTGCCGTACTAGCAATGCTTAAGAGTTATTCGTCGAGTGTGGTTAGGTGCCGATGGCGCAGCGCAGCGGTCAGTTCAGCCCCGTACCAAAAAGGTCGCTCAGCTCCTAACTTTTGAGACATTATAAAAATCTTACAGCTGTGTTCACATCAAATTTATGTAGCAGTTTACCAAGCAATTGAACATAAACCAATGAGGCAATTCAAAGGCAGTAAAATTGTACGATACGGCATCGTGCTGTAGTGGAAAGGCAGCCTTAGCGCCATCTATTATTCAGTAGCGAAGCTGGATTCCCGATTCTAGTACCTATTCAAGCTATAGCGAATTAGAATTTAAAGGTATGCTTCAATGAGTTATTAGATGATTAGGTATTTAACGAATGACGATCCGATAAAACTAAAAAAAAAAAAATACGGGTTGCACTCCGGGAGTGCCGGCAGAAGTGAAAACTTGATTATTAACGTTGAGCATGTTTGATATTTTGGAATGGTTAGGGGGGGCTTGTTTGTTATTTGGCACGCTGTAACATACACGAACATTCGCGCAAGCGCCCTGCGCTGCCTAAACGAAACAGTAGGCCCAGGCATACATTTTTGCCGCGCCGTAGAGAGGGGATAGCTGTCTACTCTCCATCCGTCTTACGCTTTTTCGATCAGGTCACGTGTCCTGACGCGCTGACGCGAGTTTAAGATTTTATACCCATTACAGAAAAAGTGCTCAACGCCGCTAAAGAAGTTTTCACTTCAAAAATACGGGTTGCACTCCGGGAGTGCCGGCAGAAGTGAAAACTTGATTATTAACGTTGAGCATGTTTGATATTTTGGAATGGTTAGGGGGGGCTTGTTTGTTATTTGGCACGCTGTAACATACACGAACATTCGCGCAAGCGCCCTGCGCTGCCTAAACGAAACAGTAGGCCCAGGCATACATTTTCGCCGCGCCGTAGAGAGGGGATAGCTGTCTACTCTCCATCCGTCTTACGCTTTTTCGATCAGGTCACGTGTCCTGACGCGCTGACGCGAGTTTAAGATTTTATACCCATTACAGAAAAAGTGCTCAACGCCGCTAAAGAAATTTCACTTCAAAAATATATGATGTACATTACTATGCAAACTTCCACAGATATTTCGTTTGAACGAGATCTAGTAAGCAGTTTTTTTGAATACGTCATAAATCGTAAACCGCAATTTACCTTTCGATGAACTACTATAACTTTTATTGTTACTTGTTGCTACGGAACCCTTCACGGGCAAGTCCGACTCGCACTTGGCCGCTTTTCTTTTGTAAGGAATTTGAAAAGAAAAGATCTCTAACTTCGGTCAAAGCATCTTTGCTATCACACCTGTGCACGGACGACCTTACTGTTGTGAAAATAGAAACTGGCTTAGGAGGTAATCTAAACTCTTTGATTCTAGCATCTGTATACATGGATGGCGGGGCGCAAGCACCACCACCAGAACTCGAAAACCTACTGATCTACTGCAGACGACTCAAATCAGAATGTATTATAGGCTGTGACGCCAACGCACACAGCACAGTATGGGGATGCCAGGACACGAACGAAAGGGGGAGGGACCTCCTGGACTTCATTCTAAGGCATAACCTAAACATTCTGAACAGAGGGTCGGAACCAACTTTTGTGACGTCATGGGCCAGGACGATAGTAGACGTCACACTAGCCACAGATACTATTGCAGAACTAATAAATGACTGGCATGTCGCCACGCATGAGGCATCGTGTGCGGATCATAGGAGAATCAGGTTCAGCCTGAAGATAGGCGAGATGGTTCCGCGCAGATACCGAAACCCGAAGAAAACGGACTCAGGTCTCTATGTGGAGTCAATGGACGCAGCCCTGGGGGGGTTGCGGAAAACTGAACCCACGGAGACACTAACCCCAGCAGAAATAGAGACAAGGCTCGAATCACTGGTTAACAGCATGACAACCAGCTATGAAAAGGCTTGCCCTCTAATCACGGAAAGCAACAAGATAATTCACCGCAAAGACAGATGGTGGAACAAAACCCTCGGCAAACTGAGAAAGAAGGTTCGTCACCACTTTAACAGGGCCATGAATACAAATAGTGAAGAAGACTGGGCAGACTACAGAGTAGTAAGACAGGAACTTAAGCATGAGATAAAACTAAGCCGCAATAACTCTTGGAGGAAATACAGCAGCTCAATTGCATCCCAGAGTGAAACGGCCCGTCTGAGTAAAATACTTTCGAGTGACACCAAGATAAAACTGGGCACTCTCAAGAAGCCAGACGGTTCGTACACGACAACAGACAAAGAACAGTTTGAGCTTCTGCTACAAACGCACTTCCCAGACTGCAATCTAGACGGGAATGCAAGCTGGGAAGCAGATCATGAGGGCCACAACCCGAATAAGGAAGACTGGGAACTAGCCGACGCCATTGTCACAGAAGAGGCACTGTCGTGGGCCATTAGAACCTTTGAACCATTTAAAGCAGCCGGCACGGATGGAATCTTCCCGGCGCTTCTACAATGGAATCTCACTAGAATCGAGGCGACACTCGCCGCTATTTTTAGAGGATGCATTGCCTGGAAATATATCCCTCACACTTGGAGGGAAGTCAGAGTAGTCTTTCTGCCGAAGCCAGGCAAGTCGGACTACACCCAGCCCAAATCGTTCCGGCCTATAAGTCTAAGCTCTTTTCTACTGAAGACCTTGGAAAGGCTCTGCGACAGACACATACGTAGCGGACCACTGCTCAAGAATCCCATAAATAATAATCAACATGCCTATCAGTCGGGCAAATCGACGGAAACAGCCCTTCACAATGTAGTGCACAAAATCGAGAGCGCGCTAGACTGCAAGCAATCGTGTCTGATAGCATTCATTGACATCGAAGGTGCCTTTGACAAAACAACATTCCCGAGCATCGAGAAGGGCTTGAGGAATCAAGGTGTGGAAGAAAACCTAAATGAGTGGATTAACAAAATGCTATCAAACAGAGCAGCCCTCATAGAACACTCGGAAGTCACAAGATGCCTTGTAACTAAAGGCTGCCCGCAAGGAGGAGTACTGTCTCCTCTGCTGTGGGTACTTGTAGCCAATGAGTTACTTGACTCCCTCAATAAGGACGGGCTGCAAACCATAGGCTATGCCGATGATCTCGCAATCATGATTTCGGGATTGTTTGAATCGACCCTATGCGAGAAAATGCAGAAAGCACTCCGTATCGTGGAGGCTTGGTGCCACACGCACAGCCTAACAGTAAACCCCAGCAAGACAGAACTGGTGCTATTCACTCGCAAGCTGAAGCTACCAAATCTAAATTTACCTTCTCTTTTTGGAACCAAACTGGCTCTCAGCAAAGAGGTAAAATATCTCGGAATATGGCTAGACAGCAGTTGTTTGCCCCATAGCAGCTCCTATGGGGCAAACAACTAGAACATGTAACGACAAAAGCCACAAACGTACTATGGCAGTGCAGACGCGCCGTTGGCAAGGATTGGGGGCTAAAACCCAAGCTTTGTCTCTGGATGTACACGGTCATGGTACGGCCAGTGCTAACCTACGGTGCAGTGGTATGGTGGCCCAGAACAAACCTAGTCACCACAATCAGCAAGTTGCAGCAGGTACAAAGGCTCGCCTGCGCCCTGATTAGCGGTTGCGCAAAATCCACACCGTCTGCGGGACTGGATATGATACTAGGGCTAACGCCCCTCCATCTCCACATACAACAGGAGGCGATGGCAGCAGCGTTAAGGATAAGATCCACGAACCAGTGGAAAAGCAGTGGTAAACCAACAAACCACTCAAGAATTCTGGACAAGGCCATACAAGCCATCCCGGAGGCCGTAAAGGGAACCGACAGAATAGCCACGACATACCTAACGGACAAAAAGTACCAAATAGAAAGCCAAAGAGGAACGGTAGATCCTATCTCGACCTCCAACATCTATCACGTTTATACCGATGGCTCCAAACAGAAAGCAGGAGCGGTCTGCGGCTTCTACTGCCCCGAAATGGGGCTATCACGCGCGCAACCCCTCAGCAACACAACAACTGCTTTCCAGGCAGAAACTCTCGGGCTTCTCCTGGCAGCAGCAGAGATGCTTACAATTTTAGAGTCTAAGACGAGTGCGGATATAGCAATCGAACGGACAATATTAATCTTTACAACAGACAGCGCAGCACTCATCAACGCACTGGGCAGATCCGATACAAGATCAGAATCAGTCGCACAATGCCACACTGCGCTACAAGAACTAGCTTAAATGCATACTGCCAAAATAAAATGGACAAAAAGTCATGGCTCGTGTTCAGGGAACAATGAAGCCGACTCCCTAGCAAAAGAGGGTGCGAAGCAGACACCTACCACAGACGACCTAGGCCTCTGCAAGCCCCCATCGGCAGAAATAAGGAATAGACTGAAGATGTACTCCCACAAGGAACATCAAAAGCAATGGGAGCGCAGATCAGACTGCAAACACACAAAAACGATGCTGCCAGCGATGGATAAGCACATCACAACAAACCTACTCAAAATGAAAAGAGAGGACTTAAAACTAATGGTAGGAATCATCACGGGCCATTGCGACCTAAACTACCACCTTATGAAAACTGGAGCTACAGACAGCGACCTGTGTCGGGGCTGCCTGCAGGACAAGGAAACTGTGGAGCATGTGGTACTGCACTGCTCCGCAACAGAAGAGGCGAGGTCCAAGACAGGGCTCAGGGAACTCATTGAGTCGTGTCCCTCCACATCCACATCCGTGTCACCATCAGGTTTACTGGAGCACTGCTGCCACCAACCCAAAGTCCTTCTCCGTTATTTTAAGGAGTTGGGCTGGCTGGGGTGAGGTTTGGCAGGGGGATAATGCACAATACACCCCATCGCGGGACGTCAGTGCAGATCGTATTCCCCCAAATCAAATTAGAATTAGAATTAGATCTCTAACTTCAAAAGAACTGAGTTCCCTGATCGAAATGCTAATTTGTAGATAATTGAAAATCTGCATTATGGGTGCTAATTGGGGGAATTTCTTTCAAAAAAAATTTTACCGACAACACGCTCTTCCGGCAATCAAAAAGTTTCATTCATTTCAATTGCCCCGTTTATTCCACAATAAGTCGTTTGATTAAACTAGATCGAAATACGCAATGAAAACTATGGAAAATAGATGTGAAACTAGTGTTTATGAGCCTAGCACTGCCTGTACTTGAGTTACCCTTCATTTAGCTCGATATGAATCAATTAATTGGTGTGAAATTTAAGCTAAATTCATGCAGATTGTAGATAAACCGACAGATTATTTGACAGCAGGGGGTCGTCAAGGGGTCGTCAGCAGCGTAGGTATAAACAGCGACAATGTGTTCACTGATGAGCGACATTACCATTCGGTTTGGTTCGCCATTCCATGCTGCGATATTTGATTGATTAATGTTTGTTTAAATACGAGAATTTACGTAAATACTGAAACAATACTTCTATTTTTATGATGTCACTTGTTTTTTTGAACCAGTAGGGTGAAACGATTCTGAGTACTTCTCACAGGTAGGTCTTGTAGGTTTTACGACTTGCTAGTTGCCTCACGTTTGTTTTCACCGTTTGAGAGTACTGACACTGTGTTTATAAGTCTAGAATAAAAAAAATTGGTTGTCTGTAAATCGGTTTACTGACGATAGTTGAACGTGACAACGTCATAAGAAAATATGTACACAGATGTCGGACGCTGCCGAGCGCGGAGGCCGATTGTGCCTCTTTGTCGCTCGTTCCGCGCTCTCGCTTGCACTTCAAGCCATAAATGGAACGTCTCAGAGCGAGGTAACGCCGCATGAGTAATGTTTTTTTCGTGCGTGCAGCCGGCTCCATCGAATTATAAGACGTTGTCACGTCAAAAATTGCGCTCTATAAAGCCTTGCGCACATCTAAGCGTTCTGCGGTGACGATCAGTGAAACATTGTTAAACATAACAGCGATATTTGACAGTGTTTCATTGATTGCCACCGCAGAACGCTTAGATGTGCGCAACTACGCCTATGTTATCTATAATACTTATCTACTTTTATCTAAAAACCTTGGCCAACATAAATGTTGCTCTATCCTATGCAGGTCCATGTCTTGTGATGCTGACTTACAACTAAGATCTATGTAAGTATGTTACTAAATAAAACATGTGTATGCACTATTGAGTATTGTGTGATTTTTAAGCAAAAACAATTCACGGGCAATTGATTTTCTCTAATTATTTAACCGTTGTAGTTTTTTTTCTACTGAAAACGTTCGCTTCTATAAGTATATACAATAATAATCACTAATTTGGCATTATATAATACTAACCTGCAATCGCGTGACTTGGCACATTCACTCAATTACAAACTCATAAACATGATTTTCATGATTTGATATAATTAAAGTATAAAGTTGCCGTTCAATCGGACGTCAGTTTTTGGGATACAATATATGTAAATTCAATCTTAATTTGTAACGTTTTAAATAAAAAAAATATTAAATCGTTGTCATTTATGACAATGCACGGTAGATGAGAGAAACACGAACATTATTAGCTGTTGTCAAATATGACAGCCATATTTGACAGCATTTCACTGATCGCCATCGCCATCGTACATTATAGATATGTTTTTCTTCGTAAGAAGACTTGTATCAAAAAATAAATTATAACTTCCGCAAAGGCGGGGAAATACACAAGAGGCATGATTTTCTAAGGTTTTTTGAGAAGACCAAGTAAAGACTCACTTTACTGCTACTGGTCGTACGGCTTTCTATAAGATATTGACCCGCCGTCCTGTACAAAGTGAATACATCATTAGAATGTCCAGTTACATAGTTTGTAGCAACAATTTCAATGAGCACTGACAGTCGGACACAGTTCTTAGTTAGAATAGATAAGTAGGATTGGTGCTCTGTGATTGAAGAAAAGCGATGGATTTAACATGACCATCCAGCGCTTGAAACGAATTCACATTTTTAATCTATTACGTTAGGTGATGGGTGTTATTTATATAAATACTCGCGGCTACCCGCGGCTTCACTCGCGCCGTAGCTATTACTTTTTTGGAATAAAAAGTATTTGACGTTCGTCACGCTACCTCCCCACCAACTTCCAGCAAAATTGGTTCAGCCGTTCTTTAGTTACTAATAGTTTATTGTATAACTAACACGATTTTCTTATATAAAGATGCATTGTTATGTTTTTATTTCTATCTATCTAATCAGCCCGCATTCACCCACTGCTGAGTATAGGTCTTCTTTTGAGCACGCCACTCTTTCCGGTCCTTTGCCAGCTGGATGTTAGTAGAAGGATAAATCAGTTGAAATGGAAATGGGCAGGACACTTGACCAGGCGGGCAAAGGACAGTCACCAAGGGGTGACCACTGACCACGCGATAACCATAGGTCATAAGGCAGACCAGAAGGCTTATTCTAATTTTAAACATCGTCTTGTCACGCAAAATGCCATATCTTTTGCGTAGCGTAGGTTATCTAAGCATATTTAGGTTATCTACGCCTATTTTGTAGGATTTTGTATGGAGAAACGATGAACGTCCCTGGCGCGATTGCATGAAAAAAATATTAATTTAACGTAGCGTTCGTAACTAATAACATTAGTTCTAGCGCTCTCAATTCAAACGATGCGTTTTCGTCGCACGATGAAATAAAACAGAAAAAAATCTTTAAAGTGTCCTAATTTAAGCATGAAGTCATCGTACAATGACGCATAATTTAGGCAGTTTCATCGTACGATAAAATACTTGTCACGCGTCGGCTTCAAACGGATGTTTTTTTTAACTTTATTATTTTGAATAAGATCCGTGTGAAACCGGAACGAGTCACTAGTATTACATGACTTACATTACTCAAAGATAATGTAGCACTCTAATAATGAAATAATTTTTAAATTCGGTTTAGTAGTTCTTGAGTTTAGTCGTTACAAAATATCTACAAAACACAAACACTCCTTTCCTCTTAATGATATTAGTGTAGACTTAAAACTCGTTTACATCGCATTTATTTAGAATAAAAAACAGGTTACAAAAAGATTCGTCGGATTGCTTACTCTTTTGATCATACTGATTCGCTATTCCTTATCACTACAACCTCTACCTGAAATCCTATTAAGAGCGCGCAGCAAACTTGTTTCTCAAACTCCCAGTTCGTTTGCGCTAGCGTAACAGCCGAAGGACAACTTGCTGGACGTTGTCTAACTTCATTACAATACTTACTTAAATATCTTAAGTAAATCAAAAAAAGACGGAAACCTATCACAATGGATAGGAAATGTAATTTACTGTATACTTGTATTTGTACTTGTTGTGTAGTAGCGACTCATTTGTTTTTTTTTTTATCTATGGCAGTTAGTGGGAAAAAAACGTGGCATTATTGATGCAAGTATCGTGAGCAGAATTTATTTGTGGTATCGTTATAAATGGATGGCGATGCTGTCACTTTCTGTAAAATCCCAAAGGCTTTTTACGTAAAGTTCTTGTATACGCGGCACGCTTAAAACTTTTTATTTCTGTCTCATTATGCCTATACTGTGCAGCAAAAAGCTTCATGAGTCTATAAATAAATAAATATTTCAGACTATCTGGCCCCAAACTAAGCATAGCTTGTACTATGAGAACCAGATAGCTGATATACTACTTAAATACTTGTTTTTTGTAAATACTTGCTTATAATACAATATAACACCCAGACAGAGAAAATAATAATCTATCTATCTATGCTGTAGATGCTTAAATTTAAATGAAATAGCATAGTAAGGGCCCATTTCACAAAGGCTGAGTACCACTATCCGTTAAATAATAATATTTCCATCAAACCAAAATCGCCTAGCTCAGCTCATTCGCATAACGTTCCCACAAAGTGGTTCATACAGACGGTAACATAAACTTTACTGCTGAGTAAAACTGTGAAATAAGTGCGACTATCATTCCTGAGCGATAAGCCGTCGTAATAACATTACATTGTAGCGTATAATATAACCTCATCTGTTCGACACTAAAAAGTCGCCATAAAACTTGGTATAAGATTAACTAGAGCTGAATTGTGGTCGATGTCACAGAGATAGAAGATCATAGAATTGACAAGCTCGTGTGAAAGATGACACGGATAAGAGAGGAGTAAATGCAGAGATGACGGCTGAAAGGGGGAAATGGTGGAGGAAGACATGTTGTGTCGACCTCACATAAAGTGGGATAAGGCCAAGAAGATGAAGAAGAACTGACGAGCATCACCATGACAATCACGATTGGATACGTTTTGTTATAGATGGTGGATACTACATTAACACTTGCTTGCCGTCTGCTGGTTCCATTGGCAAGTTGTATTTAACATAGTACAGTCAGCGGCCGACCGCGGCTTCACTCGCCGCGTTCCCATTCCCGGTTCCCGTTCTCGTTACTTTTTTGGGATAAAAAGTGTCCTATGTCCGTCTCCTGGTTGATCGAAGTCCTGAAGCTTTTTCATTTTATGTAACCGTCACACCGTTTAACCTTTTAGGCTCTAGGCTTGGTTTCGTGGAACTGACACCTAGATTCACATGACTTTAGGTCGTTTCAAAGCATTTATTTTTTTACAACTAGCTGATAGAACAAGCAAATGGCAAGCATTGTTTTGTAGGTCACGCACGTTGGAAACATGCCCTACGATGCACTCCGTGCGTCCATCAACTTGTAGCGTACAGATGTTCAGCCTCACGTACCAGTAATTTCACCGGCACCCACACCCTTTAAACCGAAACACAGCGATGCTGCTTCACAGCAGTAATAGGCATAGTGATAGATTTTCTCCCGACGAGCCACACACAAAGAGCTCTCGGATCCCTTCTACTACTATTATCCTTGGCATTCAATGAAATCAATTTACTTTGACTGTTGAGTTGCCAACTTTCAGAAATCGTCAAGTCAAGGGCTAAAAAATATACCTACGCCATATTTCAGACCTCTAGGCCTTGTTGTTTCAAAAGTTTCGTAAACAGTGAGTCATTAAGTTATGAAGGACTTGATTAAAATAAAGATTGAGCCATAAGCGTAAATCTGAAACCCGCCTGTAACTTTATTTATAAAACGTACTTTAGGCTAAAAGATTGTTGATCTTTTTCAACAAATTAATAAAAATTCTAATTTTATTTTCTTTACTAATAATGTATTGACAAAA
The DNA here is from genome assembly GCA_939531255.2 of Thera britannica. Lineage (NCBI taxonomy): Eukaryota > Metazoa > Arthropoda > Insecta > Lepidoptera > Geometridae > Thera > Thera britannica. The sequence goes on along the minus strand of OW618040.2, from coordinate 14,062,545 downwards.
AATGCAAACAAAATAAAGCAAAATTTAATTAAGCATTAGAAGGCCTACAGTTTTCTTTTTCAGGTGAATTTTATTTTTCCAAGTCCTCTTTAATTTGTTAGTGTTGCCAGCCTGAACGTGTCTCCCCTTAATTGCTTTTCTTATTTATGACTCTCATGTAGAACAGAGAGGAAACAGCTGGGACACTTTGCTGATGTCATGCTTGGACACTCAGTCTATATTTTATATATTGATCTCATAATGAGTCCTATCCACCTCGGTTAATAGATCGCCTGTTAGATAAAACCTATCAGCAAATAAAAAGGACTGTCAGCTTCTGTAAAATGAGACTAATTGGAAATTAAGAGAGTAAATGTTTATCCATTAGATGAAGACATGCATTCGGTACGGCGTTGAGAGAAACCTAGTGCATCCTGATTCCATCATCATGGTTGTCGTCTCATTTTACAGCTCCTAAAAAAACTGCAACTGTATTGTATCCTCAGGCCAATAAAAGATTAGACAACACCCAGAAAAGGCGTTAAAGATTAGGACACATCAAAATGAAAATAAAAGTAGAGTCGGTAAAGTCGGTTTACTGACGATAGTTGAACGTGACGACGTTATACAGCTGTCCACGCGGACGCATCGCTCACTCAAGTAGGAGAAAGACAGATGTCGAACGCTGCCAAACGCGGAGGCCGATTGTGCCCCTTTAAAAGCCAATCTGTATAAGCCTTAAATGGAACGCCTCAGAGCGAGGTAACGCCGCCTTAGTCATGTTTTTCGTGCGTGCAGCCGGCTCCAACGAATTATAAGACGCTGTCACGTCAATAAATAAAAAAATACTGGTGGGCATTCCACACAGTAGCCCCAAAATAAGCAATGCTAGAAACATGCTTAACGTAGCCCACGTGTGGAACCATACTTACACGAATTCTACGTCGTCGCTTCGTAGCATTCGCACGTCGTAGCCGTTGCGTAGCACTCACGTAGGACTCACGTAGCACGACGACGACGACGTCTACGCAGGGATCGATGTAATGCCATGATAGATGCTGCAAGTTTACGTAGCAAGAGAGAGAGCAAGAGAATATTAAACTCTGCATCGAAAAATAATTTACTCAACTACATAATTATAGTAGAGTATACATTTCAAGGAGCACTTTGACAAAACCGGCCGTCTTGGTTCAGTAGCAAGTAAACAAATTAACTTTGGCTTTTGATCAAAAATACGTTTTGCTTTTAATAATTAATATCCGTTGAGGGCGCCACTGCACCAAGACTCTATAACGAGGGGTAATCTCTAATATGTCAAAGTCAAAATTTGAATACAGTACACAATTAGGCAAAACAATGGGTGACCTTATCGCTGAGAGTGATCTTTTCCAGGCAAACTTGACACGTGATTCACCCCTAATCAAGCCAAAAGCTTATTCTGTTACTGTCAATAGTTTGGTAGCTCAGTTAGGTTTTCACTGTGGCGTTCAGCTTAACTTTAAATTGGCCAAAACGTCCAATGATATTGTGAGATTAGAGATAATTATTTAAATGCAAATAAGCAAAATTAAGTCTTTTATAATTAGAACCATCTGTTAAACCTGTGCTTCTTTCAGCAAAGACTGTGAAACTGTGAAGAGATTATTCAGTTTAAATAAAGTATCCCAAACTATAAGCAATTTTACTTCTCTCATTGCCATAATAGTTAATTTGAAGTCAGTTTTACAAATTTTTAAGCTTGTTGATAAGATCTTAATGCACAAGTATAATATACAGGGCGTCCTACGGCCATGCCACATGGAGGGAAAGTAGGTACCTAAAATATTTTAGATGGAACATTTTACTGAAAGAAGATATTATTTGAATTTAAAAAAACAATTTAGACTGGATTCATAGTTTTTTTTTTGAGTATTAGATAAATAATGATTTATTTTGTATTGAACATGTTAAAAATCATGGTCTTCCTTTTATATCTGACACTATGTTACTTAGCAAAAAATAATCCGAAGCCTTTCGATCAGTATGGTAAAACTACGGGTTAATTATTTTTCTCGTGTAACGGGTTCGATTCCTGGTTCAACCATGTGTATTTAAATATCTATGAATGCTGTTTAAATTGTTGTTTAAATTCATCTATAGACTTCTTCCAGTAAAATGTTACATCTACAATATTCAAGGTTAAAAAACTCCTCCAGGGTAGGCAACGCGTACGCAACGACAGCCCTTGGTGCCGTCAGGTTGGCCGTAAGGGCGCTTGTACACGCTAAGAAAATTTGCCGTTCCTGCGGCAGACAAGACAAATTCTTCGTGTAGACGACAAGAATTTTGTCTTTTCCACACACGAAAACGCAAAAACGTTCGCCGCGTCGTGTCTTGCGCAGATAAGATTTTTTTCGTGCACCGCTGCGAGCAGTGTACACAGTTATTTTCTAGTTACGACACGAATTCTTGGGTAGACCCGGCGTTTTTTCTTAGCGTGTACAAGCGCCCTAAGGTCGTTTGTCTATCTGTTACATAAATAAGGTACTTTCCCTCCATGTGCATGTCCGTGAGACGCCTTGTATTGTATTGCTACCTTATTTATTGCATAAAACACGAGAAACAAAAATACAACCAGACATCTCAAAGTAAATTTATTATGAAGAGATTTGACTCCCAAACTCCTGTCTTTTTCTCACATTGTTATCATTTTCTCTTTCTATTTGGTTAACTTTATTATGTTTGTAACTGTTATTTCACTTTTAATTATGTCTTGCCGATCTAGCAAAAGCTAATAATTAATAAAGGCTGACAGCGGTGTCAGCTTAAGGCAATCACAAATTTATGATTTATTCTAATATAATATGGAAACAGTTGGGTCAGGCCGCACGCCCGGGGTGACAGGTGTGCCAAGGCCCTACGTTCTACTTAATTGAACCCAGCAAAATACCTTTTTTATAACCATCCATTTTCTTTTTATTAGATAGTAATATAAATTTATTGAGCGAAGATACATCAAAAGTCGTGAAATTGAAATATGATCATTCATTTTCATATTAAAACTCGTACCTAAACACATTTTTAAGTACACTGCGGCAACTTAAAAACCACTTCACGCAGTGGACTGGTCTTTTCCGTGCATGCCACGCAATGTAACTCAACTAGCGATATGAAACTTCGCCTATAGTATAGCAGAGTAGAGTGGTAGCTTCTATGCTAAAAACCTATATTTTTTAGAAATATACCTGATATTATGATGAATTTATTGAATCATACTTGTTACTTTCTTTTATATCATTACTTTATTACATCAATTGAATAGCTTTATGATTAAAACTTCTTATCCATCTTTTATTACAATTACTTATAACGTGCAAATAAAAGCTAGCACATACGCAAACGTCGCCGTCGCTAGTTCTATTAATACAGTCTGCGTTGAGGCTAAAAAGAGCTGTGTAATGTGTTACCATTAGGGTTCTTGCAGCGTTACTTAATGTTACTTTTGTAACATTTTACGTTGCATTTGACCCTCTCATGTTACACTGCTCAATATAAATATTTGATAGATTGGGAATAATGGGACAGTTAACTATTTTAGTTTTTGTTTATTATAGTGCTATAGTAATGTGTCGTTTCCACACAATTTATGGTAATGTAATTTTTCTCGTGAAAATGTTACTTTTTGAGCTGTCGCATGTTTGACTATCTGATACTGGCAACACTGGTTTCTTTTCTTTTATTATTTTCTTAATTGAACAAAAAATTTGATTGCTATTATCAAGAGTTTAATGGCACCAATTGAGCGCTTATTTTATATTCTGACCCTCCATAGTATCAAGCTACATTTCCATTTGAATGGGCACTAATTTTCAGACTACAGGATACGGCAGCGTACTCATTTCAATACCAAACGGTCTTTTTTACGTTTAAAGCTATGTTTGGTTACAACCTCGACTGGTGATAAGCGACGATATAGCTGGAAATGGAGCAGGCTATTTGTATGTTATTTCATTTGCAACTACAACCCCTTTATGGAAACTTGTAATTACCACTGATTTGGAACAGTTGAACAATTTGTGGAACGCTTGTAACGGTCTGCCTAAAAAAATACGAGGAAAATCTCGGAAAAAAATATGTCAGTGTCTATAGGCTGTGCCAAGAAAAACAAATGAAGTTTAAAAAAATTGAGAAACCAACTTCACGGCAAAACTACTGAACCAATTTTTATAAAATTTATATGAGACTAATCTGGAAGTATTACTTTTAATATATAAAAATATTTTTTCAAATGGGCTAATAAATGCTATAGATAGGTTATCTTTACTTAATTAAAAAAATATTCTGTTAAAAAATATGATTCTAATGATGTCGCAAAACTTAAAAAATTAACTGACTGAAGCCTCGCACACATTTAAGCAATCTGCAATGGTGATCAGTGAAATGTTGTCAAACATGACATTGTTGCATTGATCGCCATCGCCATCCTAGATGTGCGCCGGACTTAAGATGCAAAAATTAGCTATAGGTATACGATTGCGTGTAAATTATATGCATTGGTTATAAACTGCAGCCCAATCCAAAGTTTATAAAAAAATAATTGCTTTACCCACCTTCTTTTCATCCCCATCTCGAGAAGAAGCTCCACATTATTACATCAGTCATCAAACTGTTATAATTATCAGTATAACAGTTTGATCTCTGTGTAGTTCTTTATACTGCAGTAAGCTTAAGGAAACGGACTATCACTTAATCTGTGCCACTGGATATTTAAGGCAGAGGTCGCCAACTATTGGCCCATCTGGTATAATAACTAGTTCGGCTAATAGGGCTCGGGTCGAATAGTTAGCATGATTGGCCTCGGTCGGCCGATATTTCGGGGCTATTCAGGTACGTAATTATTAGTTTTGATTGCGAAAGCTTATTTAAATTATGTAAGTGTTGGTCTGAATTTCATCAATGTACAGAGAAGGAAGAATATAATATAAATTCCATTCAGTAATGATACATGGAAAAACTTATTTTCAAAGAATTTTATGATATCCCAAAAGCTAAAAACCGAGCGGGATTTGACCCTGCGACCTTCAGCTGGAGCTGCACTGACCGCCTCGCTATCGGATCCTAATCACAATTGAAGAATAACTCTCAAGAACTTTAATACGACACTTACGCTTTTAAGGCATTATAAAAGTTTTTGTGATTTTCATAAGTGTAGACCGTGTCACAACTTCTCGCTTGTAGACCTTTTGAAAGATATAAAAATAAAACAAAATGTGTTATCTAAAACCGCGAGTATCATGACATGGTGTACAATTAGGTTGTACCTACTGTACACAGTTATGCAAAAAGACATAGTTGATTTAGTTAAAAAAACATGTGTGTGTGTGTGTTGCACACTATTTTTAGGAACCAAGTTACACGATGATAAGACAAAGATTAAAAAAAAAAACTATCTTGATCCTAACACGTTTACCAACTTTAATGTTATCGAAAATCAATTAGGCAAACTCAATTATTTTTATGCTAAACGGAAAACAGAAAAGCGCAGTGGTTCCATATCTTTCAAAGGGTTAAAAAGTGCGAGTGAGAAGTACATCGACTTTGATCTTCGACTTATTACGAAGAATTTGTTTTCTGTCATTTCGGGAAGTCGCATAGCTTTTTCATTTTTATTGTTTTTCTGGTGTTATTTTGAGTTCTGATGTGTAATTTCGGTGGTGCTTTAACCAACATTACTTGAGTCTTAGCTCAAAGTGTTAACAGTTGGAATTAAAGTGATATTCTGATTTGATCGAATACGTTTCTGATGGTTTTGAAAAAAAAAATGGCCACCATTTGTTTTCAACGCCAATTAGGGCCGACTTGTCTATTGACTGTGGCTTGACTTGACTAAAAACTATTATATTAATGTAATGTATTGTATACACACTCGACACTGGCAAAATTGACAGACACTTGGTTCGAAAGAATCAGTGACAAGATAAGAAGAAGACAGACAAAATTGATCCGAAATAGACAGATGCTATTAATGAAGAAGAAGAAGATTTATTATGAATTGGGAAGGTACTTCAAAGACTTAACGCGGTACGTTGTAATTACATCAAGAGAGAAACACGCATACATAAATCACGGGCTCACAAAGTCGACGAGGGAATCACCTGTCGCATTGATTGTACGAGTGATTGTACTTACCTGTAAATACATACATCAGTACTGGTTTAACAACCTCCTAAGAGCTTTTATATACAAAAGATGGGTAATTGGATTTGGATTTGGTAACTGAATTTCGGATTTGGTAACAAATTAATGTTATTAGAGCTGTATTTTCCATCTACGGGGTAATACTTAAAATTTCTTCTTTTTGGTAAGCCTTAAAAAGAGATGGATGTATATTTACCTGACGGATTAATGTAAATTGAAAAGCTAGCCCTAAGAAAGATGGCGTATACTCAAAAACTGAATCCCTTATGGTAAAGCTTTTTCTAGACGATAAGTGACCAAATAGCTATACCTGTATACTCTGTCAAATATTGCAGTGATATTTATAGCAGCTTATTGCCTAGATGTGGCTTTAGAATTTTCTCTCACTAATTTGAAAGTGAGAAAAGAAAATGAGATCATTAAAAAACAGTGCACTTTTTTCACAAAGCCGAACGATTCTAATCGCCATGCCATTTGAGTGCAGTCGCCATTATACTCACTAAATGCCATTTCCTTTCGAAATCCAATAATGGAATTAGTTCATCAGAAATGCAATTTTAAAGGATACTCGTTAGCTCTGGAATATTCTAAAAGGATTAACCTGAATAGCCTTTGTTGGCTGAATGGTCTCTAGTAATGATGCCACTTGAAGTCCGTGAGAGCCCTCGTAATGGCTTGGCTGCAGTACATTAATGGGTAGGCGTTTCTACGGGGTATGTTGATGGTTATAATAAAGTACCGAGAACACATTTAAAGTTATGCTTAAAAATCTTCAAGAAAATGTCAATATTATTAATGAAACATACGAAGCAGCATCACGCATTTAATTCCCAGGTATAGCAGATATTCCCTAAGGGCTCTAAGTAAAAGAAAACCCAACATTATGTTTCTATTAGTTTAAATATTATATCAACGAACATTTGGATTGCCTTGAGATTGACCGCATGACAAACAACGGCGCTGCAGCCACGCTTCTTTGTAAACCTTTAGAAATGTGAACGTCGAGCGGGAGAACAAACGTGCATGAGCTAACTCTACCTCCGAGCTATAAAATTAACTTGGTGTCAACTTGAATGGGTTGATAGTTGGCTAAAGAAGGAATTTAATGAATATTTTCTCAATTGATCTAAATCGACCACCACTGCTAGTAAAATTTTTATTTGTTTTTGATTTTATAGGAGTAGTTCTAAAGGATCACAAAATAATGTTCGTTACACCCGTAAACACGTCAAATCAAAAATGTTCGTACCCGTAAACACGTCAAAGTAATTTCAAATAACTTGAAATAAAAATGTTAATGCACAGCATTCATGTTATTTTTAAACGGTTTTGTGTCTGACCGTCTATTTGGTATTTAGAATTATTATGGTTTCGCCATAATCTTATATTGATTTCAAGATTTGTTTATTTTATTTGTTTTGTTTATGTGTTAATCTGCCTTCTTATGCGTGGCTGTTTTTTTATACAATTGACTGACATCACGGCCCGCATTTTAATATGATTTAATTGTGCTTATTTAAAATGTGTGGTAAAATTGCCAATACATTTGATTAAAACCCAATTTGACGAGATGAAGCCAGTTTATTTAAGTTTGCATGAGTTCTACAAAAATTGTACTCTCACACTTTGCTTCGAAATGAGTGGATTCATTAATTATTCACACGTTAGTACAGTCTGTGTGGTGAATATACCGCCGCGCCACTCAAATCAGTAGGCCTACAACAAGGTCTGTCTGGCTCTGTCGCTGGCTCTGGTATTGAGTTTGCGCGAGCGCTGTTTAAATAAATTCTACGTCAAAACGTCACAAATACAATATAATACACTGGTGAGCACTCAACCTGGCTCAAAATCAGAGCCAGAGATAGAGCCAGACTGAGCTTGTGGTAGGCCTACAGTAGGGTTGATTCTCATAAGATATTCTATAAAAACAGCCATTAGAATGTGCATACGCCACGGAATCGGCTTTAAATTGTAAATTTATGTAATCGAGTGGGAATTAAAAATTATGAGCAAACAGGGCGCTCGCTCGAAAACCGTTAGGGTATGAACAATGGTTATATAATGAAAAAGGATTCCAGCACTACATCAAATACTAATAGCACTAGAAATAATTCACAATTGGGCCCAGTTAAACTCAATCAAAATTTCATTAATTGAAAAGCAAGCAATACTCCGAGTTAACCTCTGATAGGAATATTAGATTATATCTTATTATATTATATCTTATTGAATTAAATTATTCCAAGCAAAGTTTAATTTGTAGCTCCATAATTTGTTCTACAGCACTTGTTATAATAAAACTTTCGACGAATGAACGAGCCTTATCTAAATTCACACACAACCATAACCTGTAAAATTAGAGGTTCTTGCACACGACGCCAAAATACTTGAGGTATGCCAAACAGTAGACATGACAATCTCCGAGGATTTTTGGAACATTATAAAAATCTTTGTGATTTCCTTAAGTGTAGTAAACACTATAAAATCAATAGAACATTTCCGAGGAGTTTTGAAATGGATCCTGCTGTCTAGTTATTAGTGTTTCCAAAAGAACTAAGCAGCAAACTCTGACAGTGTTGTAAATGATGCAGGATTTGATGTTAACCACAGCCAGATAATTTTATTTATTTATTTGTAAACAAATTACATACAAGTAAAATTAAGACTAAATACATAATACTTGTAACATAAACTAAGGTACATTGAAGGCAGAGACTAGAATACATTGGACACAAAATCTGATAAGTAATAATAAGTGGATATCACTGGTATTTGAAACAGCAACCACACATCGAAGTAAATACTTGCGTCGGATCACGCAAGTATTTGTCCCGCAGAACCCGTACCTCTCGCATGTCGTCCACGCTGACAGTCACAGCATGTAACGGTGCTATTGACTACATTTATAAGCGCTCCAACGAGGCTGTTTCAATACAAGTCACGTACATGGCCCTACAGCTACAGCTTACACGCAGAATACTTACCGTTGAAAATTTAATTTTACCAAAATTTTGCACACCAAGAGGCAGACTAAAGTGCCTCAGTTTTGTGGTGTACGTAGCTACTTCGGTGCTTTAAGGTTATGTAGGCATTCGCATGCATAGAAAGCTTAATCACTAGTACAAAATAACGTCATTGGCAAACAGTTCAAATTCACCATTTCTTTATTGAGCTGAGTCTAAGTGCCAGTTCCATGCGACCGAGCCTAGAAGAGTGAGGTAAAAAACTACGGTGTTGCAACAGCTCTATAATTTCGTTAAGAAACATTCTCAATTCTATCCTTATATATAACATTTTCACCAGCTAAATCACTTCGCTACTTTATATGTCTGTATCAACACCAACTGGCCGAAAACTAGCAAAAAGCGGAGCGCGATGCCTCCTCAGTAATTTATTTACTTCCTACTTACCGTCCAGTGTTGGAGTTATTTATAAGCCTTCCTGGAAGTTACTGGAGTTAGGCATGTCGAAAAAACCGGGTAAACTAGAGACTTCGCAGTCGACAAAAAGTGCCTGAAAATTATGGTGTTTTGCCATATATGATAACGATGATTTTACAGTCTTATTTTAACTACATATTAAACAAAGTGTTGTAGACATATCACATTGGTGGATCAATGCTTGTATCATCTACGAGTATCTTACCATAGGATTTAAATATACGGTGATGAAACTTTACAAAAGTCATTATTTTTATCCCCATAGTCCATCCCGCTGCTGGGCAAAGCCCTCCCCAATTCTAAAATAATATTTACACTTCTTCTTACCCCAATGTATGTACAAATTCCAATTATAATAAAAACAGCGAACTTCAACAAAGCCACGTCTAAAATCGAGCTATGTACGTGGGTAACACTGAAAATATTTAGAACAAAGCATTACTAATAGTATGATAATTAGGAATTTCTTAAGTTTAAGAGGACAGATTCAGCCCTCTGGGTGGGAAGAGAACGCAGCCCAGCGTACGGAGTAAAGACGTGCATGTGAAGAAGAGTGGCTCGACAGAAGGCAAGAAGATACCTTTAATAATACAATTTGGTACACCAGCCACACTTAAACTACTTCATTAGCATCAAAGGGAAGAACAACAAAGCTCTCAAACAATAAACAATAATATGTCCGTACGTAGTCACCGTAGCCAAAAACGGCTAGGATTACCTTTTTTGTTTTAGACACTAGTATCCGGAAAGCTCTAGAAGGAATTACTATGAAACTTAATTCGTCTTTAGATTCATTCTAAAAGATTCCAGGTTTAGCGTTTGAAGATAAAAATAAATTTATTACTACGATAGCTGTGAGCTTCATTAGGAAACGAAACACAGCGACTTCAGCCAGCTAATGACTTACAAATTATTGCACTTCACCTTAATTAAGCCTTGCGCACATATGGCGATGGCGATGATGATTTGTTTCAGCATAGGGTTTTGCATACATCCGCTCACACTGCTGGGAACTTTGACAGTGATATAGATCAGTATATCGCTGTGGCAATCATGACATCGCAGGCAATCAAGATGCGTGCTTTAAACGTACTTATATAGTTTTAAGTGCGACATAGTTGTTTTTCACTTATCACTGTCAATTAGTGAACATTTTCCACGGCGGCATCGAGCCTCAAACAAACCACAACAAAACCAAAATATGCATTACTATATTATTTTATTTGCTTAGCCGCCGTAGCAATAAAGCTACGCCGTAGCAACACCGCTACGAGGTGTGTAGAAAGTTGATTTGGCATTCGTATTATATTAGTTTACATGTTTTTTTTTTAAATTATTATACCCGTATGATTAATAGATGTTTTAATACGTTTGTTTTTACTGAGCCCTTATAAAAAAAACAATACCATGGAGACGCTGAACTCCATGAAACAATTTCTAGCTTGCACACTTTGACCCATTCGAAAGATGTACCCACGAGGCAATGCTTTGTTATGGGCGATGGTTACCACTTAACACTAGGTGGGCCATATGCTAGTTACACCAGCACGTTGTATAAAAAAATAAATATAAAATACTTATTGCTTATAGCTTGAAACTTTGAAAATCTAAAGTCACTAGCAACTGTCTTGTGCGGTACACACTAGATAGTTTTATATCCTTCAAAAGGTCAAAGTGCAACAATTATTACGTCAGCACGTTGCTTAATTTTGATCCAGTATTTTCTTTGTAGTAAATGTAAAATAATTTGTGATTTTAACAACGATGAAAGAAATTCACTTAGCAAATTTTTTGTGGCTGCGTACTCAATTTAATTATTTTTTTGATTTGCTTAATCTAGGAAAAATCTAGCTCAATTTGATAACACTCAATGCAGCAAAATACATAAATTATCAGCCAATTTTGTAACGAACCCAATCATTTGGTCTCATTACAGTTCGCATTGAGTTGTTAGTTATGCCATTTAGCTTTCTGCTACACTCGTTACCCTTATCATAATGAACAAGCCGAATGTGTAATAACTGTATTGCTGGTAATGAAGGTAGCTAATTACACTCTCATAGTTGCAATGAGGTGGGCTAGAAGTATAATAATGCCATCTTTTCTCAAGAAACAAAATACTCGTATTATCAACAGTGAAATTGTTAGGATTATTATTTGTGAAAGATTAATTACTAGGTAAATGTTTTTAGCAATAGTGAATGTAGCATTATGAGTACAAATATAAAACAATATCTTTACATCATACATGCTCAGTAAATAGGATTTTCTTTAGCGCAAAGAGGCTGTGAAAGTAGGCGTGTGCAGCCCAGTGCATTGTAAATGCGTTCCATTTTCAAATCACTTTTACCGTCACACTATGCTTGATACGTAATGGTTCATTACAGTTCAAGAGCTATGCAAACCTCCTTGGTGATGGTTCATTACAGTTCAAGAGCCATGCAAACCTCCTTGGTGAAACAATCTCTTCTTCTAAATATATAAAACTCTTTCGTTACTGACTGACTGACTGACTGACTGACTGACAATCAACGCACAGCCTAAACCGTTAGTCCTAGAAGCATGAAACTTGGAGGGTATGTTCCTCTTTTAGCGTAGAGGTGTACTAAGAAAGGAAATTGGAAAATTATTTTCCGAAGAGGAGAAAAAGGGGATAAATGGTTTAAAGAAAAATCAACACACAGCCTAAACCATTAGTCCTAGAAGCATGAAACTTGGAAGATGTGTTCCTCTTATAGAGCAAAGGTGCACTAAGAAAGAAAATAGGAAAAAAAATCCCTTAAAGAAGAAAAAAGGGAAAAATAGTTTGAAGAAAAATCACAAAAAATGCTTTACAAAATACACAAAAAAACAATTAAAAAAATTCAGCTACCGCAGCATCTGTCACCAAATTTGAATACACACAAAAGTTTACAATCATAAAACCCAACGTGACCACTAAGACAAAATCGCGGAAAACACCTATCATACCGAAACTAAACACCGCTTCAAAAACGACCACAACAACACTCGCCTTCACATTCAAACCTACCCTAAAGTACATGCTCAAAACTATGGTAACCAGCAGTTGGCCATGTCTAATTAAAAAAATCTGATTCGATTATACACCAACACTAATACAAACCCCCAAATTAGCCACTAATATAACATAAAATCAAAAAAATATCTCTACAAAATACGCAAAAAAAAACAATAAAAAATTTTCAGCTACCGCAGCATCTGTCACCAGGTTTTAATACACACAAATGTTAACAAAAAAAACCAATGATAACCACTAAGACAAAATCGCGGGAAACATCTATCATACTTAAACTAGACACTGCTGAAAAAAATCAGCTCCAACAGCACTCGCCTTCAAATACACTCTAAAGTACAAGCTCAAAAATATAGTAACCGGCAGTTGGTCATGTCAAATAAAAAAAATCTGATTCAATTATACACCAACACGCATACGAAACCCCAAATTAGCCACTTATTATCTTCTATATATATATATATAACTCAAAGGTGACTGACTGACTGACTGACTGACTGACTGACTGACATAGTGATCTATCAACGCACAGCCCAAACCACTGGACGGATTGGGCTAAAATTTGGCATGCAGGTAGATGTTAAGACGTAGGCATCCGCTAAGAAAGGAAAATGGAAAATTATTTACCGAAGAGGAGAAAAAGGGGAAAAATGGTATAAAGAAAAATCAACGCACAGCCTAAACCGTTAGCCCTAGAATCATGAAACTTAGAAGGTGTGTTCCTCTAATAGAGCAGAGGTGCGCCAAGAAAGAAGATAGGAAAATTATTTTCCTGAAAGAAGAAAAAACGGAAAATGATTTTAAGAAAAATCACAAAAAATAGCTTTACAAAATACGTAAAAAAACATTTAAAAAAATTCAGCTACCGCATTATCTGGCACCAGGTTCGATTACACACAAAGGTTCACAAAAAAACCGATGATAACCACTACGACAAAATCGCGGGAAACATCTATCATACTTAAACTAAACACTGTTGAAAAAAGTCGGCTCCAACAGCACTCACCTTAAAATTCAAATACACTAAAGTGGAGGCTCAAATCTATGGTAACTAGCAGTTGGTCATGTCAAATAAAAAAAACAGATTCGATTATACACTAACGACGAATACGATAGCCCAAATTAGCCACTTCAACAAATTCACGAAAGTTCTTTACAAAATACGCAAAAAAAACATTAAAAAATTTCCAGCTACCGCAGCATCTGTCACCTGGTTTGAATACACAAAAATTTTCAAAAAAACTATGATAACCACTAAGACAAAATTGCGGGAATCATCTATCATACTTAAACTAAACACCGCTGAAAAAAATCGGCTACAACAGCACTCGCCTTCAAATTCAAATACACTCTAAAGTACAAGCTCGAAACTATGGTAACTAGCATTTGTTCATATCAAACTAAAAAAACCAGATTCGATTATACACCAACGAATACGATAGCCCAAATTACCCCATAAAAGAAAATCACGAAAAAGAGCTTTACAAAATATGATAAAAAAAACATTATACAAAATACGCAAAAAAAAACATTAAAAAATTTCCAGCTACCGCAGCATCTGTCACCAGGTTTGAATACATAAAAAAAATTCAAAAAAACCGATGATTACCACTAAGACAAAATTGCGGGAATCATCTATCATACTTAAACTAAACACCGCTGAAAAAAATCGGCTACAACAGCACTCGCCTTCAAATTCAAATACACTCTAAAGTACAAGCTCGAAACTATGAAAAACCAGATTCGTTTATACACCAACGAATACGATAGCCCAAATTACCCACTAAAAGAAAATCACGAAATAAAGCTTAACAAAATATGCAAAAAAAACATTTAAAAAATTCCGCTACCGCAGCATCTGTCACCAGGTTTGAATACACATAAAGGTTAACAAAAAAACCGATGATAACCACTTAGACAAAATCGCGGGAACCATCTTTCATACTTAAACTAAACACCGCTGAAATACACTTTTCATTACTCATACTCTGAAAGTAGGTCTGAAGTTGCCTGAGGGGCCTAATTGAAAGTAGAACTTTCAGCCCTAGGGAGAATCGCTTTCTACTGACAGCTGTCAAATTATTAAAAAAAACAAGTTCTATTTTATTCAACCATTTTCCAACTTTCTAAAGTCTTTCTAACTGCAAGGAGGTCGTTGAACCAAATTGCAACTTTTTATTCAGCAAGTAGGTTGGAAACCCATTACAACAGTAAGAAGTTTAAAAAGTCTAATAAGATAGCGCAATGTAAAATTTAAATTTAAATAACATAAAGATAGTATTAAATAAATAATAATTATATCTTCTAAATTACTTGATTAATATATAGCTTCAACTATTTATTTAAAATAACATAGATTTGACATTTACCATTTTTAAAATTATGAGAATGAAAATAATAGCTGAATAATGCTGGTGAGCCGAAGCCGAAGGCCCGCCAGAGAAAAAGAAAAAAAAAACCGGGAAGGCGGCAATTCAATCTTCATTTTCACAAATTTTTAAAACCCAAGATTATCACTAAGACAAAATCGCAGAAAACACCTATCATAGCGAA
Organism: Thera britannica; assembly: GCA_939531255.2. NCBI lineage: Eukaryota > Metazoa > Arthropoda > Insecta > Lepidoptera > Geometridae > Thera > Thera britannica. The sequence continues at coordinate 14,047,362 of OW618040.2, read as the reverse complement.
GCTAAGCACCGCTGAAAAAATTCAGCTACAATATAACTAACTAATATAATAGCACATGCCTTTAAATTCAAATACACTCTAAAGTACAAGCTCAAAACTATGGTAAATAGCAGTTGGTCATGTCATTTAAAAAAATCAGTTTCGATTATACACCAACAAATACGATAGCCCAAATTAGCCACTTAAACAAAATCACGAAAAAGAGCTTTACAAAATACGCAAAAAAACATTAAAAAAAATTCAGCTACCGCAGCATCTGTCACCAGGTTCGAATACACACAAAGGTTTACAAAAAAACCGATGATAACCACTAAGACAAAATTGCGGGATTGGGACAAATTGCAAAAACATCTATCATACTTAAATTAGACACTGCTGAAAAATAAAACAACAGCACTTGCCTTCAAATTCAAATACACTCTAACGTACAAGCTCAAAACTATGGTAACTACAGTTGGTCATATCAAAATAAAAAAAAAGAACTCAAATATCCACGCGGACGAAGTCGCGGGCATCAGCTAGTTTCTTATAAAATGATATGAAAACTTTTTACTGAAAAGATATAGTAGCTCACAGATGTGTGCATAAGTGTGCATCTACGACTGTTTTAGCAGATACCTACCGGTACAAATATTTTGTAATTATAATAATAATTTTAATTTTATTTTTCTCAAATTAAAATTACATTTTGTCATACCCGTATAAATGTTGTGTTATTGATGTATTGTATAAGCCTATTTCTGCCGAAAAGCAGCATTGCTGTGTTTCGAGTTGAAGGGTATGGGTGCCGGTGAAATCACTGACACGTGAGGCTGAACATCCGTATGCCTCAAGTTGATGGTCGTAGGGCAGTGCATTGTAGGGCACGTTCCTGACGTGCTTGACCAACGAGGCAATGCTTTGCTATAGGCAATGGTTACCACTTAACATCAGGTGGGCCATATGTTTGTTCCATCAGCTAGTTAAAAATTTACCTCGCATGAATGATGTAAAGTAGAATGCTTACCTCGGTCATAAGTAGCTATTGCACCCTCGAACTATATTTGCCCTCGCTCGCTTTGCCCGCTCGGGCATCTAAATATCTCGGGTACACTCGATCCATTAGCGCCCTTTGCGAGCTGCGCTCGCACGGGCGCCAAAAAGGATCTTGTTCTGCAAAAGCTCACTTACTGCCCTTGTATAACAATCTACTATTGGTGTATGATATGCCAAAGAAACAAAGATGGATTTCATTTTTACTGCGCTCTCGCAAGTGTACACCAGTAGACCTACTACAAGCTCTGTCTGATTCTGTCTCTGGTTCTGGTATTGAGTCAGTGTGAGTGCTCACCAGTGTGTCACTGTGTGTGTGACGTTTCGACGTAGAATTTATTTAGTCAACACTCACACAGACTCAAAATCAGATCCAGACAGAATTTGCGGTAGGCTTTCAGTATTGGGAAATTGTGACCTCCATTTTTAGGGTTCCGTAGCCAAATGGCAAAAACGGAACCCTTATAGATTCGTCATCTCTGTCTGTCTGTCTGTCTGTCCGGCCGTGTCACAGCCATTTTTCTCCGAAACCATAAAAGCTAGACTGATGAAAGTTGGTGAGTAGATGTATTCTGTGAACCGCATTAAGGTTTTTACACAAAAATAGAAAAACAACTATAAATTTTGGGGGTCCCCATACTTGAAACTGAAACTCAAAAAATTTTTTTTCTTCGAACCCATACGTGTGGGATATCTATGAATAGGTCTTCAAAAATGATGTTGAGGTTTCTAATATAGTTTTTTTCTAAGCTGAATAGTTTGCGCGAGAGACACTTCCAAAGTGGAAAAAAGTTGGTCCTCCCCCCTCTAACTTCTAAAGTAAGAGAATGATAATACTAAAAAAAAAATATGTTGTACATTACTGTGTAAACTTTCAACGATATTTGGTTTGAACGAGATCTAGTCAGTAGTTTTTTTTATACGTCATAAACGGAAACTCAAAAATTTTTTTTTCATCGAACCCATACGTGTGGGGTATCTATGAATAGGTCTTCAAAAATGATGTTGAGGTTTCTAATATAGTTTTTTTCTAAACTGAATAGTTTGCGCGAGAGACACTTCCAAAGTGGAAAAAAGTTGGTCCCCCCCCCTCTAACTTCTAAAGTAAGAGAATGATAATACTAAAAAAAATATATGTTGTACATTACTATGTAAACTTTCAACGATATTTGGTTTGAACGAGATCTAGTCAGTAGTTTTTTTTTTATACGTCATAAACCGTAAACCGCAATTTACCTTTCAACGAACTACAGGAACCTTATTATGTTACATCAAGTAACATATTATAAAGGTTCTTGTAGTTCGTCGTGCTACGAAACCCTTCATGGGCGAGTCCGACTCGCACTTGGCTGCTTTTTTTAAAGTAAAGCAAACAAAGTAAAACACGATTTTTATTATACAGAGCTTCACAAGGCCAGTAGTTACTTAATCGGTACCTACCTAGCCTACTTAATATGTTTTTAAAAGACAGTTTGACAAAGCATTTACTCGGTCTCACAAGCTCGTAATCTGGGAATTACCAGTACCAACGGGGAATTACCGAATTTACCGGCGCGGGAAATTACAGGTAAAATGTTTATATTGCTGTTATATGAAACCTGCTGTGTGGAATGGGTGTAATTTTAACTTTATACAGGCAAGTAAAAGGAATTTACAATAAAATAATGCTTTCGTGCCAAGCAAGATATTATGTGACATGTATAAAAAACCTTACAATCAGACAAATATTTACAAAATGTACAAAATACACAAGAAACATTTCAGCTGTCTACAAACGATGTTTATACAAAAATAAATACTTTTCATTCGTTTTTATAAGTATTTTTTAGTTCAAAACTTTTGTTAAAAACTCAGCCCAGTAATATGTAATAGCTGTATACTCTCTAGGTGGGCATTGAACTCACACCTCCGCTGGCACAAAAGGCCGAGAAACTCAACTGATGAGGTTTGGCTTGGCAAAACTATGATCACCAGTATTCCCGTAGGGGGCGTGCTGACAATGGAATATTATAATTATAATAATATGAATATAAACTCCCTGCAGCGTTCTGCAGGGAGTGGCCGAGTTTGGGTCAAGAGCGAGATGAGTGGAAGGAACGGGGGTAGGCCTTTGCCCAGCAGTGGGACAGACCGGGCTGAATTAAAAAAAAAAAAAAATGAATTAAGACACAATAACAACCATGAATATGCATTAAAAAATTAAAAAATATATAGCAAAGGACGTTTTTGTTAGAAACTAAATAAATGGGTTTCGACTGGCTGATTGCGTAATTCTATTGATATCAAAAGTTTGAAACTAACTAATTAATTATTATTTATTTTATTTTTTATTAGCAAACCAAAGGTTTGCTGGAAGAAAACTCTTTTAGGGTTAAGCTCGCCTATTTATGTCCTTTGTTATTACTTTTTTTGTAAATATTTCTGTGAGCATTAAAGAATTAAAGAAAGAAAGAATATTTATTATGATAAATTGGGAGGATCACGTCTGTTGATGTATTTGTGCCTTTATGTCAAATAAAATGTATTTTTTTACTTTCTTTCTGTATTTCGTTGCCCAATATTCGAACACTAAACTAGTTTTTACAAACTAGTCGGATCTCCAAAAAATACACGCACAATCTTGATTATGTAGGCTGCCACCTAGTGGCAGGGTAACGAACTGAATACGTTCGGGTTTTAAAATATTTTGGTCTCTTAGCCGAACCACCCACGAAGCGTAAGCTGAGCGTGTAGTAGTACCTCTTTTTTGCCATAGATGGATTGAGTGCTTTTGTGGTTACTCAAAAATACCTTTGACTTGAGGTCCGAGGACCGTCAGATAAGTAAGCAAAAGCGTGTTTGCTGCTCTGTGGTCAGTTACTAGTAGGTGGTATTACTACTCATCTTCAATCTCTGTGTAAAATTCATAAGCACGATCCAGGGTTAGCTGGTTAACCCACGACCTAAGGATCGGAAGGTGGGGCCGCTACTACTAGCCCACCAGCGCTCTCACCTACATAATGATGTATAACGATCGGTAAAATATCATGTTATTTTTTCAAAATATTTCTGTAATTTTCATCTTACCCAGCCACTGAACTATAAGAATAAGAAAAGCATAAGAATAATAAAAATATTCAGAATAAAATCATCACTAGAGCTATAAACTTATAATTTATATGATCAGAAGCAATAAAGTATTCGATAGCACATTCATCAGTTTAATAGGGTATATCCATAATTGAGTAGCGCAAGCGCGACCCTAAGGAATATTATTCACAGTCTAGTTTTGTTTGATGGTTTTGAATTCTAAACAAATCAAACAAATCTGCTATAAAACAATAAAATAATACATACCTGTGATACGATATGCCCCCTTTTGTTAAATTTATGGTTCGGCTATTGTTTTGACACTCCAAAACAGCACAATACGGCATTTTTATATATATATTTTTTTTCAGTTACGTATCTTATGACAGACTTCAAACACGACACACGACAAAAGTAAGCAGGGTTTGAAGCGCCGCCGCGCTTTTTTCCGCCTGCTTGGTCCGAAGGAGGTCCGCCTGCTTACTATTTCTATGGTATTCATTATTCTGTGTATGTATATGTGTTTCCGCCGTCTATCGATCGACAGATGGCCCTGTATCATACAAGACTCAAGAGTGACACCCACCTAGTGGTAACTCTTGCCTATCGCACTGACATAATTTTTACTTTTTGCTTTCTATAATATTATACACGGTGTTATTTTTAATTTGTATATTTTTTTGTGTACTATTTTATTTTTATTACCTACATCGTCCGTGACATTACTCACCCCTAGGCTCTGCCAGAATACCAGTGTTGCACTGAGTGGGGTGACCTACACAGTGCAACAAATACTGAGCCAGGGCCTAATTGACCTTTAATATTGTTACCTATTAAAATGTAATATTGTATGACAGCTGCTTCTAATACGTACCTGCTGTTCTTATTTTATGTGTTTTTTTTATTTTTAAGTAGATACCTAGGTATTTTTGTGTGTATACATAGATGTGTAATAAAACTCCCACTGTTGTCCAATCAAACTATATTGTTCACTTCCTTCTACGTTACAATCTCTCTAGTACTTCACAAATTACCAACTCTAAGCCACGTGGTTTTACAAAGTAGCTTGCATTGCATGCGACCAACTCTTCCGAGCGCTCGTTCCAGAATGGCGATCGAGCAGTCGAGCCCGACCGCCATCTTTATCGCCGGAAGCGTTGCCAGTATGCAGTGCAGACACTTTGAATCAATCACCATTAATAATACTTTTACATAAACTAAACAAACAAACTAGTTCTTAAAACAGTTATCATGATTAATGACAATTAAAATCATTATTTATTTACAAACAAATTATTCAGATCCACAGACATATTTTAAATCAATCGATTCAACTGACTAACCATACATAATTGCCAACGGCATTTTCCATGAAGTTGACAGACTATTTTACAAACAAATATGACAAGTGTCATCAAATATCATAATAGTAATTTCTATTAAACCATTAAAATTAGAACCATTATTGAAATTCATCACATTCGGCCATCCGATATTGTGCTTACTCTGGAAGCACATGCTAAGTGCACAATATAATATGATAACTTAATAAACAAAGCTTGAATTTAAAACAAATAATGAGAAAAGATGACCATTCAAATACAATCTAAAAAAAATCGAATGTCTATCAAATTCGGCCATCCGACAGTGTGCTTACTCTGGAAGCACATGCTGAGAGCATAATGATAACATGATAACTATGTATATGTATGAATAAACAAAACTTGAAACTTGAATGACTACCAAAATTCAAACAACTAATAAGAACAAATTAAGACAAATCCAAAATTACAATATTAAACTCGTAAACAAAATGAAATTATTAAGTAGAAGATACGAAGACACCCAAATAAATCTTAGTCATTTCTTAGAATAAACAGATATTAAAAATATAATTCTATCTCAAAATAACTAAAGTTAAATATCCCGTTTACCATATTCAAAGCCTGTATGCAAAAAAAATTTAACTAAATGAAATTTCTCGTAAGATAATAATAACAGTTTTGTATGAGAAAAGTCTTCGCATCCCAGCCATAAACAATCCATTCGGGTAAAATATTATTTAAATTAAATATTCCAATAACATAAATTATACTCAGATTGTGATAGGAAAACATGTACATGGTTAAAAATACAGTCAAACAGTTAATTGTTTTAAAAGTCAAATAGTAATTTGGTCTCCCTACTACAATATTCACGTTGACCGGATTGAGAGGGTCCAGAAAAAGTTTCTGAATATAACTATACTGCAAAGCTCCATCATTTTCATTTAATGTTATTAGAAAATCATCGCAAATATCATGATCTACTGTATCTTTTCAAAATTATCCACTCGCATATCGACTCTCCTTGCTTACTTTATCTTATTAATCTAAATATAAAGCCTATCTAAATATAAACTTGACCTCCTCGGCAACCCTTTCAGAACACTTTCGCCCTACAAGTCCATTCAAACAACACTTCTTATTATAACCCCGTTGTCAGAATGTGTCGCCTATTTAACGATTTATTGATTAAATACAGTGATAAAATTGATATCTTTAACAATAATCAAAATAAATTCAAGAATGCAGCTTTGGCCACTCTTTCATTAGAGTGTGCCGAAAACTCTTATTAGTTAGTTCATTAATTCTGCACTCTCTTCGAGTCTTAACTCGAAGTGACTTACTGTAATAAAATAATTGTATGAGTACACCTAAGTTCCAAGTAAATGTTAACTTTAATCACCTACTACTAGTTAAGCCTGGTTACACGCTATCTACATAACTTTCCTGTTCAATGCATTCTGTGTACGCATGTTTTGGGGTACTGTCTAGCTCATAATTTAATAGTATTTATGCCTGTAAATTATCGATTGTACTCTGTTTTGTGTACCTAATAAACAAATAAAATAAAATATAAAACAAAATGAAATTGTGGTAATAAACTACATAATTCTTCTCCTTAATACGGAACTCAGCCTGTTACTGCGGCACCTTCAGAGGCGCGTCATGGCTCAAGCTGCTGATGTGGTGCCTTCCATGGCGCATCACGGCTCAGACCACTGATGCGGCGCCTTCCGTGGCGCATCACGACTCAGGCCGCTGGTGCGGCGCCTTCTATGGCGCATCCCGACTCAGGCCGCTGCGCTGGTGCGGCGCCTCCCGTGACGCATCACTGCTCATGCTGCTGATGCGGTGCGTCACGGCTGTGTCCTGTGGCACCTTCTGCGGTGCATCGCTACTAACTTTGCCTGGAGTTTTAAGGATCTGAAACTCGTCATAAAATTTACAGATCTGCAAGCACACTGTGAATAAATCTATTATCATTCATCTGCTTTATATCTAGTTGAAATGAATAGGTTTTCCAATTGTGAAATAATTAAAAAGTAACAATGTATTCCAAAAATATAAAACACTAAATGTACACTATCCACGGCATTTGGACGAGTTCTCTGTACTTAGTCTTGCGCTTTAAATACTACAAAAGATACGTTTAACTTAGCTCAGTAAATGCATTAAAACGCCATCATAAATTCTGACAGCGAAGAACTTATTTACTTGAATTCCTCCATGCCATGCCCTGCCATGGTACTGCAGGCACGAACATGATTGTACTGTCATATTCTCATTGTTTTTGCTGAAATGTAAACATCTTATCGACAGAGACTGTTTCGGTGCGTAACCAATCTAATGGTTCAGGTTTATGACGTATTAACTTAATTTGGAATCTTGGTTCAATTTTTATTTTTTTATTGAAAACTGATTCAGTTGTAAAGCTGAACTGTAAAATTGTAATTGAACTCCTATAACTGCAATTCATCTTTAGTTAATCTTAAGTTAATATTTTATAAATGTTTTATAAATCGCTAATCTTTAATTTATAATTAGTTCACATTTATTGTATCTTTAATTTATATTTAATTCATATTTAATTCATCTTAAATTCATCTTAAATTCATCTTAAATTCATCTTAAATTCATCTTAAATTCATCTTAAATTCATCCTCAATTCATCCTCAATTCATCTTAAATTCATCTTAAATTCATCTTAAATTCATCTTAAATTCATCTTAAATTCATCTTAAATTCATCTAAAATTCATCTTAAATTCATCTAAAATTCATCTAAAATTCATCTTAAATTCATCTTAAATTCATCTTAAATTCATCTTAAATTAATCTTAAATTCGTCTTAAATTCATCTTAAATTCATCTTAAATTCGTCTTAAATTCATCTTAAATTCATCTTAAATTCATCTTAAATTCATCTTAAATTCATCTTAAATTCATCTGTAATTCATCTGTAATTCATCATTATTTCATTTGTAATTCATAATTAATTCATCGTTTTTTCATCTTTTATTATAATATCCTCACTCGACACTGGCAATACTGAACGAATTTGTATACTTGGAATCCAAAACATTAATTTTAAACTCAAATAACTTTAACTCTAATCCAGCTTAACTTTTACTCATATCCAAAAACTTACATAATCTTAACCCAAAATCTTTACTTTTAATCCAAATCCAAAAAATGATCTTCAGCTTTTCAAACATTTTTTCTTTTAAACTTTTTGATCAATTTGAACTTTTTGAACATTTTGAACATTTTGAACATTTTGAACATTTTGAACATTTTGAACATTTTGAACATTTTGAACATTTTGAACATTTTGAACATTTTGAACATTTTGAACATTTTGAACATATTGAACATATTGAACATTTTGAACATTTTGAACATTTTGAACATTTTGAACATTTTGAACATTTTGAACATTTTGAACATTTTGAACATTTTGAACATTTTGAACATTTTGAACATTTTGAACATTTTGAACATTTTGAACATTTTGAACATTTTGAACATTTTGAACATTTTGAACATTTTGAACATTTTGAACATTTTGAACATTTTGAACATTTTGAACATTTTGAACATTTTGAACATTTTGAACATTTTGAACTTTTTGAACTTTGACCAAACAGATCTCGCATGGTTCCAAACATAATTTCAACTTCTAAGGCGTACATAGTCAAACAGAACTCGCTTGGTTTCAAAATCAATTTCAACTTCTAAGGCGTACATAGTCAAACTGAACTCGCTTGGTTTCAAAATCAATTTCAACTTCTAAGGCGTACATAGTCAACTGAACTCACTTGGTTTCAAAATCAATTTCATCTTCTAAGGCGTACCTACATAGCCAAACTGAACTCACTTGGTTCCAAAATCAATTTCATCTTCTTAGGTGAAAATAGCCAAACTGTACTCACTTGGTTCCAAAATTAATCTTTACTTCTATGGCGTACATAGCCAAACACAGATCCCAAAACACTTTCTTTAGTCGAGCAGTAATTACGTTCAATGGCCTGGTTAACGTCCCCAAACTAGATCTGTTTGCTCAAAACCACCAAGAATTGCTACTAACATTTTGTCAAAATGCTGTTTCGAGGAGACTCCCCAGGTTCCATATGCTTTTTTTTCTTTTTCTTATTGTACTTTTTGTTTTTCTGTTTTAATTGTAATTTCTTAAAAAAATTGTATCTTCATTTTATAGTTTGTCTACCTTAGTCTCTCATTACTTAATATCATTTTTTTTTTTTTAAGCTCCAATAGTCTCACTATGTGAAACCTGTTTAATGGACCCTAGTTGTCGTTTTAAATTATCAATTAGATTATAAGTATCTGCTGATTGTTTACCTAAGAAATAAAAATAAATAAATAGTCTACAATTTTGATAGCATTAGCTCACTTTGCTTCAAAAACTCGCTTCGGTAGGCTTGATCATGATCATTAACTTGCTTATTTTAAATCCAGCATGGTTAGACATTTGCAGTTAGAGGCTACTCAAACTTTACTGAGCTGCTATGGTATTAGCAGTACATGAATAGTTTTAGCACTATCGGATAGCCCCTATATCAAATTTATGGTTAGGCCCGGTCCATGACAAAGACCGTACCGGCTTTTATGAAATTCAAGATTGTGCTCGGTCTTTGCTATTTACGGCCACTTTATTATGAAACTTTATTCAATCACTCATTTTTGATGTTAAGTAAATTATAAGAAATAAATATTTCCAGAAACCTACCAAATAATAATTTCAACATAACCCAGCCAATAACACCCTGCTTATGCCAACAGAGATTCTAATTTATTTAAGGGTATTTATTTAATTTTGTACATAGGCTACATCGGCACAATGGCGACTATTAGCATGGACATAAAAATGTTTGTTTATGGTTCTAGACAGGAAAGTAGGCCTTGCCTAAGTACCCAACAGTTCTGCATATCAAAAAGTAACAAGAATGCTACAGAGGACTGACTTGCGTTTAACACTCAAGCTTGTTTTTTACACTCAAGTACCTTCACTTAATTTCATACACGGTAACACGAGTCATGTGTTATCAGAGGCTAACCAATAAAATGATCATCGTAATGCATAATAATGTAAAACTATTTGCTGTTATTAAGTTCGTTAATATTTTTAAAATATCTTTCGTTAAACTTAGCGTATATTCCAAAAATTAAGTGAATGTCAATTGATTGAAATGGAACAGCTTAACTAAGTAGTCAAAGTCGTTAAATATTAGGTGCAGGCCATTTCATGTTCGGATGAGCGGCTAATATCAAATTTCATATGATTCCACACACATTTTAGGGTAGGCATAACCTAATAAATAAATTTAAAAGAAAAGACCGATAATCTAAGAATAATGTTAGATTGTGGGTATCTCGTAAACGGTGCGTCGTAGCACAAAAATGACGAAAATTTCATCCCCCTATGAAACCCCACAACACATGGTAACAATGCTTCAGAGCAAGTTTTTTTTTTTTTTTGAGTACCCTCTTTAAATTTTCTCAAGAAAAATTTAAATATTTTATCAAAGATCCATTAATTCAATTAAGTTTAATTACACATTATCCATCATGCAATAAACGTCATCAGAACAATAAAATTGGGCGTGTACTTACCACTTCGGAGATGTAATAAAACTCCCACTGTTGTCCAATCAAACTATATTGTTCACTTCCTTCTACGTTACAATCTCTCTAGTACTTCACAAATTACCAACTCTAAGCCACGTGGTTTTACAAAGTAGCTTGCATTGCATGCGACCAACTCTTCCGAGCGCTCGTTCCAGAATGGCGATCGAGCAGTCGAGCCCGACCGCCATCTTTATCGCCGGAAGCGTTGCCAGTATGCAGTGCAGACACTTTGAATCAATCACCATTAATAATACTTTTACATAAACTAAACAAACAAACTAGTTCTTAAAACAGTTATCATGATTAATGACAATTAAAATCATTATTTATTTACAAACAAATTATTCAGATCCACAGACATATTTTAAATCAATCGATTCAACTGACTAACCATACGTAATTGCCAACGGCATTTTCCATGAAGTTGACAGACTATTTTACAAACAAATATGACAAGTGTCATCAAATATCATAATAGTAATTTCTATTAAACCATTAAAATTAGAACCATTATTGAAATTCATCACAGATGCTAGGGTCAATAAATAAATACATAAATATTGTACACAACTCACACAGCACTATCTAGCCCCAAATTAAGCAGAGATTGTACTATGGAAATAGCTGATATAATACATAAAATATAATAAAATATTTTTTCGTAAATACATTACCTAGAATTCAATATAACACCCGGACAGAGAACAAGCAACTGTATTCACCACACAAATATTTGTTCTCGGTGGGAATCAAACCCACGGCCTACGGCAGTAAAATGCTTTGATTTCTTTCTTTCTATGTATGTACCTAAGCTAACGCATGTGTATTCAACAAACGTATTAAGTATTGAACATTGTAGACAGACAGAACAGGTTTGTAAGACTATCATCTTATAAGGTTCGGTTGGGTTTGGGGTAACAAATCACAGCGGCATAGTCAGAGAGTACTAAAAGTAATCCGAGTATTTATTGATTTGATGGAACACCTAAGCTGCCTTCCTACGGTGCGTGGTTCTGCAGATCATCACGCACAACCGACGACGACGCACGGCAACGCACACAGACAGGGCTCCTGTGCTACCGCGCACCTCGCGCACGAGACCGTTCCCATGGTGTGTCGTGCGAGCTGATCCGCCCCGCGCCCCTTTGTGCGTGATATCACAGACCGTGGGAAGGGGCTATTACACGTGCACTTACTGCGCAATTGATCACGTTTCTTTAGCCGCAACAAACTAAAGGAGCCGTAAGGCGGCGAATAGCTACGAACTGCGATGGCGAACTGATCGATTGAATTTTATTATTAATGATGATGCAGATTTTATGAATCACGAAGTCTTAAATAAAATACCATCTGATCATAATGTTATTCTATAAATTATAAATTAAATAGGTAGTAGGAATAGGAATAAAGGACGCAAAAGTTCAATGCTTCTAGGCGTGTTTATTCTCCGCTAATTTAACCAGTTTTGTCCCTTGTCAAAATTTGAAAAAAAAAAAGCAGCCAAGTGCGAGTCGGACTCGCCCATGAAGGGTTCCGTAGCACGACGAACTACAAGAACCTTTATATTATGTTACTTGATGTAACATAATAAGGTTTTTGTAGTTCGTCGAAAGGTAAATTACGGTTTTCGGTTTATGACGTATAAAAAAAAAACTACTGACTAGATCTCGTTCAAACCAAAAATCGTTGGAAGTTTACATAGTAATGTACAACATATATTTTTTTTAGTATTATCATTCTCTTACTTTAGAAGTTAGAGGGGGGGGGACCAACTTTTTTCCACTTTGGAAGTGTCTCTCGCACAAACTATTAAGTTTAGAAAAAAACTATATAAGAAACCTCAACATCATTTTTAAAGACCTATTCATAGATACCCCACACGTATGGGTTCGATGAAAAAAAAATTTTAGAGTTTCAGTTTCAAGTATGGGGACCCCCGAAATTTATAGTTTATTTTTTATTTTTATGTTTAAATCTTAATGCGGTTCATAGAATACATCTACTCGCCAAGTTTCATCAGTCTAGCTCTTACGGTTTCGGAGAAAAATGGCTGTGACATACGGACGGACAGACAGACAGACAGACAGACAGACAGACAGACAGACAGACAGACAGACAGACAGACATGACGAATCTATAAGGGTTCCGTTTTTGCCATTTGGCTACGGAACCCTAAAAACGCATTTATATAAAAGATAGAATGGGGACTGCGATTAATTTAAACAACGTTGATTTTGCATAAGATTAGTTATTATCAATAAGTGCTATCTAAGTCATTTTTAATTTTGACGGATCTTGTGATATTCGTCATGTCATGGAACTTCAACACCTAAGCAGAGAAGAAATGATAAGAGCGATATGCATGTTACAAGCCGGTGCTATCCAACGCATGGTTGCCAATACCCTGAAGACCAATCAAAACGTAATTTCTTGGTTGTGGTCACGTTATCGTAATAATGGGAATGTAAAAGAGCACCACTAAAAAAATACGAGTAACCTAGATAGGATCACCTCTAGAAAGAAACCATTGCAATGGTTCAATAAATAAATATACTAGCTAAATATATCAGATCGGGGGTGTGCGGCTGCGACCGCGACAAACTGCGGTTATCATTGACGGTCATCATTGGCAAATCATCATTGACACCACCATGGCGCAACATGGTTTGCACGATCTGTTCACCATCGCAGTTAACAGCTGTTTGCCGTGGTGTGGCCGATTCATAAACAACAAAATTTCAAGCCTTAGAAACTTTTTAAAAGGAGTCTTTGTAAAAGTTTAACTTGTTAACTTTTTCAGAAGAAGTCTTTGCAAATGTTAAATGACGAATGTTTGAAATTTGTATTTTTTTTGCCGGTCAGGTATAAAAAGAAATGTTATCCATCATTGGTCACATTACTTGTAACACATTCCAGGAGACGCATTCATTTGAAGCGAATTATTATTATCACACCCTTGCTGTGTTTGTGTTTTCTTTGTTTAGGTAAGTTACTATTCGTTAGCTAGTCGAACCAAATTCTAGATCTTTTTTTTATCGTGTCACTGGTTCTTTCGAACCAGTGTGGTGAAAGGATTTACAGTGCGCATCAAAAAGGCTCCATTCGTGTTCTTTAATTCTAGATTAAATAGTTATTGATTAGGTTTTCAATCGGTTATCAGAATTGGATCTAAAATGTAGGATTATTTCAATACCCAAAAACCTACGGGTCACCCTGCTGCTGCGTTTTTTGAATATTTTATTCAAATTAACTAATAGTTCCGTCGTGAATATAGTTGACCTCGCGTACTCCAGCACTGAAGCCTTGCGCACATCTAAGCGAACAGCTTGCGTTCTGTGGTGGTGATCAGTGAAACGCTAAAGCGAACTACCAGTGCCACTTCCATGTCCCCTATCCTGTGATCTGTGTGGCATGCAGACCAAGACCAAAACTGTGATGCCTGCCACACAGACCAACACGAAAACGGTGATGACGAGACGATCTTGATACGTATCAAGATCGTTCCGTCATCACAGTCTTGGTCCGCCGCTAGACCACCTACCGTGGTAAGCTTTGACAAGTTGCTGAACAGATCATTCTGGTCAGTCAAGCAAGGTATGAGGGACACTTTTAGTTCAAATTACATCACATCACATAAGATAAACATAAAAAAGTTGGTAGTGAGATCAAGTTATTAGAAAAAAGAATAAAGTGTATGTTATGTTTCAGGAGAAACCGGCAAAGAACAAAAATGCAGACGTCTGGAAGTGCCGTCAGAAAAGACAAAGAAAGCAATGATTCTGTAAGAGTATTCGTTTATATCAAAACATAGGTGCATAGTGCATGAATTCACTAGATAGATGAAGCTTAGTGAAAAATGAAAACGATAAATAACTCTGAGGTATAGGTGGTATAGGTAGGTTGTTTTAATATTTAGTGACGTGCTCGCGATAGCATCAGCACAAACCTTAGTGGACTTTTAGATGCTATTTTTACAAAATAATTTACTAATACATAAACATATAAGTTAAAATATAGAAGTTCTAGTAGTTCGTCGAAAGGTACATTGCGGTTTACGATTAATGATGTATTAAAAAAAACTACTGACTAGATCTCGTTCAAACCAAATATCGTTGGAAGTTTACATAATAATGTACATCATATATATTTTATAGTTTTATCATTCTCTTAATTTAGAATTTACAGGGGGGGGGCTCATATTTTACCACTTTGGAAGTGTCTCTCGCAAAAACTATTAAGTTTAGAAAAAAACGATATAAGAAACCTCAACATCATATTTGAAGACCTATTCATAGATACCCCACACGTATGGGTTAATTGAAAAAAAGTTTTTTGAATTTCAGTTCTAAGTATTGGGACCCCCAAAATTTATTGTTTTTTTTTCCGTTTGTGAGAAAATCTTAATGCGGTTCATAGGATACATCTACTTACCAAGTTTCATCAGTGTAGCTCTAATAGTTTCGAAAAAAAGTGGCTGTGTCATACGGACGGACAGACATGACGAATCTATAGGGGTTCCGTTTTTGCCATTTGGCTACGGAACGCTAGAAAAGGTGCATTATTTGATAGCTGTTCCATAATCTACATAGTTTTCTGTAAAACAATAGATACCTCAGTATACCACGGAATAGAGGGGACTCTTTAAACATGGTTATTAAAACTTAACTGAAGAGATCTATAACAATAAAAGATTTTTTAAATTATCAAAAAATATTTTTGATTTTGATTTATTTAGTTGTAAAGCATTTTGTAAAATAGTCGCGTAGGAATTTTTACCACTGTTGGTTAGTTTTGAAGCAGGTGATGACTTTATCAGAATTTCGTTTGTCGGTCCGCCTGTCACTAGGCTGTATCTCATCATGAACCGTGATCCGTGATAGACAGTTGACATTTTCCCAGGTGATGTATTTCTTTTGCCGCTCTATCAACAATTACTCTTCTTCTTCTTCTTCCTGCCCTTACCCTACTCTATGTGGGGTTGGTACAACATGTCTTTCTTCTCCATTCCCTTCCGTCAGCCGTCATTCTGCATTCACTCCTCTCTTATCTATGTTATCTTTCACACAATTCATCCATGTTTTTTTTGGTCTTCCTCTGCAATATATCTCAAGAACGGACCCCTTCTATGGGTTCCGTTTTTGCCTAAAAACGATAACGATTTATTTATTCATTATTTCAGATTGGATTTTCATGTGCGTTATCTATGGAAAACGGATTGGTTAATTACATCACACCAAATGTGACGACCACCCTCGGGTTTGCCAAAGAAATGTGGATCGGACGATCTTTCAAGGATTTTATTCACCCGGAGGTAAAAAAGTTAAAACAAAAATTGCATTGGCTGCAAATACAAAAAAAAACTGCTTAAAGATAAATGAATGTAAAATATTCAATTTTTATTGAGATTAAATACTTGTTGCTGTGCTTACTAATCCTTATCCTAAACATCAAACGTAGGTATGTTTTATTTCCAGGATCAAAAGACGTTCACGTGTGCAATAGTGAACGAGTTGCAGGCGCGGACGACTCATACGAGTGGCCACTTACATAATATAGACTCGGGTAATTTAGAATAACAAAACATTTCTAAACTTTCAAAACTTACGGTAGGTACACTTTTTAAATAATCGGTAGGTGTGTACGACTAATAGGGTATCAGTCGTAAATCTATTTTGCAATCGTATTTTTTTCTCTCGTAGATGGTAGGTACTCGTAGAAGTGGCATGTACAAAAGTTTCAAAATCACCCAAAACGAAATTATGGCTTTTCTGCAAGCTAGAAAGAGCTTGAGAAATATTCTTGATAAAACAATGTTCCGGTCGGCGTCACTCCGACAAGTAGGTAGGTATATCTGGTTAGGGCTAATACCCGAAGTGCGGCTACACCTAGTTTTAGCCGGTTAGATAGAACTAGTGTAGCCTTACTCTTGGTTAAACCTAGGCTCAGGGCTCCTCGCGAGTGTTCTGGCTGAGCCATTGCAGATTCAAACTCGGGGCACCCCGACTTAAATCACAAAAGTAACAGTAGGTTGTTAGGTTTTTTTTTTTTTATACCTACTTAATTTCAAGAATAGTGCATGGCAGTGCAGAGAGGACCCCTCCCCCGTCCCGTTAGACCTAGTTTTACCCGAAAACAATCGGATCGTACTAGGTTTAACCAAGAGTAAGTGGCTACACAATAATTCTAACCGGCTAAAACTAGGTGTAGCCGCACTTCGGGTATTAGCCGTAACATATCCATCAAACGCAACATCATCATTGTATGTTAATCAATAAGTGTTCCAATTATTCCTTTTCAAAAACATTTAGAAGTCCACAAAGCAAAGACCACCGGCGATTTACTGATTTTCATACATGACTCAACTTTTATGTAAGAAAACGTGTTAGTACCTACCTAATCGGATTGCACACAGGCAGTTGCTCGCTATTTTCGATAAAATATTTGAGTAGCACAGATTGAACACCTTGCTTGCTTTTTCTGGAATATGTATGTAAAGTAGGTATTATTTTTTCACTCTTTACGCAATGTTTTAGTAAATGCATGGATTAGCAACTGCAAGCTGGGTGTTCGTTTCCGGCGCTACAAGAGCTTGAGCGCCGGCTTCGGAATCCGGGAGCGGGAGGTCTCGTATAAGCCTTTCTTGCTCAAATTCTCCATCAAAACTAACAAGGAACATAATTTTTTATTGCTGGTTGAAGCTACTCCTATTTATTCAGCTTACACAAGTAAGTACTATTCATGTTGGGCTTTATGAATGAGATGTTCGTAAATGCACCATGCCTAATGTTTATTTGCCTAAGGCATATAATTGATCGAGTGAGCGAAGCGAACGAAGATCTTACAAACAACTTGGGCGATTTGGCATTCTATGTGCGTATGTATGTATGTATTTGTGTATGTTTGTCCGACGATAACTTTCGAACCGTTGTTGATCCAATCTCCATGAAATTTGGTAAGTCGATAGCTTGTACTTGAGAAATTTACTGGTAAGTACATGAGTAGAACCGGATGAGGGGTTATTAAGATATGGGGTTTTGTAAAAAGGGCGCAATAATAAAAAAAAATACCCAAAAAAATCAAGTAACATTTCCTGTGAGAGAGCTTTGTTCGGACATTACAAAACAGTTTTTACTTTTTTTCTAGAACAATCAGTTTTTGCTATACATAAAAAAAAGCAGCCAAGTGCGAGTCGGACTCACCCATGAAGGGTTCCGTAGCAGTAAGTAATTGATCGAGTGAGCGAAGTGAACGAGGATCTTACAAAAAACTTGGGCGATTTGGAATTTTATGTGCGTATTTATGTATGTTTGTATGTATTTATGTATATTTGTCCGACGATAACTTTGGAACCTTTTATCCGATCTGCATGAAATTTGATAAGTCATATCAAAGAACTTTGTTTGGACATTCCAAAACAGTTTTTACTTTTTTGCTAGGACGCTCAGTTTTTGCTGTACAAATAAATTATAAATTACAATAACCAACGACCCGAGAGATCCCATCTCTAAGAATGTCTTTTGCATCAAGGTCACATTCATAGAAAAAGCATACGGATTGACCAACCAGTAGAAAACTACTGGTTGGTCAATCCGTATGCTTTTTCTTATTTTTTTTTTCTTGAAATAAATTATAGAGGTACTCAGTTGTCACAAAATGGCGAAAGCGACCTGGTCTGATGATGGGCCAACGGAACTCTTCAACCACAATTGGCCAATTGAGTTAAAACTTGTTTACCATGCAAAGTTAGAGAGGGATAGTCAGTGGCAAGGTCAAACAGTGAATCTGGACAGAATTGCTTTCTCAAAGTAACACAATGCGTGATGGTGGCACATTTTTTTCTGATAACCATGTATACTTAACTAACTATGTACTTAACTTTTTGGAGCATTTGGCATCACGAGATCTCAGTTCGGGGCGAACTACTAGTATAGAAGTTCTAGTAGTTCCACGAAAGAATTAAGAGCGGGTCGTGCGAAAATTTGAGATTTGTTGTTAAAAAATTCATAACTACATAACTAAGTGACATTTTAAAAATCGCAAACGGACTAATTGTAAACTATACATTTGAAATTAATTCGAATTTAAGTGTGTTAAAAAAATATACTATTTAACATGACATTCTATTTAACGCTGACATACGATTTTCATTAGCGTTAAATAGAATGTCATGTTAAATAGTATATTTTTTTAACACACTTAAATTCGAAATTTCAACAGATTGTTAGTGTTATATGATGGTAGGTGTCGGTGGTTGGTGCACTAGAATGTGTACAAATCGTAACTTTACCTAAGTGTGCCGCAGAATTGCAATGGACATTCACTGGGCTGATGCTGAAAAACAACTGGACCTATCAGCTGATAGCTCATGAGTTTTTGGTCTGTAAATATTCTTTGCAATGCTAACATACTATTTTGAAACTGAGTAATTGTACACCCACCTAGTGAAACTCACTGTACAGTGTACATAACACACCTTTTTTTTTTGTATACTAACTACTAGCTGATGGAACAAGCATATGGCTCACCTGATACTTTTGTTAATTCGTAATTTCAGCTCCAAATGAATACGTATCAGATGCGAAGCCGTTTGTCATAAAACATTCTGCCAAAGGCATTATCCAGTCCGTCAGTATGGACGTCATCCCGTATCTCGGGCACTTCCCCCAGGATCTCGTCGAGAAGGACGCCTTGTTTCTCTACCATCCCGATGACTTACCGTTGCTGAAGGAGATCTACGCCATGATACTGAAAGAAGGCAACGTGTCCA
Organism: Thera britannica; assembly: GCA_939531255.2. Classification (NCBI taxonomy): domain Eukaryota; kingdom Metazoa; phylum Arthropoda; class Insecta; order Lepidoptera; family Geometridae; genus Thera; species Thera britannica. The sequence continues at coordinate 14,027,524 of OW618040.2, read as the reverse complement.
AATCGATGCCGGTCAGGTGAGCTGTTATTGTCAGGAAACACAACCTTGCTTCAACAACGGCCCAGAACCACAGTCCATTGCTCATCGTTCTTTACAGCAAATGGTTGTTTCTTTTACAGAATGTTGACGAACAATGGCGATTATGTAAAAGTAGAGACAGAATGGATGTCTTGCGCTAACCCTTGGTTAAAGACGCTTGAGTTTGTTGTCGGCAATCACAGCGTCGTTATGGTGAGAATTTGCGAAATTGTTACTACTCACTAGGGTGGAGCGCGGATGTATGAGATTTTTTTTTTTTTGAGATTTTCAGATGTAATAGAGGGGGATTGGTGCGTTATATTAAAGTTAAAATACATATAATTTTTCAATCAGATTGATGATTATCTTCTGCCTCCGCATTGACCACAAAAAAATAAATTTAATGGAAAAAGTAGTAGTACAGTTATGGCCAAATATTCAGCTTCATTTAACGTTAAATAGGTAATAAATGGTACACATTAGTAGTATTTAAATATCTCTTTATTATTTTTAAATTAAACCAGTACAATAATTTATTAAAACATTTAAAAAGATAAACTATTAACAAGCACGGAAATCTTTTTTGTCTCAAATTTAGGTATTATGTTACGTGATGCTAATTTAGCCTTTAGCGCACCTAATCTTGACTTTCTTGAGCATTGAGAAGTGGCAGCTTCCGTTGTCACTTGTACAGCTCGGTAAAACAGCTTGAGTTTGGCATGGAAGCCTCATAAACAATACTTCACCCTCACCATCTGATTCAACTATGGACAGAATTTCTTGGTCGGGATTTTTTTCTTAATAAGTGGTTCAGTTAATATCTCTTACCAATTTATTAAATGAATACATGTTAAGGCATCGAAATTAAAAGACGTTACTTGAAACATCCCAGGTGTTGAAGGTTGAGGCATCCTGCGTGCCTTTAATATGCGCCGGGCTGCTAGTTCCGAATATGCCTCCTGTTATCCGTTATCATTGCAAGGAGAATGCTCTCGGGATGTGCAAAATAGCTGTTGCGTTGAATGACAGGACCGATAACCTTTTTTAGATCCGCTGGCAAGTACCTGTAGGCCTTTATCATATGTTAAAGATGTCGCGCGCCATCTTTGCATGAAGGTTTATTTTTAATATAGAATCATGATGGTTGTAAGCTTTTACAACGAATGTAGCCAAAGTTGTCAAGTTTTCGATGGTGTTTCTGTTGTAACATACAAACATAGTATCCGGTTGGCACGTGTGAGCCAACGGGCATGAGATATTTTGCCTGGAGATATTTGTTTGCCAGATTTTCTGGGAAATCACCTGATAGTACCGCTGAAACACTCTTGTGCAAGTACTGTTGATCTGTGCTCAAATCTTGAGCCATTTCTGGAAGGCATTATCCTCTCACAGCAGGTTTACAACTCTCAAGTGCTTTCCCCAATGTTTTAGCGTAAGATTTAGGATCCAAAGTACCCCCGTCAAGATTAAGAAAAAAGTGACTCAGAGAAAGTTCATTCATGTGGAGTAAACGCGTTATTTTTGTTTTGTATCGAAAATAAACTGTACTTTTAATCATACAAGGACTAAACTAGGCTTGTTTATTCAAATTTCATACATTTGAATGTCGCTAAAATGGAGTCTAGGAACCAACTTTTTCCAAAAGTTCAATGACCTTGCGGAGGCTGTTACCGTAAATGAAAACCAATCATATTTTGCATGGTTTATTTTGAGTCAAAATGGCACCAACTTTTCACTATTAGAACACTCACAAACGTTTTTTTAATTTTCGCTCCACCCTACTACTCACCCCCGCTGAACACAAATAGGGGTTTTATAAGTTCTGAGACCTTCTCTCATCCTTAACGCCGTAGCTCCTAAGCAAATGCTTCGATTTGTATGGTGTTTTGGACAGATAGACAGAATGTGAGATGGTTCTTAGCTATGTCGGATAGAATAGATAAATAATGGAGAATAGATTCATCCGCATCACCTTGGTTGAGGGTTTTAATACAAATGGTGCCAAGTCTCACTTTTCTTTTTCCTTTTTAGGGTTCCGTAGCCAAATGGCAAAAACGGAACCTTTATAGATTCGTCATGTCTGTCTGTCTGTCTGTCCGTCCGTATGTCACAGCCATTTTTCTCCGACACCGTAAGAGCTAGACTGATGAAACATGGCGAGTAGATGTATTCTGTGAACCACATTAAGAGTTTTACCTACACAAAAATAGAAAAAAACTATAAATTTTGGGGGTCCCCATACTTGAAACTTTTTTCATCGAACCCATACGTGCGTCGTATTTATGAATAGGTCTTTAAAAATGGTGTTGAGGTTTCTAAAACCGTTTTTTTTTAACTGAATAGTTTGCGCGAGAGACACTTCCAAAGTGGTAAAATGTTGGTCCCCCCCTCTAACTTCTAAAATAAGAGAATGATAAAACTAAAAAAAATACCTATATGTTGTACATTACTATGCAAACTTCCAACGATATTTGGTTTGAACGAGATCTAGTCGGTAGTTTTTTTTTATACGTCATAAATCGTAAACCGCAATTTACCTTTCGACGAACTACAAGAACCTTTATATTATGTTACTTGTTGCTACGGAACCCTTCATGGGCGAGTCCAACTCGCACTTGGCTGCTTTTTATAACGCTTTTATTAGCTTCACCTGTATGTATGTATGTAACCGACCCCTTTGAGCTCGATTTTGTCCTACTTTGAACGATCAGATTTGATTCAAACTTTGCACACCTGTCAAAGGTCGATGACAATGCAATAATATGAAAAAAAAAAAATGAAAAGAAATAATAAAAAAAAAACCTACTTTGAACGATCAGATTTGATTCAAACTTTGCACACCTGTCAAAGGTCGATGACAATGCAATAATATGAAAAAAATAAAAAAACTAAAAAGTAAAAAATAAATTATAGTTTAAAAAACTAAAAAAAAAACGCTTTTATAACTAATTGAACTAAAAATATAAAAATAAAACTGTAATAATCAATAGAAAAAAATATATTATTGTACAAAAAAGCGTGGGGTGCTTGATTTTGATTGTTGTAAATATTTTATCAATAGTTTATAATTATCTGAAGTTATTATAAAAAGCACCCCACGATTTTTTGTACAATAATATAAAATTTTCTATTGATTATTACAGTTTTATTTTTAACTTTTAAGTTCAATTAGTTATAAAAGCGTTTTTTTTTAGTTTTAAACTATAATTTATTTTATAACACATTTGCTCATAAAGGGTCTACTACTTCACCGATTTCAATATCGTTATGTATGTTTTTACGTACTTGTGCGTTATCGTACTGTAAAACGCACGGAAAACTGACATAAAAACTCTTTGCTAAGATTTTTTTGTGGTAAACATTTTATGAATAAAATTAACTCTGGGAGATAAAATATAGAAAATACACATTTATTCTTTAATTTAATTAATTTTAACAATAAATTAATACCATTTATTTGTAACAAAAACAAAAAAAATATTAATTTACTCTATTAGTAATACTGGCTGTTTTTGTGCCTTTGCCTTAAAAAAAAAAAAATTAGCTAATTTGTGAAAAAGTAAAAAGTTATTCCGCGCGCTTTTTCTTTTCGCTGTATTATTTTTGTTTGAAAATGTCGTCAAGTAATGATGAATTTATTAATTCGAACCGCCAAAATTCTCAGAGGCAGTGAAAAAGGCTACTTTAAGCCTCTTGCCTGAAAAATCGAACGATAGATACTTACGAGCGTATCAAAACTTCATCTTAGTGGAAAACAAGCAAAGATGCCAATTCATTTTCACAGAAAGTGTGTTTTTAGCCTATTTCATGGAACTTTCTTAAAAATATAAGTCAAGCTCATTGTGGTGGCAACGTAATAATCAACTTTACAAATTGTTAAAATTTTTCCAACTGTTTTAACAAGCAAGTAATTTCTACAAGTAAGTAAGTTCGTCCGAAAGTCCGAGTATTATTTGTTTCCTCGCAAATGTGTTATAAAACGTCGTATGACATACGTGCGCTTTGATAATTACAGCCTCTGCTTTCTTGTAGCCCTCGCCTACGGCTCGGGCTTGCAATAACGCCTCGGCTGTAATTTTCAACTTACCGCACTTATATCATAATGTACTAATAAACTTACATCCAGCTGATGAAACAAGCATTATACCTAATATAGGTAATGGCACACCCAGATGTGAAGTGATAATATCGTCTATAATGAAGCATTGCCTCGTAGGTCACGCGCGTCAGAACCGTGCCCTACGATGCACTGCTCTGGGTCCTTCAACTTGAGACACGCAGATGTTTAGCCTCACTTCTCAGTGATTTCACCAGCACCCGCACCCTAACCGCAAAACACAGAAATGCTGTTTACTTCCTCGGACGAGCGTTCCGAGGAAACTCGAAACTTTTTTTAAAAATATTTTGTAAGAATCTGTGACACGAAATGAAGAAGGTTTCTAAACTAAAATATATAACTTTTAACTTGTACTTTTAATTTCGCAACCGAATGGCAAGCATCTTGAATCTCAATTTATTGGGCATATTCAAACCATGATACAGTCCGTCGGTATACGGTGTTCCTCAGCTTTCATTTTATAATACTGATTTCCCGCGAAAACGACATAGCTAAGTAACATCTAGCATATACAAGACTACATACTAATATAATGGTAATACCATGGACAAATTATATGTAATACGTAGCAGCTATAGGTAATCTTTCGAAACCGTGCGGTAACATAGCTGTTACATTAGGGTCCAGCGAAACCAGATGTATTCCTGTCAGCACCCCCTGCCCAACAAGCGAAGCTTCCTGATGACGTCAAGGCTAAGATGCAAACGGCTGACATCAACAGGGAGATTATTCGAGTGATCATGCAACAAGTAAGTCAACATTTGCAAGCTTGACGGTGTTTCAAGTAGCGTCAAATAATAGTATATTATGCAACTAGTGAATAAAAGACGGATTTAAATCGAGGACCAAAGATGAATCACGAGCAAGTGCAGGAATCTAACGACTGAATCACGACCGTAGGGAGTGATTCAAGATGATTGAATCACGAGCGTAGCCAGTAATTCAAGTGTTAGAATCTTAAACGAAACGAGTTATTCATGGCCCTCGATATAAATCCGTTTTACTCAAGAGTTGCATACTTTATACCATGACCACGAGAAAAAAAAGATTTAAGCGCTATGGACTTTTTTGTACGATTCTAATGTGATTTGGTTTGAAAAGGTTAAACTAATGCAAGTTTTTTACTATATTGTTTAAAATATATTATTATTAAGTAGGTATGTGAGCAATTCCTTTTTTAATTTTATTTCATGTTTCGTTTAACTAACTGCTTTAGTACTAAAGTTATTCCAGCAGATGTTGTTGTTGTTAAGACTGAGTCAATAAAATTATGACTGTTCTATAATTATGAATATATTTTTTTTGTGAACAAATCCAGTCATTATTTTTTTAATATTATGACGGTAAGATGAAAAAATATTATTCATATTTCATCAGAATGTGATTCGTATTATAAATATAATTTCTAAAAAGTAGGTAGGTACACCAAAAAAGAAAAACCACCCATACCAGCTCGTGCCACCTTGACGATGTCGCAGACAGCTTCCTGCAAACTTGTATTATGTTATGGTAAGTAGTGGTCCTTACGACAATATTAGAAAATCAGAGCTAGGCGTTAGTTTGCAATTGTATCTACCTACTTTCATTTCTGTCGGAATTCCCGGAGCCGGAGTGCCACGTTTTCTTCACTAAATTACCATACAATTCTTTTTTTCTAAATAGGTCATGAACACTCAACTGGATGAATCACCGCAGCAGGTAATCAAGTGCTGTGAAAAGCTGGTGCATACCATGCCCAGTGCTCTCCAAGACGAGTCCAAGCTGAAAGAACAGGTAAATGTTGACATTCAAGAGCTAAACTACAACGCCTAATGTGAATCGAAGGTACAATTTTTAGGGTTCCGTAGCCAAATGGCAAAAACGGAACCCTTATAGATTCGTCATGTCTGTCTGTCTGTCTGTCTGTCTGTCCGACCGTGTCACAGCCATTTTTCTCCGAAACCATAAGAGCTAGACTGATGAAACTTGGCGAGTAGATGTATTCTGTGAACCGCATTAAGGTTTTTACACAAAAATAGAAAAAAAACTATAAATTTTGGGGGTCCCCATACTTGAAACTGAAACTAAAATTTTTTAAAACGTGTGGGGTATCTATGAATAGGTCTTCAAAAATGATGTTGACGTTTCTAATATCGTTTTTTTCTAAACTGAATAGTTTGCGCGAGAGACACTCCCAAAGTGGAAAAAAGTTGGTCCCCCCCCCTCTAACTTCTAAAATAAGAGAATGATAAAACTAAAAAAAATATATGTTGTACATTACTATGCAAACTTTCAACGATATTTGGTTTGAACGAGATCTAGCTAGTAGTTTTTTTTTTATACGTCATAAATCGTAAACCGCAATTTACCTTTCGACGAACTACAAGAACCTTTATATTATGTTACTTGATGCTACGGAACCCTTCATGGGCGAGTCCGACTCGCACTTGGCTACTTTTTATAACTTTGTTTGCATTGTATTAACTTCTTAGGTGTGATAAAAACTTCCTAAGATTTAGGTACCCTATAGATATCCACCGGTGAGTCTTGCTCGCAGCAAAATAGTAGGGTCTGCAACAGACGCGGTTTCACGGACGCTGTGTTTTGTGTGTTTTCCTAAGTTTATGACGGACGGAGCATCTCAATACAGCTCGTAGGAGTACTACATTAGAGCTCACTTTTTTATTTAACTAGCTGATAGAACAAGCATATGGCCCACCTGATGAGTGATAACCATCGCCTATAACAAAGCTTTGCCTCGTAGGTCGCGCACGTCAGGAACGTGCCCTACGATGCACTCCCCTGCGTCCATCAACTTGATCTTTATCGAAATAACCAAATACTTCCAATCTACTAGGTACTACTACGGTCAAACGCCACGAATTACTTTTTTGTATGCCTACTTTCGGACAATTTTGTTTTCTGAATCCGGAACAATCAGAAATAGTACATTGTTACCTGAGTGTTGAAAGTCACGTTTTTTGAGTCCCGAGACGGGTTTGGCGCCAGAGCGTTAGCGAGGGCGCCAATGGAGCTTGAGGGACTTAAAAGACTTTCACCCGAGGTAAACATCTGTGCTTTTCATTACGAATACAAGGAAAGTAAAAATAAAAACATGAAAGAAAAATTTGTGAAAATGAAGATTGAATTGCCGCCTTCCCGGTTTTTTTTTTCTTTTTCTCTGGCGGGCCTTCGGCTTCGGCTCGCTAGCATTATTCAGCCATTATTTTCATTCTCATAATTTAAAAAATAGTAAATGTCAAATCTATGTTATTTTAAATAAATAGTTGAAGCTATATATTAATCAAGTAATTTAGAAGATATATTATTTATTTAATACTATCTTTATGTTATTTAAATTTAAATTTTACATTGCGCTATCTTATTAGACTTTTTAAACTTCTTACATTACTGTTGTAATGAGTTTCCAACCTACTTGCTGAATAAAAAGTTGGAATTTGGTTCAACGACCTCTTTGCAGTTAGAAAGACTTTAGAAAGTTGGAACATGGTTGAATAAAATAGAACTTGTTTTTTTTTATAATTTGACAGCTGTCAGTAGAAAGCGATTCTCCCTAGGGCTGAAAGTTTTACTTTCAATTAGGCCCCTCAGGCAACTTCAGACCTACTTTCAGAGTATGAGTAATGAAAAAGTAATTACTTAGCAATAATAAAGACAGTATCTACCAAAAATCTGACTTAGGTACTTAAATTATTTTTTCACCAGAAATCATAAGTTTGTGATAATTTCTGTTAATTTTTACCTACTACTTTCCCTGATTGATTCGGAAACAGTACCTAGGATCACTTTTAGCGCCTTGCGCTATAACTTGTGGTTGTTAAAACTCCAAAATTTAATTATCCACTTGTATTCAGCAAAGATCACTTTGAAGCCTATACGTGAGTCGGCCCGTATTCCGAAACAGCGCTTGAGTCTGAGTCGAGCCTCAAGCACAGATTTTTGACACTTTTCAATGGAGAACTGTCATAAAATCTATGCTTGAGGCTCGACTCAGACTCAAGCGCTGTTTCGGAATACGAGCATAAGTGTTCTACGCGACTAAGCCTAGATATCACCCCCCTCCCTAAATAGTTATCATAACCGTGTCGATATTTGTTGATTACCTCGGATGAGTGTGGGCGTACTCGAGCCGCCGCAACCTGATGCATTCTTCAAGCCTGAGAACACGGAGCCTCTGACGCAGCCTTTACTGGACCTGTCCATCAACTCGACCTTCTTGGATACTACGGGCCAGGGGACCACCTGGCCCTCCTTGGAGACTGAGGAACAAGGGACCAGTGGAAGAGAGCAGAGCGAGCCGAAAAAACCTCGCAGTAATGTGAACCGGTGCCTGTTAACTTAAGTTCTAAACTAGAGCATATCAACCTATTTCATTAGGTAGGTACCTATACTTACTTACAACTAGGTACGTAGTTGTAAGTAAGGTACGGTAAATAAAATAAAATAATAAATGTCATGAACAATTCACACAACACAATCTAGCCCCAAACTAAGCAGAGCTTAGTTAGTTAGTAGAGCGATGGAAACTGGCTGATAAAATACTTGAATACATCTTTTGTGAAATACATACTTATAATACAATAATATAATATAATATAATACAATATAACACCCGGACAGAGAACAAACATCTATGTTCACCACACAAATATTTGTTCTCGGTGGGGATCGAACCCACGACCTACGGCGCAGAAGGCAGAGCTACTACCTACTAGAGTGGTCGTGATCGTGTTGAAGTCTTATGATTTTTCTTTAGCAGGGGCTGGGATACGCCTCACAATATCTCGCGACTTCTCTCTGCTTGCCGTCACCCGGGAGCATTCTTCTAGGTTTCGCATAGGTGATCTTCCACTACCTATATTCAAGCTGTCAAAAGAAATTTAAACGGTTGGAAACCACCTACCTCTCTACTGATTTAAGTAGCGAGAAAGATGGCGTCGTAACGCGTAGATTCCTGTTTCCCGTTGATTATAAATGTACATGATTGTAGATACAATCTACATCAAATGTATTTTTTCTTTTTCAGTGCTGTGACTGCCTTCTGGTGGTACCAATACTAATTCTGCCAGTAATCAACATAGCCACAGCTTGCATGTAGCCAAGGCCGTCTTAATCTAGGCTGGGGCCCTTGGGCACACAAGAATTTTGGGCCCTTTTGGAAACGAATAAAAGCTAGCACACCATACCCAAGGTTTTGTATTAGGAATTAAACATTTTTGGAGTATGTATCACAGAGTATTTTATTTAAAAATATAATATTTTGCCTATATAATAGTCTAATAGATAGTTAATGTTCAAAGATATTTTTAATACTATGTAGATGTGCATTTTTGAAAATAATAATCAATCTTATGAGACTCAGATCTTTTGCAACTGACAATCTTTCAGAGTGAATACGGGAATTCATTTAATAAACAAAAAAATCATATCAAGATCAATTTACTGGCTGGATTGCTATTTGATTGTTGTCCTTTGTCATAATGCTTTAATTAGCAGACTTTTTTTTTATGCCGTAGCTGGTAGGCAAGCAGACGAGCCACCTGATGGAGAGCAGAGCCTGATGGAGGAGACTTAAATTATATTTAAGGATACCTCAGACTTTCTTCCTTAGGTATTGTTTACATAGCCATAGAAATCTGAGGGAATATATACCATAACATATGAGGCTTTTATTTTAAAATACTAAATGAAAAATGGTAATTAACATACTTCACAGAATCTGAAGTATCGGGCATCAGGTAGGTATCAACATCTGATTGATCTTGAGTATGTTTTAATTTGATTACCTAGTTCACTATTATTTATGACAATACAATTTAATGTCAAGGAAAGAGCCTTTTAACTGCTATGAAAAAATACATGTGAATTCATGTGTTAATAATCTCAGTTAATAGGAACATAATTTAAAAGTATAAAAAACACAACATGTCATGCAGTATAAATTGATTTCCCAAGCAAAAAGGAATTATAGTAGTAGCATATTGAACTATGTCTATAAACTTTTCTTAAACTATATTACAAAATATACAGAAACAATTTTGTGCATTTAACATGAATGGCATCACTATTTTGTCTTTGGCTAAATTGAGCATAAGAAATGAAATTGCAGTTTCCTTAGAACATCAAAATAGAATCTTTATGGTTTTTAATTCTAGAGATAAATTTGGTATTGATCCTGGCTGCCGGGAGAGGGACTTGGTATTCAAAGGCTCTTTCTACAAAAGTTCTCTATTCTGAACTAACAATAATGACTCCATGATAAACTGCTAGGATTAAATAGGTGATGAATTGTCACCAAGTTCTTAGCAACCACTTATTTCTTAGCAACACTTATCCACCTAATTTGTAATAAACTGCCATACACAAGAAATATGCCATACACAACATAGTTCGCTTTCAGTAAACATTTATTATTATCTAAAGAGAAGCAAATTAAATAACATAGAATGCAAAGAGTACTACCTATTTCATGTGATAAATAAATTTGTCATGAAGCTATAGTTACAACTTTGGTAAAATGCCAAAGTCGATGAAAATGATGTGAATTGGGAGTGACCAGCATATTCCCATTAATACGTAACATTAGGAAGAAATTCTATAAATAGCAACAATAACATATACTAAATAAATGAAATTAAGGACTGAGTGGTGGATCATCATTCCCAATCATCACATCCTCATACATGACATCATTGTTTCGTCTCTGGTTAATTTTCTGCCGGACGAAATCTACCAAGTTATACTTCCTTATTACCAGCACCAGGCCAGAAACCATGAGTACTAGGGCAAATATAGTCACGATGGGGACCGTAGCCGAGCGATGGTAGTGCTCCTGAGCTGAGGGTGACTCGCAATAATCTCCGTCATCAGACAAGACGAACCCATCAGTACAGTCGCACAGAAGCGTCGTGCCATTACATGTCTGGTGATCTCCTTTACACGTCTCTATTTCGGTCAAGTTGCACGACAGGATGTGGTCTGTTAAAAAGAAACAACTTGAAGCGACGGAGCTACCGGACGAATTGATTCAATTAAATAATTGTTGTCTACTTACCGCTGGAAGCGCATTGTATGAGGTTCAAAGCCAACACCATGAAGATATCTATGTATTTTAGTCCCATTTTGATTTCTAGATTGTGGCAATTTCATTCACGCTAACATCACCGATAGTGGGAAATGCGTTACTAGAGTTTCTAATAAATGCCAAGCAATCGCCTTGTGCAGTCTCTTGACTGTGCAAAACCAAACCAAAACAATTTTTGTCACACAATCACGACGACCAGCGAATCGATTTCAATATTTCAATGTTGTGCATGTGCTGTCACTGTCAGTTATGTCATCTAGGGTATACTGTCAGCTGTCGCTGACAGCTGTCTCATTGACAAATGGGTGGTATTGTACGGCCAGGCCAGTGACTAAACACCCGATTCGTTTTTTTTTTGTCATTTCGGGATGTCACATAGCTTTTTGATTTTAATTGTTTTTCTAGTGTTATTTTGAGTTCTGTTGTGTATTTTCGGTGGTATTTTAACCAACATTACTTGAGGTCTTAGCTCAAAGTTTTAGCAGTGATCGAAAATGTTTTAGATGGATTTGGAAGAAATGGCCATCTTTCTTCCAAAGACAAATAAAGTAGGGCTGACTCGACTTTGACTGACTCGACAGGACTAAACTCATTAATAAAGTACTGTAGCACGCCATCTATTTTTCTAAGCCAGTCACCGGTTATATGGGTGCACTGCGCGACTGCAGCGATATGCTTGCCTCAGCGGTGCATTCAAAAAACTAAACGACTCCATCGTCACCTGTCAGGCGGGACGCTGCGCTGGGTGAAACGAGACGGCTGGTGCGATACCGGGAGAAATCATTGTCCGCGCATTAGTTTACGTGTTTTATATTGTTTTATCATTGTATTCCGCCGCAGTGCCAGAAATTGTTTTTTTACATTTACCCTAAAAGGGCTATTCTCATAACCACTACAGTAGCAGTATCAATTGCCTACAAAAGATACGAAATAATTGAATTGCCTCAGTGTGCACGGGCCCTAATGGCATCCAATTAACATGCTGTACAATAACATCACGTGACAATTTTGTGCACCCAGTTAATTCGCAGCCAGTTATTGTACGGCAGGTTAAAACGAATCCAAAAAACGAAAAAAGGTTTCGTTTAAACATGGTGTACAATAACATGCTGTACAATAACTGGACGTACATTAACCGGACCCAGCACAAGACTCTTCCTGCCTTATTCATACCTACTAAATGCGAGGGACAATACCTACATAGATATTCAAACTACCTACCTACTATGATTTTTATACTCATTTATTTGATAAAGTACATTAAAGATAGGTATCTACACTAACCTACCTTCATAATAAATTGGTAAATACCACCTACCTATCTTGGTAGTACCTACGTAGCTTAGGTTGGTGGATTACAATACAAAAAGCAGCCAAGTGCGAGTCGGACTCGCTCATGAAGAGTTCCGTACAATTTAAAAGTTTATGTCAGTTATGTTACAACAAGTAACATAATTTTTAAAAGTTCTTGTAGTTCGTCGAAAGGTAAATTGCAGTTTACGATTTATGACGAATAAAAAAAAACTACTCACTAGACCTCGTTCAAACCAAATATCGTTGGAAGTTTGCATTTAGAAGTTAGAGGGGGGAGGGGGGGTACACGCGAACTATTCAGTTTAGAAAAAAACGAAATTAGAAACCTTAAGGTTGTTTGATTCCGATCAAACTGAATTTACACAACTATGGGCAAACAAAGTGTAAATGTACACTGAAATAGCTGTAAAAGCCTATTACAGCTATTTCAGTGTACATTTATACTTTATTCGCCCATAGTTGTGAGTACAAATTAAGTTTGTATGGAAATCGTACCCCCTTAACATCATTTTTGAAGACCTATTCATAGATACCCCACACGAAAAAAATTTTTTGAGTTTCAGTTTCAAGTATGGGGATCCCCCAAATGTTTGGTTTTCTTTCTACTTTTGTGTAAAAATCTTAATGCGGTTCACAGAATTCATCTACTCGCCAAGTTTCATCAGTCTAGCTCTTATAGCTTCGGAGGATCTTTATGGGTTCCGTTTTTGCCATTTGGCTACGGAACCCTAAAAACGGCCATAATTTTCCGAAAAAAAAAACAGCTAATCTGGTTCTCATCATTCAAGCTTTACTTATTTTGGAGCTAGATAGTAGGTACCTACTGTGTGGATGAACAAGATCACAATATTAAAAACATTGTACCTACTATCTGGCAGAATGAAAAACTTAACTAATATCAGTCTATAATGAGCCTTATTTGCAAGTGACGGCTAGTTTTAAAAGTTGTACTCTTCCCCGCTTCCGTAGGTGTACTTTTCGGGCAGCACGTAGTCTTCAGGGCTGTGGCCCTTTGCCTCTACGCCTCCGTTGCCGTCATCTGCGCTGGCGCCCTCTCTGGAAATGCACGCTCGTTTAGATATAAATAAACCAGTCTAAAAATGCACGCCCCTCCACCACGTTTCCTTGAAGTTGGCTCACAGCAAAGTACTTCAAAATGATCTTTGTGATCTAAGTATTATAGAACAATTTACTTTGACTAACTGAAGTAGTAGGGCGTGCAGTTTAAGATTGGCCTAAAATAGTTACTTATTGATAATAATAATATTTATCAAATTAAGTATTACTGCGTGGAACTGGCACATTATAAACTCACCTTACAGACAGATAGATAGAATGAGGATTCTTTACGATAGAAGAGGAGATGTTTACCTAATTTTTCCATGTAATAAGTATAAGCGGGTGTGATAAGGATCCGATGGCGCAGTTGGTTAGCGCATCCCCGTGTCAAAGGGATAAGTTCGTGGATTCAAAATATAAAATCTTTGTAACTAACCTATAGCAGTTTAGATTTAAGAAAAATAAAAAAGCTCACCCCTTCCCTGTTTACTTTATGACGTGAGAGTGAAGTGCAGGTAAGATTCCCGCGGGCCTATCTTAGTACCTACTCAGGTAGGTTTCTATTCTAAGTAAGCACATCATCATCATCATCAACCTATTACAGTCCACTGCTGGACATAGGTCTCTCCCATGGCGCGCCACTGAGCCCGGTCTTTGGCTCTTCCCATCCAGTTGCTGCCCGCCACCCTGCGTAAGTCGTCGCTCCATCTAGTCTGAGGGCGTCCTACACTACGTTTGCCTAAACGCGGTCTTCACTCCAGAACTCGTTTATCCCAGCGGTTATCGGTTCTTCGGCAAACATGACCGGCCCACTGCCACTTCAGCTTGCTTGTTCTTTGGGCTATGTCGACAACTTTGGTCCTCTGTCGAATGACCTCATTCCGGATCCTGTCTCTAAGAGAGACTCCGAGCATAGCCCATAGCACATAAACTAAGATTATACATAATAATGTACGTAGGTAGGTGCAATCTACTTACTTTAACTCTTCATGATCATGAGTCTGATGCTCTTCTGGTTCCTTGTTCTGATTCTTCTTCTGATTCTTTCTTGGATGGTCTCCATGGATATCTTCTGATTCGGGGTCCTGGATGCTTTCAGCTGAACAAAAAACGTACAATACAAATGGAATGTTCTAGGTATATTTAACTACCTACGTATCTACTTACCTACAAAAAAATCTCAATTATAAAGGTCGATTCACACATATCAGTGAACCCACAGTTCCGGCACAGTACCGTTACAGTTCCGTATCCGTGCTACAGTGGTGCGTCAGTGCTTCAATTCACACATATCAGGCACAGTACAGTTCTCTGCGGGTCTTCGTTTCGAGGAAAAAAAAGAAAATGGGTACATGAAGCATGGAAGTTAAAAGAATGAAGGAAGGAGAATTCGTGACATTATACAAAGAATTAATATGTGTGAATCGACCTTAAATAATTTAAGTAAACTACACGCCGTAGATGAATGAATAGTTATGTAAGTTCGTTTATTCACCTACAGGTATTTCTCAAATTAACAATGTACCACCTTTATTTAAATGACGAGTAGGTTTTTTTGGTAGTACCTAGCCTTCTACGCAGTTGGTCGTAGGTTCGATTCAAACCGAGAACAAACATTTAATTTTGTGTTATGAACGTAGCCGTTTGTTCTCTGTATAAGTGTTTATAACAATATAGCCCATATAACCAACCTCAGCTCTGCTGGTTTGAAAATAAAGGTCCTCAACTAGAATCGTACTAACGGTGAACCGTTTTCGAGATAGAGGGCAGAGAGCGCGCGTTCACAGCCCGGTCGTCGGTTGACCTGAGAAGTGATGCTGTGACCACGAGCTCTCTGCCATCTATCTCAAAAACGGTTAGCCGTATGAAAAATGTTTTTAAACAAAAATTGTGTAGAATTTTGTATTATAGAATATTGATATTAAATACAAATAGCAAAAAACCCACAGGAAATGAGATATTTACAAAAAAAGTTTTTTGACCTTGAAATTTATGCAGGTTTTGAGACAACTTTTAGGGTGTCAATATACAAGTATTTACAGACTTACAGCTGGGTATCTCGAATTCCGAGATTCTTACCTAATTTAAGCATAAATGACTAGCCTATAAGACCATCTGCCCGATGAACCGACGACATTGTAATGATCGCGGGAGGGTAATTATTATTCCCATAACTTCTAACCAAATCGCCATTTACCGTTCCTTTCGTGGTTGTGGCTGTACGCTCCCTCATCGTCATCATAAGAGTCGTCCTTCCTCAGGTTCTCATGACTGTGCCCTCCGTTACTCGCCCCGTCGTCATGTCCGAAGGAATCCTGTAAGTAACATAGAACGTGTTTACCTAATAAGTACTCAGTAATTATTATTAATATGATAGTAGGCAAGTTGCAGCCAACTGGTTTAATTCGCCATTCAACTAGGTGCCTTTATAATGTTTATCATTGAGGCAGTATGGCAGGGTTTAACCTTCTGAGTCGCTGTTGGTCCCTTCTAAATCGTGTATTTTGTTAGTACCGGATGACTTAGACTGACCTGCTTTTCAAATTCGTAGTTGTCACCAGCTTTTTTGTGGAAGGAGTCAAAGTGTTGGTAGCCCTTCTTGCCTCCACCGTTCTTCTTGCGAGAATATCCGATTTCACCGTCTCCGTCGCTATGGTAAGATTTGTGAAAGTTTTCCGGCTGTGGGAAGCATTAAGACCTTCACAATAGTTCGAACTATCAAAGGTACCCTACCTACCTACCTAC
Organism: Thera britannica; assembly: GCA_939531255.2. NCBI lineage: Eukaryota > Metazoa > Arthropoda > Insecta > Lepidoptera > Geometridae > Thera > Thera britannica. Next base: position 14,011,187 of record OW618040.2, on the reverse strand, counting down.
TGCGTAGTAAGTAGATAATCAATACTAATTTCTATTCTGTGGTAGGTATGTAGGTACCTACATAATATCAGGCGAAATAGCAGTGTTACTTCGAAAACAGGCAGCCAAGATTATATCCGTGATAATTAGTAAGTACCTATAACGGATATATGTAATTGTGTGGGTATTTAATAATAATATGTATTTTAGTTTTAAGGTACCTATTTATAAAATGGGCGATGTTTTAAATTTAATGACTTTTTTTGCCTGAAATTAATTAATAAGTACTATTATTTATTATATTATAATTTAGAAAGTGCCATGATTTATATACCTAAAAGGCGTAGCGGTGTTTTTAGTTTTTGTGTTTCTGTCAAAGTTTAACTAACGTCTACTAGCATAGTTGTATATGAAATATCCAAAACCGTCGCACGGAATACCTATACTAACAGTTTGATATAACAATCTTACCGGGGCGGCTCTAGCCTCCCGAACGTAGGAGCCGACAGGCACCATGTCATCAGCCACCTCCATATCATCCAAGGTAACTGCCGGAAAAGCTGCAGCAATCTGCAGCATTGCCGTTGCAATGGTCACCAATCTGAACGCCATTCTATATCTCTAAAATAAAAAATTCGTTAACAAAAGTAACAAGCAGAAAAAAGTTTTAACCAATTTATTTACCTTGCTGTTCACCAAAAAACAACAGTCAACACTCGCTCTACAAATCAACTCGTGACACTAGTCCGAATCTTGGTTTTATATAACTTGATATTGCAACCTCATCGTCTTTCACAAGCTTCTGTCCCCTAATTTTATTGATTAGAGTCTGTTTTTTTGGGAACGGATTCAAAGGTCTTACAAATTCAAATTAAATCCGTTCATTCGTGAAGCGCCACGGTTTTTACCATGAATATTATAAGGCCTTTTGTCTTACACATTTTGCTGATAACCTTCGGTACAATATTTCAGCAAAGTGATTTGGAAACCTATGATTAGGTATAGGTACCCAGAAGTATTCAATATAAATCCAAACTCAGAGTTAATACAGCATGAAATTAAACCGCAATAGAAGAAAACTAGGAATTGAGAAAGGTATTGTGGTCTGGAACTTGTGATGGAGTTTCGTTGTGGCAATAGCTCGTAGAGGTCAATGCAGAGATTATTAAAATACAAAGTGAAATAGGCTTATTGCGGTGTAATGTAATGGACATTATCTTCTGATCAGTTGGACAAAAATGACCTTATGGTAAAATATTGTATTTTGTGACTTATATAGGCCCGAAGCGAAAGGTAACTTAGTGGCTCCACCGAATCTTAACAAAAGTTCGTATCAAACTATCAACTTATCGACAATGCGTGACATTAATTAGTGCAAAGCGTACATGTTTTTATGGTTCTGTAGCCAAATGGCAAAAAACGGAACCCTTCTAATTCTAATTGTGTTGGACACAACACAAACCAACAAGACACAATAAGATCTGCACTGACGTCCCGCGATGGGGTGTATTGTGCATTGTCCCCTTGCTAAACCTTACCCCAGCCAGCCCAACTCCTTAAAATAGCGGAGTAGGACTTTCCCTGAGCCCTGTCTTGGACCTCGCTTCTTCTGTTGCGGAGCAGTGCAGTACTACATGCTCCACAGTTTCTTTTTCCTGCAGGCAGACTTAAGTCGAGCCGCGACTTAAGTCGCTGTCTGTTGCTCCAGTCTTCAGTATGTAACGGAACCCTTATGGATTCGTCAAGTCTGTCTGTCTGTCTGTCCGTCCGTATGTCACAGACACTTTTTCTTCTGAAACTTTAAGAACTATACTGTTGAAACTTGGTAAGTATTCATTAAGATTTTCACAAAAAAATAGAAAAAAAACAATATTTTTTTTCTAATAAGTAGGCAGGTGTACTTAAAATTGCTATGGATTTGAATAAAAATAAATATTTTTTATTTTAATAATATGTTATACGCTGAATAAAACTCTCTGGACTATTTTGCTTTGTTCATATTTTAATAGCTTGATAATCTGTGTTTGCTATATTTTTTAAATAAAGTTCTCAAAGTTTACTGATAGTCTTAGCATCTGTTAATATGCCACTGCATCATTTTGTTCTTTTTTTACTTTTTATTTGAGTCTCCTGTTAGTGCACTGTACACAGCTATGTAACTTTTGTCTATAGGTGTTTTTTTCTTGTTTCTATTTTGTGTTTCACCACTCGTAAGGGATTTTTGAACGATTAATGCATCTTGATCACGTAAAATGTCTGGCAAAACATCGTAGGTTAGCTGCCATTCTTTCTTTAGATGTATGCCTTCTAGGATTTTTGCTCTGTGAAGAATTACAATTGACATTAGTTAATAGATCAGTACCTTCTTAAAACAGAATTAACTAATGCCCGTCAGACATGCTTACAGAAAAGGTTTATACTTACATGTTGTCATTGGTTACATCGAATCTGATAAGAGGAAAGCCGACTTCTTTTGCTCTCTTAATTGCATATTTTGCTAGGTTGTTTACTATTTCATTACTTTTTGAGTTGTCTGCGGGAACGATGAGAACCACCTGAAAAGAACCATAAAGTTTATGGAACATTTTTATAGAATATCCATACCTATTATATATTATATTGTAGGTAAACAATGAAAGATCTTAGGCCCGTACGTACAGTGCTTGTGTCCGAGTCAAGCCTCTAGCACAGGTTTTATGAAAAGTGTTAAAAATCTATGCTTGAGACTCGACTCAGACTCAAGCATTGTTCTGCATACGGCCCATAAATAGGCATGTTTGCTTAGCGAGTGAAAAGTTATCTAATTAGTTAGTTTTCATACTAACTTGCAGTATTTTATGCACTTTGTACTTGTCGTGCAAGGCGGGCGCGCGCAGGCAGTGCGCTGTGAAGTGCATGAGTCGACGCGAACGCACGCAGCGCACGCATCGCGCCCATTGCTCCAGCGCAGCCGCGTCCCACGGACACACAGCGCCGCCCAGCGCCAGCCCGCGGATCTGAGACCAGCCTCGATGCGGTTGCTGCTGCTCCGCCAGCATGGAGTGGCCTACACAAATGACAAAATACCGAAGGAATTACAAGTAGATTAATAAGTCAATCTGCATCTTCCTTACCCTACCTTCCTACCCTACCGCAGATACCGGAATAACAAAACAAAAACAAATCCGTTTGTACCTTTCAGTAGTTCAGAATAAAAAGGTATCCACCTTTTTATTCATAGCCAAGTAGGTACCTCTACTTATTACAAAGTGCCAATAAGCAAAAAGTATCATCTTCCTGCCCTTCTCTCGCTGTATAACCTTCTTTTTTGTATTCACTCCTTTTTAGGGTTCCGTAGCCAAATGGCAAAAACGGAACCCTTATTGATTCGTCATGTCTGTCTGTCTGTCTGCCCGTCCGTATGTCACAGCCATTTTTCTCCGAAACCGTAAGAGCTAGACTGATGAAACTTGGCGAGTAGATGTATTCTGTGAACCGCATTAAGATTTTTACACAAAAATATAAGACAAACTATAAACTTTGGGGGTCCCCATACTTGAAACTGAAACTCAAAAAAAAATACAGCACATTCCGCTTCCAGCCCAGAACGTCTACCAAGAAAAGTACCTTGTGCTAGAGATCTGGCCACGTAGTCGCACAGTATGATTTGCGGCTGTGCTGGCGGCGCCGCCAGGCCGGGCCAGGCGAGGCGTGCATGGTCGCGCACGAAGCGCAGCACGCGCGGCACGTCGCCGGGACGCGCGCGTCGCACGCGCACCCACTCCTTGCTGTCCGTGCCCTGCACCTACAGAACTTTGATTAAAGACAAATTAGCCTACAAACAAGTACCTATCTCCACCTAACATTTACACAGACAGAATATGCACAGTATGTACGGGGACGTGCCCTCGCCCATGACACTGTTGATGATTATATGATGGGACCGGGTAGACGCCGGGTAGCTCGCCGTCGACGAGTTTTGCATCTCTTTATTTATTAAAATTAAACTGCTAATTAAGCTACATGTTTAAAAAGTTAAATGTGCGGTTGTGGCGCGTAAACATACTGGAACTGAAACTGGAGTCAGGATGGCTTCGATTACAGTTGGCAGACTCTAACAATGTGTACAGAATTTACCATAACCTGCTTGGAAGTCACATTTGCCTCGGGTGCGTCTTTGGGGGTATCCGCAAAACTCCTCTTAAGATTGTTGCTGATATTGAGGGTCCGTGACATCTTGACAAGCTGTCTTCCCGCCAAACCCTTCAGCCAGTTGGAAAGCACGGACATTGTGGAGCATTCGAAGATGAGTTTGGTTGCTAAGGATTTTAATTTATTTCCGCCTACTCATTCTGTTTGTTTTTGTAATTTCACATAAATTTATACTAATAAATTAAGTATGTGGTGGCATATTGATATTGTGGTCGTATTGGCGATGTCATATTTCACTGTCGTTATTTTCTCTTTTTTAGAATTTGAACATAAGCTGGTTTTCAAAAAAGGTTTTAGGCTCCTTCAGTTTTTGATCATAGACCTTGGAACTCCTTGCTGCGAAATGTTACCTCTGCTATTGCACAGCCTAGGAGTTTACATGGAACCTTATACATAATATCCTTGCTTCCTTGAGCTTCTAGCAACGGCGGGTATCTTTGCAGCAGCCACTTCAGCGTCATTTCAAGGATCCCAGCAAAAACAATAGACTAAAGGGAGTAAGAAGTACCTGCCTTCTTGCTTATAGCACAAAGCACACACAAATACCTACACCAAGCCTACACCTCAACAAACCCAACAAAGTCTTTCTTCTATCACGTCAACGACGTCAACATTTTTCAGAAAACTGTCACCCTTTATATTTGGGAATGTAGCAAAATTTTAACAAGTTCGTAAAAAAATTATAATAGAAAAAAACACTGTAGAAGAATGCTGACGTGATCAACTACAGGATGAATTTCCTGAAAGGTTTAAATGTTGGCGCTCTCAGAGTTAGTAAACACCAGCCCAGCATCAATACGTCATTCAAGAGGTTCAGGAAGCCGTCTCCTTGTGACGTGTGCTTGTACCCACCGGATAGGAAGCCAGTAAGTGAAATTTAAATGAGATGTGCCTTTAATAAAATTATATACGGATCCATGGACCCTCTTATTATTATCTATGTACAAGGCACATTGAACCCTTTTCTCGTTTTATGGTAAGTATATTATAATAAATAAATAAATAGTTTTCTTAAACTTTATCTTTACCTCCATAAATAAACACTTTCTTACTTTTTTTAGTGTTTTGACATCCGTAACGTGTCGATCGAGCGCGGCAACCAATGCCACGCCAAGCTCATCAGATCGTTCCTGTACACTCACTACTGGCCGCGGGAGCCCAGCGTCGTTGGACTTTGGATGGCCCTTGACTGTCCTTACCTGGATGTACTCACTGAGAAGTACTCGCATCAAGGTAAGTGACAATCATTAGTAGAAAAGTCATCCTAGATCATGTTTCGTTAGTAGACCTTGTTACACCATGGCAGTAAGAGGAGAAGAAGTACTATATCAGCCAAGACCATCTACATCGGGGTAAACTGCAATCCAGCCCTACTCCAACTGTATAACTTGAATTTTATCCCCATTACAAGCGTTTTTCAAAAGGGAATCAGTTTTGTCAAGAGCCACTTAGTGGTAGGTAAGAGATGGAGTTTCCATCTCTTACCACTAAGTGGCTCTTGACAAACCGTGACAGGGCTAACTTTAAGCAATGCCTCACACCCTAGTAACGCCTTGTACTACTTTGTGTTAATGCGGGTGCGGGTCTTATCAGCACTTAACTTTTTCTATTTTTAAGTAAACCAGCAGCCTTAACCGTTATCTCTGGTGAAGTCACCGAGCATAGACAGCTTCTGATTAAAACCGATTAGCTTCAAGCCATGATAAAGGACTTGAAGCTGATTGGTTTTAATCAGAAGCTGTCTATGCTCGGTGAGCTTCACGAAACATGGCATTATACCTGCTGCTGTGAGTATCTGCCATTGAAAAGTATAAGAGATTCCCATAACATATAAACATTAAGTTGTGCTTGTTTCAGGTGACCGGTTCTTGGCTTTCGAGCAAGTGCCACGAACTAATGAACGGAGGCTCATTGGTGTGTGTGTCGCTAACAAAGTCTGGCCTTGGTTGATAGACGAGCTAGAGGAATGGGCGCACTACACTCCGTCGCGCCCCGAACGGCACAGGATGTACTTCACTGCTCATTGTCTGAAGAGCCCGAACCTGTTCAAGAAGTTTAACGTGGACTACATCTATGATGTGAGTTTCTGATCGTAAGACTGTATAATGTATCACGCGCTAAAGCTTGCCATAGAAGACCAATGTTGCCAACATAGCTCTTCGATTAAGGATGTGCATTTCTCCAGCTTCCTCATATGGAAATTGCGAATTCTGAAAACGCCAACATTTAAAGCATAATTGGAGCAATCATTGATTTGAAGGAAAATTTAGCAGCAAAAAAAACAACGACTCTATGAGACTTTATAGGTGTGTTAGCTGGAGAGCGGCTCCACAGCTTCCTCATTCAGTGTGGGCAAACGGCTAACGATAGAGCTATATAGTAAACGCCAAATTTTAGAGCATAATTAGAGCACCCGGCATAAAAAAAATCAAGTCTCTAGCTCAAAAACTCTTTGAGTTAGAAGACTATAACAACGTGTTTGCTGGGAAGCCATTTCTCCAGCTAACACATGTGGATCTCAGGAATGGCTATAGCTAGAAAGTTGCTTGATATCTCCAAATTTAGAGCAAAAAATATCATGGATGCTCCAAATATTTCAAGTGTCTAGGTTCAAAACTCACCGAGTTAGAAGCTTTGATGACTGTGTTAGCTGGAGACACGTTTGTCTGGCACGCACATGCTACATCTGAGGATCTACAATAGCTACAGATTCGGTTGACGTGTCCAAACCGAGCTATGAATTAGAGCACTCGGCTCCAAAATTTTGGACTCTCTAGGACAAGTAGTTTCCTAGTAATGAACAAAAGAACATTTTGCCGCCAGAATTTTCAAATGTATGTTCGCACCCGTAAAAATGCGGCGTTGCCGCTCTGAAAGTTTGGTATCAGCGTAGGAATTTGAACGTTATTCGGTTTATTTTAGATCGCGATACGAGTCATTTTCGTATGCGCTTAGCGGTTTTGATTTCTGAAACCTCAAACTCATATTTTCTCTTTTTGTTAGGTTGAGAGCTTTCTCTCTATCTATATGAGAATTGTGTGTTGCCCGTTCTTGTTCGTTTTATAGTTTCTTTAGTAATGCGTGTCTTTTAGGTATTTTTAGAAAAAAAACTTTATTTGGTTCTGTAAATAGGTACCTGCTAGGCCAGTGTTGATGATTCTACCTACTCTGCCTGTTGTTAGCCGTCTGTTCTCTGTGTTTTACTGTATTCAGTCAGGTTTTTATGAGCGTATCGAGTAAACCAGGCGGACGGAAAATAGGTATTTACTGCGGCTTGCTAGTTGTGTGCGTACTCACGCACACTTGCCCCCTATCACTTGCCATCTCACCAGATGGCAAGTGATAGGGGGGGCATCTCACCATGTTGTGCCGACCCCACCTGGTGGGTAAGGGCAGGAAGAAGAAAAAGCACTTTTTGGGGTTTTTTGTTTCATTTTCAACTATATTCCTATATTGTGAATTGGACATAAGTTTTTGAATCCAAGATGGCGGCTTCATTTTTTTCTTAAAAAATGGATATGGGTATCGTTTAATAGGTTTTTGGGGGCTCTGGTTGTGAATTCGACAATAATTTTTGAATCCAAGATGGCGGCTTCATTTTTTTTTCTTAAAAAATGGATATGGGTATCGTTTAATAGGTTTTTGGGGGCTCTAATTGTGAATTCGACATTATTTTTTGAATCCAAGATGGCGGCTTCATTTTTTTTCTCAAAAAATGGATATTAGTATCGTTTAATAGGTTTTTGGGGGCTCTGGTTGTGAATTCGACATTATTTTTTGAATCCAAGATGGCAGCTTCATTTTTTTTTCTTAAAAAATGGATATGGGTATCGTTTAATAGGTTTTTGGGGGCTCTGATTGTGAATACGACATTATTTTTTGATCCAAAATGGCTGCTTCCTTTTTTTTCTCAAAAAATTGATATGGGTATCGTTTAATAGGTTTTTGGGGGCTACAATTGTGAATTCGACATTATTTTTTGAATCCAAGATGGCGGCTTCATTTTTATTCCCAAAAAATGGATATTAGTATCGTTAATTAGGTTTTTGGGGGCTCTGGTTGTGAATTCGACATTATTTTTTGACTCCAAGATGGCAGCTTCATTTTTTTTCTAAAAAAATGGATATGGGTATCGTTTAATAGGTTTTTGGGGGCTCTGATAATGAATACGACATTATTTTTTTAATCCAAAATGGCTGCTTCATTTTTTTTCTCAAAAAATTGATTATGGGTATCGTTTAATAAGTTTTTGAGGGCTCTAATAATGAATTCGACATTCTTTTTTGAATCCAAGATGGCGGCTTCATTTTTTTCCTTCAAAATGGATATGGGTATCGTTTAAAAGGTTTTTGGGGGCTCTGATTGTGAATTCGACATTATTTTTTGTATCCAAGATGGCGGCTTCATTTTTTTCTCAAAAAAATGGATATGGGTATCGTTTAATAGGTTTTTGGGGGCTCTGGTTGTGAATTCGACAATATTTTTTGAATCCAAGATGGTGGCTTCATTTTTTTCCTTAAAAAATGGATATGGGTATCGTTTAATAGGTTTTTGGGGGCTCTGATTGTGAATACGACATTATTTTTTGAATCCAAAATGGCTGCTTCCTTTTTTTTCTCAAAAAATTGATATAGGTATCGTTTAATAGGTTTTTGGGGGCTACAATTGTGAATTCGACATTATTTTTTGAATCCAAGATGGCGGTTTCATTATTTTTCCCAAAAAATGGATATTAGTATCGTTTAATGGGTTTTTGGGGGCTCTGGTTGTGAATTCGACATTATTTTTTGACTCCAAGATGGCAGCTTCATTTTTTTTCTAAAAAAATGGATATGGGTATCGTTTAATAGGTTTTTGGGGGCTCTGATAATGAATACGACATTATTTTTTGAATCCAAAATGGCTGCTTCATTTTTTTTCTCAAAAAATTGATTATGGGTATCGTTTAATAGGTTTTTGAGGGCTCTAATAATGAATTCGACATTCTTTTTTGAATCCAAGATGGTGGCTTCATTTTTTTCCTTCCAAATGGATATGGGTATCGTTTAAAAGGTTTTTGGGGGCTCTGATTGTGAATTCGACATTATTTTTTGTATCCAAGATGGCGGCTTAATTTTTTTCTCAAAAAATGGATATGGGTATCGTTTAATAGGTTTTTGGGGGCTCTGGTTGTGAATTCGACAATATTTTTTGAATCTAAGATGGTGGCTTAATTTTTTTTCTTAAAAAATGGATATGGGTATCGTTTAATAGGTTTTAAATGGCTCTGATTCTGAATTCAACATTATTTTTTGTATCCAAGATGGCGGCATCATTTTTTTTCTCAAAAAATGGATATGGGTATCGTTCAATATGTTTTTGGGGGCTCTGATTGTGAATTCGACATTAATTTTTTAATCCAACATGGCGGCTACATTTTTTTTCTTAAAAAAACGGTTTTCTGTATAGTTGGTTTACTGACGATGGTTGAACGAGACAACGTCATACAGCTGTCCACGCGAACGCATCGCTCACTCAAAAAGGAGAAACAGATGTCGAACACTGCCGAACGCTGAGGCCGATTGTGCTTCTTTGGCACTCTTTCCACGCTCTCGTTTGCATTACGTGCATTCGGCTCTATTGAATTATAAGACTATAAGATATAAATGATATCTATATCCATTTTTTAAGAAAAAAAAAATGAAGCCCACATCTTGGATTCAAAAAATAATGTCGAATTCACAATCAGAGCCCCCAAAAACTTATTAAACGATATCCATAACCATTTTTTAAGAAAAATAATGAAGCTGCCATCTTTGATTCAAAAAACAATGTCGAATTCACAGTCAGAGCCCTCAAAAACCGATTATTAAACGATACCCGACATATTAAACGATACCCATATCCATTTTTTGAGAAAAAAAATGGAGCAGCCATCTTGGATTCAAAAAATAATGTCGAATTCACAATCAGAGCCCTCAAAAACCTATTAAACGATACCCATATCCATTTTTTGAGAAAAAAAATGAAGCAGCCATTTTGGATTCAAAAAATAATGTCGAATTCACAATCAGAGCCCCCAAAAACCTATTAAACGATACCCATACCCATTTTTTAAGAAAAAAAATGAAGCTGCCATCTTGGATTCAAAAAATAATGTCGAATTTATAATTCGAGCCCCCAAAAACCTATTAAATGATACCCTTAACCATTTTTTTAGAAAAAAAATGAAGCTGCCATCTTTGATTCAAAAAACAATGTCGAATTCACAATTAGAGCCCTCAAAAACCTATAAAACGATGCCCATATCCATTTTTTAAGAAAAAAAATGAAGCAGCCATCTTGGATTCAAAAAATAATGTCGAATTCACAATCAGAGCCCCCAAAAACCTATTAAACGATATCCATATCCATTTTTTGAGAAAAAAAATGTAGCAGCCATTTTGGATTCAAAAAATAATGTCAAATTCACAATCAGAGCCCCCAAAAACCTATTAAACGATACCCATACCCATTTTTAAGGAAAAAAATGAAGCCGCCATCTTGGATTCAAAAAATAATGTCAAATTTGTAATCCGAGCCCCCAAAAACCTATTAAACGATACCCATATCAATATATTGTGAAAAAAAATTAAGCTGCCATCTTGGATTGAAAAAATATTGTCGAATTCACAATCAGAGCCCCCAAAAACCTATTAAACGATACCCATACCCATTTCTTAAGGAAAAAAATGTAGCAGCCATTTTGGATTCAAAAAATAATGTCAAATTCACAATCAGAGCCCCCAAAAACCTATTAAACGATACCCATACCCATTTTTTAAGGAAAAAAATGAAGCCGCCATCTTGGATTCAAAAAACAATGTCGAATTTATAATCTGAGCCCCCAAAAACCTATTAAACGACACCCATATCAATATATTGTGAAAAAAAATTAAGCCACCATCTTGGATTGAAAAAATATTGTGGAATTCACAATCAGAGCCCCCAAAAACCTATTAAACGATGCCCATACCCATTTTTTAAGGAAAAAAATGAAGCTGCCATCTTGAATTAAAAAATTAATGTTGAATTCACAATCAGAGCCCCCAAAAACCTATTAAACGATACCCATATCCATTTTTTGAGAAAAATATGAAGCCACCATCTTGGATTCAAAAATTAATGTTGAATTCACAATCATAGCCCCCAAAAACCTATTAAACGATACCCATATCCATTTTTTGAGAAAAAAATGAAGCCACCATCTTGGATTCAAAAATTAATGTTGAATTCACAATCAGAGCCCCCAAAAACCTATTAAACGATACCCATATCCATTTTTTGAGAAAAAAATGAAGCCACCATCTTGGATTCATAAATTAATGTTGAATTCACAATCAGAGCCCCCAAAAACCTATTAAACGATACCTAAATATCCATTATTTAAGAAAAAAAATGAAGCCACCATCTTGAATTCAAAAATGAATGTCAAATTCACAATTAGAGCCCTAAAAACCTTTAGAACAATAGGTATCTACGTTAACAACTTTTGAAGAAAAAAAATAAAACGTTTTCCGGAATAGAGCCCCCCACTTTTCTTCATAATTATTATATTTATAATATTTCCTTTCGCTTTCCCGTGAGTATTTACTGCAGCTCGCTAGTTATGTACGTACTCACAGACACAATGATAGTTTCGCACGATGCCATTTACACCTAGTGTGACAAGAGTAGGTAACTCATGATTTGAAAACATTGTTGGTTAGTTGAGAGACTTAGAGATATAATTTCATGATATTTAAAACTAAAAATAAAAAATCTGAAGTCAGGTTTCTTAATAAATACATATTTAAACTTAAACTAACCATTATAAAACTTTTCTTTGGTGTTTTTTTGTTTCATTTTAACCTATATTCCGCTTCTTGAGCTACGTAATGAGTGTTTAAGACATGAATCCTAGGGTAACTATTTACCAGGCACGGGCAACACACAACTCCATCCGACTAACGTTCAAATTCCTACGCTGATACCATACTTTCAGAGCGGCAACGCCGCATTTTTACGGGTGCGAACATAATATTTGAAAATTCTGGCGGCAAAATGTTCTTTTGTTCATTACTAGGAAACTACTTGTCCTAGAGAGTCCAAAATTTTGGAGCCGAGTGCTCTAATTCATAGCTCGGTTTGGACACGTCAACCGAATCTGTAGCTATTGTAGATCCTCAGATGTAGCATGTGCGTGCCAGACAAACGTGTCTCCAGCTAACACAGTCATCAAAGCTTCTAACTCGGTGAGTTTTGAACCTAGACACTTGAAATATTTGGAGCATCCATGATATTTTTTGCTCTAAATTTGGAGATATCAAGCAACTTTCTAGCTATAGCCATTCCTGAGATCCACATGTGTTAGCTGGAGAAATGGCTTCCCAGCAAACACGTTGTTATAGTCTTCTAACTCAAAGAGTTTTTGAGCTAGAGACTTGATTTTTTTTATGCCGGGTGCTCTAAATTATGCTCTAAAATTTGGCGTTTACTATATAGCTCTATCGTTAGCCGTTTGCCCACACTGAATGAGGAAGCTGTGGAGCCGCTCTCCAGCTAACACACCTATAAAGTCTCATAGAGTCGTTGTTTTTTTTGCTGCTAAATTTTCCTTCAAATCAATGATTGCTCCAATTATGCTTTAAATGTTGGCGTTTTCAGAATTCGCAATTTCCATATGAGGAAGCTGGAGAAATGCACATGATTAAGGTATACTGAAGTGGCAATATATAAGCCATAATTACCTATATCTCATAGAACTAAGGCTGAGATTCATAGACCGCAAAGTTCGGTCTATGAATCTCGGCCTAGGTCCTAAGTTCTATGCTTAATGTCATTAGCATAGCATAGAACTTAGGAACCTAGCGGATGGTAAAGATCGTGACAGTCGGTAGACGGAGATAGCTTAGTCTGTGAAAAGCGCTTATAGCCCAGCAGAAGATTCTAAGCTGATGATGTGTGTGTTCCTAGGTAATAAAAGTCTGTAGACGAAAAAGCGGAATCGTTCATTTTGGAAATCTATGAGGGAGGCATCACTCAACTTATTTTTTTTAAGTGAGCTCTGGAATACTTAGTAACTTAATGTTAATATGGGCAATAAAGAGGCTCAAAATACGTAGGTATGGATGAGCTTATAATTTTTTGTTTACTCATAATCAATTTAAATAAAAGAAAGTTGTCTTAGTTAAATTATTTTAAACTCAAGAACGGCTGAACCGAGTTGGCTAAAAATTTGTAGGTACCTTAGAATCGGGAAAAGAAAATATTATACTTTTTATTTAAAAAAAAACGGGAACGTGACGAGCGTTTGAAATCTAGCTTAGATCCCTTCTGCCTACTAAAAGATGTGTATTTTTTTAGATTGAGATCCTAGGCACGGCAGCTGAAGCCACGGGCCAGGGTGTGGCCACGCTGCTGCTGCGCACGGCGCTGGCGCAAGCGCAGGACCTGAGATACCCGCTTGCACAAGTCGTCTCCGTCAGTCAGTACACGTGAGTATCTAATGTGTTGCCTGCTGGCGGTTGGTACCTACCTTCGCTGTAACTTCACAATCAACGTTTTATATTGACGTTTTGAGATAAACTGCGCCGGCATATAAATAAACGTTTCATTCATTTTAGTGGCTAAACACTTGTTACCTCTCCATTGCTAGGTCGAAATGTTGCGAGCGCAACGGTATGCGTCAGGAGTGGTCGATGAAGTACACGGACTTCGTAAACGACGCCGGCCAACGCGTGTTCTTCCCGCGGCGTCCGCACCACTCGGTGCAATTGTACGTGAAGCCTTTTGACCCGAGTAAGGGCGGTACGATGCCTTGCGAGCCGCAGTACCATGACGGTGTCAAGGTGATAGTGCCTCCTTGAGGTGCGTCTATTTTATTAGCAATTCCAGCAAACTACTTCACCACAGACTTATTTCAATCTGAAATGTTTTCTCACCAGTACTTTCAGTTTTTTCTGTACGGTCTGCTACTACTGCTTGGTCTTAGTTGTCAATAGTTATTTTAGAGAAGGTTGATTGTACTTTGTCGAATCCTAATAAAAATAACTTTTATTAGGATTCGACAAAGTAATAACTAAAAATGTTTACACCTTATTGACTCTGCGATCTGTTCGGAAAATTTCGATATACCTACATAATATTTTAGTTATTATAATATTAACTTAAACAGTAGTAAATAAGAAAAAGATTGTGTTCAAGAATGTTTTGAATTAAATACGCTGAATATAAATAAGACGTTTTATTTCAAATCGATACAAAAACCTAAGGTTCTACTTTCTACAGCTTTATATTATGGTGGCTATTATTAATTAACAATAACAATAATAAATACTGGAATGTAACTTTTATTTACACAAGACATTCTTTTACTAACATCTTTAGATTATAAAAGTAAAAATATTATTTTTAAACAAATCACAACTAAATAATTTTGGACCTAAATTATATTTCAATCTGGGCTAACATGATTTATATGTTAACTATATGGAAACCTTTTAACTTGAATACAACCCCTCAGTTCCTCCATTTCTTAAATACTGACGAGGTAGGTAGGTGCCTACCTCACGCTCTCCATGGCATTTCCACTAACAACCGTAAACTGGACCTTCTAACAATTAGGAATGAGAGCTAGTTCTTAGCGTGGCCCCATTGGGAGTGCCCCTCTTTACCCCCCTTCTTCCCGTGCGAGGATTGGCTTTGATGATGCTCCTCGTGACCATGTTTGCCTTCGTGCCCTTTGTGATCCGCATCCACGTGGCCTTTGTTGCTGTGGACAGAAATAAAGCATTACTAACTATTATTGGAAGTCTTGTCATCGAATAAAACCCCTGCATAGCCTTCCGTGGGTATCTATCTTTACAGGCGACCGAGAGGACGTGAAGGGGATGCGCACCAATATATTCTGTTATTACCAACACTGTGGTCACCAATCTGCCTGGCAAGCGTCATTTAGGCTGCTGCCGATGATCATATAAATAACATTGAATTTGAATTATCTCCCAAGTGTCTGTGTACTTATACGATGTATGAACCCTGGAATTGTGAATAAACTTTGCCATTTTTAGTAACATCACCACCATTAATTCAGATGGCCATGTTCACTGCATACTCTATCAGCTGACTAAAAGTTACCTGTATCCTTTCTTCCCTCGCTCGACGAAGTCGTGTCCAGCGTTCACTTTGTGCGCCTTCTTCTTGCCGCTCTCGTTGGACGCGTGCTTGGCGTTGAACTTGCCGTAGCGGTGGTGCTCGCCGCTCTTGTGATAATCGTCGTAGAACTTGTGCTCTTTGTGGAACTCGTCTTTGTGGTATTTGTTGTGGTACCCTGAAATGTCAAAATAGTATTGGTTCATCAGGTGAGACTGCGGTCAAGCGTTAGCCTTTATATCGTAAAAAAAAGATTACTTTTCTATTAGAGATAAGCTGGTTTCAGTCTCTCTAGTGCACTATTGCTAGTTCTATAACTTTTGAAACTAAACTATCACCATTTTTAACACTATTTTTATGAAACAACGGGATGATTATATATAATAATAATTATATAATAATAATTATATAATGTAATAATAAAATATATCGGTAGTCAACTCAAAAAATATAATCATACTTAGTAAATATCCCGTTGTTTCTTAAAAATATGCTAGTTCTCTCAAACGGTGAAGGAAACATCGTTAGAAAACCGGTATGTCGTAAATCCTAAAAGTTCGAAAACATGTGTCAAGTGCACGAAAGAAGCCTATCAGGCGCACTTAAAGTTCTTTCACCACACTGGTTTGACATAACCAGTGACACGACATCTTGTAAAAATGAGATTTTTATAAATTGTAAATTTCCTACTTGCTAAATGATTGATTGATAAGAGAAGTCAATATACGAGTATGTATAAACAAGGAGTAGGTACGCACCCAATCTGCTATAATTACAATGCTCAATAAAAATGCTAAAACATAGGATAACGGTGTGTACCTACTTCTGGAAAAAGAAGCTTTAAGATCAGCCTCGCAACGCTAATAAACGCTCGGTCGGGAAGTTCGACGTATATGATAGCAGTGGCGAACATTCAGACTCGCGTCGTAATAGCGGGAATGAGGAGCCATCCTCATAAATATAGTAATTTAACATGATTAGTACTAACGTTAGTTAGGGACACAATATAGAGTTCTCTATTTATGATAAGTGGTTTATTACAGATTCTCAAAAGTCAATGCGATGATTAAATCATCTATTGAAAGAAAGTACCGTAGTAAGTAAATTTCTTCGTATTTATTCGTAAAGTCGTTCCGTAAAATAGAGGTATCTC
The DNA here is from genome assembly GCA_939531255.2 of Thera britannica. Classification (NCBI taxonomy): domain Eukaryota; kingdom Metazoa; phylum Arthropoda; class Insecta; order Lepidoptera; family Geometridae; genus Thera; species Thera britannica. Next base: position 13,994,713 of record OW618040.2, on the reverse strand, counting down.
AAACCTACCTGTGTAATAAATCACTTCTGCCAACTGTGACAGGAAGGCTTACATCAAAAAGGTTGAAAACCGATTACAATGGAGAGGAAATGTGCTTTGGTTTCATAGGTTTTTGATACAGCGTTCCAGCATACGTGACACGCTCAAAAATGTGTTACACCATAACATTCCTGCGGCAGCAAGAAGTTTAAAAATATAAGGGTCCCACCTTTAGTTTTGTGTCCTTTCTTGTGCCCTTTTTTCTCATCAAATTTGGCGCCTCTGTGCCCGTGTGCTTCTTCCTCATGGCTGCCCTTGTGCCCTGCCTCGTCATGGTGCTTCTTCTTCTTGCCCACAGCCTCTTCGTACTCCTTCTTGTGATGTTCATCTGTCTTGTGGCCTTTGCTGCCCTTAATGAGGTGGTGGTCGTGGTGAAAGCCTTTAGTTGTCTGGAAGTTTAGTGTAATGGTTTACTTGTTCAGTCAGCAATCAATAAGTAAGTATTTATAAGACCATAATAATTTGTTAATTTGTGTTATTGGAATATTCTATCCCGTATCCGTTTCAATTAATAAATCAAAATTAATTTGAGTTTTTGCTAATTTATTCTAATAATAATAATTAATTTTAACACAATACATTTTCTTCCCGTTATAGTAAATAAATTGGAATACGAGTATTATGTGCCTTATGTGGTATCATCATCATCATCATCAACCTATATCAGTCCACTGCTGGACGTAGGTGTCTCCCAAGACGTGCCACTGAGCCCGGTCTTCGGCTCTTCTCCTCCAGTGCTTGCCAGCTACATTTCGCAGATCGTCGCCCCACCTTGCCGGAGGGTGTCCTACACTACGCTTACCTAAACGCGGTCTCCACTCTAGTATTCGTTTGCTCTAACGATTGTCTGATTATGAGCCATGGCAAATATTAAAATGTAAGCCAAATTGTTATAATCATGAAATCTCTCATTAAAATGTAATGTTTTGTAAAGGGAAATATCATACAAAAAACGGTAGGAATCAAGCCGTAGCGTTTCTTGTTGGTGCCTGTTCTTCTATGCTTGGTCGCGTGAAACTGGCCCCTAGACTTACCTAGCTTTAGGACGTTTCAAAGTGATCCCATTGAATAAATATAATTTGACTTTGACTTTATTTAGTTTTTTACTGAACGTAATACAAAACTAACATGCCTAATAACTTTATGCATAAGTTCAGATTCAGAGTGATTGTTACCATATTTTTTTTAATTTATTGTGATCATTTTCATTTCATTTATGTCAGGCATGTTTTTTATCTCTTAGGTTATTTTCTTTTAGTTATGTGATTGCATTGATGTTGGTACCTAATACCTATCTAAACGTATGCATACTTTAAATTCAATTTGATTACTCTTTAAACACGGTGAGTGGTTGGTACCTTTAATAATCACAATGCAAATATAGCTTCGCAGAAAACTGAAAACAACAAGGTAATTTTTTTAGGTGTAGGCACCTGCAGAACAACGGTAACTAGGTTCAACATAGGAACTGCTTCTTCTCATCGTATCATTGGTTCTTTTAAACCAGTGTGGTGAAAGGATATAAGGGCGTCTCAAAAAGGCTCATTTCGTGCACATTTACACATGTTTTGAGAACTTTTAGGTTCTAAGACATGCCGGTTTCTTCACGTTTTTTTCCTTAACCGTTTGAAAGTACTGCCATAGAGTACATACCTAATATTTTGGACAGAAAACTAATTGGTACACGACATGATTGGAACCCACGACCTTAGGATCGGAAAGCGTGGCCGCTACGATTAGGCCACCAGTGCTCTCTATTTATAGGAACCGCTGATAGCTATTGATTCATCAATTGACCCTAGGCCAAGGGGCTCTCGACCAGGTTGGGGCTTTATAAGCAAATTGGCTGCGTTCAATCGTTGCAGTCACGGAAATGCACAATTTGGGGACGCTTGCATTGGCATCAGTTAGGTATTACAGTTGCTAGCCACGTAGCCACCGGATCTTAATGTTATTTTTTTAACTAGCCGATGGAACACGCTATGGCCCACCTGATGTTAAAGCACAGAAGTGGTGGGATTTAAAGCCTGTCTTATTTATCCATTAAAATCATGGCATTACATTTCCAAGTAATGCATAATAAGAAATGTTTCATTGAATATGACTCAGTTTTTAAATTGAACAAGGTTTTCGTGCGTTTAGCTTACTTCGATAGATTTCATTAAGTTTTCAGTGCATAATATTTCATCATCGAATTGCAACTGTTACTGGACTTGTAAAGCTTTCATCTGTTTTGTGTGTTTGTACGAGTACTATGTATGTTGGTCCTTGCGTACACTGTACAGGACTATTATTTTTCAGCAAATCTTAAACTGGGTAGCATAATTTAGTTTAATTTTGTTGGCTATTTTTAATTGGACAGGCTTCCATAAATTTTTGACAAAACATTTCACAAAAAGTTTGTGCTTGCGAGGTTTAACTGTTCGCAGAACTACTAGTCTGTGGATAAAGTCAAGTTTATTTATGGTGAGCATGTAGGTAGTTGGGTAAAGTTACTTACTTCATGTAGATGGACGCCGGATCACTGGGTACCTTCAAACATTTTGGTACATATGCAGCACTGCTATTAGGCATAAGAAGCTGCATAAAATGTGCCGATTTATTATTAACCAATCGATATTATCATTATGTTGGCTAGATAGATACATTCAGCTGCACTAGAATGATTACCTATACAATTACTAACATTCGATGCAGAGTGGGAGCACCAGCATAGGGCATTTACAGGGCAAAAACTCAAAAATCATGCAACCGGTTGACACCTAAGTTCACTCATTTTTTCAGCATTTTTCTGTGAATGTCCATTTCAAATACTGCTACTGACACTATAGGTACTATAGCAATCACGATTTGTATAGATACTTTTATACCTATTCTATAGTGCATGCAACTGACTGTATCTAATTACTCCCTTTATTTCTTACGTGAAACTTAAATTTGTTGAGGTGGTCATTTTAGAGTAAATAAGGACCATAAAGCAAAATGTTATTATATAGGCATTACTTGACGAGTAAATACATTAAACACGACTTACCTTACCACCCTGGTCCACATAGTGTTTCGCGTGATTCCCATGTCCACCACCTTGCGAATGTCCATGGGAATGTTTGTTATGTTTATGAGCGGCCGCTGCCACAGACTGATCCCCATCCAACTGAAGAAGAGGCACCAGGGGAGCTGAAGCCAAGGGCACCTCTCGAGAGACCACATGAGATGAAGGGACCGGCACAAATGACGATGGTTGGGAGAGCTGACGATGGTTTTGTTGATGTAGGGTTAAGACAGGACCGTTACCGATGGGTTGGTTTAATCCAGACAACACATTGCTTTTTAATGGTAGGAATTGGGCATGATTCAAAGGCTGATGATTCAGTGGACCGGACAACCCGTTCTTAGAACTCACGTCTGGATTCAGATATCTTGCCATTTTCGGCGCACCGGGCGCAGCGTAAACCCTGTGATAATGGTCAGCACTAGCCGCCAGCATCTCCTCGTAGGGAGGAGATGACGGGTCATTCTCGTCGGTAAACTCATGCACCTCGTATTGGTGGACTTGTCTCGGAGTTCGAACATATTCAGCCGATCGCCGGACGCGATCCTCGCAGCATCGTTTTACTCGTATGTGTTCGTCGTATGGCTCGAGGATATCCCGCTTCCTTCGATAGTAAACGTCTTCTTCATCAGGAGCGTAAGGATCTTCTTCATCCACTTCCACATTGCTTACATCCTCTTCTTCTACTCCATAGAATGGTTCGTCCTCGTGCTCTGCTGCCAGTGCCGCGACAGTCAGAAGAAGCCAAAGCACCACCGACCGCATTGTAACTCGTTACACTCCACTGCACCAATGCTTTTTTCTTTTTATAACCGACCTTTCTAGGATGTGTTGCAAGCGGTGCGGGATTGCGATTCCGTCTCCGTCTCTGTGTGCACGCTATCGTTTTATATAGAATGCCGTATCTTTGAGATAAGGTGTTTGGCAGCGCCGTTTGTTAGGTTAGGTGACGAGTGGGCCCGCGCGACGATGCGGCGACACTGCACTGGACCGCAGCTACACTGCGTCTAGAAAGCGTCGATAAACACCATCGATTATCTTCGCAAATTTTTGAATTGAAAATAGTCGTGAATATTGGCTTTTACTAATTTACGTTGTGGACCTTGCGTAATGGCGTAGTAGGTACGGGTCAAGAGGAAAGCGGTGCGTTGAAATTTGACTAGCTACCTTACTTACCCGCTTTTAGAAATTTTAACTAACTTATTATAAGTAGGTGCTTAATGATTTGATCACTAAATCTGGATGTCGCAGCCAACTGGTTTATGTCGTCGTCCAATTTGGCAGAATGTACCAACCGCTTAAAAATGGAAAAAAGCCTAGGTACAGCATAATGTAATGCCATAATTAATTGAATGTAAATTTTTAGAGCTAGGTTAGGTATTAGGTTATTATAATATTTTTCAATGACTTGACTAGGCAAATGCTAAGGTGGTTGAACTCTGTTTATAATACAAGCCTGCAAGCAATTAATTAGAGCTGCTTTATTTTTCATCATTTGTCGAAAAAACGTCCGTCCTTGTAATTTGTCAAGCCTAAAAACTAGATGGAAATCTGTAGGCTAAAAAAATAGCATTTAGTTTGATAACATATGTACATCTTTGATTTTCTAATGGTCCACGCACTAGTAAATGCCTGCATAACGTATAGGAGAACAAAATACAAAAAGCACGATGTCTAATAATACAACATAATATATAATGTTTTAATATAATTATTATTTTTAAGTTTTTTTTTCTCTTGCAATATTAGCAAGAGAAAAAAAACTAGGTGCAATGAGGTCAAAAATATCACGAATTAAGTAGGTAGATATCACCTGCCGTAATTCTCCATTATTCCAATACAAAACAAGTCATGACCAGAGTGATTAGTTATGGAGCTAAAAAAACACATTCCTCAAAGCTCTATCTAGCCCCAAACTAATCAAAGTTTGTGTTTTGGGAACTAGAGGTAGTTTCCACTTTTTGTTGTTTAGTAGGTAAATATAAATATTATAAATAAATATTATAGACAATCCACACAGCACTATCTGGCCCCAAACTAAGCAGAGCTTGTACTATGGGAACTAGGTAGCTGATATAATACTTATATAATATTTTTTTTGTAAATACATACTTAGAATACAATATAACACCCAGACAGAGAACAAACATTTATGTTCACCACACAAATATTTGTTCTCGGTGGGGATCGAACCCACGACCTACAGCGAAGGCAGACAACTGAACTATGAAGTCTGCCAAAATTATATGAAAAATAAGTAAATATTAAATAATAATAATTTAGAGGTACTTACCTACTTAATACTTAATGCTTATTATAACACTAATGTTTGTTCTGGGTGGGAATCGAACCCTCGGCTCACAGCGAAGGCAGACAAGTGAGCTATGAAGTCTGCCAAAATTATATGAAAAATAAGTAAAATACATTTTTAGGTAAGTATTAATAAACGAGCAACGAAGGTTGCCCGAGAATTTTATTATTCTTGATCATTCCAGAATGCTAAAAAACATTATAAAACGCTTTGTAGCCTTCTGGATGATGGATGACCGACTAATGTAAATCTTTTCAGAGTCAATATTAATTAATATGACTATTATAGATATTTCCAGAATGTTATTTTTTACGTGAAAAACACTGGCAAAATGTAGAATTTGTAGAAAAAACCTTATGTGATAGAAAATGATTGACATATATAAATATATACCACAACACATACACATTTAGATAAAATTTTGCCTCCCACTTCCATTAATTCCGTCCAAGCTCCCTCACATATAGCACGATACCCAGGGGGGTATCGTGGATACTATTTATCACCACAACGATACTACCTATCACCACAACGAGCAGTAGATCCTAATTCGATTCTGTATTATAGAAAACCCTACTGTACCTACATACGAAGACACTCTTGCTTTTTATAAAAGACTGATAGATACACTAAATCTTATGGAAAAAAAAATACCGAGCGAAGCTCGGGCACCAACTGCTAGTAAAGTATTAAACGAGATTAGAATAATCACAAATATCAATCTATGGAAACTAATTATTTCCTCACGCAGTAACAGAAAGTGTTGGTTTTTTCGTTTTGTCGACTTGACCTGAGTTCGAAAGTTTTTTCGTGGATAAGTCAATGAGGTCAAAAATATCACGAATTAAGTAGGTACTCTGTCGTAATTCTCCATAATTCCAATAGTTCTGTAATTCGTCTGACTCCTTGACCAACATCTGGATGGTGTAAGTGCTTTTTTGTTCATTCAACGAATGTCTCATTTCGGCGCAGACACGCAGGCTTATTCTGATGTGGTTCTTTAATTAAGATTGCGTCTTTCCGCACTAAGCCTCTGACAAAACTAAAGTACCTACAGTAATTGCGCATCTTGGTTTATCGCATCCTCTATTTCATCATTATCATCAGCCTGAGGAATTGCTGGACATGCTCCATTAGTGACAAATCGTTCATTCGAAGTTCTTTAATAGTTTATTCATTGAAGCTATTCCTTAGCCTATCAGCTAGTTTTGTGGTACTTCCTACCTGTCATGCAATCCCAGGTCATAAATGTTTTTTTTTAGATTTCCTTTATAATTAGAACCATTCGTCGCACGATGCGGTGGGACGTGGCATCGTGGCGTCATTGAGTCACACACACATCTAATCATCAAAATTTGTTTATTTAAACCCGTCATAGGCTAAGGAAAAGTGGGTCATAAATATGAGTAAATAAATATTTATGGGCATACCTACCACAAAAGCTGAGGCAAGACTAGAAGAGCCTAGCAGAGCCCTAGCAGCTCTGCTAGGCTCTTCTAGTCTTGCCTCAAATTGCAGAGCTTGTGATGTACAATGGGAACCAGATAGCTGATATAATACATTTTTTATTGTAAATACATACTTAGAATACAAAACACCTAGACAAAGAACAAACATAAAAACCATACAGGAAAAAATCAAAGGTAGGTACAGCCCAGCACTAGAAACGTGTCAAATACCTATCTTAACTAAGTGATATCGCTTACTCCATTCAGAATAACCCTTCCGTTACGCACGAGCGAAAACGAAACAGTTTCAATCAAAGCAAATGAATGCATCGCCAATAATGACAAATAATTATTCTGTACAGGCAATGTACTGTAACACTATACACACGTAAGTAACAGCTGTTATGTCGTTATTCTCCTATCTGTAAATGGAAAGTATGTATCTGTTATGTTTTCACGGTTTAAAAACATGACCGGAGGTGAAATTTAGCGCAGAGATAGCTTGCTCTGAAGATCAGAGCAAAATCAGCTATATTGTCCGTAACATTGCAATTATTATTCCACTTTATGTATTTTTTACATCATTCTTCAAAAATCTCCCATAAGTAGGTACTCGTTTCTGTCAAAACGTAATTTCGGATTAGTTTTGTTATAATTTGATCTCTAAAGTTAGTTCTTTAATTAAATTGGTCATTTAATTACCTATGTAGTTCATGGTCAATTTCCGTATTTTTATTCAATCAACCACAAAATAATACAAATTTCTATGTTCTGTGCAATCAACCTTTGGTAAATTTTGATTATGGTAGGCAGTTAGGTCGTGTATAGTATAGACTAGCGGTATTACCAAACAATTTACACAGAAGAATTCCAGTGTTTAGGTATAGTTGAGTAGTGAATTCTTCTTTTAATAGTGCCATCTGATAAGTGTGGTGAAAAGATTTTAATTGCGCCTGAAGAGACTCCTTTCGTGCACTTGACACATGTTTTTGAACTTTGTAGCATCTGCAATATTCCTTTCCTTCACCGTATGAGAATAGAGTAGTTATAGTGCACATGTACAACATACATTTTTTAGTAGTAGTAGAGCTCTTTGTGAAGGGCTCATCCGGGGAAGTACTACCACCATGCCTATTTCTGCCGTGAAGCAGCATTGCTGTGTTTCGGTTTGAAGGGTGTGGGTGCCGGTGTAATTACTGGCACGTGAGGCTGAATATCTGTATGCCTCCAGTTGATGGACGCAGAGCAGTGCATAGTAGGGCACGTTCCTGACGTGCGTGACCTACGAGGCATGGCTTTGTTATAGGCGATGGTTACTACTTAACATCAGGTGGGCCATATGCTTGTTCCATCAGCAAGTTACATTAAAAAAAAAAAAAACATTTTCGGGCAGAATAACTACCTATATGGTGCGCGACAAGTTTTGAACGACGATCAGGAGGCGGGATCGCTATTTACTAGACTACCAGTGATCTCTTTTGTAAATTAATTATTATTGATGGGTGCTAAGTCTAAAGAAAAACATGCGTTTCGTTTTTACATTTATTTTCTTCAACCATTTATATTAATGAATGATCATAATACAAACTCATTATTTTTAAGTGTTTTAAAGGATCATTATTGGCTGTAGATTATTTGAAATGATAGATTATTCGTTATTTCCACTAAGATTTATGAATTAATAATACATTATATTGATTATGTAAAGCAACACCGTTTCATGAGTTATTATGACTTTTTGATTACAATGAACTTATTTTATAAAGGTTATAAAATAATGAAGGTCCAAACTTGGTAACATTCCTTACATTGTGTTTTGACGAAAAATTGGATGAATTTGATGATTATGATAAGATAAGATAGGATAAGATAATCATTTATTTCACTGAAGCACACACTTATACTCATAATAAACAATACAAAAGGCGGCAAAGGCTTATATACTTTGCGGTTCATGACAGAACCTTCACTAAGTCGGTAAGTCTTTACCGACTAGGTAGGACTAGGTTTTTGTGTTGTATTGATATTATATGGAGTGATTACAGGAAAGATAGCTTTAAAAAGCTGCCGATGAAAAAGTTCATTGTAATCAAAATGTCATTGCGATTATTTTTGATTATATTCTAACTTTATATTATGGCACATCAATTACATATAAGAAGTAATTTACAATAGGTTCTAAAACTAAATAAGTAAGTGTTAAGAAGATCGTTGAAGTCATTATCATGCAGAAACAATTAGTACACATTAAACACTAAGATACACATTAAATTCGCATTGTCAATTAGGGGAAGGTGGGGTAAAATGGGATACTTAAGCAAAAAAAAATTATGTACACGAAATCAATTATATTTTTAATATTTTTTTTAATTAGAAACAATCATTATACTCTTATTCATTGTTTCAATTTGTAATTTTAGGCTTAATCAACTAGTTTTCTTAATTATGAGGAACTAATCACCAAGTGTCAAATTTCCCATTTTACCCCATGGTCGGGGCAAAACAGGAAACGCTAAGGGGCAAAATGAAGATACAGGCAAACATTGTACACAAATGTGGGCCTCGTCATCATCTTCATCTACTCCGGCGCAGGAATTGTGTGCCCAACCCGCACAAGAGCTAAACGCAACCCAACCCTCATCTGTCTGCGAATACAAATAACCACAATATATTCAAGCACTGTCATCTTCGTCTTCTTCCGATGAACTAGTAAATGTGACTTCCCTTGGTTTTGTTTCTTAGCCTTTTTTTTATTATTTGGTTTGGATATTTTTCTTTGGTCATTTTTCTTCTTTGGTGCAGGAAAGTAAGGAAAATAAGAATATTTTTCTTACTTTCCTTGATGAGATACCATCCCATTGTGCCCCATTCATTTTGCCCCAAACACTATCTCTTTCAAATAGGTCGGCCATTTCAAACCTCAATAGAAATCATCAAAAACAAATTTGAATTTGAATAGGTTAATACCACTCCCAATGACTTATGGTATAAAAGTGAATGCAGGTCATGTACTTACCTCACTACACAAGAGTATATTTTATGAAAAGGGATAACAAACCTCCCAAAAACTGTTTTGGTCAGCCACGACATAAAAACACGCATCGACACGTTCTGCTTACTCTGACTCACGTGCGGCAACTGAACAACGAATGAATGGCACCGCTGTCGACTCGTATACGCGTGTGTGCCATGCACACAAGCTAACTTCCCGTTATGCCCCGAGCTTCATTTTGCCCCACCCTCCCCTACTTAACTTAATTGCTTAGCATTGCAAGTTATTTAATAAGTCTTTATATTATGGTCTGGGATAGGTGCAAAAGTCTCGAGATCATTCACCTTCTTTTTTAGTAAAGGACAACTGTTTTGTTTCTGCGCACTTTTAAATTTGTTAAGGGTATGTTTGTATTGAGCGCGTATGGAAACACTTTTTTCTGTGTAGTTTTTTTGGCAACATATTTTGTTCGTTTTGTCTACATATACAGGTTTAGCAACACTGGGCGTTGGTAATGTAATATCAGTCGTGTCAGTGCTAGCAGTTGGCGATTTTATGTTATTCGTGTCAGCGATTGGCAAAGTGGTGTTGTATGTGTCAGTGTTAGCAGTTGACAAAGTTGTGATGGTCGTCTCAGTGTTAGCAGCCAGCAATGTTATGTTGTTCGTGTCAGTGTTAGTAGTTGGCAATTTGATATTGATCGCGTCGGTGTTAGCAGTTGACAAACTTGTGTTGGTGTTAACAGTAAGCAATGTTATGTTGTTCCTGTCGGTGTTAGTAGTTGGCAACGTTATGTTGTTCCTGTCGGTGTTAGCAGTTGACAAATATGTGTTGGTCATGTTGGTATAAGCAGTTGGCAACGTTATGTTGTTCCTGTTGGTGTTAGCAGTTGGCAATGTTATGTTGTTCTTGTCGGTGATATTAGTTGGCAATTTTATTTTGATCACGTCGGTGTTAGCCGTTGAAAAAGTTGTGTTGGTCATGTTGGTGTAAGCAGTTGGCAACGTTATATTTTTCGTGTCCGGGTCAGCAGTTAAAAATGTTATGTTAGCCATTTCGGTGTTCGTGGTTGACAAAGTTGTGTTGTTTGTGTTGGTTTTAGCAGTTGACAAAGTTGTAATGGTCGTTTTAGTGTAAGCAGTTGGCAATGTTATATTGGATGTGTCGGTGCTAGCGGTTGGCAATTTTATGTTGATCGCGTCAGTGTTAGCAGTTAATAAAATTGTGTTGGTCGTGTCGGTGTTAGCAGTTGGCAATGTTATGTTGGTCGTGTCTGGATCAGTAGTTGAAAATATTATGTTAGTTATGTCGGTGGGTGGTTTTAAATGATAAATTGACTCCGGAGAGTCCTCTAGCTGGCTGTGGTGGATGCAAGTCGATGTCACCTGAAATAAATAAACGTATTTTAAACAACTTTTGAAGTCAGTCCAAAGTTTATGAGTTTATTCGTTACAAACATCCAGTACATAAACAAATCTGTTTGTTTAGCCAATTTTCAATAAAAAAAATCGTTGTCTCTGAAGTCGGTTTACTGGCGATAGTTGAACGTGACAACGTCATACAGCTGTCCACGCGGACGCATCGCTCACTCAAGTATGAGAGAGACAGATGTCGAACGCTGCCAAACACGGAGGCCGATTGTGCCTCTTTGTCGCTCGTTCCGCGCTCTCGCTTGCACTTCAAGCCTTAAATGGAACGCCTCACAGCGAGGTAACGCCGCATGAGTCATGTTTTTTCGTGCGTGCAGCCGGCTCCATCGAATTATAAGACGTTGTCACGTCAAAAGGAGTAGGCTCTTAATTCCATTGTATTTAAATTTATTTTTGCGCGTAACTTTAATACATAACTTTCTAATTTATGAGCCAATTTGAGAAATATCTGGAATATAATACTATCAGTTCCATTATTTCAGTCCGTTTTAATTAATAAATTAAATTAAATAGTTAAATTAAATAGTTAAGTAAATCAGATTTTTTCCATAGAAATTTCATCAAAATCAGTTCAGTTTCTCAAGTTTTACAAACTTATCATAAAATAATTTTGTATGATGTTAGTTCGTACCGGGCCTTGTTTAATGGATCTGTCGTAGTGCGCCGCCTTTGCCGCCAGCTCGACGCGTAGCCGCCTCGCGCGCGCCGCCGATTCGCGCCGCGCCGCGGGCGCGCGATCGTTGCGGACCGTGTGCCATCTGTACGATAAACACACACACGGTTGGTTACTCCACCACTAATAGTAACAGTATTGACCGTACAACTCGAAGAACCAACAGCCGTTGGGGAATAAAGGTTCTCGAATGGCAACGAACTGGAAGACGAAACATAGGATGCTTACCTACCACCCCGATAGACCTATGACTTTTTTAAGATCGTGGGAAGTCGGCGGGTGATGTATTCTTTAATTTGAATTTTGAATTTAAATTGACCTTCGTTAAAACATATCGGATCAAAGGAAGTCCGTGTGGAGATGAAGTAGAATTTAAATCAACATGAAACTTACTAAGTGGAAGGATGACAGAAGATTAATGAAACAAGTGCACCAGATGGGTGAGTGACAGAGAGTTTTTAGAAGGAGAAGACGAGGTCTTCTCCTTCTAACAACTCTCTGTCACTCACCCATCCAACGAGCGTGCTATGAAGAGTGTTTTGGAATGAAGCAAAAATGTCAGAATCGTATAGCAGGAAATGAAAGAAAGAAAAAACATATATTTGAAACGGAGGCAGCCGTGTTGTTCCTCTAACACAAGTTACTGTGAGAATTTAAAGGCGGATTCAGCGATAGCTCGCGCCCAATAGTTCTTTTACCTCTTTTATTTTGTGGCAAATCTGACATTTGGTGACGCAGCAGTAATCAAGATTATAATTTTCTGTTAAATATTTCTGTGCCAAAACCACAACAGAACTGTTCAACAAAACTACTGGGAACAAACACCAGCAATCGCCCGAACGAACCATGTTACAGAACTAGCACTGCAGTATACGGGACACAAGGAAAGTAAAAGAGTTGTTCAAAAGAGATGTTTCATAATGCGCTAGGTCTATGTACTCTTGTATGAAAATGCAGTTAATAATGAAGATTACCACAAAAACTAAATTCACAATTCTAGAGACGAGTACGTTGCACAAAAATGTTCAATAGTGGTTGATTTTTAGGGTTCCGTAGCCAAATGGCAAAAACGGAACCCTTATAGATTCGTCATGTCTGTCTGTCTGTCTGTCTGTCTGTCTGTCTGTCTGTCTGTCCGGCCGTGTCACAGCCATTTTTCTCCGAAACCATAAAAGCTAGACTGATGAAACTTGGTGAGTAGATGTATTCTGTGAACCGCATTAAGGTTTTTACACAAAAATAGAAAAAAAACTATAAATTTTGGGGGTCCCCATACTTGAAACTGAAACTCAAAAATTTTTTTTTCATCAAACCCATACGTGTGGGGTATCTATGGATAGGTCTTCAAAAATTATGTTGAAGTTTCTAATATCGTTTTTTTCTAAAACTATAAATTTTGGGGGTCCCCATACTTGAAACTGAAACTCAAAAGTTTTTTTTTCATCGAACCCATACGTGTGGGGTATCTATGGATAGGTCTTCAAAAATGATGTTGAGGTTTCTAATATCGTTTTTTTCTAAACTGAATAGTTTGCGCGAGAGACACTTCCAAAGTTGAAAAAAGTTGGTCCCCCCCCTTTAACTTCTAAAATAAGAGAATGATAAATCCAAAAAAAATATATGTTGTACATTACTATGCAAACTTCCAACGATATTTGGTTTAAACGAGATCTTACTCGTCGCAGAGCCACCGCTCTGGTTAGTCGTAGCGCGAGCACGTACGCGTTTCTTATTATACCGTATATATCTACCCTCACAAGTAAAATAAAAAAACTTTGGAAACAAGATGACTAACCCCCGAATACTGAAACGCAACTCAGATTTAAGCACGTCTCAAGCGACGAATATTTGACAGATTTTCATTGAAAAATGTCAAATATTCTTCGCTTGAGACGTGCTTAAATCTGAGTTGCGTTTCAGTATTCGGGGGTTAGTGTGATTCATGTGAGAAAAGTATCACTAAAAGGAGCCCTGGCCTGGAGTGTAGCAAGTGTGGAAAGATAGTGCACGCCAACCAGCTGTGTAGTGGCTTTCCAACTATGCAGCTCTCCGCACTGCGAAATGCAGACAACCTGGGCTGGACCTGTGATGAATGCAGTCGTCATTCGCCTTAAAAGAAGTCCTCGCTCATTGTACCGGACGAAGATGACGATGAGGATCTGGAAGATGGTGCCCTCTCACAGGGCATGGGCACAATCGATGCGCGAAAACTACTTCGAGATATCTCATCGGAAGTGAAGAGAATCGTAAGGAAGGAAATTGAAGCTATTGAGGACTCTATGAACTACTTTGGAAAAAAGATGGAAGAGTTTGGTGGAATCATGGAAATGTTTACTGTAAGAATAAAGGAATTAGAAAATAAACAAACTAATCTTGTAAACAAAAACAAACATTTAGAAACCAAGGTATCCTCTCTTGAAATCCAAGTCAGAAAGATGGAACAGATTAACTTAGATACGAAGGTGGAGATTGCGGGTATTCCTAAATCTTTAAACGAAGACATTAAAGAAATAACTTACAGCGTAGCGAAACTACTGAATTTAGATCCTAAAAATGTAGTAAACGTGAAGCGTGCCGAGGGAAAAATTGGATCTGATGGACCGCTTGTGGTGGAATTGGCGGATGTTGAGCTCGCCACCAACTGGGCCCGAACCTCCAAGAAAGAGACCAAGCCCATCTTCGCGGAGCACGTAGTACCCAATATTCAACAGGAAGCCGCCAAATCGAAGGTAGTAGTTAGGCGTGCCCTATCCAAAGCAAACAAGACCCTCCTGTGGAATGCGCACCAGAAGTTACGTCCCGCCTATAAATACGTGTGGTTCCAGGCAGGAAAAGTACTGGCGAAGAAAAGTGACAATGATAAGCCCCTAGCAATTTGGTGTGAGGAGGACCTCACGAAAATAACATTCCAAGTGGACTAGTCTGTGTGTTTATTTTTCATTACTGCTATTAGATTTTTTTGTATAAAAGGTAGGTACATACTTATTAGGTACCTAATCTATTTACAAATTACATTTGCTTCATTTTGCGTCTAAATAAAACCAGTAGTAGATTGAACCGTGACCAAGCCACTATCTTCGAAATGACGTATGCATTTTCTTTATGTAAATAACGACACGCCAAAAAAACGGTCTTGAACACTGCAAAAAATATTGATACTTAAATACCATTCCTTTGCACTCAATATGCAATTAAATAATTTCTATCTATCGTGAGTTGGTGCCTAGGCAGTTAGGCACCAACTCACGAAACAAACAACTAATGTATAACCGGTTTATGTTAGTTTGTGTTGCGAGTGAAGATCAGCTGGTGAATAAGTGAGCTGATTAGGCGTAGACCGTACCTTGTGAAACTTTTGCTAAAGTCAGGTAGGTATAAGTAGGTAGGTATGTATACTATGTATTTTGATAATGACGTGCTCGAAAAATATTGTGTATACCCGTCGAGTGTGAGTACCCACACAAACCTTACGTTGGTTTATAGGGTACAATATGTAAATGAAATCTGTACTATTTTGTAAGGCTATAAATAAATAAATAAAATAAAAATAAATAAATAAAATCTAGTCAGTAGTTTTTTTTTTATACGTCATAAATCGTAAACCGCAATTTACCTTTCGACGAACTACAAAAACCTTTATATTATGTTAATTGATGCTACGGAACCCTTCATGGGCGAGTCCGACTCGCACTTGGCTGCTTTTTGTAGTAGTGAATACCAAAAGGCGCTGCCATGACAGTTTTACCACAGTGAATAAGTGGCTATGATTTTGGTATGTTGTGTTGCTTTCGTTGGTCTATAAAATCTCTATGTTCAAGCAAACGAAGTAAAATTCAAGAAAAATAACAATATAACCGAATGCTATGTTAATAAGCTTTATTTATGATTGGTGTACACATACCTAGCGCGGGCTCTATAGCTTCATGAAACATCTCATTTATGATATGAAACTGACCGTGATATTAGTTGTACTATTCTAGCTTGTTGTCCCACGGTGCGTAGGGCACTAGATGTGACTCGCAGTGTCACCAGCTTGCCGTGGGGGGAATCGCTTGCGAACGCTGTTCGCATGCCCAATAGGTAGTATTGCATAGCAATAGGTAACAAACCTGAAAAATGTATTGCAAAAAGAACCGACTGACATACACTCGAAAAGCATTACCCTCCTTCTGGACATCATCATCATTCTCAACGTTTCTGGACAGTCGAGTAAAAATATTAAATTGTTTTGTAGAAACAAAACACAAATCATCTATATAATTTCAGTCTAATATCCACTCCCGGGCTCACTGCAGGGTAAAGGCCTTCCCACACCTCCAGCTTTCTCGGTCCATTGCTAGATTGGACCAGTCTGGTAGATGAGATGTACTTACTTTATTAGATCTAGCTCATGAAATAAATAATAGCTTATCACAAACATACAACATCAGTGGGTTGTACGTACATCAGTAAAACTTTGAGTAGGTACATAATTTTCTTTTGCCCCCCGTGGAGCCCACTTACGCATCAGCATTACCAGCATGTTTGCATATTAGCACCAGACTACTTGGAGTGGGTTGAGAGCAAGAATATTGTATGGTTCTCACCTCTATCTTTCATCCAATTGCCATATAGCATAAAGGGTTCCCAGTTCCCAGGTTCCAGCTTATGAAGTTGGTTCATTATCCATCTTCGTTTTTCAGGCTTCAATGTAAGCAGCTCGAAGTAAGCTAAAATGAAGTGAGGCCCTAAGGTAATACACCGCTCTAGCAATACCAAAGCCTCAGGGATCCAGTTTTTCTTTCTGAAAAAAATACATAGATTGACAGTTATTATGAATCTAAGCCCTTGATCTAAGCATTTATACATGCATGCATAAATGCTTTGATCAAGTGTTAGCATGAGTTTTCATTGCTTGTTGTTTATTTCAGACAAAAAGCACATTGTCATGTTTATTCTATTTATTAATCTGGCTGCTTATGAAGAGCTTAGAGAACCTCAGCGAAGATTTTGTTTTTCTGGGTGTTTCCAAATGAAAATCTTTGGGAATTGCATCAAGGAACTTTCAAAGCTATCTGGGGTCCACGGCAGTGTCCCCACCAAGTCGAGCAAAAAAGCGGCACGGCCGTATCATCCTTTTATTGAAACAGTTCATACAATTAACCATTCAAAAAAGACTGCAGTTTTGTCTTTTAGACAATCTACGCAAGCCTATATGCAAATAAAAAGGTATTTACATACATCTGACATTGAACTTTCCTTGTGAAGCATGACTGATAGTGATAACATAATCCTACCTAATCCCCTTGCATTGTTGTGGTGAGTTTGTTAAGGTAGTCATCCTTTTATTTATTTTTTTATTTATATTGGAATTAAATAAGATAAGGTTCGATATTTACGTCTAACAAAATGTGAGTGCTACGATGTCGTCAACCCATTGCGCTCTTAGGCAACTTAGGTTTTTCAGTGGTTTTAACATTTGGGGTATTTTAAAGTACTTAGCCGTTCTATTCAAATAAATAAATTCAATGCAGGGATTACAGCTAGTTCTCATAGCAGCCAGTTCTTTACCCACACTTTTCGACTTCGTATCTTTTTTTTAGTTTTTAAAATGTAATACGATATTATTCCTAAATAACACAAAGTTTCTTCAGTCGACGACATCGCAATACAGAGTGAGTAAGCTTCACGTGTGTCACTAAACGTCGAGCCGAGTAAGTTCGCGATCTTAAAAACCGCGTACTTTAAGTTCGTACGTCTATCACCCACTTTAAACATATTGTAAAGGTCTGTTCACCTGTAAACTTGAGCGAGATTGAAATGTGCATTCACGTGATTCTTGTTATAGTTCAGCGCTTGTATGAAGTGCTGCTCCGCTTGCCCTGCCGCTGTGGCCAGCATCAGGGTTCCGAGGTTGTTATGTGCGCTGGCGTAGCTCGGCCAAAGGCTGCAATATAAAGCGGGTCAGTAACTACATTCACAGATGGTATTTACAGTCAGTTACACATCAGGTTATTTGCCCCTTACGCCCATAACAGCACGTTACAATACTGAAAATGGTAAGAATGGTGCGATGGCGGGTAGAACATTACTGGGACGGAATAAAGAGACATAAATTGCACCTCTAAGTTAACTTACTTCAAAGCCTCCTGATAGTGTTTTACGGCGCCTTCCCGCTGGCCGACATCCTTCAGGAAGTTTGCAAAGTTGAAGTGTAGTTTCGCATTGTGCGGCAACACTGCTAAATCGGCCCTAAAACAAAAATGCTTAAGTTTTTAACCGTTTCGTTACTCGTTAATAAATTGAAAGACAGTTTGCAATAATAATGGTTAGTGGGAAAAGCTTAGAATAGATTGCGGGAGACAGTTGCCATCTGCGGTGGCGGCGGCGATCAATTTCAGTTAAAGAGGGTTTTGCATACATTTGCAATTACTGCCGCAAACAGTCATTGCTCGCAGCAAACTAGTAATAATGTTATATAATAATCTTGGATTCGTTTTCTGTCATTTTGGAAAGTCACATAATTATAGATTTTGGTGCTATTTTGAGCTCTGTTGTGTAATTTAGGTGTTACCAACATTACTTGAGGTTTTAACACAAAGCGTGAGCAGTTGGAACGAATAGTACATTGTTACCTGAGTGTTGAAAGTCACGTTTTTTGAGTCCCGAGACGGGTTTGGCGCCAGAGCGTTAGCGAGGGCGCCAATGGAGCTTGAGGGACATAAAAGACTTTCACCCGAGGTAAACACTGTGCTTTTCATTACGAGTACAAGGAAAGTAAAAATAAAAACATGAAAGAAAAATTTGTGAAAATGAAGATTGAATTGCCGCCTTCCCGGTTTTTTTTTCTTTTTCTCTGGCGGGCCTTCGGCTTCGGTTCGCCAGCATTATTCACCCATTGTTTTCATTCTCATAATTTAAAAAATGGTAAATGTCAAATCTATGTTATTTTAAATAAATAGTTGAAGCTATATATTAATCAAGTAATTTAGAAGATATATTATTTATTTAATACTATCTTTATGTTATTTAAATTTAAATTTTACATTGCGCTATCTTATTAGACTTTTTAAACTTCTTACTGTTGTAATGGGTTTCCAACCTACTTGCTGAATAAAAAGTTGAAAGGGTTTCCGCCAAAATTGCCCCAGTCCCGGCGCAAAAGAATTGTATCTCAGATTTTAGATAATCATTAGTAGAAACAATATTAGTTGTCGCTATTTCCTGATTTCGTGGCTAACATGTGTTTTTTACCCAGAAAAGTTTCATAGGCGCTACATGCAAAAATGACACTTTTTAGGAAAAACTTCATGTTACTTTGCTAATTGACATTGAATTGGCAAAAAATGAATAAAACACATAATATAAACACATTATCACATATGTAATATAATGTACCTATACCTATTATGCCAGTTTTTTGAAAAACTTCATTTTACTGTACTAATTCACTCGTTAACAACATAAACAAGTGGATAATTGCAAAAAATGAATATAATAGGTACATATGCGTACACACTGATATGTATAGCCTGCATCATACTTATATACATTTTGTAGTTATCTTTATTTTATAAGAAAAAGAATACTGCCTTTAGTAATCGGGGTTTAACTTTTCTCTGTTATATTATTAATATTACAATAGGTTTTCATTATCGTTTCTCAGAATTCAATAAGGGCTTGTGACGTGAGTGAGCGCGCTCTCGCTCCCACTCAATTTGTTAAAGGGAGAAACATAGTCACCCCGATTACTAAAGGCAGCTTTTAAAGGCGATTATTTTCCTTATAAAATAAATATAACTACAAAATGTATATAAGTATGATGCAGGCTATACATATCAGTGCGTACGCATTTTTTTTATAATACGGACAATATACCATATCTACCTATTATATTCAGTTTTTGCAATTATCCACACGTGTGTGTCGTAAATGAGTGAATTAATCAGTAAAATAAAGTTTTTCAAAAAATGAAATAATAGGTATAGGTACATTATATTACATAAGTGATAATGTGTTTATATTATGTGTTTTATTAATTTTTTGCCAATTCAATGTCAACTAGCACAGTTACACGAAGTTTTTCCTAAAAAGTGTCATTTTTGCATGTAGCGTCTATGAAACTTCTCTGGGTAAAAAAAACATGTTAGCCACGAAATCAGGAAATAGCGACACCTGATATTGTTTCTACTAATAATTATCTAAAATCTGAGATACAATTCTTTTGCGCCGGGACTGGGGTTTTTTTCTATGGGATTTGGCGGAAACCCTTTGGTTCAACGACCTCCTTGTAGTTAGAAAGACTTTAGAAAGTTGGAACATGGTTGAATAAAATAGAACTTGTTTTTTTTTTATAATTTGACAGCTGTCAGTAGAAAGCGATTCTCCCTAGGGCTGAAAGTTTTACTTTCAATTAGGCCCCTCAGGCAACTTCAGACCTACTTTCAGAGTATGAGTAATGAAATAGTACATTGTTACCTGAGTGTTGAAAGTCACGTTTTTTGAGTCCCGAGACGGGTTTGGCGCCAGAGCGTTAGCGAGGGCGCCAATGGAGCTTGAGGGACTTAAAAGACTTTCACCCGAGGTAAACACTGTGCTTTTCATTACGAATACAAGGAAAGTAAAAATAAAAACATGAAAGAAAAATTTGTGAAAATGAAGATTGAATTGCCGCCTTCCCGGTTTTTTTTTTCTTTTTCTCTGGCGGGCCTTCGGCTTCGGCTCGCCAGCATTATTCAGCCATTATTTTCATTCTCACAATTTAAAAAATGGTAAATGGCAAATCTATGTTATTTTAAATAAATAGTGGAAGCTATATATTAATCAAGTAATTTAGAAGATATATTATTTATTTAATACTATCTTTATGTTATTTAAATTTAAATTTTACATTGCGCTATCTTATTAGACTTTTTAAACTTCTTACTGTTGTAATGGGTTTCCAACCTACTTGCTGAATAAAAAGTTGGAATTTGGTTCAACGATCTCCTTGCAGTTAGAAAGACTTTAGAAAGTTGGAACATGGTTGAATAAAATAGAACTTGTTTTTTTTTATAATTTGACAGCTGTCAGTAGAAAGCGATTCTCCCTAGGGCTGAAAGTTTTACTTTCAATTAGGCCCCTCAGGCAACTTCAGACCTACTTTCAGAGTATGAGTAATGAAAAGTTTATTACTTATGTGATATTATAATTGAACGAAAAAAACTCCGATGGTTTGAAGAAAACCGGCATTTTTTTTCAAAGCCCTTGTCTATGGACTGACTTAACTAAATCTATTTTATTAAGTAATATCTAAATCGTCACTTATAGGTACCAAATCACTTAGGACTGAAAAATCCAAAATAGACAGAGCCATTAATGAAGAAGAAGATGCCTTGAAACTGCTTTATATCTACTCCACAAGCGCCTTAATGGTGGAAATGATGACCAATGCGAAGGAAATGGCGAATGAGGACGCAACTGTTCGCGGCAGTGTGGCAGTATGTTTCATATTAAGTCACACAATCAGTTCGCTATCACAGATCGCAGCTATTTGCCTATAGCTGTGGCCGATCTCTAAATGAGTGGTTTGAAACAATGCTGCGGTACGGAAACATTTATGTGAAAGTAGAAACGCGACGTTGTTGGTTGGATGAATCACAAAGATTGAAGACAATGTGCCGCTACGAGTATAACTTAATTAGCAACTTTGTTAATTTGTTTGATTTGACTGTTATTTGAGAAATTATTATTTACTAGCAGTTTGAATTTTTTATATTTAATTTATATATTTAAGAAATCATAAAAGTCATATTATCTTTACTGGTTTATTCTTACTGAACAACGCCATCTGCTGGACAAGCTTGCAGTTAGTTGCTCACAATCGTCAATAGATGGCAGGAGCAGTCACATATTCAGTTTATGTTTTTAGTTTTTTTTAACGAACAGACACATTTTCTGAAAATGAATCCTAGCTAAATCGATTTATCGCCCCCGAAACCCTCTGTATACATAATTTCATGAAAATGCAGTCTGAAAGTTTTATACCTAAAATACTGCGCTCCATGGCTCGTTGGCATACCCCAAGGGCAGACTTTTGATGTTTTGTCATGGACCATGTCTGAGCACCGTATGTTAGGATGGGGACAGTGCGTACGTCCATGAGTTTCTTTTTAAGGGTCAGTGGTAGTTTGCCCTTCATGAGGTCTTTCATTGACCAAAAGCTTTTCCAGGAATTTTCTGTGCGTCTTGCCACCTCTTGAAAAATAAGGCATTATTTACAATCATTTAATTTTGTCCTCGAGACTATAACTGTTTCAATACATAGCAAAAGCATAACACAGTAAAAGTTGGTTCGTAATCTGTAATCCTAGTAGATGGAGCCTACTAGGGCTACAGAAAAACGAAAGTATTGTGCGGTTTAAACTCATCCCTTACTCAATCAAATCAAAAGTGTATTTGATCAGTAGGATAGGAAGGATCACTTTGAAACTTCTCAAAACTAGGTGAGTCTAGATGCCAGTTCCACGCGACCAAACCTAGGAGAACAGGACACAAACTCTGCTTGGTTCCTACCGTTTTTATGTATGATCCTTTTACAAATCTAAAATAATCAAAAATAATAGAAGTGAAAGTCCAGTGTGGTACCACTTATTTATTTACCTATAAACTACGTAAATATATTTGTTTGATTCACCTGAGCAATGTCTCCCTGTTGAGCCAATCTTTGTTCCTGAGGTGAGTTCTGAGCGCGCCGGCCGCGACCAGCACCGCCACGCTCAGCACAACCAGGCGTCGGCCGCTCGCCCGCCGCCATATCAGCTGGACCCCGTATGCTGTCAATATCACTGAACCCACGCTAAAATGTGAAAAACAAACAATGAACCACCCTAATCAAATTAATCAATCTTTTCAGGTTGAGCTAACGAACAAGCTTAAAAATTATGAACATAACTTGAGAAACCAACTTCATAGTCAAACTTGTAAACCAATTTTGGTATAATTTCAATGGGACCAAATATAATTTTCAGATGAAAAAGGTTTTTTCAAATCGGTTTATAAATGACTATGTTATGCTATAACAAACATTAAAAAAAAATACAACCAAATTGAGAACACTTCCTTCTTTTTATTTGAAGTCTGAATCAGTCGAATAAACTTAGGTCCTACAGAGAAAGAAAACTACGTTATCTTAGACTCTAAGATAACGTAGCCTATGTTACTCTGACTTAAAGTAACATAGGCCATACTTTTTCCATTGACCCAGCTTCTTAAAACGTGAAGCTTCGCCAAAAATTGGCAGTGCCCTTTAAAACTGCTAGTGTTAAATAAAGTGCTCAAATCCTTAGACTTGTGTAAATCACTAGTTTTCCAGTAGGTACATATTATGCTGGTAGGCTTTTGTTCCCAGCTTACAAAGTATTTTAAGCCATGTCACAATGCTACTTTCTGACCCTGATTCTTACCTCGGAATGTAAAGGACTCTTTCCGCCACAACAAAGCCCACTGTAACGAGCAGATTGGACGCCGGGAGGTACGGGATCACCAGTAGCAACAGCCCTACTACAGCTGGAGACGGCTTCTGTATCCGGCACCATAAAAGGAAACCAATTGAATGTCGATACCAAGGAAAATTACAACTCATTTTGACTTTATTTGTTGACTTGTATTGTATTCTATCGTAGTGTTTCAATTGACGCCGATATTTTATTTTCACATTTTCTTTCTTTTTGTTATAATGTCATATATCACTTTGAATCGTCGAGCCTATAGGTGCCAGTTCCATGCGACCAAAGTATACAAAACAGGTAACAAGCTACGACTCGGCTCCTACTAGACTGGTCGTGGGTTCGATTCCCACCGAGAACATAAATAAATTTGTGCTGTGAACACCGATGTTTTATCTCTGTCTGGGTGTTAAATTGTATTCTAAGTATGTATTTACAAAAATATATAGGTCCCGTCAGTAGGGGCATGAGTAATCACCAATTACTCCTGACGCTATTTATATCATCTACAATAGATGCCAAGGCCTGTTTTTTTAATTTACTAAAAAAAGTAACAGAATCAGCTATCTGGTTCCCATAGTACAATCCCTGCTTAGTTTGGGGCTAGATAGTGTTAAGTGGATTGTCTAAAATATTTATTTATTTATTATTTAATCATTTACTCACCCTACCCTTTAAAACAGTTAAACGGGTCTTATTAAAAACCCTAGCGTAGCGTTGGACTGGTTGATCCGTGTTTTGTCTCTTGCATTGACATGCAATTGTCAACTCGAACAAATGTGACAAATCACGATTTAACTACTCCAGCGTTGCGCCAAGATTATTAATAACACCCTAAGGGCCTTATTAATAATCCTGGCGTAGCGTTGGACTAGTTAATCCGTGTTTTGTCTCTTGCATTGACATGCAATTGTCAACTCGAACAAATGTGACAAAACACGGATTAACTAGTCCAACGCTACGCCAGAATTATTAATAAGACCCTATGGTATTACCTAGTTAAACTTATTAACGCTACCAAGATATTTTATTTTGGGATATTTTAAAGTTTGATAACATACACCCAAGTTCCTCAAGCAGCGGTATGAGATGGCCAGCAGAGTGATGAACGCGCCGCACGTGAGCAGGTTCCTCGGGTCCCACGCGCTCAGCACCAGCGGCACCGAGCCCACCTGCCAGTCGTGGCTCAGCGACCACGGACACAGCAGCAGCCACCAGTTGAACGCAGCCAGGTACAAGAAGGTCAATGCTCTGGAATTGATTAAGTCCACTTATTTTGTATTTCTGGAAATACGAATACCTACCGAAGTACCTACCAATACAAATAAACAATTTTGACAAACATGCTAAAGCAAATTAATGAATTCATAGGCCCCCGAACTAGTTCGAGAGTGTGTTTCAATCATATTTTGTGGTAATACCACCAGAGAAATCACCAAAAACTATATTGTATGTATGGATATCTCGAAGGCTTTTGACCGGGTTTGGCATGATATTAGTCTAATATACCAAGCGTGGCAATGCCGCCAGCGTCTTGGGGACGCTTCCGTCTGGCACTGATTTGGATCAGTTGAGCTATCTCTAGATCGTTTGTAACGATCTCCAGATAGCTCAACTGTTTCTTGTGTATTTTGTACATTTTGTAAATATTTGTTTAATTGTAAGTTTCTTTATAAATTAAATGTCTAATATACAAGCTTTCTACGTTTTGTTTATCTAGTGGCTGTCAGAGATAAAGAGACTTTTTTTTTTTTTCACACAACACTATCTAGCCCCAAACTAAGCAGAGCTTGTACTATGGGAACCAGATAGCTGATTTTTTTTGTAAATACATACTTAGAATAGGTACAATACATTATAACACCCAGACAGAAAACATATATTTATGGTCACCACACAAATATATGTTCTCGGTGGGGATCGCACCCACGACCTTCGGTTCAGAAGGCAGAGCTACTACCAACTGAGCTAATATGCAATACACATATTAATACTGACCTGACTGTGGTAGAAGAATGGAACGCAGCTAAGTTGTCCTGCGGAGAGAAAATAGGCAGTGACCCTTGCAGCAGCGCCAGTCTGAGCACGACCAGCAGTAGCGTTGCAGCTGCCACGCGCAGCAGTCGGCCGTAGAAACTGTTGCATTTATATCTCCACTTCACTTTTGAAGTCAACCTGAAAAAAAAATGCCACAGATTTTAAATAACAGGCGGATGACTGTTGTACTACTGCTTTGTAAACCACGATCCCAAAAAAATGATTTTGGTGTTATTGCACAAAAACTTAAAATCAAATGTACATTAGGAGGGCTTATTACTGTTGCGCGTTTTTTGTTGTTTTCTATACCTAATGACTTTCCAACAGTTCCATTCAGATGTTTTAGTCTAGAATTCCCTAGAACTTCTCGAATTACCAGGAGCCTTATTCTGGGGCCGACCGAGAATGGATGAGTTCCTTGAGTAATTCATCGACGATCATCGAAGAAGCCTAGGCAGGTACGATATACGGAAAAGGTATAAAAAGTGCGGGGTTGTGCAATGCCAATGTGTATTTATGGGACATTGAAAATCTCGGTCGGCCCGAGAATTTGGCTCCTGGCCTAAAGTGAAGGGAATTTACCGAGATCGAGTGTTCTTATGAATGTGACCCCAACACCGGTACAGGTCCAAAGTCACGTTGAACAGGACCACCGTGAGCCCGGTCTCCTTGGCCAGCATGCTGAGCGCGGCCAGCGCCACGCTAGACCATACTCGGGGACGACTTGACGACCTGAAATTAAAAAAAACAACCATACTTAATCTTTGCAACAGACTAATATATTGATAAATTAAAAATAGTTACCACCAATAAATAGGTACCACGCAAGCAATAACTATTTTTTAATCTCGATGCTTGAGAACTTCTTCATCCCCCGACTTCGCACCATCTTAATTTCGTGTTAAACCTACTCGTAGTGGTGTTGTGTCAATAAATGTATGATTGCCCTACATTAAGGCACGACAAATAGAACACGCTTCTATTCACTTTAAAGGCTGGTTTACACTTTGATTAGTGTGAGTGCAGGTGATTCGTGCGAGTACAGGTGTGTAGTGCGAGTAGTGTCCAATTCACTGCGAGTGTCTTCAGTCCACTTTACCAATTTTTACAACAAGAAGCGTCCGACGCTACACACTAAACGTTAAACACTCCTGTCCAGACGTGTTTAGTGGCAGGCACGCTGCGAGTGAGGGGGAAAGGAGGGCGCGCGGGATAGCTACTCGCAGTCCACTCGCAAAAAAATAGAACACGCTTCTATTCACTTTACTACACAGCCCACTAATCACTTGCACTAATCAGTCGCTGTCCACACCTAGTCACTAAGCACCTGCACTCGCACTAATCAAAGTGTAAACCAGCCTTTACTGGTAGTACTTATAATACCCATCGGACCAGCACGGTGATGGCAGCAAGCGGCTATCTTTATTATACTTTTGCTGATATCTTTTTACCATTTAGTATACAGAAAAAAGAAATAGGTAATTCAATATTTAAGGTTTTAACTTCTGCTGATGTCATCATTTTTCCACAGATTAATCATTTTTGTTCCTAATGCTTCGGCTACATTAGCGGGCGAAGATTCGTGTCGCGTTGGCGCGACAAAAACATCGTGTTCAGGTATAGGCGATGTTCTTGTCTACTGTTAAGGAAACAACCTGCCGGCGGCGGCCCCCTGCGCCCGCGCCGCGTTCCCGCCCCCCTCTCACTTGGCTTGTCACCGTCACCCGAGCGACATCATACGTCTGCTCTTATAATCATTGTATTACTGTACTTAATTGATAAATCAATATAAAACCTCTCTATAAGGATCCACAACGTTTTATTATTTATTTGTTTGTAATCACAAACATCTACATTAAGGCGGGCGAAGATGCGTGTCGAGTTGACGCGATGCATCGTGCTGGATTGTGTCTTAATCGATTTCTTAATTTTATTGAGATGGGCTCTGTAGTATGCCATCATCATCATCATCATCCACAGCCCAACTTCACCTACTGCTGGGTATAGGCCTCCCTTAGTTTGTGCCATCTACCTCGAACCTGTGCCAGTCTAAACCATTGCCGCCAATGAATCTTTTTTCTTCTTCATTTCTTCTACTGTGGAAGGCCAACTGAGCATATTTTTAATTCGAATCCACGCATCATGTACCAAGTGTTTTTTTTATGGTTGGGGTCACTAGGATTCTATATAATACTCTCAGTTTCATAAAATTGAATGAATTCTAACACTTTTTCGTTACTCCACTCCATAGTGTAAAAAATTAAATGCACGGCACGTCCGTCTCGGTTCAAAGTCTGGATGACACTGAAATGACGTAGATGTAGCCACCTAAGCGAATATTGTTGCGACAAATCCCTTTGATTCACGCCAGTTTACCGACAGCTCCCCGATACTACATCGTCTTCGTCCGAATACTACGCGAAGACACGATGTACCCGGCCACATTCATCGCGTTAACACGAATATTCGCCGTAGCCCGCTAATGTAGCCCTAGCATTATAAAGCATTATTGTTGTATTACTTAAACAATTATTATTGTATCCGTCCACCTGTCATCGCTGCGCTCTAGATGCTAGTCGAGATCTAATGTATTCCGGAAACCATTATTCGTAATTAGTATCTACCTACCTAAACAAGTTTCTACTCAAGTAGGTATCCAAATGGGGCGTCATGTTACGTTGATTAACTATAGTATTATTTTTATCTACTTACTATTGCTTAGTAAGTACTGCTTAATACTAGGAAATTTAGGCTTAGTAAAAGTTTGTACTAACTGAAGGGTTCGAAAGATTAATTCAGCTTGTGTTACCTCCGGGTGTCGTAATCCTATCACCCATTGCGCTCCCGTCGTGTCATCATTACCGCCAGACATGCGATCGATCCCCTCCCCGGGACAATTTGTCATTATTCGGGTCAATGGCAACCCGCGAAAACATGCGGTAAGTATACTTATGGGGCCAAGACCAAATGCGACCAGCTGGTTCGTAGCG
The DNA here is from genome assembly GCA_939531255.2 of Thera britannica. Classification (NCBI taxonomy): domain Eukaryota; kingdom Metazoa; phylum Arthropoda; class Insecta; order Lepidoptera; family Geometridae; genus Thera; species Thera britannica. Next base: position 13,966,276 of record OW618040.2, on the reverse strand, counting down.
AGGAATGTTTATTTTGAAAGGAAACGTTGGATCAATTTTTTTTATGAATGCGTCGAAACACCTTTGAATGGGAAAGTTGGACTTCTATGTTACTTACACCCGTTGGCATCTCAACACAAAATGTAGCTTAAATGTTATTCACGTCATGAACGATGGAGGTTATAACAGACATAGACAAACATTTATTTGCTTTATAAAATATCGGAGCCACCGTTTATATCACAAAACAAAAAAACGCTTGGTATAATTAAATGGCCAATTGCATTGTAAAGATCGAGAATGGTAGATGCAGAAAATTCCAAATTGAGTTTTGGTAAACAGGTTGATGGAAATGTTATAATATTTACTAGGTACGTACTTTTGTTTGTACCCTTGACTGGACTTTGCGAAGGCAATCGAGTTTTTCCCGAAGTCCTACTTACTTATTTCTGTGCTAATAGTAGAGGGAAAAGAAAAGACCTTTTTATCATCATTTCCCAAACTTTGGCATGTAGGTAGGCTGGCCTTAATTTCGGCCAGCAGAAAAGGAGAACTTCGGTGAAACTTTTGTGTCACGTCATTTGCAATTTGAACAAGGTCTAAACTTGTCCCAAACCCCTCACAAAGCCGCTTAACTACGCGGCAAGTCTTCAATACTATGCGGCAACTTGTACCAAGTATGTGGTTGAGTGACCATGGAGGCAGGAAAATACAATTAGATGGACGTCGGGCAATATTTTTTTTATAGCTAAATATCAACAGCACCTAAATTAATCAGGTCCTCTCCCGACATCTCTGATTAACACTATCCGCCAGATAAAAGAATTTCCTTCTACTTTAGACTCGTCCTAAACAAATTTAGATGGCACACAGGCAATTATAGTTATATATACCTATGCTAGATAATATTATATTATCTTAGGAGTTTGAAACTAAAATTATTTATTTATTTATTTATTTATTAGGACATCCAACAAAGGAAACACTTGAATAACAAATAATATTAAACAAAACGTCTTAAAACTATGTGTCCCTCCAGTTATAGGATGCCACAGCATGCACAAAATTATCAACTCAACTAAACTAAACAGACAATAAGTAGGTACTAGGCAAGTAAGTTACATAGAAACTTAAATATAGAAATAAATACAAACACAAAAACTAAAAACAAACTAAACAACTCAACTCAATTACAAAACACAAACCTTAAAAAAAAAATCCTTAAAATTTAAAAGATCACACCCAAATAGTGCTAACTAAGTAGCCTTAAAATTATTAAACATACCTATTAAAGAGAAAAACAGCAGGTACTAAGCTTATATTTAAGATCCTCACAACTCTACTTCATATCTGAGCATCCGGTTGAATTTATATGATGGGTCACAAATATCAAGCGTGCTGTTTTTAGAAATACTGTTGTATTGACTACAGAGCCTTGACATGACTGCATGTTTACCAAGGTTTGTTCTTGAGAAAGGTACTTTAAAAAGATTATACGCTTTGATTCTAGGTAGTCTGGAAGGTGCGTTTATATTAAGGCAATTGACAAGTTCGCAGCAGTCTACTTTTCCATTAAATATCTTATGCAGAAACGTCAGATCAAGTTTCTTTCTTCGAAAGGACAGTGTTTTTATTTTGTAGTTTACTAGCCTTTCTCTGTAGCTTTTATGCCGCTTTGCTAACTTATCGCCGTAGGAGATATGGTAAAGAAACCTACGCTGAACACTTTCTAAGCGCTTAGAGTAAACTTCATATTGAGGATTCCATATTATGCAGCAATACTCCATGATTGGACGGACGAGTGCTTCGTATAGTTTAATTTTAGTACTGGATGATTTGAAGTCTCTGCTATTGCGTAAAACAAATCCCAAAATTTTAAAGGTTTACATACAACTAATATATTTTGTTTATTATATATATTATATTATATTATATTATACCACTACTGCTAATACTATGACATGAAAAGCTTCAAGAAGAATGTTTTAATAACCGCTTCAGGGTGGGCAACGCAACTTCAACGCTCTTAGTTAGATTAGAATTAGATTAGAAAATACTTTATTGCACAAAATTAAGTACATAGGCGAACTTAATGCTAATTAGCATTTTCTACCAGTTAACCATTGTGTTATGTGGAGTGGGTGGTAGTGCTTTATGACAAGAGAAGAGAGAGACATTTTTACTTAAAACTAGAAACCTATACTAATAGAATACCTACATATTACTACATATCTACAGTACCTACAATACATAAATAATAAATAAAAGTAATAATAATACATATGTATAAATACAAATATAATCTATAAAAATGCTCAATTTTGTTGATTTATTATATTATTATATTATATTGTTAGTTTATGAATGATGGTGACCGCTAACCATCAGATTCGCCGTAAGCCCGTTTGTCTATCTTTTACCTATGATAGATTAATTCTAATGTACACTATCAAAATAACAGATTCATACTCCGTAGACTCTATATGGCTGTTATTCTACGGCGCGGCGTAAACAAAGCCTTCACAAATGAATTGCAATACTTCAGGCAGAAAATCATTGCGCATACTTTTTATTTAGGCGCAGGTTGGTGCTGTTGAAATAAATAAAAAGTCAGGTTTACTAGTGTAGTATTTTGGAACGAACTTTTGTAAAATTTTACAAGTTTTGAGCTAAAATCAAACTTTGATAGCTTGGTGGTAGTTAAATATTAAAAACTTCTGATGGTGGTACCTACATTATGAGAAGCTTTTGATGAAACAGTTACAAAATATATTAGTTGTATGTATACCAATAATCAGCCATAACCATAGGTATGCCTATTGTCTACAGCAGCAGTTAGGTGGCGTCCACAAATTACGGGGGTGGAGGGGGTCTAGTCAAATCTCATCTAATCTTACGTTGGAGAGAAAAATATATACTAATTTGGTCCCGTTTTAAGTTTTCTATTGTTACATTTTTATTACACTTATAATTCTCAGCAATATTGATTACTAGTCCTAACTAGGTAGTCGTAAATAAAAGCACGAAGCAGTTTTTTTTTTCTTTTTACAATAACTATCTCTAATATTATACGTTTACGTAAGAAACCCACATTTTAAAAAATCTCACGTGAGATTGGGGGATGGGGGAGGAGGCTAAATAAAATCTCACGACATCTCACCAGGGAGGGAGATCATAGATCATATGTTACAAGCCGACCGCTACCATAATCTCAGAGATCCTTACTATGTATAAGTCTGAGAACTCACCCATGATAAAGAAGAACCGATGAGAGGAAAAACACGCACGCTAAAACGTCTGCTCGCCCCACTATCCCCGATACCTGAAACAAATAAGGCGAAGATCTCAGTCTCTGCTCACGAAAACATATCGCAGAACCGACTTTATTGGTTCATCGACCTAATTCACTGTAGTGAATTATGACACACCATTAAAAAAAAAAGCAGCCAAGTGCGAGTCGGACTCGCCCATGAAGGGTTCCGTAGCATCAAGTAACATAATATAAAGGTTCTTGTAGTTCGTCGAAAGGTAAATTGCGGTTTACGATTTATGACGTATAAAAAAAAAACTACTGGCTAGATCTCGTTCAAACCAAATATCGTTGAAAGTTTGCATAGTAATGTAGGTACAACATATATTTTTTTTAGTTTTATCATTCTCTTATTTTCGAAGTTAGAGGGGGGGGGGGGGGGGGCAACTTTTTCCACTTTGGAAGTGTCTCTCGCGCAAACTATTCAGTTTAGAAAAAAACGATATTAGAAACCTCAACATCATTTTTGAAGACCTATTCATAGATACACGTATGGGTTCGATGAAACGTCAGTTCAAGAATGGGGACCCCCAAAATTTATAGTTTTTTTTCTATTTTTGTGTAAAAATCTTAATGCGGTTCACAGAATACATCTACTCGCCAAGTTTCATCAGTCTAGCTCTTACGGTTTCGTAGTAAAATGGCTGTGACACGGACGGACAGACAGACAGACATGACGAATCTATAAGGGTTCCGTTTTTGCCATTTGGCTACGGAACCCTAAAAAAACAATCAAAAGTGTATAGTGGTTTTTTACTCCGCACATAATGCAAGTATAGATCCAATTTTGCATAGCTGTAAAATTTAAGTGCAACTCTCTTCATTTCCATTTTGGCACAGTGAACTTCACGAAATTTAAATTATTTAGCAAAATTATTTATTGGATTGAATGTATTGGATGAAATACAGTGGTTAGTATTATCATAAAATGTTGCACCAAAACTCGCGTCGATATTCAGGTGATTAATGTCCGTTCTATTCCGCAATTAATTAACAGCAAATAGTTTGTGAATTCGTTATGAATGTTTGGTCAGGAAGTTGTATAGAATGTTTCATTATTTATTAACAACGGTCGATAAAGGACGTGACGAATGAGTTTCCATTTAATACTGACCAATAAGTTCGTATTAGTTAGTGGCCGTTTCGTGGGCGCTCTATAAGCCTCCTATTTCTGTTGGTGTACCCGTAGGGTTGTTGTGAGTTTTTAGCACTACTATTAAACCAAATAACAACCTTAAGGCCTGCGCACACCTAGTTCGCTGGCGGTAGCGATCAGTGAAACGCTGTCAAATCTCAAATCTGATTGCTACCGCCAGCGAGCTAGGTGTGCGCAGGCCTTTACAGATTGTAAAAAAATAAGCTGGTAGCTGCAGCGGTTGCATTTTTTTTGTGTGCTTGTAGATGTTGCCTTTCAAATGTGGTGGGAAATAAACAAAAAAACATCCGCACGAAAACCAGTATCCGATTGACACAGGTGAAGTCTTTTTATCCAAGAGATTGTTGGGGGAAGGCAATAATCTTGAACTTTTCCTATTAGCGGGCTGATTGTAGGAGTTGCCTCGATCGAGGTTATAATTTGAAAAGTTGTGGTACGCTTTATTGGTCACAGTGGAACTGTTTGTACTATTTATTTACGGTTATACAATGTTTGACCTCTGACAACCCTTCAGGGTGTCTTCAAGGCACAGACATCTCGTTTTTCTTAGCCAGTAGAATCAGCAATCACAGACAATAACAGATTTAAACGAGTTACTGCATGAGTACTAAACGACACGTAGATAAGAAAGATCCAAAGGATCCAAATGATTGCAGCGCTCATGTAGCTTGCTTATCAGTGCACTCACTTTTTTAGATGGGTAACCGATAGTGGCGTTTTTATAAGGTATGAAAATAAAACAAACGAGCACGACATCTCCTCAAGAAAATCTAAACACTAATAAGTGTTTGAATCTTTTTGAAGTTCGTTAAATTATCCTATGTTTGGGCTAAAATTGCTGTACGGTAATAGGTATATGTATATGTATACGTTACATCACAACAGTTCTCACCAAAGCTCTCGAAATCATAAAAAAGTCTAGCATCCTCTTATTCATCACCCCACAAGTGGAATGTGGATACTTCCGTAAGGTGAGGCCTTTTCATTATATTTATTGGCTATTTACTCCAAAAGTGTTCATACCTTCTCAAAAGTTAAGAGCTGGCTAACAAATAGTAATATTTTCAATCGATCAATGCTTTAGATATTTTTCCGAGCTAATTGCTGAAGATTATCTTTGAGAAATGATAAGTGGATACCTAGCATAAATCTACTCGAAAGCAAAAGAGGTATTGAAAGAATTGGAATAAACTGCGACTAATGAGTTTTAAGCTTCTCAATCACATCTAGGCGATCTGCGATGGCAATGGGGATGGCGATCGGCTTCAGCAAAAAGTTTTTCATACATCCGCACACACTGCCGCGACTTTGACAGTATCTGACAACGATGACAGGTATCTGGCAGCAATAGGTACAGTCGCGGTATGAAAATGTTCGTCACCTTAGAGTCGGTTTTAGCTTATTAGCACATTTTGACATAATTTGTGACGTTAACTTATCGGTGTAATAATTAACCGACTTCCAATCAAAAAGGAGGAGGTTCTCAATTCGGTTGTGTTTTTTTTTTTTTTATGTTTTTTACCGCATAACTTCGTCATTTATGAACCGATTTAGAAAATTATTTGGAAGGTTATTCTTACGTCCAGATTGTCCCAAACAAATTTGATTAAAATCGGTTTAGCCGTTTGACAATGAAGTCGGTTTCTCAAGTTTTTTAAACTTATAATTATGTCTATTCAGTTTCAAAAGGTTGTGATCGTGATACGTTGAACAAATCAAGTTGAAAATCGACGAACATTTTCATTCCGCCACTATACACGGAGTGCCATCGCAGGTCATCGAGATGTGCGCAAGGCTTAACTGACTTGGAAGCCTCCAAATGTGACCCTCTAGCCACTGTCTAACAGGTTACTCTTGCAAGCTTAGATAATTTTTATTTAAGCTTTTATCGTTTTTCAGGAAATACAGATTCCTGTTCGCACTTGTCATAAAAATTTGATAGCAACTCCAAGATGGGTAAGATACCTACCCTGTTCCTCTTATTATTCTAGAGGCTTCGAAGAAAATCGATACGGATTTATTGCCTTAGACGGTGAGAGGTAAGAGCAAAGTTGTGTCACGTAGCCTCTAAAAATATCTTAGAAGGTAACGAAGAGAGTATTCGATACTTTGTCATAGAAATCTGATTTACTAGATGCTCCCGTTTCTCAGAACAATATCGAGTTACGGAACAGAAATCCTCTTATTATTTACACCGACAGTAAAGGTTAGTCGGTAGTAGCTAGAATAGAAATGTTTAGAAATATTTTTATTCAAAACAATGTTGCATAGTGTGCGAACGACGGTGAAGGAAAACATCGTGAGGAAACCGGCGTGTTGTAGAACCTAAAAAAAGTTCGAGCAACATGGGTCACGCAAAAAGGGCCCACCAGCGGCCTACTTGCTGAAAAACCTGCCCGCACCTCAAGTGCGGATGATAAACTTGCCAACTGGCCAAGTGTGCGAACGACGAAACTGCGAAAGTTATACAACTGTAGGTATATTGCAATCACAACGCCCACCTCCTTAACCTATAAGTATTAGTTCTGCCTAGTATTAGCTCTGCCTGCTTCTGCGTTAATGGCTGTGGGTTCAATCCTCACCGAAAACAAACAATTATGTTTTATAATATGTGTATTATAATAATAATAATTAATATCGTTTTTCCGACGCTAAGCGTTCTGCAGTGACTATCAGTGAAACCCTATCAGATAATATTATGACAGCAATATTTGACAGGGTTTCACTGATCGCCATCACTATCGTCTAGATGTGTCTAGCAAAAATATCGCTCTTATATCTGACAGGGTTTCTCTGATTGCCACCGCAGAACGCTTAGATGTGCGCAGGGCTTCAGTAATAAAAAAAAGCGGCCAAGTGCGAGTCAGACTCACCCATGAAGGGTTCCCTAGCAGCAAGTAACATAATATAAAAGTTTTTGTAGTTTGTCGAAAGGTAAATTGCGGTTTACGATTTATGGCGTATAAAAAAAAAACTACTCACTAGATCTCGTTCAAACCAAATATCGTTGGAAGTTTGTATAGTAATGAATGAGTAATGAACATCATAATGTTTTTTTAGTTTTATCATTCTCTTCTTTTAGAAGTTAGAGGGGGGGCCACACATTTTACCACTTTGGAAGTGTCTCTCGCGAAAACTATTCAGTTTAGGAAAAAACTATATTAGAAACCTCAACATCATTTTTGAAGACGTATCCATAAATCGACGTAGCCATAGAACAGAGTTCGATGTGCTCATAGAGCAAAAATGAGTTAAATAGCTAGACGAGATAAGGAATACAAACTCTACAGATCTGCGTTTTTAGAATTTTTGTATCTTATTTAGTTTCGGAAATATAGAATCGAATAACGTTCTATCTGACATTAGCTCCGCATAAAATCGCACCGAGTGATCAAGCGACGGACCGCGGGGAGCGGGCGGCCCGTCCGTTCGTCAGACCGGTCGTTGTTTGTTGGAAAGAGGTTGTTTTTATGTCGTGCGCTTGGTTTTTTATCAGTGTGATGAAAAAATAATTTATCAATTGTTTTGTATGAAAAAATATATTTTTAGACATTTTGCGATCGATTTTTATAAAGGACGTTTTTTAATAGAGAGGTCTATTAAATTCGATTTAAATAAATTTACCGAAATTTAACAAGATGTTGTAACCGTGTTTCTAGCAAATACAATATTATTTACATACCTATTACATTACTTTCTTTACAAAATCTAGGCTTGACTTAACTCGTCATATAGAAAAGTTTTGTACTTGGCAAAGTCAAAGGTAAAAAAAATAGTATTCATAAGGATCACTTTGAAACATCTTAAAGCTAGGTGAGTCTAGGTGCTAGTTCCACCCGACCCAGTTGGCACAAGAACAGGCAGCAAACTACGACGTGGGGCGTGGTGCTACCGAATTAAATAATTTCGTTTTTAGGTCCCTACTTTAGACCTGTCAAAAACAATTTCGGAAATATTGTAAGATTACGAATAGAAAGATAGTAGGTAAAGCCCGCCTAAAGGCGTTTGTTGAATAGTACATTGTTACCTGAGTGTTGAAAGTCACGTTTTTTGAGTCCCGAGACGGGTTTGGCGCCAGAGCGTAGCGAGGGCGCCAATGGAGCTTGAGGGACTTAAAAGACTTTCACCCGAGGTAAACACTGTGCTTTTCATTACGAATACAAGGAAAGTAAAAATAAAAACATGAAAAAAAAATTGTGAAAATGAAGATTGAATTGCCGCCATCCCGGTTTTTTTTTTCTTTTTCTCTGGCGGGCCTTCGGCTTCGGTTCGACAGCATTATTCAGCCATTATTTTCATTCTCATAATTTAAAAAATGGTAAATTGATGCTCAAATCTATGTTATTTTAAATAAAAAGTTGAAGCTATACAGGGTGTCCCATAAGTCAACGTCCAGCCGAAAACGGGTGATGCGCCAAGTCATGACAGTTATCAGAAAAATATAAAAAAATATATTTGCTAAGTAACTTTCGAGTTATGAGTATTTTAAAAAAACAGGAAAAACTGACACCCTGTGATGATCTTTTAAGTCCTGTGACTACAAATATTAACTTTTCATGAAACTTTTTTTTGCAACGTAAGCATGAATAACCCTTCTGTAAATTACAATTCAAAATTAAGCCATAACTGCCTCAGTTTTCAATGAAATCGTGGAGTTTTGGCCAACGTTTCATTTCAGATAATTACATCACCCAACTTTAATCGTCTGTACCGCAAAAAAAATGTACCACACTATCATGGCATGTAACTTAAAAAATTGGCGCATTTATCCAGGATTCCAAAATGGTATAATACTTGCTAGAGTACTCTTTAGTTTTGGAAATAATAAATGTTTTTTCAACTAAACCGGATTTCCAATCAATTTCATTTCAATAGATAAAGTGTTTGTACCCTTTAAATGATGGACTTAAAATGCCTACGCCGTGTTTTTAAGTGACTCACAATTCACAGGTACAAGTAAATACCATTTCGACAATGCAAGTAAACAGATAGATCCACCATCTTGTCGAAAGAGTAATAACCATGGGTGTTCAAGTAATTTGTTAGTTTTAGGTGAAAGTTTGAAATAAAATTCAATCATAGGATTTCTTCAATCGTGATTTTAATTTAACTACATCAAGGATTTACAGCAAATGTTCAAACTGTTAGCCTTCAGCAGTAATGCAAGCTCTACATTTCCTTAAAAAAAAATCAGCTGTCTGTAAAGTCAGTTAACTGACGACGGTTTTTTTTTTCTTTTTCTCTGGCGGGCCTTCGGCTTCGGCTCGCCAGCATTATTCAGCCATTATTTTCATTCTCATAATTTAAAAAATGGTAAATGTCAAATCTATGTTTTTTTAAATAAATAGTTGAAGCTTTAAATTAATCAAGTAATTTAGAAGATATATTATTTATTTAATACTATCTTTATGTTATTTAAATTTAAATTTTACATTGCGCTATCTTATTAGACTTTTTAAACTTCTTACCGTTGTAATGGGTTTCCAACCTACTTGCTGAATAAAAAGTTGGAATTTGGTTCAACCTCCTTGCAGTTTAGAAAGTTGGAACATGGTTGAATAAAATAGAACTTGTTTTTTTTTATAATTTGACAGCTGTCAGTAGAAAGCGATTCTCCCTAGGGCTGAAAGTTTTACTTTCAATTAGGCCCCTCAGGCAACTTCAGACCTACTTTCAGAGTATGAGTAATGAAAAATATATTTAGACATCACAAGGCTTTCTCTTAATGAATTTAAATTAGGTATACTATACTCGGTATATCGACCCTTCTGGGATCAAATGTCGTAAAAAACAACTCATTCTGGGATCAAATGTCGTAACAGCCAACTCATTGAGATGGCTGTTACGACATTTGATCCCAGAATGAGTTGGCTTTTACGACATTTGATCCCAGAAGGGTCGATATTATTTAGAGCTTTATTATTTTTTTATTAAATAAAATGAAATATTAATATACAACAGTTTCACATGCTTAAAATGTAAAAGTAAAAGTAAAAAAGAATAATTCTTTTTATCTGGAAATGTAGCACTAATCAAATACAAAATATCAATTTTGATTTCAAAAACATACGATTGAGTTCGTAATAACACATTTACTTTTTTTATAGTACGTTTTTACTCGTAGAATACACTAAAACCCAGTAAGAGAACAAACAACTATTTTCAATTCATCCATCACACAACTATTTATTGATGTCGGTGGGAATCGAACCAGATGACAAGGCTACTGTACCACCTGAGTGATGACGCCTGTAAATTAACTAATTTATTCGATTTTCTAAAAAAAACTTAATTTTTGAACTACAAAAAGTTATTTTAAAACAAATAATTTTATATTTTTACTACGCTGAACCAAAGATTAGACTGAAGCTATGAACAATAGCATTTAGAAACTCTCGCCTGTACAAACATAATATTTTCCCATAAACCTATATTTCCCAGTCAAGCCTCGCAGTTTTGGTGAAACCTATCTCCAATACAAAGGACGTCAATTCCAAACCAATTTACGCCCGAGATACAACGAAACCTAGTTTTCAATTCAAATATTCAAAGCTTAGTTTACAATCAGCAATGTTATTTAACTTCTTTTCGAAAATATTCAAATACGCTAACAAAAACAACGAGATTAAGCAAAAATTCACTGTCACACGCAAGGTAGAACTACCAACAGGTTGGTGCACTGTTTCTTATTAATAGTTACTCATTTCGATTTATTAATATAAGGGCAAATTTATCAACGTACAGATAAATTTATCCGTCGGATAAAAATTATATACATCTCTTTTTTAAGCTTGTCAAAAACAAGGACTTACATGTTTTATTCAACTAATAGCATAATTCCGAAGATGGAAAAATCTGCCTTTAAAAAACCCTGTCGAGAGATAACCAAATGAACCAATAAATGAATGCAAATTAGTATTTTTTATTTAACAATACTATCAAATCCACACTAAAATAATGTCCACGTAACATTTATGAAGTTATAATTCAGGCCAGTCAAGACCAAAATGTATTAAAAAACCTTGTATACCTACCACGATTTTCTAAACTTTCTAAAGCCTTCCTAACCCTGCTAACACGTTATAGCCTCAAAACTGTCAGCGTTCTGAGTAATCAATCAACGTATTCCACAAGTTTTACGTAGCTCGATAATGACGTCGTCTCATCGCTCGTCGATAAATAATAGAGATACAAAACTACATGGATGTGAATTTCCTTTGGGGCTATTAGAATATAGCAAACTATTTATGTCCGATATTGTTTAATTGGCTCTCAGTTTAGGACTACAGTTTAGGAAACATCGTGAGAAAAAAAATATTTATGCTGTTGGAGCAGCCGTGATGGACTTGCAACTTGCCGCGCTGGGAACCACAATTTCCGAAAATTGTGTTATGCAGTGTAGTGGGCATTCTCAAGTAGATTATTTAAAAAAAACACTCCTCTACTAAGTAGGTTGATTGACGAGTCGTAACACTACTAAAGACGCTTATTTACTTGGAACCAAGAGTTTTTTAATACTCATGTTAAATAAAAGGTTACCTATGAGCATCTTTCCAATACTTGCGCGTAAATACGCAGAGCCTTGGAACGCGCATCCATCAAAATACCACCTATAGAGCTGTGTGCTCGGCGTTACCAATTTAATATAGTTATCGTTAGTTAACGAGCAGTTAGCTAATTAGAGCGTCATATCGGTGCGAGATCTAAGCAACTTCTGTTAAGATTAATGACGTCTTTGATTACCCAATTTAATTATGTTCAAGCTTAATATTTAAATGTATAGGGGTGTAATGCAGATAAATAAGACTTACACGTTTATATACGTCTCAGATCCTCAGATCTCATATCGTCCTGTATACTTCTGCAGGCTGATGATGATGACGTCTCAGAGCGATGGACGCTATCCACATAAAGCATGTCTTCGGTGAACGTGCTCTATGAGATAATATTTTGCTATAGGGAAAATGTTTTAATATCAGCCCCCGCTAAAACTATAGTGGCGCGTGAGGCATCTGTATGCCTATGAGACAATGCTTTGTTGAAGGCGATGGTTCACACTTAACATCAGAGGGGCCGTTATGCTAGTTCTATCAGCTAGTTGCATAAAAAACTACGAATGAAGTAATCCGTCAGATAAAAATATATCCATCTCTTAGGCTTGCATTGCACAAGGACTGACGTTTTTTATTTGACGAATAGCTTTAAACCGTAGATGGTAAAATCATTCTTCAAAAATTTAATTATAAATAGTGTGACTCGCTCAAAGCTAATTATTTTAGAATAAAATTAAAATTAGATTGTCGAAACGGCTTCAAATCTATTGTTATTGTTATAGAAGCAAACATTCGCTTTATTGTGTTTGAATTTCATTTGTTCCGAAATGAGAATGGCCCAATTAACCCGCACTCACCCTTCTGTTCGGATCCGCTTGTTGTTCGGATATAATTATACATTGTGTATTTGCCCACGGCTTCACTCGTTTAACCAATTGTAAAAATAAAAAGTCTGTGTTTGTGCGAATTTTATCTATGCAGTTGTTGCTGGAGCCTTATGCTCAATGTGACCGAAAATCTTACAATCGTACGAAAATCGTGAAACTGGGTGGTTGTCACGAGTTTTTGTCGTCAGAGCAGAGACAGATTTCAGATTGACGTCACATCCATCGTGTGGTTTTCTCGGTCAAACCGAGAAGGAGATTATTATGAAACTCAAAAAACTTTGCAGATTGAAATCAGAAGATTTTACCAAATACCAACTTCGCTTCGCAATAATTAAATTTAAGCTATAGGTGCCGGTTACAACTTTACTTCAAGTGGGGCGGGTTACTACGAGTATAACCAGATCAGATTGTGTAAAAGTTCATTAGTAGTTTTGAATGAAACTTTATTATTACAAATTATTTACTTTTACTTGTTATTCGACGCTGTTATATAAAAATCTTACGAATAATACAAATTTACCCCGGGTAAACCTAAAATAGTGTATTAGTATGTCCAAATGTAACTCTACCCTCGACTTTGTGTAATACCTAATGAGGAGGCGTTCGTTTTGCTTTTGGCTTTTGAACAGCTTGCAAAACGTCGAAACCTAAGATAAAAACTAACTGGAATGAGAAAACTAGCGCACGCATTTAACTACCCGCCCACTTGTTCCATCGTTAGCAACATGGGTATTGCATTAATGAATATTATTTAACTTAACACAAAAACCAAGTAGTGAGAACATTAATAAAGTGAGGATAAAGACTTGCATCTGTCACGTATGGAGTACCCAACTACAAAAAGGAAGTATGCTGCGGCTAAATGTAATGAGATCATGTACCACTTATGGATCCCCTTTAGACATCCTCAAACAAGTCAGTAATCAATACTCAGATGTTCAGAAAATCTAAATAAATACCTTGCTATGAGTAATGCGAAAACTATCTTTTGAATATAGCTAGAACTTTGTTTTCCTTTATAACACGGAAAACAATAATCTACGCATTCCGATGCCATCTTTCTATATGCTAGTGACGTATGCTAGTGACGTGTTTCGTTGCCCGGTCCCAGTATTAGTGGTGTCCTATTCCCAAAACCGATAAGCAAAAAAAAATGGATACAGTTATGCATAAGGAGTCCAAGCGCCAAATTTCATTTTTTGATTTTTTCGCATTTTCGTAATCACTAGGGCATAATTAAGCCATAGAAAAAACATTCTTGCAGCCAGCTTCACTCTAAGTGGTATTTTTTGATACCCAGTCCAAGCGCCTTCTATAGCAAACTAAGTATTTTGAAATGCAATACAAGTCCAACAACCAATTTAAAACTAACAACCAAATTTTATGATGAAAAAGCACATTTCCATTAAACATTACTAGTCCAAACGACGTAGTGTTACGCATCAGTAGTCTACGCGACAGTTGTTTGTAACTTCTGAACGTAATCTTTGTTTGGGAAGGAGAGGCTGGCAGAAGAACCCAAGTCATGTTTAAGGAAGCACATATTATACTAGTTTACCAAAGTCAAAAACTTAATTCTTTGGTTAACTTAATTGTTGTGGAGAACAGAATAAAAAAAATAAAGGCCAGAATACACGTATAAAGATAAAGATAAAAATATTTTATTGTAAAACTGTGTATAAAACATCTTAAAAGTAATTATGTTCCAACAGCTTACCTATTTCGGGCGTACAATATAGCAAAAAAGTATAAAAATAGACCTGATGATCTCTCCTCGAAAAGCACCCTATATTTCTGAAACTGCAATTAATACTTTATACTCCACAAGACTACAAGAAAGTTATGGCAAGCTGCAGAACAAAGAATCACAAATACTGAAGAAAAGGAAAAAGCTATTGTCAACAGAAAAAAGATAACAGTGGGCGAGAAGGTCAATAATAATTGGTTAAGAATAAACCAGATAAAGGAAACCTAAAATCATCCATTGCCTCATTATGTTAAGGCAGGAGCAGTAGAAGAGGAAGAAAGCTTAGAAATTGATGTAAAGAAAAGAAAGGGTAGGAAAGGACAAAATGTTTCAGAGAAAAAACTAAAAGATTTAAAATTAAATTATGAAACAGTGCATAATATCCCAAACGACGCTATAGCATTTGACAAAGATTTGATTTTTGATGACACGATTGAAGATGATAATGTTGTTGAAGGTGTTGATGGCCATTTAGGTTTTTGATCCGGAACATATTGAAGAAGAGTAGATTTATATATTATTTACCTACTCCATCCTACATCCTACCCGATATGTTCTGGGTTTGGGGTTGGTGTTTACCAATAATATCATCAATCATTATTCTGTCTGTCTGAAAGCTGAAGATAATATCTGAGATAGTCCTTATCTTGTTTTAAATTATTAT
This sequence comes from Thera britannica, assembly GCA_939531255.2. NCBI lineage: Eukaryota > Metazoa > Arthropoda > Insecta > Lepidoptera > Geometridae > Thera > Thera britannica. The sequence goes on along the minus strand of OW618040.2, from coordinate 13,950,980 downwards.
TGTTTATTAAATTATGATAATTATATTGTTTTATTTTCTGGACATACTATCAGTGCCATTTTAATAGTTTTTTATTTATTTTTATCAATCCTCTGTAACATCTAATATAAGATGCTGAGTAAATACGGAAATTCAAGGGGTTTTTATTAAACGATAGGAAAATAGTCCAGGAAACATTTTTATGTTATACTTATACTCATTTTGCAAAATGAGTACATCATATTAATTCGTTTCCACGTGCACTTAAAGCTAATCTTCCAGAATAAATAATTATTTTGTCTCTTGGACTCGTTTTGCAAAATGAGAACATCATATTTATTAAGAGTCCAAGTGCATTTTTAACGATATATTCCAAAATAAAACCTTTTTTTGTGTTTTTTTCTTGTAACATGTTAAATTACAAATATAAGCTTCGATGTACATAGATTTACTTTCTGACGATGCAAATGCTAATCTTCTACCAATAAAAACGCGTTTATGTAATTTCCCAAAAAACTGAAAATGGCGCTTGGACTCACTATGCATAACTGTATCCAAATAGGATTAGCTAATAACGACTGACAGCTTTTCAAGAGTTGATAGATTAAAACTTATCCCACTTTACAAGTGCTTTGAAACTTTAGTCAGTTGCTTGAATTGAACCCATTAAAGGTCCATGGGCTAAAAAACGTAAGTAATTTCACTTTGGCTAACTCAAAGTGGAAAGATTTTTCATAAAGAAACGTTTACATGAAAAAGTAAATAGATAGTATTCAAGAAGTTTATGCATTTTACCTTTTACTTTTACCTGTACCAACGTATTCAGCATGGTATAGTTGATTCCTGAAATTTGTAATAGTAGAGTTGTTATAGATAGTGCAATCCACGAAGGCGCGCCCCACTATTCCTCCTAACCGTTTATAGTATATGTGTGCAAACTTCCGTCAATGTTTGAGTGTTATCGGTACACACTAATTACCTATGAGTGCACACGCACACTACAATGAATAGACTACGGTTCGCGAATGCCGCTCGGAGCAAACTCCCCGCACCCCGCGAGGGGCGCGTCTTCGTGAATTTCACTATCTATAGCCACTAAGTCTAAAAATTATTAACAAAGGATTAACAGGCAGTTACAAAACTAATCTTAGATGTCTAATTAGATGAGGTTCATGGTGATGGTGAAACCATCTCTTATTATTAGACATGGTTTCACCGAACTGGCAGTGACTTTGTAGAAACTTGCAAGAGGGTAAAATGCGCGTCTTTGATGAAACAAAGCGTCGTTTCAAATAATGTAAAGATAGTTTTGTTTTTACAAATAATTTTGATTTGCTGATTACATATAATTTTGAACAATATTGAAGGATGGAAGGATTGATGGATTGATAGAGAACCATTAGAGGTTATTGAAAATTAAACGAAACTGAAACGGTTTAAGGGCGAGGATCTCCCTGCTCCATTATCTTGTATTTATCGTTTGGATCCTGTTATTCTGTATATTTTTTGTCATAGCTCATTAGTTATTTAGTTTATAGCATTTAAGGTTTATGTTTTACTCAACCTCTGCACGCTGCACCAAACCGGTAAGATAAAAAGTATCTAGATCAAAAAGCATACGTATTAAAAATTATGTGGCTTCCGATTACAGATTTTCATGGCTCTTCTCCTTCCAGTAAGTATGGAATTTTGCCAGTGTTTCTTATATTCCATAAATGGCGCCCATCAAGTTTTTATGAAGGGCGTGCAACGATACAAATCGTAAATGTTTTATTGGGTATCTTATTTGTAGGAGATATTATTGGGGCGCGGTAGTTTTACTGCAAATAATAATACGATATATTTTATATTTCCATTTATTTGGGTTTTCGCTGGAACAAAAGAGGCAAAGTGCTTACTAGGTAACGTTATTGGTATTGATTACCAGTTTTAATGCAGTAGGACATCACTGCTGAAAATGGACAACGCCGCACGAAAGGGATGAAAAGATTGTGTAGTCATGTGTGTGGATTATTATTTCCGTAATATTATAAACAGCTTCTGGCTGTACTCATTGGATAGATTGCACCTTATCGGTACCTATATCTCGCGGTGCCCAAAATACCGGAAACATCTTGCAAATAGGCATCTTGGCAAAAGCCTGGTTTGCATAACAAGCGCTCGCAGTTGAACAACTTGCCTTAATTTATAGCGTCAAGCAAGTTCCACTAGCAAAAAGTTCCGGAGAGCTGCGGAGCAGCGCAACACTGCATAAAATAGTTACACAGAGTTTGGCAAATCGTATTGACACCATACGATGGAACTGCTATGGTGCACAAGTTACAAGAGTTCTTGAAAGCTTCAAAAAGTTTGAGTTAATTTGCCTGTAAACAAATATTAATTGGGTTAAACTTTGCGCACATAGGTTGCCTGCGAATCCTGCGATGAGGCAGAGTGTAGTGTTGTAGAGAGCTTGGCGAGATATTACTGATTTACTCCACCCAGGGCAGCTCTCATTTCAGAAGCACACTCCAAGTTAACTAAAGCGTTTGATTAATTCAGAGAAAAGGTATATAGTGCTACAGTGAACTCAATAGCTGATACTTTGAAATGCATTGGAACTTGTGAAGGCTTAGGTTAGTAAATTCATTATTTATTACAGTACGGACATTCCTAGAACAGGTTCTATAAGTTTCCGAGTATTTTAGACGCAGTGAGCGAAGTGTCACTGGCGTCTAAAATTAGTAACGGGTTGAAACCGCGATAAAAATCTATGCTTGAGGCTCGACTCAGACTATAGCAGTGTTTCTGAATACGGGTTTTAGTTTAGGCTGATTTTGACATCCAAGGAATATCGCTTCTGCTTCTTCCTAAAGGACATGGCATTTTGAATGGCGTCTGTCCATTTTGGATACATTTGGCCAGTGCCAAGAGAGGATATAATTATATTAATAAAATAGTTTTTAGTCAAATCAGCTGATAAACAAGTTGGCTGTCACTGATATGAAGAAAAAATGGGTTTTCTTCAAAACAAGGTTTTAGTCAAACCAGGATATCACATGGTACACATTTATTCCAACAGCTCACACTTTGTGTTAAGACATCAAGTTATGTTGGTTATAGCAGAACTCAAAATAACACCAGAAAAACAATCAAAATGAAAAAACTATGTTACTTCCCAAAATGACAAAAAACCAATCCAACCCGAATACAAAATAACACTATTCGCCGAATAAAAAAAATACGGGTTGCACTCCGGGAGTGCCGACAGAAGTGAAAACTTGATTATTAACGTTGAGCATGTTTGATATTTTGGAATGGTTAGGGGGGGCTTGTTTGTTATTTGGCACGCTGTAACATACACGAACATTCGCGCAAGCGCCCTGCGCTGCCTAAACGAAACAGTAGGCCCAGGCATACATTTTCGCCGCGCCGTAGAGAGGGGATAGCTGTCTACTCTCCATCCGTCTTACGCTTTTTCGATCAGGTCACGTGTCCTGACGCGCTGACGCGAGTTTAAGATTTTATACCCATTACAGAAAAAGTGCTCAACGCCGCTAAAGAAGTTTTCACTTCAAAAATACGGGTTGCACTCCGGGAGTGCCGGCAGAAGTGAAAACTTGATTATTAACGTTGAGCATTTTGATATTTTGGAATGGTTAGGGGGGGGCTTGTTTGTTATTTGGCACGCTGTAACATACACCAACATTCGCGCAAGCACCCTGCGCTGCCTAAACGAAACAGTAGGCCCAGGCATACATTTTCGCCGCGCCGTAGAGAGGGGATAGCTGTCTACTCTCCATCCGTCTTACGCTTTTTCGATCAGGTCACGTGTCCTGACGCGCTGACGCGAGTTTAAGATTTTATACCCATTACAGAAAAAGTGCTCAACGCCGCTAAAGAAGTTTTCACTTCAAAAAATATGGGGTTTATCTACTGAAATTTTTTCATCCAACCCCATTCACCTCATCATACGTGTAGAGTATTTCGACTCATCCGTAGAACAAAGTCTGATCTGCAAGGTTGGTAGTTTTCAGTAGAGGTTAGAGAAGTTGTTTACTCTTAAACTTGTTTGTAACTCTTAAACGGTAAGACTTGGCATTTTGATTTTTTGGTATGTTGTAACAATGCCCCTACCTTGTTAAATGGTATGTAAAGTATATTTCTTATCTTTTTATATCACGAGATAGTGGGTTCCATATCAGCATAAGACGTTTTATGGCGGAATAACGAGGGTCCGTAGTGAACATTATACGTTGTTTTACGGAGACGTCTGAATTAATTGGCGTTCCATATTAATATGGGTCATTTTTTGTTGGAATTATCCATCCCGTAAGAGTCCTTTGTGATTATCCATCTTTAAATATTTTAGCTGTTTCGTGTGTATTTTGTAAATTTTGTAAATATTTGTTTAATTGTAAGTTTATACGAGTAAATAAATGTATAAACTTTATTTTTAAACATAATATAATAGCTATTATTATGACTACACCTCCATATAGCTAATTAAAAATAGGAAATTATTTTTTTAAATGGTTCATTAATGAATAATCTCAAAATAGATAACATTAAACATCTACCAAGACGAAGCTCTATTCTTAGCAATAATTAAACTGTACTAAAACTGCCTTGGGGGCGTAATAGTTAAAACTTAAAATAGTAATTAAATGGCATATCGTATCACAGCATGCTGTTAACTAAGTACTATGACTACTACACGGACATAAATAAACAGTCTTGAAAAAAATATATTCAGCTCTATCAAAAGGAGTAAAAAATTGAAATAAAAATATTACTTACTTATCCCAATAGGTAATCGACCGATTCCTCAGAAACATCAACAGTGGTGTAGTTTGGCAAATAATTAAAATATGGATGATCCTCTAAAGGAATTACTTCTGGGTGGCCATTCAATCTTTATATTTATCAGCAGGAACCATAATAGGTATAAAATATGCAGGTTTTAGTTCAGTTTGTACCGAATCACTAAAATATTGTATTCAGGTTTAGTCAAGTCATATTTAAAAAACAATTAGTTGGGATCACTACCGTTTGCATGAACTTTTTGAATGTAGGCAAATCTAGGCGATAGCGATCAGCTGAAACGCAGTCAAATATGACAGCCATATGTGACAGGGTTTCAGTTGATAACCATCGCCATCGCCTAAATGTACATTTCCTAGCACAATATAGCACTTCCATCGTACTTATGCCACACAGTCTTTAGGATACGAGTTGAAACGGCGAAAATATTAAATACCATAGTTTGGCATACCTACTTCAATCAGCGGAAGATAATACTTAAAAGTATGTATCCTATTATAAGGTGTATAGTTTTATCGGAATATTTGATGAATTTCACTGCATACATAGCTCGATCTCGCAGTTACCATAATTTTGTGAAGCAGTCAAGCTGCTGTGGGAGAGATATTATATCAAGGCATTTGTAACGGCGTTTGCATGATGGCCTCATTGTTTTTGTATACTGCTTTTCCTTTTTTTCGTTATATATTTCATACCTAAGGTTTAAAAAGCATTTACGTTTAAGGTCTGTCCATTCTTTTAGGCACCTCTGTCGTATTCTAGTAGAATTAGAAGATACCTCTATAGTGGGAAGTTGCAGGCGAATTCATAGTGCTAAATGACGATAAAGAAATCATAGAAAGACTGTCCAAATGATAAGGGCAGAATAATAAATAGTAGGAGATGGCATAGTAGTTGGCACTGACAGTTAACCAGCGTAGATCAGTGGTGCCTACGAGGCATTGCTTTGTTATAGGCGTGGGCCATAAGCTTGTTCCATCAGATAGTTACATAAAAAAAAAAAATCGGTTGTCTGTAAAGTCGGTTTACTGACGATAGTTGAACGTGATAACGTCATAAGAAAATACTGATGGAATGGTTGCATTTTTCAAAAGAAAATTTTAGTTTTACTGAATTGAATTGAATGTGAATGAAACTGAATGATACTGAATGAAACTGAATGAAACTGAATGAAAATCCGGACCCGGACCCGGACCCAGACTGAACCCTTACCCTTACCCTCATTTACCCTTACCCTCATTTACCCCTACTCTCATTTACCCTTACCCATTACCCGACCCGGGCTCGGGCTCAGGTAAATGGAACGACGAAACGACGTAACGACGCATGAGTCATGTTTTTTCGTGCGTGCAGCCGGCTCCATCGATTTATAAGACGTTATCACGTCAAAAAAACTTCTAACTGCTTGAGTTTTCGAAACGACAAGGCACTTCTTAGGAAAATGTAGGTACTTGGTGGATTGCTGAAAGCCTCCTTGGCAGACGGATCAGACGTGACATTCCGTATTAACCTGTCGCAGGTAAATTTTTTGGTCCCACCATCTTCATACAAAACTTCTTCCCATAAATCAGCTAGTTCTTAACTGATTTCTTAAGCACCAGGAGGCAAAGGTAACGTTTGCTGTATCATGCCGTTGTCATCAATATTCACAACCGAAATCAAAAAAGCTATATAATTATTAATGTAATTGTAAGACAGATGTACCTAGCAACTAATTTTACAATTTTTTTATAAAAATCTTCATATTTGACGATATTTTTACATGAACAACGTCCTAACTGATTGCATTATCCCAGTAATAACGTCCCATCTTAATATCGAAACAACAAATCGCATGATAGATTCCGTAGAAAAACGGCCTATATTCACATGAAACGCTTAAAAGTTCAATAATGTTCGCATAAAATTGTCCTAATACTTCATAAGACCTCTACTTTTTACTGTTTATTATTTCAGAAAAAAATATTACTATGTGGATATGCATTATGCCAATCGTATTTTCGCACTAATAATGTGTTAAATAGCACACCAAGCGAATAAGTTTGGTGAGTCATGCTTACTACATCTTAACCTTCGGAAAACACAGAGGTTACATATCACCTACTCGTTGGTTAAGCTTATAGTACCTACAGTCAAGCATAAGTCGCCTTTACGTAGATAGAGACTACTAACGATACAATAATCAATAATAATAATAATCCATAATCATATTTGGTAAGCATATTAAAATTCAAAAAGGATTTAGTATAGGTATTTCCTAATACACATTGCGAAAGGCTGCACTATCGTATTAAGATACTCCTAAAGATAGGGCAATAGTTTTACATAAATAAAATTTAAAAAAATACATAGTCACATATAAAAAATAATAGTTATAATACAAATAGTCCTAATTCAATTTAATCCAATAGTAAAATAGAATAAAAAATAAAGAAAATTAATAGATCATCGGGTACATAGTATATACAGGGTTATTCATTATTAGCTGCAAATACTCAGGAATTAGGTTCAACAAATAAAATAAAAAATATTTATGAAATGATTTTTTTTAAGTTTTGTTATGAAAATCCCGAGAAAATCGATAAAGGAATCATTGGCGCCTGACCTATTTTGACCTTTGATCCGCTCCCACGCGCCGTGAGTGACACTCTGCGTTCAGTCACCGCCTGGGTGGGTCATCGTCCTGTTCTCCATGGCAATCATTATGCAATAGCCGTAAAGAAATTAATAAAAATAAAATTTTGATACAAAAACTTGAAAAATTTTTTGATCATATTTAAAAAAAATAATTTCATAAATATTTTTTATTCTATTTGTTGAACCTAATTCCTGAGTATTTGCAGCTAATAATGAATAACCCTGTATAATGCCTAAGACTTTCAATCTGAAAACAAACTCATTTAGAAAAAAAAATGCGCGTATTCAACGTGGATGAACACTAACTAAATACAAAGTACTGTTTTTCTACGAGTATCACTAACAATTAAGGTTGCTTGTGTAAGCTTTTTTTTATGAATAGTGTTACGATGTATATGCCGTGTGACAGGAACAGACGGAGCGTTTTCTTTAAGGCCTGCGCACACCTAGTTCGCTGGCGGTAGCGATCAGTGAAACGCTGTCAAATATTCGCTGTCAAATCTCAAATCTGACAGCGATATTTTACAGCGTTTCACTGATCGCTACCGCCAGTGAACTAGGTGTGTTCGGGCCATTAAAGCACTCCGACTGTTCTTGTCACATGGCACTATTGCGTAATGGCCTGCGCACACCTAGTTCGCTGGCGGTAGCGAACACTGAAACGCTGTCAAATATCGCTGTCAAATCTCAAATCTGACAGCGATATTTGACAGCGTTTCACTGATCGCTACCGCCAGCGAACTAGGTGTGCGTAGGCCATAAATAAAGGTTGTTTTTGACGTTTCCATTCTTTTACTTAAGCCTTGCGCACATCTAAGCGATCTGCGATGGCGATCAGTAAAACGCTGTCAAATATGACAGCATTTCACTGATCGCAATCGCTATCGCCTAGATGTACGCTGGCCTGTATTTGTATCCAAGGATCACTTTGAAATGTGTAGGTGCCAGTTCCACGCGATCAAACCTAGAAGAACAAGAACAAACTACTGCTAGGTTCCAAGGGTTGATTTGTATATGATCCTCCTAAAAAAATAAGTGTCCAGTGAATCAACTCATTCAATTCATTGAGACTTGTATAAAAACAGGACAGAGATATTTTTACAAAAGCATTTATCATCTTACTACCTCTTCACTTTACAAGAAGTTGGAAAAAAAGATTAGTTATGCTGATCTCATTAAAAACTTAACTAACTAAGTTATACTTTTACTTGAAACTAAAAAAGTGCTCAACAAATACGCTGAAAAAAATTTAAAATAAATATTATAGACAATCCACACAACACTATCTAGCCCGAAACTAAGCAGGGCTTGTAATATGGGAACCAGATAGCTGATATACTACTAATATACATTTTTTTGCAAATACATACATACTTTGAGTAAAATATAACACCCAGACAGAGAACAAACATCTGTGTTCACCACACAAATATTTCTCAGTGGGGATCGCACCCACGACCTACAGCTCAGAAGGCAGAGCTACTACCAACTGAGCTGGGAGGCCAGTCAAAGTTTGCTTAAAAGCGATGCCAAAGAAAACATCCACGTAAACACCCAAGGTGTTGGAAAGGCATTAAGAGTGAGGTAGGTAGGTACTCTGTGTCTGTAGCAAACAATCTGTGCTTACTAAGTGGGGCCCGCATCTCCACGAGTTCTCAGATTATCGTTCTACTAAACTGAGAAGTTCTTTGTTTGTAGAATCTAATTGTCTCACGCCTTTCAAAGTTTGTTTTCGAGCAACATAGTTTCAGTGGTTTTGTTGCAAAACTTTCTCGTTTGAAAGGTTGTAATACCAATATACTGAAGTTACTATTGAATCTTTGAAAGATTCTAAGAAGTTTTGAGCTATTTGCCAATGCGGTCAACGGCTAGACTGTATGAAGTGAATAGTTATGTCTTTCCAAAAGCTATGTAAATTTTAAAACGGTACGGTGCGGCGCTTGAGAAGTATCGCAATTACCAATTACATGTAGAAATGCAAGATCTGCTCAAAACCCGCATGGAACAGACGTCACTAACCGAAACTCAGTATTCACACAGCTCCAAAGGACCAAGTAAAGCCTTAACCAAGCGCATCTCTAATATAGTTGCACCACCAATTTCACTGGACAAAGGCGTGCAATCAATCTTTCTACGAGCTGCGGACGCGATAAGCGCGGGATACACGGGATGTACAGCTACGAGCACAATAACGCAAAATATTAAATTTTATGGCTCACGACAAGTTGGCAGTAGCTCTGCCATCTGTGGGCATGGTTTCAACTGTGGTTACAACCACCAGTGACTATCATTATCATTCATTGACGTGATGTACGTAAATGAATTAATAAAAAAATATAAGTATTCTGTAATTATTAGTTGGGGCTATATTGGCACTATGTGAAGTACTATTTGCTTATTTTATCGATTATTTTAACCTATTTGTAGCTGGAGATTTTTTAAACCTATTTATTTATCTATTATTAAGTAAATTTAAACTTATGCGGCCAATATCCTCATTTAGTAAACAAAGCTGTAAACATGGCTCTTTGCAACTTTGCAAAAGCTTATTATACTGAAACTCGACTCGACTCGACTGTACTGTACACACAGGGTCGACCGGGCAGTGCGATAACGCTTATTAGCGGCCGGGCGGACCGCCGAATGGAGGCTTATTAGCAGAGCGAGCGGTCTGCCTGATACTGCTAATTTGTGTTAAGGCCTGCTTTATTTACGTCATATATTCCCAAACGGCCACTCCGTGATAGATTATTTTTAGAAAACGCCATAGAGATTAATCCTTCGTTTTTTACTTTTCTACCGTTTCCTATTATACATCTACTCGTGCCTGGAAGGTCACGCTTTGAATTCTCCACTCTTAAACATGGAGTTAACTAACCCATTGGTTATCATTTTTACGGCTTATATGTACATATTATTGTCAGTATCTTTTATTGTACATAAATAAAATGCTAATATGAGCTTACCTTGCACACTCATAATATGCTCTAAGGCAGCCGCTAAACTGCTTTCATGTGTTACTTGGGCGGCTAGCGTTGTACCAATTTTATGGTCCAATTTTATAACTGCCTATAAAATATTTGCGTGAGCTAGGCCACTATATATTTATAGCTTAAGCCGCAGAAGCCTCCTAACTAAGTTTTGAGGCCAGTTTTATTATCATTACTTATTAAAATAATACTAATCAAAACATCCTTCACACCTTAGGGCACCTTCATCCATCAAACCAATGCTAATGCAAAATTGCTTCCTTCATTATATTTACCCCACTCAGACAAACTACGAACTATTTGACACGTCAACACTGAGGTATTCAACAATTACCTACATGTTTCTCATTCATTATCTTACAAATGTGTTATCATTCACAAAGTTGTCATGCTATTATGGATCTTACGCCGTAAGAATAAAGTGTCATGTTGGTTGGTGTAGTATCAAAGCGTTTGAAATAGTTCAGATATAGGAGTGACGTATTGCTTTTATCTGTCGTGGCATGTGGGTTGAACAGGGTTGAACCAGGACTTGTCTCTGTGGAGCTGTCAGCTATTACATCTGCTTGTTTTATTGTCTATTATTGTATCGTGTTTGTGTCATGTCAAATGGATCCAGTGGATACGTCCCTCATTGGATACCCGTAAAATGTATGTAATTATATTTATTAGATCAATAGCGTAGTATTTAATTAGTAGTTAAGTATTTCTTGGACTCAACCTAGTTCTAATTTAAAAAACTGGTCTGGTATGATATTTCTTTTTAGTAAATATGTATATTGTTTTGCATTATATATACCTTCCAGAGGAACTTCCTTCCGCGCACTCTAAGGTTGTGGAATACTCTTCCTGCCGAGGCTTTCCCTATAAATTACAGCATGGGGCTTTTCAAGAAGGGCGTTTTAAAATATTTAAAGGGTCAGCAACGCGCGAGTGATGCCTCTGGTGTTGCAAGCGACCATAGGCTACGATAACCACTTTCCATCAGGTGGGCCGTATGCTTGTTTGCTAACTTTGTTGTATAAAAAAAAAAAAAAAAAAAAAAAAACCTACATATAAAATAATGCAAGATAATCTTTTTACTTCTGAATTTAAAATTTAAACCCAGTTTCGTAGACTAAATAACAAGCACATTAAACGTAAGGCCGAACAACAACTGTTTAAAGTTGAACCGAGCCGAATACCGCTCAGTCGGGACTAGTTCTTGAATAATGTACACTGCGACAAAATCACGTTTCCGCAACACACGATTCAGAGTTCAGAGTTTAAACCCACTTTCAGTAACACGGCACTCAATTATGTTTCATATGCGTATTTCATGCAATTTTAGAAACTCGTACATCGTACATAAACCAAACTAATGCAATTTGTTTAATGTTTAACTACATAAGTAGATCCGTCTCGAAACGCACGGGTTCTGGCTGCATGGAGCTCGCGCCTAGGCTTAGGCACTGCGCAAACGGAGACAGAACACCGTTCCTGTCACAGAACACAAAGACAAACTATGGTCCGTTCAAACTCAGGCCACCAGTGAATATTCTAGTTTCATCATTCATATTTCCACGCAATCTCAATGAAATAATCTACAACCTCTGCAGACGTAGACACTTTATGTGCCCATGGCTTTAATTTGTCAAATACGGTTTGAAAATCAGCAAACGCTTGCTGTCGATAACGGGAAACTAAAAGTAACCAGTAAGCTAAACAAGACACGTACACTGATTTAGCAGTATTTAGTACCAAACAAATCAGCGAGGTACAAAATATTTCAAAGTAGGTTCGCTGAGGCTTAGTGGCTTTAACCCCGCCTTTATGTACGCAATGCTAGTGCTCTCAAACGGTGAAGGAAAACATCGTGTGGAAGCCCGTGGCTTAGTCAGCTCCATATGTTTTTCCTGTGGATTACGCATTTCCTGTGGACTGTCAGGATTGTATAGGTGCTGGGCAAGCCTATTCTATATGAAATCCTGTCCCATCGCCATCGCAGGCACAATTAACACCAGCTCCTCCCCCCCCCCCTGACGTTATATAAATACTACTAGCACATTATCAAAACTCGTTAAAATTATAAGCTTTTAACTCTGTGTAAGCTAGCATATCTTTTTGTTTCCGAAGCATTATTTTTATTGTTGGAATGGGTTGGAATATATTTCGGGACTCTTAAAAAATATATTTTTATTTTATTTTATTTTATTTGCCTTATATGGTATTTGCGAAACCGTTCATCGAGTCTCAGGTAGTGAAGTTGTTATTCAAGCTAGAAGTCATCAGGTTCAGTGCTTATCTACTCGAAGTAAGCTGTCTGCAAACTTGATCTCGTTCTGAAGTTAGGTACCGTTCAAGCGAGTGAGAAGTGGGAACAAGTTTCGCTGTAACACGGTGAAATTTCACATTTTGCTGCGGTTTCGCTCCAACTTTCTGAGTTAACTTATATAGTTTAACTGTTTAGTACATAGGAAAATTTATAGTAAATGCCAATTCTATATTGGTATAGGCATCATTTTATGTTGATATTCGAAAAACTATACTTTGAAAATATTCACAAAGAAAAAAATATGAATAAGTAAGTTTTTCATGCAACAAGTTTTTTTTTTTTATGTAACTAGCTGATGGAACAAGCATATATGGCCCACCTGATGTTAAGTGGCACGTCAGGAACGCGCCCTACGATGCACTGCCCTGCGTCCATCAACTGGAGGCATACAGATATTCAGCCTCACGTGCCAGTAATTTCACCGGCACCCACACCCACAGCATAATAAGAATAAGCCCACACACATAGCCCACCTGATGTTAAGTGGTATCCATTGCCTATAACAAAGCTAGTATTTACCATAATGTACAAAATACTTACAAAAACACACACACAAAATACATGATCTATTAATTGTGAATTGATCATCAGAAGGGCTTTCTCAACATTACTTTTTTGGTATCGAAAATAAAGTATGAGTTTTGTTTACCATGTCCTATTTCCTCATTTCACTAACAAATCAGGTAAATCTTGCTTCACTAGCAAAGTAAGTTCCAGTAAAGTAGGCACCTACCTAAACTAGCACCCTTAATGCTAACGGTCGGTCACATCCCCACTTAATCGTCCCAAAGTGAATTAAACAGATAAAATCAGCGACGAAGACTTGATTTATTATTACCCCAAGATTAACCCCGAGGTAAACCTGATTTACGAGTTCAAATGACACCCCACTGAAATGTACATAAAATATGATAGGGAGTTATTTAGTGCAGTTCTCAAGTTGGTTATAAAAACTCAATTTTCAGGTAGTAGGTAAAAGGTACAAGTTTATTTTGATTTATGTTAAATCCAATAAATTAATAGACCATTTTGATTCCATAATAAATTCAATGCAACTTCACCCTAAGAATATTATTTTCTCAATAACTTTGAATAAATCCAAAATTATGGAATACTGGATATTTTTAAGGATGCATTGATTATAAGCGAAAGAGGCTAAAATAGTAATTTTATTTAAAACAAACAGGTCCAGCGATTAGGAGTGCTTCAAACAGAATAAATAGCCTAATCCATTGCCACTTCCATTCGGCACTGAATAAACAGCTATGCCGGAAGTCAACAGGCCAAGGCGGATTAAGGTTTTACTTCCGAGGACTGTACACACCAACGCGTTTATCCTGTGCCATGAAGGCGTGTTTAACTAAAATAAGCTGTTTGAACGCGCTGTAGGCCTACCATGAGCTCTGTCTGGCTCTGTCTCTGGTTCTGATTTTGAGTCTGTGTGAGTGTAACACACACAATATAATGCACTGGTGAGCACTCACACAGACTCAAAACCAGAGCCAGACAGAGCTCATGGTGCCTACTGGTGTGAACGGTACATTCATTAACATCATCACTCTGTTTACCTAGCGCTCAAGACATGTACATATGTTGACATTTGTGTTTCACAGGAGACCTCTCCACCATATTTATTTAAATGAAACTAAAGACGCACCCCGGTTTCACGCGGGTAAAAAAAAATAACATTGTGAATTAGACCCTTGTGAAACCGGGGCTAGTTGCTAGTATGATTCGTGACCACTGCACGTAAGTATCTAATCATAAGAGGATCATACAAAAAAACGGTAGGTCCATATCCATAGTTTGCTGCCTGTTCGTCGCCTCGTCTGGTCGCGTGGAACTGGCACCTAGACTCGCCCAGCTTTAAGACGTTTCAAAGTGATCCTTGTGATACAACTAAATAAAGACGTTTTTTAATTTGAATCTACTGGCGAATAGCCAATGGCTTTGTCTTTCACATAGATTGAGCTGATTTTGACTAGACCGAGAGAATCCTTTGACTTCTGAAAACCTATCCTATTTTATTTATTATATAAAATAGGATATAAAGTTTTTTTTCATACTGAGGTGCCAAGTGCACTTTTTCTTCACAACTTAATGGCTCACACATCGACCAACAGCATTGTTAAAATCGTGATCTTGAAATTGTGCTACCTGGAAATGTATAGAAAGAAAGAAAGAAATCGTAGTTGCCGGATTTAAATCCAAGACTTGGATGGGAAGGCGGGTCGAAACCACAAAGTCACCAATACTATCAAAACTTCAAACTAAGTGATAATAAGTTAAATGGTCGGGTTTCCACTGCTGATTTGACACACCCATTGCAGCATCTGGCCGGTCCAATATCATTCCCCAGCTGTTAGCGATAAATCTTGCAGTAATCTAGAGCAATGCGGCGCCTCAACGCGTCCGATTGCGACTTGAGATGTCTTCCTATTTCATTACCAGACCGAAATGAAAGTTGGTTTCAATAAAACAACTGTTGCTAGCGGATCATGAGTGAATCACTTAGTACTAAAAATCGGTAAATTTATCATCCGCACTTGATGTGCGGGCTGGTTTTTCCACAAGTAGGCCGCTGGTGGGCCATTTTTGTGTGACCAAGGGTCACACGTGTTGCTCGAACTTTTTTAGGTTCTACCACTCGCCGGTTTCTTCACGATGTTTTCCTTCACCGTTTTGAGAGTACTGGCATAGTGCACATACATTTTTCGATAGAAAAACTCATTGGTACACGACTGGATTTGAACCGACCTTCGGATCGGAAAGCGGGGCCGCTACCACTAGACCACTAGTGCTCTCTTCACTTATAGTACTAAGAAACGCTTCAAAGCTCTTCAGTGATTCAGTGAATCTGGAGTTTATTCATTTGACGTTGAGTGCTCGTTGAAGTAATAAAGATAAATAGAATAGATTCTTTATTGGACTTATTCAGTTAAATCACAAAAGATTTTTTATACAGGGTTATTCATTATTAGCTGCAAATACTCAGGAATTAGGTTCAACAAATAAAATAAAAAATATTTAGGAAATGATTTTTTTTAAGTTTTGTTATGAAAACCCCGAGAAAATCGATAAAAGAATCATTGGCGCCTGACCTATTTTGACCTTTGATCCGCGCCCGCGCGCCGTGAGTGACACTCTGCGTTCAGTCACCGCCTGGGTGGGTCATCGTCCTGTTTTCCATGGCAATCATTATGCAATAACCGTAAAGAAATTAATAAAAATAAAATTTTGATACAAAAACTTGAAAAATTGTTTGATCAAATTTTAAAAAAATAATTTCATAAATATTTTTTATTCTATTTGTTGAACCTAATTCCTGAGTATTTGCAGCTAATAATGAATAACCCTGTATACTATAACAGATTCAAGCAACCAAAACTAGAAAATCAAGCAAAAAACTAATGGTGTATGGTTCTTACCTTTTTTGCCCATCCAACAAAACCGCGAGTTTCCGATTTCTGCTGAAACGTACAATTAAATTGAAGTGTTGTTGAGTAACAAACAGCTAAGACGGCGTGAAGTTAGTTCAGTTCATTCTCTAAAGTGGATAGAGCTCAGATTCATCCAACTTTTGCTTTAATCCATGTTTTATTTTGTTTGTAGTTCTTGCATAGTTAGTTAGATGTTCGCCGTATTTTGCACGCTTTTCTTGAGTTTTGAAAGTCTGATGATTTCAAAGGGTAGTTTTTCTAATACTATTTTCTCAGTAATCCTGGCAAGACTAGGCTAAATTGCTGGTGAACTATTTTGATTCGTGAGAAGTGTCCGGTAGCGCTGTAAGAATCGTCAGACGATCACCAGCATTTTGTCCATTCGAAAAAAAAAAAATGATTCGTGAGCCATTAAGACTGCCTTCACAGCTCAGTTGGTAGTAGCTCTGCCTTCTGCGCTGGAGGGTGTGGGTTCGATCCCCACCGACAACAAATATTTGTGTGGAGAACACAGATGTTTGTTCTCTGCCTGGATGTTATATTGTATTATAAGTATGTATTTACAAAAAAAAGTATTTAACTAATATATCAGCTTTCTGGTTATCATAATACAAACTCTGCTTAGTTCGCTAGATAGTGTTGTGTGGATTGTCCGCATTATGTATTTATTAAGTACTAGCTGTGCCCGCGACTTCGTCCACGTGGTATAGTGTCTATGGGTAGCATTTTTAATTTGCAGCGGAAGAAAACAGTAATTAAATAACAACGTCATATTCGCGTGCACGTGACACAGTCGTCTGCCCTCTTACTAAACTTAGACATATGGCGTCGTACTACGCCACACTTTCATCCCCCCCGCATTCCTCTCCGAACTCCCCCCACACTCCCCCCACTCTCCTCAACACCCCCCCACATTCCCCCCGCACTCCCCCCAGACTCCTCTCCACAATCCCCCTGTACTCCCCCCGCACCTTCCCTACACACTCCCCCCTGTACTCCCCTCCACACTCCCCCCTGTACTCCCCTACACACTCCCCCCGCACAAACTTTGAATGTCATATTTTTTTATATCAAATCAACAGACTAAAAAATAAGTTTTAAGTTTCTAGCTCTAAAAATGATGATACTTCCATACAACTTTCAACCCCTATTTTCAACCCCTTATAACCCTTTTTTCGCAATAAAAAGTAGCCTATGTCCTTCCCCAGGCCCTCAACTATCTATGTACCAAATTTCATTCCAATCGGTTAAGTAGTTTTGGCGTGAAAGCCAGACAGGAAGACAGACAGACAGACAGAGTTACAAACGCATTTATTATATTAAGTATAATGATAAAATTACGAAACACCTGTGTATGTTTATATAATATCCTCACATAACTTTAATAAATATTCAAGAAAATCATTAAGCAATTTGAAATAAACGTGAGAAAGTGAAATAAAACTCTCAAAGGCGTCGTAAAGCGTGGTTACAGTTGGTTGCTGCGAGTGCCGGGAACGTTGGCTATTACGTTTTAGTAGTTGCTCTCAGCTCAGGTTAACGCAGCTCAATTGTGGTGGCTTCAACATTTTATTTTAGTCATGCATTTAGAATAGCTATTTGTTTTAAAGGCAATGCTAAAATCATTTTGAAGTGAAAACTTCTTTAGCGGCGTTGAGCACTTTTTCTGTAATGGGTATAAAATCTTAAACTCGCGTCAGCGCGTCAGGACACGTGACCTGATCGAAAAAGCGTAAGACGGATGGAGAGTAGACAGCTATCCCCTCTCTACGGCGCGGCGAAAATGTATGCCTGGGCCTACTGTTTCGTTTAGGCAGCGCAGGGCGCTTGCGCGAATGTTCGTGTATGTTACAGCGTGCCAAATAACAAACAAGCCCCCCCTAACCATTCCAAAATATCAAACATGCTCAACGTTAATAATCAAGTTTTCACTTCTGCCGGCACTCCCGGAGTGCAACCCGTATTTTTTTTTTTTAATGTAACTAGCTGATAGAACAAGCATATAGCCCACCTGATGTTAAGTGGTAACCATCGCCTATAACAAAGCAATGTCTCGTAGGTCACGCACGTCAGGAACGTGCCCTAAGAAGCACTGCCCATACAGATATTCAGCGTCACGTGCCAGTAATTACACGGGCACCCATACCCTTCAAACCGAAACACAGCATTGCTGCTTCACGGCAGAAATAGACATGGTGGTAGTACTTCCCTGGACGAACCCTTCACATAGAGCTCTACTACTACTAATTGAATCAAAAGTATAACTTTGAATCGTCCTTAAGTACCTTATGTGAATCTAGGTGCCAAGGTTACTTATCGAAGTCTAGAAGAAACATTGATTCGGTTCCTACCATTCTCTAGCCTATAACCGCTCTTGCTCTGTTACAAACTAAAAATCCTTGTTAAACTCAGTTATTATTAATTATTTAAGTAATTCACAACTTAATTCTTTTTTTAACTGACTATTAATGAATTGTAAAATAACAAAAAAACGTGTTATGCTATATTATTTTCAAATTTCGCTAGTGTCGGCGCCTCCTCCACTATGTTCCGTTTTATTACGAAACAATCCAAAGTGCTACGAAAAGTGCTACGACGTAGCATCGTAGCTGTTAGTAATTTGCATTCCGGGTTCTGCACCACCAGATGCGCTCGAATTGGCTACAGGATGATTGCCAACTTTGTACCCACTTGTCTAACGGAAAAGGCATTTTTTTTCAGCCGCGGTCTTGTGATTTTAAGATTAGTTTTTATTCTAAAGAGTCTAGCTTAAGGGTATAATCACACATAGGTTATGGTTATAATATACATTCATCCAAATCACTAAGTTTCAGACGAATCCGTTCAGCTGTTTTTGAGGCGAGTTAAAACAATTATGTATTGATTCTAAAAACAGTCCTAAGATCTGACAATGTTAAGCTTACAGACATATTAAGGCAATAAACATACTGAATATACGACATACTGATTTAATTACAAACTTTCTCCGTTGTATAATGAGCAGGCAAATTGCCCACCTGAACGTAATGTTTTACCTACTTGTGAAAATAAATTCACGTGTGCATAATATCTCGTTGATATTTCCGCATCCTTCATATAACGCTAATAGCGAGAGTAGCACTTAAACAATCTTTACACTGACTTTTTCGTGTGCTACAGTGACTTTGATTTTATTTTAGCTCATAGAGTTTATAGAAACATATGCATGAGACTAAAGACCTGCGCAAATTTAGGCGATGGTGATGGCGATCAGTGAAACGCTGACGAATATCGCTGTCATTTTTCGTAAAGCATCTAAGCGTTCTGTGGTATATTACCACAGAACGCTTAGATGCTTTACGAAAAATCTCAGGGACTGAAAATACCCCATCAGTCCCAAAGTAAAAAATTTAAGCCACATCTGTAGTTGAAATTTTAAGTCACATCTGTAGCCAGGTGAATAATAGCTTAAAATTTCTATAAACATCGACTATATTATTCTACAAACTATACATTTTTGTAAGTTGCTTTTTCACCTATCTGCTTTTTGTACAACAGTAATGAAACTATTAGATGGCAATATTTGTTATAAGCAATAATTTGGTTGACTATTATTTTCCTTTTGAACTTACAAAACTTTAAACATTCTGTTTTTCCGCTGCCGTTAACTGTAGGCAATTAAAATATTCGTCACTTCCTGATGTTTAATTTAAATAGATGACGTCATCAGTATGCCTGCCACGCCACAGATTGCTCAACAGTTGGAACGAGTGTAATTTGCTTGCCAGCGTTCTGAGGCACCAGATGCGCTCGAATTGGCCACGTCTCACTGCCTTAATTAAGAAGATTCTCATGATGACATCTTATTGCAGCGAAGATTGAGAAGTAGCAGTAGTATTTGATTTTTGTCCTATATTATTGTTTCTGTATTATCATCATCATCAGCCTGAAAAAGACCACTGCTGGACATAGGTCTCCCCTATACATTTCCAGAAAGAACGATTCTGAGGCCTTTCCATCCACCGACTTCCCGCGATCTTAACAATGTCGACAGTTCATCTGATGGATGGGTGCCCTACGTTTTATCTTCCGGTTCGTGGTCGCCATTTGAGAACCTTTATTCCTCAACGGTTGTCGGTTCTTCGAGCTATATGACCTGCCCATTTACACTTCTTAACTTACTAACTCTACAAGCTATATCGGTGACCTTGGTTCTTCCACAGATATCCTCATTTCTGATTCTATCACGTAGAGAAACTCCCTAAAAATAAAATTAGTGTTTTTAGATACGCACCGGAAATAAATCTCGTATGATGCAAGGTACAAGATCCCAAGCGGGATTTTTTTATTGATACAACAGGCTGAAACTTCATGAGTAGTGTTGTTTTGACGAGACAACCCACCTTGTTTGGAAATTTCTTGATAGTGGTAGCCAATGTAGTGCCTAGAGGTTAAAAAACATAAACATGGTAATTTGGTGGCGAGTCAAAATTGTCTGGCTAACCGTTTTTTTTTTTTGGAACATTAATATAATCCTATGATAAACTTGAAAAAACGTTTGTCTTTTTTTCGACATCTAAGTAATAACAAATGAATACTGAAACAAAGTTTTTCCTCTGCTATTTCTAATATCTCATTTCATTCTTATTTACTGTTGTATCATTTGGTCAACATAAATAATGAATGCATGTGGGTAGGGCGGTTTTCTTTAATAAATAAATCGGTCGATACGCAGCCATTGTCGTTTCACTTCATGGTGACAGCGGTGAACGGATTTTTTCACAATAAAATAGTTTAAAGTGGTTTAAAGTAATCCCTGTGCCTGTGAAAAGTTAAAACGCGTAAATACCTAATCGAGAACATGGAACATGCGCGACCGCCGGCTGAA
Organism: Thera britannica; assembly: GCA_939531255.2. Taxonomy (NCBI): domain Eukaryota; kingdom Metazoa; phylum Arthropoda; class Insecta; order Lepidoptera; family Geometridae; genus Thera; species Thera britannica. Next base: position 13,929,950 of record OW618040.2, on the reverse strand, counting down.
TTATCGTTGGAAGGAGGTCCAGCGAATCGCGCTGACGCGTGGCGGAAATGGCTCAAGCAATTTCAAGTATTTCTCAAGGCGTCAGGAGTTTATAAAGAGTCTAAAGATATGCAAGCTAGTCTACTTATTAATTTGATCGGTTCCGAGGGCTATGACATATTCCTCACATTCAAATTCAGTTGTGAAAGTGACCGTGATGACATCGAAAAACTCATTGAAAAATTCAACGGCCATTTTGGAACAAAACCCAATACCACGATGGTGAGGTTTAAATTTTTTACGAGGAACCAAGAAGATGGTGAGAGTATCGACGAGTATGTTACAGCTTTGAAACTCTTGAGCCAGCAGTGTGAGTTCGATAAGTTGGAAGACGGCCTGATTCGCGATCGTATTGTGTGTGGCGTTCGTGAGAGTACCGTGCGCGACAGGTTACTACGTAGCGACCAGCTGACACTCGAAAAGGCTATCGTCATATGCCAATCGAATGAAATCTCTAATGAGGAGAGCCGTAAAATAGAAGGCGTCAAGAGTGAGTCAAAAGGCGCGTTTGTGGATGCCGTGTGGAGCTCGAGAGGAGCTTGGCGCGGTGCTCGAGGCGGTGGCGGCTGGGCGCAGCAGCGCTGGCGCGGCGGCGGCGGCGGCGGGCGCGGCCGCGGGCTTGGTGCGCGCGCCCCGCAGGCCGGCAGCGGCGGCGGCGGCGGCGACGCAACAGCGGGGACCTCGCAGCCTGCGCGCGACTTTGCGTGCGCGGCCTGTTCCAGTGCGTATTGTGATAGTGGATTTAGATGTCCGGCTAGAAATGTGAAGTGCTTTTTGTGCGGTAATAGGGGTCATTATAAGAAAATGTGCACGGCGAACAGATCAAGTAAGGTGTATTCGGTACAGGAGGAGAGAGAGGAGGACCTGTACTTCATATCCTCTGTGGGTGCTTTGGATGATTCACGATCCGGGGATAAATGGTATGAGACTTTAATTCATTTAAATAATATGACAAAACATGTGTTCAAATTAGATACTGGCGCCGATCTGAATGTTATCTCTAAAGATAATTACCTAAAGTTAGGTTTTACGATGAACGATTTGAGCCCGTTTAAACCGAAAGCGATGTCTTACTGTGGAAGTTTATTACCTATTCTCGGATCATGTGTTTTAAAATGGATGTATAAGAATAAAGAGTACCATATAAAGTTTGTAATATCTGATCATAATTGTGAAAGCATTTTAGGTAAATTTGCATTAGAGAAAATGAAATTAGTGCAACGGGTATATAGTCTAAATATGGATATATACAGTGATTTATTTGAGGGCCTTGGGCGGCTACCTGGCCACTACACTATACCTATAGATAAAGATTCAACTCCTTGCATCTGCCCAGTACGGAAAATACCTATTAGTCTAAGGGGAAAGTTACAAACAGAACTTGAACGCATGGAGGAGTTGGGTGTGATAAGAAAAGTGACTCACCCCACTCCTTGGGTAAATGCTATAGTGGTAGCGGCTAAAAAAGATGGTAACATCAGAGTTTGTTTAGATCCGCGACCTCTTAATAAAGTCATTCGTCGGCAACATTTTCCATTGCCTACCCTTATGGAAATAGCCACCCAGCTGAAAGGAGCTAGCTGTTTTAGTAAGTTGGATGCTCGATCTGGATTTTGGATGATATCGCTGGATGAAGAGAGTGCAGATCTATGTACATTCGGGACGCCGTTCGGGAGGTTTCAGTACCTGCGGCTCCCATATGGGATTAATTCAGCTTCTGAAGTTTTCCACTCTAGGGTGAGACAGCTTCTTGAAGGGTTGGAAGGCGTAGACTCATTTGTCGACGATATTATTGTTTGGGGTATGAATGAGAGCCAGCATGATGAACGCTTAAAACGATTAATGGATAGGGCTCGAGAAGTAGGCATAAAGTTTAATCGTGAGAAATGCGAGTTCAAGGTTCCTGAAGTTACGTATTTGGGACACAAATTTAGTGTAGATGGGATGAAAATAGATGAAAGTAAATCAAAAGCTATCAAAGATATGCCATGTCCGCAAAACAGGCAGGAATTGGAAAGATTCCTGGGTATGGTAAATTTTTTATGTAAATTCATTCCTAACTTTTCTGAAAAAGCCACTCCTCTTAGGAATTTATTAAAAAAAAATAATGAATGGCAATGGGGTGCATGTGAGGACCAAGTAGTAAAAACACTAAAGTGGGACTTGTGTAATGCGCCGGTGTTGAGTTTGTTCGCGGCTGACGAGCCGTGCGTGGTGTCGGTGGATGCCAGCTCGCACGCGCTCGGGGCGGTGCTGCTGCAGAACGGCCGCCCGGTGGAGTTTGCCTCCCTCACTCTAACCGAAACTCAACAGAGATATGCTCAAATAGAGAAGGAGATGTTAGCTATAGTTTTCGCGCTTGAAAGATTCCACCAATATGTATACGGTAAAAGCGACGTGCTAGTAGAAACTGATCATAAACCACTCGAAGCACTTTTTAAAAAAGCGTTGAATGAGGTACCCGCTAGGCTACAACGTATGATGCTCCGCGTTCAAAGATATGACTTTTCCGCTATGTATAAACCTGGAAAATATATGTATGTAGCGGACGCACTTTCACGCGCTCCGCTCCCGGAATTGATGCATGAAAGAGTATCAGATGAGGTGCAGAGCCAATCTTGTTTTTTAATTAAAAATGTGTCATTTAGTGATGAGAAACTTAATTTAGTGCGGGAATACACAAAAAGAGATATAACATGTCAGTTGTTGATTCGTAATATAAAAGATGGCTGGCCGCTAAACAAGCATGAAACTGATGAAAGAGTGAGGACATTATGGGATCATAGGGATGTCCTTGAGTATTATGATGACGTTCTATTTAAAAATGATTTAGTATTCATTCCAGAGGGACTCCGTGCCGATATGATAGGAAGAGTGCATGAAGGGCACCTAGGTATAGATAGATGTAAGAGGCGCGCACGGGAAGTGATGTACTGGCCGGGGATGTCGCACGACATCGAGCGCGCGGTGCGGCGATGTGGCGTGTGCGCGAGGCACGCTGCACTGCCGCAGCGGGAGACAATGATCGCTCATGACATACCTAGCCTCCCGTGGCTCAAACTTGGCTCTGATTTATTTGAGTATAAAAGAATATATTTCCTGATACTAGTAGATTATTTTTCTAACTTCGTTGAGGTATGCCCACTAACCAGTATAACGTCTAAAAGCGTAATTAAGGCCATGAAGGACCAGTTCGCACGGCACGGTATACCACATGAGCTGATAACAGACAATGGCCCTGCTTACGCGTCAAAAGAATTTCAGCATTTTGCAAATTCTTGGGCTTTTAATCATACCACATCATCGCCCAATTACGCCCAATCAAATGGCCGTGCTGAGCGCGCGGTGCGCACGATTAAAACTTTATTAAAAAAATCGTTGGACGATGGTAGTGATTTTTATTTAAGTTTGTTAAACTACAGAACTGCGCCGAGAGATGGTATCGCGAGTCCTGCGGAACTTCTTATGAGTATAGAAAGTTAAACACACGACTGCCGATTCATTCCAATAAACTTAATCCGGCTAGGGACAACACTACAGATTATCAAAACATAATGAGTAGACAAGCAAGCGCGAAGGCCCGTTACGATGCTAGCTCAAGGGAACTACCCATTCTCCACCCAGGCGATGAGGTGATCGCTGTGGACGGCAATAAAAGACGAGAGGCACGGGTGACGGGTCGCGCTCCCCAACCACGATCATATTTTGTAAAAGATGATTCAGGCAGGATTTATCGCCGTAACCGCAGGCATTTATTAAGATTAAGGACACATTCTGGGCCTAGCGATAAAGTGATGGGTGATGATGATGAGGATGGAAAGAGTGATAGTAGTGTGTACGATGATCCTGACGTAGAATTAATGGATGTTGTAGCTCCAAATAACGTAATTAGTAAACCTATTGAATCCGAGTCTATAAGGTCAACACACCGAGTGGAAAGGGCAGCCGCTCGTAATGCAAAGAAAAAAATGTTAGGTTCTAATCAAAAGTAAGTGGCCCAGTAAATATAACATAGCTACTCGTTGTATGGCACCTTACATAAGCATTATGCCCGTTGTGCTACGTATAAATACCTACTGGTATACATTTCTATGTAAGATTATTTTGATACCAAAATTTGCATAGTAAGTGTAATATATATTTGTATTAATTCTTATTACTATTCTATTTCTTTAAATACTTTGTTTCTGATAAATTTAGTCTTAAATATTTCATGAAGCAAGAATGTGCGTTATCTAGAATGTATCTTATTAGGGCATGTTAATTATTGTATATTAAGTACTAGGTTCCTATAGTTAAGTTCCTATAGTTCGATTCCTACTTTGTTTCTTTGAAGGGAAAGATGTTGTATCATTTGGTCAACATAAATAATGAATGCATGTGGGTAGGGCGGTTTTCTTTAATAAATAAATCGGTCGATACGCAGCCATTGTCGTAATGGCTTTCTGTTTTCTTTTTATAATAATACGTTCAGTTTTAGCTGAACCGTAAACCCGATACTTATGTTTTGTTTTGCCAGACATGTTATGTGTCTCGGTCTTTTAAAGTTCGCGCAAGATAAGTATGTGCGTGACAGATGGCAGAAATAATGAATAAAATGGGCTGGAAACAATCTTCCGACCCATGAATGTGGAAATCGAATTTGCATTGCATTTAATGCATGGTGTTATTTGTGATTGGGTTTAACATTTTCCGCCATCTGTCACGCCACTAAAATTTTCACGCCACAAAATTCCAGTCACTAGAGTCCGCGCAAGATAACTTTACATCTTGCGCGGACTCTAATACTGACTGGAATTTTCCAACCTAAGCTCGATCAGGTTTCTAAACAGATTTTGTTCAAGTTGGTCGCCCACGGCTTTGCTCTCATGCCACCTCATTTCTGATAATATGAAAAGTAGCCTGTAATGTCAATCCAATAACAATAATAGTACATTATGATATAAGTGCGGTAGGTTGAAAATTACAGCCGAGGCGTTATTGCAAGCCCGAGCCGTAGGCGAGGGCTATAAGAAAGCAGAGGCTGTAATTATCAAAGCGCACGTATGTCATATTACGACGTTTTATAACATATTTGCGAGGAAATAAATAAATATTAAACAAATAAAACTTTAATCACTTTTGAAATTTTGAAATGTAAATGTCTTTTTAATTTAATTTCATTCCATTTCATTCCAATTCATCCCGTTTTAAACAGTTTCATTTAATTTCATTCAGTCTCACTCAGTTTCACTCAGCCTCACTCAGTCTCACTCAGTCTCATTCAGTCTCACTCAGTCTCATTCAGTCTCACTCAGTGTCATTCGGTCTCATTGAGTCTCATTCATTCTCATTCAGTCTCATGCAGTCTCATGTAGTCTCATTCAGTCTCATTCAGTCTCATTCAGTCTCATTCAGCCTCATTCAGCCTCATTCAGTCTCATTCAGTCTCATTCAGTCTCATTCAGTCTCATTCAGTCTCATTAAGTCTCATTCAGTCTCATTCAGTCTCATTAAGTCTCATTTAGTCTCATTCAGTTTCATTTCATAAAGGGTTTCCGCCAAAATTGCCCCAGTCCCGGCGCAAAAGAATTGTATCTCAGATTTTAGATACTTATTAGTAGAAACAATATCAGGTGTCGCTATTTCCTGATTTCGTGGCTAACATGTTTTTTTTACCCAGAGAAGTTTCATAGGCGCTACATGCAAAAATTACACTTTTTAGGAAAAACTTCATGTTACTGTGTGTAATTGACATTGAATTGGCAAAAAACTAATAAAACACATCATATAAACACATTATCACATAATATATGTATTATAATGTACCTGACCTATGCCATTTTTTTAAAAACTTCATTTTACTGTATTAATTCACTCATTAACAACACAAACGTGCGGGTAGTTGCAAAAAATGAATATAATACGTACACACTGATACGACTCGTGGTTGGTTCCTCCTGATTTATTTTGTTTTTACGGCGACTTGGCATTAATCCCTGGACTTTTGATTTTTCTTGTGATATGGCAGACAATTGTGTTTTGTGTACACGGTCACTTCGGCGACTTCGAAGACATGTTCTATTTGAACATTTTCTTCAATCACGTCGAGAATTCGTGGTACATATTGTACGTGCTATTGAACCGCCCCAAGAGGTATGTTTAAAAAACTATTCCATTTAAACAAAGTATTTATTTTAACACAATGAATATATGCATAGATATACGCTAATAATTACCGTTTAAGTAAAAGAACGCATTGAGCGCGCTTTAAATGACTGAGTATTGAGTTCTTAATGCACACTTGAAACATGTATGAATAAACTTATGTCGTCCTTGTTCCTCAATAACAACATTATGTACTAGGGTATATGTGTGTGTTTTATTCATTTTTTGCCAATTCAATGTCAATTAGTACAGTAACAAGTAGTTTTTCCTACAAGGAGTCATGTTTACATGTGGCGCCTATGAAACTTCTCTGGGCAAAATAACCATGTTAGCCACGAAATCAGGAAATAGTGACACCTGATATTGTTTCTACTTATAATTATCTAAAATCTGAGATACAATTCTTTTGCGCCGGGACTGGGGTTTTTTTCTATGGCCCGTGGCGGAAACCCTTTAGCATCTTGATAAACCGTACGTTTTATCTTATTAAAAAGCAACCCGTGCGTTTTACATTACATTACCGCACTAGTGCGTAATGGACATACAGTACGATATTGAAATCGGTGAAATAAGAGACCTTTTACGAGCAAATGTGTTATAAATAAATAAACATTTATGTTCTTTATGGGTACATAATATGGTGAAGTTATATTAGAAAAAATACTAAGTGAGATGTGCCCACCCAGTAGTAGTAGAGCATTTTGTGAAGGGTGCGTCCGGGGAAGTACTACCACCATAGCTAATTCTGCCGTGAAGCAGCATGGCTGTGTTTCAGTTTGAAGGGTGTGGGTGCTGGTGAAATTACTGACACGTGAGGCTGAACACCTGTATACCTCAAGTTGATGGACGCAGAGCAGTGCATTGTAGGGCACATTTTTGACGCGCTTGACCTACAAAGCAATGTTTTTGTTATAGCAGATGGTTGCCGTGCACGTGTCCTACTATTCACTACCCTGGTCCATCAATTTGAGGCATACAGATGTTCAGCCTCATGTACTAGTTAGTCGGACAAATAACAGCGTGTAATAACAGCCATAGAAACACAAACCAAGTAATATGATTGAAACTTAAGTTACTCGATTACCAGTTATTGGCCAGTGCTTGTTTATCAATAAGGCAATTTACTTAAAATCGGAAGTAGTATGAAATGACATTTTGAAGCCAAGTTTCGGTATCACAAGTAGTATTTTGCATGCAATACTGTCGTGACAAGGACCTTATAAAGAAGTATAGTATTATTTAGAAAAAAGCAGCCAAGTGCGAGTCGGACTCGCCCATGAAGGGTTCCGTAGCATCAATTAACATAATATAAAGGTTTTTGTAGTTCGTCGAAAGGTAAATTGCGGTTTACGATTTATGACGTATAAAAAAAAAAACTACTGACTAGATCTCGTTCAAACCAAATATCGTTGGAAGTTTGCATAGTAATGTACAACATATATTTTTTTTGGATTTATCATTCTCTTATTTTAGAAGTTAGAGGGGGGGGGACCAACTTTTTTCCACTTTGGAAGTGTCTCTCGCGCAAACTATTCAGTTTAGAAAAAAACGATATTAGAAACCTCAACATCATTTTTGAATACCTATCCATAGATACCCCACACGTATGGGTTCAATGAAAAAAAAATTTTTGAGTTTCAGTTTTAAGTATGGGGACCCCCAAAATTTATAGTTTTTTTTCTATTTTTGTGTAAAAACCTTAATTCGGTTCACAGAATACATCTACTCACCAAGTTTCATCAGTCTAGCTCTTATGCTTTCGGAGAAAAATGGCTGTGACACGGCCGGACAGACAGACAGACAGACAGACATGACGAATCTATAAGGGTTCCGTTTTTGCCATTTGGCTACGGAACCCTAAAAATGAGAAGAATAACTATGTAAACGAGAAAACTGATGAGTATGAACTTCTGAATCTGACCATTTTGGATCAATTTTGCCAGCGTCGAGTTAGGATATATTACATAGATAAAATAGTTTTTAATCAAGTCAGTCAATAATAGAAGTCGGCCCTAATTGGCTATGAAAACAAATGGTGGCTGGTTTTTTTAAGCCATCAGAAACATTTTCGGTCAAATCAGAATATCACATAGGTAATACATTTTATTCCAACTGCTAACACCTCAAGCTTAGACCTCAAGTAAGTAATGTTGGTTAAAATACCACTGAAGTTACACAGAAGAACACAAAATAACACCAGAAAAACAATTAATGGCCTTACTTATAAAAATATGTCAAAAGATAAACAGTGCTTAAACTATTGCCATCTCTTACCACTGGGTAATGACAAACAGTGTCAGGGCTAACTTTAAGCAATGATTAAATTTAAATTGCCTTTATAAGTATGGCAGTAAAATGAAAAAGCTATGTGACTTCCCAAAATGACAGAAAACTAATAATAAATTCACCTTTAGCCCGTCACCAACGTTTGACATGAGTTTTGCATCCATCAGCGTGATGCAATTGTAGACATTTCATTACTTATATGTTTGTGTTTTCTTATTTTGTAGGCATCGATCCACACCTACAAGTGCAAAATGTTGAGTAACTTCCATCTGGGTTCACGCATAGTCAAAGTTACAAATTTGCTTTGAAACTTTACTCCATAAATTGTTGCTTTGCTAGAAAAGTTTGCAATAACATCACACTTTATTGCAATTTAATTTAATAAGCTTGTAGTTGAACGGCTTTGAAAATAAACTTAAACTAGGGTTGCTAAATTACTACAATAATACTTTTCATCCAAGGATTTTGGAAATCCTTGTTTTCATCTTATTGCGTCATCATTGTTTTGTTCTTACCCGATTATAAATATGAATTATTTAAATATGAATACAGTCATGATAAGCGCAGTGCCCACGGCGGCATTGTCCGGATATCACTGGACAATAGAACCGGTTCCCGTGGGGGCGGGCATTAACCGATGCGGTCTGATTATTGACCGCTATTAATGAGGTTTGATCTTTTATTTATAATAATAATAAATTTATTTATTTCAGGCAACATAGTAAGTACAAAAATATAGGGCCCATAGTATAAATACCTTAAAACTAAAATATATATTATATTATATGTATTATTTTACACATTTAACTAGCACGTAGTGACTGCGACGTGGGCGCGACAGGGCTCGGCAGCCGACCCCGGAAACGGCGATAGAGGATTCCCTTAGGCCACAGATCTTCCTTCATGAATGTCGACAGATATTCGGTCGGCACTCTCACCACGAAGGAGTTGAAATTAACCCTGTGGCGTGGCTCTAATTTTTCGACCCTGAGGCAGAATTTGCTCTTCGCGCGCAAATAGTCCGCCACATCCTCAGCCTTGACGGAGTATACACGCGGGAGACGTACATCAGGGTCGTGGGAATCTCCGGACGCAGCGTGGAGCTCGGTCCTGTCAGTGCGGTACCGCACTTGTTCCGACAAACGGGCTTCTTCTTCTTTTTTTCCACTGTGATGAAGCCCTGCTTATCACCTTGCACCTTGTCAGAAGGTGCAGTCCTGCGAATTGGTTCGCGTATTCCGCCATCAGCTTGTTGTTTATTTGGGGTGTGTTTATTTGGGGGGGGGGGGCTCTCCGATCTACTATCAATCGGTATCGATCGGACTAAAAAGGTAGTAAAAAGGTACTGAATTGTCAGTTATATCAGAATAAGCACTTTGAGATGCCCTGTTTTTTTCTTATGTCGATGTCCTAACTTGTCTATAAATTATGAGAAGCCTATAAAAATATAACTGTATCTATAATGTGTTGTATAATGTGTTTCGGATATAGACCTTTTTCGTCTATTTATCGTTCAAGTTCGATAAATAGACTGCTAGACTTGATATAGGCTTAATATTTGGTAACCAAATATGTACGTTCATCTGGAAAGCATAAGTAAAAAATGTGCACCGGTGTACGAAAACATAGGATAAACATTTGACCAATTTTTTATTTATCAATTGCTCTGCCCACCCAACCAGCTCCGCCCGACCCCGGTACAAGTGTTATAACTATAACCAATATTGACAAACATACACCTAGTTTACTTCCAACCGCTAACAAAATATTATTCTGTCAATTTTGAACGCTGGTCCGTCAGAGCCGGTTTGGTGATTTTAGGGACACGGCCACTACACTTAACCAAAAATTAAGATAAATAAAAAGATCCTATCTATAAATAAATAATTCTGTTTTCGACACAAGAAAAATAACACACATTCAGTGCACTAAGAGTTGATGATAATTTGGATAAATTAAATTGCTACGTATACCAAGAATATTAAATTTAAACCTAAATTAAATTGCTACTTTACTACATATATTTAATTCTCTGCTCTATATTATATTACAAACAACGAGCAATTTCATCAAAAAATATTCCAGCTAAATTCGAGACGATAGATAAACTCTTATGCAAACCACTTACGAGTACAAACATCTTAAAATCATTCGGCAGCGGGCGCGCGACGGCGCCGGGGGCGACGCGGTGAGAAAACACAAACATTTTTTACCACAGAGAGTAGGTATACACGAAAACATTAGTCAAGGCAAGAGTAAATAGGTGACTTCTAGACAATCCGGCTACATCGTCACTTATCATCAGGTGAGATTGTAGCCAAATGATGGTCTATAATATCATGTAAAAAAACGGAAGACTAAGCCTTGCGTAAATCTAGGCAATCAGGTGCAATCTGCTATTGCGATAGCGATGGCGATCAGTTTCAGCATAGGGTTTCGCATACATACGCATACGCTGTTGCGAACTTTGACAGCGATACACTGATCGATATCGAAGGCGATCACACATTGTGTGCAAGGCATATCAAGTTATGGTGCGTTTCCAGTGAGTCAAAAGTCTTTATCACCTACGATAATAAATCAACGTTCACGAATATTGCCAAATTACATTAACTTATACAAAAGGCCGGCAATTAGAGTCGGAAACTTGAAAGAAGCGGTCTTAGAGACCGGCCTTATTGTTTAGGGGTATAATAGATCCTTTGTCTGCTTTGGGGATCATTCTGGCTTAAAGCTGAAAGTAGGGTGAAATGTAGGGTGCGATGCATTGAAGTGTTATTACTTAGATTCGTTTTGTAATTTGCTTTTGTCGTAGCTTTAGAGATAAAAGGAATGGATATTTTTTATACCTAGGTAATTATCAATTAATCAGCAATAATAGTCCTTCAATACCATGCTGGTTCGGTCATAAAAAATATAATAAAGGTAAAATGAGACATAATTACATACATTTGCATTATAAATTGGTATCAGTTCCGTAAAATCATTGTGCAATGATCATATGCAATTATAAATAAAAAATATAAAACCCATTGTAAATGTGTAATTTATATAGCGTCTGGGACAACTGAATTTTCTCATGTCCCTATTTACGGGACACTATGTTAGCGGGGACAGGATTTTTAGATAAAATAGGCAGCCTTTATACCAATCCTGACAGCTATTTATATGAGGTTTTTTGAAATCAGAAATAAGTTCTAATACCATTCTATCAATAGAAAATCTATGCTGCGAGATCATACAAATCCTACGTGGGTTCAAAAAGCTAGGTAATATAGTAAGCTTTATGAACTGCATATTCGAAGACTCGTTGCAAAGCCACAGTGAGTACCGGTCACCTGTCAGAATCCATCGCACGAAAATTATTTAACAAGCAACGCCACGTGCGCGCTACAAAATTATTAATACTAACTACAAACGAAACGTAATATTCCTCTCAAATTAAACTTGATCAAAGCCTATTGTTATTCAAGCTTATTGGATTACAAAGTCACTTTACTATGAAATTTGGCACACTCATTTTCCATGAAATAGCAGAGTTTGTCTATTTATTTTTCAAGTGTACTTAATGTTTCAAGCAAATATTTTGTGTCTTGATTGTGTATGAAAATTATTTCATATTTTTGAAAATCTGATTTTTGTGAAGATGCAACGAAAATGTTTTTATCTGGCAGATACCTTCTAAACACGACAAAAAGAAGAATACTGGGTGTTGTCATGAAAAATCGCAAACAATCAAGTTTCGGAAAATAAAACAGCATCACGAAAAAAGCTTTTGCCCAATTTTCACAATTGTTTTATGATTAATTCAGGACCAGATCAGGTTGTGGTCATGCTGCCCTGTACTTTTTGGCATCAAGTCGATAGGCTCGACTTGATGCCAAAAAATACAGGGCAGTCGATCGGGAGGCTGAGTCTTGGCCTGAGTGTTGACTCCTGGAGCCTAATCCTCGGTCCAACCGAGATTTTCAATGTCCCTTAAATACACATTGGCATTGCACAACCCCGCACTTTTTCTACGTTTTCCGTATATCGTAGCTGTCGAGGCTTCTATGATGAGGTCGTCGATGAATTACTCAAGGAAATCATCCATTCTCTCTTCGAAAAGAAGCAATAAAAAAAAAGACGGGTTGCACTCCGGGAGTGCCGGCAGAAGTGAAAACTTGCCGCTCGTATTAAAACTTATAAAGTACTCACTCATTTTCTTTCGCTATTCATAATACCTAAATAAATACAGTAGATCTATAAAATCATGTACCAATGACCACTACTACCTGCCGCGGGCGGCCGCTAGTTCATAAAATCTATAATAGGTATGTACCTATACCTACTACAGTCACGAAAAACGCCTTGGTATGCTTGCTACTAACTATTATCTATTCTGTGACGTTACCGTGTCATAGTAACTACTAGCGTATCTGTAGCGTCTTACGCTTTTTCGATCAAGTCACGTGATCCTGACGCCCTGACGCCCTGACGCGAGTTTAAGATTTTATACCCATTACAGAAAAAGTGCTCAACGCCGCTAAAGAAGTTTTCACTTCAAAAATTTGCATTAATAATGATCTCGGTTGGCCCGAGAATTAGGCTCCTTTACTAAAAGATTCTGAAAATTTTTAAAATTTTTAGAAATATAAATAAGATTCAAAGATGATTTGGAGATGTATTGATAGATAGACAATTCTGAGTCAATGTAGTCGTATTAATGACTTGAAGAAGCATCACCTAGCCAGTAATTTTGCCGGTGAATCCTTAAGAGAAAGTTGCTAATATTAGAAGAAACTATATATTATTTTTTGTTGTTATGTAGGTAATCTCAAAATAAGTAAGTGATTCCATTCCAGCATTGAAGTGTGAAGTGAAGCTATCATTATTTTCCTTTTAAAAATGTTCGATACGTTAGAATAAAGACAGCCTTTGAAAAGAAAACTCAATTTGGTTAGATAAAAGCACCAAGATGGACAAATCCTTAAGTGCTCTCTTGATATATTTATTTGTAGTTTGCTTTTAGTAGCACTCTGCTGCGGAAGTGGGTACGCTTTATGTTCGAACAGATGTAGGAATGTAACTATACTATATATACTTACTGTATTATTATTATAGTATATAAGTAGTTATTTTTAACCGACTTCCAATCAAAAAGGAGGAGGTTCTCAATTCGGTTGTATTTTTTTAAATATTATTATTGATTTGTAAAAGGATCATATAAAAAAATTATAGGAACCAAGCCATAGTTTGTTGCCTGTTCGTCTAGGCTTGGTCACGTGGAACGCCAGTTCCACGCAATTTCTTCTTAAGGTGAGCCTAGGCGCCAATCAAGACTCACATTAAAAAAAACAAAGTGATCCTTGTGATCCTTGCGATCCCGCCGAATAAATACCTACATATTTGATTTTGATTACCTAAAGTATAATCATCTGATAACGTAACATTTCTGCGTCTTAGTTTTTTTCCCATTCTGTTGTATTTTTGATCGTTTTTAAGGTTCCGTAGCCAAATGGCAAAAACGGAACCCTTATAAATTCGTCATGTCTGTCTGTCTGTCCGTCCGTATGTCACAGCCATTTTTCTCCGAAACTATAAGAGCTAGACTGATGAAACTTGGCAAGTAGATGTATTCTGTGAACTGCATTAATATTTTTATACAAAAAATAAAAAAATTGGGGGGTCCCATACTTAAAACTGAAAATTAATTTTTTTTTTTCATCAAACCCAGATGTGAGGAGTATTTATGAATAGGTCTTCAAAAATGATATTGAGGTTTCTTATATCGTTTTATTCTAAACTGAATAGTTTGCGTGAGAGACACTTCCAAAGTGGTAAAATGTTCGTCGTCGTCCCCTAACTTCTAAAATAAGAAAATGATAAATCTAAATAAAATATATGTTGTACATTACTTACTATGCAAACTTTCAAAGATATTTGGTTTGAACGAGATCCAGTAATATAAGTAGTTTTTTTTATACGTCACAAATCGTAAACCACAATTTACCTTGCGACGAACTTCAAGAACTTTTAGATTATTGCACTATACACTGTACTCGCACTTGGCCGCTTGTTTTATTATGTTTACTTGCATAGATTTATTATGTTGCATGAATGCTTGATACATAAAGTATGTGCATTTTAGATTGAAGTGAAATGCGACTCTAAAAACAGTGCCATTAGTTTTAATTTAACTAATGGAGTTCTAAGTAACCAATAGGAGTAATATCAATCAGAATGTATTACCGATACATAAGATATTGGCTGTATCACTCAGGGGTTCTTTCACTACAACCAACCTATAAACAAGTCTCGATAAACACTTAGCGTTATTGGCACTCGTTTTATCAAATCTTTCCACAAAATACGATAACGTTTCTATATTATGACACAGCTTAGCGTCGGACCGAGTTATGAATAATTCATTGGCATGCTGTGCTTTGCGACGCTTTATAAATATTCTAAGTGCCACAAATGTCAACAGTCTGAATTTCTTTCAAAGTAACACAGTGCACTTATGTTTGCACTTTAGCTTCCATAAATAAAAGTACCTAGTTGAATTTAGTTGGATAACAATCTATGTTTCACAAAGACTAAATTTACAAGCAACAATAATTTGGTAATTTATGTATAAGGTACAATTTCTATGGATTTTATTGCCAGTTTTCCATTCAGTACGTACAATATCTTGGAGCTGGCACTTCAATTTACTTAGTTTATTCAGTGTAAAATGTTTTAGACAGCTCAAAGTAATTTCACAAAATCAAAATGCTCTTTGAATTGAATTTATTTTCTTTATAGAATCACTGGCCTATATTTTTACTGGCTGGGCTTTCTTAGTCTTGTCTTTCAGTCTTTGAATATTTGATGATATGATAGGGATAAATCAATAACAGTTCAGGGCCAATGGGTTGTCGCCATTCTGATGTATGTTAGCCGCCTATGACACGCCTATTGGCAGTTCGCGAAAGTTCATTTACGCCATTTACAAAATCTGTCATGCCTCATGCCCCAACGATTTTTTGTGGTTATTAAGGCCTGTGCACACCTAGTTCGCTGGCGGTAGCGATCAGTGAAACGCTGTCAAATATCGCTGTCAGATTTGAGATTTGACAGCGTTTTACTGATCGCTACCGCCAGCGAACTAGGTGTGCGCAGGCCATTACGCGCTACTACGCAGAAAGCATAGTACACAAACCAAACTTTGATTTATTTACACTCATGGTTATTTTGTTTCATTTTTATTTATGTGAAAATACGCAAACTTGCATACGACAGGTGTCTTTTACACGGCTATGTGACATACTGTGCCTCTGTGTAACCTAGCATGTGTTGTGTAGCAATGCTCTGAGCACAAGATTGTACCCGATCCGACCTTAGACTATCGAATTAGTAACTATACTATTGGAGATATCATTTTCTCTCTCTCTCTCTCCCTCCTAATATTAATGAGATTTACTGGGAAGGATATACAGAGTTATTACATTAAATAATGCGGGGACCTAACCGTACTGTCGGCTCTGTGTTTGTTTTTTACTATATCTAAAATGTAAATATAATTAAAAACAAACACTTTGAAGATAATACCCAAGGGCTGGTGGGCAGGTGGCAATGCAGCCTGTGTCTGGGGGACGCTTCCGTCTGCTACTGATTGGGATCAGTTTAGATAACTTTAAATCATTTGTAACGGTCTGCAGAAAGCTCAACTCTTTGTTGTGTGTTTTGTACATTTTGTAAATTATGTACTTGTAAATACCGTAAGTTTTTTTGTTGTGTAAATAAATACATTTTAAAAGTAAAAACACTCAAATATTTCAAACTGCAATTTACGTCACAACATTCCAATGGTATTCCTGTAAAAACTTATGAGGTACATTATACAAATAAAGCTGAATTGAAAACTTCCTACTACTAGAAAGTGGTGCTCGCCTCTCTCTTACCTGCAACGCTATAGGAATATAAATAGACTTATTTGCGGAAATGCACCACAATGTTCCTGTTCTAAATGAGATGGGTCTCAGGATCTTCATCAGAATGCTTACTGAGATGTTGGAAACTGTTGTTAAGAGGGCATCACACAAGCGACTCTCCATACAAACGTAGTCCCCTATTTCCTCCCTGGATAATGCTTCTAGAGTAACCATTTTTTCTCATAAAATCCAGATCTGCTATATACGTGCTCGTATGTTTTCTTTTTTTTTCAGAAACTTATTTATAAAGAAAATATGACCCTCATATGATTTATATGAAATATGAATTGGAGGTGATATTTTCTTTATCAATAAGTTTCTCATAGTCACATGACTTTCTTCCCTCCTCTTAACATTAGACTTTCCAGGCAACTCGTAGCACTGTTAGTATTCATTAACCGCCCAGTTGTAATAAATACTCGTTGTGCTTTACTATGGGAATCTGTCAGAACATCTAATTTTATAATTTCTTATTGTGGTTTCGTCTTGATCAAATTACAAACGTATGGACGATGATGCCTGTGATGCCTCTGGTGTTGCAAGCGTCCATAGACTACGGTAGCCGATCTGGTGGGCTATATTCTTTTTTGGTTATAAAGTACTATCTACAAATTAAAGAACTACTTTTTTAATTTGTTGAATACTAATTTACTAACTACTATCTATTTTCTAACTATTTATAACGATTTACTTACAAATCAATTAGACTAATCTAGGTAGGTAAAACAACAAGCCATAACATACGAGTCGCCTCAGCGGCGTACGTCTCCCTTATAGAAAAAGAACAAATAAAAACAGTCGTACCGAACTCGTGATCGACGTGATTTGTGGGCAAGTTGAGAAGTCATTTGGGTTCGTATTAATAAAGCCACTGCTTCAGACCGAACTCGCATCTTCAGTCATTTCAATACGACACGATATTCACGCTGAGAGAGCTGCTGGGCCGAGCTACTGCTTTGAACAGTCTTGGCAGTAAGTAAACTCTTGTGTGTGTGGCGGTACAGTTTTCAAGACCTTCAAAAGCTTTCGTGATTTCATAATAACCGATTATTTTATGTAGTATGTATTATTTTATCAAGTAGCTGATGGAACAAGCATTTACCATACCTAGTGTTTTTTTTTTTTATTTTTTTTTTATTTTTTTTATTTGCCATCTCGAAATGGCACTAACTTAAAATAACCTGTTGCTATTATAATGCAACAACATTAGATCTAAATCTATTATATTTAAATAATAAATTAAATCATTAAAAATAAAAACATGATAATTAAATTCAATTTCATTAATTCAATTTCGCCCCATTACTAGCTGTAGTTATTTATTTAGGTAGGTAGGGTAAGTAATAAAAACAACGTTTACAAAAACATTGTTTTTATTACCTACCCTACCTACCTAAATAAATAACTACAGCTAGTAATGGGGCGAAATTGACCATACCTAGTGTTATGTGGTAACCATCCCCTATAACAAAGTCATGAAGGTCAACCGTGCCCTGCAATGCACTGCCCTACGACAATCAACTTTAGGCGCACCGATATTCAGCTTCTCGTGCCAGTAATTTCACCGGTACCCCACACCCTTCAAACCGAAACACAGCAATGCTGCTCCACGGCTGACATAGCCATGGTGGTAGTACTTCTCCATAAGAGCCCTTCACAAAGAGCTCTACTACTACTGAAATCGCTGTTTTGGCACACTAGTTAATCCTTTCTGCCCAAGGAACGTTTCTATAAAACGGTAACACCACCACTCACAGACCACAGATGGAATAAATAAGTTATAGTTTAAAAAACTAAAAAAAAACGCTTTTATAACTACTACTATTTTTTATAATAACTTCAGATATAATAAACTATTGATAAAATATTTACAACAATCAAAATCAAGCCCCCCACGCTTTTTGTACAATAATATAAATTTTCAACTGATTATAACAGTTTTATTTTTAACTTTTTAGTTCAATTAGTTATAAAAGAGCGTTTTTTTTTAGTTTTTTAAACTATAACTTATTTTTTACTTTTTAGCTTTTTTTTTTTTCATATTTTTTTTTCATATTATTGCATTGTCATCGACCTTTGACAGGTGTGCAAAGTTTGAATCAAATCTGATCGTTCAAAGTAGGTTTTTTTTTAGTTTTTTTTATTTCTTTTCATTTTTTTTTATTTTTTTTTTCATATTATTGCATTGTCATCGACCTTTGACAGGTGTGCAAAGTTTGAATCAAATCTGATCGTTCAAAGTAGGTTTTTTTTTATTTTTTTTATTTCTTTTCATTTTTTTTTTTTTTTTTTTTTCATATTATTGCATTGTCATCGACCTTTGACAGGTGTGCAAAGTTTGAATCAAATCTGATCGTTCAAAGTAGGACAAAATCGAGCTCAAAGGGGTCGGTTACATACATAGTACATACATACCTACATACATACATACATACAGGTGAAACTAATAAAAGCGTTATAAAAACATCATGATTCCTCCTTAAAAAAAGGTTACTAAAGTAAGATCACCAAAACTGAATCAAGTCCGTCAAATCTAACTAGCTACTGGCCGTGTGTAGATACAATCTTTCTTCTGAGTTGTCCAATATTGGAGTTTTTAGTAGTGGGACTGGTCGGGCGGAATCTATAAATGTGCTTTATTGGCGAGCCAGCTGGCTTTGCCCGTGACGTCACGGTAATGATTCGTCTTAGAGCACTGTTTCTTTGCCAAACTCATGTTATTTCGAAGTTAAGTGAGGAGAAATATTTTGTATTTTTCTCCATCTTTGTCGTTTTGCTGGTAACCAAATGGAGACCATGGGAATAAGGGGTCACGTTTTTTTTCTAGTTACTTACTAACAGATCGCATTGTGTACTCGTGGACAATGTTGTCTGTAGAGACGAATGCTTTGGAGTCTAACAGAGTAGTGTATTTCAGAATATTCCCATCTAGTTCCTTAATGCAGAGCATGTAACAGAGATCCATAAACCTTATAGTTGATAATATATGAAAAGACTTCGTAACAATTTTATAGGATACAGTAAACTGCCGGTCTTGCGGGTTGGAAGTGAGCCATTTCTTATTCAAGGTAAATTTAACGAAGAACTCTTATTATTATCAAAATCCATTGTCCAATCAGTACGCTTCAATCCACTCAAAATCCAGTCCATAAATCCCTCCGCTCCAATCGTGCAATTATGTGTGGTGTCATCCCATGAGACACGTGACACCGCGACACCGCGACACTTCGGCGTGTAATTCCCGCCGTGATACATTGCCTGTCGGTAGGTACATCCAGTGCTATCCATGAAAAAGTCTTTAGTCTGAGGATTTATGAGCCGGGTAAAACTTTCGTAGTCTGAAACATTTTCAAGCTACTTATTGAACCATTTCTCCAACAAGTATCAGCCTGTTGTGTAATAATACAAATACTTTTTAAACTGCATTTTGTCCCGCACAAATGACACAAATTGCTTTTTCCTGACTATGACGAAAAAAACCTATTGACAATATTGTTTATTATAATACGTGAGTTAGAAACGTTTCCGTTGAGCTGATGTTTGAGCTTATTTTGACTACCCCAATGTAGTTCCAATAGCTTATAACTAAATATCCATTATAGGCGTAGGACGGCAACTACTGAGCATAGACCTCGCCAGAGATTTCCGTGTGACTTACCGCTTCAGTGTGTATAGGGTGCACCGCAAACAGCAGCGATGCAAGCGCGGCAAAGGGTCGCCGCAGTCGCGCGACTACCGCAGCGGAGCGCGCGACCAGCACGCAGCAAATCGCGTGCAGGACCACGTTGCAAGCATGCCACCACCAGGGGGCTAGGCCGCATACTAGGTAGTTTAATCTGAAACAATGGCATAAAAGTTGTAAGCCTTGTCACTAAGTAATACTTCGCAGAAAAAAAAAACCTGGAGTTTTATTAAATATTAGTGGGATACGGCAGCGGCATGCCTAATACCTTTTATTTAATTTTTAGCACACCTCTATCCCTACGTAGAGGTAAGACATTATACTTACCTACCTTTAAATAATTCTATGACAGTCTGTGTTGTGTCAACATTAATGTTCAGGTACTGATGATTGGTGTACATTTTTTTTCATTACTTTTAACACCACGTTCTATTTAAATCTGGCCCCAAGTTGAACAAAGGATCCACTCCAAGTCTTACCTTATTTGGGCTTTTGTGGCACGGTGTGAAATATCCAACATTAACATCATTTCATTTTAACTTTAATCATAAGCTTTCTAAAAGCTTATGATCGAGTAAGTATCGACTAAAATCCAGGTGGTAGGGGCTAACAGTAAACAACTTAAGACATTTACAAACAATAAACAATTACAATAAACCCACTCAACAGAAACAAGTTAAATTGGGTGTATCAGATAATAATGATTAATAAAACAAGCGTCCCGTTTCAGTTCAAAAGCAAAGCACTGACTAAAATTGTTTTTCTTTACTCATACTCTGAAAGTAGGTCTGAAGTTGCCTGAGGGGCCTAATTGAAAGTAAAACTTTCAGCCCTAGGGAGAATCGCTTTCTACTGACAGCTATCAGATTATAAAAAAAACAAGTTCTATTTTATTCAACCATGTTCCAACTTTCTAAAGTCTTTCTAACTGCAAGGAGGTCGTTGAACCAAATTCCAACTTTTTATTCAGCAAGTAGGTTGGAAACCCATTACAACGGTAAGAAGTTTAAAAAGTCTAATAAGATAGCGCAATGTAAAATTTCAATTTCAATAACATAAAGATAGTATTAAATAATAGTACATTGTTACCTGAGTGTTGAAAGTCACGTTTTTTGAGTCCCGAGACGGGTTTGGCGCCAGAGCGTAGCGAGGGCGCTAATGGAGCTTGAGGGACTTAATAGACTTTCACCCGAGGTAAACACTGTGCTTTTCATTACGAATACAAGGAAAGTAAAAATAAAAACATGAAAAAAAAAATTGTGAAAATGAAGATTGAATTGCCGCCATCCCAGTTTTTTTTTTCTTTTTCTATGGCGGGCCTTTGGCTTTGGTTCGACAGCATTATTCAGCCATTATTTTCAATCTCATAATTTAAAAAATGGTAAATTGATGCTCAAATCTATGTTATTTTAAATAAATAGTTGAAGCTATATATTAATCAAGTAATTTAGAAGATATATTATTTATTTAATACTATCTTTATGTTATTTAAATTTAAATTTTACATTGCGCTCTAATTAGACTTTTTAAATTTCTTACCGTTGTAATGGGTTTCCAACCTACTTGCTGAATAAAAAGTTGGAATTTGGTTCAACGACCTCCTTGCAGTTAGAAAGACTTTAGAAAGTTGGAACATGGTTGAATAAAATAGAACTTGTTTTTTTTTATAATTTGACAGCTGTCAGTAGAAAGCGATTCTCCCTAGGGCTGAAAGTTTTACTTTCAATTAGGCCCCTCAGGCAACTTCAGACCTACTTTCAGAGTATGAGTAATGAAAATAATATATCTTTTAAATTACTTGATTATAGCTTCAACTATTTATTTAAAATAACATAAATTTGACATTTACCATTTTTTAAATTATGAGAATGAAAATAATGGCTGAATAATGCTGGCGAGCCGAAGCCGAAGGCCCGCCAGAGAAAAAGAAAAAAAAACCGGGAAGGCGGCAATTCAATCTTCATTTTCACAAATTTTGTTTTTACTTTTATGTTGTTTTATTTTTACTTTCCTTGTATTCGTAATGAAAAGCACAGTGTTTACCTCGGGTGAAAGTCTTTTAAGTCCCTCAAGCTCCATTGGCGCCCTCGCTAACGCTCTGGCGCCAAACCCGTCTCGGGACTCAAAAAACGTGACTCTCAACACTCAGGTAACAATGTACTATTGTTTTAATAACTTATATATTTTATCAGTTATTCATATAAAATAACTTTAGTCTCCTCTTTTCATAATTATAATTACTGTGTGAAATGAAGCCACCCAAAATGAGGCTTATCTTTATAATGAGGCTTATCGACGTAAACACTTGTGTCAATCGGGCTGAATAACATACATCACCTCAAAGACAGCTTATGTAAGGTTTTGAAAAACAATATTATCCTTCATTTAATTTTAACTCCGACCGTGAACATTTTCATAGGAATCCTGAAAATTATTCTAAACTCCGCATTATCTGAATTTCATGTTCATTGTCACGGACCTTATAAATTAATTCAAGCAGCATTCTTAGCACCAGTTTCGCACATTATAGCCTTGCGCACATCCAAGCGTTCTGCCGTGCTGTGGCAATCAGTGTGCAGTGGAACGCTTAACTCGAAGACACTGTCCGCGTAATTATCCTCATGAACAGTGAATATAACCAAACATCATGTAGCAACCGATACGTTCGGTACTCACAATATAATATACCTGATGAAGGTGATGAAGCTCAGGTACGCTCCATTCAATACCTGTCAATGTGTTACCACTAGGCTCGGTGCTAGTGGTACTGAGTGATCCGTCAAGCGCCACAAGCGGAAACAATTATGTCACAACACGCGTGTTGTGGCGGCGGCGGCGGCGCCGACCGCGGCCTCGTCTAGCGAATCGTTTGAAAAGCTTATTGAAATGATCTTGTTAATTCACCTATCTATACGATAAAGTGGCTCTGTCATAATCGGAAGAACATTTAATATTGGTAATTTTTAATTTTTTTCTTAGGAAAACTTACAGCTACAAATAGGACACCAAAAGTAAACAAGCCTTTGCATGTATTGTAGATGATTTATATAGCGTCAGGGGTGATTGGTGGTAGGTACGCAAGCCCTACTCGCGGGACGCTTTAGTACCTGGGACAGGATTTTTAGATGGCTTAGGCTTGCCCAGCACCTATACCATCCTGACAGCTTAGTCGGTCTAATCCACCAAAAAGGGGAGGGATATTTAAGGCTACTAAAAAACTTCCGCTTACAGTTAAAAAAACACGCTTACCTGTAGTAGATATTCAGTCTTATTCTCAAAAGCCACGTACCTATTTAAATCCTATCGTTAAGGTGCCATAGGGCGTACTTATTGCACCGCTCTAAATACCGCAAAGCTGTTTGAGCGAACTGGCATTGTCTTCCAGTTCTCATTCCTCACCCCCCACCTCTCACTTCCCACACGCCCTCACGTAGTCGGAATTTCAGACGGGCTGTTCGGAATTTATTGTACTACTTGGTTGGAAACTGAGAACTTACCAGATTCATTGAAGAAATTAGCAGTCTCTTTTTAAAAGCTGTGAAATCCTAATAATGAAATTCCTTAATCATGGGCTATAAAAGCAAGAGAGCTGACGGTCAGATTACAAAAACGAGTCTCATGCCATCAAGACCGCAAAGTGATGACCGAATCAATATAAAAAGAGGTATAATGATTGATTCGAAATCAGCATCATTTTGTAGTCCGGCGGGCATGGATTTCATGATGTGTGCATGAAGTCGTTAAGCAATCTGAGGCCGAGATTCATAGACGTGACTTTGCTTTACAGCAAAGGAGTCTTCGCAAAGTAAGCTTTGTTTATCGAAGTTTACCTTCAACATTTTGAATAAAGAAGAGCTTGACAGAACTATGAAATATATTTTTGGTTGAAAGTAGAACTTTCCATCAAAGTAAAGTCAAAGTGCGGTGTATGAATCTGGGCCTGACTGTCGGCTCCTGTACTTTATGGATGTCTGTCGTGCGTTTTGTCAATCAAAACTTGGTAGGCAAGTGGCTTAGCTGAAAATCAGCTTTGGATAAGTAGCTATCCAATATTCGCAGTGCCGGCGCCATTTTGGCACGAAATCAAATATCCACTATTGGGCGAAGGGGTGGGTGTGCGGTTTTGTTCATATGCTAGCATTTTTATCTGTATTTTTTATTGATCCGTATTTTTTTCTCTATTACTTACATACATACTTATATTATGTACGAAAACAAGTTAGGCCTACTTTTTAGTAAGAGAACGTGTATAGATGAAAATTATTCTTTTGCTAAACTTTATTTGTGTGCAATCGGATTGCACACAAAATAGAAGCACTTAGCACGTGATTTTCGATAAATAAGTTCAGTGGTTTTATATCTCTCAAAGAGTATAAATATGCGAGTGAAAATTACACCGACGGTGATCATCGCCTTAAAAATAACGTATCACTTTTTGATATTTTAAACCTTCCTTTAGGATCAGACAAGGTTTTTGTTATAGCCTGTATGAGTAATATTTTAAAGATTAAGACGAGCAGTTTCATAACGAACTAATACGAGTAAGTCGACTGTACATATTGTGTGACAGAACATTAGGTGAAAGGGGCCACGGATGACACGATAAAGCAAAGCTCGCTTCACATGTCACAAACGGGCCTGACTATCTGTATGGGCTATCTGCAGATATCTCTTGATATTCGGTTAGCTTTGTGAGGTTTTCTTTGAGAGATCAGCCTGCTCTTAGAGATTTCATACGCCACTGCTCTCGTATATAGCCAAAGATAGTTTAAATACCTTGGGAAAAAGAAATAAATGACTTAGAGCTGCTGGCCTACCATGAGCTTAATATGGTTATGGTTATGGCTGTCAAAATTGTGTCAACAGTGTCAACACATTCAAACCCAAGAATAAAATGAATGTGTGGGACAGCCTATCCTATACACAATTTGACAGCCATAGCCATAAGGAGCTCGTGGTAGCCCTGCTGGTTTTCCACAACAGATTACAGTATTTCTGTGTTTGTTTTGTCTTCTGTGTTTGACAACACAATAACGCCTTCTGTGTTTAGACTTGGTTCGAAACTAGTCCGGAAGCTACTCGACATGTAATGTCCACTGTTACACGACTGCAGCAAATTATTCACAAAAACCTCCGCTTACGAGCACACGCCACTACAACAAAAGGCGGTGAGTCTCTTTGTCCCACTCGTTTGAAACTGCTTCTTAAAAGCTGCTATTGTCGCGTCGCAAATTACTTGATGTCCCGAAGCTAAGCGTTTTATAGACAAAAGAAAATTCGCGTGAATCTTTTGTTTTGTTGTTTGAAGCTTTATTCAAAACTAAGTGTGTTTCATAACATCGTCATCAGCCGGAGAATGATGAAGAATGATGATGTCTGACCAGTATGATGAAGCCTCCCACATTTAAAAGAAGAACGATTCTGAGACTTCTCCATCTAAATGTCTTCTCATCATTACAGTATTCGTGTCGTGTTTGTTTTGTCTTCTGGTTCGTGGTCGCTATTCGAATATTTTTTTGCTTCAGAGGCTGTTATTGAAGTGCTGTTCTGTATAACTAAAAATACGAACTTGGCTATGATTCCTAATGATTCCTAAAGAACCACAGTTGCAGGTTTTACCATAGTAACAAAGTTATCCTGCTTTGAGAATAATTAGACAAGGTTTAGTTGCTAAGCTGTTTTTATACTCATCTATATACTATCCTGATACGATCGGTTAAGACGCAGAATACTTATGTTTTAAAGAAATAAAACAACGCGTTAAGTCCACCTATCACCTATTAAAAAGTATGATAAAAATGAATCAGACTTCAAAGGATTATGTTTATCGTAAAATAAATACCACGCAAAAACATGTTATTTCATGTTACCATGATGTGTACTTAGGATCTACTAAAACAATCGAATAATTTCAAGATCTAGTAAAAAAGCAGTTTTCTTCAACAAACACAATAAATTACTTAATTTATATGCTCTCCCGAAACTTCGGTATTATTTACAGTCTCATAAACATGTAAAGGAGGAGACACACACAGAGCTACGCGATATCACACAGACGTTTAAGGTGTTTTATAGGACAGAACCATTTATTTAAGAATTGAACTTCGTATGAATAGAAAAGCAAGAAAATAAAAACTAAATCATTTTCCGAGATAACTAAGTATGAGGTACATACGTATCTAGATGAGGAATAAAGGTTTTTGAATGGCCACCACGAACCGAAAAACGAAACATAGGACTCCCACCCACCCAATGGACCGACCACATTGCGGAAAGTCTGGATGGCAAGAGCTCAGAATTGTTTTTCCTGGAAAAATATGTGGAATACCTATGTCCAGCAGTAGACTTCTCCAAGCTCAAGACGATGATGACGAAGTACTCAAAAAAACTATAAAATCTCAGAAAACAAGCTTTTTTTAGTACAAGAGTCTCCATACGAGAAAATACTTTGCACCTATGTTAAATTATTTGCACACATTTTTTTGACTTTAACTTATACGTAAAAAAAAAAAAAAAATTATCGTAATCAAGTTAAAAACCAAACCAAAAAAAAAATATTGTAACAAAACATTTACAATAATGATCATTGGAAAGAAAATATTAGATTCAGATAATGGTTTTTATTGGATTAATATGGTATTCTGGCAGCGCTAAAGTGTTTTTGTATGTGCTTCTATTGCTAGCTTCCCCAATAACCTTGAGCTCGGCTTATTACTAGATTGATCCCATTTACAAAACAAAATTTAAAAAATAGTGAAGTTCCAGTGAATACAATACACTCTGATATAATTATCTTCTGTGCCTGGGTCACCTTCGTACATGAGGCTATTTCTTTTTCTCAAAACTGATAAATATGACATTGAGGGTAGTAACGCGAAAGAGACTTCGCTTACTTGATATTGTAGATGTAAGTTACAAAAATCCTCACAATGTTTTATGAGCTACGTTGTAATCTTGTTCGTGTATAGTCGACCTTGCCAAGTCTGGAGGTGAAGATACTAACACTATGTGTAAGCATTTGAGATAGCTACGATTAGTTATGTTTCTTCAGCAAACATTTAAGACATCTTACCAGCATGAATTTAGCAAATATAATAAATCGTTTGACTTTAGTTCGGTAATATATTTATAATAATAACTTCAGCTGCCCATTTTTATACAAACGTCCCTGAAGCAAGCTGAGCTTTATCTAACATTTTTAGTAAAAACATGACCCACCTAAAAGGATCTAGGCAGTCGGGTAAAAAAAGCCAAGCTCCACTGACCCGTAGAACGACCGCATGAATCTCTTTAACTAACGAGAAACAACGCTATTTCTCAGACGCAACGATTAATGTCCTCTTTTCTATTCTAGAGAGTAATTACATGCAATCTTAGACCTTATGGGTATTAATTTTCTAATTTTCCACGAGCATTTTCCCCTGCAGTTCTAACTCCACATTACTGTTGAGGGGAATTTATCTGAGGACAGGCAGCGCCATTAGTTCCTATTACGATCTAGGACGGACGTTGCTTGGCTCGTTTCAAAGCCTAGCTTTTGGTTCTAAAGATGCAGTGACTACCATTATCTGGCGTAATTTGACGTAAATATATAGTTTTTTCATCCCATCTATTCAAAAAGAGGCGATTGGTTCCTCAATAAGTGCGCCTAAAGTACAGTGACACAATGACTTTTAAATTTAGAATACTATTAAATTGAAAAGTTTGAACGCAATTCGCTACGATAAAATACTGGCTGGTAGTGGTAGTAGGAAAAAGCGAGCCTGTAGCCGCAGGTTAACCAAATAAAAAAAACGCGAACTGAACGCGAACGCGAACTGAACTTCTTTGTATTTTGATTACTTTTTATCAAACTACTAAAAGCAATTTAAACATAATACACAAAAAAACAATTAAATATGAGTTCTAACAGTGAAAGTGATATATTAACGCCAGAAAATGTTAAATTAAGCGCAGAAGCTGTGATAACCAATTTGTTTCCAAACAAATCGCGGGAAATATATCTAAAAGCCTATGAAACTTTTATTAAATGGAAAAATGAAAAAGAAGCAAAGTCATTTTCAGAAACTGTGTTTTTAGCATATTTTCAACATTTAGTCAACTTTAGTTCAACAATCGATTATTCATCCGTTACCTAAACGGAAAATGTTTCAAGCAACATATTGGGAAAAATAAAATTTCCAAGATGCCAGAAGTATTAGCAAATAATTTGAAGCTGCCAGATTCTCATCTTTATACAGGACACTGTTTTCGCCGGACTTCTGCAACTCTTTTAGCGGTTCAGGAGCAAATTTAACCACCCCGAAGCGCCATGGCGGATGGAAATCCAGTAGTATCGCAGAATGATATATAGAGGAGTCCATCGAAAACAAGGCAAAAATTTGCAAGCGCGTAGTTGAAAGTATTAAATTACGGCCTTCCTCAGTTATTCCACCTGTTCAACCTTTGTCACCACGCCCATCTACTTCAAAACAGCGTGAAATATCACCATTGCCTCAACATGATCATCAACTAGAGTCTGAAGTTATTACGAATACCCAAGTGATAAATAAGTCGACAACATTTTCTGTTCCCAACAAAACAGTTACAATAAACTTCAAATAGTTACCTTTGTAAATATAAATGATTCTCTACTAAAAGCTTCTTTTATTTAATTTTCTCATAGAGGGGGATGAAAAGCAGAGTGTGCCACACGGTACCAAAATTATTTAAGCTTGAGCGACGTACTTTGAATCCTTCGTTACGTTCAGGATTCTATTCTAAAATCCTTCACTTCACTCTGGATTAAAAAAATCGCTCTCGCCCTAAATACTTTATTTTGGCCCCTTATGACACAATCTACTATTTTAATTCCGTGCCTTAAAATCAAGTCCCTGATCTCGTTATTGCCCATTCGTTTCGTTTGTGAAAAAAGTGTAATGAAGCATAATGTTCTATGTCATTCTGTAACAATATTTTCATAAACCATTCTATTTTTGCACAGAAACAACCATATTATTTTCCTTTACGAAGTTAACCTAGCTCACTGCTTGCTCTGCTCTTTGTAAGGATAACCCCAAGCATGACTCGCGCCCCACGGGGTGTTCGAGATAATAACAGCTCTACATAGAAGTGAACCTAACTCAACACAGTTAATGGGCAGACCACCGTCAATAACCTTATCATTGGCACACTTTTTCGCAGAGTTTTTGAAGGATCCTGAAGTTATTTATCAAATCGCGAGCAACTAAAAAATTATCCTAACACGTTTTCCTGATTAAAAAGGTAACTTACGTACGTACAACTAGTTAGGCAGTGTTTTAATATCTTTGAAAAACTGTTGACTAAAAATTGCATTTAAATCATCCCAATAATTTATGTATTATCTATTTTTACTACATGAAATTATGAATTATAATCTTTCACACAGACTTAAAATAATTTTTTTCCTCGCTGTCACGTTGTCAAGGCAATGTCATTGATCAATCAAGGTTGCCTGGTGGAGATCGCTGTTAGCGATAAGGCCGCCCATTGTATTACTGTGACTTATATGATTGTGATTTTTAAGCTAAAACTGTATCCTACTTTCCTTGTGTGTCATTGTAATCAATAAAGAGTTCTATCTATCAATCATATCAAAAACAAAGTGGAGTTTCACTTCGAAGCGATGCATGTTCTATTATTGTTTTTATGAGCCAAAGGCGAACATAACAAATTCATGCGCAAGGAAATGCCAGCGTGAAAGGTACTTTACTACAATATGAACATGAATTCTTGGTGTAAAAATGTATTTGTGAGTATTACAGGGCGTTCAGAAGGCGTTCATTTACTTCAAGCGGCTGGTTAGTTCAATAATGTTTGTAAAACTTTAAGTTGCGTTTGTACGAATGCATCTTGTCAAATGAGACGATCTGGGAATTTTAAGAGAGTATTTATTAATTAGGTAGGTTGGTGACACTGACATTGGAGTTCGGTATGGTGCCGAGCGAAAGAGGGCGGTAGCACTCCTTACAAACTTTTATGGCGCGTGCGCTGGTGTCGCACACGTGTATAGTTCAAACGAATTATGTAAAGGTAATTGGCGGATGCCATAAGGTACTGTGAGAAGTGGTTCGGCTATTAAACTCTAGATATGGCGCCTGTCATATTTTTTTTATTTTTTTTTTAGTATTAAAGTAGTAGAATTTTAAGTAAAGCCTATTTTAGTATTATCAGTTTATAGATGTTGTCATGTTGGAATTATGATGGTGTTAACTTGTATTCATGTGAAATTGTGTTACAAATACGTTAATCTTAGGCTCACGTTCGCACAGTTTGTACCGGCTTAACGACCCCAAATGGTACCGGGAATCTTTCAGAAAGCTATAATGTTCTCTGTGGGTAATTCAGCACGTCTTCCGAGTATGCACAAACCACTGTCTAAGGCCTCCTTGCATAAACTGGATTTGAACTGGCTAACTGGCCCTTAATGGGGCGGGTTTGCTACGTATAATGGCGACGCGACATCACTTGATATAAAAGAGCTAACGATATGACTGATTGTACAACTCCAACTTTAATTTGGTGTATGTTATGTTAGAACTGCAAGTATTATTTGTTATACCTCTCAATAGATTTTTATTAAACGTGTTGTTTTGTGTGTTTTCGTGTAAGTTTAAAGCGGATATCTTAATTTTTATCTCGAAAGAACAAGTCAAAGGGCCAAAGACGACCATAAATATTGAATCTACCATGCAAGCAAAGACGCACGGCAGCTTTGTTATCCTACTAATATTTAATATCAATAAAAAGTTTAAATACTGTGCTCACTTTGGCTTAACCCGCAAAGATTTTAAGTCCCCTTTTCGAAATATCACACTGAAAGGTCACCTATACAAATTGACTACACAACCGATCACGAAATGTATAAATAAGAGAGTTCTGAACCCTTTTCAGTAGTAGCTGCGAAAATAATCATTTTGCAGGTTATGGGTCTAGGCACCCATTTGTACTGGGCCCACATTAATTTCCCTGAGCCGTGTGGAACCTGCGTGTAAGATGTCCGCGTTGATTAAATTAGACCCCCGGGCATGATTCTGTCGGGTATCCCTGAACATGGAGTGCAGAAACTAGTGGGAAATATATGGGTAAGAATTAACGCACGTTAAGCCAAAGCACAAGGCACGCATTATGGCTCAAATAGTAAACAGTTTAGAGGATTAAATTACAATATGATTTCATGGAACGGTGAATAAACACAACTATCATTTTTTAATGTTTTACCTAGCATCTGGAGAAATTGCCATCAACTAATAGATCTTACGATATCGTAAATGTAGTTTGAGTAACACAATATAATAAAAGATTAGATAAGTCCGTGTCAAAGTGCGCGTGTTGTCTCTGTACACTTTGAAGAAGTGTTTTAGTGCCAAAAACGGCAGTAACGTTTAATTTAAAATGAACCTCGTGAATTTAATGAATAATTGAATAGAAAGTACATAGGTAATACCATATTAAATACATAAAATATAGTGGATATGTGTAATAAATATCTATATATTTTTATGATGATACACATTACACAACGAGCTTAGTTCTACCGCATTTAAGTAAGCAGCGGTCTTCGATAAAAGTTTTATTCAGGGCCACTGTTCACTGAAGTAAATGTTGACTAGTGAGAACTTGTGTAAAAAGATTAAAAAAGGTGCGAGTTCATAAAAGTTATCAAGACGTCGTAATTACTCGGTCGTGGCGCCGCGCCGCGCCGCGCCCGGGAGAACTACTGTGGATGAAGTTTAAACAGCTTAAGCACAGTCAACTACGGCAGTGTACATCTTTATTCTAGTCCAGATACAATATTTCATCGCCGTAAGACTAAAGAAGTCACAGTGGACTGCAATATTGCCAGCCAAGTAAGCAGATAGATTATTTTTTCGATTACCACTTAATAACAAATAATAAACACATTAATTAAATTAACACATCAAGTGGGTCATTATGATTGTTCATAAAAAAAAATGTTTCGTAGTTTAGAATAATTTAAAGCTTTTCAATCTGACGAAATTTTGCGACCCTCACAATGTTGTTGGTCCATCAGGCCGGATGATCATTCATATAACTCCACTGGTGGGCTTATCACAAAAATATCAAACCAAGCATTGAAAACAGTTCTTTCCCTGGAACTCGAAGTACCTGATTGTGTTGCGAAGCGGAGAAACCGCTCCAAACTGAGCTTTAGGATGTCTGGGTTGCTCCAGTTTTACCTAAACTATGAAGTCATTAAACACCTTGCAAATAAAAGCTCACGTCATAGTGGTTTTACAATAATTTTCTATTGTATTTCAAAAACATTATACTTAGAAAAAGCTGATAATTTTTTTTCAATTTTTCGAAACCTCATAATAATGATGATGATGAACCTCATAATAACGTAGTATGTAACTAATTTTCTCAGTAAATTTCTCAAATATCAACCTCCATTTCCATTTGATAAATCACAAAGCAAAGCTCGGTATTGTGGCGTGTACCTATACTTACATTACCTGCTGGTATTGAATGTTGTGGGTACAACCTAGTTTTTACAGAGGGCTTAAAATGAAGCCCCTTGAACACCCGTAGTAATTACTAACGAGTGCACAAAGGGGTGCTGTGTGTAATTAAACTTATAGTAATTTGTGTGAGTGTAGATGCGTCCACGCCATCAAGTCTAGACGCCTAGCCTATGTCGTAGGATAAGCTGCATGCATGCTTAGGAATAATATTGATTTATAAAATAGTAAGTTTGCTGCAATTTTTTAGCTGGCTTCAAATAAAAAAGGAGGAGGTCAATTCAGTACTTTTGTAATGTTTGATATTGCATAACTTTGTAATTTATGAACCGAATTGAAAAAATATATATCTCTATGGATAACACTTCTTGATTGGTCCCATAGAAAATTTATCAAAATCGGTTTAACAGTTTGGCCATAAAGTAATTGATCGAGTGAATGAAGCGAACGAAGATCTTAAAAACAACTTGGGCAATTTGGCATTTTATGTGCGTATGTATGTATTTATGTATGTTTGTCCGACGATAACTTTCGAACCATCATTGATCCGATTTGCATGAAATTTTATAATTAGGTAGCTTGTACTTGAGAAATTTACTGGTAAGTATATGAGTACAAACGGATGAGGGGTTATTAGAATATGGAGTTTTTTAAAGGTGCATAAATAACAAAAGTGACACAAAAAAAACAAGTTACATGTCATATGAAAGAACTTTACTTGGACATTCCAAAACCGTTTTCACTTTTGTTTATTAATTTTATAGTGTTTACTACACTTAAGGAAATCACAAAGATTTTTATAATGTCCCGTTTTCACTTTTTTTCTCACTCAGATTTTGCTATACAAAAAAGATTAAAATAAGATAACCAACGATGCGAGAGCCCCCATTTCTAATAATTTAGTTGACATCAAGGTCAGCCATTTTTTTTACTTTTTCCAAAAGTTTATCAGTTGCAGCGTGGGATAAGGGCAAGAAGATGACGAGGAAGATATGTCTAGAAGTACTTTCTAGGTAGACATACATGTCAAATTGTCAACATAAGTAAATAAGTTAGAACTAGGCAGTTTGGTAGATTTAGAGGACTGCAACATTGTTTTGTCTGTATTTTGTACCATTTCACTATTTTTACATGGACGTACTTAGTAATAAACTCAGGTGCAATAATTCAAGGTGAATGTACAATTTATGAGTTATTTCAAATGGAATAAGAAGTGGACCATCGATCAGAACTTGTTTATTAGAATTTCCTTTGACAAGCCGCAGACCGGGTTCACGGAGTATGGATCCTATTCATAACTTGAATTGAGTGGAACGCTAAAACTAAAGTTATACCCAACTTCAAAAGTTCCCTTTAATAATATTTGAGATTAGGTGTTTTGGGCACAAACGAATAATATTCAACAAAAGCTATTCTAAACCACTTCACTTAGCGGTGAGAAACAGAACCACTCAACTTTATAAAGTTCGGTGAAACGTTTGTTTAAATGAGTTCTACAGATCTGAATGTTACAAATAATAATGCCTCTTCAGCCTATTTTAACATTTTTATTCTTGTAGTCAAAGTAGCTTCACTAAAGATTGTTCGCCATTGCTGTTCGCAGCAGTTCTCCGTAGCATTCGAAACTGTAGGACTGATGGCCTGGTGGTAGCGGCTTCGTCTTCCGATTTTAAGGATGTGGGTTCAAATCTAGTCGCGTACTGTCGAGTTTTTTTGTCCGGAAATGTATGTACACTATGCCAGTACTCTCAAACGGTTAAGGAACACATCGTGAGGAAATCAGCATGTCGTAGAACCTAAGAAGCTTGAAAACATGTGTCGAATGCATAAAAAGAGTTTCTTTGAGGCGCACTTAACTTCCTTTCACCACACTGGTTTGGAAGCTACAGTGACACGATAAGAAAATGAAGTAGAAGCAGTTCTTCTAAGCAGGCTGCTGCAAACTGCGATGGCAAATCACGTCGAGCCATAACGGTGGCAATGTTGGTCCCGGATTATCCCGGACGCAGTTGATCCCGGGGCGTGTCAGTTAGCCTCGCAGTTTGAGGTTGTTCACTCCAATGTGACCGATCTTTAAATCCAAGCAAAGGCTGCCTATGTAATCACGATTAACGGTCGTTTAAAGTAATCCGTGTAAATTTTCATTTTTTCAAATAATATAAAATTTTCCTAATTAGAGGATTTCTAAGCGAGAGCAATTTCCTTTGAGATACATCAAAGGCGTGAGATTAAATTTAGAATATGAAAACAGGGATATTAAACAAATTTTATAGTTAATAATTAACTGGCTGAAAAAAAGCTACGCTATAGTATGGCACCTGCTGTTCTTATTTTAGGTGATTTTATTATTTTTATTTTACAGTAGGTATTCTTGTGTATAATCTCTCATCTTGTGTAGGTAAGGTATTGTACATAAGTTAGGGTCAATAAAATATTTTTCTTTCCTTCATTCAAGTACCTGCTATCTGGTATAGTAGAAACTTTGCTTAGTTCAATGGTACCATTGTAGAAGCGATAAACACTCAAATATAGACTAAAACCATCTTCTGCTTCATTTAATGGAATCTGTTCATTTTGGATCAATTTTTCCAGTGTCGAGTGAGGATATTATAATTATTACATTATATAAAATAGTTTTTAATCAAGTCACGTCAGTCAATTAGGGTAGGGTCTATTGAGACAAGTTGGCCCTACCCTAATTGGCTTTGAAAACAAATGATGGCCGTTTTTTCCGAAACCATCTTAAACATTTTCGATCAAATCAGAATATCACATAATACATTTCATTCCAACTGCTAACCTTTTGAGCTAAGACCTCAAGTAATGTTGGTTTAAAATACCACCGATATTACACAACAAAACTAAAAATAGCACCAGAAAAACAAGCTATGTGACTTCCCAAAATGACAGAAAACGAATCCCGTCTAAAAACATCAAAGGGGTGATTGCGTAATTTTTATAGCAATCTAAACCTAGCCGTGTCAGTTTTGACATTCAATAAAAACGAATTTAATCAAAATCATTAATTGACTTAGACAATTTAACCTTGACGAAGAACGATTCCAGCAAGAATGCTGACGTTATAAACACGACAAAGCGAATAAGAACCTTGGTTTGTAATCTATATGTTGCCATACTAGTTGTATGGCAACATACAGATAATGGTCTAATAATTATGACAACAAGATATGCGATCGCTATTTCTCGTTAGTAATATTTATTTGTTTGTATTAAACTTTTGATTGCAACAGAATTACACAGCCGACCAATAGGTTATAGTGTTGTTCCATTATTAAAGTAACAGATAATTTTAAAGTAGCGCCATTTCGAGCCATATCGAGATGGCAAATAGAACTAAAAACAAAATATTTGTACCTCAATCAAGCCAATACTACTAGACCAACTTTAATGAACTTTAGAATGGATATAGTTAATAACCTATAGTACAATTAGCATGTAAGTTACTATTTATCCCCAAAAACTAACGCGAGCGTAGCCGCGGGCGGTCGCTTGTATTTATTGATGTTTGGATGTGTGTGGTCCAAGCACGTCCTAAGTACTGCACTGATTATATTTAAATCCAGGTAGCAGATGACATTTATTTGTAACCTAAATAAGGTGAAAGTTATCCCAAAAATATACAAGCACGGGAAAAATTTACCACACAGGCAAAGGCGCCGGTGGCTGCTAGTCATTAAAGTGGTTTCCTTTAAGAATAGCTTAAATGTTTTCATTGCTCATACTCTGAAAGTAGGTCTGAAGTTGCCTGAGGGGCCTAATTGAAAGTAATACTTTCAGCCCTAGGGAGAATCGCTTTCTACTGACAGCTGTCAAATTATAAAAAAAAACAAGTTCTATTTTATTCAACCATGTTTCAACTTTCTAAACTGCAAGGAGGTTGAACCAAATTCCAACTTTTTATTCAGCAAGTAGGTTGGAAACCCATTACAACGGTAAGAAGTTTAAAAACTCTAATTTGAGCGCAATGTAAAATTTAAATAACATAAAGACAGTATTAAATAAATAATATATCTTCTAAATTACTTGATTAATATATAACTTCAACTATTTATTTAAAATAACATAGATTAGAGCAAACAATTTACCATTTTTTAAATTATGAAAATGAAAATAATGGCTGAATAATGCTGGCGAGCCGTAGCCGAAGGCCCGCCAGAGACAAAGAAAAAAAAATCCGGGAAGGCGTCAATTCAATCTTCATTTTCACAAATTTTTCATTCATGTTTTTATTTTTACTTTCCTTGTATTCGTAATGAAAAGCACAGTGTTTACCTCGGGTGAAAGTCTTTTAAGTCCCTCAAGCTCCATTGGCGCCCTCGCTAACGCTCTGGCGCCAAACCCGTCTCGGGACTCAAAAAACGTGACTTTCAACACTCGGGTAACAATGTACTATTTAATCATTAGGTATAATATTCTGAGGGTTAAAGAAGTGCTACCCAGAAGGCTTCTAAACATAATAGTATAAAATCCCACAAATACCTAACGAGACCATAAAACGGACATTAACGGACCTATTTCTAAATTTACGTTTTTCCCGCGATAAATAACCATTTCCGTGAGCAATATTTTGCTTCTAACGGTGATTTTAAATATTGATAAGCTAATGGAAATAGCTATATAAACATTTTGTCAGTAATTCCTTCCTTGGGCAACCCTTCTGCTAATGATAAATAACGCCTCGATGTTTTTATCTTTGTAGATTAAAACTTTGTTCGATATTTTTACCTAGTACCCAAATTTAACCCTTTGTACGGCACTGGTGGGTGAAGTTGTTCCAAACTCTTCCACTTATGCTGATCCTTGACGATTTCTTAAGAAAACTTTTTATGAAACTTCGTGATCGTCTTGCCAATTTCTTTACGACGCCAATACCAGTCAATGAATGCAGCATTGATAAATACGCACTGTATGTCTATAAGATCTTGGCCTCCTTACTTATTAGAACGAGCTAAAGCTCTTTTTATTACAACAGATATGGAATCCTGTGAAACGCACCGATTTAAATAAAATAAAACATTTTGAATCTTGGCTTTGTTTGATAAATACATTTTTAACTTTCAACAAAGTTAAACCGCTATACGAAATTAATGTTTCAACATTAATTTCGTATAGCGTATTAATTTCGTATTGTTGAGAACAATTGCCACACTATAAATTATTGTGCCAATTGCACTCAATGTTTGATGTGGTGGTTTTGTTTTGGAAACGTGAACGAGCTTACACTTACATTTGTTTTTGAACGAATGCGTGAGACAATCCAGTAACCTATACTTACCCACCTACGAGCATGTAGGTACTACCTACCTAGCTATAGCTACGTAACGTTTACTCTTTTATTTAATAAGCATATTATCCCTACAACGTAATCGAATGACTACCTACCTTACTACTAAGAAAAGTTTTTATTTTATGTTAAATAACTATTCACATGTAAGTGACTATGTCTTTTTTGTGAATAAATTTCTTTTAACCTATAGCGACCTTATTTCAGACGATCTTATTACGTAAACTGAACGAGTTTACTCTCTCTTCTGGCAGTCGAGCTCATCTTTTGTCGTAAAGTTTACGGCGTAGCACTACGCGGCTACAAGATGCTACGAAACGCTACGTGGAAAGGTGACAAAGTGTATGGTATCAAACACTTTAAGAATAATTTTATCTAAGGATTTACTTTGTGCACTAAAGTTGTCACTAAGATCTAATTAAAAAAGTTTTCTTCTTCTCGAGACACAATTTTTTTGTAAGTAGTGTGATCTGAGACGTGAAAAAATAATAATATGTAGCGATAAACATCTTGAGAGTAAATATTATAATAAAATGGGCTTGCAACCTTTAACGTGTGGAATACCAGCTACTGGCGTGGGATGTGAGAACGTTATAATCGCATACAAATGATAATTTGAGCACAAGCTTTTAAGTTAAATAAAATACTGCTAAGTTGAGCTTTCCCAGGATCGCAAACATCTTTTATAGCTTCTTCAATGATGCCACCTGCTTGTACAGCCAATTTTTATATTTTTAGCCAGGTCAGGTCAATAGACGGTTAGCCGTCCTTGACTTTGAATTAAATGCGCTTTTTTTCAAAATTTCACCGAAACACCATAGTTCAAATCAGTATAATATCACCTAATATAATTTTATTCAAACTCACGCTTTGTGTAAGAAGTAGTAAGTTTGCTTTGAGAAATGTTGGTAAAAATACCACCGAAAATACACAGAAAAAATCAAAATAACACCAGAGAAACAATTCAAATAAAA
This sequence comes from Thera britannica, assembly GCA_939531255.2. NCBI lineage: Eukaryota > Metazoa > Arthropoda > Insecta > Lepidoptera > Geometridae > Thera > Thera britannica. Next base: position 13,891,056 of record OW618040.2, on the reverse strand, counting down.
ACCTATGTTGCTTCCCAAACTAACTGAAAGGTAATCCTTGCAAACATTGTGTGCTATACTAATAAGGTGACTTCAAAGTGACAGCTCTCGTCATTTGTCACCGTCGAGACGTGACACGTGACACGGGAATGACGCCAGTGACGGGAATGAGACGTTGTGTGAGATTGAGCGGTGAAGATTGTTGTAGGATTAAGCTGAATTATGTCAGTTTAGGTAGTAATGTACTCTAGTAATGTACTCTAGGCTACTACTTAGGTAGTAATGTATACCGTGTGCAGCAAACTTTACGCTACATCTTTAAGATATGAAATAACTGAACTTATTAATCGACAGGTGAAGTTTAAAAAACTTGAGAAACCGACTTCATGGCCAAACTGCGGAACTGATTTCGATGAATACCAATCTAGAAGGTCCACCATTACCACCACCTTCCAGTTAAAAAAATAAATTTTAAAATCGGCTCATTAATGACGACGTTATGCGACGAAAAACTACTTACGTTTTCCTACTTAAAAGTTTACTTATGAAACTTACGTAAGCCAGTTGGGAGTTGGCTAGGATCAAAATTATTTTTTCACAAGATAGCCTACACAGCTATACCACAAGCTTTACTTTACACAGGGTCAATGTGAAACGGACTAAAACATGTTTGGCTTAACTTATGTTATAATACACAGTAATAATGTGTGCCTCAAGTTGATGGACGCAGGGCAATGCATCGTAGAGGATGTTCCCGGACGTACGTAGCCGTAATGCTTCGTTGCCACTTAATATCAGGGTGGTACACATGCTTGTTCCATCAGCTAATGATGGAACAAGTATGGAGATCAAACTCAAGGCTTATAGCGCAGAAAACAAAGCTACTACCAATATCTGAGTTGTGAGCATAATTAGCGTAAATTCTAAAGTTTTACAAAATATTTATATTACGGCCAGTACAAATTACAAATAAACATACTAAATGCTTTTTCATTTAACTATCCACAATGAATGCAATTTTGTTAATGGAATTCAGGACGGGAAGCGATCTCGTATGATAAATTTAACTTTAATATAGCTTTAATGTTCACTTAAAAAGCCTTTTGACATGATACATGAGATTTATAGCACAGATAGTATTGCAAGTACGTTGTTAAGGCTGCCGTTACAAGACTCTGGCACTCAAGAGCACTTATGTTAACGTTAGCAGCGTATAATACAGAGTTTGAAGTTTCAACACCTAATTGTATCTTGGTTACATTTTATTTGTAGTTTTTTTTTTTTCAAATAACATTTATTTGTACGAAATTGATTTACAAAAAGGTTTGTAGTATTTAGGTTTGAAGGCAAGAGGTCTTTCTTGACACTCATCGCGGTCCTGATCTGGCTGCATGTGGCTGTGGCGCCCCAACACAGTCCATGCAGCACCTACTGGCGCACCCCTTGTGCCCGAACACCTGTACAAGGGATCACCTTAATACAGCCACAGCAAGCGCTATTAAGGTGGCCACATAATTAGTAAAAATTGTTTATTTAAAAATCGACACGATCAGATGAAGAATAGTACCGATATCGTACCAAATTACACATTGCTGGCCCACATCATCAATAGCGGAGAGAGCTCGGGGGAAAATTGCCGGAAAATTACTTTTATTCTTAATACGAACACATGCCTCCCTCACCTCGTTTTAATTAAACGAATTAATCAATCGCCCTCTCCCCCTCCTGTCCACCGAGCAGTTCTTTGACCTCCCATGAGAGGTTAGCTTTCGTCAATCACATGACTCTGCATTTGTGAACAGCTTCGATAAAACGAATGGGTCACTCTTCACCGAATGATCGAAGGTCTTTCAAACACCTTCCATAGAGTGGTGTATAAATAATATAATATCCAATTTCCATATGATTTCCTATCAAAATAAGCTGGCATTAAATATGAGTTTATGACTACCCTCGTAGACAACAACATTTTAAGTAAGTATTAGTTATTAGTAAAGTAAGAATTTTGGGATTTGTCTACAGATCATGGGGATTGAAGCCTTTGCTAAGTTTATCAAAGAGAAAACTTGGCTTTGTTTGAGTCTAGATATAGTTTTCAAGTTTGGAAGTTATAGTGAATAAACAAAATTGTTTTGAAGCTTTTAATATGGGTGGATAGGTATTACCTTTGCAGGCAGCAGAAGTAATAGATATCTAAAATAAGTGATGCGTTCACTTATTTTTTGAGTAGCGCAAATGTACACATAAAGATTTTTATATTACCTATCTCAGTATCAAGTTAAGAGCCGAGCGGGATAGGAACCCGCGACCTTCCCCTTGTCCTGACCGCTGCGCCATCGTATCCTAATCACACTCGACGAATAACTCTTTTTATAAAAATCTTTGTGATTTCCTTAAGCGTAGTAAACACTATAAAATGAATAAAAAGTGACAATACATCCATACATCTTAGTGCAGCTGGCTGTAATCTGCGAGCAAAACAGCAGGAAGATGCTAGTATTCATTTGATTGACAAAGTGTGTTTGTAAATATATTTTTTTCACTCATTTCTGACATGACTGAACGTGGATTTGGATAAAAAAAATAAAAAAAAAATATTGTGGACCATTCACACAACACTATCCAGCCCCAAACTAAGCAGAGCTTGTAATATGGGAACCAGATAGCTGATATAATACTTTATTTATTTATTTATTTTTTATTTATTATACAGAAAGTTGGGTACATTTAACATCGAACAGTGGTTTAAAGCCTAAGTAAGGTTTGTCTTACCACTGGGGTTCTCTATATCAATACACTTATAACTAATAACTTACACAATAAGAAATAAGAAAAAACGCAGCGAACAAATACAATCATAATAACCTACTGGGCAAACGCACACTCAAACAACGTAGTCAACTGCGACTGCTAATTACCGGTAGGCAAAAGACTGCACTGACTTGTGCAGCGCAGCGACTAATTATTGTGAGAGTGTGCGTTCGCCTGCAATACAAAGGATGCTCCATTTTACGATGGGATTTTAGAGCTAAAGTGTAAGTAAGAAATATTTTTTTAAAGTATATGATATATTTTTTTGAGTAATTTTATTTTTGACTTCTAGTGGTAATTTATTTATAAGGTTTGGGATTAAGTATAGTGATGTTCTTTTACCGTACTCGTTATTACATTTAGGTTTAGTAAGTTTATTTAACGTTATACTTCTGGTAGTAATGGAATGACTTTTTGGAATTTGAATTTCTGTACGAAAGTATTGTTCATTAAGTAGGTTAAGTTCAATTTTTCTTTGAATAGGTATGACACCGCAGTACTTAAAAAGTCCTGCGGGGTCCATTGTGTATTTACGCTTTATTTTTAAGGGAACTATTAATTTTAGTAGTCTATATTGAATATTGTAAATCTGATCTATGTATGATTTGTAGGTACGACCATAGCTGCTGAGCCCATACGACAATATACTTTCTACAAGGGTCTTATACATTGTCAGCAAAACGTAATAGGGAACTTTACATTTTATGATAAAAAACTTGGCCATAACTGCTCTCATCTTATTACATATTTTGTCTACGTGCTTCGCCCAGTTGAATTTACTATCGATCACCAGTCCTAAGTAGGTGTGCTCAGTCACTCGCTCAATTTGTAAACAGGTGCTGGTACACTGGCCATTAGCAGAATGAAGGCAGTCATGACTATGTGCTATCACTTTTACATGAGTATTAATGGTGTTGCGGTAGTAGCTGGAACAAATATGCATAAGTTTAGTTTTATCGGCGTTAAGAACCAAACCTGAATCATGTGACCACTTGCAAATTGCAGTAAAATCATCTTGTATATTACTAAGTGCAACTGATATATCTTTATCTGCCGCTACTAGGCAGGTGTCATCGGCAAATTGGTAAATTTTGCAATTTTTGATAACATTATTCAAGTCATTAACATAGGTTAAATAATGTAAGGGACCGAGCACTGATCCCTGTGCCGTTCCTTCTGTGATGTGTACGCTATCACTAAACGTGTCACCTATTTTGACTTGATAGCTTCGATTCCTAAGATAATCTCTGCACCAATCTAATAAATTTCCTCTTATGCCACTACTCTCCAACCGCTCAATCAACAAATCATGCCGCAGCGTATCGAACGCCTTACTATAGTCAATAAATACTAAAATAACATGTTTTTTCGCATTTAGGCATTGATTAACATCATCAGTAAAACGTGATAGCAGTAGTGTCGTGCTCTTATTGGGTTGAAATCCATATTGTTGTGTTGATAAAACACTATTTTTTGAATAAAAATTCTGTACTTTACCACACACGAATTTTTCCACAATTTTATCCAACACTGGTAGAATTGTAATCGGTCGATACTTACCGTAGTCCTGCTTACTACCACCTTTGTGAATAGGTCTAACAATCCCAGTTTTGAGCTCTTTAGGGTAAAGTCCGGTAGCAATACTTGCGTTTACTAATCGTGTAATAGTATCGACGATTCTGTCTGTCAGTCTGATGATGTCAACAGCCCGAATACCATCTACACCAGGAGCCTTGTGAGGATTAATGTTTTTAATAATTTTGCGAATGTCTGTACTCGAAGCATTGGGCAAGTACATTGATTTATCGATAGGTTTGACGTACTCTGACTTACACATCAGATTACGTGTGCAGTTGGGAATTATAGATTTAACATTATGTTGGAATTGATTAGCAAAGTTGTCTGCAATTTTCTTTTTACACGTTTCTTCGCTAAAAGCTTTTGTAATAATTTTATCAATGGAATTTGTTATTTTACCTGTTATATTATTAATTATTTGCCATAGTTTTTTTGTATCTTTTTTACATTTAATAATTTCGGTCATAAAATATTTATTTTTGTTTTTGTATATTGCTTTATTTGTTTTATTTCTCATTTTATTGTATTTAAGTCTCAGTTCTTTATCACCCGTATCCTTTAACCATTCCGAATATAATTCATCTCTCTTTTGTGCTAATTTTATTGTATTTTTATCCACCCAAATATGTGTATTCCGTTTCGAGTTACTAATGTTTTGTACATATTTACATTTATTATAGCAATCATCAAAACTTTCACTAATGAACTTATAAATAGTATTAGGGCAATTCATACTGGACGTGGAATCCCAATCTACTGTTTCCAGAAGTACCTTAATTTTATTATTATTTAGCCTATTTACATAAACAGGAGCATCCTGTACATTAGAGTTACTCAATAGCGTTGCTGCAGTTAGTCTATGATCGGCCAGTACTGTACTGAGCGCGGCAGTGTAAACGTCTCTCATGCGTGATCGGATAAATATATGGTCAATACATGTTTTAGTTACTAAGTTGTTCAATGTTTCTATCCTAGTGTAGTCAGTGATACCGCATGACAGACCGTGCCCGCTCATGATATTCATGTATGATTTTTTTACAGGATTATCTAGCTTTAGGTTTATGTTAATGTCACCTAGAAATACTAAATCAGTGCTAGCTAACTTGTCAAGCATATTATCCAATTCTCGGACAAAGTATTGTTTATCAGTAAGAGGTGGCCTATACACGGCACACAGAGTCACAGAGTAAGTAGTGGATGAAATTGTACCGAGTAGGCATTCACAGTGTAATGTATTATTTTTTAATTTAGTAAACTTATATTTATTTTTAATGTACACAATTATTCCGCCTCCTCTTCTATTCTTACGTAACTCTGTGTGCATTGAATATCCATTCAAATGATACATTGATTTTATGTTGTCAGAAATGTTAGCTTCAGTGATTATTATGCAATCAATTGACGAGTCTGATTCACATAGTAACTGCTCAATTTTAGAAAAGTTTTTAATTAAGGATCTTATGTTTACATGGACAAATGTTAGGTTATGCGGATTACTAGGTACTAAACGTTTGTAGTTCGTGTAACCTAAACAGTTAAATAGTTCTACAATGTTATTATCTTCTATAAAATCCATAAAGTTTTTAATTAAGGTTAAATAAAGGAATTCACCGCTTCTAAAGTAGGTAGCTAAGTAGATACCTAATTTAGTTCGCGTTTGACATCATATTTTGTATATCGTTCTTGGATCTAAGTTTGTATACCTTAGCGTTTTCATTCTTACGCACTAGTACTTTTCCGTCTCTTATCCAGATGAACTTGTAGGCGTCTTTTAGATCCTGCTTCGCCTGCCAAAGTAGGTTCTTGAGATAAGCAGTCAGCGCTTCGCGAACGTAAATCTTCTCGGCAGCGGGTGGTCCTGACAGGTTCGGCACAAGATCCTTGGCGGTGATGGTAATGGTACGGGCAGCGGAGATCAAACGCTGGCGGGTGGATTCCTGGCGAACCCGCACCAGCACTGGTCCAGATCCGGTCCGGCGAGATGGAAGGCGTTTGACTGAGAGAATATCCTCTTTCGGCGCACCCAGTGTTACCACAACACTTTCGGCCAAATTGGGTAGATCCTGGTCACTCGAATCCGGAATACCTGAGATTTCGACGTGGTCTCCCAGCATCTGCTGTTCCAGCTCGACATTGCGTTGCTCGAGGAATTCAATTTTAAGACCAAAGGCCCTGTTTTGGTTGTCAAGGTGAGTTATTTTCCTCTCCATATCCTTCACTTTACTTGTTAGTGCATCTATGGACTCCGAAAATTCGTCCACCTTCTCACTGCAATACTGTAATGATGTAGTGACCGCCCGTATCTCCTGCGTCACAATTAGTTTCACTTCCTTCCTCAGGTCTTGCAGAAGCTGTTTGACGTTAAGGGTTCCTGAAGTCCCTGTGGACGCCGCGTCATCCTCCTCTTCCTCTTCATAGTCGGCAAGCGTAACAAACGATTTCCTTCGTGACGAGTTCATATTGCAGTCGTTGCAGGTCCAATCTAGGTTTTCCGCGACCTTGAGAGCGTTTAGCTGTTTACCACTTAACCCGGAGCAGACAGTAGTAGCATGTACTACTTTTTGGCAGCGGCTGCATTCCAAAATAGTCGTTTTTTTGTTCAGTAATTTAGCACAAGAATGGCACTTGGCCATTTTGAGGGTAGATCAATATAACTTTGTGTTAATGTTAACTGACGTGACGCGTGTTTACTCTACGGCGCACTTGCGAGAACTGAAATACATGAACTGAGAACTTGAATACATTTTTTTTTTTTTTGTAAATACATACTTAGAATACAATACAACGTGAGTTTGAATTCGTATGTTATCCCGAAAGGTGGTGATAGGGACCATGGTTTTGCACAAGCTATGAAAACATTTCTGTGAAATACGAAATCTAAATCTTCCATACAAAAAAAATAATCAATTGACAAAATATTTTGTGTGAAAACCCTACATCTTGGGCGGGGCCGGCGCTAATTTGGTAAATAGGTAAGTAGTAATAAAACTTACAAACTAGGTACATATCAATTTACTGGCTTTCCATGGTATAAGCACTCTGTTCTGAAGACGGGTAGCTACATAGGTAGGTACTACTACGAGTACTAGGTACAGGTAGGTTTTGCACACATTATTCACAAGCACTTAGGTAGGCCATACCTACGACAATTAAATGATTTTTGTACACTGAGTTTAACTTTTCAACATGCGCTCGCAACGAAATAGTCCACGAAATACTGAAAATAACTGAAATGCCTAAGTTTATTTTTAGATTTTCGAGTTCGGTTTCCTTTGACAGCTTAGACAATTTAACCAAATTGTCTAAGTTTGACAGTGCCGAATAATTTTAGGGTCCCGTCCCGTTTTCATTGAAATAAAAAACGGCGAAACAAACATTATGAAATACTTACTTAACCCAATATTGGGTTAAGTAAGTCGTGTGTATGATGACTTCGTAAGCTCTCGATTCGAATTAAATTAAAGTAAATAGGTACCTACTCTGTACGTACTTTATTTAAGTTTCTCGTATCATATCTTAAAGCAATGCCAAAGTCGGAGATTTTCATAAAGTAGGTAGTCGCAAAATGCACTTGTTGTTTATCACTCAATCACACAAATAAAACTTGTCTTACATATGTTTTGGTACGAAAGTACCTACCACTAGTTTTTTTACAATGTGTAAATAAAATAATTTTTAATGAGTGTAGGCATTGCATCACATCCTCTTCGTTCTGAATCATACAACAAATAAACAAAATAAATACTTGAACATAAATTCCATGAAAAATATTATACGGAACCCAACAGACCCCATTTTTATAAAATTAGGATGACGATTCAAAGGAGGCGGTAATACATTTTTATTGCTTTTTGACTTGCCAATGGCAGATTTTGGGTGTCAAATAAGACATAGTTCAACAGAGGTCAAGTACATAATCAGCTGGTTATAGGGTTGCCTAACATGCTTTTAAGCAAAATCATGGCGTAAACTTTACACACCATTTGTTGAATGAAAAAGTCCTGATTCAGAAAAGTCATAGAACTAATGCTGTTGGCATTCAGGAGTAGCTTATCCCCCTTTCGGGATAGCATATGAATTCAAACTCACGTTGTATAACACCCAGACAGAGAACAAACATTTATGTTCACCACACAAATATTTGTTCTCGGTGGGAATCGAACCCACGACCTATGGCGCAGAAGGCAGAGCTACTACCAACTGAGCTAGAGGCCGCAGTCAACCTACATAACCTTGAAATAAAAGATTTTCATGTAAAAAGATAAAAAATAATTAAGTGATGCAGCTTTTGGTAACCCTGAGCTATGGCTTTATTCTAGCTGTGTTTTTATTTTCGGTGCTTGTAATTTGTATATTTATGCGTGTTGTGTTACAAGAAAAATATGGTATTTATCAAAATAATGACGTACCTATTTCTGTGTATTACTTTTGATTGTTTTTGAAGACTAACGCAAATCAAACTACAATCAAAATACTTAATCGAAGCAATTACTTCTTTAATTTATTTGAATTGTATTAAAAAACCGTCTTCTTCTTGTCGTGTCTTTAGTTCTTCTTGCGAACCAGTGTGGTGAAAGGATTTAGAGTGCGTCCCTTGTTGTCGAACTTTTAGGTTCTACGACATGCCCGTTTCCTTACGATGTTTTCCTTCACTGTTTGAGAGTACTTACATAGTACACATACATTTTATGATTGAAAATCTAATTGGTACACGACTGGATTTGAACCTACGGCCGAACAGAGACCACCACAGAAACCACTTTTCACTCGCACTTGACTTTGTAATAATAAATAATATTGTATGTATTTTTTTAAACTAACTGAACACTATCTAGCCCCAAATTAAGCAGAGCTTGTATTATGAGAGCCAAACAGGTGAAATAATATATATATAACTTTTTTAATAAATATTGTGGACAATTCACACAGCTATCTAGGTTCAAATAGAGCAGAGCATTTATTTTTTATATACAACTAGCTGTTGGAACAATAATATGGGCCACTTGATGTTATGTGGTAATCATCGCATATAACAAAGCATTGCCTCGTAGGTCACGCACGTCAGGTACGTATATGCCCTGCGTCTATCAACTTGAGGCATACAGATGTTCAGCCTCACGTGCCAGTAATTTAGAATTTTTATTATGGGAATTATTATTTATTATTATTATTTTAAAGGGTCAAAACGTGTGAGCGAGAAGTACACCGGTTACCTTTGCCTTAAACGCAAGCCGTTTTATAGTGACTTTAGCGTTAGAAGCGTCAAACTGTGACGCTAGCGGGAGAGTGCGGGGCGAAGGAAGTGGCGCCCTCTCATTACCTCCGCTCCGGTATCCGCTTTGAATAAATTTGAATTACCTTACAATCTGTTTCCGAACGAATTTCACGCCGTGAAGAAGGATTTCAATATCGTGCGATCGCATCTACTTAATAGCCGGCTGTTCTTTGTTTTAATAAAAAATGGGTTTATTTAAAATATAGTTTTCATATAAAAATATATTATCACATAACTTTTCATTCAGAGGTTCTTATTAAAACTCAAAAACAAGACGGAAAGCATTTTTTAAATCATAGTATTCTGGAACCACTTAGCATCAGGTGGGCTATAATATTATGGTTGTTCCGTCAGTTGTTGTATAATGAGAAAACTCCTTCTGTTTTTGTACTCATTTAGTTAAATTAAACGTAAACGATAAAACGATTATAAAATTATGAAAATCGTATGTTGTAACCATTTCATAAATATTCAGTTTTACCAAGAATTACCGAGAATAATTTTCACATTTCAACCAAACATCCCAGATGAAATGTGTCTCAAATAAAATGAATTTTGTGTGTTTCCTTACAATTATTTCACGTAAAATATGAGCCGTTCTGAGCGAAACAATTTTTCACTCGCCCCTTTCTCATTTCTTTTGTTTATAAACAGTGCGACAGGGTGCATCATGACAACCAGAAGTTTCATTTTAAATGTGGGTAATTTGTCAACTGCGATAATATAAAAATTAGGAACATGCGAAGTTTAGAGCTTCCTAAAGGTTTTTTTACAAGCGTTCGATCGTACATACTAACGTTCCTAAAAATCTAAAAACCTATTTTCATCCTCGTCCCTCGGCGAACGTTCAACCGGTAATGTTTTTGTAATAGGCAGAGAAGTAACTGCTGAATATCATAGGCCACTCTGTTCTGTTCCACATTCTTCTCTGTTCCATAACTCGTAATTATTGTTCTCATAAAAAAACAACTAGTTTGTTTTTTTGCGTTAAAGCCTTTTGTGCGTTAAATACTTTATACATAAAGGTAGCCAGCTACAGCGGTAAGGTAGGTAGGTAGCTTTATAGGTCAGTGATGACTTATGGCACTGAGACGTGTTCGCTAACTATTGGCCTCGTGCACAAGCTCAAAGTCGCACAACGAACTATGGAGAGAGCTATGCTGGGAGTTTCACTACGTGATAGAATCAGAAATTAGGTAAGTTGAAGTGGCAATGGGCAGGCCATATAGCTCGAAGAACTGACAACCGTTAGGGAATAAAGGTTCTCGAATGGCGATCACGAACCGGAAGACGAAGCGTAGGGCGCCCATCCACCAGATGGACCGACGACATTGTTAGGATCATGGGAAGTCGATGGATGGAATGGGCTCAGAATCGTTTTTCCTGGAAATGTGTAGGAGAGGCCTATGTCCAGCAGTGGACTTCTTCAGGCTGATAATGATGATGATGATGAAAGGTAGCCAGTGTTACACGCAAGCATATATTTTTTTATAATGAGCTGTGAAGCTTGTATTCTGTTGTTCATTCACTGTGACAGACAGCGATTATGAGGTTTTCACGCATCGAATGACGAGAAAAATAAATTCTTGCTGCGTAGTTGCAGTGGGACGATAGTTTTGCCAGGCAACGTGGAGATGCCTATACAACTATCTCTTTATTTTGTCTTTCATATTTTTACTATACTTAGTAGGACAATCTTATTGGACACAAGGTCAGGTATGTCTGACAGTTAGGTCTGACCGTTGTGTCTGATATTTAAATAAACAAATATTGTGGACAATTCACACAACACTACCCAGCCCCAAACTAAGCAGAGCTTGTAATATGGGAACCGGATAGCTGTTTTAATACTTGAATACATTTTTTTTGTAAATACATACTTAGTGTACAATATAACACCCAGACAGAGAACAAACATTTATGTTAACCACACAAATATTTGTCCTCGGTGGGGATCGAACCCACGACCTACGGCGCAGAAGGCAGAGCTACTACCAACTGAGCTAGAGGCCAGTCTTATTTAGGTATCTCTGAGTTATATATCAATGTTCACTATTAGATTAGTTAAACCAGTAGTTTCATTTGTAACCAGGATCTTGTGGTGTTTGATCAAAATCGAGATTCATCTACATTTATGTATTGAAATACTTTTATGTATTGAGGTCAATCATGATTGACGTTTGAGGGTTTGCCCTGTACGCATAATTTTAATGCTGCAATACTACCATGGTGAAAGTTACGACAATAATAATGTAGCCAGCTGTACTTCATTAGGCAGCAAGTCTAGCGAACAACAATCAAATGATTAAAAGCAGAAGTATCAACTCATCAACAGGTGATTCGTCTACTTGCTCCGTTTCGTTTTTGTAAAAAATGCCAACAATAACCAACCTAAATAGGTATATCATTAAATTTTGTTATCAAAAAAATTATATTATAGTCAGACATATTTAACGCTTAGCACAGGTTTCATGTACTTATCACTTATCGAGCAATCAAATAAATAAGTAAAATATTTATTGACATTGTTTATCTCAAATGTGGCAACCAAAAATGTTGGGTTAACAGGTGTCAAATATAAGATTAGTCGATTAACCATCCAAAAAACCGACTCTTATAAGAGACAAAATTTTTTCGCATCCTGAAGTCGTTCCACGAAAATCACTTACGAGTACTTTCAGTATATTAATTTTCGTGCTTAAATTTTGTGGACCAAATTATTCCATCTGCAAAATATCCACCGTATTTATTTGATTAACTTGAGGAAAACGTAGGTATGAGATGGTATATTCCTTTTGCTGACGTGTTTCTCCGAAAAGTTATTTAAAATGAAATTGAGCTGTCAGACTCCCTCTCACTCTTCGTCAGACTCCGAAATCATTTGATATCTTTTTTGTATTAAATATAATTATTATACAGTCAACTTATGGCTCATAATAAGAGGATATGGATTGCGTTAGCAGGAACCTAAACCATGCATTCAGAAACCAGTTAGGAGGAGGGAACTTTTTTACTATCAGTACAAGAAACCTAGGGTGTTATTAATAATCCTGGCGTAGAGTTGGACTAGTTAATCCGTGTTTTGTCACATTTGCTCGAGTTGACAATTGCATGTCAATGCAAGAGACAAAACACGGATTAACTAGTCCAACGCTACGCCAGGATTATTAACAAGGCCCATAGTGTATACTATGGTATACATACATACCATATTATTATATGGCTATGGCGTAAGATAGCTTAGATGTGCTTCAGTAGACATGATGGGCGAGGCATCCATCACTATATTTAATTTACGCAAAAGATTTTTCAGATTCGTTGTGCTCTCATTTATCAAAGGTTGAGCTTTGTCTTCAGGGGGCCGTGGATCTCGAATTTTCTCCACTTTATCATAAGAACTCTATAAAGATGATTGTCATGGAATTTTTTGATTCCACGGGGGACCATTCCGCGCTTCATGTTCAAAGTTCAATTAAGCTAAAGATAATTTAGAACACAAATATAATAATGCTCAACATAGTAACAATAATGCATACATCTTCTAGGCGCCTGCACTTAGAACAACAGACAGCTACTTACGGCTTAGTTCCTCTTATTTTGCATGAATTTTATCTTTCAATCTGCTGTAACTCGTTGGAGTTGGATTTTAGAAATTCCGTTTTTTATTGCACTTCAAGACATTATGAAAAATATAAAGAAACAATATATTTTTTGCGACACACCAACGATAAATTTATACACCAACGATTTAAAAATAAATTTAGAAGTGAGTATTGAGCGTCCCAAACGGACTCTTACTCAGCGTAATGTAAGATAACCTCTTTTATTTTTGAGACGAATAATTCTTTCTGTGCTTTGATTGTTAGTCAGCGAATCACGAACCTCTCTCTCTTTAGCGAGATTCCTCTGAGCAGCATTGAGGAAGTTTTCCTTAAATTCTCTGCGGGTGTGACCTACATGTGCCGCGAAAGCCTCTCGGATGTCGGCGAGTTCGTTTGATGTAAGTTCTGCGGGTAATTTTTGGGGAGTGTATTAGTCGGGATGCTGGAATTTATAAGATGAATTTGTGTCAATGAATTTTTTATTAAGTTGTTGAACATTTCTATCACATAATCACAACATTTTAATGAAATACATAGGTATTGTTGATAATCTATACAGCGCTATCTAGCCCAAACTAAGCACGGCTATTAATATGGGAACCAAAGAGCTGATATAGCTATAGTTTATACATTTTTTGTTTTTACGGACTGGCCTCTAGCTCAGTTGGTAGTAGCTCTGCCTTCTGCGCCGTAGGTCGTGGGTTCGATCCCCATCGAGAACAAATATTTGTGTGGTGAACATAAATGTTTGTTTTCTGTCTGGGTGTTATATTGTATTCTAAGTATGTATTTACAAAAAAAAAATGTATTCAAGTACCTATTATATCAGCTATCTGGTTCCCATATTACAAGCTCTGCTTAGTTTGGGGCTGGGTAGTGTTGTGTGAATTGTCCACAATATTTATTTATTTATTATATTATTATATTTTTTGTTTGTACTTAGAATGCAATAATTAAAAGATCTTTAAGAAACTGGCTTTATGAACGGATGCCATGTAAATTACATACCGAGTTATAGTCAAAATTAATAATAACAGTGCCTTATTGTACCAAAAATAAAATTAATTGATTTGTTTTAGTACATTTTCTGAATGAAAATTTATGTGCGCATACTAATTATAACGAAACAAACGCTTAAAACCCCACAAACGGCTTGCGTGACTCATTCCATCGACATACTAAACTTTTAACCGCAGACATTATTCTTGGTACTCGTATAAGCCCTAGCAAGCCCAATTAACCATCAACATATTAAAACACTAAACATGTTGGTACAAACGAAATCTACCGTAATAAACGCACACACCTACACCACGAAGACAGAATCGATTCGGCTCCATTAAACCACAATACGACGGCCGTACAATAATAACAGTAATCCTACAAATCTACATATCACACGTTTCATTTCCCCTTTTCATCCACACAAGAACTTACGCTGCCCCAACTTTCATGCAGTGTGAAGAACCACTGGCTTTAAACCGTGGTACTAAAGTTGATTTTCCTCTGCTAAGCATTTCGATAGCTGCAGAATTGTTGTGGCAAATAAATATGCCTTCACTAGATATAAGACATGGCAGTAAAAAAGGGACAAGAATGTAGACAGTAAAATGGATGCGAAGCTAAAAATTGATCCTTGTAATATCATGTCAAACCTTCGGCAAATGGTTTTAAATAAGGTTATAGTAACGCCAATCTTGTTTCTCCATAAGGCTGTGTTTCTGGTTTCCAAGCTCAGTATTATTATTAACAACAAGCACCTCCAAAAGTTGACAAAAGTTGAAGATGTTACTTGTAGACATACTTATAAGTGTTTCTTAGGTGTAAGACATTGCTTATAGTTAGCCCGGTCACTATTTTTTTTTAGACAACTAGCTGATGGAACAATCATATGGCCCACCTGATGTCAAGTAGTAACTATCGCCTATAACAAAGCATTGCCTCTTATGTAACCCACGTCATGCAGTGCTTTGCGGCCATCAACTTGAGGCATACTGATGTTTACGTGCATGCCTCACGTTCCAGTAATATTACCGCCCAAACAATTTGTCATTGATAATGTTTTAAAAAACGAGTGCAAGTAGTCTTTGGTCAACGGTACCTTTTGCTACTCTGCTGCCGATACCCCCGTCATAGTCCACTTGAAAAAACGTCGCAGTGCAGTACTGACAGTGACAAGTGTGCGTTAGGGTGGAGCACGGATGTATGAGATTTTATTTTTTTTGAGATTTTCAAATGTAATAGAGGGGGATTGGTGCGTTATATTATAGTTAAAATACATACAACTTTTCAATCAGATTGATGATTATCTTCTGCCTCCGCATTGACCACAAAAAAATAAATTTAATGGAAAAAGTCTAGTACAGTTATGGCCAAATATTGAGCTTCATTTAAAGTTAAATAGGTAATAAATGGTGCACAGTAGTAGTATTTAAATATCTCTTTATTATTTTTAAATTAAACCAGTGCAATAATTTATTAAAACATTTAAAAAGATAAACTATTAACAAGCACGGAAATCTTTTTTGTCTCAAATTTAGGTATTAAGTTACGTGATGCTAATTTAGCCTTTATCGCACCTAATCTTGACTTTCTTCAGCATTGAGAAGTGGCAGCTTCCGATGTCACTTTTACAGCTCGGTAAAACAGCTTGAGTTTGGCATGGAAGCCTTATAAACAATACTTCACCCTCACCACCTGATTCAACGATGGACAGAATTTCTTGGTCGGGATTTTTTTCTTAATAAGTGGTTCAGTTAATATCTCTTACCAATTTATTAAATCAATACATGTTAAGGCATCGAAATTTAAAGACGGTACTTGAAACATCCCGTTGAAGGTTGAGGCATCCTGCGTGCCTTTAATATGCGCCAGGCTGCTAGTTCCGAATATGCCTCCTGTTATTCGTTATCATTGCATGGAGAATGCTCTCGGGATGTGCAAAATAGCTGTTGCATTGAATGACAGGATCGATAATCTTCTTTAGATCCACTGGCAAGTACCTGTAGGCCTTTATCATAATATGTAAAAGATGTCACGCGCCATCTTTGCATGAAGTTTTATTTTTAATATAGAATCATGATGGTCGTAAGCTTTTACAACAAATGTAACCAAAGTTGTCAAGTTTTCCGATGGTGTTTCTGTTGTAACATACAAACATAGTATCCGGTTGGCACGTGTGAGCCAACGGGCATGAGATATTTTGCCAGGAGATATTTGTTTGCCAGATTTTCTGGGAAATCACCTGAAAGTACCGCTGAGACACTCTTGTGCAAGTACTGTTGATCTGTACTCAAATCTTGAGCCATTTCTGGAAAGCATTTTCCTCTCACAGCAGGTTTACAACTCTCAAGTGCTTTCCCCAATGTTCTAGTGTAAGATTTAGGATCCAAAGTACCCCCGTCAAGATTAAGAAAAAAGTGCCTCAGAGAAAGTTCATTCATGTGGAGTAAACGCGTTATTTTTGTTTTGTATCGAAAATAAACTGTACTTTTAATCATTTCAAGGACTAAACTAGGCTTGTTTATTTAAATTTCATACATTTGCATGTCGCTAAAATGGAGTCTAGGAACCAACTTTTTTGAAAAGTTCAATGACCTTGTGGAGGCTGTTACCGTAAATGAAAACCAATAATATTTTGCATGGTTTATTTTGAGTCAAAATGGCACCAACTTTTCACTATTAGAACACTCACAAACGTTTTTTTAATTTTCGCTCCACCCTAGTGTGCGTGTCAGCCTGTCATTACTAGCATTGTGACAGGAGCCGCGGATTTTGAGCGAATAGGCGTAACGATGGCGTAGCTGATATATTATGGAGTTTTATTTATGGGTAAGGACTACATCGTAAAATTTGGAAATATAATATAAATGATTGACTATGGGGCTCAAATTTGTCCGAAACGTCAGCAAGTCCATTTTTTATTCTTGGAGCTTTAGCAGTTATTAATTCATATTCATAAAATAAACTGACGAAATGAGCAGATGCTCATTTCGTCAGTTTATTTTAATTTCGAAAAACAAGATTTTTGTGACTCTTACCATAGACTAAGGAAAACAAGTTTTCCTTAGTCTATCCTCTTACTTAGTTACGTACTTTGGACCAATTTAACAGATAAACTTGGCCTTAATAATATATACAGGTGTTACCAGACTATATATATACTACCAAAAATTCCAGAGGTGTAAAGTACCTATCAACAATTTGAATACCTGATTATCTAATATTATGTATGAAGCAGCTGTTTTATTTCTCGCGTTCACTTTAACTTCCTGTAGCTTTCGGTAGTAGTCTGGTAGCACCCTGTATAGGCAAACTTGTTGTATAAAATAGGTTATGTAGGTCACTCGACGCAAAATGCTAAGGCACGCCTAAAGATATATCCGTAGTTACTTAAACTGAATGAAACGTGGCCTATTGTGCCGCGAATTTTCCCAGAGAATGCCGATACGTAGGTATGATTTACTGGGGTCACTTGGTTAGGACCATTATTTTGAAGGGCTTTTTATTTAAATTGAGAGGCTAAGTACAAACCAAAACATCGATAAGCCGGTTTGTTGAAGTGATTGAATGTTTTGTCAATGGGTCGACCTTTCTTTTTTGATATTTATACCTACATAACTAGCTGTGCCCGTGGTTTCGTCCGCGTGGAATAGCTTCTTTGAGTAGCATTTTCGATTTGCAGTGGAAAAAAAAGCAGTTTTAAAAGCAGTATACTAGCATGCGTGTGGCACAGTTGCCTGCCCTCACGTGTTCGGCTAAGCAAACTTAGGCTTCTCTTAGGCGCCGAGCAACACCACGTTTGCCCCTTACCGTACCCTCCCCCCCTCGCACCGTACCATGCCTCGCTTCTCCCCCTCCCATGACGTACTACACCACGCTCCCTTCCCTGTACCGTACCACGCTGCGATCCCCTCCGCCCTCTTTCCTTTTGTAATGACTCCGTAAATGTTGCATCAGAACAACTCTAATATTTTGTCTCTTATCGCAAACTTATTATTACTTATATATATTCACATAAACCTTACATAATTTCCATAAAAAAATCTCATCCCCTATTGATATTTTACGCCCTTGTGGAGGGTACAACTCTTGCAACCTTTGTATAATATCATTTACTGATCGAGTGAGCGAAGCAAACGAGATCTTTCAAACAACTTGGGCGATTTGGCTTTTTATGTGCGTATGTATGTATGTATTTGTGTATGTTTGTCCGACGATAACTTTCGAACCGTTGATCGGATCTACATGAAATTTGATAAATCGATAGCTTGTACTTGAAAATTTTACTGGTAAGTATATGAGTAAAATCAGATGAGGATGAGGGTTATTAAGATATAGGGTTTTTTAAGGGTGCAAAAATAAAAATAAATATACAAATAAATCTACTTAAATGTCATAAATGAAAGAACTTTGTTTGGACATTCCAAAACAGTTTTTGTTTTTTTCTAGGACGCTCAGTTTTTGCTATAAAAAATAAAAGGTTAACAATACAAAAAATACAAGATTCCAACGCCGTGCTTATGTATAAGTGACAAAATAACAACTTTGTTTCTGTCGTACTAAAAACATGATTATCCTGGAAGAGACAGTGAATGAATGATAAATGCTTTTGTTTAAACAATGATAAACATTAATTATAGCTGTCTATTATTTTCATTTTTGGCCAAAATGTAATCTATTTTATATTCGGAGTAAAAGCGGGTGCCAGCGGCGGGCGGTGGAGGCCACGTACAATGATGGATGATCCTGCAGTGGTAAGGTACATAATAGCTGCAGGATAGAACCGCAATTATTACATTTACGTAAATAAGTTCAAGATTACATATATTAATTGTTCTAAACTGTAACGAAAATCTTCTTCGGCTAAATAGCCTCATTAGAATAAATAAATAAAGAGTATAACAGGTTCGCGTACTTACGCATTAAATATTGTACAACCCATCATGTTTAATATTTACTTGCTAGTTTAAGAGAGCACTGGTGGTCTAGTGGTAGTGGCCCCGCCTTCCGATCCGAAGGTCGTGGGCTCAAATCCACTCGTGTACCAATGAGTTTTTCTGTCGAAAAATTTATGTGCACTATGCCAGTACTCTCAAAAAACGGTGAAGGAAAACATCGTGAGGAAACCGGCGTGTTGTAGAACCTAAAAAAGCGGCCTACTTGCGGAAAAACCTGCCCACACATCAAGTGCGCATGAAGTTTATCATGCGCACTTAGCACTTAGTTTAGGCTCGGCAAGTTTATGCCGAGCCTGCTAGTTTAATGTTGTAACACTTCTGTATCATTGATGCTTGTTATCAAATAAATCTTTTATCTTAGTCAGTTGGTGTGTGCGTGTCCAAACTTTAATTGCCATGTTTCATACTTTTGTTTCTCTACAAAATCATAGGCCTCACTCATAAACCTTCACGAAAACAGAAACAAGCAGATGTTGGTTTAAATCCGGTTGATAATTTTCGTACTATGAAATAATAATTGTATTCCTCGCTTCTTCACACAAGCCATGTACTTAGTTAGAGCAAGGTACTCCTATCAATGTCTAATCAAAGGTCTATTTTTTTTCCTATACACAAAACGTGTATAACTAAAACATTCAAAATTTTGCGCTTTTGTATTAGCCACACTTGTGACTCAGTTGAACTCAGATTAAATTTAATCATTGCTTACAGTTTAACCCTGTCACCCTGATAATGTGACCTGTGACATTATCCGTGGTAAGAAATGGCAATAATTTTATCACTATTTATATTTTTATTATAGCCTATTATGTTTAAAGTGTAAGACATGTTTAGACTAAGCAATAAACAATTTTCATCGTTATCTTTTATCTTGTAATTGGTAATGCTCAGTAAAATAAATTATATTACAGAGACTGATAATGATAAACCTGAGCACAAATGCACAATAGTAACAAAACTGGACTTACCTGAATGTAAGCGTGGTCAGCGGCCGGTACGACTTGTGGCTTGTGATATCCGACATCGGCGTCCCCCAAAAGTCATTCTCCAACAATTTGTAGACACTGTTCCACCCATTCACGTCTCGGTTCGACACTATAGCGGAGATGTCGTCATGCACGAACTCGCCATTAAAACTATTTGCATACGTCAGAGCGCCAACTAACGCCACCAGTATGTAAACCACCCAATCACTTTCGAATAGCACTTTCCAAGGTTTTTGGGTCATTTCTTCGGGGACCGGCGGTAATCGACGCTTTTTTATTTTCATTTTGTCACACTTTTGATCACTTTAGCACTTTGAACATGAAGTTTTTAATATCTCACGCTTTATTTATGAAAATTCAACGTGTATTTTAAGTTCTGATTTTACACAATAATTGTACACAAATTCAACAGCAGAGATTCTTGCAAATAACCCTGAAGTTTTTATAAGTAAATGTAATTGCAGGATGAGCTGAATCTTCATTTCATTCAAATTCCATAACCAAACCAGTTGTGTTTGGTTAATCGTTTATCTATATTGTACATAGACGTAAGGAAATGTAAATAATTATATAGTTCTCCACTCTAACTAGTATTTTTTTATTGTCGCCGTACAAAACTCCAGTACTTAGCTAAAAAGACTTTAAAATGTTTTATCATCTCTTTTCGTTCTGATATAAGCTAATACTGATTAAAGCAATTGCTACAAAACATTTCATGCTCAATTAAGAACAAAAAGGTCTGATGACATAATCAGTCAATACCTACTGCAAAGCAATTTTCTCAGTAAACAAACCGAATAGATCGTCGATTTGATATATCGGCACTCTCAGCTTCATGCATATACGCAATTGGTAAACTACTAACTCGGCACGGAAGGTGGTTCTAGCTCGCTCCGACTAAAAGTTGCTTTTAGACTCCTAACATACTAGCATGATACTGTCAGCTAAATAACGAACGTTTTAATAGTTTTAATGAAACCCAAATGTCAATAGTTTTAATGGAAATCTGTCTTTTTCCTAATTATTATGATTTTCATTTTATTGAGCGACAATCTGATTGATCTGGAGTTTTTGTTTTTTTATACAACTATCCGATAGAACATTTGTATTTTTTTTGTATTTTTTGTATCATTTGTATTTTTTTTTTGGTAAATTTAGAGATTATTAGTAGTTTCAGATTAAGAATTTAGTTTATATACTCATATATAATATATATATATAAAATTTTCACGTTTAAAAGTCTAAGATATACAGGGTGTCCCATAAGTCAACGTCCAGCCGAAAACGGGTGATGCGCCAAGTCATGACAGTTATCAGAAAAATATATAAAAAATATTTGCTAAGTACCTTTTGAGTTATGAGTATTTTAAAAAAACAGGAAAAACTGACACCCTGTGATGATCTTTTAAGTCCTGTGACTACAAATATTAACTTTTCATGAAACTTTTTTCTGCAACGTAAGCATGAATAACCCTTCTGTAAATTACAATTCAAAATTAAGCCATAACTGCCTCAGTTTTCAATGAAATCGTGGAGTTTTGGCCAACGCTTCATTTCAGATAATTACATCACCCAACTTTAACCGTCTGTACCGCAAAAAAAATGTACTACACTATCATGGCATGTAACTTTAAAAATTGGCGCATTTATCAAGGATTCCAAAATGGTATAATACTTGCTAAAGTACTCCTTAGTTTTGGAAATAAAAAATGTTTTTTCAACTAAACCGGATTTCCAATCAATTTTATTTCATGAGATAAAATGTTTGTAACCTTTAAATTATGGACTTAAAATGCCTACGCTGTGTTTTTAAGTGACTCACAATTTACAGGTACAAGTAAATACCATTTCGACAATGCAAGTAAACAGATAGAGCCACCATCTTGTCGAAAGAGTAATAACCATGGGTGTTCAAGTAATTTGTTAGTTTTAGGTGAAAGTTTAAAATAAAATTCAATCATAGGATTTCTTCAATCGTGATTTTAATTTAACTACATCAGGGATTTACAGTAAATGTTCAAACTGTTAGCCTTCAGCAGTAATGCAAGCTCTACATTTCCTTAAAAAAAATCAGCTGTCTGTAAAGTCAGTTAACTGACGACAGTTGAACGTGACAACGTCATACAGCTGTCCACGCGGACGCATCGCTCACTCAAGTAGGAGAGAGACCGATGTCTCTCGTGCCGAACGTGGAGGCCGATTGTGCCTCTTTGTCGCTCGTTCCGCGCTCTCACTTGCACTTCAAGTATTAAATGGAATGCCTCAGAGCGAGGTAACGCCGCATGAGTCATGTTTTTTCGTACGAGCAGCCGGCTCCATCGAATTATAAGACGTTATCACGTCAAAAACCATGTAATAAGACCGGCGACGGGCGAAGGCAAACTTTAGATTAAAACCACGATTGAAGTAATCCTATGATTGAATTTTATTTCAAACTTTTACCTAAAACTATCAAATTACTTGAAAACTTATGGTTATTACTCTTTCGACAAGATGGTGGATCTATCTGTTTACTTGCATTGTCGAAATGGTATTACTTGTACCTGTGAATTGTGAGTCACTTAAAAACACAACGTAGGCATTTTAAGTCCATCATTTAAAGGGTACAAACATTTTATCTATTGAAATAAAATTGATTGGAAATCCGGTTTAGTTGAAAAAACATTTTTTATTTCCAAAACTAAGAAGTACTCTAGCAAGTATTATACCATTTTAGAATTCTGGATAAATGCGCCAATTTTTAAAGTTACATGCCATGATAGTGTAGTACATTTTTTTTGCGCTACAGATGGTTAAAGTTGGGTGATGTAATTATCTGAAATGAAACGTTGGCCAAAACTCCACGATTTCATTGAAAACTGAGGCAGTTATGGCTTAATTTTGAATTGTAATTTACAGAAGGGTTATTCATGCTTACGTTGCAGAAAAAAGTTTCATGAAAAGTTAATATTTGTAGTCACAGGACTTAAAAGATCATCACAGGGTGTCAGTTTTTTCTGTTTATTTTAAATACTCATAACTCGAAAGTTACGTAACAAATATTTTTTTTTATATTTTTCTGCTAACTGTCATGACTTGGCGCATCACCCGTTTTCGGTTGGACGTTGACTTATGGGACACCCTGTATAAGTATAAGATGACAAAATAGCAAATCCCCAAAGTTTAAAATTTCCCTTAAATTTCCAAAATGGAAGCCTTATCAAAGAGCCTCGAAAGTTTTTCAACTTCTTGTTTTGTTATTTTACTTTGTATTGGCTTCAATCAAATAACGAAGAGCATATTTTGACGTTTGAACAACAAAACTTTCGACAAAAGTTTGATCGATTCCTACGGTTTGCTAGAGTGGTTATTTATGTCAAGAGTCGTTTTGTTCTGTGGGTTATTCTGAGTAAAGGCCATGCCTAATCTGAACGCATACATTTGATGGATCGCCGTCGCTGAATACATCAGCATCGGGGGTCAGTCCGACCGCTGATGTCATATTCATGAGAGCTTGGCTGCGGGTAAACGATCTGCCCGAGTACTAGTTCTTTTTACCCAAACCGACCCTTTTCGTTTTTGTCTTTAGCGTTCCGTGGCGAACAAAAAATGAGAGCAGGTTCACAAAGTCCATTTGTTTCTGTGTCAAAATGTTTGCTAGGGGTAGGTATACTTTTTGTAACGTAGCTTTAGGTGAATACATTTTAATATTTTTTAGTCGATTTCATAACTACTAATTTAAGTTCTTATCTTAAACCAGGAAGTACCACATTCACCATAAAATAGATTAATTTTTATTTTCAACTCGGTAATTTAAGTTGTATAAGCCCTAAGCCTCGCCACAAGTACTCGCACTTGTCCATGTTTTTTATTATATTCCTTGGTGGAAGTACGCGACTTTTTAAAAGCTTGATTTATGGCCGCCAGTGACTCTGAAACAAACAAAGAAATGATTTATAAACATTGAACTGTCGTTTTCTTATTACATAAGGTTTTATTGTTAGGGGCACGCACATTTTACGAACGGAATTTGGAGGAAAGGCTACGTGATGTTGTGTTAATCGATTGTGGAATGATTTTGGGACGTCTATAAACAAACAAATAAATTAAGAGGGAAAATTCTAGTTCATAGCATGTCGTGGGTTCGATCACTGAGATTTTTAAATATATAAGCATAGTGGACAATCCAAACAACACTATCTAGCCCCAAACTAAGCCGAGCCGAGCCGAGCTTGATGGGAACCAGATAGCTGATGTAATAATAATCTGCATTTTTTTTTAAATACATGCTTTGAGTATAATATAAAAGCCAGACATCATTCATCATCGTGATCATTAAGGGATGAACATAGATATAATGTATATTAGAATCATCATCAGCCTAAAGAAGTCAAATGCTGGATATAATGTTATAATGCTGGCTTCTCTATACATTCCAGAAATAACCTTCTTTTATTTATTATCTGGGTGTTAATTATAATATTATACACCTTTAGTATTTGTTATCTAGTTATCATAGAACAAGATTTGTATAGTTTTGGGATTAGACCATGAGCGCTCATACCAAAGGGCAGTAGCACTTATCTCTATAAAGGGCAAATTCAAAGCGAATTTTATAAAAACTTTACAGAGTGCAATAATAGGCGAGCTCATCGCTGTGAACATTATCAGAGGATATTGGTTACAGTTAGTTAATGATATAAGTCGGTCGTTAATTCAATTATAAGGTAATCTAGAGAGATTACCTTGTAATTGGATTTTTGACAGACTTTAGATGAAATCTTGTTGTTAAAGATGAAGGTGCTATGAAATATAAAACAAAACTACAATTTTCAATCAAAATCCTGCTTTAAGGCAAGAAGAGAAGGTAATTAAGCCCTGGTCTTTGTTGGCCAACGGCATTATGTCGACCAAGCATAAGAACCAAGGTGAAGTTTCTTACCAAACAGGTAAGAAACTCCAGCAGCTTCAAGCTGGTTCCTACCCCATCACAGCTTGTTCGTTATTGGCACAGATCATTTAAATGTTTTTTATACAACTAGTTAGCTGACGAATCAATCATAAATTAAAAGGTAACCACGCCTATAACGAAGCATTGCCACGTTGGTTACGCACGTAAGGAACGTGCCCTACAATGCATTGCACGTGAGGCTGAACATTATGTATGCCTCATTAACGGGCGCAAGGCAGTGCGCTCATTAATTAGGCATACAGATGTTCAGCCTCACGTGCCAGTAATTTCACCGGCATCCACCACACCCTTTAAACCGAAACACAGTGATGCTGCTAGTGTGATGGTGTAGATAGATGAAGACCGTAGTTTGACGGCACTGCTTCCGTAGAAAATTATCTAGTGCTTACCGAGTACTATAAGATTGCGACACTGTGTCGCGAACATTCTCATCTCGCAAACATGAGCTCGCGGATCTCAAGACTAGATTTGCCGATCGAGTTAGGTATTCCAGTACCCGAAGTCGGAGTTTTGCTACCACATTTCGTCTACCAAATGTTGTTTTCTTGTGAGCACGTGTCTCTCTCTTTTGTATGGAAAATTGATGAGACAGCAACTCTACCTATACGTTTCAACTTTTTGCTGGCTCATCTTTTCTCCATACAATAGAGAGAGACAATAAGACGAAACGAAAACAACATTTCGGATACGAAATGTTGTAAATGAAGCGGGACTTGCCCTTCTGATTGAGTAATATATTTAGTTAAATATTCTATGTGCCTATCTTATCCCACTTCTGATTCCAAGCAAGCTATTATTATAACGATTATATATTAATCATTAGAATCAGTACCTTTTTCATTAAATTTTGAAACTACTAGCAGTATCTGCATCACCCCGAGAAAAAAGTATTGAATAAATGAAACTATTATTCTTGACTGTGTTGTACTTACATCCTTTCAAAGAGAGGAGACGCTAACTCAGATTAATGAAGACAGTACATGTTACCATAAAGAGACACTGTACATATTAAAATGTACGTACATTATTAATTTTTGGTAGACTTTTATGAGACGCGTTCTGAGACATAGCTTAGGAGTTTGTTTTTAAGTAGGTATGCAATACTTATTTTTACAAATGTAGAAAAAGATATAATTATGCAATTGTAATACGGTAAAAGTAGTAGAAGTAGACATAGATCTCTTTACAAAGAGCTCGTCTGGGAAAGTAATACCATGCCTATTTCTTCATTACTCAAATTGATAAAGCCGACTAAGCGGTCAGGATGGTTTAAATGCTGGGCAAAAGCCTATTCCATCTGAAATCTTGTCCTATGTACTTTATAGCGTTCCGCAAGTAGGGTTTCTGTAATAATAAAACTAGCTGCCCCTAGTGCTATATATTTTTTTTACAATAGATGCAAGAGGCCTGTTAACTTCTTGACACGTTTATAAAGTCAGGCTGTGCTCTTTTTATCGGAAGTGACTTGCAAGGCTGAGTTTTGTTTTGGATATTTGTTCCATAATCAAGCATGTATCTCTTCCCATCAAGCATTCTCTTCCCATCTTCAAAAAGCTTTTGCACAGCCACTATTCAGTTGAATTAGGAGGTTCATTATGATTTATCTATGTGATCAGTATAATTATGTATGTTTATATTATTGTTGCTATCTATGTATCTATGTTTATAAACTGTAGATATAATGTACTGTGTATGTATATACCTACCCTAAACCGACGAGCATGTATGAAGAATTATGAGAGTGAATGAAGCGAAAGAGGTGTGTCAGGATCGTAGCAAGTGGAAATCCGTGATCTCTGCCTACCCCTATGGGAATAAGGCGTGATTTTATGTATTATGTATGTATGTATATGTATAGGTATAATATGTAATGTTTCTATAGTTCCTACATCAATAATTGCATTTAGTTGAAATAAGCTGTCTAATTTCTCATAATAATATATAGTGTAGAAGCTCAATGGCACCGCCTTCTCGTTAATCAAATCCTGTCCATCCAAAGGCTGTCTGGCGGAGAGATCGCTCATAGCGATAAGACCGCCCAGTGTGCTTCGCTATAGTTTTCGTTTTTCGCTATGTATAATGTCCTATTCTTGTGGTGTACAATAAAGTGTTATCTATCTATCTATCCATGTATGTACCACGACAAGGGAAGTTTAAAAAACTTGAGAAACCAACTTCATAGCCGAATCGAATTTGATGAAATCTCTATCGCGGTCTCGTGGAACTGGCACCTATATAGACTCACCTAGTTTTAAGACGTTTCAAAGTGATCATTGCAATCCTACTGAATAAATACACTTTTGATTTTTATTTTATCGGATCAATCTGGACCTTCCAGACAAAAAAATATTGTTCCAAATCGGCTCATAAATGACGAAGTTATGCGATAACAAAAAAATACCACTGAATAGAGAACCTCCTCCTTTTTTATTTGAGGTTGGTTAAAAAATGATTGAATTGCTAAAAGCAACCCTATAGTTGTTGCGACTGAATTTTAAATGCTAATGCTGTGTTTCCGCCATTCCATCTCATATACTGTGAATTAAAATCCCGATGGCTTCATACGAGTAGCATTATCCTCTGTTTGCACGACGTTGAGAAATTCACTGACATTCCATTTCCTACTCGGGCAATTTATCTACGAGCACGGGTTTGGTTTTGATCTCTGAAAAGCGGTGGCCGTAATTTTTGTAAAAAGCCACTAGGTTAAATAGTCAGATAGTCAATTTATTAATAATCTTATCTTATCTTATACCTTTAAACAAGAAAATCTTGAATATATATATATATATTTAGGATCTCGGAAACTGAGCCACCGATTTTCATGAAATTAAGTATACAGGGGTTTTCGGGGACGATAAAACGATCTAGCTAGGATTCATTCTTAGAAAATGTCCCCTTAACGGTAAAGTAAATAATCAACTTTATCATAAAATCATAACTCCTAGCGCCATCTGTTGATTAAGTCATGAGTTAGTGGGACAGAGAACGCCATCTATTGACGAGTAGTGGAGTTTATTATTATGTCGGTAAGATCGAAAAATATTAATATTTAATCAGTACCTATGTGAGTAATTCGTATTTAAATATAATTCACAACAACAGTTTACCAAAAAAAAATACCGAGCGAAGCTCGGGCACCAACTGCTAGTTATCACAAATTATAGGGTCAGATACAAAGAAAGATCATACATTTATATCATAAGTATTCATAAGTATGTACTAGGTTAGGTATAAGTACTAACTTACCTATTAAATCATAAACAATATTTATATTGCACAATAAAATATTATAAAATTCTATATAAAATATTCTTCCACACTATAGAACGCCCTCTCAAGGAGCCATGATTTTAGTTTTAACTTAAATGAAATGAAGGCTTGGTGTGTTTTTGATGGTTTCCGGCAGGCAATTGTTTAAGGGAGGCCCCATCACATGAGTGAGTTTATTCGACCTAGCCAGTCTACGGGTCGTGGCAGCAAGCTTCTTTGCCCCTCGGGTGTTATATGGGTGAGTGTGACCGTCCCCACGTGTACTAAACATCTCCTGGTTCTGCCTCACGTATATAACCACGGAGAATGACAAGCGAGGGCAGCGTCAGTATCTTTAACTTCTCGAACAACGTTACACATACTAAGAACAACTAAATTGTCTTATGAACGCAAATATGATTAAAAATAAGCTTGTACGGCGTGAGTAAGCGCAATAAAATCTCTCATAGATAAAATTATAACTGGATATATACCATCTTACGGTAAAAAAGGCAAGTTCACTCCCACTAGACCACCAGTGCCCTTTCACGAAAATAATAAAAACAAATTATGATTGCGAGAGATGCTAACCGGATTCCCATCTAAATATTTCATATTATGCATAATCAATCTTTTTGTATGTGTGACAAATTTCAATTTTGTCGGATCGGTGGTTTAGTCATTAAAACGCAACAAATCGACAGCCAGACATGATTTAATTGATTAAAACGGATGGCTATGATATTTATGCACTTTTCACTAAAATGCTCCGTACAATAGTTCAGGAAAAACATTTTTTTACACAACAAAGTATATAGACAGTCTTACAGCGCTAGATGGAAAGCATTTATCTACCGTAGCCTAACTACTATACAAGGTGTATCTAAATATGTGTACTATGCGAAGGTGGGGGGTTTCAGACCACAATGGTGATCAGTTGTGGGGGGGAGATAATTAAAAATTCCTATTTTCAGTTTCCCATACAAAAATATTTAATTTCATAATGCCTAAATAAATTGACAACCCTATCCTTGTAACCCCTTGACCCCTTGACCTACTACCTCTGTAGGCCTACTACTACTACCTACTACCTCTGTAGCTGAGTTTAGGGTTGTCACTTTGTATAAAGTCAGCTGTTCATGTTGAAACTTCGTTGCAGTTTTTTTCAGAGATACCAATCGAAGTTCGAAAAGTCGTTGAACAAAAGTTGTTCCCCGGGGGTGGAAATTCACCCCCCTTCAGGATAGTACACATATTTTGATACACGTTGTATACTCGTACCTACAACACTAGAGGAGGAATGTTATAATGCTTTCACCTTCTTCTTCTTATCGTAGCACTCATTCTTTCAAACCAAGTGTGGTGAAAGGATTTTTAAGTGCACCTCAAAGAGGTTCCTTTCATAATCATAATCATAATCTTTATTTATCTTTAGACATTTTACATGTGCTTAGATACGTCACACAAATAGGTATACATTATTATGATTAACATAAAAATTAAAATAAACATTAATCAACACATACATTAAATTATGAAATAAAAGTAAAACAATTGTATATTAAATTAGGTTATTTCCTATTTTAAAATAGGAATATAAAATTAATAAATAAGTCACACAGGTTGATCACAAAAAATAAATTTATCAGCCAGAGCTTCGTCAATTTTATAATAACTTTTATATAATAATCTATTTTTAATAAACCTAAAAAAATCAATGTCACTCTTATTTCTGATGTCAATAGGAATGTTATTGTAAAATTGAATAGACACAAAAATAAAACTTTTCCTTGTTTTAACTAGTCTAACAGCTGGTGTCATTAAATTTTTCTTATGTCTTGTGTTAAAATTATGAGAATCCTGTTTCAATGTCATATCACCTAAATTTTCCCTAACATACACAATATTTTGATAAATAAATTCACAGGTCATGGTCATTATGCTTAGCTCTCTAAATTTATCTCTACAAGAGTCCATTGGTTTCATACCTAAAATATATCTTATGCAGCGTTTTTGAAGTATGAATATCCTATTAGAGTCAGCGGCAGCACCCCAAAACATAATCCCATAAGTCATTATAGAGTGAAAATATGCAAAGTATACATCTCTTGCTGCTTTGATACCGCCTAATTCTTTAATTTTTTTGATAGCATACGTTGCTGATCCCAATTTCTTCGTTAACTCGTCAATTTGAACCGCCCATGTCAATTTCGAGTCTAACCAGACTCCTAAGAACTTGATACGATCGGTACTAGGCAAAGACAAATCCCTTAATGTATCTTGTAGTGATGTATTTGGTGATACGCTGGTTCCTAACCAAAACTTTACAACATGTGTTTTATTTATATTCAATAACAAGTTATTTACAGAAAACCAATTTTCTAAGTTGGGCATAACATCCCTAAGTATAACACTAAGACCATCAATTGTTTTGTCCTTAATAATTAAACTTGTGTCGTCAGCAAATAATACCATGTCAATATCCTTACAAACTACAGATACATCATTTACATACATTAAAAATAAGAGAGGCCCTAAAATTGATCCCTGTGGTACTCCTAATTTTACAATATGTTTGTTTGACCTTACACCATTCAACTCGGTCACTTGTTCTCTCTCACATAGATACGATTTGAATATTTGCAATTCGTTGTTGCGGACACCGTAGTGATCTAGCTTTTCAAGTAAGATTTCATGCGAAACACAGTCAAAAGCCTTTGAAAGATCACAAAAAACTCCATAAGTTTTCTGTGACTTCTCAAGGCCCGATAAGATGTCTTGCATGAGTCTTATTATGGCATGCCTAGTTGATTTCTTCTTTTGAAATCCAAATTGTCTTGTGTTTAAGAGCTTGTTGTCCAAAATAAAAGTTGTTAATTCTTCAGCTACATATTTTTCAAAAATCTTGCTTAGACTGGGAAGCACAGACACTGGTCTATAATTATTGCAAGAAGTTGTCGTACCGTTTTTATGTAATGGAACCACTTTAGCTATTTTCATTTTGTCGGGAAAAACCCCATTTTCGATACATTCATTTATTACGTGCATAAGTGGTTCCGCTACTACACATTCTAGCTTTTTTAACAAGTAAGGTGTGATATACCAATAGTCGTTGGATTTCTTCATTTTAATGTTACGAATTATATTTACAATTTTTTGGACGCTTATTGGTTTAAGTACAAAATTAATATTGACGTAAGGAATATATTTCCTTAAAAATTCAATAGAATTGTCAATGCAACAGTTTAAATTAGATGTCAGGTTATTTGCTATATTTACAAAATAATTATTAAAATAGTTGGAAATGTCAGATTTATCAAATATATTTCGATTATCATTATCATCACGTATTTTATCACATATTTATATTATCACAGTTACTGCTACTTTTTCCAGTCTCTTGTTTTATTATTTGCCACACACATTTTATTTTATTTACTGATTTTTCAATCTTGTTAGAAATATGAATTTTCTTAGCCACAAGACATGCGTTCTTAAAAATTTTACTATACCTACTTACATACGATTTTAATACAGGATTTTCATTTAAGTTACTAAGTGCATATAAGTCAAACAATCTTTTCCTCGAGATGAGGATTCCTTTGGTGGCCCATTTATAAAAATTTTTAGAGTCATGTTGGCCTAATTCTACAATTGGCAAGTGCTCATCAAGCTTTTCTAAGAAGTGGTTAAAGTAGGTGTCATAGTTTGTGTACAATGATGGTTTTGTCAGTGATTTTTCTAAGCTGTCTTTCATTTTTTCTAATTTAGCATTTGTTATTTTCCTATGCTTTACTATAGCTGGCTTTATTATTTGGACATTTAAATTTATATCAATAATTTGCGCATAATGATCGGATGGAACACCTGGTAACACTCTTATATTTTTAGGGGTACTCGAATCAGTGAAAAAATTGTCCAAGCATGACATAGTCGAAGATGTTACCCTGGTGTAATCAAATACTTGTTGCCTTAATAAAAAACTATCCATTAAATCGATAAGCTGCGCACAATTTCTGTCACCATTTAAAAAATTAACATTAAAATCCCCACAAATTATCATTGTCTTGCTATTTTGAGATGTCAGTTTATCAAGACAATGCTCCAGTTTAGATAAGTAAATGCCTATATCTGCTGAGGGTGACCTGTAAACAACTGCAATAATAGCGTCATTTAATTCTATACAAGCTATTTCAAATATTAGTTCCTCAGACATTTTGCAAATATCATTTCTCACTTTATATTTTAAGTTTTTCTTAACTAATATTAGACATCCACCACGGTCATGCTTAGTTCTACAAAAAGAAGAAGTCTTATGATAACCTTCTATATTAAATACAACTAAATTATTATGAACTAGCCAAGTCTCCGTCATACACATCACATCGATATTTTCATTTAATAAGAAAAGTCCCATAATATCTTGTTTACTGTAGATACCTCGGACATTTTGATGTCCTAGAGTTATCTCACAACTTCTGGAGTCCCGACGTTTTGAAAATTTCCCTTGTTTGTAGATGCAGTGTCTTTTTTGATATCGTCATCGTCATCACCTTTGGTCAACACCACTAAGTTTTTGCATTGCCTACCCTTCACATAAGCTACAGCTATGCTTGCAGCGGTAGACTCTGGTCCTGGTTTACTTATTGAGGGTACATTAATTTCTACTACAGACACATTTTCATTTAAGGCAGCAATTGTAAATAGTTTGCTGTTCAGTTTCATTATGTTATGATTGACGTCATTCTTAGATCCATAAGAAATTGTAGAAATAATTAGTTTTTTCTGGTGCTTTTGTGTTGCTCTAACAATGCTTGTAATTTTTTTAAGATATCCCTGTAGATCCATTTTAATACTATTGTAGTCACCTATCAAAATTATGATGTCCCTATTTTCTGATTTCTGTACATATTCATCTTTTAATATGGTGCCATAGTCGCTGTATGGCATGCATGAATTAAGCACTGTATAGTTACTCGGTAATTTTTCATTGATTGCCTTAGCCATATTTCTTCCATGTGTGTCAGAGAACATTACAATCGTCTCCTTGTTACTTACTTCTAGTCTCTTACAGTTAGCTTTTTTAAATAAATGATTTCTGCTACTGATACCATTCACTTGCAATTTAGCTTTAGATGCCAAGTCATTTCTATCAATCAGTTTCTTAAGTCGCAATAGTTGTCCTTCTAGAACCATAACTTTATCATAAGTAATTTCTCGTTCCTTTAGATTTTCCTCATACTGTTTAATCATTTCTAGAAATGTATCACCTTCATCTCGTAATTTTTTTATTGTATTTTCTCGGTTAATTAGTTCTTTTTCCATAAGGACGTTGATTGCTGCTAATTGCTTTATTTTTATATTCGTTTGTTTACATTTTTTCATCAAGCTTTTTTTCCTCCTCATAATTTTTTTTGAGTATTTGTAACCCTTCTTTATTGACGAAGTAGTATGACATAGTAGTTCGCTATATCTCTTATGTAATTCTGTGTTTTCTAGCAATTGTTGATCTCTATTTCTTTCTAAGTCCGAAATCCTTACACATAACTCTTGGTTCTCCCACTGTTCCAAGTCTTCTCTTAGTTTGTAATTGTCGTTGAAAAGTTGTACATTTAATTTATAAAGTTCATTTCCTTTTTCTTCTTCCTCACAGGCTTTCTTTTTTAATAATTGAACCTGTTAACATAATATCTCGAATTCTTTGGAATTAGTATCTTGTTCTTCTAAAAGTGTTTTATTTAATATTTCTTGCTTTTTCAGTCTATTTTTCAGATTATCAATGGACCTGCAATAATTTTTAACAATGCAGTCTTGTTCCTGTTGTTCCTTAGCATTTGCAACTTTTCGAGCTCTAGTTGTTATAGTGCTCATGGTAAAAGATTATATTTTCAGTATTTTGTGTAAATATAATTTATTTATTGCCAGTTTGTATCAGGATCAACTTAAAGTTGTTGTGTCTTGGTTATCTCAAAACAAAAGAATCAGAAATAAAAATAAAAATAAAAGTGCAAAAATATTTTTGTCATGTAGATTTGAACTCGTTCCTATGCACGAGTAAGTATAGAAGGCGTGCAGCCGCTGAACTTAGCCAGTTGGGCTATAAGATCTCTGTTGAAATTACGAGTCTAATACTGCACTGGCCAGTATTCACTGGCTCTGTTTGATTCAAGGTCAACCGGTTACTTGTTTGTCTGTGTTGGTACTGTCACTAAGGAATATTTGAATCTTGTCACTTCGAGCGTTAACCACTTTGATGACTCATCTTTGTTTACATCGTTCTCAAAGTTTGCGGTTATGGTTCTATATTTTTATTCTTTTATTTTGCTCTGGTAGTAGTGAAACTCCTTACTTACAGTTGTCCAGATTATTACACACACGGAAAATACTTCTTCCACTTATCTTGTGCGATGAAACTTAAGTTTTGATCACTCGTATTCTCTTGTATTGGTAGAATTAACAGTCTCAAATTACACTTCTATACCTCAATATTTTACAGAGATAACACTTGTACGTATGAGTTGTACTTTTTTTGATGTGCCGATTATACTGATCACGCAAATAAGCTATTTAACAATTTTTAGTTAATAAATAAACATAGAGACGATGTTACTTGTGCTAGCGACACCTAGCGGCATCCTTTCGTGCACTTGACACATATTTTCGAACTTTTTAGGTTCTACGATATGCCGGTTTCCTCACGATGTTTTCCACACCTAATAATAATTATGCATGTACCTAACTTAAACCATGTTTGATTTATATAATTAATGTATTAGTATGTAATGTATTAGTATTTAGTATTGAGTATTATGAATCAAAAGCGCGTTGCTAACCCTTTATAACAAGTTCAGTGATAGGTATATGTGTTGTCGGAACACGGCTAAAGATTTAAACAAAACTTAAGACTTCAATAATTTGTGTCTTTAGGAATTTTGAGAGTTTATAAAATGAGATTATTGTATTTTTCATTACTCATACTCTGAAAGTAGGTCTGAAGTTGCCTGAGGGGCCTAATTGAAAGTAAAACTTTCAGCCCTAGGGAGAATCGTTTTCTACTGACAGCTGTCAAATTATAAAAAAAACAAGTTCTATTTTATTCAACCATGTTCCAACTTTCTATAGTCTTTCTAATTGCAAGGAGGTTGTTCAACCAAATTCCAACTTTTTATTCAGCAAGTAGGTTGGAAACCCATTACAACGGTATGAAGTTTAAAAAGTCTAATTAGAGCGCAATGTAAAATTTAAATTTAAACAACATAAATATAGTATTAAATAAATAATATATCTTCTAAATTACTTTATTAATATATCATCCATGTCAACAATATTTATAAAAAATATGATAAAAATTAGCACTGCCTACTATCCTCGTGTGTTGATTCCTTATACGGCTTAATTATTATATTCGTACTCGTACGAATATAATAATTAAGCCGTTTCTTCAAAATAACATAGATTTGAGCAAACAATTTACCATTTTTTAAATTATGAAAATGAAAATTTTGGCTGAATAATGCTGGCGAACCGAAGCCGAAGGCCCGCCAGAGAAAAATAAAAAAAAAACCGGGAAGGCGGCAATTCAATCTTCATTTTCACAAATTTTTCTTTCATGTTTTTAATTTTACTTTCCTTGTATTCGTAATGAAAAGCACAGTGTTTACCTCGGATGAAAGACTTTTAAGTCCCTCAAGCTCCATTGGCGCCCTCGCTACGCTCTGGCGCCAAAACCGTCGGGACTCAAAAAACGTGACTTTCAACACTCGGGTAACAATGTACCTACTATTAAAGTGAATTGATTTCAAGATTGTTTTGGTAAGTAGCTTTTTTTTATGCTGGCAAGTGCTGCGTCCTCGGCGTCTTCATCGAGATTCTTAAAAAGAAAAATAAGATTATAATCTAAAAAATATTCGGTGTGCATTGTATAGCAATAGCCAAAGTATTTTTAGAACTATTTGTGGTGTACTCTCTTTTTAGTTGTTTCTTCCACTCTTGTGCTAGAAAAGTGCATGGCCATGACCATTATTACGGCAGGGTTTTCTCAATATTATGTTATCATATTTTATTATTGGTTTAATAATAGCAAGCCAATTTATTGTCCTTCATATTATTACAAAACGAGACAAAACAAATATTTGATTTTCCAAAGAAGTGGGTTGTAAACGAGTTTACCGCCCGTAAAGCCACAAGCGGCTAATCTCCCGCTTCTTCCTAATTCGATTTAAGTTGAGAGTCTTGGTGGAAGTTGGCAACTCTTAATTATGTTTTGGTTTCCCCAGAGTTCATACGTCACGCACTTTTAGTTGAGGTGGCAGTTCGTATACCAACATGAAAATAAGAACAAGAAAGAAAAAGGAGCAATTTTCTCGGCTGTTTTCAAATCAATTTGTCAGTTTGAAAGTCTGTGTGTGTGTGTAGCATTTCGCGCCATGTTTTTTTTTCACCTAGAACAAGTAAATGGGCCACCAGAATGTTAAGTAGTACCATTGCCTATAAAAAGCATTGCCTCTTACTTCACGCATGTCAGGATCGTGCCCTACGATACACTACCCTGCGTTCATAAATTTTAGGCATACAGATGTTCAGCCTCACGTGTCAGTAATTTCACCGGCACCCACACCCTTCAAACCGAAACACAACCATGCACGGCATAAATAGGCTCGGTGGTAGTGCATTCCCTGACGAGCCCTTCACAAAGAGTTCTACTAACTTTTTAACCGACTTCCAAAAAGGAGGAGGTTCTATGTTCGGCTGTATGTTTTTTTTTTTTTTTTATGTATGTTCATCGATTTCCCCGTCTATTTTGAACCGATTTTAAAAATTATTTTTTTGTTACAAAGGATACACTCCCGAGATGGTTCCATCGTCACCAAGTCAGGATCTGATAAGGGGATCCCATGGAAATCGAGGGAAACCCTCAAATTTTTAGTGTGTTTGTGGAACTGTTATCGGGCTGAAATTTTGCGCACTTATAGATTCTTGGTGAAAATGAAATATTATGGTATCAGCGAGCTGATCTGATGATGGAGTCAAGAGCTGTTCAACAGAACTCCTCAGTAAATAAGCCGATTGAGTTGACACTCGGCATATCTGTCAAGTTCCGACTACAATGTAATAATATGTTGTCAGCAAGCTGATCTGATGATGGAGTCAAGAGCTGCTCAATAGAACTCCTCAATTAATAGTCTGATTGAGTTGAAACTCGGAACTCAGCATATCTGTGAGGTTTCAACTACAATGTAATAATATGGTAACAGCGTGCTGATCTGATGATGGAGTCAGAACCTGTTCCATGGAACTTTTTAGTGTTAAAAAAAACAGAAATAAGTAAGTAGGTTAAAAAAAAACAACACTAAAAATGGAAAAAAAAAAAATTAAAAAAAAAAAAAATAACCGACTTCAAAAAATACTTGCACTAAAAAGCGAAAAATAAGAATAGTAAACAGATTTAGTTTGAAGTCGGTGTTAAGTGAAACAATTACCATATTTTATATAATTAATGTTGAAATCGGCATGCATAAAATATAGTCATTGTTTTACTTAACACCTACTTAACCTTTTTTATAACATAATTGTGTGAAGTTTTAAATTGAAATATTCATCTCTCGGGGAAAGTAATTAAATATAAGTTTACCTTTTGAACCATTAACAAGCATAGAAAAAGAAAATGAAACAAGTTCTTCTTTCATAAATGTTTGTTCTCTGTCTGGGTGTTATATTGTATTCTAAGTATGTATTTACAAAAAAAATGTATTCAAGTACCTTTCATATCAGCTATCTGGTTCCCATATTACAAGCTCTGCTTAGTTTGGGGCTGGGCAGTGTGGTGTGAATTGTCCACAATATTTATTATTTATTTTTCATTTTCAAGGAAGGAAAGGGTAGATAAAAAAATGTTGCTCGTCCTAAAATATAAAAAGCACTAAAGCAGTTCCTGATTAAACTAAAAACGTAGAAGCGAGTCGGTAAGTGAATTACACAAAACTAACTAATGCTAGTGAGGGCTGTGTGCTCCAGAAACTCATAATTAGTTTCCGAAAGAGATAAAGCCTCTAGTTATCGAGGAGCACGTACCGCGTGTGCAGTGCGGCGTACTTCCGAGGTTACATCATTATACAAAACAGAGTTTGCTCTTCTTCTTAAATTTAAGAGCATAAACTCTTGAGACCTACGTGAGGAAATCAGTCCGCACACCAAAAACACTGAAAAAGTATAGTTGTTGAATATACTAAACTCGCATGGTTCGAGCTTACAAGCAATAAATTAACCAAATTCTTCGTTGTTTTTACAAAATACAATTATTAATTTTACAAAACCAGTAAAGGTTGACACTTGCCATTTTGTGCTTAGTAGAATTTACGAAATCAATGTATTGGTTACACTAAAGTGTGATTTGTAGGCGAGTGCCATAAGGTGGCACTTCCAACGTTACTAAAGTCATTTATATATTCAACAATCCTCAATGTTGGTTTTACTAAACCTGATACTACAACTACGGTTTAATATATTCAATAGTAATGCCTTGTAGAATATACACATGAACGTCGTTGTAATCAACAACGAGCTTTCGTAGAAACAACGTTCTAGTTTTGTAAGATAGTTCACGTAAGAACCGTCTGATGGCGCATGCATCGTTACTAAAGTCATTTGCATATTCAACAATCCTCAATGTTGGTTATACTAAACCTAATACTACAACTACGGTTTAGTATATTCAACAGCAATACTTTGTAAAATTTACACATGAACGTCGATGTAATCAACAACGAGCTTTCGTAAAAACAACGTTCTTGTTTTGTAAGATAGTTCCCGTGAGAACCGTCTGATGTCGCATGCATCGCTACTAAAGTTATTTGTAAAATGATCAATCATGGTTGTTCTTTTTACTAAACACTATTCAAAACCCATTAAACTACAGTAATTAATTGTACAATTAGCCGTATATGTATAAATATATTACAAAAGAGCCGTCGTAAAAAGACCGTTGTTTCAAGAATTGTAACTATTTTTATTTTGGCAAGCATTATCGACTAAGATTTTCTCATAAAAAATCGTATCAGCTTGTTGTTACCTTTTGTTTTGTATTTCAAACATCTCCAGATAGTGCCTAACCGGAAGTTGTGAAACAGGCCTTAAACCTAGTGTCCCTTCAATTATAGGTAACCACAACGTGCACATCATTAGATTGGGACCCGTGAAAGTATAAAACTAGGCAGAATAATAAGTCAAGGGCAAGGTACAAAATAGTTTTTTCTGACACGACTACGTTCTGTAAACTTTCATTACACCGGCCCATCGTCGTCATCGTCACAGCCTTTAAACGTCCACTGTTGGAAAGCAATTGAGGCCCTCCAATGGCTTTGCCATAATCACTACTCTTGGCAGACGGATTAGTGATCGCAGTATTAGTGTTGAGTACTCAGGTGGATGCTACCTACTGTACTGCTGTATACCTACTGTAAACGCGTACCAGAAACAATTTTTGTTCTCGCTGGCATTGATTTAAGTGCTTGTTTATACCTATATGTCTATGCTCGCTGGCTTATCAACCCACCTCATTTTTAACAAACAAAACAACAGCCAGCTGCCAGCTGAAGGTAGTTCCTGAAGATTGCCATGAAGTTTGCCATATTTCATTGCCATTGAAGTTTTGTATTCACTGATGTTTGAAAATTCATACAAATTAATCGATAACTGTAGGCAGGTCGCCTCGCTATGAGTATGCGGCTCACAGATGTCAAGTGTGACCTACTATAATGGCTCTACTGTATGGCCTCATACTTTAACACTCTGTTAAAAATATTACCTATGTCAATGCAAGTAACTGTCTCTATTAGCAAGTTAGAAACTTACTAGTTAGTAATCTACCCTGTTTTATTATATTTAGCGTCCGATTATAAAACGAGGAGTACCTAGCAAAGAAACTTACTTTATCATAGTTTTAATAGGTACCTACCTAGGTAATATATTTTATCGCCATTCGCATGCGTAAGTCAGGTTCATCCCGCCAAAAAACAACCTTATTTGTTCTTACTAAAGTGATATTGTACAATCGACCCTCGTGTTTAGTTTATTTAACATTTTTGTTTAGTAAAAGATAAGTGATGATTGGATATATCTATTTGTCTGTCGTTTTAGTGTCTTGACGGAAGCTAGCATAGCGTAGTGTTGCAAGGTTAGGCATTTTTTTGCCGTATTAGGGCACTAGCACAACTTTGTCTGCGTGGACTCCATAAGAAGGCAAAAAGCATCCACCCTGCTGCGAGTTCATCTCTGCGCGTTCGGAGTGGACGCACTATGCCGTTCGCACGTGATTGGCGTGAGCGCAGCGACCGACGGGATAACAGACAGCGCCACTCTGTGACCCGCAGTGTACTACTTAGCCTCACACTAAGAGCACGCCCGTTCGCGCCCGGGACACGCGTCATTATAATGTAAATGCCTAGCTCCTAACTATGACTAATTATATTGTGACTGTCTTGTGAACATAATATTAATAAGCTCTCTATAAAGTGACTCTGGTGTTTCCCCGACGCTAGGCGGCTAGGCTACAATACAACATAAAACAATTTAGTGAAGTAGAAAATATGTGAAAAAGACATACCTATATTCCTGCGAGAGGCAAACTTGTAGACCGATACCACAACCAACGACGCTTGTTGAGAAAATCTGGCCTCATTGAGAAAAAAATCCTGCTGAGAAGGGCCCCTTGCTCATGAACATTGTTGAAGGTATGATGAACCATGTTTTTACCATTTGTCATTAACGCTCAGTACCTACCCACTTCAGTTTGATTTTATTTCAGAACACCAGTCTATATTAACGACAGAGGAAGAAGTATCCATGAAATTGTTTCTCATATTCAATAGAGAACTTTGGACAGGAATAACGAAAAAGTGGAAATTGAGACAAAGATTACGAAGCCAGGGTTTGTCTGCAAAAGACAAATATCCAGCACATAATTAACGAGTGGCTCAAGGCAAGCTTATGCTACAAGTTGGTAAGTATTTATTGATAAAAGTTAGCCTATGTGTAATTCCAAAGATCCAGCTATCTACATACCAAATTTCATTGGAATTGGTTCAGTAGCATTATTTATTTATTTAAAATTATAAATAAAATAATATATTATTTATGTGTATTATTAATTATACATAGAAAAAACCCAGAACTCTCGGGATAAATATTTGCAGGTCGTACAAACATTTGTCGATTATGTCCAAGTCATAATACTTTATGATCCGTGTGGTCATCATTATTACGTATTTAATTTTAATTATTTTTTTGTTACAGAACCAGAGTGAAATATTAACAAAAACCAGACTTTGTCAAGAGGAGCACCTGGCCAAAGGACTTACGTGCCAACCGTTGATAGAGCCATCGATCAAAGACATTATGGACTTTTGCGTACCTTTCGAAACTGTCTTAGTAGTAAATAATATATATTAGGTACCTAGTAAATAACATATTAAGTACAAATTCCTTTAAAATAAAATGTTGCAATTTTTACAGTCATTGTTATTATTGAATCCTTATCCACCCAAATCAAAGAAGTTTTTCTATAAATTGTAACATTTGTTCATGTGGTTAATTAACAATATAATATCGAAATGACTGCATGCATGTTCAATGTTTTTGATTTGTGATTTAATTGTGTATATTATAAGGGTCATTATTTTGTATTTTTTCTTTGTGTATCTGCTTTTACTTTAGGTTGTTTTACACCATTTGCTTTCGTGTATTTTAGTCTACTTTGGTATGTTTCTCTTATTCATGTTGTGTGTTTTTACCCTATAACATTGTACTGTTTCTGAAAATGTTTTGTGACATTTGCTTATTTGGTTGTTTGCTATAAGCAGGTGCGTAGGCACTCTACGAACACTACCAATTTTGAAGATGTTGCTACGTGCATGTTTTAGTTGCCTGTAACCTCTTAGGTCATTGGATCTACTCATGAAATTAAATATATTATGTGTTGTATAGCCGCAAAAAAAAAACATAACCACCGACACACATCATTTTATTTCATCTAAGAGGTTAACAGGTAACTAAAACACGTAGGTATGTAACAATCCAAACTTCGTGGAATACCTACTATACGAAAATGAATACGTAAATGTTACATAAGCAGTTTTGTAAGCAGTACTATATTATAGGGTAAAATATTACAACTTATTCTGTAGAATATACCCAAGTTATACTTGTAAAATATATGAAAGCAAATCGTCAAAATTACAAAACTGATTTTGATAAAATATACAAAACAAGACTTTTAAATTATACGAAATCTTATGAGTAAATGCTACAAAACTAGTTTAGTATGATGTACAAAATTACGAGTGTAGAATATACGAAACTGATTTTAAGAATTTCTAAACATGTTTCGTTATTTTTGCGAAACGATCTAGTAAATGCTACAACATTAGAAAAGTATTACGTATAAAATAAATAGCGTAAAATATACTTAACTGATTCAGTAAGAAAAATTAAACTTGTTTCATAAATATTATGAAACAAAATGTAGTAAATGCTACAAAATAACTATTTTATTATGTACAAAATTAATGAGTAGTATACACAAAATTTATTTAGTAAGAAATACTAAACATGATTCGCAAATATTACAAAACCAGTGTTTTATTTTCTATTTAAATTTACCATGACTTTTGACGAATTTTACGATTTCTTGTGTTAATATTACTCAACCAGTTTTGTAAATATTCAACAATTTTTGTTTAGTAAAATCAACAAAGATGTGTGTAGGACCTATATTAACCCTTGATTTTCGTATAAAATACTAGGAATTTTGTAAATTCAACAACTATTTTTTTTCAGTGAAGTGCGGATTAAAGAATTTGAAATGTATTAGAATAGTGGTGTGGCACTGTGTGTATGAGTAATTGATTGGCATGGTATGGGCATTTCATGCGGAGGGATGAGGGTCATAGAACGAGGAAAGTGTTGGATGGAGTGTGGATGGTGGTTATAGAAGAAGAGGTAGACCAAAGAAAAGATGGATGAAATGCGTCAGGGATGACATGAGCAGGAAAGGAGTGAGCACTGAGATGACGAATGATAGAGGTGAGTGGAAGTAGAAAACCTGTTGTGCCGACCCCACTTAGCGTGGGATAAGGGCAGGAAGATGAGATGATGAGTGGTGTGGCACTGTAGCAGTAGAGCGTGCTGAGTAGAGCGCAATGGCTACAGCTAATTGATCGAGCTGTGTGCTTATTGTCCGCACTCGCACTCGCTGGAGTGTGCACTGAAGTGTAAATCAATCTCTGTGATGGCACGTTTCTGCTTTATTGTGGAGCTAACTTAGTTTCAACGGCTTTGTTATTCTAAGATTCTCAGAGAAGTTTCTAAAATTATAATAAAAAAAATGTAAAAAACTCTGTATTAATCAGTTAGCAATAAAAGTTTTTATCGCCTTTTATATATTTAATAGATGCTGATGGCTTTCTTATTCTAAGATTCTCAGAGAAATTTCTAAAATTAACGAATTAATCAGGTAGCAATAAAGATTTTTGTAGAAGAAGTACAACTAATTATTACCTACCTATTTGTGCACTATCACAGCAGTGATAGTGCAAAAATACATGTCTGCCAAGTCAAAGACAAAGTCAAAGATGTCTTAATTCAGTAGTAACACAAGGATCACTTTGAAACACTACATTCTGATTTGAAGATTATCAGGTTCTTTAAAACTAAAACAATACATGTAATGTCGCCAACCTGTTGTTAAGTGGTAACCATTCCACGCCTTGCCTTTAACATAGCAAATTCAGTGCTAATTTATTCCATGTGTGGATAGAGATTATCCGGTGCATAGTACGAGCTGGACTATAAACCAGGCTACTAATAATATGTTTAAGGTAATAGGTAGGTTTTTACTAATATGTTTATTAATATGTACTCGTACATTACTATGTATGTGGAAAAAAACAAAAACAAATATTTTTGGACATGTGGAATGAAAACACTAGCTAGACCCAAAACACACTTGTACATTACTATGTACAAGTGTGTTTTGGGTTAAAATATTTTGGTTAAAATATTTGTTTTTGTTTTTTTCCCTACCCAACATTCAGTGGGCCCTCTACTTCTAACATTACTTTTTGAAATGAGGACATTCATAAACAACCATGAAAGAACTATGACACAGCCAAAAGAAGGTAAAAGTGAGCTTTATTTTATCGTCGAGGCCGAAGGTTGAATCCATCGCGTCAGATGTTGTAATTAGTCAATTTAA
Organism: Thera britannica; assembly: GCA_939531255.2. Lineage (NCBI taxonomy): Eukaryota > Metazoa > Arthropoda > Insecta > Lepidoptera > Geometridae > Thera > Thera britannica. Next base: position 13,846,413 of record OW618040.2, on the reverse strand, counting down.
ATGCAAAGCTGCACTTGGATAATCAACGGTGACGTCTAAATACGCCCATTATACGTGACTGAGACGTTATAATGGCAACACCACCCTCAGCACCAGCTCCGACATTATCAAACCTTTTGGATGTCTTCTAAAAAGCCACCAAAACACGGTTGTAAGTTCGCTCAATATTTTATCTAACACATTAGTGGTGTGTTACCAAAATTCAAACCCAGTATTTATGATGCTGACTACCGACCTTCTTGCTACCATATTCCAACATTTTGTAAGATATAAAATCACTGAATGTATTATTCGTGTGCAAAGTGCAGCAAAAACATAATTTTGATTCAAGCAAGGTTTTTGACCAAAAAGTTTAAAAGAAAGAAAGTGACAAATACATTAATAAACCTACACAGATGGACAACTGAAGACAAACAGACAATGAAGTTACAACATCAACTGTGTACCTACCTAAGCCAATACTACCAATAGAACTGGGTCCCAGCCAGTGCCGTCCCGTGCTGAATGGTACAAAAATTAATAAGTCAACTTTTTGACTTAATAATCTGGCAAAAATCTGAGCTAGGGCATAGGCCCTAGCTTACATTTTTGCCAGATTTTTGCTACCTGGAAATGGCAGTAGGCTACCATGCCAAGTAACTCTGGTTTTCAGTAAGTAAACAAGTAGTTCAGGTTACAAGTAAGTAAGACCTAAAAGCTTAGTTTGCCTTATCCACAGGAATTAAAAATATTAGCATCACATCCACATAAATTACATAAAAATAGCTTTATTTCACATACACAAAAGAAATAGCTTAGCCTCGTATTATTTAATATTAACTTAATTGAACATTAAATAAGTGCCGCCTGTGGCGGTGAAAGCCTCCTGAACATGAGCTTCCATTCCAATCTTTCTGTCGCCTTCCATGATTTTCTCATAATTTTTTCCTGTACTGTTTGAGGGCACCATGCAGCACCATAGATAATTTTCAGATAGTGGCGAAAATCCATGCGTGATTGGCTTAGAACCTATCGTTCAAGGATCAGATGGCGGAGTTGCTACCACTAGATCACGGGCACAGAACGTATAAAATACTACCATAGCTCGGGTGCACGAGTTACAACTTCCACACAAATAATAGTTTCAAACTAAATTGAACCAACACTGAACAATGAAACGCTATCAAAGGGGCTCTGCAGAAACGAAATACCACACGATCGCTGAACAAATAATACAAAGCTTACCGCTTGTAAGCTTTGCATTATTTATTCAGAACTTCAACTAAATGTTTTGACTATCTAGCGTGGCAATTAATTATCATGTCGGATTAAAAGATATGATTGACGTGTGGATAGATAATGCACGTTCTGTGGATTGTCAACAATATGAAAAAATGCCGCTGACGTAATAAAATAAATGAATATTGTGGACAATCCACACAACACTATCTGGCCGCAAACTAAGCAGAGCTTGTACTATGGGAATCAGATAGCTGATAATATAATACTTATGTATATTTTGCATATTATATTTTGTAAATACATACTTAGAATTCAATATAGCACCCAGACCGAGAACAGACATCTGTTTTCACCACACAAATATTTGTTCTCGGTTGGGATCGAACCCACGACCTTTGGCGCAGAAAGCAGAGCTACTACAAACTGAGCTGAGAGGCCCGTCAATGGGTCGCAGGAGTCTCACGACATCGGTAAATACCTACAGAGATTTTAAAAAATTACTTGATGATTGTCATCAGCCTGAAAAGATTCACTGCTGAACATAGGCCTCCCCTAAATATTTTCGGGAACAACCAAAACATAGGTAGGTATAATTTCAAGCATAATATTGAAACGAACACATTACTACCGTCGTCCTATGTCCAGCAGTGGACTTCTTCAGACTGACAATGATGAATAACGTCTATGAACCTTTGTTAGTACATATTTACATAAATAATTTAAGTTTAAAAAACTTGAGAAACCGACTTCATTGTCAAACGGCTAAACCGATTTTAATCAAATTTGTTTGGGACAATCTGGACGTATGAATAACCTTCCAAATAAAAAAATAATTTTCTAAATCGGTTCATAAATGACGGAGGCATGCAGTTACAAACATTAAAAAAATTATTTTAAAAAAAATGGCAACACCGATTTTAATAAAATTAAAATGGGACCAATCTGGAAGCAGCACCTTTCAGATAAAAAAATAATTTTTCAAATCGGCTCACAAATGACGAAGTTATGCGGTAACAAACATAAAAAAAAAAAATAAAAAAAAAAAATAAAAAAAAAAAAAAACATACAACCGAATTGAGAACCTCCTCCTTTTTGATTGGAAGTCGGTTAAAAATAGAGAACAATGGACACCAATTCCTGGCTTTTTCACTCCACATATTCAATTTGAAAACAAACAGGAAGTTGTGATGTCTGCAACAATAGTTAGCAAACGCCCACTCGTGCGAGCAGCGGTCGATAGCTGAATGGTGAATAAAAACGACAGCACAGACCAAAGTGTAGCTTTGCAATTCAAACTTCACCTTATATCGGTTTACGGATGGATGCGCTGACTACTGGCATGATGTGTGGTATAAGTTAAAGACCTACTACTAAAAGAAACGGACTGTGCTTTTTCTAATCTACAAGATAAATCAAATGTCTACTGCATAATGCCTGAGATGATCTCAAAAGTGATAGAACTGTTAAATATTATGAGATAAAAATAACTGCACCGATTTGTACCGAATCTTGCAAACCATCCCAAATTTCTAAAAACAGATTGAAATAGCACCAATAGCGCTTTAGTTTCAACGCTACAGACTTACTTCATAATGAAAAGAGCAAAACAAATAATAACGTTGCAGCAAGAAAAAAACCTTTGCAATGATTGTAATTAATAGGTACCTAAGGTCATTACAATGCATGTTATTCCTTTGCTGGGTAAAGGCCTACGCATATCTACGCGGTGGCGATGTCGATCAGCTGAAACGCTGGCAATTGTCACTGTCAAATTTGACATGTGCACAGGATTTAAAGGCCTCGGTCAAATCGCGTCATTTTTCACACTTTATTTGTGCCATCAGGGGGCTAATTCTCGGGCCAATCTCGATCATTTTGAAATTTTATTTTATTGCTTCTTTTCACAACCCCGCACTTTTTGTACGTTTTCCGTATATCGTAGCTGTCGAGGATTTTTCGAAGAGGTCGTTTATGAATTACTCAAGGAAATTATCCATTCCCCCTTCGAAAAGAAGCAATAAAATAAAATTTCTAAATAATCGAGATCGGCCCGAGAATTAGCCCCCAGAAGCTACATAAAGATTTCTGTATTGTTAGTATTACTGTAGGTGCAATAGAAGTTTTTGTATCGTAAAAATCTGGGCATCAACCTTTGAACACCGTACGTGCCCTCTAAAAAGCTGTAATTACGTCTATCATGGATCTAAAATGTACCATGCTTCAAGCAAATAAATTATTTCATTTCATTTCATTTATCAAATCACTGGAAGTTGATAATTCATTGACCTAGCTAGTATATTCCAACCTACATATAAGTGTACTTAATTTTCAAGACAAATCACCTATGAGTATTATTATTTGGACCAACCCTACAGGAATGACTTTCTGATACAGTGGGCACCCGAGAATATTTGTGTTCAGTGTAAAACACGTCCGCTGACCACCAAGCGTTGCCGCGTTGTTCAGCGCTTTCTTTGTTATTATCTGTTACACTATGTGCACTCAAACAAGCAATTTAAAGCGCTGTTTCACTGTTCTATTGTAACGCTTGAAAGCCTGGGTCTCTGTTGATCCAGCGTAATAATGGTGTTTCTCGTTGCTTTTAAAGTATCTAACGAGCTTGATATTTATTTAACCTTTAGATATAACGAAAGTCTGTTATTTGTTTAGATGGAAATAAGTAACGTATTCTTTATATTCAATTAATAGTTTTGTACGACCTCAAACCGTGGACCGACGACATTTTAGTGATATCGGGAAGCCGGTGGATAAAGGGAACTCAGAGTCGTTCTTCCTAAATACGTATAAAAGCCTGAGCACACCTAGGCGATGGCGATAGCGATCAGTGAAATGCTGTCAAATATCGCTGTCATATTGGACAGCGTTTCACTGATCGCCATCGATGTGCGCAAGGCTTTAGGAAAGGCATCCAGCAGTGGATTTCTTCAGTATAATGACGATGATAAGTAGCCCTTCCATCATGTCTTCACAATTTTCTAGAACTATTACTAGCTAACTGCTTTTAAGTTTAATTATGACAGAAGAATTTAACTCCGAGCCGAGTGGGGTCACAAGTAAGCAAATGAATGGAAGCGCTTGGTATACCTACCTAGAAACTAATGAAGGAAGAAAGATATGATATACTTAAAATCCTTTCACCACGCTTGGTACGAAAGAATCAGTGACACGATAAGAAGAAGAAGTGTGGGTGGGTTCATAAGTAATAAATAAATAAATGTACATACCTACAAACTAATGAAGGGAAGGTATGATATAAGTAGGAGATGATAGGATCTGAATGGGATGCACGATAATGACTGATCCTACATCCTACACTCCGACATTAAAAAAAGCACCTTGATTGTTTTATTAAACTCGTAATGCCAAGCTAAGTTACCTATTCGAAAACTTTGAAACATTCATTATAATTCGTACTGTTCCCCCGAGAGAGCTGAAGGTGATTGATTGATCATCGTTAAAATATCAAAATAATATTATTACCACGTTTCCATAATAAGTTTGCTTAGTTTGGATAATGATAATAGATAATGTTATGTATTGTTGATTGTCCACAAAATATTGTGAAGTACCTAATTGTAAGGCTCTAGCACTCACCCAGTTCAAGGAGGGTAGTTTTATAATTGCAAATAACTGTTTATTAGCATAAAACTATAGATCATCATCATTATCAGCCTGATGAAGTCCAAAGCTGGACATAAGCCTCCCCTACACATTTCCAGGAAAAACGATTCTGCCCTTCTCATCCATCAAAATCCCAAGATTCTAACAATGTTGGTCCATCTGGTGGGTGTTAGCCCTACGTTTCGTCTTCCGGCTCGTAGTCGCCATTCGAGAACCTTTATTCCCCAAAAACGGTTGTCGGTTCTTCGAGCCATTTAGGACCTGCCCATTGCCACTTCAGCTTACTAACTACGTGGTGACTTTAGTAAAGCTATAAATATGCTCTAGTAATTTTTTCTATCTCAATATTTCAGTATTGAAAAATGTTGCCAACTTTTTTATTTTAAAGGTACAGTAAAGTTACATGATTTCTTCTTCCTCCGAGGGCATCCTAATTAACTCATTACTGAAGCACTCATCTTTTAATTTACAAAATTCATTAAATACCGCTGTTAAATCTGCTACAAGAATTTTCTTTCATTTTTATTTTATGTTTAATCATGGGATAAAAATATTTTCAAGGTTTGTTAAAAGGTGGGATTAAAAAATGTTGCTTTTTTTTTCTTTGTCTGACAAAAAAGGTGTATTCAACCGTCAAAGATTAATTCTACTTGTAAAAGCAGTCAAGTGCGAGTCGGACTTGCCCATGAAGGGTTCCGTAGCATCAAGTAACATAATATAAAGGTTTTTGTAGTTCGTCGAAAGGTAAATTGCGGTTTACGACTAATGACGTATAAAAAAAACTACTAATATAGTTTCGGAGAAAAATGGCTGTGACATACGGACGGACAGACAGACAGACAGACAGACATGACGAATGTGTAATGGTTCCGTTTTTGCCATTTGGCTACGGAACCCTAAAAAGGGGCTGTAGCGCAGTCTTTGTATCAAAAGTTATGGATTTGAGTTCTTTTGTTTGGTCATCATTCTACAAATAATAATTGTATTCCAAAGCTATGTTTGTAGCAAAATACTATACTACGAGTATACTTAAATGAAGCTTCAGTGTGGTGCTACGTCAACTAGGTAAAAATACATCCTTCTCTCGCGAACCCTCCAGCAAAATGCTTAGTTTTCCAACCAAATATATTCATCATTTTATTGTTGCAATGTTAAACGTGTTCAGTAGGAGCAAGCCACTTCAATCTGAAGCGACAAGCAAGGGCAAGCTGATAGGCTTCGAGGGCTGATTTGAAATGCTAATTCAAGAACTCCGTTGAGATTACGACGCTCAGTTAATAGTACTCTTCCCCTTCCACTGGTAACTGCCAATGGGATAAAGAGATAAACTTGTTTGGAGAAAGGGTTCAGTGGAGCCAAGCCGTCTTCAACTGATTCCAAAACCACTTTTCATGGAGCTCGGACGATTTATGAGTTTTATCCTTTACTTTTGAATTGATGTTTTTGTTTATGACTTCTCTCATTATATTTGGCAAACAAGTTTTTAACTAACAAGTTTATTGTTAGTTAAAAACTTGTTTGCCAAATATAATTGTAATGAAAAAATACATTTTAAAACACACCACAAAAACTTACATAAGTGGCATTTATCCCAAAATGGTCTGTTTAACAATTGCACTTGCTACCATCAAGCTTCTTTAACCTATACATATAACTAACATTTTGGATAGTCTTATGTCCAAATTTTATCAACAAAAATGAACGCAAGCAAATAAAGTCGCAGTTTTTAGGGGTTCCGTAGCCAAATGGCAAAAACGGAACCCTTATAGATTCGTCATGTCTGTCTGTCTGTCCATCCGTATGTCACAGCCACACAGTAAGAAGGTATAATAATTATAATGTTTAAGTAGTAAAATATTATTTAATAAACTACAAGAATCAAATTCATAGCATTTAGATTGGAAGGTAAATTATTACCTCGGTTTATATATAAATTTCTTCATTTCTGATTCTATAACGTATAAATAAATAAATATTGTAGACAGTTCACACAATAGCGAAACTCCCAGAATAGCTCTTTCCACAGCCCGTTGTGCAACTTTAAGTTTGTGTATGACGCCAAGTGAGCGACCACGTCTCTGTTCTATTATGTCATCACTGACAACAAGCTAACACTTATTATAATACGTATAATGGCGCACCGCCACGGACGTCCTGTGCTACCACGGACGAGACCATTCCCATCGTGCGAGTCTGTCTGATCTGCGTCCGTCCGCGATATCACAGACCGTGGGAAGCGGCTTTAATACCTAGACTTTCATCTTGCGGTTCTGTAATATAAGCTGCAAGAAGATGTTGTGGCACAGTTTCCCGAACACTGCCCATCCGAGTTGGAATCGTCGGCTTATCTCTTTATTAACGTTATACCTACCTGGACCAAATTTATTTAATTTAGTAGTCTACAACTTCAACAGATATGTACTTACTACCAATTACTTTTATTATTAGCTCGCTACTACGAGTAAAGTTAGAATATAAAATTATGATAAAATAAAAGATACGCAGCCAGAATGGGCCTTGAAAGTGCTCAACGCCACTTCAAATAATATACCTTGCATGTGACACGATAAATCCCGCTGCATTAACCGGTATTAAATACCGGTAAAATACTGGTCCTGGCGAAATACCGGCGAGGCCAATGTTAAAATATTCATAGCAAGAATTCCTGGCATTTTAGGTTATTCAGTAAAGTTTATCAGGTGCGCGTTGTGATATAATAAATGCTGGACATTTTCAATCAAATTTTCAACCGCTAGTCAACCCCTGGGGTATAGGAGCGGTCAGAGGGGGATGGTTCTCTAGTTGCCACCGCAGCTGTCAGTGGCAGACTGGCAAATCGGGCCGATGGGTGGATGGTTCGCCGCTCACATACCGCAGGAGGTGACTAGCAGTAGTGCGTACACTTTTAACATCTTAAAATATGTTTTTTCAGTTAAAAATCAAATAAAGGTAACTCGTCCTTCGAGGGAAACATCGAAAATACTAAAAAAAACCATTAGGTATATGTATATATATTTTTATGCTTTCCAATGTCTATGAAACTGGCTGTCAGATTGCGGTCTCTTTTAATCATAAAACCCCACACAGCTGTCACAAAAAATCCACTCATTCAAAATGCCACTCGCTAAAAGTATCTTGTCACTCTCACTTTCATGTCCATGAAAAGAAATAACAACAGACTTATTGGTCTGTTAAACTAAATGACTGCTTTAGGACCATTATAAACATACCCGCTAATTTTTGTCTCTGTTTAGATTTTATAATAATAATAAAACAATTTATTTTAGGTAACAAGTTCACCGACATAGCATAGCATTAGTGATTTGAAGTAGCAATGAGTAGGTCATAATTATAGATCAAAGAACCGATAACCCACCCGACAGCCGCTGCGGAATAAAGGTCTTCGAAGGCGACCACGAACCGGGAGGCGAAACGTAAGAGGTCCGACAACCCGATGCACCGATGATGGTGATCGCGGGACCCGTGTCTATGTACAGTGTGAGCCGATCCGATCACAAAGAAATCCAAACTCACTTTCCAGTGACATTTCAACTTGTCGACTCGCATGGTCAGGCCGTCCTTCTGCTTCAGGTACTCCACCACCGCCTCCAGTGGCATGTAGAGATGCTTGGTGGGTTCTTCGCCATGAAATATGGCCAGCATATACACGGTACGCCGCACTGTTACGACAAGTTGGTCTCCTTCCGTTCAACAATCATGAAACTCTCCTTGTCACCGCGTTCTCTCGAAGGATTTGGTCGATTAGCACCACGACTCGGCTCAAAGCGGTTCTTCTTCAAGCCTTTAGTTGTTTGTCGGCCGGGCTTCGCTTGGCTCGCGGCAACAGCGTCGTAGTCAAGTAGCGGGGCCGACGTGACACGCGACTGCTCAGCGGGCGCTGATGGCGGTGTGCGACTTTATAATATGAGTAGGTCATTATAATAAGCTATCTGGTCTCACTCGTTCAAATTAAGGGGTCCGTTCACACAGACCGGATCGTATACGCTTGGAGTTGCTTGGTCGGTGCTCGCAGCCGATGAGAAAACTACGCGATCGGAGCCGGTCAGCTCCTCTTATTATTTCACACCAAGCGCGTTCAAGCATGCTTAGTGACAAAAGCAGTGCAGATGCAAAAAATAAACCTTACTACAAATACTAAAAACTCTGTCAATGTATCAACGTATCAACTGTCAAAAATGTCATGTCTGTGTATCAACGTGATAAGAATCTGCTCTCCTCTCCGAGCTGGTCTGTGTGAACGAACCCTTAATGAGCTTATGACTAGGCATGGTAGGTTTTGAGAGAAATTTCTGTCGGTATTTATTAATTTAAGGCCTTACTCATAAAAATATAACAAAATATTTATGCAATCTCTTACCACTGGGTAATGACAAGCTGTGGCAGGAGTAAATTATGGTATAGGTCGTGAGCAATTATTAAATTAAATATATCAGTCAGTAGATATCAGTTTAGCATCAAAGTAAAATGATTTTTTTACGTTATTTCAACCAATTATTTATCAGCCTGCCTCGCAGGTCAAAGGTTGCCTGGAATTTATTAATGCTTTAACCAATTTGCACAGTAGGCTGTACGCAGCATGCGCCAGTGGAAAATTATTTTAACTTAATTAATTGCAGCTACTATGATCACGGAATTTTGTACAGTGAAACCGGATTTCGATTTTAAACGTATAGTCTAAATAGTACGTTATGTAAAGTCTAATTACTAATTACTCGACCTAAGTCTTATCATACTTATATTGTGAAGGAAAACATTAAACATTTTATTACTTTACTTCACTCTGTATAAACATAGGAGTGTAGATATCTAATATCAATAACTGAATAATCAAAATAGTGTTATCAAAAGTTATAATTTTCAAAATTTCATAAATTTCTTTTGAACTTCTACATAATCATATTGTAATTCCTTAAAGCCTTGCCATATCTGAGCGTTTTGCGGTGGCGGTTAGTGGAACACTGCATAATATGAAAGCGATATTTGACAGGCAGCGTTTCACTGTGTTCAACGATTCTTTATTAAAATGAAAACTATGGAAGTGCAAGAACAAAATTTTTACTTAGCATTCCTAAGTAAGCGTTTATTATTTCTCCGTACCATATTCGGTCAATAATCGATATCGACGATGACGATAAGTCTAAAACAAAAAGTTTTAACGACAAAATGATGCTATAAGTCGGTATAAGCCCTCTGATCCTAAGTGATGATGTTGTCGACGGTATACGCGCGATTCCCATACAAACGGTGTATGATCGTTCGTTTCAGTCTTATTAAATAGCATCCTTGGATGTTTTGCCTTTAAATTAAATTAATTAGTAACAAAGCAGCGCAATCTGTTTGCCTTCACAGAGTAACTGTCGAACTAGATCAAATGCAGAGAATTCAATTAGCTCGTATACGCAGCTAGGTATACTAATTGGTTACCTTAATGTTGGTTGTTGAAATGTCGAAAAACGAAATCTAACTAACGTAATGGCAGACTATTATACCAACATAATACATAATGGGTCTTATTAATAATCCTGGCGTAGCGTTGGACTAGTTGATCCGTGTTTTGTCTCTTGCATTGACATGCAATTGTCAACTCGAGCAAATGTGACAAACTCCAGCGTTGCGCCAGGATTATTAATAACACCCAATATGTATTATGTTGGTATAATAGTGGCATAGCAATATTTATTTGAAGTAAAAGCGGCGTCAAAACATAAAAGCTTAGGTGTGAGTCTTGAATTGTGAGTAAAATTAAGTTATGACGCAGGCAGTGTATCATTGAAGAAGACATAATAAATTGTAAAAGTATTTTTTGTTTGTTTTACATTTAATTTAAAGTTCCTTAATTTACATTCAAATGTCCAATTGTCTGCCGTATTTTTCATTAGACAGAAATTACTGTTATTTTTGCTAATTTTCGGATCATTAACTAATTGCTTATGAAAGATGTATTGAATTACAACAAAACGAAATACAGTAGAAACAAAATCCAATTACATAATTTCACTTTACACTGATTTCACTTCGCAGATTACCTGTTATCTCATATCACAAGCTCACAGTTGGCCTCACAGAGCTTGAGGTAGGCCAACCTAGCGTGTGCTTAGAATAAAACTTTTCTGTCAAAACTTTACTAATACTCGACAAGGCAACACGTCCTAATAGTGCACAGAGAGTCGATTTTCCTGAGGATGCTTCGTAGAGAGGCAAAACACGTGTCGAATCTTATTAAGTTTTTTATTTCTCGTGGTATTATTGTTGTGTCTAATATCTAGAGGTGTTATTAATAATCCCAGCGCAACGCTGGAGTAGTTAAATCGTGTTTTGTCACATTTGTTCGAGTTGACAATTGCATGTCAATGCAAGAGACAAAACACGGATCAACTAGTCCAACGCTACGCCAGGATTATTAATAAGACCCTAGGAGAAAATAGTAGGATGAAGCTATATAATGTAGTATGTATATTCTTCTTGCCATCGTGTCCTTGGTTTTTTCGAACCCGTGTGGTGAAAGTATTTTAAATGTGCCTCAAAAAGGCTCTTTTTGTGCTCTTGACAATGTTTTCTTTCATAATTTGAGAGTACTGGCACAAGGAAGTATTTTGTTATGTACTCGTATATATTCTTATCGTGTCACTATCGAAAGAAGTCTCGCATCAAAGAGGCTCCTTTCGTGCACTTGACACATATTTTCGAACTTTTTAGGTTCTACGACATGCGGGTTTCCTCACGATGTTTTCCTTCACCGTTTAACAGCACTGGAATTGTATACATACATTTTGAGCAGAAAAACTCATTGGTACACGACGGTATTTGAACCCACGACCTTGAGGATCGGAAGGCGGGGCTGCTACTGCTAGGCCACCTCTAGGCATATTTTTAAATATAGACTTGACCTCGGGATTTTCAGTTGCTTGCATTGTACCTTAACTATCGGTATAATAACAGAGGTGTTATCCAATGGGGTACACTCCCTAACCACATTTTCCCAAACAATAACCAGATTTTCGGCTAAAGGACAATAAATATCCCGGCACCACCCACCGCTGTACAATGGCGTGGACTCGCTTCATTTCTAAGCTGTATTTATGTTGGACCTTCGAGTCTTTGGCCTTAATAACTCCTCTCGAGGGACACCCACATGAATGATGAGCCTGGGGACGGAATCTTGGGATTTTGGAAAATTAAAACGATGCGAATTTAAAGGGCTTAGTTTAGGTTGGAATGTCCAGGTATAAAATATTTTCAGATTTGGTTAGTATGTACCTAACATTTATTAAAATAAGCTACCCATCACATAAATGTGGAAGTTGGAGAGGACAAACTAAGTAGGTAGTTGAAGTGACTCTCCATCTCCCTGTGGATGACGAGGACTCGAAGCGCTCGGAGGACTATTCTAGAATCATAGTCCTTTGAATCCATCCGCCAAATAACCAATGAGTTTGTAATAAAGCGAGAGAAAATGTAGGTACACAGATAATGTTGTACAGTCGCGGTATGAATATGTTCGTCACCTTAGAGTCGGTTTTCGCTTGCACCAGTGCCTTGATCATGAACACATATTAACATCATTTGTGACGTTAACTTATCGGTGTATTCTGTCTATTCAGTTTCAAAAGGTAGTATTTGATCGTGATACGTTAAAATCAAGATGAAAATCGACGAACATTTTCATACCGCCACTATACCTACATTTTCTGCCTGTCTTCAACTTATCGTTCTGTATTTGTCTTACTTGTACGCCTTTATGTCAAATAGATATTATATTATCTTATATTCGATATTATCTTTCTTTATTTTTTACTACCACAACTACTACACCACAAGGTGAGTTTTCTTACTCAGTTTAGCAGCGTATTATTACAAAAGGTACATACAAAACGTTCGAGGCACACCGCTCAATGGAGGCAATTAATTTTTATCCGGCCGGAGATGGGTTACTACACATTACACGATGTCGTAAACCGAATCTCGTAACTCCGGTAGCCGGATCAATGCGATATTAAACGGGTAATGCGTGTGTGGCAAGTTCTGTGGGCTCGGCAAAAGCTTTATGAAAAAATCCGCTTTTGGTTTCCAAAAAGCAACCTGGAAAATCTTTAAAGCACTCAAGAATATGCAAGCCTTCGTCCAACAGTAAACTTCACACACAACAAACAACGCCACTCACAAGCGAGAGAATCTCTTTTTGTTCAAAGTAGCTTGTACTAGTAGGTGGTAAAATGACAAACTTTATTGTTATGGAGTTAGCATGATTTGATTTGCTACTATAAGTAATACACATCCTACTATCATCTTATGCCCTGACACCTGACTAAATATTTCTACTCACAAAACATGGTTAAAATATTATAAGTAGTTGTTGCAAGTAGATCAAAGAATGATGCCTAACCCCTGTTTGCTTCCGATCAAACAGTTGACCCCTTTCACCTCTTATAAAAAGTCCAGCAAAAAATAATTTTCTGTAGGTACGTTATCTTTGTACTATCAAACTTGGGCCATCCCCCAACCCCGAGGTAACCCGACATTATGTCCGGATGCCGACGAGAAGATAAAGAAAACCTATTGAAAAGGGCCAGGTACGCACTTAATGGCCCCCGGACCAGACACGATTATTCAGAATTAAATTATCTCGCCTGTTGGCTAACAATGACCTATTTATTACTGAAGGTTTGGAACAATCTGGCGTGATGGATTCATTGAGGATTAGGTTTATTGTATCAGTTTAATGCTTACTTTATGAATGATTTTCATCAACCAACGACTAACTAATATTTATGCTTACTTAATGCTACTAAATAAGTCGGTGGCTCTGAATCGTTCTACTTGAAAATGTGTGTGACGTCAAGCAGTTGAGCGGACTTTTCAGACTCATAACTTTATAATAATAAATATACCTATTAACTCTTAAAACATTATGTTAATTATAAAATAACAGGTAATGGACTTGTACAGATGATACCAAATAGAATTTAATTCCAAATACTGTAATATTCCTATCCCGTCCTCATGTCCCCATTATGACACACTACATCAAGACTCAGCAAGTTCTCCCTAACCGCAGGAAATGACGCGTGAAGGCACCGCTCGCCCGATAGAGGCATCTTTACACTTGTTAAGTGATTATGAGAAACAAAAAGTTAGACTTTATAACGAAAAAGTAATAAATAAACATTTACAAAAAATATTTCACGCAAAATATCTACCTAATTTACTTAGACCTTAGAAATGAAAATGAAATGTATTTATTTGCAAGAAGTATGATACATTTAGGTCATAGGGTACCTATGTAAAAAAATCTCGCTCACAACTTCGTCGGTGACCGATACTAATAAATTCATTCAAAAGTAACAAATAAAAGATGAATAAAAAAAGAATTAATCGGTATCGATCTCGGTAGAGTTCCAACACGGACTGCGATTTGTTCGTAGATGTATGGAGCTCAATACTAGCGGCTTGTCTAAAGTATTGTGAATGTGACATATGATTTGATTTTATTATTCTTATTTTGATTTGTTTATTTATTATTTTTGACTTTATTATTTAATTTGTGTTTGTAATTTTGTTTTTATTTTTATTAATTAATTGTAAGTAATAATTTGTTAATTAGTGTAATTGGATAACATATCCGTTCTAATTAATTCAATAAATATAAATATAAATAAAATAAGGTACTAAACTTGTATTTATTCAAGCTTTTAGAACTTTTTACCCAAGCACGTGACAAGGCTATACCCACAGCAGCCGTGTCACGCACAGGGCACGCAAATACAGTTCTATTTTGATTCAATCGATTAGTATAGTTGGCCTCACTAGAATTTATAACAACTCGTTTATTTGCCCCTTGTCCATTGCAGGTCTGCAACCTGCAAGAGACAAGGGGCATACTATTCTCAAAAAAATAGTGAATTTGATCATTTATGAGTTTTTCAAAGAAGTTTTACATGGCAATGCTGCGATAAAAGTTCATTAGTTTTCTTGATAATTTTTGAAGATCATAATTATGACAATACATACGTCAAGGGATATATTCTCTTACTAAGTGAAAATTGTATAACAGGAGCCAATTTAACTTAAGTTTAAATTTAAGTATGAATGCTGGTAAATAACTAAATTACTGTTTTTTATGTAGCTCACAGTACTTTTTTTGTTAGTTTATTTAATATGATGATTTAGAATTTGTTTAAAATTCAGGTTAGTTACTCGTGTACATAAAAAGTGTAAACAAAGCATCAACCTAACGTGAACACAGGGAATTTGGCAGTTCACATAAAAATATCACCAGTTTAGTGAACTGTGGTTTGAATAGAGGTATAATAAATTGGTATAATATTAAGCATATCATCATATATAGAAGTCCACTGCTGGACATAGCCATCTACTTCCACCACTTACTAATGTCTAAAATGTGATTGCTCTGTTAGGTGGTCGGTTCTACGAGCTGTATGGCCTTGAAATGTATTTTTCATCCCACCATCTCGGAAAGTGTATTTTTACTGTTCAATATCTGAGTGGAAAACCCGTTTTTATCCGCTAGAGGATAAAGTAAATTTGAATTTAGAATATCGTGTTCACTAAGTTTGTGAATACACAACCTATGTACTTCTACCTCCATGGTGCTGAATATATCATGCAACCTTTTTTAATTTGGTAAAAACTCGCACTCTTAACCTTCTTGGTGTATTTGTGAATTCAAAACATCATTTAACCTATTTACTTCTACCTGCATGGTGCCGAATTTATCATGCAACATTTTTAAATTTGTTAAAAACTCATACTCGGAACCTTCTTGGTGTGTTTTAATCGCGCCATGTTCTTTTTTGCATTTGGTCATTTCCTCGCTGAGGTGGGATGAAAAGTTACGTGTTGCACTCGAGTGCAAAGATTTTTCACCTTGTGCTCTTTTGATTCCTTCGCCAACGCTTAGGATTCTAACTTTTAAACCACTCGCTCCGCTCGTGGTTAAATATTAGAATCCTGCGCTTGCTCAGTCATCAAAATTGAGCACGCGGTTAAAAAGCAGCTTTGCACTCTTGTATAACAAATAACTATTCTTGATCTTGTCGTGTTAGTTTTTCCAAAGAAGTGGCAGTACTTATTTTTCTTGTCGTAGCGCTAGTTCTTTCAAACCAATATTATGAATGGATTTCAAGTTTAGAACTCAAAAATTAAAGCAGGTTCTTTGACGCGCACTCAAAATCCTTTTACCAACTAGTTCCACAGAACCAGTGGCGATAAGAAGAATATGAAATTGTAGGAAACTTCTTTGGACACGGACTGCTCCTGAGATCTAATCTAATATTATATAAAGTCTGAAGAAAAGTTTTAGAATATGCTTTATATTTTTTGGCCTTTTTTTATTATTTATTTATTTATTCTTATCAATTTTATCGTCGCAGCTCCTACGCCTTTACGTTGGCTACGACGCATTCTTAAAAGAGTATAAAGTTGACCACGGTATCGTCATGATTTACTGGTAATTAAAATGCGAGTGACTACGCTTGCTTAGTTATATTTCCACAAAACTTAAATTACTGGCACTTTAGGCTAAACACCTGTATGCCTCGAGTTGATGGGCGCAGAGCAGCGCATCGTAGGGCACATTTCTGACGCACGTGACCTACGAAGCATTCCTTTGTTATAGAAGATGATTGCCACTTAACATCAGGTGGGCCATATGTTCCATTAACCAGTCATAAAAAAAAACAAAAACAATTGTATTTTTATATTTAACACAAAGTTTATTACATTCACTTACACAGTAGTTTAAAGCCTAAGTTAGGTTAATCGCTCTGCTTCCTTTGAAGAAACGAGAATTTGGGAGTTGCTGTTCGGACACATCTCCATTACAAAAGAAGAAACATGACACGTTCTCCGTGGACGTGCTCTGCGATGCAATGCAATAGGTATAAGCACAGGCAGCTAGCAGCAGGTAAGACATTGCTTGGCTTGTCACCTTTCTTATTATTATTATACCAGAATGTATAAAACTATTTGAAGGAGGTAGGCAATAGTTCTTCAGAGCAGACAATAAATTTCTCATTTCCACGTCTCAAGCCCCAAGATATTGCGAAAGATGTAACTGAGAGCTAACCAATGAGCGGGCCCTCTTGTCCATCTAATATATTTCTGAGAAGATATTGGCGTTTTGAGCTCAGATTCATAAAGTCCGTATCTAAAGGCAAGCATCAAACCCGCCATTCCATAATTGGCCTATGATAGCGGATATGCACAAGCTTATTTACCTATTGAGTACCAAATCTTAGTAAAGGAACTTTGAGAAACAAGCCGTTGTCACAAGATGACTTGATGTGTTGTGAAGTGTTGTTCTATTGTTTGCTGTGCGTTGTACTTATAAAATAGCTTTGATTTTATAGTGTATATGAATTTATTTCATTTTTATTCGAGCTTCCGAGGCCGAGGGCGAGGCCGGTCATCGAAAACCCAATTTAATATGCGAAGGCAAACACGATTTGATCGTTCTATACAAAATGGAAGAATAATAAAAATTCCATGAATATCAGATCCGCCCTTGGCAGCCTCCCCTGCCAGTGAAACCCAATTTAGAGTCAAAGTATGAAGTACCTTCTGGGACCGCTCGGCTCAGTCAGACAGACATTCGTAACTGACTAACAGCCTATTACTTATTCAACTTGTTGTGTGGAAGGATGAATCTTACGGTTGCGCGATTACCTTTTGAAATAACTTTGAGGAACAAAGAGGTTTTGTTGTAATGTGCCCAATTCGGGGCGGAACTGGAATAAAAGGATTCTCCAAAGAGATTTCATGCTCTGATAGTGTACGTTAATGACGTGAATTCATTTAGCTTTTCATTTTAGGCCACAAGGACTTTAATGTTGGTGCTTTGAGACCATATTTGAACCTGGAATTCAGAAGATTATGTGCATATTCTGATACTTACTGACGTACTATTAAAGCCACTATTAAAATAAGAAATGAGAAGATTCCATGCATGACTTGAACAAAAACGGACGAAGCAGGGCAAGTGCGTGACAAAAGGCGATACTTCGTTGTACCTAGTGATGGTTACCTCTTAACATCGGGTGAGTCATATACTTGTTTCATCAGCAAGTAATTAATTATATGATAATAATAAATAAATAATTATAGTGAACATTCGACACAATATTATCTAGCCCCAAATTAAGCACAGCTTGTACTATGGGAACCAGATAGGTGATACGAGTATAATACTTATATATTTTCATTTTGAAAAAAAATACTTAGAATACAATATAACACCCTGAAAGAGAACAAAAACCAACGCCCACCACACAAATATTTGTTTTCGATTGAGATCGAACCCACGACGTATATACGGCGCAGAAGACAGAGCTACAACCAATTAAGCTGACTAGCCAATCCAGAATGAGAATTAGAAATATAAATCATATACCGCCCATTGAGAAAATTGACTTACCAATGCTATATTGCTGTAACGCAAGGTACAATAAATAAATATCAAATATCCACATCAAGTCAGTATTACATAAATATTGTATTCCATGTCCCATTTTATTAGACGTTGCTGCACAGCATACCGATGTATGACTTTACATTCATCTTGTGAAGGTAATATTCTGTCTACCGTTATTATATCCGATATTCTGAGTTCTCTACATAACTTAGTTGCACAGACAACGTAGCAATGCAATTTATAACGCAGACAAGATTTGACATATTATTTTCACATACCACAACTAGCCCCGAACCAAGCAAAACTTGTACTAAATAGTACTTATTCACGTAGTTTAAAGAAGTTTCAAAAGCGATGTCAGTGTTTAAATTTAAACTGATTAATAAAATTGAATTAAAATTGGAATTAATAATTTGAGGAATGTCTTGCGCACATCTAAGCAATCTACGATGGCGATCGGTGAAACAACTTTTTTATTTGTCAGCGTTTCACTGATCGCCATCGCCATCACCCAGATGTGCGCAGGCCTTAAGTTAAATGTATTTCGTAATCAAGTTAGCCGTCATTATTTTTATTTTACTTTGTGAACTTGCAAATCGTTGAAATAATTTAGCGTTAAAACTTTATATTCACAACGCGACCGAGTCACACAGGGTGCGGTTTTAATGCGGGCGATCTGAAAATAAACTGCATTGCATATTATATTGCGGGAAAGAGAATTTGTTGCCGGGACATCTATTTATCCGAAAACCATAGTTTTACTCGTTTTGACTGGCCTCTGAGTTCACCATAGCTCTGCTTAATTTGTAGCTAGTAGTGGTGTGGATTGTCCACAATATTTATTTTATTTTATTTTTAGAGTTTATGAGAATAGTGAATAAGCAAACGCGCTACACCTTTTTGACTACATCATCACTTAAAATCAGGTGAAATTGTGACCAAGAGCTACCATATAGATTGAAGAAACAATTGAAGTTTTAAAAAAAAAAATAACAAAATTTTGATATGAATTTTAAAAAGATTTTGATAAAATTTACCTTGCAGATAGGGAGAAATTAACCAAATTGGTTAAAGGGCTTGGGATAAGAGCAGGCAGAAGAAGGTTCATAAATGACGAAGTTCGAGAGCAAACATAATAAAAAATCAACCGAATTGAGAGACTCGTCTTTTTTTTCATTCAGAAAAACAGTAGTGGTCGTGGCGATAGGATTGATTTTACCAATCTGAAAATTATTATTTAAAAAAAACGCTTTCACTAAGAACACACCCAACCTACGCGATTATATGTGTAAATTCACAAAATACCGCAGTCTGCGCACTAAAGAACATTATCAGAAATGTAACTACATTTGAATATTTAAATAGAAAATAATAAAAGTTTTCCCATTCTCTGTGTGGTAGTTTTTGAATTTTTGCTCACTCATATTACTACACATCAGCTACTGAGGTTTATAACTTTGATCACATCAGTGTTTTTATAATTAACCGACTTTAAATATAAAAGAAGAAGGTTCTCAATTCGTCATTTATGAATGTATTCGAAAAATTTTTTTAGATGAAAGAAAAATGAAAAATTCTAAATTCGTGGGTCTTAACTTCTTTGAAATTAGTCACTACACGGAGAATATCAGACGTTTGAACTAATTAAAAATAGGAAACTTAGCAGCCTCTAGCAGCCAATTTCAAAGGGATAAAGATACGGTGCGCGTACTTCTTTATAGGCTTGGTAGCGTGGAACTGGTACAGACTCACCTGGCTTTAAAACGTTTCCAAGTAATCCTTGAGTTACTACTGAATAAATTAATCTTTGACTTTGACTGTATGAGACTCAAACGGACAATAAGAATCTTTGTTGTCGATACTCTGAACCAAACACGGAGATCATGTTGCTTTTATTATTTTGAAGAAGTATAAAAATGGCGAAATATATTTAAAAAAGTTAAATACAAATACCCGATTAAACGATAATTATTGTGAAGGTTGCTAAAAGTAGGTGGATGATAAACCAATCTGAAAAAAAGAAGCGTAATTTTCAGTAGCCTTCGGGCTGAGGATGATTAAAGTGGTTGGATTGCCATGTAAAGGCCTGCGCACACATAATTCGCTGGCGGTAGCGATCAGTGAAAAGCTGTCAAATATCGCTGTCAAATCTTAAATCTGACAGCGATATTTGACAGTGTTTCACTGATCGCTACCGCCAGCGAACTAGGTGTGTTCGAGCCTTAAAGCGGTTTCTTTAGGTAGTATTTGGAGGGTGCATAAAGTGATATTCTTGCACGTTGAAGATGTGTTTATTGTTGCACGTCGTAATTAGTACTGCCATAAATAGAGGCTTTTGAGCACACTGTATCTTAATCTATGGCTATTGTGCTGAGTTAGCGCTCACAATATAGTAGTTCAAAGCCAAAATAGCCGTAATTTTGAATGCATTTTATAATTCTTGCCAATTAAAAAATTGTTAGCATGTCAATCACACTAGTGAAGTGTGGTAGGTAATACATATTATACTTACTCAAGGATTTTTTATTTTCTTTCTGGCTTTGCTTGTACTGCTACTGTGTACATTTTGTGGTTGACAACGTATTGATTCGTTTTATGTAGGTACTCTATCTCACGACACAGGGTTAGGGCTATTAGTTACTTTGTATTGACATACTATAGTTATAAACATTTTGGTTATTTCATCATCCGCAGCCCGACTTAACCCAGTGCTGGACACAAACCTCTCTTTGCTGTTCCTATTTACCACGATAAGATACCCTCATCCATCTGCGGCCCACGACGCTTATTATGTCATCAACCCATCGTGCTACTGTAATTTACTGTATACTGGTACCTGTTATTGTATTTTGGCGGCACTGAAATTTTGCATGTTTTGCGGGTAGTCCGTACTTGGTACCATTAACTTCAACCTCAAAATGCCCATCCTCAATTCATTCCAATTACCTGCACGCTATAATCGAATGGAGCATAATACATTGCCTATTTTGTGTAACAAAACGCTACGCTCCAATATTGAGGCTGGTAATGGATGGCGTACACCGTTCGACGCCGGTGAGCTATAGCCCTTCCAGAGACGATTATTCTTGGGAATCGTAAAAAGCTTTTACTGTCTTGTAGAAAAAGTTATACGGTTATTTAAAAATACTTTTGATGATTCTAAAATACAGTTCACTTTTGTAATCTAGATCAAGACGCTCTCTTTATTGAAGCAGAATGGCATAGAGTTAAATTAATAACGGTACTGAAGGTTATTCCAAGCAAAGTCACGTCGGTCAATAATGCTTAGTATTCTAGAAGTTTGCGAAATAACTATGAAGTAAGAAAGCCGTTGCGACGGCGTTGAATTAAGAATTCAAAGCAGACCTTTCAACTTCTGTCCATTGTGCGCGAGAGGAAGCAAGCCTGATTCTATTTTGTGCAGGAAAATGTTGGAAGAGTTAATCACCATCCAACCAAAACCACCTACTATTTAAAACATGGGTGGTCTTATCGAAGTTTTGTTTATTTTACATATAAAAAACATCGTAATAATTCCAGATGAATGAATAGGTATCGGATTTTTTGTTATTTTTTACTGTTACAAATAAAATAGAAACTATGTTTGAAAATGTTTATTAGGTATTAGAATCTGATTTCTTAGCAAAACAGTTCAGATTGATACTACTAACTGGCATAGAATAATAAGGATAATAAATGTACAACATCAGGAGGTAGAGTTGGTTTTTATTGATGCAAATAAAATTAAAACAAAACAATAGTTTCCGATTACAAAAAGTCATGAGTGTGAAAACAAAATAGATATAACTCCGCTGTATCCACTATAAAAAAAGAAGCCTAGTTTAACGGTTTATAGTGAGCAGTTAAAGAATAGAAAGAAGAACTTTAACTTAAATCTGAACATCGTACTATGTTGTCTGCACCAACGCTTGATAGGAACATTATGTTCAAAAATATGCTATTGTGCTATATGGATTAAACGGTTATTTATCTCAATTACCTTTTTGATATTACCTTAGTCTGCCCGCGACCATGGCTATTTTAGCACGTTCGAAACGTCAGAAAAAATCAAAAAAGGTAATCGCGATAAGTAGGTAACTGTTTAATCCAAATAATTATGCATAACGAATAAAGATCTCGTTGGTTTTAAAAGTACTAATAATTTAGCTGTCATTCAGGCAAACATATTTGCATAATTTGGTATTGTTACGAACACTAATTTTAATAATTCCGTAATTTGATAGAACCTTCAATTCCTGCAATATATTTCAGTTTGAATTGAAAATTGATTCAGTCTGTGCCTGTCTGTATGGAAAGATCACGCGAATTGGGAGCAACCCCGCATCAATGTCACTCATTAGGTATAAATTGTCTAAGCTCTGGTATAAAGTGAATTTGAAGAACCAAATTGAAGTTCTTCAAGAGCAGCTGAAATGCTGAAATGTGGAATATGTTACGGACGAGGAAGAGCTAGCAAAAGAGACAGAGTGGATAAGAGCGAAACCCAGGAAAAAGCGAAAGATGAACATCTCGCCCACTGTCTCACCACAAGGAAATGTAAATATTCCAGCAAAACAAAGACCAAAAAAAATTCCTCCCCCACCTCCGATCATAGTGGACGGGGTTAAAAATTACCAAAACTTTTACGACTCCTTGCCCTTAAAACAGCCCGGTGGTACGTGTAAGGGCGCTTGTACACGCTAAGAAAAAACGCCGGGCCTACCCAAGAATTCTTGTCGTAACAAGAAAATTACTGTGTACACGGAGACAAGAATTTTGTCTTTTCCACACACGAAAACGCAACAACGTTCGCCGCGTCGTGTCTTGCGCAGATAAGATTTTTTTCGTGCACCGCCGCGAGCAGTGTACACAGTTATTTTCTAGTTACGACACGAATTCTTGGGTAGACCCGGCGTTTTTTCTTAGCGTGTACAAGCGCCCTAACGATACTAAGCGGTGAGAGTGTTATAGTGAATGCCAAAAAATAAAAAAAATCTGATTATACAAATCCATAATGTAAGTAGGTACACAATATAATATTACTAACACAAAATTAGAATTAAATTAAAATAAAATGTCGAAGATGATAAATTAATAAACAATTAAATTAAATTATGTCCAATCCTATCGTGATACCATCTTATAACAACAAAAAGTAATTATGGTTCTGGTGAATATTTTCAGTGCCATTTATTCCAAAACAAAGCGCACTTTATGATCATCACACGATGTTTTGTCATTGGTTACAACCAAATGAGCTCCGAGGATAGGCTATCCAAATGTGAAACTGCAGTACTACATTAATCCCTCCTCATATCAGGAACGAGCTCGTCCCGATATTTTATTCATAGCAACACTCGGCGTCCGCTTCATACAACCGATAAAAGATTCAATGATCAAATATATATATATATATATAGAGCAACTCCGCGGTTGAACTTGATGAAGTTCTCTTTTTGGTTATTCTGGCATGCTTAACATAGTTTTAGCATTTTATATTCGATTGAATGAGCGAGACAACAAAATTAAAACATCATCTATTGCAAAAAAAATGATTTGATTAGCTTCATTTTATTAAAATTGTGGTTCAGTAATTATAATTGTCCACTTGTTCACCAATTTTAAATACTTCTCTATCTGGTATATCCTTCCTATATTTTCCATCACCAGTGCCGACACTAATACCCTAACTAATGTATGAGACATGTGTACCCCTACATTTATAGCGGAGCCCTTAGTTTAGGGCACAAGGCTTGCTTCTCCGGCTAATGGATCAAAGTTGCGGCCATTGTAAATGATTGTCGGGCCCGATAACAAATGTACACCATCTATTCACTTATGATTTAGAGCGAGACTCGGGTAAATGTGCGAGCTAAATGTTGCCAAATACATGATGAATAATTACCACGATCTGGATTCAAATTCAAGTACCTATATTGTTTTAGCGTTATTTGTTTTTCTTATCAATCAATGATGCAAACATTTAACCATTTAAACAACCAGTTAAATCAATGGCAAATTAACGTAACTGCAAGATATTATCAAGCATTCATTCATACGATCATTTCGAAAAGGGCACGCCTCACACTTTTGGAAGAACGTTCATCCGTAAATTGATGATTTCAGACGGCCAATAAAACAATATGTGTAACTTGCACAGAAGATAATTTGACATTCATATTATTGGGAATGACCAAAACTTAATCATATGGGAAAAACATTTTCAAATGGTTGTATAGTTTTTTCATAAGATTCATCTGTTTTTCCTAAACTTTCGGTTGATGGTCTACGCAGATGCGATTCAATGATAAAACTATAAACGACAAACTTATAATATTTTCGTATAAAAAAGCTAATAACATTTTATTAGTTCTTAGTGGCAGAATAAACACGATTCCTGTAAGTTTTCATTCATGAAAAAAATAATCAAAGGAGTAATTTTTAGCCACTTTTGGAGATATTAGACGTGTTAGTTTATGATGAAATCCGAGGTATTTTTGTTATTTTTTTTGCCTAGTAAATGAAGAAGTGTTCGTTTTAAAACATGTTTGATTTTTTTTTTTTATTGCATGAATATTTATTTTACTATGAATTATTTCGTATTACTATATAATCGGCGCGGAATCAAGTCAACGCTTAGTGCCGGCCGAGGCCTTTCAGAGGTAGGACGTGCGTCGCTCCCGGTCGCTGCAAGCAAGCAGCAAGCCTCAAAAAAATGTATTGTAGCTTCACGAGTTTATAGCGCTACTGGGACGTTTTGATACTTTTTATTGTTTAACAAAACTTTGGTGAGTTTTTTTTGTATTTTAAAGTAATTGCATTGTTAAGTTAGTATTGCAGTTTAATTACCCCCGGTTTCTGGTACGCAAAAAATAGTTACCTAATTATTTTTAATTTGTATTTCTTTTTAATTCAGGTTTCATTCTTTACTTTTATTTCAGATATGGCATAAAAAAGCCGCTTACAGGCTACATCACGTAAAAAAAGTAACGAGTACGTCACCAATTGCGAAAATTTGGTCAAGGCTAATGAAGCTAAAAGGTATGTTACCCAGGGGTTACTTTTTACAACGTTACATGTTATAGTCAATTCCCATTTTTATTAAACGTACACGGAGATAGAAGTAGTAATAATTTGCATTATGAAAATCATTATTGCTAACTTATCATAAAACATAACATGCCGAAAAAAAGGTCGAAATTAGCGGGTACTTTCAAATAGTCATCCAGTCCGCAAGTCCGCACGATACCAAAGCTAGTGTTCGAAGCAGAGCCACTTGCACCGAGTTGATGAGCTATCTATGATTGTAAAGTAATCAATTAATTTTATAACACATTTGCTCGTAAAAGGTCTCTAATTTCACCGATTTCAATATCGTAATGTATATCATTACGCACTAGTGCGGTAATGTAATGTAAAACGCACGGGTTGTTTTTTAATAAGGTATAACGTACGGTTTATCCAGATGCTAAATGTATGAAATGAAACTGAATGAAACCGAATGAAACTGCATGGAACCGAATGAAACTGAATAAAACCGAATGAAACTGCATGAAACCGAATGAAACCGAATGAACTTAATGAAACTGAATGAAACTGCATGAAACCGAATGAAACGGAAGCAAACCGAATGATACCGAATGAAACTGAATGAAAATGAATGAAACTGAATAAAACCGAATGAAGCTGCATGAAACCGAATGAAACCGAATGAAACTGAATGAAGCTAATGAAACTGAATAAAACCGAATGAAACCGAATGAAACTGAATGAAACCGTATGAAACTGCATGAAACCGAATGAAACTGAATGAAACCGAATGATACTGAATGAAAATGAATGAAACTGAATAAAACCGAATGAAACTGCATGAAACCGAATGAAACTGAATGAAACCGAATGAAAACGAATGAAACCGAATGAAACCGAATAAAACCGAATGAAACCGAACGATACCGAATGATACCGAATGAAAATGAATGAAACTGAATAAAACCAAATGAAACTGCATGAAACCGAATGAAACTGAATGAAACTGAATGAAGCTGAATGAAACTGAATTAAACTGAATGAAACTGAATTAAAATGAATGAAACCGAATGAAACTGAATGAAACGGGATGAATTGGAATGAAATTAAATGAAATGACATTTACAATCTACTATGTCATTTCATTTAATTTCAAATTCTCTAACTGCTTTAAAAAGTGATAAACAATTTATTCGTTAAATTTTTATTTATTTCCTCGCAAATGTGTTATAAAACGCCTCTGCTTTCTTGTAGCCCTCGCCTACGGCTCGGGCTTCAATAACGCCTTGGCTGTAATTTTCAACCTACCGGACTTATATCATAATGTACTATTGTTTGAAATACGTACATCAGTACCTACCTACTGCATATTTTATTGGGACCTATTGCATGCATTATATTATTTTTTTAATGATTTTATGTAGTTTCTTCTGAGTTCGCATTATGGTTTCGATTTCTGACCTATTCCTTGTTTATCATTGTTTTCTTTCAATTTATTATGGTTACAGGTGCTTCGCCGGATGGACTAATTGAAGATGATGGTATCACCAAAATAAAATGTCCTAGTCCGGCATTCGGATTAGAGGAAGATATCGCTATTAACCAAAAAAATGTTATTCTGGCAAATAGATGTATCCGTGAATCGAGGCCATGACTGGTTTTATCAAATACAAGGGCAGCTGCACGTAACGAATAGAAATTACTGTCTATTTGCTGTGTGAACAGGCAAAAATTTTAAATTAAAGACAGAAAAAATAATTAGGGATGATACATTTTGGAGCGAGAACATGGAGCATCGGCTAGTCAGTTTTTATAATAAATTTCTATTACCCGAAGTTGTTGATCCCCGAAAAGCTAAGTCCATGAAACTTAGAGACGATAAATATTAAAATTGTATTTTACACGAAATTATTTTGATTTATTTTAACATACCTGCCCGTTTTTGCGTAAGTAGGTACTCATTCAACAAAATGTTGTACCTACTTACGAAAAATGAATACATTCCCTACTAAGAGCTGGTAAAGTATCAAGGTGATTCATTCAATGCGGCGCATGATACGCGCTCCAACACAGACGGCTGTGTGCGTGCTAGGTGTAACTGTATAGCTAGGTGAGTATATTTACCCAAACTTGAGTCACGACGCTCGGGATAAACGCTCTTATTCGAAATGATGGGTTCAATAATTGTCGATAGACTGACTTTCTGTCAGAATCTGCTACAGACTACTGTTTGCTCTTAGAAAATAACCCCACAGGCACGGATTCGAACCCTCGACCCCGGGATCAAAAGGGGTCGCTTTCGACACCAGCGTTGTTTTTTCTACCAGCACGAATTGAAACTACGTTTTATTAAACGTTTCCGATAGGAGAACATTTTGCTCCACTTTGTAAGTCAAGTGTTGTTATAGAAGTAGGTCAACAGGCGCTTGTCCATTGTAACTACAAAAATGGTAGAGAAATGTCATCAGCTTAGCTGTCAGAAGTCAGAAATATTGTTTAAAAAAAGCGGACAAGTGCGAGTTGGACTCGTCCATGCAACAAGTAACATAATATATAAGTTCTTGTAGTTCGTCGAAAGGTAAATTGCAGTTTACGATTTATGACGTATAAAAAAAAACTACTTACTAGATCTAGTTCAAACCAAATATCGTTGGAAGTTTGCATAGTAATGTACATCATATATTTTTTTTAGTTTTATCATTCTCTTATTTTAGAAGCTAGAGGGGCAGACGTTTTACACGTGTCAACTCTGGATAAATTATACCAAGAAGTCACAGGATGGTATAAGGGTGGCCTACAATAATGTCTTTAGGCACCTTATGGGGCTGAGGCGTTGCTGCAGCGCCTCAGGCATGTTTGCAGAAGCCAGAGTTGACACAATTAATTGTATAATTTGCAATATATATTAATATAATATATTCAGTCATTTTATATTATTTGAAAACCCAGCCCCAGTATAACACCAAGACACAGAACGAGCATTTCTTATCGACCGCAATGTACAAATGCCCTAAAACGAAAAGCAAACTAGGGTTGTCAAGTAGTAAATAAACAAGGTGTTTTATTAGTAAGACACATTGGGGACCCTCTGGACTAACACAACTTAGCATCTGAGGACGTTATGTGTACATTTAATTAGAGAACTTACTGTTTATGGACATACTTATAGTGGCCCATGAATTTAGGTAAGTTTAGAATCTCGTAAAATACATTGTCTTTATTGGTGCTCCAGATCTTCGCGCTCATGGTGAATTCCCAATGACACCTCAGAGAGTTATCGTTAACTATTACGTAATACTGTAATATAACCGTAATATAATAATGACAACTTTCAAAAGAGATATTTTATAAATTGAACAAGCAAATTAATGTTTTTGAGATAAGAAATAAAAAAGCTCTAGTGATTAGCACCATGCTGTAAAACGACGCATTATCCAATAGTAATAATCTCAGTTATAGATCCGACTTCTGCGCTATAGGTTGTGGGTTTGACTCTCACGAATGATAAAAAAATGTGCTTAACACAGATGTTCTCCGTGTCTGGAAGATATTCTGTAAATTGTCCTACATCACATTGTAGCTAGTTGAATTGTTGCTTTTATTTGGATAGGTAAATTTATTATAAGACCAAAACTCCATTACAAAGCTTACCTCGGAATGTTTTAAACTAAAGTTTCGTGGGTTATGTTGTTTTAACAACCTTGTGTAAACTCTACCGTTAGCGTACTTACGAACAGTTATGTACAC
This sequence comes from Thera britannica, assembly GCA_939531255.2. Lineage (NCBI taxonomy): Eukaryota > Metazoa > Arthropoda > Insecta > Lepidoptera > Geometridae > Thera > Thera britannica. Next base: position 13,817,324 of record OW618040.2, on the reverse strand, counting down.
GTTATTGAACACCACGTATGATTATAAAATAAAGCCACTGTCAATTGTCAGGCCTCGTTTATACTATAGCAGTTCAATCATTGAATTTCTTAGGGTCATACTACACGGGCGGTTCTCCCGCCGCGGGAATCCGCTTCTGAACCGCACTAGACTCAATTCTTATGGACATTGTATGCTACAAACTACACGGCGCGGTTTCCCGCCGCGGTTTGCAGGCGGGAGAAATTCGACCGCCGCATGCAGCGTCAAACCGCCGCTGTTTACCGCCGTTCTAAACTACACGGGCGGTTATCCGCTATTGCGTCATTGTGCGCGGGACCTTCTCGCTCGCTCGTCGTTCGTGCACTTGCGTTCCATGTTGCGGGTCCATGTTGAAATGAACAAAAGAAAGCGAAAAACCGCGTCCCGTATAGTTTAATGGTCTGCGGAAGCTTTGTCGAGCGGATTCCCGCGGCGGGAGAACCGCCCGTGTAGCATGACCCTAAGTATGCCTTAAATTGATGGATGCAAGGTAGTTTGTCATCGGTAGAAAACGTTTCTAACGTGCGTAACGTGCGAGGCAATGCTTCGTTAACACTGATTGACATGGTGGGCCGTGGCTTATTTCATCAGCAAGTAGATAAAAAGAATGCTATGCTGCCAGTTCTTAAAAGCCTTTTATTGAGTTTATTTACCTTATGTATTTTATACAAATTCAAGAAGCTTATAAATTAAGGAATATAGATGAACCGAAAACAGGAAACAGTCACATGATTCAAAGGAGAATTCGACGAAATATTTATTAAATGTTCGCGCAAAGAAGATGATGAAAAATATCCAAAGGCTTTTATTTCCTTACTCCTGTTACTTTTTTTACTTCATCCAGAAATCCTGAGATTTCTGAGAAGAGCTCCTCAGAAATGAAAAAAAATATCAAATATAATCTTTGAAAGCAAACTTCCGCATGTTCAGCTATTATAATTATGAATTGAGAACCTCTTACAACAGCAAATAGTGTTTTATCATATTTCAATTTGTTTACCATACGCACATTTTGAATCTAGTGAAGCGCTGAATCTCCTTGTTTATTTATTGCTTCGAGCGTGGCGTGTGCTATAGACACTTTGTGAGGCTCCAATTAATAAAAACCTGCCAAATAAAAAAAAACAAGGCACAACCAATGCTTTTAAAACAAAGCAGGTATACACTTTTAAACCGTCAGCTTATCTAAACAAATGAACGGGTTTTGGCCTCTGATTATAAGGCAACCAGGCCGACTAAAAAGCAATGCCCGTCTTTAGACCGTCGTTATAATGAATACTGCAAACATAACTTAATTTCGTGGCAAAAGGTTGCTTATAAGCTGTAACGGCCAGTTAATTTATCAATTAAAATAAAATAATCTACCTTTTTTTATGTATATTGTATGTAAAGCTAAAAAGGAAAATTCCTTTTACTGACCTCAGTGATCATAATAAGACACATTAATTACTGTTTGAGAAAAATATGGAGTAAAAACACCAATAATCTTTTTAATGAAGTCGTAATTATTTAGAGTTCATTTTTCATACACGGAAATAACGGTATTCGTTGAATAAAAAATGACATTTCTTATGTTTGAAAAGCCTAAGAGATGGATATAGTTTTATCTAACGTCTGACTGTGTCTTCACGTGGGACTGAGAGACACCATTTCAATGTATCTGTGTTCTTCTATGACTCCACTTCTTGTATTATGTATGTGTTCTTGTATCTAAAATGTTCGTGTTTCTCATATCTACCGTGTTCCGTCATAAATAAATAAGTTTTCTTTCTTTCTTTCTTTCTTAACGAATAAAACAGTCGATTGAAAAATTAGAACTTGGTTAAATACGAGGCGCGTACCGCTCAGCGTCGTATAGTAACATTTCATGGCGTATATACTCATATCTACGCCATGAAATGTTACTATAGTTACTATACTTCGTCCAAGTTTCATAGCAAGCTAAGCTACCAGCGCTGATGCTGACGATACGCGTGACATGAACACCAACCTAACGCTACGACGTAGCAAGTGCTACGGCGTAGCAAACAGTTTCATTCAGCCTCTGATAATTATTGTGACCATTAAGATGGCTGGACCAGAAGAGATATCGGATTTAAAATAAACACACGGTTCACCACAGAAAACACAATTTAGTTATTTTATATTTATATTGCTTCTCGAGATGGTTTCTTCCTCATACCCATAAATTGTGGAATGAATCAGAGGTGTTGCCTCTTAATTACAACATGAATAGCAATCAAGAAAAACGTAAACAAAAATTCCAGGGTAGGCAACGCAACGACGATGCACCCTTGGTGTTGTTGGTGTCTATGGGTGACGCTGACCGCTTACCATCAAGTGGGCCATAAGCTCGTTTGTCTATCTTTAAGATAAAAAAATAAAAAAATTGACAGATGGCATTGTTGATAAATAAGTGAACATTTCGACAAATATTTTTAGTCTATGTCCTGCAAATGTTATTTCTTTGCCATGCGGCCACAACACTTCCTTAAAATTTAAGAAATGTGTAAATTCAAGTGAAGTTTATTATTTGTTAAGATTGTATATTTTCAATAGGTACTATTAAATTTCCATAACTACTTATTTTTCGGGTTCTTTTAATACTTACACCGTTTTCAAGGTTGGGGCAAGTGGTTTCTCATCGACCTGTGAACGTATCTTATTTAATCCCAAAGGCGCAATACACTGTTAATAATATACTGCGCAAACAACATAAGTACTTCCTGTATTCTACTGAGATTAGTAGAACCAAAAACGGCGCCTTTTCCATTAAATGAGCAGGCTCAAACTTGGTAATCTAGAGGAGAGTTATTTATGCGAATAGTTTGCATTTTATAATTATGCAATATTTTTTATAATGTCCCTAAAATTAGGAGCCGAGCGGGATTTGAAACCATGCCGAATGAAATATGAAACCACGCCCTTCCCCTTGGTACGGGGCTGCGCTGTCCGCTACACTGTACACTGATCACCATCGCCATCGTGCTAGATGTGCGCAGGCCTTAACGAGATGGTGGCACTGAGATTTGGGAGATTACAAAAGTCTTTGTAATTTCCTTAGTGTTTTTACAGTATTAAATCACTAAAAAAATATGCAATAATGGTTTCTAAAAAGAAGGCGGCTTAAAAATATTATGTCAGCGTTGATGAGTGATGATGATTCAGGGTTAAGTTTTTTTTACTGCACAAATTTCAAAGCAAAGTTTGGACAACCAGCTAACATATTGCATAAATACCTACTGTTTTCTTCACCTATATTTAATAAATAAATAATAAATATTTTAGACAATCCACACAACACTATCTAGCCCCAAACTAAGCAGAGCTTGTACTATGGGAACCAGATAACTGATATAATACATATTTTTTTTGTAAATACATACTTAGAATACAATATAACACCCAGACTGAGAACAAACATCCGTGTTCACCACACAAACATTTGTTCTCGGTGGGGATCGAACCCACAACCTACGGCTCGGAAGGCAGAGCTACTACCAACTGAGCTGAGAGGCCAGTCTTTTGTATTTGATTTGATTTGTAAAATCATTCCATTTTAAAAATGCAGTATATGCACAAGCAAGCTGGTATTGGTGTTAATGTTCAATAAATTAAATACCAACCAATCTTGAAAAGATAGAGTGGGTCTATCTGGCGAAGCGGATGTGATTTTAACCAACCGTATTACTCATTAGTAGTTATTACAACTATTTTATGCAGAATTTCGTTTTTTGTCATTTATCCACCAACCAATGTAACTTGGGCGGGGCTATCCAAATAATTAAAAAAAAGCAGCCAAGTGCGAGTCGGACTCGCTCATGAAGGGTTCCGTAGCACGACGAACTACAAGAACCTTTATATATGTTACTTGATGTAACATAATAAGGTTCCTGTAGTTCGTTGAAAGGTAAATTGCGGTTTACGGTTTATGACGTATAAAAAAAAACTACTGACTAAATCTCGTTCAAACCAAATATCGTTGAAAGTTTACATAGTAATGTACAACATATATTTTTTTTAGTATTATCATTCTCTTACTTTAGAAGTTAGAGGGGGGGGGACCAACTTTTTTCCACTTTGGAAGTGTCTCTCGCGCAAACTATTCAGTTTAGAAAAAAACTATATTAGAAACCTCAACATCATTTTTGAAGACCTATTCATAGATACCCCACACGTATGGGTTCGATGAAAAAAAAATTTTTGAGTTTCAGTTTCAAGTATGGGGACCCCCAAAATTTATAGTTTTTTTTTCTATTTTTGTGTAAAAACCTTAATGCGGTTCACAGAATACATCTACTCACCAACTTTCAACAGTCTAGCTCTTATGGTTTCGGAGAAAAATGGCTGTGACACGGCCGGACAGACAGACAGACAGACAGACAGACAGACATGACGAATCTATAAGGGTTCCGTTTTTGCCATTTGGCTACGGAACCCTAAAAATGGCTACTATTAAATACCAACCAATATTAAATAGTTATAGTGGGTTGGTCTGGCGATGCGGATACGATTTTTATCAACCGTATAAACCATGCACTCATTACAGGTATTAATATTTATTTTGTACCGAACTACGTTTTTTGTCATTCATCCATCAACCAATGTTACTTTGGTGGGGCCTACCTAAATAATAAAAATATGGCTAATATAACATTACTGAAAATAATGCACAACCCAATAATATAACTTTAATAATCAAATAATCTAATAATGGCTTAAACCAGCAGTGGGTGAAATAGAGCTGTGGATGACGATGATGATGATGATCAAATAACTCTTATCTAATCAGTGTTTTTATCAAATACAGTTTTTTTTATATTCTATTCCTTGATTTATTATTTTATTTTGCGAGGGACGAATCGCCTCTATGCTAACAATTTAACGATAAAATTTCTGGAATGAGTGAGTAACGGATCAGTAAAACTTACCTAACCTACTTAGTTATTTCATATGGGTAGGTGAACCATATTTAAACTAGGAACAAGATGATTTCAATACCATTTAAAATATGTTATTATTAATTCTAGCATTTACAAAATTCATAGAATTTTTTGATGCAATTTATTATTTATCCAGTTGAATAATACTTTGTTTACTATCGTATTTAAGCGTCGAACGTAAAATTTAAAATAACATAAAACTAAACGTAGAGTGATCGTCTCACCATCAATATTTAAACATAAACCCGCAAACAAACAAATCACTTACCTATTGAACGACCAATTGAACTTCACTAAACGTAAACATAGCAACACTAAAGCACAACAAACTGCTTGCTACCAATTAAATTTATTTTAACACATGATTTAATTAAATAAATCAGATTTACATTTACGTAGTGGGACCGTGGGCAGTGGCGTGAATCGCCCACCCCCGCTGCGAGTCTAAAGGCTACTGCAGAAGATGAGACCGACGAAAGAGGCTTTTTCATCCCGCATCAGCGAGGGTGTACTTCGCATGCGTGGAACAGGGAACTTAGGACATCTCGTGACCTGTGTGTGTCACTGTCAACTTCATCTCATCGTTAAAAGCTTTTTATCATGGTTAGATATTTTTATCAAAAAGCTTTTTGTATATAAAACAACAAATTACACTTTAAAAAAGTAAATTAATTAATTATTTTCACATTTTGGTTCAATTTGCTATATTGTTAGTATTGCCCAAGTTCGAATTTATTTCAGTAAAATAATATGAGTTTTTTATTTTATTTTAGCGGTAGTTTATTGTGAAGTTGTGTAAACATTTACCTATAGGTTAACGTTCTTACCTAAGTTTGTTCAAGTTTTATGTAGGAAAAATGAAACTCAGAATAAAACTCAGGCATCGAGTGTTTCGCTTTGCTTGTTATTTGTTTTGTTCGAATGAAAAGCTAAGTTAGTGTGGATGGACTTTAGTATTTAATATGTTTCTGACCAGAATGCACGTTTCATGTTCATTATTTTTGTTTCTACTCTTATATAGATTTTAGTAATAGAGGTTTGGTACGAGGAAATAAAGAGTGATGGTACGTTATTGTTTTATGGATGATTTGAATATCAGTTAATTTAGTAATTGTTTATTAATTTTATAGTGTTTACTACACTTAAGGAAATCACAAAGATTTTTATAATGTCCCAAAAGTTAAGAGCCGTGTAGTAAACACTATACAATTAATAAACAATTATGAAAAACGCAAGGTGACATCTCTCGTCGATTCAACTGAATGCAACTTCGGTTATCGAGCAGGTTAGTTGACTATAACGTCAAAACTGTAGATGGAGCCACGGTCGCGTTAGTGCCGAACAGTCCCTAAGAGTTATTCGTCGAGTATGATTAGGATCCGATGGCGCAGTGGTCAGCGCAGCCCCGTACCGAGGGGAAGGTCGCGGGTTCAAATCCCGCTCGGCTCTTAACTTTTGGGACATTATAAAAATCTTAGTTAATTTAGTATTTACGGCATTTACATTGATTGAGTTTCTATTTGATATTTTTATCGTAAATGATGTTTACCAAAAGTGTTGGTATTCCCCTTGACTGTATCGTGTATTTTGGTTAGATTAGCCCATATAATCAAACTAAATTTTTTTTTATTCAGTGGCATCACAAGCATCCCTTTGAAAAGCCTTAAGGGTGGGTGAATCTGAGTGCCAGTTCCACGCGATCAGCTTCTGCCTGTCATACATTTCCGGTTTCTCCGCGGGTGGTTGTGAAAGTGTTGGGGGCGTCATGTTACAACGAAAATATCTCCAACTATGAAAAAAAATATTGTCAGTAAGCCCGCGGCTTTTGTCTTTTCTGAAAGTGAGAGTAAAATAATGTTAACTGTCTCGTAAACAGAACCACGAAATGAGTGGAAAGCCGTGCTCAGCACTGAAGAATAATTTGCATCATTCACAATGACTCACTTGCTAATGTGTTGGCTTCCGTGCATGTTATTTTCGTATTTGTTCTGTGTCCGCAGAACCGTATGGAGATATACATATTTTTTGAGCTTTAATTTATTCATGGTTTCTACGGGAGCGGAGAGCATAAACTTTACACTGCATCCTTTCAGCATGCAAATCGGATTACGCTTTATTAATATGCAGTGGTCTACCTTCAGCAAAATTGCCCTCTCGAAACTTAAAATAAAAATTTACACTTTTGATTATATTCTTGTAAATTAAAAACCAGCAAAAGACTGAATATTATTACTGAGATAATTAAAACCTGCTTTCACGATGCGCAAAAAAGCTTAAGTAAAGGCCTGCTTGCAACAAAGGTTACAAAAGGTGCTCTTGTAACATTTGTACATACCTCTGACAACACCCCTAAGACAGACTCAGAGAATCTCGTGTTGGTATAGAGATACCTAACGTGTCTGGGTATAAAATCCGTGATTACTTTTTTACTAATACTCTTTATAGGTTCATACTATATAAATGTCGATTAACCACCACTAAACTTTCTGGTTTCCTCACGATGTTTTACTTCATCGATTCGCACATTTTCCGAAGAGCTCCCATTGGTGCACGACCGGATTTGAATCTGCGGCTTTATGGGCCCACTAAACCACGTTCCCTTATTTTTATTGTCATGTTAGTGGCTAAAATGACCTATGCCAAACCTCGCTTCATCACCTGTATATTTTTAAAGTGTTGTGGCCAACGTTTTCTCTCGAAAATTCATTACATATAACACTATTTTGACACAAATAAAACAAGAAGCAGTGACTCCGCAGGGTGCATGTATTCACTTCACCTACATCTAAGCCGCATTCGTTGAATAGGTAGGCAATTAAATGGTGAGCATGTTCTCGTATACACAGTAAAGTAGATAAGCCCAAAGGAGCAGGTACTTAAATGGTCTGATTGAAAGCAACTGGAATGAATCTGAGCACTCCAATTAGAAAGCTGGGAATACCACTCGTAAGATAAACCGAGTTACTGCATCTGGGAGGTTCACTTGCTTTGAGAGCTTTCAGAAGCATTTAAGTTGGACTTGTTAATATTCACAGCTTGTTTAGGGTATGTTTGAAAACGGCATAAAGGTACATTTCACAACGATACTTATAATATCGCTGTCAAATATTGCAGCTTATTGTCTAGAAATGGAATTTAATACGCACTCAGTTTTTCACGTTTCTATGATTCTGTACCTACGCTCTGACAAGATGAACAAAGCACTTAGAACAAGCGCTTAAAATACATCTGAATTTAAGGCTTTTAAGAGTAATGATGTGTGATGTGTTTTTTTAATTAAACTTTGGTAAAGTTCTGTAACAGTATAAATATTTTGCATATTATGTACAATTAATATATAGAGCTCGCGTTTAAAAATACTGAAAGACAATTTATTTAATGTGACCTATTTTATGCATAACTTCCAGTGGATTCAAAACTTGGGCACTCACCAAACATCACAGAGATTAGTTGAAACGCTGTCTGAGAGCCATGGAGAGAAAGAAGATGGAAAAAATAAGAAGTAGCATAATAATGAAAAAAAAATAAGTAATGGATTTAACTACCTGGATAGACCAGCAGAAGTGGAGATGAACAGGCTACATGATCCGAGATCCCAAGAGAAACGGTCGAAGTGTTTCACGGATTGGTACCCCAGAGATGGAAAGCGCAATAGAGGATATCAGCACACAAGGTGGGAAGATGACCTAAAATTTACAGCTGGACATCTTTGGAAAAGAGTGGCACAGGTTAGAGCACAGTGGAAGGTGATAGAGGAGGCCTATGCCACGAGGCACGCCGAACTGCGGGACATCTTATGATTAACTTATTTACTTTTCTAGACCCTGTATACAAGGTGTATCGAAATATGTGTACTATGCGAAGGTGGGGGGTTTCAGACCACAATGGTGATCAGTTGTGGGGGGGAGATAATTAATAATTCCTATTTTCAGTTTCCCATACAAAAATATTTAATTTCATAATGTCTAAATAAATTGACAACCCTATCCTTGGAAACCCTTGACCCCTTGACCTACTACCTCTGTAGGTCTACTACTACTACCTACTACCTCTGTAGCTGAGTTTAGGGTTGTCACTTTGTATAAAGTCAGCTGTTCATGTTGAAACTTCGTTGCAGTTTTTTTCAGAGATACCAATCGAAGTTCGAAAAGTCGTTGAACAAAAGTTGTTCCCCGGGGGGTGGAAATTCACCCCCCTTCAGGATAGTACACATATTTTGATACACGTTGTATAGTTCGGAATGATTGACGTATTATAAGTAATAAGAAAAAAACATTACCCAAGCTTACGATGATAGTTATTAGCAAATCATAAACAAGCCGCGCTATAAATCACAAGATCTTTCACGCTAAAAATAATAATAATAAAGCGACATCCACCATAAGGACTTACGACCACTAAAAGCGAGCGAACAGAGTGCTAATGAAAGCGCTAACGATATTAAAGCCAGGGGCATTAAGGCCCGCTAGGCGGCACTAGTTGATATTGGGCGAAATGAAAAAATTCATAACGAAAAGCGCAAACCGGGTGGCCAAAGGTGGACAAAGGTTGAGAGTCCTATTCTAGAACAAAGCATATATTTTTTTACTACGAACTCGTATTTTCTACAGCTGCTTAGATTTTCTACTATCAAGTAATCATATTTGCATAAAAATGTTGTCTAGAGTTTAGGCTCTCTAGTCTAGAGCACTTAAGCGATAAATAATAAATAACATTCACTCTTAATGTAACGAGCGAGTAAAACTGGTGAAGCTCTCTGAAATAAACTTTAACGAATCGTTATTATTATAAATAAGCTTCTTCTTCTTTTTCGAGTCACAATAGTTCTTGCGTGGTATAAGGATTTTAAGTGCGCCCCAAAGAGGTCGCTTTCGTGCACCAAGTGCCTATAGCTCTACGAATTTTCTTTCATATATAAGCTGACGCAGGTTAGTATATCACCATGATTTTCCTTATTCGTAACTAGTAGGGAATGAGGTAATTTTTTGACGTGACAACGAAAACGACGAATAAATATTGAATAAGAATGTGTCCATCGGCACTTTTCTTACAGTCTCTACTAAGTGCGACACTTTGTTCTTATTATGTTCATTATAAGTATATTACACAATAACTTTAACAATAAACTAACTCAAAAGGTTTAGTTCTTTTGAGCCTTTTCACTTTGTCTGTGAATGAGGACATGATACACGTGAGTCTTGTCTTACTTAAAATTCATAACCGGGTTATGAACTAAAAATTGAATGACAGAACTTTTTTCCTTCTTCGTAACCCGGTTATGAACTAAAAAATTTTTTTGCGTAGCTGGTTATAAAACATGGTTACGTACGCGGTTGTATAATGTAGATATGTCCAAAAAATACACACAGAATCAAAACCAGAGCCAAAGACAGAGCCAGATAGAGCTTGTGGTAGGCCTACAGTACCATATTTTAAAACAATTTTGAAATATGAAATGTAAAAACCTCGCTACAAACTCGCTATAATCAGTTTTTGCACTAGAATAGGATGCCTGCTGGTCAGTGCCCACTTTTAATTTAGCAGAGTCCACCACCTTTGCGTTATATGAACAAACAAAACGTGAACTCACAAAATGCACATGGTGCCTTTTGAAAAGTCTACCGCATTCACGTAGAATGCAAAACTTTGCACGGATCTCAGTATGATACTAGCAAGTGAAGTTTAAAAAACTTGAGAAACCGACTTCATGGCCAAACTGCTGAACTGATTTTGATATATAATACTTATTGAAAAACTTACAACCGCACTAGTCGCCCCTACGATTTTCGGAAGGTCCCCTCGAGTTTTCTGGTCTGCCACCATCAAACCCTGATTCATCGTATCATGGGACAACCTTTGAAATATTTTCTTTCCAACAAAAAAAGAATCATCAAAATCGTTTCATAAGCGACGAAGTTATCCGCGAACAAACATAAAAAAGCTATATACGGTCGAATTGAGGAACCTAATGGTCAAAGTGAGTGACTTGCACACTTGCAGGTGCCGGTTGCTACTTCATGATTGTGATGTGGTGATGGTGGGCCAATCATCCATCGACCGCATCAACTCCCAACAGGTGAGATCGTGGAGAAACGTTTGCTAATATAAATTATAACAAAAAAGTAATTATTATCCCGGAACTCACTTAAAAAGAGCTCCATAATTAAAATGAATTATCGGAAAACTGGTCTGAAAGAAAAAGAAAGATCTGGCTGATTGAGTCAAAGAGTTCATTAATAATGCTTATGTAGACCTGTGTATTAATATTGGAAAGTATTCACCATGTATAATGTACCTACACTCCATCTCTAACCCAGTTCAATTAGAAACGAAAAAAACTGTTTGCAAAAACATTACCAAAGCTTGGAGACTACGATTTAATAAAAAATAAAACTTTAAACCGGGTCCACTCAGCCCTGGGGCCACGCTGGGCCGCTGAATTGTTGCATTGCCCATCGACCTTCTTTTGTTGCTCTTGTCTTGTGTAATTCGTTTATTTCTTCCAGCCATTCTGTAGATTGGCTTGCCCGTATTTCGAGATCGGTAGTTGTGGCACAGTCAAATAACAATTTCTGGCAGTAGTTACTTGTTTAATGAACTTTAAACTTAGGGGGTAATCAAAGGCAAGTCACAATTAGCAAGTCTGGAGCAAAGATCACGAGGTCTTAGTTCGGGGTGAACAACTAGTGTAGCTAAGATAAAAACTAAGTTTCTACCTCGTGTAAGCTAAATGTAAATACACTACTAAATAGGCAGTAAAGCATTATAAAGATATCATAATTTTATGACCCCTTTACAAATTCGTTTACGTTACGTTACGTTTTGTTTACGTTAAAAATTCGGGGTGCCTGTCGTTAATTATTTGCTATTTAAGATTATCAGCTCAACTGCGATCTTGCTTGAGAAAGCGCCTGTGCAAAAGAGGTCAAGGTCAAGGTGAATTTACTTGCTTAGTAGTTCGAAGAGATGATTTCGTGAAGAGAGCTTTGGGATATTTATTTTGAGAAACAAAAGATTATCACCTAATGATAAACAACCTAGTCTGCTAATCTGAGTTTTAGTTTGAGTGATGCTACTGCATGTAAGGTCTTATAATGATGTGGTACTTGTATTCAGTGCCAAATCCAACGGATTGCGTTCGGGCATCCTTAAGCAGCGGGAGCTCGGATTAAAAAGCTTCAGACACTACACAATTGAAATGGTATTTTTATTTTATTCCGAAGCTTACAATGGCAAGTTCTATAAAATATTGTGATTACGTTTTTGTTAGTTTTTGTGCAGGTTCTTTTAAGTTATTCTTAAAGTATTTGTGGATATTCTGAAAAGAAATGGTAGTGCAGCTGAAGTTACTGGATTTGTACAGCTGAAAGATTAAATAAAATACTAATTCACTGTCAGAGGAAACTAGAGACATACCTATGGAGAAGTACACGTATCATCAAAAAAAAACAGTCAGTTATTGCCAAAGCACAAGATTTTGACACCCATTTATTCCATGAGGACCCGCATGGGGCAGTCCTTGAAGCTTGGGAAAGAAATACAAAACAAATATTTATATATTTTTTTTTATTTTCGCTGCTTACAGTGCGTAAGCTGCCTACTTTTAAAAGTACAGAGAGCGCCTCTAAATTATTATTTTTATATATTCGTTGCGCAAAACACGAAAGTTTATTTAATTTCAGTTTAAAACATCAATATTCTTTATTCATTGGTAGTCTTTATCATTCTTTATTTGTTTATTTAATTTTCTAATTGTATTGGTTTTTGGTTAAGAAGTAGTAGTCTTTACCCAGTAGTGGGATGATAGGTACAAGGACCTAAAAAAAGCAGCCAAGTGCGAGTTGGACTCGCCCATGAAGGGTTCCGTAGCACGACGAACTACAAGAACCTTTATAATGTTACTTGATGTAACATAATAAGGTTCCTGTAGTTCGTTGAAAGGTAAATTGCGGTTTATGACGTATAAAAAAAAACTACTGACTAGATCTCGTTCAAACCAAATATCGTTGAAAGTTTACATAGTAATGTACAACATATATTTTTTTTAGTATTATCATTCTCTTACTTTAAAAGTTAGAGGGGGGGGGACCAACTTTTTTCCACTTTGGAAGTGTCTCTCGCGCAAACTGTTCAGTTTAGAAAAAAACTATATTAGAAACCTCAACATCATTTTTGAAGACCTATTCATAAATACCCCACACGTATGGGTTCGATGAAAAAAAAAATTTTGAGTTTCCGTTTATAACGTATAAAAAAAAAACTACTGACTAGATCTCGTTCAAACCAAATATCGTTGAAAGTTTACATAGTAATGTACAACATATATTTTTTTTAGTATTATCATTCTCTTACTTTAGAAGTTAGAGGGGGGGGACCAACTTTTTTCCACTTTGGAAGTGTCTCTCACGCAAACTATTCAGTTTAGAAAAAAACTATATTAGAAACCACAACATCATTTTTGAAGACCTATTCATAGATACCCCACACGTATGGGTTCGATGAAAAAAAATTTTTTGAGTTTCAGTTTCAAGTATGGGGACCCCCAAAATTTATAGTTTTTTTTCTATTTTTGTGTAAAAACCTTAATGCGGTTCACAGAATACATCTACTCACCAACTTTCATCAGTCTAGCTTTTATGGTTTCGGAGAAAAATGGCTGTGACACGGCCGGACAGACAGACAGACATGACGAATCTATAAGGGTTCCGCTTTGGCCATTTGGCTACGGAACCCTAAAAATACACGAGTCAGCTCAATTTCATATCAAGGGGAAGTTCGTAAGTTCAAATCGGAACTTGGCATAACTTTTGATCTAATATATAAAATCTTTAAAAGGTTGAAATGTTTGTTTTGTTACATTGAATATTGGTATTATAGTTTGATACTGATCCGAGTATAGTTTTGACCACTTTTTTTATCTTAAAATCGTTAGATGTTCGGCTGTTTACATATTATGTATATTTTTTGTGGTTTTCATTGTTTGGTTATGCAACCTTGTCACTAATTAATTCATTACTATGTTCGGTACTATTGTATTCTGGTACATATTAGTTATAATTATGAACTATTGTTTTATTAAAGTACATTGCACAATATACATTGTAAACGATCGCGGTTATAAAATAATATCATATCCATAGGAATGCGAACAAAACATTCTCCTACTAGAATATTCATTGACAAAAAGTCGTATGACCCGCATGCAAGTCTCAACTAGCTCTAACAAGGCTCTCTTGAGTAGTGTATGCACCCCCTTAGTGCAGTGTGAAGTGGTCCTTAGGCGTTCAAATCGCCACCTAACCGCGCCTTCTATGGAAATAATGAGCCCTAAGCTGAACATGTACTGTCGGACAAGACATCTACGCGACTTTTAATAACGCAGGTCCACCATACTGGAAGACTACCATATTGATGGACAAGAGAATAGAATAAGAGCCGATACCGAAGGTCTAATAGAAAGCCTTTATAGCGTAAACAGCAAGGACTACCATGACGGACCAAGCTTGAAGGCCGAGACCCTATATAGTGATGCTTAGCTCAAGGCTATCATAGCCAACAGTGCAGTCATTGCAGACAAAGGCTTGTATAATGTATAGCGCTTTACTCAATTAATGCGATGTGGTTTGTAGTAGTAGTAGAACTCTTTGTCTGTAGCTCGTCCGGGGAAGTATTACCACCATGCCCATTTCTGCAGTGAAATGGGCATGGTGGTAGTACTTCCCCGTTATTTACTAATTGGAGGATTCAACGCTTGAAAAGTTAATTTATGCTTATGTTGTTTAATTTTAAACATCACTGTAGTTAAGTCCACAACCATCAATTTTTTTAGCTAAAGCCTCGTCTATTAGTCGTGTCTTTCATTTTAACAGCAGTTATTTTTTCAAGAACTACGTCTCATTAAGCGATACTTAATAGGATTAAATGATCTTTTAGAAAAAGTGTGCTGAGTTGCTTAAAGGAATATTTTACTCCACTCAAAGAGTCAGATCCGTAGAGGGAAGACAGGTCTTTGCTACATCTTAACAAGGCGGGGGCAACGGCCCCCCTCATTACTGACCCCTCTATTGATATACAGGGTGTCCCAGAAAGTAGTGTCAGGCGAAAATCCAGAGATAGAACACTTCTTGGGGTACCTGAATCACCCCTTTGTAAGTTTCGCGATTTGTTATAGTTTTCGAGTTATGAATTTATTTCCGAAATTTTGAAAATTGAATGAAACTACCTAAAACATTCTTTAAAAAAACTAGTTTTTTTTTTATGTATACTTAGATTTTTTTACTACTGAATTTTTATGAGCTGTTTTCTTATACATAAAATAATTTGCTGTCAGTAATTATTTGGATATTAATTTAAATACCATCCATACGCAATAATGCGAACAATGTTACTAACATGGAAATAAAACATTAAGGGTGTTATTAATAATCCTGGCGTAGCGTTGGACTAGTTAATCCGTGTTTTGTCACATTTGCTCGAGTTGACAATTGCATGTCAATGCAAGAGACAAAACACTGACGCCAGGATTATTAATAAGACCCTTAAGGGTTAATCTTAAGGGTCTTATTAATAATCCTGGCGTAGCGTTGGACTAGTTAATCCGTGTTTTGTCTCTTGCATTGACATACAATTGCATGTCAATGACAATTGTCAACTCGAGCAAATGTGACAAAACACGGATTAACTAGTCCAACGCTACGCCAGGATTATTAATAACACCCTTAGGCACACACGATACCCATAAATTAGTTTTCTCTGCTAGTGAATTTTTCCCCTTTCTTCTCAAAAATGTTTTATTGAATCAACTCACCCCGTCCCACTGCTGGGCAAAGGTGTCCCCCATTTTTATCCACTCTCCACGATCCTCGGGATCCTCGGTAATAAATATATTTAATATGGAATTCTAAAGACAAATAAATATATTATTTCAACCGTTTCAATTACAGATGTAGTGCCGAGTTCAATAGTAAAGCCACTAAGCTATTGCCTCTCTTGAACGAGATACGTTCAAACAGCGTCAAACGATCCTGCATATTACGAGCACATACCACGGTAAGCAGCCTCGAACTTCAAAACCTTTAGAGGCTCTTATAACTCTAAAGGCAAACTAAACGGTAAGATGAATAAAGGGGTTGTTCATATAAAGAAAGGGTTTAAAAGTTATAAACAATGATGAATGTACCTATCATACCAGTCAGATTCAGATGTCTTAATTAATCTTTTTTAATGGTTTTTAGGCTTATCTATATATATAAAAGAAAGTCGTGTTAGTTACTCCACTTATAACTCAAGAACGGCTGAACCGATTTGGCTGAAAATTAGTTGGGATGTAGCTTAGAACTAGGAGAAGGACATAGGATACTTTTTATCCCGAAAAGGTAACGGGAACGGGGTGTTACGGAAACAGGCGAGCGAAGCCGCGGGCGGCCACTAGTTTTATATAATTTTAGGCCCACTTTTGAAGATTACCTGTGTACAAAATAAAATATGATCGCAATTTTAGAGAACTTCAGTGTCTTGATCACGGTCGCCTCTGGATTTCAATTGCAAATTATTTCCATGAGCAACCATAATGTGCGATGTGCCCGCTCCGCTATGGCAAACGGTGCCGTGTGTACGTTTTCATTGACGCGGAGCGGAGTGGCGCGGAGTCTAAACGACAATGAACAGATCTTGTTTTGACTACAATCTCACCAGGTAACGACTTAGCCGACTCATCTTACCAGAATCATCATCATCATCAGCCTTAGAAAGTTCACTGCTGTACACAGACCTCACCAATACTTAATTATAATTTTCCAGGAAGAACGGTTTGAGCTCTCTCCATCACCGACTTCTTTGCAAGATCAACAATGTCATCGGTCCATCGGGTGAGTCCACTTAGTCCAGAAAACTAACTGGTTTCTTTGCGCTGTTTCTTCAACGTTTGAGGGCGTTCAATACACATATCGTTTAAGGTAATCAAAGAATCTGATTGAACCTCTAGACTCCGTCTGCTCGTCCTTACGCCTAAATCTCAATCACTCCATTTAGACCAACATAACTACAGCTAGAACAACTAGTAGACGAGATACTCAGTCTGTAAGTAAACATCTTCAACATGTCGGGAGCTCAGGACAAGTTTTAACAAGTTCTTAGTCAAGACTTGGATGTTTCATCTTGTTATGCAAACGAATCCCATGTTTTCATAGGTACCGACCTATGAAAATGTGGGATTAACCCGAAAATTAGAAAATCAAACAGAATTCACAAAATTATGGTGTCACCATGTAACATCAGTTCAGTTCAGTTTCAGTTTCATTTATTTATCTTTCCACCTACATCATGTTTTTATATACGTCATACAAATTATTATAATATTTTAAAAAAGCAGCCAAGTGCGAGTCGGACTCGCCCATGAAGGGTTCCGTAGCACGACGAACTACAAGAACCTTTATATTATGTTACTTGATGTAACATAATAAGGTTCTTGTAGTTCGTCGAAAGGTATATTACGGTTTACGGTTTATGACGTATAAAAAAAAAACTACTGACTAGATCTCGTTCAAACCAAAAATCGTTGGAAGTTTACATAGTAATGTACAACATATATTTTTTTTAGTATTATCATTCTCTTACTTTAGAAGTTAGAGGGGGGGGACCAACTTTTTTCCACTTTGGAAGTGTCTCTCGCGCAAACTATTCAGTTTAGAAAAAAACGATATTAGAAACCTCAACATCATTTTTGAAGACCTATTCATAGATACCCCACACGTATGGGTTCAATGAAAAAAAAATTTTTGAGTTTCAGTTTCAAGTATTTTTATGTTAAAATCTTAATGCGGTTCACAGAATACATCTACTCGCCAAGTTTCATTAGTCTAGCTCTTACGGTTTCGGAGAAAAATGGCTGTGACATACGGACGGACAGACAGACAGACAGACAGACAGACATGACGAATCTATAAGGGTTCCGTTTTTGCCATTTGGCTACGGAACCCTAAAAACAGGCAACAAAAAAAAAACATCCTAAGAATACAATTGCATAGGTATACATACCTAAATTAGAAGATGTCATACAGTCATATCACAAAATATAAATTTATCAGCCAAGGCCTCGTCAATGCTATAATAACTATGATCTAACAAATGTTTTTTACATATCTGAAAAATTCTACGTCAGGCTTATTTCTAATGTCATTAGGAATTTTATTATATAGTTTTATGGAGACACAAATGAAACTTTTTGAGGTTTTTGATAACCTATTACGGGATGTCACAATATTTTCCTTATTTCTGGTATTATGGCTATGAGACTCGTATTTAAAAGTCATATGTGTTCTTTTTCATCATAATGTTTTTAAAATACCTATTCACAAAAGTCATTCTTACTCCCGAAGGAACTACGAATAGTAATTCACAACAACTGAGCAAGCTAAATAAAAGGTGCTTGGTGTATTTGATAGATGTTTAACTAAAAGTCTCAAAAGTTTCAGTATGAAGGAAAAGGAACTAGTAGTCGTCAAAAAAACCAATTTCCTGGTTGAGATTAACTCTCAACCAGGAAATACAATAATATAATAACGAGCCGGTATGACCGAGCTTCGCTCGGGTTTAAAAAAAATAGTATTATTATTTGCCAATAGATGTCAGGAAGAGTCGTATCTTTATTGGCTTATTTTTAATTAACAACGCCTTCTAGCTTGCAGTTAGTTGCTCACAATCGCCAATAGATGGCAGGAACAGTCGTATATTGAGTTTATGTTTGATTATTGCAAAACACCAACTTCTCGTCATTTTCTAAAAATGAATCCTAGCTAGATCGATTTATCGCCCCCGAAAACCCTTGTATAGTAAATTTCGTGAAAATTGTTGGCTCAGTTTCCGAGATCCTGATTTTCTCGTTTAAAGGTATAAGATATAGGCGTATTAGGCGTTGAAGACTAGGTACCGACTGAGCGTCAACTGAGCTGTGAGGCCTATCTTTTCCCATAAATGTAAATAAGCTTACAACTATTTTATCAGCTGGTAAATCAAGGATGAGTGAAGCCGTCTATTAAAGACCTCATGAATAAACCAGTTGCCTTGAAGTTTTATAAATCATATACATAAATTAAATGCAAAGGCATGTACACTTTTCATAAATATTTTTTGAACTGGGTACTAGTTTTAATTAGGGCTGTCCATACACAACAAGACAGAGGCTTTCCGAAGCTTTCTCTAACAATGGCGGTGAAGGGTGTCAGGACAAAGTCAACACAAGGGCTATTGAACGTCGGACGCAGGCGGTATGGTAGCCGACCACTCTAAAATATAGTTACGCGCGCCCACTGCATTTATAAACATGCTTTTACGTCTTTTATAAAAATATTTGCAGCTTGGTCTACTGATCGATTCTTGTATTATTTACGAGTACTATACTATGACGGGTTTGTTTTTTCACTGCTGGGGCCTAATTCTCAGGCCAATCTCGATCATTTTGAAATTTTATTTTATTGCTTCTTTTCGAAGAGAGAATGGATGATTTCCTTGAGTAATTCATCAACGACCTCTTCGTGAGGTCGTTGATGAATTACTATTAAGAACTGCATTTAAAAAACAAAAGAATTGTATGTTTATTTCGGAAAATAATAATTTTTCTCTCATATTTAATAATGCGACCGCCAAATTAATACTACGGCTATAAAACGTATGAATACTCAACTTTTAACGATATAAAATCTGCAATTTGTATGTTCATTTAACTCAAGATTAGTTGACTCCGTTAATAGGTGAATAAAAGGCATCATAAGAATAAAAACCCGCACATAAAAAACTAATAAAAAAGCTGAACATAACGAAGTTAGTTTATTATAAACGTTGTCTTGGGTGTGGGTTTTGGTTTTATGTTTCTTTTAATACTGGCGGCAGATTTTAACAAAGTCTTTCAGCGCGTGCTTTTCCAAAGTCTTTCAACGATTTCACCATGATGACTATGTTGTCAGCAAATAGAAGTCGAGCGATGAATTCGCCGTTGATTTTTATGCCATACCTTGTCCAGGGCACGAAGAAATAAGGATGGAATATTAAAATACCATGACAGAGATATAATTTTGTATGTACTTAATTGAAACTGACACATAAACAATGTTAATAGATCAAATAATCTAAAGAATTCTCAAAGAACGTTAACCGCGTCTAGTATTCACAGTCATTATAACGGTCATCGTTTTTTAAGAAAAATTAGCGTCGACTCTGTGTTTACAACTAATTTTGCAAAGTTTAAGTTTTCTGCGGTTTCAGTGTAGAAGCAAGGCGCTTTCAAACTGTTTACGTTCAGAACTACGAAGTTGCTACAACTAAGTACAAAAAAGATGGGAACCAAGCCGTAGTTTGTTGCCTATTCTTCTAGGCTTGGTCGCGTAGAATTGGCACCTAGATTTAAGACATTTCAAAGTTTTAATTGTGAAACAGCTGAATAAAGAAATATTTGATTTCATTTTTTAGATTGTTCTTTTTTTTATCACGAGTTAGCAATATTATTAAAGTTGTCCAACGTACTTGAGAAACCATATTTAGGGAGTGCTACTACCACTCCTCCTTATCCTTAAAATTAGGAAGGCTCGATTAAAGTAAATTTAATTTTAAAACTCTTCCACCACACACAGAAGACTCTTTAGCGGCATTTCCTAGCACAGTGCACAACTTACAAAAGAGCTAGAGCTATAATCATATAGCATGGAATATTCCCAATTACAGCACTGGGTCTGAAGAACACTCGTCCACTGTCCGGATTGCAGAGCGTAGTACCAAAAGCGCGGGTTTCCATTATTCACATCACGACATTTCAAAACAACTTCAAGTCACTGAAAGACCTCGAAGTATTTATTTCTACTATTATATTTCGAGACCGCCTGTCTTTTGAACTTCTTTTTAGAGTTTCGTAGCCAAATTGCAAAAATGGAAATCAATTCTAAAACAGTGTGAAGGGTAAAAATATAATATCAATATCATCGTTTGTGCATCGATTCTAATAAAGCTTTGCGCAAGACGATCAGTGTATCACTGCGATATTTGTCAGCGATACACTGATCGCTATCGTAGATCGCAGTTGCCTAGATGTGCACAAGGCTTACCACAACCACTTTGTAGTACAAAGTTTGTACTAAATAATGGAAAGTTTATGATTAAGTGATGATGACTATCGGACGTGAATGGACACGTGCGGTAACTAGGTCAAGAGTAGCATTGGACACAGTCACCGTGCATTGTAACACGACGCTGCTGCAGCTGACGTCCAATTTGGGACTGTTTTAGTACCCTCGTGTAATTATTGGTATATTCACTCGTACCATACATTTTGCACAGAAACGTATCTGGCCCGGCGGAGCGATTGGCGACGGCGTTATAAAGGTCGTGGAAAATCGCGAATGAAGAGCAAATGGGGACAAAATCACTAATCCTGGGAATATATAGGCGTTTGCTACAATGCACTTCTTAGCGCTTCTGAAGATGATGTGAGTGGTGTGACTAGTAAAGTACTCAGAAGTGTCCAACTGGATAAAGTTTTTTTATCCATATTTTTTTTAATAATCCATAACTTTTTTAGTTTTTTTTTATAAAGTTTTTTTTTCCAGCATGAAAATCGAATACCAAATGCGGCTCCATTGTGTTTAGAGTTTCAATTACTCAGAAATGTAGGTGAGATTAAATTTAAGTAAGTTATTTTGTGGACGTCATAACTCAGTTCTTGAGGAATTGATTTATCATTATAAAAATAATTAATTATTTCACAATAACGCTATCGAGGACCAAACTAAGAAAAACTAGCACTATGCAAACTATGATAACCAATTAAATGCTTGTCCGAGATGCCAGATACATATATTAGGTTATGTTTTTACACGCTCTATGTAACTTTTAATATTTCTGTTGTTTGTTTAATAATAAAATAAACGAACGCATAAAATGAGTCAGATAACATCGCATGCAAATCACTTCCCTCTAAAAACGCCTATTTCTATGTAAATGCCGGCGCCCGCTTATTCATGGAGTATAGTTTTGGATTTTAGAATTCAATGTGGTAAAAAAACAGACTATGCTCATCCTCAGCTGCCAAATCGTTTATTTTTTACCACAAGGATCACTTTTAAACGTCTGGTAGAAATTCAGTTGTAATAGGCAGCAACAAACTTACTAACATTGTGTAAAATATTATAAACTTTCTTATTATGTATAAGTCTAAATTAGCATACCACTATATAGCAGCTATTATAATATTATAGCACCTTGTTATCTTAAGGTTACTAGTTTTCATTAAAGAGCCAGACATGACTCAACTCGCCTGTAATAATACTTTATGTATAATTATTTCAAGCATACAAGGAAAAGTTTTATTTTTCACTTGCTAAAATATAGGAAAAATTGAGTACATTCAAATAAAATTTGGGATGCGACGTAAGGTTTCAGGCAGCACGCTCTTCTTAAATTACCTACCTACATAATGGGGGTCAAAGGAAAATGTACATTTTAAATTTAAAAACAGAAAGGGTCCAGTTTGGCAAGCACCGACGACGAAATTAAATTCAAAGTACTTGATAGGTGGCAATTTTTTAGTATTCTAACGCCTCTTTCTAAAAAAGGCAACGTCACGCAGTTTTTTCGCAAATGGCTTTTGTCGGGCCATGACGTGATACAGGTAAAATTAATAATTTAAAAGCTTTGAAGTCTCTACGGCAACTGTTACGGAGTAGAATCTCTACGCCACAACGTAGAGTCTCTACGCCGCACCATAGCACAGTATCTTCTAATTACGGTTAATATAGGGTCCTCAAAATCTAAAAACAGTTTCATCACAATCGAGAGGAGGTTACATTTTTTTCGTGGGGTTATATTAAAAAAAAATTCTCAACTCGTTTAAGAGCTACAATTACTGTAGACCTACCCTTTGTTTTTGTTAGTGTTTTTGTACTGTTAGCCTTGTAGACCTTAAGTTACGTGAATAATGTACCTATATACTTTATAATTTTGGCAACAAAAGAAACTAAAAAAACAATTTGCTTTCATAATAATCTATAAATTATTGATTTGGATAAGGTTTTGAAAACAACGTCTTACTCATCTCATAAATTATTCAATTAAACGTTCAATATTCCATTTCTTCGCCTCACATTTATTTTCTGAGTACTTATGTCTGCATTTTTAGGGTTCCGTAGCCAAATGACAAAAACTGAACCCTTATAGATTCGTCATGTCTGTCTGTCTGTCCGTCCGTATGTCACAGCCACTTTTCTCCGAAACTATAAGAGCTACACTAATGAAACTTGGTAAGTAGATTTATTCTGTGAACCGCATTAAGATTTTCTCATAAAAGTTCATACATATAAAAGTTCTTGTAGTTCGTCGAAAGGTAAATTGCGGTTTACGATTTATGACGTATAAAAAAAACTACTTACTAGATCTCGTTCAAACCAAATATCGTTGGAAGTTTGTGTATATTTTTTTTAGTTTTATCATTCTCTTATTTTAGAAGCTAGAGGGACATTTTACTACACACACATTTTACCACTTTGAAAGTGTCTCTCGCGCAAGCTATTCAGTTTAGAAAAAAACGATATTAGAAACCTCAACATTATTTTTGAAGACCTATTCATAGATACTCACACGGGTTTGATAAAAAAAAGAAATTTTGAGTTTCAGTTTCAAGTATGGGGGGGGACCCCCCATTTTTTTTGTTTTTTTTTCTACTTTTGTGTGAACCGTTACTCACTACTACGGTAAAGTAGTAGTAAATGGAAGGAAACCACAATGCTGGGCAACTTGTCACCTTTAACAGTCCAAACGCTATGCATATAGCCAAGAAACAGGGTGACAACCTGGAAAAACTTGTCATCACTGGCAAAATTGAAGGCCGAAGCAATCCGCTCCACTCTCGACGTGAAGGTCCATGAAGCCATTCAGGTTGCCGGTGACAGATCCAGGTGGCGAAACATTGTCAGGGACAAATTGATCCATATATAGAGGGGGTCACGACCCTCACTTACACGCAATAATGAGAACAAGTTTTTGTGTTCTGAACCTGAAGCCTGGACAACCAAGTGAAATTATGCTTTGGCGATGTAATCAGTCCGACAGTCTGTACATAGCTTTTTGTATCGAAAGATTCTTCGGCCGTGTGTGAGCCGTCTAAAAACATCGATTAATTCACGTCGAACGTGCCTTACCCGCCGTTTTTGCCCTCAAATTCTCAATGTTAACTCAGGACTTTGATAGAGGTAAATGTATCTACCCGTTTGAGAGATAGGAGAGAAGGGCGTCACATCCAGATCGCCTGCGATGGTGATCAGTGTATCGTTGTCAAATATCACGCTGTCAAAGTTCGCAGCAGTGTGTGCGGATGTATGCAAAGCCTTTTGTTGAAACTGACTGCCATTGCCATCGCAGATCGCTTAGATATGCTCAAAGCTTTACAGCGTAGTTTACTACATTTGAATCCGAGGTAAATGTTAAATATTATGATGATTATGAAAAGATTGGTCAGCGGATGAAGAGGGCTCAGTATTATTCTTCCTGGAAATGTATCCTTGTCCTGATATATATGTCATCATCATCATCATCACCAACCTATATCTACTGCAGGATGTAGGTCTCTCCCAAGACGTGCCACTGAGCCCGGTCTTCAGCTCTGCTCCTCCAGTACTTGCCAGCTACATTTCGCAGGTCGTACACTACGCTTACCTAAACGCGGTCTCTACTCTAGTATTCGTTTGCTCCAACGATTGTCTGTTCTATAGCAAACATGACCGGCCAGCTGCCATTTCAGCTTACTAATTCTTTATGATTCCTTTCTTCTTTATGATTCTTGATGACCTTTAGTAGTAGTAGAGCTCTATTGTGAAGGGCTCGTCCGGGGAAGTACTACCACCATGCCTATTTCTGCCGTGAAGCAGCATTGCTGTGTTTCGGTTTGAAGGGTATGGGTGCCGGTGTAATTACTGGCACGTGAGGCTGAATATCTGTATGCCTCCAGTTGATGGACGCAGGACAGTGCGTCGTAGGGCACGTTCCTGACGTGCGTGACCTACGAGGCAGTGCTTTTTTATAGGCGATGGTTACCACTTAACATCAGGTGGGCCATATGCTTGTTCCATCAGCGACTTACATAAAAAAAAAAAAAAAAAAAAAAAAAAAAAGATTTTTGTCCTGATATGTTATAATGTTGAGGTGTCGGGGTTGAGAGGCGTGTGGTAAATGTAACGATACGTGTTCTTTCCTTGAGTCGTATATTCACTGATTGTATTAACATACTACTGCACTATTACACACACCACCACAATGTCATGATGAGGCCCATGTCAAGCCGTGGACTTCTTCAGTATAATGGCTTTAGGGTAAGCTTTTCAAGTGCATTCAATCTATCCGCCTAGGCGAGTTTTTAGGGTTCCGTAGCCAAATGGCAAAAACGGAACCCTTATAGATTCGTCATGTCTGTCTGTCTGTCTGTCTGTCTGTCCGTCCGTATGTCACAGCCATTTTACTCCGAAACTGTAAGAGCTAGACTGATGAAACTTGGCGAGTAAATGTATTCTGTGAACCGCATTAAGATTTTTACATAAAAATAGAAAAAAAACTATAAATTTTGGGGGTCCCCATACTTGAAACTGAAACTCAAAAATTTTTTTTTCATCGAACCCATACTTGTGGGGTATTTATGGATAGGTCTTCAAAAATGATGTTGAGGCTTCTAATATCGTTTTTTTTAAACTGAATAGTTTGCACGAGAGACGCTTCCAAAGTAGAAAAAAATTGGTCCCCCCCCCCCCCCCTCTAACTTCTAAAATAAGAGAATGATAAAACTAAAAAAAATATGTGTTGTGCATTGCAAACTTTCAACGATATTTGGTTTGAACGAGATCTAGTTAGTAGTTTTTTTTTATACGTCATAAATCGTAAAAAGCAATTTAACTTTCGACGAGCTACAAGAACCTTTATGTTACTTGATGCTACGGAACCCTTCATGGGCGATTCCGACTCGCACTTGGCTGCTTTTTTTTTATAATAAACGGCTCGATGTTACGTTTGTTGCAAACATCATATATATAATATTTCCAATGTTATTGCAAGACGCATCGTAACATTAAACTAACCTTAACTTACAGCTATCACAGCGGCTGACATTTTCTTGGAACGCTTTGTACATAATCTCTTAAACGGTCGGTCACAAAAACCACCTCTCTAAAGCGTCCTTAAAACGCGATCTACAAAATGTGTTAGAAGTTCTGCCATTACTCCAAGCTGATAAAGTTACGTAAAATAAACGCTAACGTTTTCAGTATCTTGTGTAGCTGAAAACATTTTATGGCAGCCGTAGCGTTCAAAGCTGAAAACATATTTCAAGCTAAACATTATCAGAAAACGGTCAGAAAAGAGTTGACAGGTTCCGTGTTACACTGCACACTGTCAGAATGCATCCGGCATTGATCTGGCAGCACCAAATTGAACGATCGATTCGGCAAAATTCAACCTGAAATTTGAAACTTAAACTCTGTAATATGATCTGTGATCGCACAAGTTTTAATCGGCATTTAAAATTAAGCAAAATCTATTTCGAAAATTTCAAGATTAATATTAGCCTGAAACCTGCTTATGTATATACAGAGGTAGAGATCGGATTTTTTCGTCATGCAAAAAGGGCCAACCTGACCCCACCGCTACAACCTTATAATAAAAATATGCAAATGGATAACCCTTGTGTCCGCAACCCGCTAAGGGTTAAACTGTATACGACCACATGCTTCAGTACGCTGAAATTTTTGATAATTGTTTTTTTATAAAAAATAAGGGAATACTTTAAGTACACTGTAAGAAGAAGTATACAAAGTAAAAACGTTTAATTTTTTTATATTGCCACATCAAAGAACATTGAATCGTGACTTTATCACCACACCAAAACTATCACGTTCTCATTTACATTCTTATTTTTTGCTGTGGCAAAATAATGTACTGCATACAATCGTGTTTGCCAATAGAAATCGCTATTAGTCGTTGAGAGGTAAAAAAATTCATGATTTTTTTATTATTAAGTATTAAAAAAATATTGCATTAATTAAATTGAAGATTACTCATTAATTATTTAATCATTTAACTACAAATTTTAATTATTGTATAAAATAAAAGCCATGCTGAAGCACACTTGGATTGTAATACAAACTTAAGCAAACAAGTGTGGGGAGAGGTAAATGAGATTTTGATTAATTAACGGATATTCAACGATCCTGCAAGTTCGGATAAAACGCAAACCTACTTAGTGGTTTGCAAATTGTTTTTTGTGTTAACTTTAAAGCCCTTTTGCGGTACGGTGTTAGTTTGAAAACGGTTTAATATGAAACTTAATTTTTGGTACGATAAAAGGTTCCACATGCTATTAGAAAATTCTTAAAATAGGCTTAATAAATAGGCCTTTATATCGTGAGGAGTGGATGGAAGGAAGTTAGTGCTTTGCCCTGCAGGGGGATAAAAAGGGTTAAATAATAATAAATAGGCCTGTACATTATTTAATTAATAACAGTCATACTTAAAAAACAATTTAAATTTAGTAATTGCTTAGAGTTAGTCCTCACCATCATCACTGTTTGTCATTACCCAGTGGTAAGAGATGGCAATAAGTTTAAGCACTGTTTACTTTTTGTCATATTTTTATTAGGCCATAAATACAGGGCGTCCCACGGTTATGCCACATGGAGGAAAAGTACCTTGAATATTGTAAATAGAACATTTTACTGAAAGAAGACATTATTTGAATTTAAAAAACAACTGAAACTGCATTCATCGATATTTAAATAATTACATGGTTGAACCGGGAAACGAACCCGTTACACGAGAAAAATAATCATAATTATTTGTCATTATTTTTGCTTAATAACATAGTGTCCCCTATTTCCTCCCTGGATAATGCCTCTAGAGTAACCATTTTTTCTCATAAAATCCAGATCTGCTATATACGAGCACGTATATAGCAGATCTGGATTTTATGAGAAGAAAAAAGGGGACTTCGTTTGTATGAAGAGTCGCCTGTGTGATTTCCCCTTAAAGCCTGCGCACACCTAGGTCGCTGGCAATAGCCATCAGTGAAACGCTGTCAAATTTGACAGCGTTTCACTGATCGCCATCGCCAGCGACCTTGGTGTGCGCAGGCCTTAAATTTGTTTGTAAAAATATCTCGCAGCATGCTACCGAGATCGGAATTTAACCTTCATGGTATAAACGGTATGGTGGTAGTGGGGTCCTATTCTATGAATAAATTTAAATGTTTTACACTTTTACTATTTTTCGGTTGTCTATTATAATAATATTGAAGTAAAGCTCATTGTAATAGACTGAATCTGGAGAACTAATACCACCACCACCACCGTATTTATTACTGACGGTAATTATTATATTAGTGCATGAAAGGAGCCTCTTTGTTTCAATAAAATACATAATACATATTCAAGTGCAAGGAAAGTTACCCAAGGTAACATTAATGTAATACCCTGGTTGCCTACCTACGAAGGTTTTAGTACCCACATTACGGATCTCTGATATTTTCGATCGAGCGGAGCGAACCCTAATTCTGTTTATGAGTTGGCTGTTCAACTTTTTCTATCAAAAGTTCCCGCGGCCAGCACGTTATAAAAGTATTTAATTTTGCGCCAGAAAGTGACATCGCACCCAATTTCAAATTCACTTTAATTTTCGCTATGGCCAGGTGATGGTGCTCGGGATGTTTCTGTTTCGAACTTTGCAAGTACATACTAATACAATCAGTGGGTTTATTATTATTATTACTTATTTATCAGACAACTGTGTTCCATTTGTATTAATAAAACTTACAGCATATCTTAGGCTAATTCTAATTCTAATCTTAGGCTATGTTAGTACCTATGTAAAAGCAACATAGCAAACACAGCTTTAGTAGGTAGGTAGGTATATTGGTTAAGTGTCTTTCATTGGGTACCCGACCCCCCAGCACATTATTCCTGCAACACATTTCATTCACGCGATCACTGAATCCACTGTGTGTTTTCAAATGTTTACACTGAAAACCAATAATTAAAGAAGAATGCTTTCAGGAAATACCTATGCATATGCTTCAATAGTAAAATGTTTGTGTTTACAAGCATTCAGTAAAATCAGGTTTACTTTAAACAACTTTCCAGTGTGTAATAAATGGGTTAAGTATTTTTAAAAGCCACTAATTTTACAACACATGAAAAACCTTTTTAGTGAGAAAAAGCTACAAGCATCGGAATCTTATCCCCTTGAACTTAAGCATCACAAACGATTACGAATTTTACTGTTGTACAGAAAAATGACAAGCATGAGTTTCTGTTGCAACCAAATTCCAATTCAATTTCAATACATTTGACACAAATGGTGTTCTGTCATGTCAAGGTTGAAAGTAATAGTATAGGATCCCTAGAAGAAGGACCTTCACCGAGCTGGTTATTTAATGAAACGTATTTTATATTTAATTAAACATCCAATAAATATATTCTATATGGGTTGCCTATCAAATTTCAGTCCAGGATATGATTAATAATAATTAAAAAAAAAAAATGTTTTTTTAACTTTCCACCGGTTTGTTTATTAGACAAATTCTATACCAATCGAAAGTATAGACCCCATAGAATATGCAAACGTTAGGTTGCCTATTTTTTTCCGGTCACAACTCTCGGGTAGCCAGGTATAAACAGGAAAATCGATACTAGCATTTTGCACCGGTATGTTTATTGAATAAAAATACTGGGGTCTATACTTTCGATTGGTATAGAATTTGTTTAATAAACAAACCAGTGGAAAGTTTAATTTTTTTTATTTTTATTATTAATTAATCATAATTATCCTGGACTGAAATTTGATAGGCAACCCATATAGAATATATTTATTGGCATGTTTAATTATATATAAAATACGTTTCATTAAATAACCAGCTCGGTGAAGGTCCTTCTTCTAGGGATCTTAGAATATAATGAATCGATTCAGTTAACTACAAGGTGACTGCCAGTCTCGTCGTTAGTTTCTCCTCTTATTTGAAGACCTTAGAACAGGAGTTGCGCAGCTTCTAGCAGCTAACATCAAAGGGATAAAGATCCAGTGTGCATACAGTTATTTACCGTCTCTTTTTAATGATGTTGAGACCAACATTATTTATTTGACATCGGTACGAGGACCCGTGCTTTGTGTCCTGCATCCATCGCTTTGAGATAAGAAGTCACTAGAAGTGTTATGTCTTAGTATCTTTCTTGCACTGCAGTTATTGCTTGCCTTAATTGATTCACAAAGATCAAATTGAAAGCTGGGAGAATCTAGGTGTCAGTTCCAAGCAAGCAAGCCTAGATGACTAGGCTAAGTCTTGTCTTTTTTCTAACTGGTTGCGTTACGCTGGTTGACGTTGATTCACCTTCAATGCATAGGATTTTTCGAATTGATCCTTCAGATCGTCCGGAGATGGTAATTTTTTTTGCCATAATGGGCATATTTTTTATTGATTTTTGTGTTGACGACACTTAAAGAAACCACTAGAAAGACTTTTATATTGACCACCCAAAATGTATTAGCCGAGCGGGATTTCAACACGCGACCTTCCCCTTGAATCGCCTTCGGATGTGGCGCTCGCTTGTGTAAGTGTCTTAATAACAGTCCCTGAGTATTCGTCGAGTGTAATAAGGATCCGATGGCGCAGCGGTCAGCGCAGCCCGTACCAAGGGGATGTTTTCGGGTTCAAATCCCACTAGGCTCTTAACTTTTGGGACATTAAAAAAATAATGGTCATAATTGGACAGATTATCTAACATTGTGCCAATCTAAGTATTATTAGTACATTTACAGACTTTTCAAAAATTATTGGGAGTGCACAAGGAGAGACATGGCTAGGCATTAGGCAGCCCCCTTGCTACTAA
Source organism: Thera britannica (assembly GCA_939531255.2). Classification (NCBI taxonomy): domain Eukaryota; kingdom Metazoa; phylum Arthropoda; class Insecta; order Lepidoptera; family Geometridae; genus Thera; species Thera britannica. The sequence goes on along the minus strand of OW618040.2, from coordinate 13,786,465 downwards.
AACTCTTAGGGAGTCAAAATAAACAGCTTCAACAAAATCCTAATGTTTCTACCCCTCTAAAAGGCCAGGCTCGTTTATTCTTAAGTACCTCCTATAATTTAGGTGCCCCTTAGTTAATTATAATAAATCTGATTAATGTACATCAAAAACATCAAATAACAAGACGACAGGGAAGCGTAATTAGTTATTTTTGTACCCGCAGTTCTAATTATGTCAAGTTTACAGTCTCTTTCCAACGTAAACATGTTTTATATTTTTGACTGAGTACCTACCTGCTATATTTCTTTGTGATAAAAATGTTAATATTCATACGCCCCTGGGAAAGGCAGGTTTTAGCCGATCTTTATGAAATCTTATTTTATGATTATTTTTATGAAAAAAATCTGAGATCATGTTTTCCCGGAACCCAAGCCGTAAAAGAACCCCATTATACTTATCAATTGACCTACTTAATACTCAACCTTATAGAAATCTGTTGGCGATAATAATAGTTGGTTGTAGTACATTGTAGCTAGCTCTGCCTTCTGTACAGTACAGCGGGATCAATCCCCACCCTCCTGAGTGGAGTAAATATAGATGTTCTAACTTGGTGTTTTAATACTACGGTAAATATAATATATTTCAGTATAGTTTCAGTTTCAATAGTATACCAATAGTGTATCAACTATCATCTCAAAAGAAAAATTAAGGAATTGGGTGAAAGAAAAGGATAAAACAGGATTGACTACTTTCGGAGGAGAATGGAAGAGGAGAAATATATGCCGGTGGCATAGAGGCAGGAAAATGGTATCGGCTATCTTGTTCCTATTTAATAATAGGAACAAGATAGATAGGTACCATTTTCCTGCATTTGCTTGTTTTGGGCCTTTTGAAATATTTTTTTCATTACTCATACTCTGAAAGTAGGTCTGAAGTTGCCTGAGGGGCCTAATTGAAAGTAAAACTTTCAGCCCTAGGGAGAATCGCTTTCTACTGACAGCTGTCAAATTATAAAAAAAACAAGTTCTATTTTATTCAACCATGTTCCAACTTTCTAAAGTCTTTCTAACTGCAAGGAGGTCTTTGAACCAAATTCCAACTTTTTATTCAGCAAGTAGGTTGGAAACCCATTACAACGGTAAGAAGTTTAAAAAGTCTAATAAGATAGCGCAATGTAAAATTTAAATTTAAATAACATAAAGATAGTATTAAATAAATAATATATCTTCTAAATTACTTGATTAATATATAGCTTCAACTATTTATTTAAAATAACATAGATTTGACATTTACCATTTTTTAAATTATGAGAATGAAAATAATGGCTGAATAATGCTGGCGAGCCGAAGCCGAAGGCCCGCCAGAGAAAAAGAAAAAAAAAACCGGGAAGGCGGCAATTCAATCTTCATTTTCACAAATTTTTCTTTCATGTTTTTATTTTTACTTTCCTTGTATTCGTAATGAAAAGCACAGTGTTTACCTCGGGTGAAAGTCTTTTAAGTCCCTCAAGCTCCATTGGCGCCCTCGCTAACGCTCTGGCGCCAAACCCGTCTCGGGACTCAAAAAACGTGACTTTCAACACTCAGGTAACAATGTACTATTAACTTTCAGGGCCCTAGTACTTTTTAAACTTTCGCGATCGTAAAACATATTTATACTATTACACGGGTATTTATCGCGTGTAAAATAAGGTAATATACGCGATAAATACCCATGTAATAGTATAAATATGTTTCAGGGCCCTGTTTAATAAAGCTGTCAATTTGACATATATGTCACAAAGCGAGAAAATTGTGGAACTGTCACGCTTAGGCTAAAAATAAAAGTGACAAATATGCCTCAAAAGAGCGACAATTCCACAATTTTGTCACTTTTTGACATTTATGTCGAATTGTCAGCTTTATTAAATAGGCGCCTGGTCACATAGAAATTTCATCAAAATTGGTTCACCAATTTGTTTATCGATCTGATCGAAGCGACGTTTGACCCAAGGGGTTTGATTTTGATACGTTTGACGTATCAAAATCAAAAGTGTATTTTCAGCAGGATTGCAAGGATCACTTTGTAGGTGCCAGTTATCTGACGCAATAGCATTGCTATTTTGCGTGACAATGCAACCAGTGTCTTGAATTTGGATCAGTTGAACTATCTTTAGATTATTGTAACGGTTTGCAGATAGCTCAACTGTTTCTTGTGCATTTGGTACATTATGTGAATACTTGCTTTCACAGTAAGTTTCTTTGTAAATAAAAACTGTTTATGAAGCCGGTTTTATAAACTTGTTTAACTTGTAATTAAAACGTTTCATATACCATGGCGTGCAATTATTCGTCAGTTGAAACCTCAATGCAGCAATGGAGTTATTTCGTGGATGGGTGAGGATCAATGGCATGCGGATGAACGGCTAATGGAAAAAACGAAACCCAAATGTGCTCATATAAAATTATGCGCTCAGTGGAGCTCACTGAAATATTATTCAAGCTGAAGCTCAAACGATATGCTATCGTCTCAAACGCCCATCAGTGATTCACGCATTGCCGGTGTTTCAATTTATAGAGTATGTAGGTACTCTGCTCATTAGTCAATCAGTGTCATCTTGGTTCAGTTCTAGTGGTTACTGCGTGATTAACCACAAGCACCAAACATCGTCACCTTTAGCTTTTGTATAAATAGGTACATACAATATATAGTTATAAACTTTTTATGGGTACCTATAATTATATAATCGAGTTGCAAGTCATGATGCGGCTGCCGTAATGAATCCACTCAGCTACCTAACCCTTGCGGTTGATACCCAAAACGAAGGGTTATTTTGTTGTTTGCCACTTAAGTAGCTTTAAAGCTCATAATCATGTTATTTTACACCCTGAAAACCAACAACCAGCATGTAGGTACCTACAACACTATCCCTTAACATTAGATACCTACACTGACAAGCAGATAAACGACTGGCCCTTATTTATACGGGTTCCAGTTGCGGACGGACCCCTAATAAAAAAATAAGACTAGATTCAAAGTAAATCTCAAAATCAGAAGGACAACTAAGATATACTGATTAATTATTATTATAGACATAACACTGCCGTATTTTAAAATTATTGGCTCATTTGGCTCACCTAGCTATATCTACATAAAATAATAAACTACATATCTATCTATCTATATCCCTCTCATTCGAAAGCGTGTCAAAAACAAGGAATGTCATCTTTTATTCGTCGAATAGCATTATTCCGTTAATGGAAAAACAGTCCAATAAAATGAATAAATATTTTATGACATTCGCTTTTATTCGATGGCTCAGTGACTGTTTTCACCTGAGATTGAAAGCTTATAATATTATTTTGAACAGTGAACCTGTTACCATAAATAGTGGGAAGCCGTTATTGAGATTGGTTCACATTTTTGAGAGTTCTTCTTGAAAGCATTACGGAACAGTGGTTCTTCAGGCTGATGATTATAGAAAGAAAGAAAAAGAAAGAAAATACATTTATTTTGGACACACAACATTATTGTGAATTGGTTTTACTGCATTTGTAAGATCTGTGGAGTCCCTAAGAGGCTTGCATGGATGTGAGCTGAAGAATGATAGGAGAAAATTAAAAATTCCATTCCTTTCTTATTGCTTTATCGGAACCAATAGTTGTCACGTATGAATATACGGAATGTTATCTCACGAGCAAGGAGATCAAGTATTATATCCTGTATCATTCCCTCCTTAGAGAGCCTCGGTGTGTATGAGAACCTAAAATACACCTCTCTTTTTTTGCATTAGAGTGGTTTTGTAAGTCTATTATAACAAATAATCTAGTAAAAAAAAGTTTTTGGATAAATTGTGTGTGGTGGGGGCACAAGGATATTTTAGATGGGGTTTTGTGAATTAATTTAGACTGTTTCTTTTTTCTACTCCCATTCAGACCTCGATATCTTAACAGCCTCTGGGCCAATTTAACCCGTATTATTTATGATTATGGGCTCTACGGTCTAGTCTCATACTTACAATTTCAATACGTCGCAGTTCATAAAAATCATTGCTAGTTTTACTTACAATTCTTTAAACAAAATTGAAAAAAACCATGATAGCTAAAACTGCTCGTATGTACAGTCAAGTTAGCATACGTTCAAAGTATATAACGTACTACTACCAAATTGGTGATATTGGTTAAGTCGTTTTATCACTCAGTCACGAGATGCGAAAACCCGAAAAACCATCGAAAAAGCGTCTGAAAGTAAAAAATCCGTGTTGTGACAAGCCGCCGGACGCGGCCTGACACGGTAATCCTGTGGCGTTAATAACACGTGCGGCTCTGAGTACGGTTTATCGACAGGATATACCAAAGCCTTGAAAATGTGACGGTTTGAAAACCACTCTGGAAAAAGAGAAAACATAATATGACATTCAAAGCCAAACGACGTGGGTAACGAGTAGGTATACTCTACTAGTAGATATACTCGTAACCTACATTCTAAGCTCGTCGTTTGAAGATATATTTAAACAATATGAACTCTACTGATTTCTATTAATAAATTTGTGATTACATTACTCGTGACGTATATGGTACTCGTGACGCGTAGCGCTTGTTGGTAGCATTTATGCGGCTGCACAAATGCTCTTATTGTGCTGGTTTACCTTTGAAGCTGTTTCAACTATACCCCAACGGTTATTATTAACTCGTGATCACGAGCGAATAAAGACTCAAATAATTGAAAAATTAAAAAAAATATGAAAAATATTTTAATTCTGTAGCCAAAATAATGAGCAGAAATTCACAATATATCAAAGTCTATTCAATTCAAAGTCAAATTCAATTTAATATATATTTATTCAGTAGTACCTAGGTACCACTAGGATCACTTTGAAACGCCTCAAAGATAAGTGAGCTTAGGTGTCAATTCATCAAAGCGATCAAGTCTAGAAGAACAGACAACAAACTATACCTACCGTTTTTAAGCGGTTTTATTTAACTCGACCTCTTAGTTTTGTTAGGGTCAAATCTTGCAAGCTGAAGAATCACTTTCCTTATCGTATGGAGTTGATTTTAAACATGTTGTTCAGTTTAGATGAGAATGCATTTTTATAGTAAGCATGACCTAGTTGCACCTGGATGGATCCAGGTTTAGCTCTAGACAAAGGATATTTTCAACGACTAAGACACCTTTTGTGCAGGCATTCTATTAGATTGCCGGTAATTAGTGCATGGTCTTTACGAGTGTAAAGACCATGCACAGGATTAGCTCCTAATTAGAGAATTCTGAAGAGTTAACGGCTTACAGTATAGACACGAAATTTTCTGCACGTCTTTTATCCTTGCATAAGTGGAAACGATATGACGAATCTATAAGGGTTCCGTTTTTGCCATTTGGCTACGGAACCCTAAAAAGCGAATAAAATTATGATTCTCCGTCATTTCCGTTATTGTGGAGTCACCTCTGGAAAATAAATCCTTTATACTTTTTAGTTTTACCTCAATTCGTGGATCTACGGGAATATGAAACAAAACAATTGGTGAGATTGGAACGCGCGGCAACGGTGCGGCGATACACGGTGTGTGCGGCACAAAGCCTTTAGACTGAAAACCATGGTGTTCAAATTGGCCCACTATTCGATGCCAAACCAATCTAACATTGTCGAGGAAACGTGTAGTGTACATAACACGTTAACAAAATTGTAGGTATGAATTGGAAACTGTTCAAAGTAGGTCCTTAGGGCATGGTTTAAATTGAACAGTTGACCTTCCAGTGGTAAGGTGGAGTTGGTTTTATTTAACCCGTATGAAAAAAGGGATGAGTTTCTCAATTTGTCTGTTTTTTTTATGACGCAGGTTATGAAGCTCTCGCATATCTTATACCTTTAAACAAGAAAATCTTGTATATATATATATATATATATATATTTAGGATCTCGGAAACTGAGCCAACGATTTTCATGAAATTAAGTATACAGAGGGGTTCGGGGGCGATGAATCGATCTAGCTAGGTTTCATTTTCAGAAAAGACTCGGGTTAAAAGTTATTTTAATAATAAAAAAAATTAGCCCCATCTCTTGCCGAGTAGTCGAAATCACGAATTAGTGTCACGGAGAACGCCATCTATTGAACTTCTACGTAAACACTCGACACAAAAATTCCGGAGATTTTCATGAAAATTAGCATACAGAAGGTTTCGAGGGCGATTAATCGATTAATATAGCTGGGATAATTTTTAAGAAAATCTTTTTTTATTGTTTTTAATAATCAACTTTATCTATTAATCAACTTATACATTAGCTTATTTTAGCTATTCCAGTAGATGGCGCTGTTAGTAATATCGAAAAATATTATTAAAAAACCGAGCAAAGCTCGGGCATACCATCATCTTCCTGCCCTTATCCCACGCTAAGTAGGGTCGGCACAACAGGTTTTCTTCTTCCACTCACTTCTATCATTCGTCATCTCCGTGCTCACTCCTTTCCTGCTCATGTCATCCCTGACGCATTCCATCCATCTTTTCTTTGGTCTACCTCTTCTTCTATAACCACCATCCACATCCATTCCTAACACTTTTCTCGTAATATGACTCTCATCCCTCCGCATGACATGCCCATACCATGCTAACCTATTACTCCTCATCTTGTCCGTTACCGGCGCCACTTTCAAACTTCCTCGAATATACTCATTCCTTATTTTATCCATCCTTGTCACTCCACACATCCATCGCAACATTCGCATTTCAGCAGCGTACACAGAAAGCTCGGGCATACCAGCTCGTAATAATAAATAACAGTTGGTAACCGAGCTTTTCTCGGATTTTTTTTCGTTAATTTATATTTTTAAGAAATCATAAGAGTCATATTATCATCTTTACTGGTTTATTCTTACTGAACAACGCCATCTGCTGGACATGCTTGCAGATAGTTGCTCACAATCGTCAATAGATGGCAGGAGCAGTCACATATTCAGTTTATGTTTAATTATTGACCTCGGAAAGAAATAATCATTTTCTTAAAATGAATCCTAGCTAGATCAAATTTATCGCCCCCGAAAACCCCTGTATACTAAATTTCGTGCAAATCGTTGGTGCAGTTTCCGAGACAAGACTTTCTCGTTTAAATGTATAAGATAAGATTATAACTCTGCGTATATGTATATAAGTTATGCCAAATGCAATATACAGCATGTCGGATATACATTATATACTCGTAAATCATTGTTGCCATCTGCAATTCTACATCCACTCTCCCAGTATTTGCTAAATTAAACTCAGACTTTCTCGTTTAAACTCGTGTAGGAGTGCAATGCTATTTGCATGCATTACGTGTAGTACGCAGATGAGTTCGGAACGTGAACGCAACCCAAAGAAAAACTTCCCGCGTCCTAAGGAAATTCCATAGTATTTTAGTTTTAGATTGAAATTAAAAGTTGTATATCCATTTTTAGCGTGTAAAAGAACAAGAATTGGTTGGATGATTCCATAAATGAGTCTACCGCCAGCGCCATTGAGTTCTTAAAATCACATTTGATATGTAAAAGACTGGCGTTTAATAATGGATGGCTTATAGGATAAAATGAAGTTGATTGAAATTCGTTTAACCTTATTTTTTATCGTTACTCTGTCTCAAGCTTTTTAAAATATCCTAACGTCAAATAAACAAAGTACTAAAGTTCTGAAGTCCAAAGAATGGAAACTCCAGGAACTCTTTTACTGATAAGATTAGCGTAACGAGCGCTTTATTCCAGCGAACCTACTGGCGTTATCTGCTAAACGGTGGATCAGGCGCCGGCCAAGATAACCGCCTCGCTAATGATTGCTAAAAGGAATTTTTGTGAGTTATTTTTAGAATTTCATTCCGTTGCGTTGGCGTTGTAGTTGTTTTCTAGCCGGTACTAGTTCAGATGCGTGGAACTGCCTTGCATCTAGCTGAGTACTTGTACTTACTTATAAAACAATAGTTTGGTTTTTTATATATTTGTCAAATTAAGATATTTTTTCTTGAGTTAGGGTGCGTCATAAAATTAATAAGACAAAAGATAATTAGCAGCAATGTAATAATAAAACACTTAAAAAAATATACCCAGCTTATAACTGAGGCAATAACAATAAAATCTGCATTAAATTAAAAATATAGGTGAGACCCAAACTTTTGTAAACGACACGCGCCGATGGAATTAGCAGCGAGCGAATGCTGATCGTCCGTAAACAGACACAAATTGGCCGATTACCGTAAAAAGCTACGGTTAAAGCCGAATTAACGGATAATACCGAATAATGCGAAGAATAAGCGACTGGAGATCTGAAGCTGGCGTACTTAAGGCGGAATTGGGTGGATGTCACAAAGAGACAAACACAACTCCCGTGTTAGCTATCCCCTGAACCCACCTCACATTTAGCAAAGAAAACCATCTAAACACGTCATACTAGATGCATATGATAAGACAGATTTTTAACTTTTTACTAATGGTAATACTATAATATCTGTACTAAAGTTTTCTAAAGCTCCAAAGACCTTTCTTCACTATAAAGACTGAATATCTCTTCACTCCGACTTCTCTTAGTTTTATTTATAGAAACATAAAATAGTTAGACGACGTCACAAAGTATACTTGCGAAACTGAAGAGTTCTATTCAAAATAGAAATGTTGGCTTATAAACAGTTAACTTTATGCTTCTGGTTTTCATGTAAAAGGCACTAAACTGAGTTCCTGGTATCACAACCTACCCTCTCCAGAATAGTATCCGATGACATTATAGCTGGAACGGCTCCTTTAGTGCAGTTTCTAACGTCGCAAGTTATTTGATTGTAATCTTTTCAATCTCGTTTCCTTGAGAAGCGAGCGCTCAAGAGAACCCAATTAGGCTGAAGATAATGCGCTCTTAATACTTACTGGTATTCAAATGGTACTTTAACGGATTAAGAATCTTCATATTAATTTGTCACATAATTGGGCACTTGAGTTTTTCTCTGAGCCACTCCCTAACTTTTTACGGAACCGAGCCGAATGGTACGTTCAGCCGCTATGTTTGGCTGCTATTATCTATAAGAAATCCGATTGCATTCAGTTAAGTAAAAAAAATATTTTGAGACCTACCAATACGTTTTCGTGCTGTAAACTTTTTAGAGCATGTGTGCAATCTGATTTCACATAAAAAACTTGCTCGCAATTTTAGATTTTTAGTCTTTCAAAAGGTCAACGTCTACGACAGCTTATATTCATCGAACGACGGTAGATAAATAATTAGTCAAGAAGCTAGGTTAGTAAGTTAAAATGAGAAAGTCCAAGGGAACCGCCAATGGAGCACCTACAAACGCGCAGTTTTTAGGTGCTCCATTGGCGGCTTAAAGAAAAAAAGAAAGAAAGAAAGAAAATATATTTATTTAACAGACACAGAACGGAACACTGACAAACATAAGGCTTATACCTTTAGCTCGCAGGCTCGTCTGTTTTAGCTCGCCAAAGGACCGCCCACTTTAGATGTGTGACACTTCGTTGATCTTCGGTTCGTTTTTCGGATTTTCAGGATGAAACTCAGAAAGCCAATCCACGATGAAATAGCCATATTCAACGTTTGATCTCACATTTCGTATAACAATGGTACTAAGTATTTATTTACTATTATGGTTAGGTTAAAATTATATACTTACTCGTACTTTCGGTACGCGATATGATAAGGATACAAAAAACAAATCTCTCTATCTCGTGTGCGATGGCTACTCATCCAATACCGTAGCCGGTGGATCTAAGCAAGCACAAAGGCATCTACAATTAAACGCTCAGGTTCCACATCCGGACGGTGGCCGGACTGGCACTGGCCACGGTCAGGTGCATTGCATATTCATGGGAATACCGCACCGTGTCGTTGTCGGTCGCACAGATGCTGGAATAATATTATGATTTTTGGTCCTTATATTTGTGTAGCGATTCGAAACTGGATAAACAGTTATCCATTCCGGGTGTTGAATAAACTTATTCATTTTTTCGTGTCTAGTGTAGTGGGTAGTGAAAGGATTTTAAGTGAGCCTCAAAGGAGCTCTTTTTTCAATAAACCTAAATTGGATTGATAAGTTTGTGCCTCGAAATAATGGCTATTCAAATGATTTTGTGCAGCTTTGATGGTTTTACAGTAGGTATTGCTTTTTGCGCTGTGAATGGTGGGTTCGTTCGTACCCTGTGTGAAAACAAACATTATGTGGTTGCAATTAAACCAGGCCAAATTCAGCTCATGATAAAAGCATTGCTTTGTTTTGGCCTGGCTGGCGGTGTGGAAATATCCACCAATTTTTATTTATATTTCTTCTGATGTCAAATTATGTTGCGGCAGATAAGTCAGGCAGGAAAGGCAGGCTTTTGCAGTCGTTTTAAATAGCTATTCGGATTCTTTTTCTGTCATTTTGGGATGTCACACTCACACAGCTTTTCCATTTTAATTGTTTTTCTAGTGTTATTTTGAGTTCTGTTGTGTAATTTCGGTGGTATTTTAACCAACATTCCTTGAGGTCTTAGGCCGAGATTCATAGACCGAACTTTGACTTTACTTTGATGGAAAGTTCAACTTTCAACCAAAATTATATTTCATAGTTCTGTCAAGCTCTTCTTTATTCAAAATATTGATAGGAAACTTCGATAAACAAAGCTTACTTTGCGAAGACTGCTTTGCTGTAAAGAAAAGTGCGGTCTATGAATCTCAGCCTTAGCTCAAAGTGTTAGCAGTTGGAATGAAAGTGTATTATGTGATAATTCTGATATGATTGAAAGGGTTTCTGATGGTTTTGAAAACAAACGACCATCATTTGTTTTCAAAGCCAAGTGGGCCGGCTTGTCTATGACTCACTTGACTTGACGAAAAAGTATTTTATCTATATGATATATCCTCATTACTCGACACTGGCAAAATTGATCCAAAATGGACAGATGCCATTCATTAAGAAGAAGAAAAAATAGCTATTCTTTATATATTTGTACGTAGCATGCAGGGCACTTATAGCTGGATGGCCGTTGAAAGAAGGCCGCATGTCTAGCTTGAATAAATTTCGGCGAGCGCATTGCATCCGGCACTGACGAACGGATCAGATACCGAGTAAATAGATAAATAGCTTGTATACCTACCGTCGAGATATAGGAAAAATACTGACGTGTTGGGTTTTAGTATAGTGAGTAGTAGTAGAGCTCTTTGTGATGGGCTCGTCCGGGGAAGTACTACCACCATGCCTATTTCTGCCGCGAAGCAGCATTGCTGTGTTTCAGTTTGAAGGGTGTGGGTGCCGGTGTAATTACTGGCACGTGAGGCTGAATATCTGTATGCCTCCAGTTGATGGACGCAGGGCAGTGCATCGTAGGGCGCGTTCCTGACGTGCGTGACCTGCGAGGCATTGCTTTGTTATAGGCGATGGTTACCACTTTACATCAGGTGGGCCATATGCTTGTTCCATCAGCTAGTTACATAAAAAAAAAAAAAAAAAAAAAAAAAAAAAAAAGTGAAACACGCTTACATCCTTTAGGAAATTGTACACAAATATTAGAGATAGCTTTTTCATTAGACTATTTGCGAACAGTGGTTCTTCAAACGGTGAACGAAAACATCTTGAGGAAACCCATGGCTTAGTCAGCTCTGCACGTATTGACCATGTCTTTCCTTGGATTAGGCCGAATAAGCTGTCAGAATGGTATAGGTGCTGGCAAGCCAATTCCATCTAAAATACTGTCCCAGGCCACTAAAGCTTCCCGCAAGTAGGGCTTGAGTTATCGTATACCAGTTGCCCTTGACGCTATATCTTATATCTTTAAACGAGAAAATCTTGTATATATATATATATATATATATATTTAGGATCTCGGAAACTGCACCAACAGTTTTCACGAAATTTAGTATACAGGGGTTTTCGGGGGCGATAAATCGATCTAGCTAGGATTCATTTTTAGAAAATGACGAGAAGTTGGTGTTTTGCAATAATCAAACATAAACTCAATATACGACTGTTCCTGCCATCTATTGGCGATTGTGAGCAACTAACTGCAAGCTAGAAGGCGTTGTTAATTAAAAATAAGCCAATAAAGATACGACTCTTCCTGACATCTATTGGCAAATAATAATACTATTTTTTTTTTAACCCGAGCGAAGCTCGGTCATACCGGCTCGTTATATAATATTCTACAATAGATGCAAAGGCCTGTTTACTTTTTTTACTATTTGTGAAGAAGACTCCATGCTAATAACATACATTTTGTAAATACCACACCAACTAACCGTTACACTAACTATTAAATGTTTTCTAGACTATGGCTGATTCTTATAGTACAAGCTCTGCTTAATTTCGGGCTTGATATTGCTGTGTAATCCACACAGCACTGTCAAGCCCCAGTTCACAATATTTCTATTTATCTTTATTAATGTAATTCGATTTGGATGCTTCATCGTTCCGCTGGGTATGAGGAAACCTTCATAAAAAGCAATACGTATTTTTATTGCTGAACCAGAGAAGCTGAACATTTTATTTTTTGTTAGAGAATTTATTTACGGAACAAGCAAAATGTCTGTCTGGTGTAAGCACCTGTCTCTACTGATAAAAGTTCGCATTACCTCACAGTGCATTTCCACTGAGAACGTGCCCTACGTGTCTGTTCTCTGAGAAGTAAAGGTCTCATGAGTTTGTAGTTTCACTGGCACCCTGCAATGGGAACAGCACTACTACTTTCTACGCAAGCACTATTCATAATTATAATTATATATGATTAATAACAATTAATCTTCTATACCCAGTTATGAATAACATTTTATGTTCAAATCCGGGGAGGCGATAATGTACATCCCGCCTATACAATCCGTTATCACGATGTCAGTCAAACCTCATGTGAACTGTCGCAATTCAATCATTTGATTTTTCCTTTTTTTTCTGGCACGGTATACTTGCACCTACTTGCCTCTGAGACTTTATAAGGCAGATCTGACTTAGATAGGTTAGGTTATTAAGGTTAACAAGGAAAACGAGCAAAGCGAGCGTCACGGCAACAGCCGCTGTATCCTCTTTAGGACAATTATCAATCGCTTAATTGAATTATTGAACAGCTACTGTGTAAAGGCCCCAATAAATTGACAGTGAAAAATAGTTATTTGTTATACAAGAGTGCAAAGCTGCTTTTTAACCGCGTGCTCAATTTTGATGACCGAGCAAGCGCAGGATTCTAATATTTAACCACGAGCGGAGCGAGTGGTTTAAAAGTTAGAATCCTAAGCGTTGGCGAAGGAATCAAAAGAGCACAAGGTGAAAAATCTTTGCACTCGAGTGCAACACGTAACTTTTCATCCCACCTCAGCGAGGAAATGACCAAATGCAAAAAAGAACATGGCGCGACTAAAACACACCAAGAAGGTTCCGAGTATGAGTTTTTAACAAATTTAAAAATGTTGCATGATAAATTCGGCACCATGCAGGTAGAAGTAAATAGGTTAAATGATGTTTTGAATTCACAAATACACCAAGAAGGTTAAGAGTGCGAGTTTTTACCAAATTAAAAAAGGTTGTATGATATATTCAGCACCATGGAATCGGCGGATTAAGATAAAAGTGCCTGCAGTGAAAACCTCTTTTGCTAGGCGTTTCAAATACTTTTCTTTCCCATACATATACCGACGTGTTTGTAAGCATTGCGACCTGAATTGTTCTCTTTTCGGCGCAAAAGAAAGAATAAGAAAGTGGCTTCTCACGTTGGACTACGACGCTACGGAAAGCATCTTAAAAATCCTGGTCTGATTCTCTCGTCGTGGTTTCTACGGTTTTCCCTTCCCCTCATTACACTATCCCCTACACACCCCATACACCCCCTACACCCCCTACACACCCCACACACACTCTCAAAACTGGTGTTTATCATGTCGTGTTCTTTAGTTTGCTTACCTACATATTATTAATTTGTTTCTTAGTTATAATATATTAGTTTTCTTTCTCTCGTGTCTTGCCTTGTTTCTGTGTTGTCTGCTTTTGTTTCACATTTTAGAAATCTTATTCTAGTACTTTGGCCTCCCGCGATACAGGCTTGTCCTAGTGCGGGGACCACCAGTAAATAAGACTGTAATATTATGTTCTTTGGTAAATAAATGATTTTGTATTTGTATTTGTATGGAGGTAGAAGTACATAGGTTGTGTATTCACAAACTTAGTGAACACGATATTCTAAATTCAAATTTACTTTATCCTCTAGCGGATAAAAACGGGTTTTCCACTCAGATATTGAACAGTAAAAATACACTTTCCGAGATGGTGGGATGAAAAAGGGATTTATTTTAACTGATTATATAATAACCGGACTCCAAATCCGCTCGTTTGACCACCTCACGCTACATTGTACACGCGCATTAAAATTCTTATATTCGAATAAGAATGACCTTTTCCGTCCTAGATGTGAGCAGGAATCACTTCATCAGTTTAAAGAAAAGTCCAACAACTCATTATTATTAAACCTATTCAAAAATATTTTAAAACTTGCTAGCTGTATTTAGTGATTTGGGTCTGGCGCACATCTAAGTGTTGTAATAAGGTGGCATTCATTCATTATTAGTGTTCACGACGACGTACGACGTACCTTGAATTAACAGAAATAAATAAACATTCCAATTATTTTACTGAAGAAAATGTTAAAATATCCTTGACTTAGAAGCATACCAGAGGTAATTTTATCAAATAGGTAAACTACCAAACACGATTTTAATAGAGTATAATTATTTTGAGGTCCCTATAATTATTGGAATTTATTTATGTAGGTACTTATACACTTCATGATTCAAAGAAATATTAATTTAGTTGATGAGTGTTTGCAGTATTCAATGGAAAATTGAATCAAATAGAATATTCCCAATATATTGGAATACTTACTCCGTTTCCCATTTTGATTTCATTATTGTTATGATTTTCACAAGGATGTTTTCAGATTTGTATAAAAATAAAATACTTTCACTTTTCTGGCACACAGTTTTTCTATATTCCCGAAACAAGTGACATTTCAATATTTTTGACAGTTGCATGAACATGAGATGAAGTGACATTTGGGGTTTGGTTATGAACGGACTCGAACATTCTCCCCCGCAAAGGGCAAATATGGTCCTTTAAAGTAAGGCTAAGTAGAACTATACATTTCAACAAAAAACTAGGGACTCTATCTTATGCATGACTCTACATCAAAAAGGACTCTACAATTTAGTTCAAGTTGGGACTCTATCAGGTTAAAGTTCAAGTTTCAAAATTTTCTCTATGCAACTGCAATTTCAAATAAGTATTAAATCTAAATAAATCTAAATATAATTATGCTAACTTCTGCCAGGGAAAACAAACAAAGGAATAATCAAAAGTTAACATAAATTCTATTTCTCAGTTAGGGGAATCATCCAGGGGTAAGGGACTCAGTTTTGAGACAGGACGTTTGAACAGCTGATTTTTGTATTGCAAAGTGACAACTCTAGTAGTTCCATCAGCACCTGGATGTTTCTCGATAATCTTTCCCAAAAGCCATTTTCCAGGAGGCAAACGTTCATCTTTTACTAAGACTATAGTTCCAACATTAATGTCAGGTAAATGTTGGTTCCATTTAAATCGTTGTTGAAGGGTAGTTAGGTATTCAGAATGCCAACGGGACCATAAGCTGTGAACTAGTCTTTGGACTAGTTTCCAACGACTCAAACGGTTGGGAACATCAGTGATGTTTTCTTCAGGGACTCCAATTAAAGGTTCACCTATTAAAAAATGACCTGGAGTAAGGGGAGGGTCATCCAAGGATGAGCTCATCAAAGTGAGAGGTCGTGAGTTAACACAAGCTTCAACTTGAGTCAACAGAGTTGTAAACTCTTCAAAGGTAAGGTTTGTTTGACCTACTACACGTTTTATGTGATTTTTTACGGATTTTATCCCAGCCTCCCAAAGGCCGCCAAAGTTAGGGGACCCTGGAGGGATAAAGTGCCAAGTGGTGCCATCATTGGCCAGCAGTTGGGAAATCTCTTGGACAAAACTAGATTTGGCATTCTTAAAATTAAGTTCTAATTCGCGGGAAGCGCCGACAAAATTAGTTCCACAGTCACTCCATAGATCACGGCAGTGACCGCGGCGCGCTACAAAGCGTCGAAATGCTGCTATGAAAGCTGAGGTAGTCAAATCACTCACTAACTCGAGGTGAATGGCTTTTGTGACAGTACATACAAAGAGACAAAATAAATGTAAGCTTTGCTAGTGCGATTACATCTACCTGGGTACAGTTTCAAGTTAAAGGGGCCACCATAATCAGTACCAGTAGTTAAGAAAGGACGAGATGGTTTGACTCTGTATTTGGGTAAGTCTCCCATGAATGGGGCTTTCGGGGTCGCTCTATACTTAAAGCACGTCATGCATTTATGAACAGTTTTTTTTACAAGATTTTTGGCACCAATAATCCAATATTTTTGTCTAACAATATTCAAAGTAAGTTGGTGTCCACCATGCAAAGAACGAACATGAGCATCTAAAACAATCAGTTGGGCTAAATGACAATCAGAAGCCAGCAGTATAGGGGATTTCATGTCATAGGGAATAGAAGCATTGGATAGTCTTCCACCTACACGCAGGATTCCATTGTCATCCATCACAGGATTCAAAGTGTTAAGTTTACTATTTTTTGGGATAGTACATTTCTTATTTAGTAAGTGAATTTCCTTTTCAAAGCTATAATATTGTGATAATTTTACACAAATATTTAATGCATTTTTCTGTTCATCAGCTGTGAGATAAGGTTGGAAATCAATTTCATTATGAATTTGGGTTTTAGTTCTTTGAATCTTATGTTTACACATTTTCACAAATTTCAGACAGTAGGCAGTGACACGGATCAATTTCAAGAGGGTTGAGTATTTATTCAAATATGTTTTAGCTTCATTCTCCTCAGTTGTTACTAATAAATTAGATAACTTGATTTTACATTCTAAATCAGTTTCAGGTATCAAAGTATTCTGATAGTTAATTATTCTCGATTCCGTTAGGAATGTGGGTCCGGTCCACCAAAGGTCTGTCAAGTCTTGAGGAGAAATACCTCTTGAGGCACAATCAGCGGGATTGTCTTGGGATTTTACATGGTGCCATTGGCTACTGTTGGTAGTATTCAAGATTTCAGAAGTACGGTTGGCAACAAAAGTTTTCCAAGTAATTGGACTTTTTCTTAACCAAGATAAAACTATTGTTGAATCAGTCCAAGCAAAAACCTCATGAACATCAAGGCTACGTTCTACATCATGCAATATCTTTGCCAGCAGCACTGCACCACAGAGTTCGAGACGGGGTAGTGAGACTTGTTTGACAGGAGCCACTTTAGTCTTGGCTGTTACTAATCTAACCTGTACATCAGTCTCGGTGATAACTCTGAGGTACACTACACCAGCATAAGCAGAACAAGAAGCATCACAAAATCCATGTAATTCTAATTTAGTATTAGTGTGACAAGTTCCTAGCCAGCGTGGCAGTTGGATGGGAGTCATGTTGGCAACACTATCAAGGTAAGAAAACCATTGGTTTTTCAAATCATCAGTTAAAGGTTCATCCCACTCCAAGCCAGCTAGCCACAACTTTTGCATAAGAATTTTAGCTACTATGATGATAGGTGCTAACCAGCCTAGGGGATCAAATGTCTTAGCAATGGAGGATAGGACAAGTCTCTTAGTTATCACTTCACTTGTTTGAGAGTCAGTGTCAATTTTTAGTTCAAACATATCACTTTGGGGAAACCATAAAACACCTAATGCTTTTATGGATTCATCTAGTTTTATATTTACCGCGTCGGGGAATACTTTTAGGGGATCGGGGATTTCATTCATGACAGATTCACTATTAGAGGACCATTTGTGGAGGGGGAAACCGCCTTTCAGGAGCAGGGTAGTCAGGCGTTGTTGGAGTGCAATAGCATCAATCTCTGAGCAGGCTCCTGTGAGCAGATCATCCATAAACATGGAACCTCGTATGATATCAGTTTCAGTGGGGTAGTTCTCTTGCTCATCATCAGCCAGTTGATGGATGGTCTTGATCGCAAGGTAGGGTGCACTAGAAGTGCCATAACTGACAGTCATGAGTCGATAGTCTTTTATAGGCTCACTCACATTCTCTCGCCAGACTATTCTTTGGTAATCTGTGTCTAATTGATTCATTCGGATACAGCGATACATTTTTTTTATGTCTGAAACTAGGCATATCTTGTGTCTTCTCCATCGGGTAACTAAGTCTCGCAGATCTTGCTGTAGGGCAGGTCCAGTCAGTAATTCATCATTCAGTGAGTTTCCATTCACAGGTTTGGCGCTGCCATCAAAGACAACTCTCAGTTTGGTGCTGATGCTGGATTCTCTCAAGACTGCGTGGTGGGGTAAGTAATATACTTTCTGTGTTTTAACTTCAGTGTTATGAGTGTTTTCATAATCAGTTTCTGTTTCAGGGGTTGCGGTGACCAGTTCCATGTGTCCTTGGACTTCATAATCTTTCATAAATTTGCAGTATTGTTCTCTGAAGTCTGGTTTGTGTTTGAACTTCCTCTCCATCTGGAGTAAACGTTGGACAGCCATGGATCTAGAGTCTCCCACATCAGGGTTATTTTCATTCACAAAGGGTAAACGAACTTCATATTGTCCATTTTCAAGTCGGTTGTGTGTTCTCTGGTAGTGTTCCTCACATCGGATATCATCCTTTGATATGGGTCTTGTGTTTTGGTGTGGCTCTTCTAGCTCCCAAAATTGTCTGAGTAAGTTATCCACTTCAATCTTTGTGTGTAGTACTAATACTTCATGGGGTAGTGGTCCAGTTTGTGTAATCTCTCCTGAGATTATCCAACCCAGTTGGGTGTTCATCGCTAGAAGTGATTTGTGTCTCTTCATGCCTTCCAAAATCAGTTGAGCATGGATTTTTGTTCCTAGGAGCAAATCAATGGGTCCTCTTCGGTTGTAATCCGGATCAGCCAACTTGAGATTTTCAAAACAAGTGATTTTTGCAAAGTCTTGGGTGGGCAAAGGCGCAGTTACTCTTTTCAATACATAAGCCATCAAGCGAAATGAAGTTCTATTGTGAATTGATTGAATATCTAGGTTGACATAGGCTTTTGTTCTTCCCACTTCATTATTTTGCAATCCAGTGACTATTCCATCAATGCAGGTACGTTCAAGATTCAATAATTGGGATGCTGCCTCTGTGATAAATGAAGCATGAGACCCTGGATCAATGAGTGCTCTCAATACATGAGCATTTCCAATCTTGGATTTGACAGTTATGTGCGCGGTAGCAATCAGTGCTTGACCATCATTAATGCCTGTGCACATGCTAACAACTGCATTCTCGGTGGGTTTTTCAGGTTCAGTGCTCATTTCCTTGAGGTTTGACTGATGAAGGGATGTATGGTGACGTCTGCCACATTTCTTGCAGCTAGTGCTTTGCTTGCATAGAGCTACAGTGTGACCCTTGATCAGGCAGTTAAAGCAGATACCATTCTTTTTGATGAAATCTTGTCTTTTGAGGTTATCTAATTGGGTAAATTCAGTACAGTGGCACAGATAGTGGTTCTGTGTACAGTATGTGCAATATGGTTGTTGTAGCTCGGTGTGAAGTGACTTGATCGGTTGGTTCGGTTTATAAGTGGAAGTGGTGGGGGTATTTTTGGGTTTATTCTCTTTGGTAGTTTGAATCATCTCCATTGAGCGGAAGCGGCTTTCTAAGTATTCAGTTAATTTTTGAAAAGTAGGTGTCTCATGTGATATCCCAAGGTGCTGTTCCCAAAGTTTGTGAGATTCAGTATCTAATTTGGAAACTGTGATGTGTACTACAAGGGCATCCCAAGATGTTGTAGATATCTTGAGGTTCTCTAAAGAATGCAAGCATTCTTTGGTAGTATCAAGCAGTTGCTTCAATGCACGCGGACATTCAGTGGTGAGTTTCTTTTGAGACAAAAACCTATTCAGTAACGTATTCACAATAACTCTTTTGTTGTTATATCTGCCTTCTAGGGTATTCCATGCTAAGGTGTAGTTGGCTTCTGTTACAGATATATGTTTGAGCAACTGTTCTGCCTCACCTGACAAACTACAGCTGAGGTACTGATGCTTTTCAACATCTGTGAGAGATGTATCATTGTGTATGAGGGATAAGAACAGGTCTCGAAAGTTAAGCCAATCATTGTAGCTACCAGCAAACTTTGGTAGTGATATTGGTGGTAGTTTGACCCTAGGTTTCTTCTCACTAGATGTTTTCGTTTGTGAACTCTCATGCGCAGATTCTTGTGACGTGTCTTGCGTTATAGAAAATATGCCGTCTTTCAACAGTGCTTTCAATTCTAGGTAAATTTCTTGGGTTTGGTCATACAGATTTTCCATTTCGGTTTGATTTTCCGATGACGTATCAATTTTATCGTATTCGGCTTGGTATTTTTTCCAATTTTCTTCAGCCGATTCTAGTCGGGCTTCTAGGTAACCTCGCGTAAGGCGTGATTTTGAGCACTTTTTGGTATTTATTAGTATTTTTTCGATGCGCAGTGCCAGTTTTTTCAATGATGGAATTGGCTCCGACATGTTGTTTTGTATGGTGTATAAATCTTAAATCTTACCAGATTTCACCGTCCACTTATATCTTTTCACTAATTCGGTTCGAAGGACCATTAAATGTTATGATTTTCACAAGGATGTTTTCAGATTTGTATAAAAATAAAATACTTTCACTTTTCGTGCACACAGTTTTTCTATATTCCCGAAACAAGTGTCATTTCAATATTTTTGACAGTTGCATGAACATGAGATGAAGTGACATTTGGGGTTTGGGTAAGAACGGACTCGAACATTATAGTAGATTATACGAAGTTGTACAAAAATCCCAAGTTCGCAGGGTTTTCAAATTATACAAAAAGTTAAAGATTTAATTATTTATACCAAAAAGTTATGGAGTTCGTTCAACATCGTATAAATTATTAAACGGTTTAAGCAAGGGTAAACAAGGCTCAACTCAGTGAACGTCACTGGTAATACATTGGCTGTCACTGAGTGCTCTCCTGCCGTCCGCCGCGAGGTTATCGTTTAATCAGGATTCGATTTGAGTGCGATCGTAAATGTTTACGAGCCCTACATGACAGTTTAGGTGTACTACGGCTGTATAACTGTACAATGGCATTAACAGCTGTTTGATGCTCAATCGAGGCTTGTATTTTGTTCGGAGATAATGAAAATCGGATATTATTTAAACTTCAAACAGTTTTTTTTTGTCATTGAGAGCTATAATGGTAGTGCCGGCCACGCGGAGAGAATGTTTGCAGGGCTCTTGAATGAAGGGAAGTTATTACTGTAACAATAGCATTTCCTAGATTGAATTTTCCATTGATAAAAATAACAAAAAGAAAATATACTTAAATGATGTAATAATTTAATATAAAGGTGCTTATAAAAGAGGTATGGGTTTCTGGCATAAAAGATAAATATTAGTACCTAAGTGGCATTCATCCACGGACTTGTGGTCATGATCATCATCTGTGGCCTGAAGGACTAGTGATAAAAAAAAAGAATAAGAAAACTAGATGAGAACTAGAATAATTAAGCCACAGAAATAGAGTTAAGAGACAAAATTTCAGACAGTTACTAAATATAGAGTCATATTTAGTAACTGTCTGAAACTTTGATCCCAAGCACGGTAGGTATCCTTCAGATCTTTTGGTACAGAGCACTATCATTGTACACGTACATTTTTCAAAGAAAATATATCCTTAGTATCGGATAATTTGATCACTACCGTAGCCCATAGTAGCTTCGATCATTGTTAGTATTAGAGGAAAACCCAGAAACACCGGCCAAAAACAGCAAATGAGTGAAAAAGTGGCTAAGAATAATCATCGTAGGATCTCCACCATAGACCCCCACCCACCCCATAGATAAACATTATAAAATATTCAAAATGGTTGTCATGAACGACACCTTGAAACAATGCAGGTACATGATATTGCGTGTCATAAAGTAAGCTGATGAGGTTGAAAACAGCTTTGAATAGCCATGAAATTACATTAAAGCACTGATTTCTATCTCAAACCTTACAAAAGTTCAATATAAACGCCATTGTGTTTGTAAATTAATTATATCCGTGACGATGGCCAACGTCGTCGGTAGCTTTGTCACCGTCCATTAGCGCGCTAACGCGGTGATCGCGTGCCACGCTGACAGGTAGCGCTAGTGGCCACACTAGCTTGCACCTAATCAGATGTTGAAATTGCGTTTGACATTAGTCACTGTCATGCTTTGTCAAAAACCTGCCAAAACCTGGGCCTGGTTTTTGGTGTTTGATTTTCTGTCCAGCCCGGTTTTTGTACTTATGGAAACAGGTTCCCCTTTCGGGCGTGCTTGAACTCTTTTACCTAAATACAAACCAAGAGCTTGGACTCAAAAAACCAGATGCCACAAATATCAGACGGAAAATTAATATTTGAGCGAAGAAAGACTAAAAAAAATGATGCTCTTTTTTAACCGACTTCCAATCAAAAAGGAGGAGGTTCTCAATTAAATGTTTGTTACCGCATAACTTCGTCATTTGTGAGCCGATTTGAAAAATTATTTTTTTATCTGAAAGGTACTGCTTCCAGATTGGTCCCATTTTAATTTTATTAAAATCTGTGTTGCCATTTTTTTTTAAATAATTTTTTTAATGTTTGTAACTGCATGCTTCCGTCATTTATGAACCGATTTAGAAAATTGTTTTTTTATTTGGAAGGTTATTTTTACGTCCAGACTGTCCCAAACAAATTTCATTAAAATCGGTTTAGCCGTTTGGCAATGAAGTCGGTTTCTCAAGTTTTTTAAACTTATAATTATTTTCGACAGGACACAATTTTAGTAAAATGTATATACCGAGTAGGATACTAACTGAACAATTTATCAGTTTTAATAGTACATTGTTACCTGAGGATAGAAAGTCACGTTTTTGAGTCCCGAGACGGGTTTGGCGCCAGAGCGTAGCGAGGGCGCCAATGGAGCTTGAGGGACTTAAATAAGTCTTCACCCGAGGTAAGCACTGTGCTTTTCATTACGAATACAAGGAAAATAAAAACATGATAGAAAAATTAGTGAAAATGAAGAATGAATTGCCGCCTTCCCGCTTTTTTTTTCTCTGGCGGGCCTTCGGCTGACCATCATTATTCAGTCATTATTTTCATTTTTATGATTTAAAAAAAGGTAAATTTTTTGCTCAAATCTATGTTATTTTAAAGAAATAGGTAGTTGAAGCTAAATAATAATAAAATCATTTAGAAAATATGTTCTTTTCAATCAAATTTGCTAATCAAAGAAGTAGGTAGGTACCTACTATTTATCTTTATCCTATACTTAGATAAAATTTTCTTGTAAATTGCTTACGACACTGTGTCAAGCTGTAATATGATTATCCATAATAGTATTATGGCCTTACTGTTATTACTTCGTCGCAAACTCAATAATGTCAGCGTCGTATGTGTTCCACCATTCTAGCGAGTCAAGCTAGGAGATTCCTCAGAAGCAGTGGCCGTTACAAATACGGTAGTAAAGTTCTGCGTCGTCAGTAATAATAGCACAGCCAGCCGCGCCGTTTCAAATCTTCACATTAATCTGATATTAGTAGAAACGCTTACACGCGCAAGTACACGTGTGTGTAAAACGGCATTTGCATAATATAATATGTTTGAATAATAGGTAGTTGGAACGCGGTTTTTGTATGGGATTTGATCAAGTGTCCATAGTGCGCAGGCCAATTTGTCCTTTTGACTTACAAAAGGACAAATTGGCCTGCGCACATTTAAGCGATGGCGATGGTGATCATCTGAAACACGTTCAAATATCTGTCATATTTGACAACGTTTCAGGTGATCACCATCGCCATTGCCTCGATGTGCGTAAGCCTTTAGGCCACCGTAAGATCTCCATCTTCCATGTCTGTCATCCATGGGTGACCGCTTGTGCCATTTGAGTAAAATCGCGATTACTCACAAATGGCACAAACGGTAACCCATAAAATGATGACTGCGAAGAACGTTGCTTAACTTAGAAATCTCCGATCCGTTAGGTGCGATGTATTGAGATCCGAATCTCAATACATCGCACATAACTATTTTCAAAACCAAGCCAATTTCATCAATTAAAAATTTTAAAAAAACCTGATAACTACTTATAAATAACTGAACACTTGTGTAGGAGTAAGTACTTGATGCTCTTTTCTTCTGATTTAGATAAAACTAGTTGGTTATGTGATATCAAAAGAGTAAACTGTTGTGACGGTCGCCGTTTTTTAACAAAGCATGATTTAAGCCCTCATGATTAGTGATGTTGTTTGTGGTGTGATACAATAAAAAAAACTCAGCGATTTTATTCATTGGCCATATTTACAAACTGTGTGTTAAAAAAGGTACGAAGTTTTCCTATTAGTGTTAAGAGATAGCAGTTGCTTAAACGCTGATATGTAATTTTAAGAACTAGGAGCCTTCAAAATTAACCAATTTTACTGCCCTAATCAGACGTCCAGTAAACCAATATGATGAATTTATACAATCAAAAGATAATGTAGAGGCATAACCAAAACTCTTATTATTTTTGAATGGCCTCTCAACTCAGTTGGTAGTAGCACTGCCTTCTGCGAAATAGCGATTTAGAAAAGGTATAATCTGGCTAAGTATTTGTCTCTATCACTCGCGCCACAGCAATATAAATATCTGTAAAACACATATTTTTAAATGTTATGCAGCCCACCTTTCTTCTTGTGCGTAACCAGCCGCTTATAACATTGTACACACGCGATCGGTTATTACTCATCAGCAGCTTTCAATCCCTTGTAATTAGTTTCACAGGTCAATTTTGCCAACACAGGCTGGCAAAATTAGCCCGCGCATTTGTTGAGGGAAATAATTTTGTATCATGAATATTGAAAGGTGCATTGCTGAAATATTGTTTTAGTGCGCTCAACAAGGTGTCGCTGAAACACCTTCTGTCATCACAATCTGATGGTGAAATCATTACCTATAATCGAACAAAAAGTGCGGTAGCTATGCTATCCCATCGTGGGTTAACATCATTCTAATAGCATTTGCTTTATGCTTAAGTATACCGTAAATTATTACGTAACGCGTGACACATCTGTGTACGCATGCTTCCTGGACCTGAGTCGAGCATTTGATCTAGTGAATTATAAAATTCTTTGGAACAAATTGCTCGACTCGGAAGTTCCGATAGAAATTGTTGAACTGCTTAGGTACTGGTACGGAAACCAAACCAACGCTGTTAGATGGGGCGACACGACATCCAGCTATTATAAGCTGGAATGCGGGGTACGCCAGGGAGGGTTGACCTCTCCGGACCTTTTCAACATATACATAAACGGGTTAATCGGGGAGTTGAGAAGCACTGGGACCGGATGCCATATTGGCGATGTATGTGTCAACAATCTGAGCTACGCTGACGATATGGTGCTTCTCAGTCCCTCGATTAATGGGCTTAGGAAACTCTTGGCCGTCTGCGAAAAGTATGCCAAGGCCCACGGTCTGAAGTATAACGCTCTAAAAACGGAGATGCTTGTGTTCAGAGCTGGGAAAGGCCCGGAGAGGGTGCCTGAAGTTTGTCTGAATGGTTCAGTGGTAAAGGTTGTGAAACAGTTCAAATATCTTGGCCATATAATCACTGAAGATCTTAAGGATGACCAAGATATCGAGCGAGAAAGATGGAACCTGTCCATCAGGTGTAACATGCTTGCAAGGAGATTTGCCAGATGCAGTGACGAGGTCAAAATTACCTTGTTTAAAGCGTACTGCCTAGGCATGTATACCTGCCAACTATGGTTTAAATACAAAAGAAAATCGTTTAGTACCATAAGGGTGCAATACAATGACGCTTATCGCATCCTTATGAAAAAGCCCCGATTCTGTAGCGCTTCAAGCATGTTCGCTGATGCACGGGTTCCGGATTTCTTCGCCATTATACGCTCGCGAGTAGCCTCCTTCTGGGGTGGCCTCAGAAATTCAAAAAATGGTATTCTTCAGTGCATGGCCGAGAATATATACCTACAGCCCTATATACAGGTTTTGGCTCTCGGTACACCAGAGCGGAAACCGCAAGTAAGAAGTTAAGGTTTTAATTTTTAGTTTTTTTTTTGTAATCTCTTTTGTTTTAATGTAATTTATGGGTTTTTAATGCCTGAAATAAAAATATATTATTATTATTATTATTTATACTTTATACCTTGAGAAGAGGAGGAAAGTGAAGGAAAACATTGCGAGGAAACGTGGTTTAGTCAGCTCCACACGCCATGACCAAGTCTTATGACCAAGTCTCCGGCTGAGCTGAGAAAATATTATAGGTGCTGGGCAAGCCTAATAATATAGGTCAAATTCCCAACACAATTTCCAAACCGTCACAGACACAATAGGTTCGAGCAGTAGTGGTCTCTAACCACCAACCGGTGGACGGCCCTCCACTAGATGTAGATGTTACGGCAAAGTGTGCGGCTACACCTAGTTTTAGCCGGTTAGAATTAGGTGTAGCCACTTATATCATCATCATCATCATCATCATTATCAGCCTGAAGAAGTCCACTGCTGGACATAGGCCTCCCCTACTCGTTTCCAGGAAGAACGATTCTGAGCCCTCATCCATCGACTTCCCGCGATCTTAACAATGTCGTCGGTCCATCTGGTGGCCACTTATATACTCTTGGTTAAACCATTTATGCAATAATATTTTTATTTTTTATTTTAATAATACTAACCAAAACTTAAATATCAAGAACGTAGCCTTTACATAATTAATAATGTAACGTTTGTTTTTTTTTCTGTATTATTATTACCTACTGTTTTTTTTCCTAAGTACCTATATCAATGTTTTTTTTATCTCTGACATAATTTCTGTAAAATTAAGGGAGAAGCCACTGGTTCCTGAAACACAGTTTTTACTAGTTCGGGAACCTGGATTCAATCATGTATACTGTTCCATGTTTATGTCAATAAAGTTATTTTGTATTTATTTGTATTTGTAAACCTAGTACGAGCCGATTGTTTTCGGGTACTGCAATGCACTATTCTTGAAATTAAGTAGGTATAAAAAAAAAACCTAACAACCTACTGTTACTTTTGTGACTTAAGTCGGGGTGCCCCGAGTTTGAATCTGCAATGGCTCAGCCAGAACACTCCCGAGGAGCCCTACACCTAGTTCTAACCGGCTAAAACTAGGTGTAGCCGTACTTCGGGTATTAGCCGTAACATAGAGACTAGCTAGTAATGGTCCTTTAGCTAGGTAAAGGCACATAGACTAGCCTCACAGCTTAGTTGGGTGGGTTCGATCCCCACCGAGAAGAAATATTTTTGTGGTGAACGCAGATGTTTGTGCTCTGTCTGGGTGTTATATTGTATTCTAAGCATGTATTTGCAAAAAAAATGTGTATAAGTATTATATCAGCTATCTGGTTCTCATATTATTACAAACGCAGCTTAGTTTGGGACTAGATAGAATTGTGTGGATTGTCCATAATACTTATTTATTTATTGTTATGCCGTTGAGGCACCCAACGGACAAGGTCTGTCACTCTGGAAATGTACGGTGTGGCTTAGGTTCGGTATTGGACGTCCTACGGCTGAATAAATGATTAAGGTTTGATTAAGGATTGAGGTGTTTAACTCAACATTTAGCTTTTTCCAATTCTAATGCTAATTCTGTACCTACAATGTAATTCAATTCCTTATTCAAAGTATGCATATTTTTAATACCTCAAGTGGCGCAATTATAAATAATTCGATCAATTTAACTGGAGGATAACGCAGTGGGCTGCAATATTGTCAGTCAAGTAGGTAGGTAGAACTATTTTGTCCTCCTATTCTATTGTTGTCCCTGAATAAATAAATAAAAAATAAGGTAAGATCTTGTCATGACTGCCAATTCCCAAAAGACGAAATAACACGATCAAAAGAACTGACAGTTTCAAAATCCTTTCTTATTGACAAGTACAAAAGCAGAATACCTTACATTTCCCAAGAAACTAACAAAAACATACAGTTGCCTGAACGTGTCATGTTATTTAACTCCAACTCTCCAGAGTGAAAGAAAGCAGACAAATTGTTCACCCGGGGAGGCCCTGTTTTTATTTCCATAGCCTATTCACCGCTTCTCGGTACGGCTACTTTTACATTAAAAACGGTTACCTCACTCTAGCTCCTCTCCATGCTCGGAGACGGCTAAAATCAATAAATACTATATGGAAATAACAATAATCGTGTCTTATGTTCCACTCTAACCTAGACGGTCTAAACTAGTCTAAAGAATTAAAGTACATAACCTTATTTATGAAACAACGGGATATTTACCATGATTAAAATCGATATATCTAATGCACTTCAGTTTAACCGTGATCATGGTGCATGCATGCAAAACTCACAAAAATTTAATCATGGTAAATAGTTGTTTCATAAAAATTGTGTTAAAACCATGAGTTTCAACCATTTGACCATTTGTTTCAAAAGTTACAAAAATCTACAAAAAAAACCACGATAACCACCTAAATGAAATCACGAGGAACACCGCTGAAAAAAACAACTACCACAGCACTCACCTTCACATATAAACACACTCAAATTTTTGGAATACAAACTCAAAACTAGGCAGTTGGTCATTATGCCTTATAAAAATAAACAAATCTTATTCGATTATAAACCAACGCAACGCAAAAACCCAAGTTAGCCACTAAGACAAAATCTCGAAAAAAAAATGTCTACTGCAGAACCTGCCACCAGATTTAAATACACTTTATTGTAATGGACTTTTGCAGAGTCCATTACAATAAAACAATAACCGCTTTGACGACATCGCGGGAAAAACTGAGCTACCAAAGCTCATCATCAAATTGGAACTTACTAAGGTAAGGTTTTTAAAACTCAAAACCAAAATATTTTATCCACAAGATACAGTTAAACGAACTCAAACTGTCTTACCACGCGGACGAAGTTGCGGGTTATAGCTACTTATACCATACAACCCACGTTGGCTTCAGAGGCCTGGAGGCGATCTTAAAATGCCATCATAGTGTGGCCATTATGCGAACTTACTTTTTTATATCGTTTGGTGAATCGTGCAGGCTACCAGTTTACTGTGTAAATCCAGTGTTCGTTGAAATATTGAAAGAATATCGCTCCCGACGCGAGATTGTTTTCGTATGTAAACAATCTTGATGGTTTCTCAGAGTATCGTTTTATTTGCCAACGGGTTGAAAAATAATGCTTTATTCAACTCCTTCGAAAAATATTGAGAAAAGATATTTTATAAGATACCTAGTAGGTAGGTGCACTAGTTATACTTGAGGCGATACAAAATCGAAGAGGGAAAATGTTTGGACATCTTCTACGACATGACAGCTACATAAAGAACATAATTGAAGGAAAGGTTGAAGGAAAACGGGGAAGAGGAGGGCCAAGAATAAGCCACGTGAGCCAGATAAAATAAAAGGTCGCTGTCGTGTCGTATAGGGAAGTCAAGGAGCCTGCATTCGAAAGACTCAATTAGAGAAAATTGCATCAAAACCCCGACATGAGCTAAGATTTAAATTTAAGAAGAAGTAAGTAGGTACACTAAATTCGATCAAGTAACATTTCATAACAGTGGTGTTCATTTTCAAACCTTTAAAATAATTAAACAAGGTGGTTCGATTTACAAGTTGATTTTACCATTTATGGACGATGTGAGTATATTTTTAGACTGAAATAACTGTGGTTGGCTTAAATATTGGTATTTATTTACTTGCGGCACTGGATAACTATGGAATAACAGTTAACAATACTAAAAATCGAAAATATGCATTTTATATTTTCTTACGTTTTGTCAAAAAAATCGTGTAGATCGTGTAGCAATTCATTGTTTCAGCGCCTCATTTGTATAGAACATACCAGTTAGATTAGAATAATCAGTAGGTACCGTTGCCATAGTACACACTAGAGCTTCGTTCATTTTGTGATACGAACAAATCGGTAAGAACCAAGACGTAATTTTTTTTATTGAGGCACCTTTTTGGACTTACTACTGTTCCCTGAATTCAGTCAACTCTTATTTCATCCTACTGCAGATAGAACAGTATGTCTACCTGATATTTAATTCATCAGTTCCTCAGTTGGGTGAAACGAGGGGATCACAATTCTTCTCATAAAACTTTTTGGCCAAAATTAATAATCAACAAATTTTTTTATAATAGTAGGTATAAGTATTCAATAATATTGGAAAATTTTAACGAGATTGAATATTGGAAGCGGCCGTTAGCCAAGTTGTCTTTCTAGAGTACAGTAGAATCGAAACAAAATTGATGAAAATGATGATAATTACTAACTAGTACTTAGTCTAGCGTATATAGTATACTCCCGTTTGTATCCTCGCCGCTTCTTTAAATAATAGATTCGATGGGATGCCGGCGACCTCTGCCGACATTGAAAATATTACATCCACATGCAGTAAAATAAAGGTGGATGTCCGCTCTAGTGAAATCTCGGAAACAGAAGTTTAAATTCATATGCTGAAAATCTTAAGAGTCTTATTTATCCGGCACTTTGTCGACAGCACTAACTCGCTAAAACTCGCCAAAAAAAAAAAAGAAGTAATTTTGGATTTTAAATTTGGATGGAATTTTAAACAAATACCTATGACTATTTTGAATTTGAATTTGAATTTACAAACTAACTGCTAGTTTGTAAATTCAAATTCAAATTCAAAATAGTCTTTATTCAGTTGAATTTCAAGAATCACTTGGAAACGTCTTAAAGCTAGGTGAGTTTAGGTGCCAGTTCCACGCAACCAAGCCTAGATGATCAGGCAACAAACTATATACGGCTCGTTTCCTACCGTTTTTTTATGATCCATATACAAATCAAAAATAATAGCAGTGAAGTTCAAGTGTGGTGCCACTTCACATAGTCAGACGTATGCAATGCAATAATTCAAAAGCAAAAGTTTCAAAGACAGCACACGCTACGCTTCAAAGTTATAATAAGTATCCACACAGCATAATTATATAAAAATAAGACACGAAAATTGTAGGTACAGACATTGCAAATTGACATGTTAGCTTCCTATGGGTAGAGTGACCAGGACATCGGGCCACGCAGTTTTATCATTTATATAGCTATCTAGAGTATAGTACGCTTTCTTTATTAAATTATTCTTAACATTAGGCTTTAAACTTCCGAATAGGAAGCTTAGTTGCATTTTCCGGAAGTTTATTATAGAAGCGTACAGTGTTCCCCATAAAAGACCCATTTACCTTCTGCAGACGAAATTTGGGAATATAAAGTTTATTTTTATTTATAGTGTTAATATTATGCGAATCACAATTTTTCTGAAAGCTACAGATGTGTTTGTGAGTGTACAATAAGTTTTCATATATATATTGTGAAATTACTGTGAGGATATTAATTTCCTTAAATCGCTCCCTCAATGAGTCTCGTGATTTCATTTTATATATGGCACGTATGGCCCTTTTTTGTAAAACAAATATAGTTTGAATATCAGCTGCTTTCCCCCAGAGAAGGATACCGTAAGATGACATAACACTATGGAAGTAGCTGAAATAAACTAGCCTAGCTGTAGCTTCATCAGTAAGCCATCTTATAGTCCGAACTGCATATGCAGCCGAACTTAGTCTAGTTGCAAGTGCTTTGATTTGCGGTCCCCACTGCATTTTTTTGTCAAAGTCCTAAGAAAATAGTAGAATCTACAAGGTTAAGTGACTCTCCATTAAGTATAATATTAGTTGGCCGGAGAGTCACATTTGGTAAGATAAACATAATACACTTGGTTTTCTTAGCATTAAGTAAAAGATTATTAACGTTAAACCAGTTAAATATTTGCGACAGAGAAGCGTTAACGTCATAGTAATTAGCCTTCAATCTATCGACTTTAAATTAATGAGGTATCTTCAGCAAATAGTACTATTTCACATTGTTTTTCAACCAAAAAGGGAGGTCATTTACGTACACTAGAAACAAGAAAGGACCTCATATCGAACCTTGTGGCACCCCCAGTCCCCCATGTAAGTTGGATTAGTACGAGTATATGAGCCATCATAACTACACAGACACCAGAACCACTACCACTTTTATTTGTGGAAGTTTGTCTGATGAGTATTTCAGTAACACGGCACGGTATCGGCCATTCGAGCAGCTAGTTTATTGCTCACAAATGCCCATATTCATGAAATTATAAATAGGCTGCACTAAAAGCTTCCAGCACAGAAGCTGCTAGAATATTCCATTGCCTAGCTAGCCTACCGAATTTTAGTTCAGTGGGCAGAGGTCCATCACTTTTGGATTTATTTAAGCCCTTACTTATTTTGTCTGCTGCTGAGCCAAAGTTGCCCCAAAGGCTTAATCACCACGTTCATCTCTTTTCAAAAGCGTTTTAATATTAGCGGTTGAAGGCTTTTTACTTTTTACACCGCT
Source organism: Thera britannica (assembly GCA_939531255.2). NCBI lineage: Eukaryota > Metazoa > Arthropoda > Insecta > Lepidoptera > Geometridae > Thera > Thera britannica. The sequence continues at coordinate 13,754,087 of OW618040.2, read as the reverse complement.
GCTGGTGATGTCATGGTGAGATAAGACCCTAAAGTGTAGGTATGTCTCGAAAACTACTAAACTGGCCTTGTAAATAAAGAACGATGATCAAATAATACATGATGTATTTTAACTATGTACTCTTTTGTGTTTTTAGGTGATTGTTTTGTTTTTTAAGTCAACCTTTAGGTAAAATTTGGAAGAATGGCATAATAAAATTATTAAAATGTGTAAAGTTCTTTATTAATTTTGTGAATTTTAAACGTAAAAAATGTTCAGCATAGCTGTTACCGATTGAGCTGCATTCATTTGTTCGAAAATGTTTGGAACTTTATAGCCGCCGGCTATTTTAAACTCGGTCGAACAAGATACAATTCAAAGTACGTTGACTACTTTTGACAGGATTGACCCACTGTTGTAATATCATTGAATCACATATTAATTTATTTCAGTGTCCGGGTGTGTTTCATTGTTTGTTCCCGGCTCTGCGACAATAATAGTACATTTTGATATAAGTGTGCGATGGTTATGGTTACCTTGGCGGCTTTATTCGTGCGTGCCATAACCACAGTACCTACCTATAAGTATAGTATAAAAATACGCATATACAAGGTGTATCTAAATATGTGTACTATGCGAAGGTGGGGGGTTTCAGACCACAATGGTGATCAGTTGTGGGGGGGAGATAATTAAGATTTCCTATTTTCAGTTTCCCATACAAAAATATTTAATTTCATAATGCCTAAATAAATTGACAACCCTATCTTTGTAACCCCTTGACCCCTTGACCCCTTGACCTACTACCTCTGTAGGTCTACTACTACTACCTACTACTTCTGTAGCTGAGTTTAGGGTTGTCACTTTGTATAAAGTCAGCTGTTCATGTTGAAACTTCGTCGCAGTTTTTTTCAGAGATACCAATCGAAGTTCGAAAAGTCGTTGAACAAAAGTTGTTCCCCGGGGGGTGGAAATTCACCCCCCTTCAGGATAGTACACATATTTTGATACACGTTGTATAAGACTACGCAGGAAGAACACCTCACGTGTCTGCTCTTGACGAGGATCTGATTTTAGTACGAAACTCGCTTATATTGTGTATACAAGGTGGCCCAAAAGTCGTGGATCAAACGCAACTAGGGGTTAGATGGGGTCATTAGCTGCTAAAAGTTGTTCTACAGGAGGTCTTTAAGGTCAACCCCTGCAGAGTTATAATTTATTTTGTGTTTTATGAGAAAATTGACTTTTTTTGACTAATTCTTATTAAAATTCAAAATATCTACATCATGTATTTTTTTTATTATTTTCACTATTTTCGCTATTTATGGTTGTTTATTGTGTGTGTTGAAGATAATATTAAGCTTTACGATTTTTTTTTTTTCTCAAATCATAACTTTACTTCGGACCCCACTGTCAATTTTTTCATAAAATTCAAAATAAATTATAAATCTGCAGGGGTTGACCTTAAGGACCTCCCGTAAAACAACTTTTTGCAGCTGATGACCCCATTTAACCCATTGTTGCGTTTGATCCACGACTTTTGGGCCACCCTGTATGTAACTCTAATAGGTAGTTAGATTGCGGCTACTGCATGGGATTTGGTAGTGTGCCTTAGGCGAACGCAATAAAGAGAGCCGAGGGTGTAATCGTAAATGCACACGAGTTACAAACGACCGTTTTCAACACACTTGCTAGGGAATAAACTTGGATTGGTAATAATTAACCACGCAACACAATTATACGGCTGGCTACTAGCCTATGTTTCAGTTATTTTTAAGTCTTAGGTTAAGAAAAACGGTTGTCTACGCGCGATAAGACCACCGATTGTAGAACAAGGCACAATGTTCAGTGCCATTTATGCATTTTTAAGGATTATGTAGGTAGGCCTTATTTTCTTTTTTTTTTCGCGGCCCTCTGGCTATGCGCATATTAGATCAGGGTAACTTTATATTAAAAAGAAATTATAGAATAGTAAGTAAATGATTTAATTACACCAATATCTTTACAATTTACACTTTATTTAACTAAATTATAGCTTTAGTCACGTTATTCAACACAAAACTACCTTACAGTAAAAATATATCAACTACAAAGAGATATAGCGAACTAGGTACTTATCTTAACAATCAAAGGGTGTACTCAGAGCCGAATAACATCGACAGTACACAGAACGAAACGATAACCTTCTCCTTCGAGTCTCAAGTCCAGAATAATCCACCGCCTCGCCTAGCCTCAGTCAGGCGACCCACATGACCGTTAATAGACAGCGCCCCCTATCGGCAATATCGTCATCCGTTCTGCGTAGCTTCTGACTACCATTAACAATTTATTGATATAATAAATTGTTAATAATTTCAAACAAATAATAATAAAATATAACATTATTTATCAAATCGTTTTAAAGCAACTACATTGTTCTTAAATTAAATAAAACTAAATCATTTCAAAACTTATAAAGAATATTACCTATTCATTTCTGTAAACACAGTAAAATAAAATAAATCTATTGTTTATAATAAATTTTAGCCCTTAATTATCTACTAGATACGACACGGCCATTCTGCAAAATACTTCGTCCCCGAAGTATCTCTAAGTATTTTCCATACTCACTGGCTCAGCTGCGAGTCAGGGTACTAGTGTGTCAGAGATCCTGGTATCACATAGGCCAATAAAGTACTAAATAACCTGACATGAAATCTGAAAGCACAAGGATAACGTTAACATAAAAACTATTAAACAATCCTTAGCCAATTTACTCACCATACCTATGTAAGGAAAAAAATAATAAAGTACCATAGGTTGGGCTGTCATGCTAAGTTCCATTGCGAGTTGGCATCGCGATGTCCAAACAAAGGATCAGGCCAACTAGGTCTACCAACATTTATACAAATTTTATCATCAAGCTTTGGCTGTCGACTGTCGTGCTCAGTTCCATCGCATAATCGCAACTACTACAATGTCCAAACGTCACACCAGTCCAACCGTACATTTAGAAGAATCCCCCAATATTTTAACGTTTGTCTGTAGTGTAGTGAAGAACAAATCGCTTGGCCATTCTGCTTCAGTACTACTTACAAAATTGTATTGACAAAAATATGGCACGAGCAATAAAAATGCGGGTACTCTCACAAAAGAAAATAAAAGTATTTCTTGGCAAAAATAAAACTGTTCGGATAGGATACCGTTAGACACTATTTGGCCAAATCAATGCAGAGCCTAACAAGGCCTTACCTTACTTTAACATCACTTGAAGTCCACTCCGTTTTATTCCAGATACATACACGGCTTTGTATCGTACTTCGGATGACGTAGGAATTGTCACTTCATTTGTCAGTCGATAATGTCTTCGGTTTACGATATGGCACTTCACATTCTGGAATAAGAATAAATGTTAGTTTTCTGTGGGCAAAAGTTCTATCCCACGCTCTGATATTAGATCAGGGTAACTTTATATTAAAAAGAAATTATAGAATAGTAAGTAAATGATTTAATTACACCAATATCTTTACAATTTACACTTTATTTAACTAAATTATAGCTTTAGTCACGTTATTCAACACAAAACTACCTTACAGTAAAAATATATCAACTACAAAGAGATATAGCGAACTAGGTACTTATCTTAACAATCAAAGGGTGTACTCAGAGCCGAATAACATCGACAGTACACAGAACGAAACGATAACCTTCTCCTTCGAGTCTCAAGTCCAGAATAATCCACCGCCTCGCCTAGCCTCAGTCAGGCGACCCACATGACCGTTAATAGACAGCGCCCCCTATCGGCAATATCGTCATCCGTTCTGCGTAGCTTCTGACTACCATTAACAATTTATTGATATAATAAATTGTTAATAATTTCAAACAAATAATAATAAAATATAACATTATTTATCAAATCGTTTTAAAGCAACTACATTGTTCTTAAATTAAATAAAACTAAATCATTTCAAAACTTATAAAGAATATTACCTATTCATTTCTGTAAACACAATAAAATAAAATAAATCTATTGTTTATAATAAATTTTAGCCCTTAAGAGCGAGTCGAGTAAACCAGGCGGACGGAAAATAGGTATTTACTGCGGCTCGCTAGTTGTGTGCGTACTCACGCACACAATGATAGGTTCGCTCGACGCCGTTTACACCTAGTGTGGCAAAAGTAGGTAACCCATGATTTGAAAAAAATGTTGTTTGGTTGAGTGACTTATAGAGACGAAATTTTGTTTACGTTATGCCAGAAAGTAAAATTCATCTCTCTAAAAAAAACAATCTGAGGTCAGTTTACAAAATAATTACATTTTCATTTCACTTTTCTTTTAGGTTTTTTAATAATAGTAATAAATAATAAATATTGTGCACAATCCACTCCACACTATCTAGCCTCAAACCAAGCAGAGTTTATACTATAGGAACCAGACAGCTGATATAATACTTAGCATATATTTTTTTTTTTAATACATACTTAAAATACAATATAACACCCAGACAGAGAACAAACATTTGTATTCACCAAACAAATGTTTCTTCTCCGTGGGGATCGAACCCACGACCTACAGCGTAGAAGGCAGAGCTACTACTAACTAAGCTGAAGGCCAGGTTTTCGTTTCATTTTCAACTATATTTGCATATTTGTGAATAATATTTTTGGTGGTAAGTTCATACCCCGCTAAGCAGCAAAAGCTGAGCCAGGGCCTATTTGGCATAACATGTACCTAGCGCGGGACGTAGTTGTTTTTTTTTATTATGTGCTAAGATAGCAAGTAATTACTCAATTATTTGTGTTAGAATTTTTTGTTCATATTTTAGTTTTGATTTTGTCAATGTTCCGCTCTGTGTACCTATGTTATGTTAAATAATATTTCTTTCTTTCATACTTTCATTCATTTTGGATCCAAGATGGCAGCTTCATTTTTATCCTAAATAAATGATAATTATGGGTATCGATTTAGAGGTTGTTGGGGGCTCTGATTGTGGATTTGACATTCATTTTTGAATCCAAGATGGCGGATTCTTTTTTTTTCATAAATATTTGATATGGGTATCGTTTAATGGGTTTTTGGGGGTGCTGATTCCGAATCTGCCATTCATTTTTGAATCCAAGATGGCGGATTCTTTTTTTTTCTTAAATATTTGATATGGGTATCGTTTTATGGGTTTTTGGGGGTGCTGATTTTGAATCTGGCATTCATTTTTGATTCCAAGATGGCGGATTCTTTTTTTTCTTAAATATTTGATATGGGTATCGTTTTATGGGTTTTTGGGGGCGCTGGTTCCGAATATGCCATTCATTTTTGATTCCAAGATGGCGGATGTTTTTTTTCTTAAATATTTGATATAGGTATCGTTTTATGGGTTTTTGGGGGTGCTGATTTTGAATCTGCCATTAATTTTTGATTCCGAGATGGCGGATGTTTTTTTTTCTTAAATTTTGATATGGGTATCGTTTTATGGGTTTTTGGGGGCGCTGGTTCCGAATATGCCATTCATTTTTGATTCCAGGATGGCAGTTTTTTTTTTTTTTATATTTGATATGGGTATCGTTTTATGGGTTTTTGGGGGCGCTGATTCCGAAGCTATTTTTTTTAATTGACTTAAATAAAAAAAAAATAGCTTCGGAACCAGTGCCGCATTTTTTGGTTTTGGTTTTGTTATTTTGTTGATTGGTTGAGTGACTGAGGGACATGAATATTGTCTATGTTAATTAAATCAGATCATAATTATTATTCATTACTTTTTCTTCTACCTGCCATTATCTCCCTTTATGTGGCGTCAGCACAACGAGTTTTCCTTCTGCGTTCCCTTCTGTCATCCGTCATAGCTGCATTCCTCTCTTACCGATGTTACCTTTCACACATCTATGTTTCCTTTGGTCTACCTCTACTCACATATCCATCCACATCTATATTCATCACTCATAAAGTCACATGACTTTCATCTCTCCTAATAATAATTATTACTCAGAAATAAAAATTATAGTCAGTTTGCATACTAAATACAGTTTATTGCAGTTTTCTTTTGTTTGTTTTAGTTTCGTTTTCAATTATTTTCCTTTTCGCTGTCGTTTTGACGATTTTTTTATTTATCGCTTCTAGAATATATTTAGGTTCTTTGATTTCCATTAGCCTATCTAATCTAGAATCAATAATCTCTGGCAGTAAACAATCAAAATAAAATGTTTTCAATTTTCCTTCCATCATACACCAAAATTCTTTATCTTCCTCTACTTGTTCAACTTTCATGTCTACGTCAGTCCAAACAGCAAATATGCATGTTTTTCTTTGTGTGACGTGTAATTGCCCTTGTGCCTGAAAATACCAATCATGTTTTGGCACCCCCAAAAACCGCTAAAACGATACCCATATCAAATATTTAAGAAAAAAAAACATCCGCCATCTTGGAATCAAAAATGAATGCCAGATTCAAAATCAGCACCCCCAAAAACCCATAAAACGATACCCATATCAAATATTTAAGAAAAAAAAACATCCGCCATCTTGGAATCAAAAATGAATGTCAGATTCAAAATCAGCACCCCCAAAAACCCATAAAACGATACCCATATCAAATATTTAAGAAAAAAAAGCATCCGCCATCTTGGAATCAAAAATGAATGGCATATTCGGAACCAGCGCCCCCAAAAACCCATAAAACGATACCCATATCAAATATTTAAGAAAAAAAAGAATCCGCCATCTTGGATTCAAAAATGAATGGCATATTCGGAACCAGCGCCCCCAAAAACCCATAAAACGATACCCATATCAAATATTTAAGAAAAAAAAGAATCCGCCATCTTGGATTCAAAAATGAATGGCAGATTCAAAATCAGCGCCCCCAAAAACCCATAAAACGATACCCATATCAAATATTTAAGAAAAAAAAAACATCCGCCATCTCGGAATCAAAAATGAATGGCATATTCGGAACCAGCACTCCCAAAAACCTATAAATCGATACCCATATCAAATATTTAAGAAAAAAAATAATCCGCCATCTTGGATTCAAAAATGAATGGCATATTCGGAACCAGCACTCCCAAAAACCTATAAATCGATACCCATATCAAATATTTAAGAAAAAAAATAATCCGCCATCTTGGATTCAAAAATGAATGGCAGATTCAAAATCAGCGCCCCCAAAAACCCATAAAACGATACCCATATCAAATATTTAAGAAAAAAAAGGATCCGCCATCTTGGATTCAAAAATGAATGGCATATTCGGAACCAGCGCCCCCAAAAACCCATAAAACGATACCCATATCAAATATTTAAGAAAAAAAAAACATCCGCCATCTTGGAATCAAAAATGAATGGCATATTCGGAACCAGCGCCCCCAAAAACCCATAAAACGATACCCATATCAAATATTTAAGAAAAAAAAACATCCGCCATCTTGGAATCAAAAATGAATGGCATATTCGGAACCAGCGCCCCCAAAAACCCATAAAACGATACCCATATCAAATATTTAAGAAAAAAAGAATCCGCCATCTTGGATTCAAAAATGAATGCCAGATTCAAAATCAGCACCCCCAAAAACCCATAAAACGATACCCATATCAAATATTTAAGAAAAAAAAACATCCACCATCTTGGAATCAAAAATGAATGCCAGATTCAAAATCAGCACCCCCAAAAACCCATAAAACGATACCCATATCAAATATTTAAGAAAAAAAAGAAAAAAGAATCCGCCATCTTGGATTCAAAAATGAATGGCATATTCGGAACCAGCGCCCCCAAAAACCCATAAAACGATACCCATATCAAATATTTAAGAAAAAAAGAATCCGCCATCTTGGATTCAAAAATGAATGCCAGATTCAAAATCAGCACCCCCAAAAACCCATAAAACGATACCCATATCAAATATTTAAGAAAAAAAAACATCCACCATCTTGGAATCAAAAATGAATGCCAGATTCAAAATCAGCACCCCCAAAAACCCATAAAACGATACCCATATCAAATATTTAAGAAAAAAAAGAATCCGCCATCTTGGATTCAAAAATGAATGGCATATTCGGAACCAGCACTCCCAAAAACCTATAAATCGATACCCATATCAAATATTTAAGAAAAAAAATAATCCGCCATCTTGGATTCAAAAATGAATGGCATATTCGGAACCAGCACTCCCAAAAACCTATAAATCGATACCCATATCAAATATTTAAGAAAAAAAATAATCCGCCATCTTGGATTCAAAAATGAATGGCAGATTCAAAATCAGCGCCCCCAAAAACCCATAAAACGATACCCATATCAAATATTTAAGAAAAAAAAGGATCCGCCATCTTGGATTCAAAAATGAATGGCATATTCGGAACCAGCGCCCCCAAAAACCCATAAAACGATACCCATATCAAATATTTAAGAAAAAAAAAACATCCGCCATCTTGGAATCAAAAATGAATGGCATATTCGGAACCAGCGCCCCCAAAAACCCATAAAACGATACCCATATCAAATATTTAAGAAAAAAAAACATCCGCCATCTTGGAATCAAAAATGAATGGCATATTCGGAACCAGCGCCCCCAAAAACCCATAAAACGATACCCATATCAAATATTTAAGAAAAAAAGAATCCGCCATCTTGGATTCAAAAATGAATGCCAGATTCAAAATCAGCACCCCCAAAAACCCATAAAACGATACCCATATCAAATATTTAAGAAAAAAAAACATCCACCATCTTGGAATCAAAAATGAATGCCAGATTCAAAATCAGCACCCCCAAAAACCCATAAAACGATACCCATATCAAATATTTAAGAAAAAAAAGAATCCGCCATCTTGGATTCAAAAATGAATGGCATATTCGGAACCAGCGCCCCCAAAAACCCATGAAACGATACCCATATCAAATATTTAAGAAAAAAAAGAATCCGCCATCTTGGATTCAAAAATGAATGGCAGATTCAAAATCAGCGCCCCCAAAAACCCATAAAACGATACCCATATCAAAAAATTAATGGCATATTCGGAGCCAGCGCCCCCAAAACCCCATATCAAAAGTTTATGACAAAAAAAAATCCACCATCTTGGATTAAAAAATTAATGGCAGATTCGGAACCAGCGCCCTCAAAAACCTATAAAACGATACCAATATCAAATATAAAAAAAATGAATCCGCCATCTTGGATTAAAAAATGAATGGCATATTCGGAGTCAGCGCCCCCAAAACCCCATATCAAAAATTTATGACAAAATAAGAATCCGCCATCTTGGATTAAAAAATGAATGGCAGATTCGGAACCAGCGCCCTCGAAAACTTATTAAACGATACCAATATCAAATATAAAAAAAAATGAATCCGCCATCTTGGGTTTTCGATTCGCCTGACCAAAAAAACTTGGAACAATACCAACATCAAATTTGAAATACGAAAATAATCTATACCTACATACGTACATATTTTTATCGAAATTTTTTTTCCGGAACAGAGCGCCACTTTTCTTCTTAGAATATCTTTCTTTTCGCTTTCCCATTGTTCCCTAAACAGAGTAAATATTTATAGGTACATCACATTTTTTTGAGCAATAAAAAGCATAGATAATAAAAAATGGCTTACCTCACTTTACCTGTTTGCAGCTGTGTGTACATACACATAAGATCGCGTTTGCTAGTTGGCTCGCGTCGCCTCGCAAAGAGACGTGCTCCCACTCTGAGCTCTCGTGGTGGACTGAATTTCCGCGAGCGTTCGTCGCGTATATATTCAACTTCGCGCGTCCATAGTAAATTTGTATGGCGGATTTGAGATGCTTTTTTAAAAAATTCATAACTAAATAACTAAGTGATTTATTAAAAATCGAAAAAGGACTAATTGTAGACTAAACATTTGAGATTAATTCGAATTAAAGTTTGTTCATAAAATCAACAGTGTAACATGACATTTTTTAATAACGCCGACATACGATTTGTCAAATTTTACCTATCTGTGTTTATTTAATTATATATAAATATTTTTTTTTGTTACGGAATAATTGTCAATACGTTCAGTCTGGTACTTTATACAAAGTTTTAGATTCATTATTGCAAGTATATTCATAATATCGATTTAACCGTGACTATCGTTTTCAACTATTTTGCACGACTCGCTCTTAATTATCTACTAGATACGACACGCACGTAGGTCAAAGAAATCTTCTTGTGTCCAAACTCGCGAATTAGCCCAACTAACACGGCACGACGAAATATGTGATACTAACATTATTATTAATAAGAAGATTTTCAATATTGACCATACTTCAGGCGAATACATTTCATTTTCATTTCAACTACTAGGGACTACAACCCAGTACAGCCCAAATAAAGAAGGGAAAAAAACAAACTCAAATGCAACTCAAATCATTGTAAATCAATCACAAAGTTACTAACTAGTAATAACTTATTAGCTAGCTTATTTTTATAAATATTTATAAACGTATGATACAATCGAAATGTCACAATGATTTATAGCTACAAAATGTTTACAGGTTGTAATAACGTTGATAGGTAAGAACCTAAGTAGGTAGAAACAGCTCAAACAAATCAAATAAATAATATTGTTGGACTGCTGTCCGCTGAATCAACACGACACGTTCAATATTCACCATCACAGCTTTTTCAAAGAGTTAGACGTATTTTTGTCATTGAAAACAGAAACTGATGAAAGAACAGTAATTTTAGTCAAGTGTATAACAGACCCATAAATTTAGACGAAGTTGAAGACGTGCTTTATTTAATCTGACTCATATTTTAGCGAATCGGTAAAATGAATTTTAGTTACTTACTGCGAGAGACTCAGGTCCATGGTGGAAGACGACTCGCCGAAAAACATTTTAGGTAAGAAAACACTCAATACACTAAGCTCGACAAACGGCCTGCGCTCACCTAGGCCGCTGGCGTCGGCGATCAGTGAAACGCTGTCAAATTTGACAGTGATATTTGACAGCGTTACACTGATCGCTACCGCCAGCGAACTAGGTGTGCGCAGGCCTTTACAATAGAATGACGCCCTTGAATTGGTCTATTCAGTCCTTGGAATTGCAAATTATAAATTAATTTTAGAAAAAGTTTTATTTCTTTTCTAATCTTTTAAAGCTATTTACATGTTTCTAAGTAGGTACTGAATGTATTCCATAAAAAAGTATGCAATAGGTATATTGAAAACAAACATTTTGCAAGTACGCTAGTGGCTGCTATCGCCTTTTCTCGCTTGGGAGTTTTCGTTCCCGTCCCTCTTTTTTTCCCATTCGCATTTATGCATTGTGATTAAAAATAAACGAACTGTCCAGCTATATCCGAGCAAATGGGAGAAAATTATTTTGAAGTTCGAGGTAAACCTTATTAACCTTACTAACAGGTGCTGGTGGAGCCTGGGGTTGCTGCTGCTCTTCGGTCTGTCAGTAGCCGTAGTCTTCGTGACCATCCAACGGTTCCTGTCGAACCCGACCTTCATATTACAGGAGGAAATGGTGAAAAACAACTGGGAGTTTCCCTCTGTTATCGTCTGCCCAGAGGTTATGTTTCCTATGTGGAAAATAAACCATCTTTTAAAAGACATGTAAGATTTGTTTTTATCAATTAGGCAAGCAAGAAAGGGAAGAAAAAATTAGATATACTTCAAGCAAATAACAAAAAAATTGCCTCTGCACTTTTTACCCAAATCCGCACGCCTCTCGTTTTATAAAATAAGCTAAGAAGTTTGGATAAAATATTATTATTTTGAGATGAAATAACCTAAAGCACCTAAAAAAATGATTCACATCTATTTTGTTAATTTCTTGGCCAGGAAAATTCCGCCGAATCTGAACAGCAGCTATATAAAAAAAACAATGAACCAACTAGCAGCATTCTTCTCTCCCGACGTGCAATACAATACTCAAGACCTGCAGAATCTGGAGAACCTTCTGGCGTACAACGCGATGGACGTCAACACCGCTGGAAAGCTCCTTACTGGGACTTGTGAGGAAGCTTTGATCAGGTCATCAATACCTATATTATATATTATAAATAGTTTTTTAGTCAATATCAGTTAGGTAAGTAATACTCGTAGTAGAAATCAAAAGAGCATGCCCTTTTGATTAATAATTATTCTGGTTGATATTTTTTTGAATATGCAGACTTGCTTGTAAAGTGATTCATAGGTCCGCATTTAGGTTATTTTTGCTAGTGCGTCTAATTTTGCCTTTTTTTATTTTTGTAAAGTTTATCGAGGAAGTTGGCATGGAGTTTTTTTAGGCTCTGGTTTTTATAGAAGCTGTTTAAGGCAGATTTCACGAATGACTATTCAACCGATCCGATTGATGAGATTTGACAAATATTCCCAAATTTTTCTAGCAAAAATATGGAAAATATTGGGTCAGTTGTTATGTCATTGGCTCTAAGCGCAGGCCATAGACTTAGCAAAGTTCTTGCAATGCATATAGTTTTAAACTCCTCGCTGTGCAGTATTTATTACCTAGTGTAATGTGTTTCCAATTTCATAGTTGCCAGCTGTATGTCGACCCTAATGCCCGTGGCACACCTCCTTTGCGGAATCGTTACAGTGGTATCGCATAAATTTGTTCATGTCTTGTCCCGTGAGGAGATGCAGATCACTAGTGAAACGGCCTGTTCTAACGTGCTCTCCTTGGTTTGCCGAATAATACCGCCTCGGTTGTATCAACATCGCACACTCCTTATTTGCGCTTAGCCATTACAGATGTCGCTGGCACGGCGAAATAGTGAACTGCTCTAAAATATTTCGCATGGAACTAACGGGAGTTGGCTACTGCTGCGTCTTCAATGGACGATCCATAAAAAGGCAAGTTTACGTAAGAGCGGATCACTGATTCAAAGTTGCTTTCTAAGATGGCCGTATGCTGCCCTGTATGAGTAAAAAAATAACACAACAATACTATGTTTTTCATACGTTTCAGACGATTTGAAAATCAAAGCGACGAGATGAATTACACAACCAGATATGCTGGTTTCACAAGTGGTCTGATGTTGGCCGTCAATCAATCGCAGAGACCCGACAATGTGGACCTCTCATACAAATGGGTAAGCAGCTCTATTGCAGATCTGTCATTTTTACATACTAGTAACGCTGCATTATGAAAGCATTATGTACTAAATCAACTGTTAGCTATTGGTGAAATCACCACTTAGTTCGCTAAATAAACGAGGAACCTTATCAATAGTTTGTAATGTATTATAATATTAATAGAATGCTAAATCTCGCAACTTTTAAATCAACTAATTGTTACACGTGTACCTACTAAGTGGGTTTATTTGCAATAAAAATGAATGTTTTCAGCTAGCTCTTCAAAGCAGTCATCACTTCGTGGAGTCCACCATCAACGGCACCCCGCTGAGCCCCGGCTCGGAGCAGTGGGCGGCGCTGCGCGTCCACAACTTCCAGATAGAGGAGGATGCTCGTAGCCTCAGCGATCGCCTGAGAGGGTGCCGAATGCGCTCTGATGCATTGGAGTACTTCCCATATTACTACAGGTATAATCTTGTTCTACGAAAAAATAATGCGATAGGCAAGCTCTTTGACCGAGCGAGGGAAGCGTCTTTGCATCAAACACTGGTAAAATTTGTGCAAAATCAATTCAATTTAATTTGCTGGAAAAGCAAATTGAATTGATCTGGGTGATTTGGCATTGCATGTTTGTAGAATTGTATGTTTGTCTGAGTACCAGTTTAGAACGCGTTGTTACGATCTACATGAGTTTGATGTCGAGATATGTCGTGAAAGTAGGTATTTTTATCTTTTCTGGTTTGTAATGTGTATTGGTTATTACATAAAATATTTCTTTCAATTATTATCGACGCATCCTCCTTTGGAAAAATTGAGTTAACCACGATGAGATAAGACAAATCTGAAAAATAAGACAAATTAAAACAAATCCAATGGTTTTGGAAGTTTGATGGTAAATTCTTAAAATCCCCACTAAAAAATCTCCACTGGTTGGAATGCTGGTAGGAATTTTAGGAATTTTGTTCTAAAATTCCTACCGGCTACGTCACAGCATGCTACGGTGTAGCAGAGGGGATTTCAGGAATAGTTATTTCGCAAATCCTCACTAAGCCTGGTTGCAAATTAATCAGTTTTTACTATTTTATTAAGCTAAGTTTAAGTTCTGTTAAAGTAAATTAAGAGGCCGGCGGAGGGTGAATTTTCATACAAACGTAATACCAAAATGATTACTAGTTTAGGCAGATTTTCACTATATTATTGTAATAACGGTATTTATATAGTACTTATCTAGGTTCCTGAACAGTTTTTATTTCAAATTAGTTACCTCAAATGAAATAATCACCAATCGCATTTTACACATATTTTTCATTGCAAAATGTGATTGGCGTTAATTTCATTTGAGGTAAGTAATTTAAAATAAAAACTGTTTAGGAACCTAGATAAATACAATACAAATACAATTATTACAATAATATAGTGAAAATCTGCTTAAATTAGTAATCATTTTGGTATTACGTTTGTATGAAAATTCACGCTCCGCCGGCCCCTTAAGTCATTCTGTCCATAAAACTCTCCAATGAGCTTATTTCTTACCTAACACACAATAATACGTGCAATAATATTTGCCTAATCAAAGATGTAGGTAATGAATGCTATACATATATGATATACATATTATATCACCCCTTTATGTATTTCATGAGTTGAGTTGGTTTGTTTTAATTGTCGCCTCTGACTACTGATACTCAGGTAAATGACACGTTTGTACAGGCGGTACTGCTTATTAGAATGCGAGATGCACCGTGCCTTGCAGTGGTGCAAGTGCGTTCTCAACGTGCACCCCCTACCCGAGGGTGCCCACTACTGCCGAGCACACAGCCTGCGCTGTGCTCAACGCACTAGAGGTAACGCAGCTTGCACAATCGTCTCACTGTAAGCTTAGTTGCTTACATAGGTTTAAAGACATTTATTTCTCATAAAACATAAAATGTTCACTTAAAATGAGATTACACAGCTTAATATTAATAATACATTGTTTTGCCTCTCGACGGCTGCCGTAGCACACGCTTACTTGATACACACATAAACTGTTGGCTACAGTGTGGCCACATATTTGCCTAGCCTTGATTTGAATAGTTGTATGTTACATAGCCCTAGTAATAATGATTGAGAACCTCACAAAGAGAACGAACACCCGGGGACACACGGGGACGTTATTACCCCCTAACCCCCGAATACTGAAACGCAACTCAGATTTAAGCACGTCTCAAGCGACGAATATTTGACAGTTTTCAATGAAAATCTGTCAAAATATATTCGTCGCTTGAGACGTGCTTAAATCTGAGTTGCGTTTCAGTATTCGGGGGTAAGACCTATAAAACACATGAAGCAATTGATAAATGAATATGAATATAATAATACCTGCTCAATTTATAATAGAGCCAACATTCTGGTATGGATGGACAAGCCAATGCCACCGGCAAATTCGGTAAAGAGAGAATAACCCTGACAGCACACTCCGGACACTCGACCAAATCCCATACAAAAGCCGTGTTCTAACTACCTATTACTTACACAGACGCACAATTTCATTCTGTAGACGCGCGTCTGTGTCCGTTCACTTTATTTATTCAGTAGAATTGCAAGGATCACTTTGAAACGTCTTAAAGCAAGGTGAGTCTAGGTGCCAGTTCCACGCGACAATGCGTTTGTAGAATCATGGGTAAAAAAACTATAAGTACCTATTAGACCAATAAGGCGTATCACTAGTCTATACTAGTGATACGCCTTATTCGGTCCGGTTAATGTACACACTGTTAAAACAATGCCACTTTTTCTCCACTGGGAAATTGTTAAGGCCCGTGTACACTGGAGCAGATAAATATTTTGATTATTAATTTTATATATCTAGCGATGAATGATTGCTATAAAAGAGGATAACGCATTTGATTACATTGATTAAAAAAAACTGGCACTGTGGCGGCCGCTACCACGGCACGCTCGCTCTGCTCGCTCGCCTACGCTCGTAGGATCCGCCCTATAAAGTATCGAGGACAAGTTCAAGTATCGAGTGCCAGAACAAAAAAGTAAAAATTAATATTTAATTGCTACAGTGTACACTGTACATGTGGCTTAACTGACATCGTAATAACGGTGTGTACAATATCAAGATGTACATTATCGCCTCCCTATTTTTACAGTAACGTACGAGCACGACAACGATCAATGCAACTGTCCATCGGCGTGTGACGTAGCGAGTGATTACGTCACGACGCTCAGTTTTCAGCTGTTGCCTGGTTCTCATCCTTTAGACGCATTCTAGTAAGTATTTGACGTAGCGTGCCAGTAGCTTGTACTGGCTTTGTCAGACTTTGGTTCTTTGTTGGTTTCAGTGAGGGACTTAACTTTAGCACAGTTACAATCGTGAGAGCTTATCTGGAGAATTGCAGGCTGCGCACCAACATACGCAGGTCTTACTTCAATAGAATAGACTTGTTTGGTTAGTAAAACATATTAATAATTAAAATGATTACCATCTTCATATTTTGCCAATTTTTATTTGTTTCCATTATTTACAGCACAACTGGGTGGAGTCTTCAATTTATTCTTCGGATGCAGCATCTTGACTCTACTGGAACTAGCAGTTCTTGGGTTTCATTGGTTTAAAAAGTTAGGGCCTTGTGATAACTATTCAAAAACCTTGAAGCTCAAAGAAAAACAAGCGGATATGAAAAAAAGGGAAATATGAAAGAAAGGAAAACAAGAATAGAGTGAAGTTTATCAGAACTGTTTCGTAGATTTTTATGCATAATGGAATGCCTACGCCTTTTTTTTAATTAAAAATTGGGTGTCAAAATGAGACGTGAACAGCTTCTAGTCACTGCTTTATTCCAAAGATTAAAGATTATGGGCTTTAAGCCCGGTTGCACGGATTTCTAATCCTCAAATTAAAATTTAAAAGTTGTTTCAGCTCCAGTTTTTTTTTTGCAACTTTGACTCAAGCTATTCTCAAATATTTAATTGGGCGATTAGTTATCCGTGAAACCGGGCCTAAATTATCATTAATTTTGGTTTCAGCTCCGGTTTAGATGTTCATTGTTACGTATTGATCCAAATGTGAAAATAAATGACGTTATTGCGTGTGTAATTTGTTATCATTCAATCACATTTCTCCTCTTGTATCATTATTATTATCTACGTAATAGGCATGAAGACAGTAATCAAGTATCGCCAAAATATTTATCTGATCTAATGAAAAAGGATTCAAAGATTTTGAAAAATGTATTTATACTCTTATTAATGTCGAGATTGACAATTTATTTGATAATATAAATCTACAAAATACAACAATCCGCCATGATAGCTAAAACACCGGTCAGAGCGAATTACGTCACGTTTACGTAAACGTCATTCTGATTTAGTACAAAAGCACCAATGTTTACTGTTGATATACTAACACCGTGACGTAATAACAGACGCCACCATGACACCAGCGAGCGTTTTGGCGTGAATTTGAAAATTTCAATTTAAATGTACTTTTATTGCACAAAAACCTTAATTTTCTACAGAAATATGATATATTTTAGACATAATAGATACTTCTGAATATGATAGAAGAGATTTTGAAAATTAGTCGTCAGGCCTATTCGTATGCGACCAGAGTGTGGACGAAACTCCTTGGAGCCGGACTGACTGCTAGTTATCCCATGCAGTTATTGTATAGTAGGCTCCGCCATCTCATCGTGCCTTTCGAAGGTGTAATGCCGCGAATAATCACCCATTTATAATTATGTTTCGGTATTTGTTCTCTGAATTTGCCTTATAATTGAGGAGCACTGCCTTCAGTAGGCCTACACAGTGAGCTCTGTCTGGCTCTGTCTCTGGCTCTGGTTTTGAGTCTGTGTTAGTGCTCACCAGTGTATTATACTGTGTGTGTGACGTTTTAACGTAAGATTTATTTAGTCAACACTCACACAGATTCTAAACCAGAACCAGAGACAGATCCAGACAGAGTTCATGGTAGGCCTACAGACCAGAGTAGAACAACGCGTCTGATTTTCCACATACCTAGCGAAAGTACGAAAAAGTTCGTAATTTCTAAAGTCTTAGAACGTCGTTATGACGTGTTGAATACCCACCCTTTTCAGGCTTATAAGGATGTTGCATCCTGTGTAAATAATTTACTCAACTACTTACTTACTTTTGTTATTGTCGTTTATAATTAAAATGTCGTTTGCTCCTATAATTGAGGTGACATTTAGCATACTATTGTATTTGTTGGTGTTCATTTTGTTGGTGCAACTTAATAAATAAAATAAAATAAACTACTCACTCAACTACACACTCAACTGCAAACTCAACTACACACTCAACCACTTGAGCAAATCTCGCAATAACCAGACACCTAAGAGACTGGGTCCTTTGCTGAATTTGCTCTCACACCTACTCACCACCTTCACGTACATACACTATTGAGAGTTCTCCTGTAAAACCTGACTCTTAAGCGACTTGTGTTTTCAGGAGTACTCTCAAAACACACACCCTTCAACATCACACACTTGTCATACTCATTTCACAAACACCACTTCACTTCTACACCTACTCTTAATTTTTTACCTAGATTGTGAATTAATTTTTCTTACAAGATTGTGAATTAATTTTTCTTACACATCTGAATCAAAAGTGCTCACTTTTATGGCCTCGTAGTAAGCGTTATATTTCTTTATTTTTACATAACTTCAACTGTATCCTTGTGTACTTACTGGCCTCTAGCTCAGTTGGTAGTAGCTCTGCCTTCTGCGCCGTAGGTCGTGGGTTCGATCCCCACCGAGAACAAATATTTGTGTGGTGAACATAAATGTTTGTTCTCTGTCTGGGTGTTATATTGTATTCTAAGTATGTATTAAAAAAAATAAAAAAAAAGTATTCAAGTATTATATCAGCTATCTGGTTCCCATATTACAAGCTCTGCTTAGTTTGGTGCTGGGTAGTGTTGTGTGAATTGTCCAGAATATTTATTTATTTACTTCTTTATTAAGTTTGCTAACTTTTTATTTTTATTTTTGTTAACACTTAGTTATATAATATAAATATAGATTACTTTTATTCATTTTATCTCATTTATGTACCTATTTATCTGCTATGCATTTGGAACTTTGAGGAGGATCATCATCATCATCATCCGGTCTTCTACAACTCGCTCTTCATGGGAGTTGCAGGTAAGGGCCTCGGGTGTGTGACCCATCGCCCTGAAAGCCCTTGAGGAGGAGGGCGTTGATTTTCGTGACTGTGGTGTTGTGTGTATGTCAGTGTCACTGGCGATGAAGGTTTGAATCAAGGAATATAATCCTCTCTACGAGAGGTTTGAATAAAAGGTTGGTTGCGGCGCGCGGGGGGGGTGTGAGCAGATGTCACACACGCGGGCGCGTCGGAACTAGCGAATTAACTAAATAATTGTTTTATTGAAATCCTAGTGTGTTTTATAATCCTGAGTGACACAGTTTTAAACTCCTGCGAATTTCATCGTTTTTCAATCTATTTTCTGTACTATTTGTAAAATGATCCAAATAAATAAACTTCTGATTTTTGATTTAAAGTATTGGCAGACATTTCACAAAGTTCAAACTACCTGTTTTTAACAACTTACTTATTTTGCCAACTTTATTGTTCTTAAAATTATTGAAGAACTCGATGAATGAGTAAGCCTAATCGATAGGATTCGGCTAATGAAGGCTTTTTCAATCAAAGCCTTTGTGCGGCTATGTTAATTCCGTTACAAACTCCGACGGTAGTTTAAAATTCTCATCTGGCAGTATTAATATTGTACTCCTTTGTTCTCAACTCTTAGACGAAAGAACTTCTAAGACAAAGACAAATGAATATCTACTTATTTAAACGTAGAGTGATTTTACTATGATAATAATATATCTATACTGGGACAGTATAGATATATTATTATCTGAAACCAAAAATTAAGATATGTATAAGGAGACTCAGATGCCATTATATTTTTTATTTATTTTTGCATCTGATTTAATAAAAAAGCGGCCAAGTGCGAGTCAGACTCGCCCATCATGAAGGGTTCCGTAGCAGTAAGTAATATAATATAGAAGTTTTAGTAGTTCGTCGAAAGGTACATTGCAGTTTACGATTAATGACGTCGAAAATATCGTTGGAAGTTTACATAGTAATGTATATCATATATATTTTTAAGTTTTATCATTCTCTTATTTTGGAAGATAGAGGGGGGGGCCAACTTTTTACCACTTTGGAAGTGTCTCTCGCAAAAACTATTAAGTTTAGAAAAAAACGATGTAAAAAACCTAAACATAATTTTTAAAGATCCAAAATTTTCATAGATACAAAATTTCAATTTTGTACAAAATACAAAATACAAAATTTCAATTTTGTATCTATGAATTCATTCATTCAATTCTAAAAATTCAATGAAACAAAGGTTTTTGAATTTCAGTTCTAAGTATGGGGGACCCCCAAAATTTATTGTTTTTTTTTATGTTTGTGAGAAAAGTGGCAGTGATGACATACGGACGGATAGACAGACAGACAGACAGACATGACGAATCTATAAGGGTTTCGTTTTTGCCATTTAGCTACGGAACCCTAAAAAAAGCTTGTTGTATATTCAATTCAAAGCAGATGGCCGTTAAAAATGTTCAGTTTCAGTTTATTTATTCATAAAAACTATTTATTTATAAATCGTATTCGAGTATAACTTATAACTAAATAATATAATTTAACATAATTCAACACAATAACATTTAATATTACATAATATGAATTAAAATTACGCAAACTAATTATTTTTTACTCTTCTTGATATGACGGCAATTTTTGTCATAAATTCATAAATCCTATAGAAACACCCTTTTAACAACATACTAATGGCCAGTGGGCAAGTTTTGAATACATTAAAGATGATGGTATAGTGCAGGTTTGGGACTATCCTCTTATAAGTACCACTTGAAGGTAAGAAAGATTCACACTCACAGGATTCACATACCTACATACATGAAAGACATAATTAACGATGACGATCTATTTTATACTTTGCACCTCATCTAAATGTAAAAATATCTTTTGGTCTTTTTAGGATGTAGCAGCGACGGAGGCTGTCGAATTGTCGACTAATGAACAAAGTTAATGATGGTACCGCGGGGACTATAAGTACCTACAGCCTCGATTTAATTAAAATACTATCGGCGACTTTCCACCAGCGTCACAGCTCATTAAGATTAGCTAGCTCTCTCATCTTTTCTAAATAATTATTATAAAAAATAAAAATAAACATTCAGTGAAGTACATACTATTAGATGACAACTCTTCATTGGTTATAGCTACAATTCTGTTTAGCTTTATTACACCGCAAAATAATACAACTACGTATAGCGACGCCATCACCCTTCCTCTTATTCTTTTTCTCTACTAGAGATATTTCACACTGCTTGCTCCAACCAGGGATGTCCTATTCCCAAAACCGGGTAACAATACATACATAAAATTATGCCTGTTTCTCATAAGGGTCAGCGGAAACTACGGATTTCCACTTACTACGATCTTGACTTACTCACTTCATTCACTCTCATAGCTTCTTCACACAACCATGCTAGTCTGTTTAGGGTAATCTTGACCTGTCCTTGCCCTTAAACTTTCGTTCTGATCGAGATTCGTACGCAGAGGTGGTCTCCTCCTAACGCACTCTCATAACACGTGATTAACACACATGCACGTGAAAGGAACATAGTAATATAATCTATTTAACCTTAGTTTTTGTATTAGTTAGTGTAAGTGGTCAAATGTAGACCGATCTAATTAATTTAATAAATAATAATAACAAATAAATAACACTACCCAATCTACAAACTCAAACTCAAAAAAGCAGCCAAGTGCGAGTCGGACTCGCCCATGAAGGGTTCCGTAGCATCAAGTAACATAATATAAAGGTTCTTGTAGTTCGTCGAAAGGTAAATTGCGGTTTACGATTTATGACGTATAAAAAAAAACTACTGGCTAGATCTCGTTCAAACCAAATATCGCTGAAAGATTGCATAGTAATGTACAACATAATATTTTTTTTTAGTTTTATCATTCTCTTATTTTAGAAGTTAGAGGAGGGGGGGGGGGACCAACTTTTTTCCACTTTGGAAGTGTCTCTCGCGCAAACTATTCAGTTTAGAAAAAAACGATATTAAAAACCTCAACATCATTTTTGAAGACCTATTAATAGATACCCCACACGTATGGGTTCGATGAAAAAATTTTTTTTGAGCCATTTTTCTCCGAAACCGTAAGAGCTAGACTGATGTAACTTGGCGAGTAGATGTATTCTGTGAACCGCATTAAGATTTTTACACAAAAATAGAAAAAAAACTATAAATTTTGGGGGTCCCCATACTTAAAACTGAAACTCAAAAAATTTTTTTTCATCAAACCCATACGTGTGGGGTATCTATGAATAGGTCTTTAAAAATGATGTTGAGGTTTTTAATATCGTTTTTTTCTAAAGTTAGTTTGCGCGAGAGACACTTCCAAAGTAGAAAAATGTTGGTCCCCCCCCTCTAACTTCTAAAATAAGAGAAAGATAAAACTAAAAAAAATATATGTTGTACATTACTATGCAAACTTTCAACGATATTTGGTTTGAACGAGATCTAGTAAGTAGTTTTTTTTTTATACGTCATAAATCGTAAACCGCAATTTACCTTTCGACGAACTACAAGAACCTTTATATTATGTTACTTGATGCTACGGAACCCTTCATGGGCGAGTCCGACTCGCTCTTGGCTGCTTTTTATTAATAAACGGAAAAAAATAATGTACGCGTTTTGGTATACAGAACTATTTTTAGTATCATTTTTAATAACAAAGAAGTTATTTTTCTTAACCCCGTACCAAAAACGCTGAGAATTTTCCGATCGAAACCAACAGACCAATTAGGACGAACAATCAAAGTACTTATAAAATAAATATACTCTACCTAGTTTTTACCAGCTGTCTGCCTTTTACTTACTGACTTATCTATGGTCGTAATGAGGTAGCTGTCCTGAGGTTGCATTGAGCTCTTGGCTCTAATCGATAGTGGGTGAGATTAGTCGAACTAATGGCTGCGTGGTGAGCCATCCCATTCCCATTAAATATTCATGAAACTGTTTAAATAAATTATTTTGGTTGCTCTTGTCAAGTTATAGAACTAGTGGTTGTACCAGCTTTACAATCGTACGTTTTAGGGTCTTGTGCATATGTATTTTTTAATCAAAACTTTATGGTTGCAATGAGAGATATTTGTGGAATTATGAGACGTCGTTAGGTAAAGTAGTATTTGTCAAGGTAGAAAATTTTGTCTTTCAGAGGTGAATAATTTCTCTAAAGTCAAAATAAATCAGGCTATGCAGGAACAGTACGTTGTAGGTATAGCTCACAGATACAAATTTACTAAAAAAAGAATTTCCTAAAATCTATTTTGAGCCCGACATAGAGCAGCAGGGCTATCGGAAGCTCCATATGGTTATGACTATGGCTCTCAAACTGTGTGCAGATCGGCTGACTAATACGTTCATTTCTTCTAGGTTTTGAGGTTTTAGAGGTGTTTAAGGTAATAAAATTGATTATAAATTATATTTCTGTTCTACATAAATTATTCTGCCGATTTTCACTCAAACATCTGTTTTCACATCAACGAGAAGACGAACAGCTTTATATTGCATCGCTATTTTTGGCGTTGACTTTACCCTGAGTCCCGACGAGATGAAAATTCAGATCTCTACGCTCCTGTCCTTGATAAACACAAATAGCAAGTTACTTTTGTAGCAAGACGAAAACGATACCGTTTTACAAGTCGTTATGAATAAATTGTGCCAGTCTGGATTCCGGTAGATCCCAATATTTATGTGCAAACTATGGCGTTTTGTTAAAGTTCTAGCAACTCCGGGAACCTAGCAAGGCAGGTCTGGGTTTGTTTCTCGCCACTCTATTGGGGGATATCCCCCGAGTTATTATTCACAGCAGGATGGTGACGTTGATATTGTAACTTTCGCAATATTTTATTCGGAATCCGGGGGTTCTGTTCTACACGTTTAGACGAATTTGGCTTCAATCTTTTGTTATGAAAGTTCGCGGTAAATTGGATTGTCTTTTGTAGAATGTGAACTGGCCTTTTCGGATATTGTTTGAAATTATCGAAACTCTTCAAGGGGATGGCCAAGTGGCCTTTCTACAGTCACTAGCGCTAGGAGAAACAGAAGAAAATGAATGAACGTTTGTCTATTTCATAATTTGACGCTGTTTAACTAAAACCTTCAAATCCACATGAAACTTCATGTGGACTGGGACGTTTTAGTCTGTTTAACTAAAACGTTCAAATCCACATGAAACTTCATGTGGATTGGATTGGAACGTTTTAGTTAAACAGCGTCCAATTTATAATTCATGATAGGCATGACGAGACGAGCTTGACAAGCACAGGCCACAGTGGAACATTTTAGCACAGGACCGCACAGAGTGGAGGGAATAGGAGGAGGCCTTTACCCGAGAGGGGTCCTAACAAATAAATAGTGTAAAATAATATAAATACACTATGTAGTAATAATTAATACACTATAAAATATGCATGAAACAAATGAATAGATGAATGATTAATGATAAGATACAAATTTAAAACAGGCATACCCATATAGGCTATAATTATTAAAGTTTCAGAATGCTAAGCAACCGCATTTAAATTTTAAAAAAAAAGAACTGAAATCCCCAACAGACAAAATGCATCATTATTCAAATTATTCTTGTGGACAAACCACATTAGCCTCCACCAGCAAACAAACGCAAAAAATGTTGTTTTTATTAACGGACAATTTGTTTCCTTTGTCCGTCCCCAGGCATGTGTGGCAAAAGGCGGAACAAGTACACATATTTTACACCAATGGGAAAAATATTCGCATTTGCACCTCGCAAAACAATAACATTTTAAAAAGCTTGGTCCCACAGCTCCCTTCTCGAGGATTTACGTGAAGCGTACTGCATCAGTCACCAGTCCGGTTGGTCCGGGACCATCTAAAATGTTATCTCATGCATAACAAAGTAATAGAGACAAACGCAGTGACGTTTATTGGATTACTAGTGGCCGCCCGCGGCTTCGCTCGCCCGTTCCCGTAACACCCCGTTCCCGTTACTTTTTCGGGATAAAAAGTATCCTGTGTCCTTCTCCTGGTTCTAAGCTACCTCCCAACCAATTTTCAGCCAAATCGGTTCGGCCGTTCTTGAGTTATAAGTGGAGTAACTAACACGACTTTCTTTTATATATATAAAGATGTGTGTTGGGTGGCTTCTCGTTATGTTATAAGCATCTTAATATCTATCTCGCTTCAGCTTAGCGGCTGCGGAGAATGTAATGAGCCTTTAGACTTAATAAAAAATCAAATATTTTTTTATTCAATGGTATCACAAGGATTACTTTGAAACGTCTAAAATCTAGGTGAGTCTAGCTGCCAATTCAACGCGATCAAGACTATAGAAGAACAGTCAACAAACTAAAGCTTGGTTCCTACCGTTTTTTTTTGTGTAACACATAGTCTACAATATAAAAAGATATTATAACGGGAACGATGTGTAACGGAAACGAGGCGAGCGAAGCCGCGGGTGGCCGCTAGCAATATATAATTGTAACAATAATAATAGCAGTGAAACTCCAGTGTAGTGCCACTCCAACTTAGTGAGACAAGAAGCAAAAGTTTCAAAGGCAGCACATGCTACGCTTCAAAGTGATAATAAGACTTAGGGCTTAAGTCTTAGGCTGTGTATAACCAAAGTTTACACGTGTCTGACTGGATTTCAGCATGATGTTATAACAGCTAGAGCGTTTGATATGAGGGTGTCACTACCAGCTCCTGCGTTACGGAATGTTGTTATTCTGGTATGAGGCCGTCGGTTGGTCGCTCCCCACAGACCGCGGTCGCTTTGCAACCTTGCGTGCCTGGATTTGTGTAATTCTGTCCTGTAATCATCCTACGCTGTTTTGTTTGGTGTGTCAGTTCGGGAACGCGCTTATTTTACATGTCTATGCACGGTGTTTGAACCATGAATTAATTTCTGTTTTCTCGTAGGTAAGATGTTACGGTTGCTACGAAAACAATTCAGTTAGTCATACCTAATTGTTATTGAATTTGTTAATGCCAGTTTTTAGAGTCAATCACCTTGTAAAGGCTGAATTGATTTGAATGAAACTTTCGATTGTTATTTCATATAGTTTACATACTTATAAATATGTTAGTATCGTTGTTAGGTATAAATTCAGTCCTTTATAAGTTTTATATATATTTGCGTGTTGATAATTCATAAAGAAGAGTGCAGTGTAATTTAGTTAAATAGCAAAAGTGTGGGTACTGTGCAGTGTACTGTGTAGTAATTAAAATAAAACTATATCATGGATGCTGGAAGACATGGAATCGGATCAGATTCCTGCGGTTCTGATGAGAATCCATGGTCAATCTTCCATTAAGGCGAACTCATTCTGACAATATAAAGATGCAATTTTACACATAGATTAACTTTAACTTGCGTTGCTTCCGAAATGTAACGCTTTAATGTTTAACGGAGCCAACTTTTTTTGTAGCGGATTAACGATTAACGAAGTTAATTATATAGGTATTTGTTTAACGGTGCCAAGCTATGTAAGCTAGCATAATACGAGTTTAACATCCACAAACTGTAGGCGGGTAGATGTTTTGTAAAGTCACCTCGGCTAGTCAGGCACGTACAAATCGAATTATGTTTTCGCCGAATCACGAAGGCGCTATTACTTAGCTCCCAGTGCATTTGTAGCGACGCGGCGCCTTGGCAGTGCTGGCACCGATTGTAAGGAATTAATCATGAAATGAGTTGTTGGAGACCTGAATACCTGGAACTGATACAAGCAAAATTCTGTGAAAACTTGTAATTGGCAATCGTACTAAGTATTTTATTGTATAATTTAATGTAAAGGATTTTGATGATGGTAACTATTAAGGTTGGTAGTGTGGCACTAGAATGTAATTAACAATCAGCGGAGGTAACGAATCATGAACAGTTACGATTTAAAATCTTGGTTATTTATGCTTATATTATATCTTGGATAAAGTTTTAATGGCTAGCCCCCTAAAAAAATGTAAGACACAGTTTTTAATCTAAATAACCGGAAAACTCAAACTGTTCCATACATTTTTGCTGCCAGTTTGATCGGCTGCACGACTAAGATCCTTCCTTTTACAAAGAAGACTTCAGGCTCTGCCATACGTTCAGGTACAAGCACGGTCTCCGAAACTTCCCAAACCAGCTATAAAGTCATTCAGTAAGTATGTAGTAAATTCTCAACTTCCCTCCTCTCGTTTCTCTTCTATACCCAGTTTATCAGCTCTAACTTGAAGCGGTATTCTCAAAAACAGACTAAGTTTGGGTGACCCCATCCTACCGTAGGGTGACCATAGTGTGGTCAGACAGACCATATGTAGAAGTTTATGACTTTGACAGAACTTTTTTGTATATAGAACAAGCCATAGCTTTTTTATTAGACTCTATGTAATCATTAATTAAGTTAACTTCCTTCGCACCTTTTGTAACGTAATACCAAGTATACGTGCTAAGGAATAAGGAAGGTGTAGTATAGCTAAGGAAGTGCTTGTGGCTGGTTTAGCTTGATTGGTCATTCTTTATTATTTAGTTGGGTGACCGTGTGACATACCTACTGACATTACTTTCGATATTATTTGATATGCAATGCTTTTACATAAGCCTATAAGTTTACTAACATAAATGGACCACAAAGTTGTTGTATTACTAAATAAAAAA
This sequence comes from Thera britannica, assembly GCA_939531255.2. Lineage (NCBI taxonomy): Eukaryota > Metazoa > Arthropoda > Insecta > Lepidoptera > Geometridae > Thera > Thera britannica. The sequence goes on along the minus strand of OW618040.2, from coordinate 13,726,323 downwards.
TGACATGAGTGATAAACTGTCAATCCTGGGGTGTTAGTAGGGAAAAAAACGTGTCACTACGAAGTAACATAATTTATTCAGTCATAATTTATTCAGTTGCCTTACTTTTTATCAAAAAATTGTGTATTATTTTGTTTGTTTACCGAGATTTTACCGAGATGAGCGTGAACGTGGTCACCCCTCCTCATGTGCGAGTGTATTCGGGGCACGCGCGCCACTGAAAGGTGCCCAAGATTGAATAAAGATGGCCGGCCCGCGGAGTTATCATCGACCCCGAATAAACAGACTCTTTGGAAAACTGATTTTATTACTTTTTCATCCGAATTATTTCTCCCTTCGATATAGTTGTCACTTGCACACTTTGACCATTCGAAAAATATAAAAACACAATCCCGAATGCAGCCGAACCTTTTGTGCAATCCGATTGCAAAAAGTTTCTCACGTAGTTGAAGGTAAGAGCTAGTAGTACGTATAGGCATTTGTCATATGGACGTTATACGGTACCTGTGGTATAATAATAACTTAGTTCAGAAACAACCCATTTTCAGTAAAAAGTTTCACTAAAACATCACCTGAACGAACTGGGAGAATTAATTGAACGCCATCCAACACTCATTTCTCAGAAGCTTTTGTGGGTGGACAAATAGAATTACCTAGTCCTATTTCCGAAATAAATTCCGTGAATTTTCTGTTACTGAGTAGTAGGTACAGTTCATTTCTCAGACCCTCTAAGTACGATCGGCTCTCGCAAGGGGCTCGCACTTTTTTCCTTCCATCTCCCTTCCCGATAATCACCGGAGATCGTAATGATCACGTACATCTTCATTTTTTTCGACCATTCTCGAGAAAACCGATATTCGCCCTCGTAAAGTCCGTCCGTAAACCGATACAAGTAAAAATAACATTCGATGATAATAACGTTTTGAGGAAAACAAAAAATTAAAGAGAGCCTGTCGATGGAGCCTATTGAATTTCGGTAAAGAGGAACTTTTGTATTCAACTTATAAATCTTTGTAGTAAAAATGATCTGGATATATGTTCTATCTATAACTGATATTTTTTTACGTCCATGATACATATGCATGATACGTCCATGATGCATTTTCTGCAGCTCGAACTAAAATCTCATGACATCCGCGACCCACGATATCACTCTAATCCATTTATTTATGATGGCATGACCGCTTGATTTAATTCCCTGATAAAAATCGTCACATAATCATCAGGTGAGATTGAGGACAAACTTGTCATTAATTAGTAATTAGGTAGTGATAGTAGTCTTAAATGGTGTAGATAGTAATTGCAATGTTCTTTAATATAGTACTTAACGGCTATTGAATCGTATAACCACTTGCAGCTGATATACAATTAAGGGAGCACTTAGCCTCGGCCGGCACGATGCGACGACAGTGCGCCCTGTAGGTGGAGTGGAGGTGGCTTCAACAAAGGACGTAATAATCAACGCAATTTCAAATCAAATCAGTCAAATTAATGTTTTCATATTCTGTAATTGGTAAAAAAACTAGGTATACTAAAAATTGTTTTGTATAAAAACGTATAATGTTCTTTCTATAAAATAGTAAGTAAAATAGTTTCTAGTGAAATCAACATGAATTGGTCTGTTAAATCGTATTTTTCGATTAAACAGACCAATTTATGTTGATTTCACTCCTGTTGCTATGGGTCTCATTTTTGTATCCCGTGTCTGACCATCGCCGCGTCGTCGGCGTCGACTCAAGATTTCTAAGTTAGTTTGTAGAAATTACCCCTCTAGACCTTTAGGAAAGACCTTTAGGAAAACAAGACAGTTAGGAAAATTTGAAAGTAGAGAAATGTGTTAGCATCATTGGTGAACTGTGAGCAATCCGTTTGCAAAATAGTGGCTTGCGATTTTAAATAAAATTAGCGTTTATATATTTTTTTTGATCAAAGGGTGTGAGCGAGAAGTTGATTCACGGAGTTCAAGGCATTACGTTATTAGGTCAGCATGAACCAATTATTTACTAGAAAGTCACTTAATATATACTCTTCACTTATAATTGACCCTGAGCTACGAGTTTTGTCGCCATGTTTTCCTACACCGTTAAAGAAGATATTCCACAACGCTTTCATATAAATGTTTAAAAATACCATTGAGAGTAAAAGGGCATGGTCCTTTGTTCCCGCTGAAGTGTAATCCTGGATAATAAAATGGGAATCCGAGAGAACTGTTAGCGCCTAGCGCGAGCACAATAGCGCTAAGTTCGCAGCGCGACGCCATGCCATGCAAACGGCGCAGGCGTATTGTTTCAATTATTATCGCTTCCCACTTCATAAAGTTTTCTTTCTATTTCACGGCCATTTGCTTTACAATGATTTCGTTTTCTCGCTCGAGGTTTCAGCAATTATTAAAACGCTCTTTTTAAACGTCAACTCAAATCAGACGCAAGATGGCGATTTTATTATGTTTCCATTTATTTGTGCTTAAAATGTACCTAAAGCCAGCGAAACTCTAAATGATTTTCAGAAAACTATTGTTTACACATTATTTCATTCTGACTAAGTACTTGCTATCCAGTCAAGAATATATAAAAAAGCTTAAAAAATGTTGAAAATAGTTGTAATAAGTTTAGTTGCCTTGGTGCACTGTGAAGATGGACCAGTCGGCAGTGAAATAGATTATTCAGTGTTAGCAGGGGAGGCAGAGAGAAACAAACATGACATTCTCAACTTTCTTAACCAATCAAAAGTGAAAGAGAAATATAAGAAACTGTATAAATGTTTACTTGAAAAGTTGTTGAGTAAGTATACAAACCTAGATACTTTCACTGTTCGTAATTGAAAAGAACTTTACGTAGCCATTCGTGAAGACCGCTGATTGTCTTCTCTGGTAACGTAGACTAGATTGATTAGTTATTAAGTTTTCTTTAGCTGTTGATTTTCCTGAAACAAGTAAATAAAGTAACTGATATTAAAAAACTTATTTCGTTCGTTCGAAAGCTTGTTTTGAACAATTTAACACGCTAACTTTTTACACATTTAAAGTTACCACCAGTATTGACTATCCTAAAACAGGCATATTTTAATAAGTATTTTTACGCTAGTGAACGCGGTTTTTGTAGTCACATAATATAAGAGACTTATTATTTTGAGCTCAACTGTATAAAAATGCTTATTTATATGATACCAAAATAAGATTCAACAAAGCAATATCCGACTACCTGAACCTTTTCCGATCTGTTTCCAACAAATATGAGGTCAGGTCTACTTCGATAAAATGGTAGGTAGACGAAGGTTCATTATTGACATCTTGAGTGACACTTGGAGGTGTGGCGGCAACTGACAAATACCACTTGACTGTGGCAGGTTTTCTGTCTAAAACTTACCAGTAAGCTGTACCAGTTGTACTCTAGGATTAGCTGGCCTCAAGCTGGCCATAGCAGTAGGTAATATTAAATGAGTCGTTGCAACTAGTGTATGTGTTGCTTTTAAAAAAAACTCACTCCGGCAATGCCATGTGACCGATAGAAGTTAAAACTTGAATACTCAGACACAGAACGTTATTATAACTGATACAGTGTTACATACCTATTCAAAATGTAAATAATGAGCCTGCAGTAAAGACGGCAACGTGGCGAGCGACGGATGATTTCGATTATAATGAAGTATTCGGCAGGGTATAATGAAAGAAGCTTTTACCTTTCTTTTTTAAATGTTTACACTCGGAAAAAAGTTGATAGGTATTACTTACTTGCATCTGTTTTACGATCAGATCCGTGTTGGAATTATATTGTTATCTTTTTCAGAAAATGACAATGATGTTTCTAGAAGAGGTAAGAAAGTATAAAGCATACTCAACGGGTATGTACTCTATGTACCTACATAGTTCTTTGCTTTGTTTGGTGATGATTTATCTATATAGGTAACTATTTCTTGCTAATAGCCCACCTGATGTTAATAATGTGGGAACAATTACCTTTATCAATGCTAGGTCAAGCACGTTTAGAAACGTGCCCTGCGTTCACCACAACTGCCTTAATTAAGGCATATACCATATTAAGGTGCCTCATGCGCCTATAATTTCAACGGTACCCACACGCTCCAAACCAAAACAGTAACGCGCAACGCTGCTTGACGACAGAAAAAGGGCATGGTGGTAGTTCTTCCTTGGTCGAGCCCTACTAGATTGAATCGTGCCTTGCCACATTACTCCATACCACGCAGGTTAAGAATTATGGATAAAACGTCCATCACCAGCGCTGTCAACGTGCAATGGGTATCCTGCGGGACTTCGTACACGTGAATCCTTTTTTCTCATAAAAAGTTTCGTCTTCTTCTTAAATTTAGGAGTTTAGCTCTTGTCGGGGGTTTGATGCAGCATGCATTTTTCAAATGCCTCCCTAACTTCCCTTAACGACATTACAGCGACCTTTTCTTTTAACTGGCTCACGTAACTTATTCTTAAAAAAAGGTTAAGGATGAGGAATTTATTTCGTAGTTCTCCGAAATAACAAACCTGATAATGTATGAATGTATTTGTACTGTTTATTGATTAAATCAGACAATGTTCTGGTCCATTTGTGTTAGTATACTTACTGTCTATCTTGAGCTATGTGAGTACTTGATGTACTAATAAAGTACTTCGATATTTGTTGTTCAGGTTTCTTTTGATAAGCCCTTGTTCAGGTTCCACTCGACGCATAGTATCCGGGCACAATACGTCAATAGCAGCTGTGCCGTGGCAAGTGTCGCTCCGAGAGAAGACTTACCCCATCTGTGGTGGCTCAGTCATCACGGAGCTGTGGTGCCTGACCGCTGCTCATTGCTTGCTCAGGTATGGTTACCGCAGCGTCTTACACATCATCTTTTATTAGATAAATATACTATACAGGGTTATTCATTATTAACTGCAAATACTCAGGAATTAGGTTCAACAAATAGAATAAAAAATATTTATGAAATTATTTTTTTTAAATTTGATCAAAAATTTTTTCAAGTTTTTGTATCAAAATTTTATTTTTATTAATTTCTTTACGGCTATTGCATAATGATTGCCATGGAGAACAGGACGATGACCCACCCAGGCGGTGACTGAACGCAGAGTGTCACTCACGGCGCGCGGGCGCGGATCAAAGGTCAAAATAGGTCAGGCGCCAATGATTCCTTTATCGATTTTCTCGGGATTTTCATAACAAAACTTAAAAAAAATCATTTCATAAATATTTTTTATTTTATTTGTTGAACCTAATTCCTGAGTATTTGCAGCTAATAATGAATAACCCTGTATAGGTATCTGTATTTATAATTTTTATTTTAATTTAAACACTAGTAGTTCGCCCCGAACTGAGATCTCGTGATGCGATCCAAATGCTCTGAAAAGTACATAGGTAGGTATATACCTAAATAAATACCTAATCAGAAAAAATGTGCCACCATCACGCATTGTGTGCTATATCGTTTGAAAAGGATTTCTATCCAGATTTACTGTTTGACCTTGCCTCTGACTATCCCTCACTATTAACTTTGTACGGTAAACAAGTAAGAGTTCCATTGGACAGACCTTGGCTCTATCATCAGACCAGGCCGTTACTACCAATTTTATGACAGCTGAGTACCTCCTTCGTTTATTTTAAGAAAAAAAAATAAGAAAAAGCAAAAGAATTGACTGACCAGTAGCAAAACCTTGATGTCAACGAAATTCTTAGAAATGGGGGCTCTCGGATCGTTGGTTATCTTAATTTAACCTTTTTTTTGTGTAGCAAAAACTGAGCAACCTGGAAAAAAGTAAAAACTGGTTTGGAATGTCCAAACAAAGTTCTATCATGTGACAAGCAACTTTATTTTTTAGTGTCACTCTTCGAGGCGCACTTAAAATCCTTTCACCACACTTGGTTCGAAAGAATCAGTGACACGATAAGAAGAAGAAGAAGTGTCACTTTTTTAATTTTTGTACCTTTAAAAAACCCCATGCTGTAACACCCGATTTCTGATAGGTAAACCCAATAGTACGTATAAGTTTAGATAGTAATAAGTTATAGGCACCTAATAAGTTCTCAAGGATCCGAAGAAGCCTAGGGACATAGCGGGCCCCTTAGAATAATTAGAACCTAATATTTTTCTATGTTTGTTAACCGAATAAAGCACAAATAAAAACTTTTGTAATATAAGTGTTTCTTATCTTCCTACCCCGTAACTAGGAGATTTTCAGCATTACAATATCTTTACCAGTTTACCAGTAAATTTCTCAAGTACAAGCTATCGACTTATCAAATTTCATGCAGATCGGATTAACGGTTCGAAAGTTATTGTCGGACAAACATACATAAATATACATACATACATACGCACATAAAATGCCAAATCGCCCAAGTTGTTTGTAAGATCTTTGTTCGCTTCGCTCACTCGATCAATAACAAAAATAATACAGTTATGTGTCACAAAGGCAATTCCAAATTTTATTTTTTGAGGAAAGGTTTAGGTACACGTTTTCAGGTTTAAATTTTATTATGGTTAGAAGGCCGGACTTTTTACATACAGTAGGTTTTCAGCATTAGTAATTATTTGTATTTTTTATATGAAAACTACTTCGTTTTCAGTTAATTTATACAAGTTAACACCAATTTAGCCGTTTCTCAAACGATAGCCCAGCGACAAAAAGCAAAGTGATCCTGAAAGTGGTCCATATTTAAGACGTCATAAATCTTAACTTGTAGTGTGTCGTATTTGTTACACAGAAAGGTTTCGTGTCAATAACTAAGCTCAAACAGCCTATAGAAGCTCCCAAAGCAACATTTCTCTCACCAACACCCTCCTCCATCTTCAGCAGAGCAACCTAAGTACGAAGGTCGGTATATCTTTGGTTCTTAGACTATGCAAACAAGAACTGGAGACACTTAGTGCATATACGCGACTATTCAATGTTATTTTGATATTTGCATAAAATTCAAATATACCTAGTGTTACTCAATTGTAAACTTCCTGAAAAAGGGTTCGTGTTGTTTCTGCAATTATTAGAACTTCCCAGCTAATGGGGGCAAAGTTTAAACGCCAATAGTTATTTTAAAATGTTGCTTTAGTTGCCACGGGCAGCATATAACTTTAATTTAACTAATAGTAGGTACTTATAATTAAATTAAAACAAACTGAGAAACACTTTTCTTTTATTTTTTCAACAAAATTACAGCATTTACTCGTGGTTATCCATCGGTGTATACTCCAAGCTTTGTAGTAAGAAAACAACAAAGCGAAGGCACAAAGTATCGCCAAGTGGGCATCGATAAATTTCTCGAGAGTATCGTAACTCCCCGTAGACCTGGCCTCACTATACAGCTTTAGTTTCCATAAAAGCGACTGCCGTTACATAACAGATAGGCATAGCTTCAAGCCTGGGATACACTAGGGAACATTTTGTCCTGCAACATGACGCGCAACACTTAATTTACGTGACGCTGCAACGTTGCATATTGTCCCGCAACAATGTCCCGCAACATTGTACGTGACGCAGGGCGTGTTGCTTGCTCCCGCCTCGAGAGCGAGCGCACCGCACGTGTCTCGCGTCAGTGTCGCGCCATTTGTCACCAAGTGTAGTCATGTACGCAACGTGCCTAACATGGCTTTAGTGTGGGGAAATGATACCGTGCTTTCACTAATAGCCACAACCTCCTCGGGCGACATTTCTATAAGCACTAACTAGTGTGGCCTGCAAAATGTTCCACGGCATTGTCTCTCGGGACATTCACGTAGTTGTCGAGCAACATGTTCCGCAACATGTCGCTCCGTTTGTCCCCTAGTGTATTCGAGGCTTCAATGTAGCTCCCGTCAGCCGTAACTGAAAAATGGCGGACTCATCGTCGATTCCTTTGTAGGACAACAAAGATATCGACATTACTCGATGTAGTTAGTACCAGTGAACTTTACGTGTTGCATGGCAAACGAAAATAGAAACAGATCCTGATAATAAATCAATGGGCAACCCCAATATTTTTAATATTAAGTTAAAGCCGTGTATGCCAAGAGTTTCACAATAGTAAACTGGGCAATGATCAATCAGCCCTTATTGTCCGAGCAGGTAGCTATATTTGTTTGTAATTTAATCATTTTTACTGATTATGTATTTTTTTATATAAAGTGGGATAAGGGCGGGAAGAAGAAGAAGAAGAAGAAGTTAAGAAACTGCAAAATTTTTCAGTGTACAATTATAATAACTAGCGACCCGTCCCGGATTCCAACGTAGCATCTCCATCGGCCGTTGCATTACTCGCATAGCATTATACAAGATCATAAAAAATAAATTTCAAATGTATGGTATGAAAAAAATTTAGTTCCTATACAGGGTTATTCATAATTAGCTGCAAATACTCAGGAATTAGGTTCAACAAATAAAATAAAAAATATTTATGAAATGATTTTTTTTAAGTTTTGTTATGAAAATCCCGAGAAAATCGACAAAGAATATCCTTTGTAATCATTGGCGCCTGACCTATTTTGACCTTTGATCCGCGCCCGCGCGCCGTGAGCGACACTCTGCGTTCAGTCACCGCCTGGGTGGGTCATCGTCCTGTTCTCCATGGCAATCATTATGCAATAGCCGTAAAAAAATTATTCAAAATAAAATTTTGATACAAAAACTTAAATCAAAATTAAAAAAAAAATATTACATATATATTTTTTATTTTATTTGTTGAACCTAATTCCTGAGTATTTGCAGCTAATTATGAATAACCCTGTATATACGGTAGCCTCATTATATTAAAGGAAAACCTATCTATGCGATATTACGTTACTTGCAACTAGAAAAGACAGAAAAACAGGTTGATTTTAGAACTCTAATAGGACCCGATTTCCCCTGAAAATCCCGACCCGAAGAGCCGTAACAGCCCTTTCAGAACTATTGATTTTTTAACAAAAAATCGCATTCAAATCGTCAATCAAGCTAGTCAAGCTAGTTGCAAGCTCTTCATAATTTGGCGCTAGATTGTGTTGTGTGGACGCGGGTATAAAATGTCCGTGCTCACATATGCTCGAAGATGCTTGCATATCATGGAGGCAGTTGAATGCGGTGACCTCGATTTGACAATCAAATGAACTGCTAAGCGTTCTAGTACTTTATTTAGGGCGAGAGCTAATGAGCTGAGCGTGCGTCTCGGCTCATCGTGGAAGACCCACGGCGGAGAAATGTATGATGTCAAGGAGTGCTTCGTACACCCTCGCTACGCCAGCAAAACTAAAGTAAGCTTCAAGACTCACACTGGTCAACAACTGGCAACGTCATTTTCTTTTTGATTATACAAATCATTGACCAATTTAAATAATTTATTTTTGTAAAAGATCTTCTGTATAATTGGGTCAATAAAATTAAGGTAAAAAAATTATTTATTTAGGTAAATGACGTGGGTCTAGTTCAGCTTTACACTAAGCTGCGTTTCTCAGCGCGCGTGCTGCCGATCAGGATCGTGGCGAGGAACGCGAGGCTGCCCGCCGAGGAAGCGGCCATCGTGTCTGGCTGGGGAAAACTAAGGGTTCGTTCAAATCATTCCTATTCTACACTACAGTGCACTAGTTTCAATACGTTCACAAGTATTCTATAGCGGTGATGGCAACCTGTCTGAAATGAAACTGATACTTGGTAAGTATCTACAAAGACAGTTAAACATCATACATTTTCAAAATCCTTCTAATATTATGAACTCGAAAGTGTGTAGGTATTGGATGGATGAATGGGTGGATGGATGTTTGTTTGTTACTCATCACGTAAAAACTACAGAATTATGAAAGAAAGGATATTAATTAAACTTTAATAATATAGCTTATACATCAGGGGCCTAATTCTCGGGCCGATCTCGATCATTTTGCAATTTATTTTATTGCTTCTTTTCACAATCCCGCACTTTTTCTACGTTTTCCGTATATCGTAGCTGTCGAGGCTTCAACGATGAGGTCGTCGATGAATTACTCAAGGAAATCTTCCATTCTCTCTTCGAAAAGAAGCAATAAAATAAAATTCCAAAATGATCGAGATCCGCCCAAGAATGAGGCCCCAGAATAACATTTAGGCTACAATTTATAAAGATATTGTTACGGAGAACGGATATAAGTAACGGGGAACAAGGCGTAACGGGAACGGGCGAGCGAAGCCGCGGGCGGCTGCTAGTTATTTATACTAAGGGAATCAGATACCACATCTATCGTACCTATATTATATGTACAGTTCATCCCACAAAGTAAATGAAATAAAATATTTCTATTTGCACGAAGTATAATATTATTATAATTAGGTAAGAAATGAGGGAATTAATTTCAGGAAGGTGGCACCAGTGCCACTTACCTGCAGTCCTCTACGATAAAGACGATCCCGATGAAACTGTGCAAACGATCGGGGCTGGACCGGAAAGCCATTGACCCCTCCTCCATGTTTTGTGCTGGCTTCTTTCGGGAATCTTCGCCCGATGCTTGTCAAGTAACTATAAGAACTTTATTTTTATCATCTGGCCGATTTGCTCACTAATCCATTGTACGTTGTGAATGCTTCTAGGCCTTCAGCGGATACGGTTCGTTAATATCCACTAGTGGATAATTAAATTGTACAAGTACTTCTTAGTAAGTAGGACAGGTAAGTTCCCAGATAGATTATGCACTTTTTTTGTAAATACATACTAAGGACATAAATATGACACCCAGACAAAAAACTAACATGCTGCGTTCACCACACAAATATTTGTTCTCGGTGGGGAACGAACCCATGCCCTCCGTAGAAGGCAGAGCACTATCAAAGAAGCTGTGAGGGCTACGCGTGAAGGATGTGATAGGTATGAGGCTACCTGAGGTATTAATTTGTTTCTTTAACTCTAGATGGGGGGAGGCCTTTGCCCAACAGTGCGACACTACAGGCTAGTTGTAGTAGCTCTAGATACAATATTCATCGACAACCAATTAGTATCGCAGTGACATACCATACCACACTAACCCTAAAGAACCCAAAGTAAGCAGAGCTTGTAATATGGGAATCAGATAGTTGATTACTTCATATTCTTTGTTGTAAATAACTAAAGATCATACAATAATAATAATACTCGTACCCAGACTAAGAATTTTTGTTCACCACAAAAATATGGTTATGGTTCTCGGTGGGCCTGACCTGACTTGCGAGGGCTGCCGGCTTTGTTTCAGGGGGACAGCGGCGGCCCCATCGTGTACGATGGGGTGCTGATCGGGGCAGTGTCCTGGGGGCTCGGCTGCGCCCGCGGGAACTTCCCCGGTGTGTACACCCGACTCGCCCACCCCCTCGTCTGGGACTGGGTCAACAACCACATAGCGGGAAAAGGCAATTCTAACAACACCGACAACGACCGACGGTCGATAAATTAATTATTTTTCATAAATAAAATCCATATAAACTATACTGCTTTTCGGTATATCACTTCGGTATGAACCTAATTCTTGGATCTCTTAAACCGAACTGCCTTACATAAGCTTAATTACCTTAACAGAAACCTCTGAAAATCACGTAGAGATTGGTTATTTGTACTTACAGGAACAAGATTGCCACTCATAAAATGCTATAAAACAAGTTAAGGCTCCCTTCTTTAAGAGCTCCTTATGCCATAAAATCAATATGAATCAGTCAAAAATTAACGTAAAATTCTGAAAAAAATATATGTTTTAGTTGAGGATCTTACAGAGTACAATTCGCTTACAGTTACACAATCAGATGAATTTCGTTCGATAGAAAAAAATACCAAAGTTGCCTATTTTTAAAAAACAAATTCAATACTGTGCCTAAAATAAAAAAAATATTGACTTTATTTTTACACCAATCTTTAGATAAATCACTTTTCTAGTACAAATCGCTGAGTTGGATGTTGTAATGTTATTTTCCTATTTATAATGAATTATTTACCTACAAACACACGAGCGGCGCGACGCCGTGGGCTAAGTCAGTCGCGCGGTAGCGCTTACCGACGACGGACCTGTGCCAGTGCTCTTCCCGCCCGACGCGCGACTTGTGACGTGCAGTGATTTTACGAAAATAAACTAAAATTGATCTCGCTAAGTCGTCACCATGGCTAACAAACGCAACAGGACGAATGCATTACAAAGAAATGTTAAGTAAGTACATTACTTGCACGTACGTGTTTATTTATTATGTAGGAACCTCTAATGTTCTATTTAAATATTACCTACTTTACTCCTTACGTTACTTACCTACTTTGTTCCATAAATAGCTGAGAATATACTTAGTATGTAGGTACCAACTCCTTGCCACAGTATAGTTAAAGCAGTATAAGTACGGAAAGAAATATGAAATATTAACTATTAGCTGTGCCCGCGACTTCGTCCGCGTGGTATAGTGTCTATGGGTAGCATTTTAATTTGCAGCGGAAGAAAACAGTAATTAAATAACAACGTCATATTCGCGTGCACGTGACACAGTGGTCTGCCCTCTTACTAAACATAGACATATGGCGTCGTACTACGCCACACTTTCATCCCCCCCGCATTCCTCTCTAAACTCCTCCCACTCTCCTCAACACCCCCCCCACATTCTTTCCGCACTCCCCCCAGACTCCCCTCCACAATCCCCCTGTACTCCCCCTTTGCACTCCCCACTAAACTCCTCCCGCACTCCTCTCCACACTCCCCTCCACACGCCCCCCCGCACCTCCCCTCCACACTCCCCCCTGTACTCCCCTCCACACCCCCCTGCATCACCCCTCGCACCTCCCCTCCACACTCCCCCCTGTACTCCCTCCACACTCCCCCCGCATCCCTCGCACCTCCCCTCCACACTCCCCCCTGTACTCCCCTCCACACTCCCCTCGCACCTCCCCTCCACACTCCCCCCTGTACTCCCCTCCACACTCCCCTCGCACCTCCCCTCCACACTCCCCCTGTACTGTATGTCACTGTTATGACAGTATAACCCTTAATTTGGCAAGATTACTTTTTTTCGATTTCAGTAAAAAAAACTCAATATACCTATTTAATAACACTTATAGAAGCCTGAAAAAATATAAAAAAATATATAAATGTTGTAACTTTGCGAAAATCCTATGTATCCTACAATGCACATAGCCAAATACTAGTAGAAGTATGGTCTTTTGACACTGTATCCGTACGGACACATTGCCAAATTAGGTAATTGAAAATAATAGTAAAACAATTGGTAAAATATGGGTTTAGTCTTTAAATCTTCATTTTTTAATATGGTATTCATAAAAACAGTTCCTGTTTTTCGTTAAGCACAAACGAATCTTACATTTGACGCAAGAAATATTGGCCTGCCCAGTTTTGCACAAACAACATCAACCTTTTTCTTCAAAAATTGGCACGTAGCCTATGCCGTAGTACCTTATTAAATTATATTGATGAGACCATCAGTAGGCCTAGGCATAACTGGTCTATGTATTTTCTGCCTTAACCTGGCACATCATTTCTGTGCACTACTTCTTTAGGACTTGAAAGTGGAGATTTTTGCCCAGATTCTAGATATCAGTATAAATAATGCTTGGATACTTAGATACTGAAGGTATTGTGTGCAAAAAGGCTTGAAGAAAACATAGGCTCTGAAAAAATTCCTATGCCAAATTTGTTTGTCACTGACTTCTAAAGAATTAGTGCACAGAAATGATGTACCAGAAAATACATAGACCAGTTGTACCTCGGTCTGTTGATAGTCTTATCAATATAATTTTATAAGGTATGACGGAATAGCCCACCTAACAATTTTTGAAGAAAAAAGTTGATGTTGTTTGTGCAAAACTGGGTAGGCTGGTATTTCTTGCGTGACATGTAAGCTTCAATGAAATGTGCCTGAAGAAAAACAGGAGCTGTTTTTATGATTTCAATATTAAAAAAAAAACAAAGCCATAACCAAGTCAATAAATAAAGTTAGGTATCATACCTAATTTTATTAAAATTAGGTATTATAAATTTTATAAAATTAGGTATCATACCTAGTTAGGCATCCTAAATTATACGTGGTTCGACTCGCACTTGGCCAAGTTATTGAGTATCGATACCATGAAACATTTTGTTAAGCATTTGGCATTGTATCTCTCTGGATACGGCTGAGTTATGCAGTATTTCAATGGGCTTTTGGCAACGTATCTTTGTGGATACAACTAGGTTAGAAAACTTATTACGGGTTCGTAATTGCATTCATAAGTAAAATTTTTATCCATATCGATAGTAAGTTTCAATAACATTGGAATTCAACAAAAATCCAGCACAAAAAGGAATAAAATATAGGCAAAATAAATAAAACTGACGGATCTGATGCTCCCGTGGTGCGACATCTCAGCTGTTTGACGTCGAAAGGGATGGGAAACAATCGAAAATGCAGTCGATTTATTTTGTTATAGTGATATGAATAACACACCTCAAGGATAGAATCGATCGATTTTGAATAAATTTGATTTATAGAGCCATATGATTTTTTAAAAATATTGTATCTGAGAGAACAAATTACCAAATTAAGGGATAACAAACCAGGAGTACCAGGACAAACCAGGAGTAGATATTTTTTTTTTTACATTTTACTGCGATGATACCAGTTTGGAAAAATATTTTCTACTAATAATTCTTCATCATTTTATAATTTTGTTAGTTTATGGAAATAAAATATAATTTATAGCTTAAAACCATTGCTATTTTCCATATTAAGAATTTTAAAAAATTTTACTAAATATCAAAAATCACTTATTGTTGCAGAAAATCTAGTCAAGATGACCCTTTTCTCGTAGAGTCTGAAAATCAAGAATACGAGTTTCAACCAGCTTCAGGGAGACGCATCATTGACATCAACTACTTGTTTAGTCAATTACAGGAAAAAGCCGTCACAACAACAAATTATAATGAATTTTAATTCAAAATAAGCATTCTGTACATCATATTAAATCAACCTGTAAGTATAATAAATAAGAATAAATATTGTACATAACAATTATGTTTGTTTTCATTTGTTGTTTGTATTTTTAGGTTAGGTACTCTCCTATAATCATCATATCATTATCACCTCACTAATTCAAATAGTTTAGACTTTATAGGTCTTATTAATAATCCTGGCGTAGCGTTGGACTAGTTAATCCGTGTTTTGTCACATTTGCTCGAGTTGACAATTGCATGTCAATGCAAGAGACAAAACACGGATTAACTAGTCCAAAGCTACGCTAGGATTATTAATAACACCCTTAGAGTATATATTAACAGTTAATACCTATTTAAATCTAATAAACTTTCATTTCAATATACTAAAAGAATATAGTCAATAATATTAAACTTACTTTGCCTACTGCATTATGTTATACTGTGGCGTTCTCGCCCGCCGTCAAAGGGTCACCGGAGTTCATATCAAGTCGGCTCCCGCGTAACGCGGATGCAAGTCGACTGGGTGAGTTAAATACCTAAATCTTCGACATAAGGGGCCCTTAAGCCTTGCGCACATCAAAGCGTTCTACGATAGCGATCAGTGAAACTATCGCCATCGCCTAGATGTGCGCTGGCCTTAGGTGCTAACTAAATTATGGTCGGAGCAACCGTCAAATTAAAACTTCTTAAAGATGTGTTTAAATCTTTTTATTATTTATAATATTTATGAAAGTACAATAATAAAATAAAATTAATATGCAAAACAGTAAAATATAATATTCAATGACATGATGCAATTCAAATATTATTTAATAACAAGAGAGTAGTGAAATTATTAATTTGCCCTGAAACTAAATCGGGCCAGGTGATCTTGACCTCACAATACGTTTCTCCAAGTCATTAGTAGGTACGGGAGCCGAAAGTCAGATTGCTTCCCACCAATTTTGTTTTTTCCTGATTGATTCGGAATCAGTATTCTGATGCCACAGCATGGGTCTTATCTTTCAATCAAGTCGATAGGCAATCTGACTGTCGGCTTCCGTACTACATGGTCAAGTCAA
Source organism: Thera britannica (assembly GCA_939531255.2). Classification (NCBI taxonomy): domain Eukaryota; kingdom Metazoa; phylum Arthropoda; class Insecta; order Lepidoptera; family Geometridae; genus Thera; species Thera britannica. The sequence goes on along the minus strand of OW618040.2, from coordinate 13,710,418 downwards.
ATGAGAGAGCAATTATTTTATTTATGCAACTATAGGCTCAAAAAAATGAGAAATTTAAAAATGATAAATTAATTAGAAAAATCTTTAAAATTAAATGAGAAAATATTTTTTTGCATTTTCAACACAACATCCGGACTCGAAACACATACATACATAATCTAAACTTAAATAACAAATTTATTAATTTAATATTTGTATAATTACCTTTGTCCCGTTCCAGACATTCAACCAAAACCTTTTGCATCATAGCATAGCTGTGCCACATCCTTTATAACAATCGACGTATTTAGTTTTTATTTTAACTAAGTTTGAGTCTGCGGATGATGATGATGATGGTGAAGTTTTGAGTGATAACTAAGCTCGTACTTGTACTTTGTACAGTCAGCGCTAAAAGTAAATAGATAATGCAATAGGTATGTACTAAGTTTCTCTTATTTTTAAAATTAGATTAATTTCAATTAGCGATAATGATGTAAGTACTCGATCGAAGATTTGATGCCTGCCTTATTATAAGACCAATAATGTGTCTAGCACTTACGCAACCTATTGTATATTGTATGTACTAACTACCATTATACCACAATGTATTATAACAGTGGAACAATTATACTTTTCATTACTCATACTCTGAAAGTAGGTCTGAAGTTGCCTGAGGGGCCTAATTGAAAGTAAAACTTTCAGCCCTAGGGAGAATCGCTTTCTACTGACAGCTGTCAAATTATAAAAAAAACAAGTTCTATTTTATTCAACCATGTTCCAACTTTCTAAAGTCTTTCTAACTGCAAGGAGGTCGTTGAACCAAATTCCAACTTTTTATTCAGCAAGTAGGTTGGAAACCCATTACAACGGTAAGAAGTTTAAAAAGTCTAATTAGAGCGCAATGTAAAATTTAAATAACATAAAGATAGTATTAAATAAATAATATATCTTCTAAATTACTTGATTAATATATAGCTTCAACTATTTATTTAAAATAACATAGATTTGAGCAAACAATTTAACATTTTTTAAATAATGAGAATGAAAATAATGGCTGAATAATGCTGGCGAACCGAAGCCGAAGGCCCGCCAGAGAAAAAGAAAAAAAAACCGCGAAGGCGGCAATTCAATCTTCATTTTCACTAATTTTTCTTTCATGTTTTTATTTTTACTTTCCTTGTATTCGTAATGAAAAGCACAGTGTTTACCTCGGGTGAAAGTCTTTTAAGTCCCTCAAGCTCCATTGGCGCCCTCGCTTACGCTCTGGCGCCACACCCGTCTCGGGACTCAAAAAACGTGACTTTCAACACTCAGGTAACAATGTACTATTGTAGGAATAATGATTAAGATTATGTGGTCCTAATAAAAAGCTAAGACACAGCGTTTATGATCGTTTGTTTTATTTGTTAAATTAATTAGGTACCTATTTACAAAACCAAGTGCTTAAATCTTAATAAAATATCCAGATTCAGATTTAAATCGACGAGCATACACTACCGATGGTGTGGGGTTCAATGAAGAATAGCTCATGCATATCATGGTACCTAGCCCGTAATTCTATATTACACTATCTACTCAGACATGTGTTTTGCGACGATCGACGTGGTTGACACAATACACGGAAAGTGAATGTTATAATTTATTTTACAGTCTTAGTTTTGGGGCTATACTAAATAAAATATACAGGATCAATCATTTATTATAACCTAGCAATAGATTAGATTTACAGACTTTAATTTAAACTATTCGATTGTGTTGGAAAGTTTTAACATCACTTGGGACTAAGCACTGTCTACCCTCAAGCCGAACCCAGGTATTTATCATAGTGTTCAGGTACATCTATTTTGAACTAAAATCAGTATATATATCACTTTTCACATAAAAATCACATCGTACACAACACCGATCACTGTTTATCATCTACTTCCTCTTTCCTTTAATCATTTTACACAGTCATTTCTTAGTACTACTTACTACCTATGATTTTATACAAAAGTCGATATAAAGAGTCGCAGCATAGACCCTAAAGCTGACAAGAAGATAAGGCCGGCAACACACATCGCACGGCCTTGCGAGGCCTAGGTCTTCTTCTGGGGAGGCCTCCTCAGTAAATGCAGGGGGTCTTTCCTGTAACGCGCGAATAACTCCCGTTTGAACGTTTCGAAGTGTTTCCTGTTCTTTCCGTTTTGTTTTTCCCTCCAAAGGGGGCGGTTACGCCGTGATTGGAGACCCCAGTGGATTGTAAAAATCGGAGACAGCACTCTGAACTGGTAGCCGATCAGGAACATCTCGTACACCTGTGAGGAAATAACCAGGTTCAAAGAGACGCACAAAATGATTAGAAAGGGCTTCTCATACGGCTAAGAGCTACGGCATAAGTTTCAAAATATGTATGCACATATAGTAGATCTTCATAAATAATGATCATCAGCCAATGAGAGGTTCAATAGTGAATATAAAATAAATCAAGTGCAATTACAGTGGTAGTCAATAAATATTTGCAAATCGGCTTTTCTGCTTTGTAGAGCGCTATCTCTTTCTGACGCACACTACGCCCTATGAAGCCGAAATTAGCCGATGTACAATATTTATGGCCTACAACCGTATAAACTATCTTTATACCATACCCCCTCTAAAAAGCTTATTTTATTCACTGCAAACAGTGAATAAAAAGCCCTTTTAATCACTGTTTTGGTGTTTGATTTTGGAACACACTAATAAGGCCAACGTCCATCTCAATACCTTAAAACCTTCTTGCGCCATAAATACTATGGATATGAATTTTTGACAAAAAGTTTAGCGTTGGATTATAATATACTGTTTTAGTAGAAAACTTAAATTTATTTATCCTTCTTTTTTTACAAATCAAAACAAAATCAAAAATTATTTGTTTTATGTCATTTAAGAATAGTATAAACAAAGTTCATAGTTTTTAATCCCTTTTCGCTTAAATCTTTCTTTTTCTCGAAGTCTTGGTATAAAATATAGTATGCAACTCTTGAATAAAACGGATTTATATCGAGGGCCATGAATCACTGGCGTCGTTTAGGATTCTAACACTTGAATCACTCGCTACGCTCGTGATTCAATCATTATGAATCACTCCCTACGGTCGTGATTCATTCGTTAGAATCCTTCACTTGCTTGTGATTCATCTACGGCCCTCGATTTAAATCAGTCTTTTATTCACTAGTTACATAATATACTATTATCCACAACTTTAAAGTAATTTCATTAAAATTCTGCAAGCTATATAATAATGGTACCTAGGTATATTATGTACCTAACCTAGATACACGTCATCTTTCACAACACTTGAAATTCTGTTTTGTCATTACCCCTTTCAAAGGTCAAGTTTGTCACTTTTTCATGATTTGAAAGGGTGAATAATTGAATATAAAGCCGGTGGGCGGTCGGTGACCCAAATCTTATGATGAGAGTTATAAAGGTAAGGTCCTAAGTATACCTACTTCTAGCACGAAATTGAATTAAATTCCTCGCGCGTAATACTGATTTAAAATAAAATCGGGCTAATTGTTTTGTTTTGTAAAAGAATCGTACTAAAAACCGGTAGACATCAAGCCGCAATATGTTGCCTGTTCTTATAGGCTTGGTCGCGTAGAGCTGGCACCTAGACTCACCTACCTTTAAGATGATTTGAAGTGGTTCTAGTGGTGATCCTGAATAAAGAAGTTTTGAACTTGAATTAGCTCGATGGTGAACACAGAAGCTGCCATCACACACAGGCACATCGGGCGGCCATCGGCTTGTTCTACTATACAGGGTTATTCATAATTAGCTGCAAATACTCGGGAATTAGGTTCAACAAATAAAATAAAAAATATTTATACAATGTTTTTTAAGTTTTGCTATGAAAATCCCGAGAAAATCGATAAAGAATATCCTTTGGAATCATTGGCGCCTGACCTATTTTGACCTTTGATCCGCGCACGCGCGCCGTGAGCGACACTCTGCGTTCAGTCACCGCCTGGGTGGGTCATCGTCCTGTTCTCCATGGCAATCATTATGCAATAGCCGTAAAAAAGTTAAAAAAAAAAAAATTTTGATACAAAAACTTAAATCAAAACTTAAAAAAAATTATTTCATAAATATTTTTTATTTTATGTGTTGAACCTAATTCCTGAGTATTTGCAGCTAATAATGAATAACCCTGTATAGTAGAACAAGCCGATGGCCGCCCGATGTGCCTGTGTGTGATGGCAGCTTCTGTGTTCACCATCGAGCTAATTCAAGTTCAAAACTTCTTTATTCAGGATCACCACTAGAACCACTTCAAATCATCTTAAAGGTAGGTGAGTCTAGGTGCCAGCTCTACGCGACCAAGCCTATAAGAACAGGCAACATATTGCGGCTTGATGTCTACCGGTTTTTAGTACAATTCTTTTATAAAACAAATAAAAAGCAGTTTAGGCAGTCACTGAGCCATAAGTAGGTATTAGTCGTAAGAAGAAAGTCCAGGAAAATTATCATTTCCAATACCAATAATGGAGAAGTCTACATAAAAACCTCATTTAACATAAATTATACGTTACGTAGGTATACATAACACATGTGTCCGGTAGCGCTGTAAGAATCGTCAGACGATCACCAGCATTTTGTCCATTCGAAAAAAAAATATATATACATAACATAATACACAGTAATAATTAATGTTATCGTAACGCCCATTCCTAAAATCCAAAGAAAACAGCTTTACGTCAGAAACTTTATTTATAAAAGATACAAAAATAAATTAACCGAACCAACGCAAGAGTTTATTTATAAAAACCCTAGCCAACGGATTCTGATCTTTATCAACAGTTACAATACTTCGATCTCGTGTATCAGTAGCACAGTCACCGAGTAGCAGAAGAACATGAGTTATTTAGAGCTCGCTGCGTCTTTAAAGCAACTCTGAGCTAGGTTGGTTGTGGTTGTTGGTAAGCTCAAAGTCCAGTGGTGTTGGTGAGCCAGTCCCGGAGAGCCGCGATGTTGGTGAACACGGTGGGCGAGAGCGGCAGGGCACAGCCCCTCGCGAACGACACCACGCCGAAAGCCGTGCCGCGGAACACAGCCGGACCCCCGGAGTCACCCTGAAACATATTATTTTATAAATCCACCAGAGCGGGTCTATTCCTGCAACACAATTCGTTCAGGCGATCGCATAATACGCTGTTCAATTTTTCTTTGAAAAATTTGATAATTTTACGCAGATTTAACGATCACTTGATTAAGCTGTGTTCCAGAAACAGCAGGGCAGCATGCAACAACCGTAGTATGCTATGTGTCACATCGCATAAAATCTAAGTACACAGTAAATGTAAGCACACAGTACCCCACGGCGCTCTCCGTCAGCTTTTTAGTAGACCTCTTTGTGAAGGGCTCGTCCGGGGAAGTACTACCATCATGCCTATTTCTGCCGTGAAGCAGCATTGCTGTATTTCGGTTTGAAGGGTGTGGGTGCCGGTGAAATTAATTAAAAAATATTTTAAATATTTTGTACAATCCACACAACACTATCTAGCCCCAAATTAGGCAGAGCTTGTGTTATGGGAACCAGATAGCTGATAAAATATAAAAAAAATTTTTTTTTTGTAAATACATACCTAGAATACAATAAAACACCCCGACAGAGAACCAACATCTGCGTTCACCACACAAATATTTGTTCTCGGTGGGGATCGAACCCACGACCTACGGCGCAGAAAGCAGAGCTACTACCAACTGAGCTGAGAGGCCAGTTGACAAGAGGTCAGAGAGGCAACTACTGACAAGTGAGGAACATCTGTGTCTAGTTGATGGACGCAGGGCAGTGCATCTCGTAAGGCATCGCGTCATCTCATTCCTGACATTCACCAACATCAGGTGGGCCATATGCTTGTTCCATTAGCTTGCGGTTTTTAACCAAACGTCAAAAATGAGAGTTAGAGTTAAGAGCGCAGTAGGTATACTGTTCCGCTCGCGATCTGAAAGTTTTATACCTAAGATACTGCGTTCCATGGCTCGTTGGCATACGCGGACTTTTAATGCTTTGTGAGTATTTAAAAAAAAAAAATCTCAACTAAAAAACAATTAGTCGTTCACTCCAAGTAGAAAGCATGTGTCGCATTCACCGCGAGGTCACATGATGAGGTAGGTACCTGGCAAGAAGAGACTCCTCCGATGAGGAAGTGTCCTCCGCAGAACATGTTCTGTGTGAGCGCGGCGCCGTACGAGAGCTGACACAGCCAGTGCGGCACCACGGGCACCTGTGCCTCGCGCATCACGCGCGGGATCCGCCGCCCGCCCGCCTGGGGAGACCCTCGGTATCATATCAACGGAGCTCAATCGCGCATCCGAAACATTCTTTTGACGATTGACTCCCTGACGAAAAATTCCTCGACTGCTTGCGGGTTCGAACGGACTGTGAAGCCTTAAGCAAATGCCATCTCGGCGATTTGCAATGGCGATAAGTTTCAGCGTAGGGTTTTGCGTACATCCGCACACACTGCGGCGAACTTAGACAGTGCAATATTTGACAGCGATACACTAATCGGCTTGAATCGAACGCAAAATAAGCGTGTTTGTCTTTGGCTCTGAAAGCAATATCAAATCATTTCTGTTCCTTACACGTCACTAAATAGTTTTTCGCTTTTTTGCGTTCGATTCACAATTCGAATCATCAAGCAATCGACATTATTTTTACGTAATGGAATATCGTCACACTTATGTTTAGGATGCGCGATGGAGCCACATCTCCGAGCCATACGAGCACATGGCCGCCACCAGCCAGGTGCTCATATATGACATTATACTTAGCTATCGTCAACTCGCTATAGAACTTAGTGACGTGTTGACGATCGGTTACTATGTCGAGATTACCGCCCCATGAAGCTAGAGCTATACTCATTCGGACGTTTTTAAAATACATCAGGGGCCTAATTCTCGGGCTGACCGAGATTTTCAATGTCCCTTAAATACACATTGGCATTGCACAACCCCGCACTTTTTCTACGTTTTCCGTACATCGTAGCTGTCGAGGCTTCTACGTTGAGGTCGTCGATGAATTACTCAAGGAAATCATCCATTCTATCTTCGAAAACAAGCAATAAAATAAAATTAAGAAATGATCCGAGATGAGCCGAGAGTTAGGCTCCAGGATTCACTTATAATACGTAGTGATGCTCGGTTATCCTGGTAAAACCCAGATCAAAAATAGAAGCCATAAAGTAGTATCCAATTATCGTTTCTTTATCCTTCGTTTATTTCTTATTTATTATCTACCAAAGAATAGTTCTGATTACGTCGAACTGGCACGATCAATATTAAAGGCCAAATTGGGCTATTATTAGTCGTTTAGTGCCATAATTACCTACATCCGATACCCAATAATATCAAATACGAGGGTAAATACTTTTGGTACAAAAGACAGCGTAATTATGTCAACAAAGACAAAAATATTATTGTTCATTGTAATTGTGTATTAGCTATAGGTAATCCCTATCCCTATAAGTATTATGTTTATTTCTAGTAATCCTTTGTAATCCTTATTCGCTATTATGGAAACAACATAATGAAAAATACGCAGATAGCTGGCACGCTCGAACAACAAACGCAAATTAAGTTGATTTTACAGTTGATATTGGTACTCACAGCAGTAAGTCCCCAGCCCGTGACAGTTAGCCTGACCAAGGGCACGGGCTGGCTCGGCGCCGGCAGCCTGATGGCGCGGATGTTGGCGCCGAAGGTGAGCGGCCGCGCCAGCCGCAGCGCCGCTATGTCGTGGTCGTACATCGGCTGTCCGTAGAGGGGGTGCGCGGCGACGCTGGCCACGCGCACCACTCGCCCCCCGGTATCACGCCGCGTGCTGCCCACGCGCAGCCGGATGCTGGCCGGGGACACGCTGAAAGTGCACACTGCTGACAAAGCGTTGCTTCACACTCATAGGAATATCAGGGCACTGCATGCCCGCGAGCTGTAAAAACCCGAATGGTTGAGGGGGGGGACAGTGTCTTTTCTATGCGTATTTATGTTCTGTGATAGGGGGGTGGGTTTTCCACGCATCACAAACTTGTAACACACTACGCACGGTTACTGGGTAGGTTCACACCCAGACAGTAACTCTATACCTAGTAAATTTATTTGAAACTCCAAGTTTTATCATAAATATAATATTAGGTAGGTACAGGATTTTATATTGACTGGCCTCTAGCTCAGTTGGTAGTAGCTCTGCCTTCTGCGCTGTAGGTCGTGGGTTCGATCCCCACCGAGAACAAATATTTGTGTGGTTAACATAAATGTTTGTTCTCTGTCTGGGTGTTATATTGTATTCTAAGTATGTATTTACAAAAAAAAATGAATTCAGGTATTATATCAGCTATCGGGTTCCCATATTACAAGCTCTGCTTAGTTTGGGGCTGGGTAGTGTGGTGTGAATTGTCCACAATATTTATTTATATTTTATTTGGTACAACGTAATACGAACCTCGTAGGGCACGTCAAGAACGTGCCTTACGATGTACTGCCCTGCGTCCATCAACTTGAGGCATGCAGATGTTAAACCTCACATGCCAGCAATTTCACCAGCACCCACACACTTGAAATCCCACAAAATCTCAAAGAATCCCGAGTCAAGTCTAACCCCCGAATACTGAAACGCAACTCAGATTTAAGCACGTCTCAAGCGACGAATATTTGACAGATTTTCATTGTAAATCTGAGTTGCGATTCAGTATTCGGGGGTAAGAGGTCTATGTTTCGGACACTGAATATTTGATAGAGTGAGCTAAGCGAACGAAGATCTTACAAACAACTTGGGCAATTTGGCGTTTTATGTGCGTATGTATATGTATGTATTTATGTATGTATGTTTGTCCGACGATAACTTTCGAACCATTGCATTGATCCGATCTGCATGAAATTTTGTAGGTAGCTTGTACTTGATATAATAATATACCTAATTGCAAATAATATAGCTTATGTAATTTTGTATCGTTATCATACACACCCTAGACGAGTTCTTCAACGACGTAAACAAAATAATAACGTAAATCATAAATACCTTTTTCTATCATTGTATAATCGGTTCACTTCTACAATATTGCAACACCCTTACAGGGTAAATTATGTATTGATTCAAAACTAGCTCTAAGATCTGACTCTGTTACACTTACATGCTATAAATATACTGAGTACTGAATTTACTGGTAAGTATAATGTGAGTAAAATCGGATGAGGGACTATTATGACCTATGGGGTTTTTAAAGGGGGGAAAAATAAAAGAAGTGACACAAAAAAATCAAGTTACATGTCATATGAAAGAACTTTCCTTGGACATTCCAAAACCGTTTTTACTTTTTTTCTAGGACGCTCAGTTTATGCACAGATAAGATAATACAATGGTTTATGTGCTATACAAAAAAAAAATAAGATAGCAAAAGACCCCATCTCTAAGAATTTCGTTGACATCAAAGTTTTCTTACTGGTCGGTCCATTTTTACTTTTTCTTATTTTATTTTCTTGAAATAAATTAAGGAGGCTGTCATAAATGGTGGAAGCGGCCTGTCTGATGATGGAGCCAAGGTCAGTCCAACGGAACTCTTCAATCAATTGGCCAATTGAGATAAAAACTTGTTTACCATACAAAGTTAGTGAGGTATAGTCAGAGGCAAGGTCAAACAGTAAATCTGGACAGAAATCCTTCTCAAAGTAGATAGAACATAATGCGTGATGGTGGCACATTTTTTCTGATTAGGTAATTATTTAGGTACCTGTGTAAGTACTTAACTTTTCAGAGCATTTTGGATCGCATCACGAGATCTCAGTTCGGGGCGAACTACAAGTTTATGAGGTTCCATAATATTAGTACGTACGGTTGTAACCTATGGATGGATAATAAAATAAAATAATCCAGCCAACAAGCAAGCTACGAGTAATTGGCACTGATTTCGTGCAATACACACGAATCCAGTGTCAATTAGTATGCTTGTAAATACTTACTTGTATGTAATTTTCTATGTAAATAAAAGTTAACGAACTAATTAGGTTACGTCCCGAAATATCCAGAGCGGTCCAGTTAACGCGCCAGCTGCTTCACGCTCTGATTATACTTTATCGTGTAATCATTTACAAAAAAAGAGCTTTTATATTTATTATGATACTCGTAACCGCCCACGGATTCGCCTCCGTGCTAGTTTTTCCTGTTCCTGTAATTATTTCGGGATAAAAAGTAGAATTAGTTTCCTCGATAAATGGGCTAAATATTTTTTTAAAACAAACCAGCAGCAGTTTTTGAGATAACTAAGTAAAATGCAAACACTTGCAACAATTATTTTATTAGACCTTATACAAACAAATCTTCTATTTTTTAATTTTTTGGTTTGTTTGTGATATTGTGAATTTTTTGAGCGATAGTGATAGCAATAAAAAAAAGCGGCCAAGTTCGAGTCGGACTCGCCCATTAAGGGTTCCGTAGCAGCAAGTAATATAATATGAAAGTTCTTGTATAGTTCGTCGAAAGGTAAATTGTGATTTACGATTATTTGCCTGTCGGATAAAGGAACACATCAGGGCGGTTAAAAACATTGAGACACATAAGTCTGCCATATATTGGTTCAAGAGGCAATTGAAATCACCAAACACAAGAATTTCAACCGTGAAGATGGTTTCCAATCATCTGGAATCTGGAACCCGGTGGTACGAATGTGCAAACCACAAAAAAGTGTAACATCGATTACGCGTCCTGATACGGTCAGTGTTGTGTGTCGAAATCGAAAAAAGAGTGAGAATGGAATCAATAGTAGTCTCGAAACCAATAAAAGAGTGCGAAAGAGGGTAGATCGATTTGTCTGCTAATTTCCATTACTCGTGGACTTCAGTTCAACCGTGATCATGGTGCATGCAACTGTGCCGAAATATCGGAAGTCAACTCAAAATTTAATCATGGTAAATACCCCGTTGTTTTCATAAAAATAGTGTTAAAAACCATGATAGTTTCAAAAGTTATCCATAAATACCCAACACGTTTGGGTTTGATGAAAAAACACTTAATTATAAAGACAAATGCCAAGTTTCATCAGTATAGCTCTTGAGTTTCGGAGAAAAGTGGCTGTGACATACGGACGGACAGACATGGCGAATCTATAAGGGTTCAGTTTTTGCCATTTGGCTACGGAACTCAAACAATCAACCTTTAGAACTAGCCTTTTAACTTTGACCAAAGAAAATTTATACTTCTAGTTTTCAGCTTGTTCCGAATAAATTGCAGCAAGACTTATTTCAAATGGTTTTATTTAGCTTAACCGGTGTTTAGGGTTCCGTAGCCAAATGGCAAAAACGGAACCCATTCGGTTCGTTACTATATGTGTCTTATGTATCTACTAGCTGATACCCGCGACTTCGTCCGCGTGGATATTTGAGTTCGTTTTTTTAGTTTGATATGACCAGCTGCTAGTTACCATTGTTTTAAGCTTGTACTTTAAAGTGTATTTGAATTTGAAGGTGAGTGCTGTTGTAGCCGATTTTTTTCACCAGTGTTTAGTTTAAGTATGATAGACGTTTCCCGCGATTTTGCCTTAGTGGTTATCATTGTTTTTTTTTGTAAACATTTGTGTGTATTAAAACCTGGTGACAAATGCTGCGGTAGCCGAAATTTTTTTAATGTTTTATTTTCGTATTTTGTAAAGATATTTTTTGAGATTTTATGTTATATTAGTGGCTAATTTGGGGTTTCGTATGTGTGTTGGTGTATAATCGTATCAGATTTTTTTAATTTGACATGACCAACTGCTGGTTACTATATAGTATTGAGCTTGTACTCTAGAATGTATTTGAATTTGAAGGCGAGTGCTGTTGGAGCCGATTTTTTTCAGCAGTGTTTAGTTTAAGTATGATAGATGTTTCCCGCGATTTTGTCTTACTGGTTATCATCGGTTTTTTTGTAAGCATTTGTGTGTATTAAAACCTGGTGACAAATACTGCGGTAGCTGAATTTTTTTCAATACTTTTTTTTTCGTAGTTTGTAAAACGATTTTTTGTGATTTTGTGTTATATTAGTGGCTAATTTGGGGTTTCGTATGTGTGTTGGTGTATAATCGTATCAGATTTTTTTAATTTGACATGACCAACTGCTGGTTACTAAATAGTTTTGAGCTTGTACTTTAGAGTGTATTTGAATTTGAAGGAGAGTGCTGTTGGAGCTGATTTTTTTCAGCAGTATTTAGTTTAAGTATGATAGATGTTTCCCGCGATTTGGTCGTAGTGGTTATCATCGGTTTTTTTGTAGACATTTGTGTGTATTAAAACCTGGTGACAAATGCTGCGGTAGCAGATTTTTTTTTAATGTTTTTTTTTTCGTATTTTGTAAAGCTATTTTTTGTGATTTAATGTTATATTAGTGGCTAATTTGGGGTTTCGTATGCGTGTTGGTGTATAATCGTATCAGATTTTTTTAATTTGACATGATCAACTGCTGGTTACTATAGTGTTGAGCTTGTACTTTAGAGTGTATTTGAAGGCGAGAGCTGTTGGAAGCCGATTTTTTTCAGCAGTGTTTAGTTTAAGTATGATTGATGTTTCCCGCGATTTTGTCTTAGTGGTTATCATCGGTTTTTTTTAGACATTTGTGTGTATTAAAACCTGGTGACAAATGCTGCGGTAGCAGAAAAAAATTAATGTTTTTTTTTTCGTATTTTGTAAATCTATTTTTTGTGATTTTATGTTATACTAGTTGGTAACCGAGCTTCGCTCGGAATTTTTTTCGTTGATTTTTTTTTTAGAAATCATAAGAGTCATATTATTATCTTTATTGGTTTATTCTTACTGAACAACGCCACCTGCTGGATATGCTTGCACTTAGTTGCTCACAATCGTCAATAGATGGCAGGAGCAGTCACATATTCAGTTTATGTTTAATTATTGAACTCGGAGTGAAATAATCATTTTCTTAAAATAAAACCTGGCTAGATCGATTTATCGCCCCCGAAAACACCTGTATACAAAACTTTGTGAAAATCGTTGGCGCAATTTCCGAGATCCTAAATATACATATATATATATATATATATATATATATATATATATAAGATTTTCTCGTTTAAAGGTATAAGATTAGTGGCTCATTTGGGGTTTCGTATGCGTGGTGGTGTATAATCGTGTCAGATTTTTTTAATTTGACATGACCAACTGCTGGTTACTATAGTTTTGAGCTTGTACTTTAGAGTGTATTTGAATTTGAAGGCGAGTGCTGTTGGAGCCGATTTTTTTCAGCAGTGTTTAGTTTAAGTATGATAGATGTTTCCCGCGATTTTGTCTTAGTGGGTATCATCGGTTTTTTTGTGAACCTTTGTGTGTACTCGAACCTGGTGCCAGATGCTGCGGTAGCTGAAATTTTTTTAATGTTTTTTTTTGCGTATTTTGTAAAGCTATTTTTTGTGATTTTTCTTAAAATCATTTTCCGTTTTTTCTTATTTTAGGGAAAGAATTTTCCTATTTTCTTTCTTTGTGCACCTCTGCTCTATTAGAGGAACACACCTTCTAAGTTTCATGCTTCTAGGGCTAACGGTTTAGGCTGTGCGTTGATTTTTCTTTAAACCATTTTTCCTCGTTTTCTCCTCTTCGGAAAAGAATTTTCCATTTTCCTTTCTTAGCGGATGCCTACGTCATAACATCTACCTGCATGCCAAATTTCAGTCCGATCCGTCCAGTGGTTTGGGCTGTGCGTTGATAGATCACTATGTCTGTGGTGGTTCTGTGGACTGTAGTATGTTCTATGCGCTGGTTTTCGGCGAAGCTTGCGAGGGTCCAATTGAAACACCAGTCTTCCAAAAATTCTTCTTTATTTCTTCTAAGTAAACAACTGATACAATACTTTCTTGAACCGAACTTTTCTTTATCAAAATAGTAAATCTAATCTTATTCTAGGAGACGTTGCTAACAGTTTTCCCCGCCAGTGCGCGACGTGTCGTTGGGCACTCCATCTTTCGGCTGCAACGTCTTCCCTGATGCTAGGAGGATAAGTCGCGAGGTCGGTCTCTTCAGTAGTCCTCCTTTGGTCCTCACGCTGACAATGCGTGTCCTCTTATCTGGTCCCGGGAACGTTTCTTCAACCACCCCGCGCGGCCATGTGTTGCGCGGGAAGGTTCGGTCCGCGATGATTACTACATCGCCTTTTTCGAAAACAATGCGCTCCTGCCCATTCATCTTCCTTGGCATGAGGGTCGGCAGGTATTCTCTCAACCACCTGTTCCAAAAGTGGTCTGCCAGTCTTTGCGCAGTCTTCCAGTTCGGCTTCCCGATGAGGTCAGTGTCATCGAAGTTTCCCAAGACAGTCATTCCGCAGGATCTTCCGATCAAGAAATGGTTTGGAGTCAGACTTTCTTCTCCTTCTGTCGGATCCGCCACGAGGTGCGTCAGCGGCCGAGAGTTCACCGTGTGTTCAACTTCCGTTAAAAGGGTGTGTAAGACCTCTTCTGGTGGACTCTTCTCTCCAAGTACGGCTGCGAGTGCTGTCTTTACTGACCTCACCATTCGTTCCCAGGCACCTCCCATATTGGGTGCTCCAGGTGGAATGAATTTCCAATTTATTCCTTCTCGTCTTGCTGCCTCGACGATTTCTTGAGGCATGTTCGCGAGCTCTCTTTTCAGTTCGTTGTCCGCTCCGACGAAGTTCGTTCCGTTGTCGCTGTAAATCGTTCGGGGGGTTCCTCTTCGAGCCGCCATTCTTCGTAGCGCCATTATCATGGAGCTCGTGTCGAGTGATGCCGCCAGTTCTAGATGTATCGCCCTCGTGGTTAAGCAGGTGAAGAGCGCACCCCAGCGTTTTTCCTTTCTTCTCCCTATCGTCACGTGCATCGGGCCAAAGTAGTCAACTCCAGTGCAGGTGAACGGAGGTTGGTGGTGCGCCAAACGTTCTTGAGGTAAGTTTCCCAGCGGCGGTACTTCCGGTCTTGATTTTCTCACTCGGCACCACTGACACTGATGGGATACTTTCTTCACAGCGTTCCGTAGCGACAGGATCCAGAATTTCTGCCGTATTTCGTTGATGACCGTTGCATGGTTGCCGTGATGTAAATGGCGATGATAATGTTCTATCAGTAGTTGTGGCATACGATCCTTTCCGTCGATGATAGGCAATCTCCAGTTCTGTGATCCAAAGTTTCTGATGTTCATCGCTCTGCTGTTGAGTCTAAGTATTTCATCTTCATCTAGCATCACGTCGACTTTCTTCAGACGGCTGCTGTTATCAAGCGGCTTGCTCCTCTTGAGGTTCTCTATTTCTTTCTGGAACGATCTTCTTTGAGTCTGTTTGATGAGAGCTTTTTCTGCTTTCTTCAAGTGTTCAGGTTCTACTGGTAGCCATTTTCTAGTTTCCGGATTCTGTGTTCGAGCATGCGGTTTGCTGATCTTCTGTTTCTTCTCATATGGCTTCCAGTTCTTTTCTCTGGCGGCGTTCACGCTGGCCTTCTTTCTTCGACACAAATCCAAGAACATGAAGACTCTCGCTGTCACACAGAGTAGGCGCGTCCAGCTTAAGAATCTGTTCGGGTTCGGTATCATTGATTCTTGGATTCTAGCCGTTCTTACAGCTTTTGAGTTTTTCTTCTTGACGGGATGCACTACGGAGAAGTGAGGTGGGTAGAACGTTCGATCTGGAGTACAGTCTGCTGGGGCTTTCTCGGCGTATCCACTGTCAAAAAGCTTCTGCAGTTGTTTGCCGTATTCTTCTTTGAGAGCTGCATCTTTATCTAATCTCTTCTCTACGTCCAGCAGACGATTGTGGGCCTGCGCGTAGTTGTTCGGCAGCTTCTCATCTTCCTTCTTCCACAGCAGTCCAGACTCGTACCTCCTGCCGGGTAGCTGTTTGGTCGTCTTCTCCAATAGTTCAAGAGCTCTTCCGTCAGCGTCGTTACTTGGGTGCCGCTGCTGCACGCCAATCGATTCCAAGTCGAAGTGTCTTTTTGTCAATTCTTCGATCGCTTCTTCATTTTCTGTCTGGCGGCAGTGGTTCATGTATTTAACTGGTGCAGCGGCAGATCCGGTGCTGCTTCCATGAAGCACCCATCCCAGGCTGGTGAGTGACGCGACGGGCTCGTTCTTTTTCCCTTTCAAGATCTTACGGGATACGATCAGATCCCAATTGTCTTGACCGATCAGTAGGGTCGGGCTTTCATTTTCATAGATCAGTTCGTCCATCATTACTTTCAGATGGCTGCACCCTTCAATGGTGCTCTTGCTGACGGTCTGAGGCGAAAGCTTCAAATTTTCAATTGTTCGTACTCCTTGGAGTGTTCTTCGATCTCTTCGTTTCGCCCCCTTTATTTTCAAATCCATTTTCTGGGAGTCTTTCTTTTCTATTATTTTTCCGCCAACAGTTTCAAGGGTGAGTGCTTCTCTTTTTCCGGTGGCTCCGATGCAATCAACCACGCTCTTGTCTATCAGTGACACTGTTGAACCTTCATCGAGCAGTGCCAAGATGCGAGTTGATCCTTTCGGGCCGTATATATCCACTGGGACCATCTTCAAGTAAGTTTTCTTTCCATCGGATGCTGTAAACACTGGCTTCACTACACTTTCTCCTCTTGCTGGTTGAGGCGCTGCTGCAGGCAGTTGAGCGGTTGGAGCTCTGTAAGTCTGCTCTGTGTGCAGCATGATGTGGTGCGGCCTCTTGCACTTTCTGCAGGGTTGGCTTCGGCAGTTCTGTCTCGCGTGTCGCTTGCGTAGACACTTGAAGCACAGTTTCTTCTTCACAGCAATTTCCCATCGTTCGTTGATCGATGCGTCCCTGAATTTCTTGCACTCGGTGTTCCAATGTTCGCCTTCGCAGTGAGCGCAGAACTTCTTAAATCCTTCGGAGGTCGCAGCAACTGTGTTTGACTCGGAGTCTTCTTCTTCATGGGTGGCGTGCACCGGATATCGTTTCTTAACGACCAGTTCCGGTGGCGCGATCTTTCCGCACAGATCTGCTTCCGCTTCTAGGAACTTCTTCATTTTCAATAGCTCTGGCTCTTCATCGCCAATGCGTGCACTGTAATCCAGCCATCGGTACCGGAGTATTGGCG
The DNA here is from genome assembly GCA_939531255.2 of Thera britannica. Taxonomy (NCBI): domain Eukaryota; kingdom Metazoa; phylum Arthropoda; class Insecta; order Lepidoptera; family Geometridae; genus Thera; species Thera britannica. Next base: position 13,693,403 of record OW618040.2, on the reverse strand, counting down.
AGAGCTTCTCTGTGATGCTTCGGCTGATCTCTGGTGAGTACAGGTAGTGCGGCTTCTTCAAGGCGGTTATCGTCGTAACCGCATTTCCCACGTGACTGGCGAAGATGCAGATCTCTCGCGGGGTGTCTCCGATGCGTGGTAGCTCCTTAATCTTCTGTAGCTCAGCCAGCACCAGTTGTTCAGGTCTCCCGAAGCGTCGTTCTAGTGCAGCGATGATTTCCTGGGGGTCTGAAGTCACGAACAGTAATCCTCTGATGGCTTCTTTGGCAGCTCCTTTCACTGCCTTCCTGAGGCGAGCCATATTGTGTACGGTCGTACACATCGCCGCGCTATCTTCATATGCCCTTTTGAATGGCAGCCATTCTTCATGAGACCCACTGAATTCTGGCAGGTCCCAAATCTTTGGTGACACGGTCATGCTTGGTCGTACCGATCTGGTGGCGTTCATGATAGCTTCGGCAAGTTCCTTAATTTCACTCTTCTGAGTTGGCTCGTTCTCGATTGGTTCTGGGTTCTCGAAATAGTTCGTCTGTTGTACCCATTGTTCGACGTGGGTCGATCGTTCAACTTCATATTCTTCATCCAATTCTTCTTCAGAAGCGTATTCTGCTAACTCCAGATTTGTCTGGGCTAGCGCAGCGGCAGCCTGTGCAGCTTCCAATTGCTTCTGCTGTAGTTCTCGGAGAGCTTCCAGTTCAGTTCTTCTACTTGATTTCGTAGATCTCTCCGGTTTCCTCTGGATGACGGTTTCTGAAGACGCGCACGGTAGGGCGGTAGGTCTCCCTCCAATGTTCTTCAGTTTCGTTCGTTGCGTGGCCGCCGATTCGGCTGCGGGCGCGGTCACCCTCGTGGGGGTGAGCTTCGCGGATACCGACGCGAGGCGTGCAAACACGGGCTCAGAGCGGCCGAGCTCGGTAGCATGCGCGGACGCGGACGCGAGACTCACGCTCGCGGGCGTGGCCAATGCCTGCTTAGACGTTCGGGTCTGAGCGGCCTTCGGTTCTTTCGCGGCGGCGCCGTCGGGGCGCGGGGGAGGGGCGGCAACTACGGTAGCTGCCGCCAACGCGGCGCGAGTCCTCCTCCCTATGCACGAAGCGGCGGGCTCCAATGCTGCGCTAGTGGCAGCTACGGTGCGGCGCGACGTGGTTGTCCCGGCGGAAGCCTCCGTGGTTCCAGTATCAGTTGTTGCCAAAATCTCCATCGACCAGTCAGTGGTCAACGCTCCAGCAGAATCTTCCTTGTCCGATCTGGACTTGGCGACTGGCGAACGTGAACGGACGATCGGCATCTTCTTTCTTCTATCCGGCTCGAAGGACCAAAAAATGTGGTGGTTCTGTGGACTGTAGTATGTTCTATGCGCTGGTTTTCGGCGAAGCTTGCGAGGGTCCAATTGAAACACCAGTCTTCCAAAAATTCTTCTTTATTTCTTCTAAGTAAACAACTGATACAATACTTTCTTGAACCGAACTTTTCTTTATCAAAATAGTAAATCTAATCTTATTCTAGGAGACGTTGCTAACAATGTCAGTCAGTCACCTTTGAGTTATATATATATAGAAGAAGAAGAAGAAGAAGAAGAAGAAGAAGAAGATTTGAGATTTGATTATGATAGAACTATGTTTATCAACACCAGAAGAGTTATTTTGCTTCGTGTGCCAACTCTTAACTTTTTCAATTCATTTTCCCAAGAAAACACACATAGTTTTGGGAAACCCTTGCTACAACTATAAAGAAAGATATAAAACTTACATGAAATGTGACTTGCGAAGGGTTTTACCGCTTGTATGGTCGTAAACTCGAAGGAGAAATGATGCTTTAGAATGTGGACTAACACGCTTCTGTCACTCCAGAATAGACCAGTTATATAGAAGAAATAATAAGCATTTATCGTCAGTAACCGCTTTATTTGTAAGTTATAAGAATAAGAATAATAATTGAATATAAATTTGTGTAAAAAGATCTTACGTGCAATAAGTTATTTGGCAACAATCTTTCATAAAAAACAGTTACTGGCGTTGAATATAATATAGGTAAGTCGGTAAGTATCTAAATTATTTTGTTTTGGTTATTGCTGTTGTTATGGTACTAAAAGTACAAGATGAAATATCTACCGATGTCACATCTAATCTACCTTGAATAGAACTAAAGTAACATCAATATATTTTTTACCTTCTAATCTACCGGACTAGTTTCCAATAAGTACCAGATAATCGTATGATATCGGGATGGCTCACACATAGTAGGTAGGTACCTACGTACTGAACTACGACTACGAAGGCCTGTTCTGATAGCTTTGTGTGTCCGGAGTCGTAAACTTAGGAAGTGCGATTCCGTCCTTGGACTTAAGATTAAGATGACCCTGAAATACTATAAACCCATAGGATCTCTAGCCATCTTTAAGTAACTGTAATAAAAGTCAATTCTTCGTGTTTTCTCATAAAATGCTATCTTTATAAGGTTAAGAAAGAGATAATACTCCATTTTATGGGTACTCAGCGTTTTTTACAACTTTTACCCACCTTACTATCTTACCTGAACGATTTAACGATATTGGCAATATGAAATAACTAATAATTTACCCAAATCAATAAAAAATTAAGGAAGATAATACCTACCTTTGATACCTTCGCTAACACACAAGGTTATTTGATAGGAGAATCGCTAATTAGTTAGTGATTAATCATTTATGACCCACTCCAAGTTGCTGTGTGGCCTATTATACAAATTTTATGATGGTATTCGTTTTAATTATTAGGCTAGAGTTAATTACGCCTGTTCAGTTATACAATCGCTGTAGCTGAAATCCAATAATTGAGCACGTCAAAAAACAAAAAAACTTTATGGTGGTATGTTCCTAGCTACTTGCTTCTTTTTATATTATTTAATAGGTGTTCATCAGCTCTTCAGGGGGATGACTTCATTCAGAAAGGATCATTCTCGGAGTTTATACTATGTACTATGTATGGTGATGGAGTGACGACATTGTTAAGATCGCAGGAAGTCGGTGGATGGAAAGGGTTCAGAATCGTTCTTCCTGGAAATGTGTAGGGGAGGCCTATGTTCAGCAGTGGACTTCTTCAGGCTGAAAATGGTGATACTATGACGTTGCAGAATAAATGATAAAGACTACTCACTTTTGAACACAATGCGCTGCGGTGAGCACAGTATCCGTGCTGACGATGAAGCCTCCACAGAAGGAGTTACCGTTCAGCACCATCGACACCTGGTACGGATGTCGGTTCACCGAGCTGGGGCGTCCCCCAATTATCTGGCCACTCAGCTCGGGACACGATTGGAGATCTATATCTTGGCTCGGCTCTTGCAGCTCGGTGTCTTCGGGCAAGACCTCTTCTGAACAGCATTCTGTGTTTGTTTCTTGGAGATCTAAAATTGTACCAATAATTGGATAGCTCCAATTAAAAATAATTTAGCTACATAAAAAAGTAGGATAATAGGTATATTAACTACTACTGCCTATACTTAACAACACTAAAGAAGAATAGCTAGAAGCCTAGTTTCAAACTACGAAAACTTACTTCAGACCTTGCTTCGTGATCGATTATCATACCTACACATACCTACATACATAACGACCACCAAAATGCAAGATTAAATTGGTAAGTTTTTTAAAACCCCGATTTCTGATTGAAAGTAATTTTCAGCTTTACTTTTTGTTTACGTATCAGTAAATCCCTGTAATTATAACTTATGTTGAACACTTTTGTAAGAAAGATATTTCAGACGGAAGGACTCATTTTGAAACTGAATTTCAACATTTTGGTGTAGGTGTGCAATGCATTCTTTATCGGAAGTAGATTTTTTTTTTATTTGTATGCTTATTATGAATTACATATTCTAGGTGTCCTCACTAAAGAGAATTTTCACGAAATATCTAGTGATAACTCACCCCCAAGAGCCAGGCAGCATATCAGTAGCAGCACAGTCTTCAGGGCAGCCATCGTCAACCATCCGCGGTACCACCAGCCGGGTGAATAGGCAGGTCGCTGGCGCGGTGTACCAACTCTGAGCGTTGCCAAACACGACCGCCACGATTCTGCACGGTCTCACGGTCGCGACCTTGAGGTTCTTTGACACGGCCAAAGAAATTACGCCTAAATTCAGCTGGACGATCATAATTAGACGATTCTGATTCAAAGTCAAATTCAAATTTAATATCATACAACCTCTTATGAACAGCTTATGAAGAACGGACAAGAAACTGGTGGTATGACAAAGAAATATAAAATTCATGGCGCAAAAAAGCTCAAGACTCAAGTCCGATGCACAGAAGAGCTCAGACATAAATGCCACTAATAGTGGTCACCAGTCTAAATAGTGTAACTTGCAGAAGATTGCTTAACTAAGTCGATCTGCTACGAATGTAACTATGCCATGAGCACCTTTTGCTTGAGTTGTAGGTAAATAGCATTCATCGGCGAAATGCCTAGCAAGTTTATCAGATGATAAAAACACGACATAACATAATAATACCGCTTACTAGGTTAGTATAGGAGATACCTAGTCATATTCTCGCATCACAGAGATGTAGTCCGTGTCTTACGAAAACATATGAAAAGCGATCTAAATGATAAGGAACTCAGCAGCTATGAAAAAAGCTTAAAGGCCTGCGCACACCTAGGCCGCTGGCGACCGCGATCAATGAAACGCTGTCAAATATCGCTGTCAAATTTGACAGCGTTTCACTGATCGCGTTCGCCAGCGGCCTCGGTGTGCGCAGGCCTTGACTCAACTCTATGACGTTACAATAAATAGTTTGCTAACAGTTTAAAACTTCTTCAGCGGCGTAACGATGGCCGTGGGAATCTCTAACAGCTTTTCAGTGTCAATAATAAATACGTACGCTAGTAGGTTCGTTTCTAACGTTCAGCTACTAAACAGGTACCTTAGGTACTTACAACTTCCCTACCTTTAATAAGCGTAACGTGTACGTCGCGTATCAACACAAGTATAACGCTATTATTAGCGCCGGCATATACACACATCAAGCTCAAAATAAACTACCGGTTACTTGAATAGGAATACATAATAAAAGCGGAATTTCAGAAAATGGGTGTCTCAAGAGTATACCTATATACCTCAAACGTCGCATTTGGAAAGAAAAATTACATCTAAATCCTAAGAAAAATCAATACCAGGTGGGATCTCCATGATCTACTTATTAAATTCACAAGCGTTTTATCGATCCGATTCCAATGATTCTTGTTTTATTTGAAAGGATTGGTCTCATAATAAATTTGCGAAGATTGATGAGGATTTTCGGAATGTCGAACAACTTTTAGCGTGCTCGCAAGATCTACAGCTCACAGAGCCACTAATGAAATAATAAACAACAATAGTTATAAACCGATTCAGTAAAAAGTTTCTCACCGCCGCCGCCGCCGAAAGTTCTCGTGCAGTAAATATTAGTCACGAAAAGGTCAAGACCGTGTTTTTTCAGCGGTGCGATAAACAGCGTTGTGCAAGCTGACACGCGGCCCCATGTGGGACCACTGATAAGACCTAAGCCAAAAAAAAAACCCTAATTGCCTAATTGGCCTAATTATGGATTGTCAGATCCTTAACCTAAAGAAAAGTGTATTGCCCTGGCCCCTGCTCATACAAAACTTCAACCTATTTTTCTCTAAAGCAACTCACCGGCCATCTCATCACAAGTTCAGTCTCTAACACATGAAAATAGACACGTGTTATCAGATGAAGAAAATTAAAATAAAAGCATTCTAGAGTGGAGACAGAAATGCAATCTGCAACGTTATCGTCGGTCCGGGCTGCGGTGCTCGCCAATTCCCAGTAGCCACCCAATTTCGCTCCTTCCGCACAACGCTTTTTTGGTGCCGGAATGTGATTGTAATAAATAATCCGGTTTTTTGCTCGGATCGGACAGTGGCGTAATTGCCAGCGGTGAAATATAGATGCAACCGATGGCGTTATTGAAACAACGTCGAATTAATGAGTCTGATCCTGACTGCTGGCAATTTGCATGATATATCCAACATGGCCGCATGTTCTGCTTCTCGATGCAAGTGCGAAATACAACGAGTAAAATATGGGATGATGAAAAAAAGCATACAACTGTACACGTCAATATTATGTAGGACTGTGACAAACGGTTAACCGGTCATAAAGTTTCGAACCTACCAGCTAGCAGAAATCTAAAAATGAAGCTGGGTAAATAGTATGAATAAATTAACTTTACTTATTTACTATTCAATAGAAGGTACCTATACAGGGTTATTCATTATTAGCTGCAAATACTCAGGAATTAGGTTCAACAAATAAAATAAAAAATATTTATGAAATGATTTTTTTTAAGTTTTGATTTAAGTTTTTGTATCAATTTTTTTTTTTTTTAATTTCTTTACGGCTATTGCATAATAATTGCCATCGAGAACAGGACGATGACCCACCCAGACGGTGACTGAACGCAGAGTGTCGCTCACGGCGCGCGGGCGCGGATCAAAGGTCAAAATAGGTCAGGCGACAATGATTTGAATGATATTCCAAAGGATATCATTCAAATCATTGTCGCCTTTATCGTATTTCTCGGGATTTTCATAAGCAAACTTAAAAAAAATCATTTCATAAATATTTTTTATTTTATTTGTTGAACCTAATTCCTGAGTATTTGCAGCTAATTATGAATAACCCTGTATATAACCTACGTAGGTACTCTCGCTACCGGCCCCGTTCGACCTTTCCATCCTGTACATACCTATCTGTCTATCTATATTCCGCCAGCGATGGAATTGCCCTTTAATTATAGAATAATTACACTCTAAAAACAAGTGTTTGTTTTCCCAGAGTTGACCTCACATAGCACATGATTCTCTCAGCCTCGTGGAGCCGTGCCAAAGCGCACCATTTGGCAGGAACTCGACGAATCTATCAGTGGAATGGCGGACGTGAGGTTCACGTAGGTACCTAAGTATATAATTATCTACCAACCTATACAAGCCCTTCGATTTTTAGGTAAGTAGATACCGCAATCGATGGGCAGTTATGGCCAGCGCACATCTAAGCGATGGCGATGCCAATACGGTGATACGTTGCAAACATCGCTATCTTATTTGACAGTGTTTCACTGATCGCCATCGCAGATTGCTTAGATAATAGACCTTGCTACCGGCGCGGCTAGCCGCTTATCGAAAATATATTTTTCTACCATCAAAATGATCATTCGTAACAATAAACTTCTGCTTTGCTTCTATCTTAATTTAAAAATAAATTATATTTAAAAAAAACTCGCTTTTAGAGCTAATCGAACTGAAAAGTAAAAAATATTTTTTATTACAGAGTTTATTATTGCAGTACCTAGTAGAAGATTGAACAATCGATTTTTAGGGTTCCGTAGCCAAATGGCAAAAACGGAACCCTTATAGATTCGTCATGTCTGTCTGTCTGTCTGTCCGTCCGTATGTCACAGCCATTTTTCTCCGAAACCGTTAGAGCTAGACTGATGAAACTTGGCGAGTAGATGTATTCTGTGAACCGCACTAAGTTTTTTACATAAAAATAAAAAAATAACTATAAATTTTGGGGGTCCCCATGAAACTGAAACTCAATTTTTTTTTTTATCGAACCCATACGTGTGGGGTATCTATGAATAGGTCTTAAAAAATGATGTTGAGGTTTCTAATATCGTTTTTTCTAAACTGAATAGTTTGCGCGAGAGACACTTCCAAAGTGGAAAAAGGTTGGTCCCCCTCCCCTCTAACTTCTAAAGTAAGAGAATGATAAAACTAAAAAAAATATATGTTGTACATTACTATGCAAACTTCCAACGATATTTGGTTTGAACGAAATCTAGTCAGTAGTTTTTTTTTTATACGTCATAAACCGTAAACCGCAATTTACCTTTCGACGAACTACAAGAACCTTATTATGTTGGACCAACATTTTACCACTTTGGAAGTGTCTCTCGCAAAAGCTATTAAGTTTAGAAAAAAACGATTTAAGAAACCTCAACATCATTTTTAAAGACCTGGGGACCCTAAAATTTATTGTTTTTTTTCTACTTTTGTGTAAAAATCTTAATGCGGTTCACAGAATAATCTACTCGCCAAGTTTCATCAGTCTAGCTCTTATAGTTTCGGTGAAAAATGGCTGTGACATACGGACGGACAGACAGACAGACATGACGAATCTATAAGGGTTCCGTTTTTGCCATTTGGCTACGGAACCCTAAAAAAGCGTGGTAAAAATAGCGATCAATGCTTCGCTCTGCCCATCTGATTAACCTACGCCTCCAGCCTCCAGCGCTACGCTAGACTTTCTTTGTGAAATATACTAAAAGTACCCAATCCGTGTTCCAATTAATAACAATAGGTAGGTAATAACAGGCAAATGAAACATAACACTTTTTCGTCGCAGTGTTGGACACGAGTAGTGCAACGCCACAGATATATTACCTCCGGAGTGCTTTGCGCGATAATGCAAGCAAAGGTAGCCATTCACCATCCGGTAGGCCAATATAGTTCGAGCACTGTAACTCATAAATAAAAGCCATTATCAATACGCTGCTGACGCTTCAGCTTCTGACACTCTACCTACTTAAAGGGTGTAACTTAATATCCCTTTATTTCACACGTGTCGTGGTGGTGTGGTGGTGTCGTGGTGTCACTTGTTATTACATCACCTGCGTGTTCCTGGTGAAGCCGTAGCCGAGGAACCGCTCATCATGCGGTGGCACGGCGTCCGGCGCCACGTAGAACGGCTCGTATAGCAGCTCAAAGTTGGTCACGTTGTGGCTGACGTGACTCTCGGAGCTCTCGTTACCGCCGCTTGCTTCCCATCTGCATGGACATTCACTTTCTATTATTTTTGTGATGAACAAAAGCTTTAATAATTGTCAGTTCTTCTGTATCACTGGTTTTGTAAGTATGTAGGTACTTACTGGAGTTTTTGATATTGTTTTTGTTAAGTATGTTTATGTATAAAATATTATGTTAAGTACTCATGTAATAAATGTATCGCTTTGGAGTGTCTGTTAGGATGCATTTATGTTCAATAAACAATTTAAATTTGAATTTGTCTATTGAAGAGAAGAAGTATTTATTAAAATTTGTGCTTACTCACTTTGAAAAATTGCTCGCGTATTGATTATAAATGAACACCTTGCGGTGGAAGGGTATGGCCAGCTTGTTCCTCGAGAGCCGCACGAGCTCTGACTTGTTGGAGGGGAAGTTGGCGACGCGCCGGTCCAGCTCGTAGGTTGGCACCACATACGCGCACAGTGGACATTTAGGAGCCGTTGAAAGGAACTGCAAAAATAAGTCTTATTCATAATCTATGAAACTGGGGACTAAGACATCTCTAATGCACTACGATGATTTCAAAACTTAACCAAATAGTTCTTACCATATCCATAGACTCTGCCATCCCTCTGGATGGCACAATATCCACATCGACCAGGAACACATGAGACGTGTGGCAGTTCTTCCTCGCCAAGTTCCGGAGCATGTTCTGAGGGTATGGGTGCCGAGAGGTCCACGCTACTGGATCCGTCTTCCTGTCACTAGGTGGCAGGGGCTTTACATTGCAATCTCTCGCCCAACTGGGCATGCTGCCTAACACGGCGGGCCTTTCTGAAGGCGTGGCCACGTGTATCGCTATTCTAGAGTATACTTCAGGGTTGCATCTGAGTAACCAAGTCGCAAAAGCACGCAGTAGCCTCATCTCATCGCCCGCAACGAACACGGCTACCGATATGGGCCCACTCCAATGCGCTGCAATCCGTAGCAGCTCGTGCAGTCGCTCCATGGAGCTCTGAGTCGCGAGGCAAACGTGCCGATCGCTGGACACGTCCGAGTACAGATCCCCAACCGCAGCATAGTCGAACATCCTGAAAGACCTGGAGAAATCCCATCTTCCCAATCGTAGGTCGAGCATGGCTATCGGATCATCGTCGCGAGTGTTGGAGAGGGTGTCGATGCAGGGCTCGCAAGAAGACGGCTCTGGTGGCGCGGGGCTGGTGCTGGCGGCGGGGCAGGGTGCTGCGGCCGGCCGGAGGAGCCACAGGTTGGCGGCCGCGTTGTAGATCACCAGCGCGACGCCAGTCAGGGTAATGATGCTCCATTGGCAACGCCAACTCCACTGAAATAAACATTCATTTGTCCAGAAAGAGTGGATAACTCCTCGTATTTGAATTCGTAATTGCTAAGGTATGTTATAGTTAAAGGTATGACGTAGTTATCTTTAGGTAATAAGCTATTCTAATTCACCTGAGTAGCTAAGACTTACCAGCTTATCTTTCTGTAAAATATTTTTGTGACCGTGACGGTGTACCATTTTGACGACGCCTTTGATTCCTGGGATCCTGATGTTTACGTAGAACTTGCAAACATTACGTTCGAGTTTCCAATACAAACTGCTCTGAAATGTGCGCAAAAAACTCTTAAATGCAGTGATACGAGACGCCTATCGATTATGGTGATAATAAGTCAATAGGTGTAGGTACAATAATTCAATGCTAATGGCACGTCATAAAAAAATAAATAGGTCAGTTGTTAGTTTCCTAAACAAAATATTTATGAGAACGTACAGTAGGTAGGTTTTTGCAATGCCAAAAATAGAATCGGTCGATCATGATCACCACAGTTAGAGAAACGGTTTGTTGGGCTGATCTACAGTTGAAATTCCTAATTTTCTGTTACAGAACTCTAATAATCTAGAATGTATTACATAATAAATTACAAAATTAGACACCTTAGGTACTTACTTTATAGCGTTTTCGCAATATGTACTAGACATATTAAGTAGTTGAATTTAATAAAACATATTAAGTACTTCAACCAATACGAAGTTGTTTTGTTACCATAACACGGAAATATACATATTGTAGGTGTACATAGGTATATTATTTTTAACCATTTTCGCTTAGGGTTTATAGGTGATTTCACTAACAGGTTATTTATTTTGGAGAAACTTCAAAATACTGAGATAATAATAACAAAAGACAGCTTGACAGGTGTAGCCCGGGATGTTCATCCTGCGCATGCCTGGGTATTGGACATGCGCAGACTACCCCAGGATCATCTGGCAGGGTGCGAGTGTGTCTATAGCTTTAACAGCTTTGACACCTCAGAACAAAAATCACCGCAGACACCATGGCCAAGACGTTGATGATACGAGCCGTAGTTTGTTGCCTGTTCTCTAGGCTTGGTCGCTTGGAACTGGCGTAAGGCACCTCGACTCACCTTATATGACGTTTCTAAGTGATCCTTGCGATCCATAATCAATCATATTATTTTTACAATTGAATTTTACGACTTATTTTTTTACCTACTGAATAAATACACTTTTGATTTTGACGATTGAGTATGAAATAAGTTATAACATGGTCTAGGTTCATGTAGGTACCCATACAGGGTTATTCATTATTAGCTACACAAACTGACAGAGCCTAATTTTTGGGCCGTGAATATTTTGTTTGGCGGAATCAATTTAAATCCTAAGCTGATTTAAGTTTTAGTAACAAAATTTTATTTTTATTACTTTCTTTACGGCTATTGCATAATGATTGCCACGGAGAACAGAACGATGACCCACCCAGGCGGTGACTGAACGCAGAGTGTCGCTCACGGAGCGCGGGCTTGGATCATAGGTCAAAATAGGTCAGGCGCCAATGATTCCACAGGATATTCTTTATCGATTTTCTCGGGATTTTCATAACAAAACTTTAAAAAATCATTTCATAAATATTTTTTATTTTATTTGTTGAACCTAATTCCTGAGTATTTGCAGCTAATAATGAATAACCCTGTATATAGGTAGGTACATGAACCTTACGTTTTCCTGATACCGTAGCTGTCGAGGCTTCAACGATGAGGTCGTCGATACATCAAGACTCAAGGAATGATTCGAGATGAGCCGAGAATTAGGCTCCAGTCTGATGGTCAAGGTCTGTCCAACGGAACTCTGCAAGCAATTGACCAATTGAGTTAAAACTTGTTTACCACACAAATTTAGTGAGGGATAGTCAGAGGCAAAGCCAAACAGTGAATCTGGACAGAAATACTTTCTCAAAGTAGATAAAACACAATAACACACAACTTTTTTCTGACAATAAAACGCCCTGCTCCAGTGCACATGTTGTGTAGGTGTTGCGCTTGCAACCGCTCCTGCCTTCATGTTCGTAGCTGCTGGCCACCTGCTGCTGCTGCTGACTGAGCACAGCGTGAGCCAGGCCGCGCCGGATGATGATGATCATGTTATGTTTTTCATAGATAAAAAGTAGATCAAACTATCAAATCCATCAAATCAAAAGTTTTTGACAGATTCTTATCATTGAAATATGTCATTGTCAAAGTATAATGTTATGTCAATGTCCGTAACATGCTCGCTCAATCATCCATCATCCATCACCATCTCACCACATAACCTAAAAATTTGCTTTGCTCAATCGCAAAAATTAAAAATAATCGTGAGAAGAGAAATTTAAATTATTTAGAGGCTTATTTTAAAAATGGTGTTCACGATTCCTGACTGGGAGGATGGAAACATAAAAAACAATACTACGTTCAGTGAGAAAGCAAAGGTAAGTAATTAAATAATGTATTTACAAACAAAAACTTTCATGTTTCGTGCGGCTTTCTTTCATTAATATTCTTAACGGTTTAATGCTTATCTACCTAACCTATTTATTTTACTCCTGCTTATGTAGCATATTTTGTAAGTAGGTTTCTGAAGGTTCACTATCCAAAACGAATAAAGATTTTTGTTCGATTCAGTGATCATTGTGATGTAGGAAAAGTGTGATTTTATGCATGCACTATAATTTCAGGGGGCGCAAAGAAATGGCTCTCCAAAGAAAGCTCCTCAGAAGATGGCAACTTCAAAAACAACAACTAAAATAAATGGTATTTCAGAGAGGTCAAAAATGATAAACAAAGAAAATAAAAAACATCTCAGAAAGCAAACACATACAAAACGAGATGGGATGGGAGATAACAAAAAAGCAAATAGAAACATCCAGCCTGATAAAGCAAAAAATACCAAGAATGTTTTACCAAATGCAAGTCAAGGTACCTCGAATAATAAGATACAGACAAAACAGAAAAGATGTTACTCCAAAAACAGAAATGTAAAAAAAGACAACAGTGACTGCAGTATGAAAGTTGAAAACCTTGATGTTGATAAGCTTGATGAAGTATTGTTAAATGCTAAGAAAAAAAAGTTTAATGAGGCCTTGAGAAATGATGATGTAGAAGCTTTACTATTTCAAGAAGACAAGAGCCCAGAAGTTAAAAAAGAAAATCCACAAATCCAAAAACAAAAAAAAATGCAACAGAGCAATCAGGCTTATGTAGCGAACCAATCTCTCATTAGAGAACAGCTTTTTACAGATAAAAAACAAAAATTTAATAACAACAAAATTGTAAAAGCTAAAAACGTTAAGAACAACAGTTTAAACAGACCTATCATAGACAATGAAGTCTTCAAAGTGAAAGCTACAGCAGGTAATCTAGATCAGAATAGTAATAGCCCTAGTGTGCTATCCAGTCAAGATATTAAGAAGACTAAAATAAAGAAAATGCTCAAAGAAGAGAGTAATAGAAATCCAATAAGTTTCAATAGAAACAAATTGAGGGGAAGAATGCTTGATCGATTAAAATGTAAGAAAGATGACAAGTTAGATGGTACTCATTAAATTTTTTTTTAGTTCAATCATTGAGGAAGTTACAATGATGCAACATCTAACCTAGCCAAAACTAAGTCAAGCTTTTAGTTTTGGAATGATGAAATTAACAAAGACTTCTTGAGATAGGTACTTTGTTGTAAATACTTGACTCCCATAAAACAGAACCAACAATATTTTTTTTTGTTTATTTAACCTATTTTGTCCTACTGCTGAGCACTGGTGGTCTAGTGGTAGCGGCCCCGCCTTCCGATCCGAAGGTCGTGGGTTCAAATCCAGTGTGTACCAATGAGTTTTTCTGTCGAAAAATTTATGTGCACTATGCCAGTACTCTCAAACGGTGAAGGAAAACATCGTGAGGAAACCGACGTGTCGTAGAACCTAAAAAAGTTTGAGCAATACGTGTCAAGAGTCACGCAAAAAGGGCCCGCCATCGGCCTACTTGCGGAAAAACCAACCAACCATTTGCACATCAAGTGCAAATGATAAAAAATCTGCTGAAATCTGCCTACTGCTGGGCAAAAATCTCCACTTTGCTCTCTCGAGCCTCCTCCTACCAACTACAATCTAAATTATTATGAATAAAAATTAAGGAAAGGTTTCCTCCACAGCCGCACAGTTCAGGTTCCTCAATGAGAAGCTGTATACGTCATCAGGCAGCGAGGCCAGCCAACTGTTCCAGAATGATCCTTCTGCATTTCACAACTATCACGAGGGCTACCAACAGCAGCTGAAGAAGTGGCCTCTCAACCCTCTGGATGTTATTGTCAAACGAATACAGAAGATGTAAGTGGTTTCTTAGCCTCAGTTAGAACCTAGACTCTTTAGTCGTTCCTAAGATCACCTTAGTTCAATCATCATTCTGCATGATTAAGAATTTAGTTTTTCCTTTATGCGTCATGCACATGAGTCATATCAAGATTTTCTTTTTATTGTTCAAGTTTTGTCTGCATTCAATTATAGTAAATCAAATAATTTGTAGAAGGCTTAATAGGTCGTTACTTTAACACCAGGCCAAAGTCCCACCTGATAGCAGACATGGGTTGCGGCTCGGCTGAGCTCGCGCGGCGCGTGTCACAGGCGGTGCGTTCGTTCGACCTAGTGGCGACGGCGCCGCGCGTGGAGCCCTGCGACATGGCGCACACGCCGCTGCTGTCGGCCTCCGTGGACGTCGCCGTCTACTGTCTGGCGCTCATGGGCACCGGTCTTACCGCCTACCTGCTGGAAGCTAATCGCGTCTTGAAAATGGGGTATGGCTCTCTAGATTAAGCAAAATTTGCCCCCGTAGGAACCACTAGCTGATTGAATACTTATTTCGTTCTTTTGCAAATTAATGGCCTTACTTACAAGCGTTACTTAGGTGTGACGCACTGCTTAAACTACGCCCTGTCTCTGTTTGACATTACGGAATGGTAAGAGATGACAGTTGCTTAAACACTGATTATCTTTTGAAAAACGCTTTTATGTAATGGGGTAATTCTTTTCATTGAATTATAACAATCAGCTAGAGAACACAGGTGGTCTAGTGGTAGCGGCCCCGCCTTCGGATCCGAAGGTCGTGGGTTCATATCCAGTCGTGTACCAATGAGTTTTTTCTGTCTAAAAATGTATGTGCACTATGCCAGTACTCTCAAAACGGTGAAGGAAAACATCGTAAGGAAACCGCCGTGTCGTAGAACCTAAAAAAAGTTGAGGAACACGCGTCAACGATCAAGCAAAAAGGGCCTCCTAATTTAAGGTCGTACTTTGTTACAGCGGTCTTCTTCTGATAGCGGAGGTAGAGTCCCGCTTCTCAGACGTGAACGCGTTCACGAAAGAGGTGGCTCGGCTCGGCTTCAAACTCCAGAAGGTGGACAACGAGCGGGATGTATTCTTCTTCATGGAGTTCGTTAAGAACCAAGACCCACCAGTTAAGAAGTCCAAACTGCCCGTGCTGACTCTAAAACCTTGCATTTATAAACGGCGTTGAAGTTGCAGAATTGCCTTTATTTGGAAGTTAAAGAGTCGTGGGTTAGTCCCCTTGTCTGTATAACTGCGTGTGAAGTAGACAAATAGAAGCAAATGGGTCTCGGCTAGAATGTTAGATGTGCCCATCATAGACGTGCCTCTGACTAACTTGCATAATATGTATATCCTAAAGGTAAAATGGATGGGGATTTGTCGTACCTAAACTTATATTAATTTTTACTGCTTCAAAAACATCTTACGTGTGAACTATGGTTTATATCGATATTGTGGCTATTGGCGCAGACGCGTGGGGACATACGTCACTTCCACAGATTTGGCTGCCTCACACACTACATCACATTACGCTCGCGCCTCGTCACTTGTTGTAGCAACAATCAATCGCGCTAATTTAGGCTGTTGTGCCGGAGCTAATGTGTATCATTAAATAGAGATTCGCTTCATACATTTTTTTTTCATTAAATAAAAATGGTAGCCCCGCCATGAAGCACAGTAAAAATTATTTACTTATCAACGATTGAGTTAATCATAACCTATAAAGTTGAATAAAAAACTTTTATAAAAGATAGATCTTTATTTTATCTACTTACCTAAATCAGACTTAGAGATTGCATTATTTCATAAACTATGTAGCAGCTAACACAAACAAAATTTTGACAATTGATTTGAGTCAATCAGGAGATCGTCGGCTCTTCCAACGCTAAGTATTGAGCTCCTCCATTACATCTTCAGCTTCTGCTCTTAGGTTTTCCACTTTTTCAATCAGCATCATCTGTGATTAGAACGAATTAATAACTAATATGCCCTCTAAATGTTCCATTCATATAGAAACTGACGGATTGGGTTGGGGTTGTATGTATGGTTTGCTTAAGCACAACTTTGGAACTTTTCATTAGATCTGCATGGAATTGAGTAGGTCAACTATCAAGATTAGCTGGTAAGAATATGGTAGAAAGTGTTCAAAGAGATCGTCACCCGCGCAGCACTGATGAGATGGTTAGCAGCGCTCCTCGACATGTGAGAGACACTGGCCGCCAAGCTGTCCGCCGAAGCCTTCGCGAGGTCCTCTATCCTCTTGTATCCGGCTCGAACTAATTGTAGGGCGCGGGTCTACACATAATAAAGGTTAATTTATTATAAGACAAACCGCCCGCGGCTTTGCTCGCGTGAGGTCCGGATAAAAGGTAGTGTATCATGTCATAAACTAAACATTTCCATTTTTTTCATTTGGTTTTGGGTCTTTCGTGCTGGCTACGGTTCCTCCTACTGTGTTTTTGGTATGTTCTTTTTACAACATAAAAGTAAGAGTTGAATTTCCAGTGATGCCATCCATTAACTAACTTACCCGTTACGTACAAGCGTTGCTTATAAGGCTTGCGCACATCTAGGCGATGCGATGGCGAAACTGACCAGCAGAACGCTGTCAAATTCACAGCGTTTCAGCTGATCGCCATCGCCTAGATGTGCGCATGCTTTAAGCGAGAGATATTGTTTAAAGTAAGTCGTGTCACTGTTCGTCATGACCTAATGCTAAGAGATGGCAGTTCATCATCATCATCATCATTATCAGCCTGAGGAAGTCCACTGCTGGACATAGGCCTCCCCTACACATTTCCAGGAAGATCGATTCTGAGCCCTTTCCATCTATCGACTTCCCGCGATCCTAACAATGTCGTCGGGTCCATCTGGTGGGTGGGCGCCCTACGCTTCGTCTTCTGGTTCGTGGTCGCTATTCGAGAACCTTTATTCCCCAACGGTTGTCGGTTCTTCGAGCTATGTGGCCTGCCCATTGCCACTTCAACTTACTAACTCAGAGAGAGAGATGGCAGTTGCTGAAACATTATTCTTAAGAAACGCTTGTAAGGGGGTAATGATGGGTAGAAATCACTGGTGGTCTAGTGGTAGCGGCCCCGCCTTCCGATCCGAAGGTCGTGGGTTCAAATCCAGTCGTGTACCAATGAGATTTTCTGTCGAAAAATTGATGTGCACTATGCCATTACTCTCAAAACGGTGAAGGAAAACATCGTGAAGAAACCGGCATGTCGTAGAACCTAAAAAAGTTCGAGCAACACGTGTCTAGGGTCACGCAAAAAGGGCCCGCCAGCGACCTACTTGCGGAAAAACCAGCCCGCACATCAAGTGGGGATGATAAAAATTTGCCAGATTTGCCGAAGGGGGTAATGTGAACGTAACGTTACCTTCTTGACGTGCGGCAGTTCCATGAGAGCTTGCGCTTCTGGCGCGGCGCAGTGCCGCAGCCTGGGCGCCAGCGCGGCCAGCAGCGCCGCGAAGGGCCACGCGCGCGGCAGCTCCTCGCACAGGCGCTGCGCCGCGCCCGCGCCCGCGCATGCGCCCGTCAGCACCGTCTGCACCGTGCCGCGCGACACCACGTATCTACATCACAACCACACGCCATGCGTCATGCGCCAGTACACTCGGTGAGAGACAAGGGACATGAGCTCTACTCTATCCGGTGATCATTGTCGGAGTGGCCACGTAGTCGAATTGGCATTTGCCGGCCGGGCCCCAACCTGCGCGGACCCCCCACGGGCTTGGCTTGCGGGGCTTGCGGCAACTGTAGGATAGGAGGCTCGCGCAGGCTAAACTAAATGTGTGTGTATAGTCGAATTTTTAATTAGATGAAGCCAGCTGACGTTTACTGTGTTGTCAGTTTATGATGAAATAAAAATAGTGTTGTGACAAAGTGAATGATTGAAAAAACTTCTGAATGAATGAAATTGCCTCGTTTTTCTAGTGAATAGTTAGTGTGCCAAACTTGACTTGACGTGTTTGGTTGAGGATCCATATCGTTCGCGCGAAACAATAAAGCAACAAAATACCCAACAATTACCACAAACACAACGTAACGAAAAACTTTACAAAAACAATAACTAAACAGCGTGAGCGCAGAAAAACATTCGTGCTATCAGACCAGAGGTTAGAAGCTGAATTACAAACAAAATGATGACCGACGCGCGTGGCATCATCA